>OY998248.1:38353843-40753843 GCA_963922005.1 Cornus suecica
ATAGGTATATATTTGTAGATATGTATATATTCTTTTAAATAAGTAAGTTTTCTTCTTTTTTTTAAAAAAACTGTACACGTGTATATATACCTACGTGTGTGTATATAGATATATAAGTATATAATATGGTAAGTTTAGAATTTTGAACCAACAGTTTCGTTCTCAAAGACGAACTGGTGCCAAAACACAGAAGAGGAAAAGAGCAGTGAGACAAAACAATAATGGCAGCCCCCTGCAAAAAGGTGCCTTTTTGCCGCCCCCATTATTGCGACGCTTCGCTAGGCGCAACTCCCCGGAATTGGTGTAGTCGTGGTTGGGGAAAGCGAAGAGAGGCGGCTTACAAATACCTCTCCAGATTAGGGAAATGGGACAAAACCATCAAGTATGACTCTGCAATTTCTGAATTCACTGTGAGAGAAAGCAAAAGTTTGAAGAATGGGTGAACTAGAGAGAGAAAAGTGAAATCAAGAGAGAAAAAAAAAGAGGAAAGAGAATGAGAGAAACACAAGAGAGAGAGAAAGTGAAAAGGAGAGAGAAAGAGAAACCCCCTTTCTGTAGGAACCATGCTTCCCTCGAAGGCACACGACGACACAGTCCCCAGCGACGACGAATGGCAACACACTCCTTTCTTCGGCAAGGAAGTCGATTTCTTTTGGCACCAGGCCCAGCATTATCGCCCGAACCCTGCAATTTTGGGCGAACCAGTACTGCTAGAGGGCGATGGCCCCTCCACATCGGGTACCCAATGGAAGCCGATAAAAAGTATACTGTTTCCCATCGAGAGGGGTGATTACCCTTACTCGAACCTCCAATTCGAAGGCCACACGACACCAATTTCTGAATGGGATTGCTGGTGCGAGCACATTTTATCAAGGCCGGACTATGTGGAAACCATTAGTCGTGCCTCGGTCCTAACGACCATTGATTCAAGCCATCGTGTCAACATTCGGCGCTCGAACCCCTCGTTGGAATACAGATACCCACACTTTTGTTGCCACCTGGGGGGAGTTTACCCCAACATTGGAAGACGTGAAGTCCCTGATGCACCTCCCTTTGATTGGAGAATACAGTTTCAAACCCCACACCATTCCTCCAGAATGCCAAACCACAGTGGACTTCCTGGAGGCCTCCTTCACTCATGTCGCCTACCTCAATACCTCCGTCAAGAAGAAGGGTAATTGTAAATTTGCCAACTGGGCCAGATACTTTTTCACCTACCCTGTATCAGACCGACCCCTTCACCCAGACAACACCCAAGGTGTGCCTCTGGATAGTCCCCATCATCTGGCTGCCTTTTTGGCGCTTTGGCTTGCACGTCATATGTTCGAAGGGCGTCCTAACGATTGTATGAGTAAGAGGGTCTTAAACATGGCGGCCCAGATGGCTCTTGGTAGGACCATTGCACTGGGGCCACTCTTCCTTGGGACACTGTACAAAAGGCTCGACTCAGTGGTGGCTGGGATGCGCCGCTCAATAGGCCATTATGAAGTGATGGCGCCTGTGTCCAGCCTCTTCTTATCTTTGTTTATAATGGAGCGTTTCCCAGAGTACTTCCTTACACCACATACTCTAGAGGTTGTCAGCTCGTTCGAAGATCCTTGGGGCTTCAGTTGTGCCCCTAGATGGTCTGACATTGTCCTCCATAATGATCTTAGTCTGGTGTTGGACCTGGAAGACGAGTTCCAGTTCAGGCCCTATTCTGCAATCCTATCCGGTTTCCCTGCCCAGTCCATTTTTGGTGAAGAACCCCACATGCTCAATCCTACCCCCAATTCGCCCCGCTTGGATTTTGAACTTCTGCTGGTTTTGAGGAAATGTTCATTGCCCGCCTAGTTCAAGGACAGTGTGCCTCTTGCCAGTTACAATCCTCATCGGGTAGGTCTCCAGTTAGGTTTTGACCAAAGCGTTCCCACCGCTCTAGCCTCTGCGTTAAGCTTTGCCTTTAGTTTAGAAAGATTCCTTGTTGGGACTTGCCGTCCTTGAACAATACCCCTCGTCCTTTTGCCTTACCATTTCGTCTCCGTCGCAGTGACATCACACCATCATTTGGTATTTTCTGGAGGTCGAACTTTGACACTCTGCAGGCTTTTGCCTAGTCATCGGCTCGCAGAAGTGAACCCAGGATCATTGACAGGGACGACATGGTGGTGCACTACTCTACTGTTTCCTTCTCTAGAGGAAATCCCAGCTACGTTGTGGGGCATGCTATTACTGATGTGCCGGTGTTTTCCCACGATATGTTCCTGCCGAAGCGAAGATCAAGGTCCAAGAGAGTAGTTCGCACCATCCCGCTGGAACCTTTAGATGTACGGCTTCCCCAAGGTCAAGCCCTTGTAATCCCTGAACGACTAATCCCTTAAGCTCCTACAACACAAGGCCGTCCGACTTCGTCAGGGCAAAGGCCTGCTCAGGACGAAGCAGGGCCCTCAATTCCTTCTCATAGGCATCCTAGCGCATCCATCCATGTAAGCAATCTAATCTTGTACTTAAAGTAAAGTCATTAGTACATTTATTGCCCCCTCTTGAGTGGGGTTTTCTTTATTTCGCACATATATGTATATATAAGGAAGAAAATAAATACAAGCTTCTAAAAGTTTAAATAAACCTTCATTCTTCTTCTTTTTTAGCCAAGTGCCTCTTCGGAGTCGCAGCCTCCTTCCGTTGTAAGCAGGACAAGATCGTCGAGGAAGAAGAGGCTTGATGCCCCCATCCTAGCGGTCCTCCTGACAAAATTGCCGACGTCTTCGAGGACATGGATCTACTTCGCGCTGAAACTCCATGGGGTGCAGCGCAGAGGATTCCTACCTCTAAAGATTTAAATGCTCTAACCGACCCCTTCCCTTTATCAGTTTTTCATCCACATTTCAACATAAGTCTCAAATACTTAGGAAGAAAAAGCAAAAGAGAAAACTAAAAGGCAAAAGAGAGAGAAAAAAATGGTGGCCATGGGTAAGACTGGTCTCCACTCTTATACTTCCTCGTCGTCTGACAATGACGATGATGTTCCCCTTGCAGATCATTTTAAGAGGAGCACCCCTGCCAAGAAAACTCTCATTCCAGATGAGGGAGACAGCCAATACGAGGTTCCTTTAGTCCAACGGCACCCTAAAAGGCATGCGTCTCCAAGTCCCCCTGGTCTATCAACGAAGAGACCACGGTGTTCCGCCCGTAAAGTCAGCACATTCAAGTCTCCTTCCTCAACTCCTTGAAACTCAACCCCTGTCGAGGTATCCTCTGATGGGGAAACGATTGCTCTTTCCAGGGGTGACCGTTCGGCTTCCCCTCGTGTCCCTGAAAATTCTCCTCATCGGACTCCTAGGAATCCTCCACGCTAAACCGCCACTGTAAATCCTAGACCCACCACTGCTTCAGAAGGTTCAGTTCCTCGGGCCGGGAATCCTATACCTGACTTTGGTCCCCCTGACTTGCCTAGATGAAGGGGCTTCTACTGCAGTGGGAACTCCATACCCACCCTGAATCGCCTTGCTACTGCCCATCCTGGGATGTTCGATGGCTTCAATATAGTATTCGAACAAGCCCAGGCGCTTATGCTTGATGGGTTCGCTCAATATTTCCAGCAGGTGGTCAGTGCCACCGTAGGGGATGTAACTCTACAGGCCTTAGATGGTGCCAGGAGGTTTGCAGCCCAGGCCGTGCAATTTGGGATAAACATGGACTGGTTCACGGAAAGGCTGGACAAGATCGAGGCAAGGGACAATAGCGGTATCCTGAGCCTTACCGGTGATAATGCTCATGCCGAATTCGTGAAGCTCAGGGAGGAGGCGACCCAGATAAGGAAGGACGCTGAGGTGCTGTTGGAGAATGCTGAAAGGAACGACGTCGAGGCGGCACACAAGGAGGCGGAGGCTGTCCGACTACTGGAGGTTGCTGACGAGCAGCGGGCGGAGGACCGCGTAAGGGACACTAATCCTTTCCTTTTGCCGTAAAGACCTATCCTGCTACCTAATCCCTGCAATATTTTAAAAACAATTTTTTTTGATGGTTATTAGAAACAGTCTTAGACAATTTGACAACATATTTTTGGGTATGTAAACTTTAACACAGGTACAATACTGCGCCTGCCTGAGGGCGGGCTTACTAATTTTTTTGGAAGCGTGCTTCGGCATGCTTAACCTTGCACCCTTTTGAATGACACATTTTTTATGCACACACATTTTTTTGCTAACTAGCGGTTTGTTTAAAGTTAATGTCTATGTATGAATGTTCTTTTGGTTTTTCATATGTCTTATTTTGTTTTTTTTTTTTTTTTTTTTTTTTAAATGTGCAGGTTGTAACATGGAAGGCGTAGGCTTGACAGCTGTTCATGTAGGTGGATAAAGGGGAAAAGCCATCGTGGCACATGCGCTTTCTTGCAAACCTTACACGGAAGAGAAGACTGGAGCACACTTTCAAGGCTACCCTTTTGTATTGAAGATTCACCCTGATAAAGGCTTGAGCCTTGACTTGTGCATTATTTATTATTTAGAATAATACTTGTAATCAGAAAAATGTAACACATATGCCTTTGCGAATAAGATATTTTCATTAAGTAAAGATCTTTTTTTTTTGTTTACATGTATGCCTACATATGTGTGGTGATTCCTTTGTGCAAAGAACTTAATTAAAAGAAATGACAATAATGAAAAGACAGAAGGTTAGGGGCCTTGTGGGGGAGAGACCCAATTCTTCTAACAACCTAACTGACTCAGGCAAAGAATCAAGAGAATAAATAAATGAAAAGTAAAAATGGAAGGTCTTGGATGAGGCATGGCGCAGCGAAGTCAGAGGTGGTCAAATGAGATATCCTTAAGGATAAAATCTTTTGATCCACTTGGCATTAAAGGGGGCCGTCCTGAATCCGGTTCCAACCTTTGTCAACTCACAATAACCATTGGGTGAGGCTTTGGCTATGGTTTAAGGTCCTTCCCACTTGGGTGCGAACTTCCCTGGGTTTTGGCCCCTCATCACAGCGTCGACCGTCTTCAGGACTAAGTCTCCCTTAATGAAAACCCTTTCTCTAACAGAAGTATTGTAAGCCCTTGCAATCCTGGCCCTATACTTCTGTGATGCTACTGATGCAGCATCCCTTCTCTTATCCAAGACTTCTAACACATCACCTTTGTTGATCGCCATCAGTCCACATGAGGCCGCAAAATGTCCAGATGGCACTGCCAACTCCTCGGGTAATACGGCATCGACCCCATACACTAAAGCAAATGGAGTCTCCTGAGTTGCTCATCGCTTGGAAGTACGATAGGCCCATAATGCCATTAGTAACTGGGCAGCCCAACCTTTGCCATGATCATGCAACGTCTTGCTCAGGATTCGGATCAGCGTCTTGTTAGTGGCTTCGGCTTGGCCATTGCCCTTGGGGTAGTAAGGCGTGGAAGTGTGATCCAACACCTAATATTGTTCCAGAAGAGCCCTTACGTCCTTGTTCACAAAGGGCGTCCCATTGTCAGATAGAAGGGTGTATCTGCTCCTTTATAAACCTAACCACAACAGCTGCAACGGTTCGCCTTAATGGAACAGCCTCGACCCATTTGGTGAAGAGCTCAGTGGCGGCTAAAATCCAGGCGTGCCCTCCGGACTTGGGCGTGATAGGTCCAACGATATCCAAGGCCCAAATATGGAACGGCCAAGGCGTGGATAAAGAACGGAGGCTAACAGTGGGAGCGTGGATAAGGTTGTCATGCTTCTAACAAGCTTCGCATCGTCGCACTTGAGTGGCAGTGTCCTTCTCCATTGTGGGCCAATAATATCCGCAGGTAACCAAGTGCTGATATAGCTTTGCGTAGCCCTGATGGTTGCGTTGGTGCACCTCGGTCGTGATGATGGTGGCCTCCTTACAGTTGATACATTTCAATGGCTTCCCACATAATCCCTTGCGATAGAGGACGCCTTCAAGGAGGAAGAAACGTGTCACCTTTTTCCTGACAAGCGTTGCATCCATCTTGAGGTCAGATAGCTTGTTCTCCTGGAGAAAGTTGATATACGGCCTTCGCCAGTCAGACAAATTGGCTTGGAAGGCACTCTCATCACTTTGAGGGGTGCGAGCACACAGAACACAACTCATTTGCATGTCTTTAGCGGCTGCCATCATCCCGGGCCAATAAAAACCACTGCATTGGATCCTCCGGTAAAGGCTGACATCCTCCATGCCGCATACAATCCTGTGAGTCCCCTCAAGAATGGTAGCACATTCCTCCTCGGAGACACATCGAGCCAATACACCTTCAGGCCCTTTGAAGTAGAGATCTCTTTTGATAAAGACAAAACCTTTGGTTGATGACCCGTCGAAACCCTCATTTGACATGTTATCCATGATAGAGACACGCCAATCATTGACCTTTATCGAGTTAGAGCCTTTCCCTGCTGCGGGGGTAGAGCACCTCCAATGATAGACTATTCTGCTCAAGTCTAATCTTTGACGCCAGGGTTGCCAGAGCGTCAGAGAAGCGGTTCCTGCATCTAGAAACATGGGTGAACTTGACAGCGTCAAAATGCTTAAGCAACAGTTGCGCCTGGGTACGATAAGGCTCTATTTTGTAATTGGTTTTGGTACCAGTTTTTTGGTTTTGCTACGAAATAATGGTACCAACCCATGTCTATTAGGATTGATGTTGGTACAACAGTACCAAACCAATGGTACTAAATGGTGGTACCAACCCATGATTTTGGAACCATCTAATGAGATGGTTTTTTGTGGTGCGGTACTGTAGCAACCCAAACCAAAACCAAATGGTTGCACCATTTCACCTCAAACCAAAACCAAATAGTTGCACCATATTAATATATTAATATTAAAATATATTTTTGGAAATTTAATATATTTTAATATTATAATTTTATTATCTTTCCTAAAAAATAATATATTAATATATTAAAATATATTAATATTATAGTTTAATATATTAATAAATTTAATATTATATATTAATATATTAAAATATATTAATATTATAGTTTAATATGTTAATAAATTTAATATTATAATATTAAATTTATTAACATATTAAACTATAATATTAATATATTTTAATATATTAATATTAAAATATATTTTTGGAAATTTAATATATTTTAATATTATAGTTTTATTATCTTTCCTAAAAATTAATATATTAATATTAATATATTATAATATATTAATATTAAAATATATTTTTGGAAGTTATTTTAATATTATAATTTTATTATCTTTCCTAAAAATTAATATATTAATATTAATATATTATTAATATTTTAATATTAAAATATATTTTTTGAAATTTAATATATTTTAATATTATAGTTTTATTATCTTTCCTAAAAATTAATATATTAATATTAATATATTTTAATATATTAATATTAATATATTTTAATATATTAATATTAAATATATTTTAATATTATAAATTTTAATATTTATAAATAAAATGTGAAACCATTCCAAGTTACCAAACATGGTTTGGTTTCAGAATTTCAACCCATATCAACTCTACCAAATATGGTTTGGTTTTTTAGCATTACTTTTTATTACACCAAAACCATCTGTACCAAACATGGTTTGGAATCAAAAATAAAACCACACCAAACCAAATCCAACCCAACCCAAACCAAAACCAAAAACTAACACCGCACCGCACCGTTACCAAACGCACCCTAAGGAGCAAGGTTGGCTTCCTTCACAGCGAACTTGCCCGTGACCTGCTTAATTATGAGATGAGAATCGCCCTTAACCTTTAAGCGCCGGATACCCCATCTCTGTGCCTCTCTTAGCCCTAAAAACAACGCTTCATACTCGGCCTCGTTGTTTGAGCAAGGGAAATCCAACTAATAGGAAATATGGACCTGAGGCCCGCCACCACTTGGTGTGAGGACGATACCAACCCCACCGTTACTGGTAGTGGATGCTCCATCGAATGACAACTCCCATTCCTCGATCTCGGCCATCATCAGGTCGGTCGAGCCCCTGCTGCAAGAAAAGTGAGATAAAAGATATGCTAAAGCCTACCCTTTGATGGTCGTGGGTCGAACACACTGAATGTCAATCCCTAGCAGGCCCATCAACTACTTGGTCAAATGTCCACCGGAAGGAGGTTGGGTCACCATGTAGCGCATTGGCTCACTTTTGGTCATCAGCTCTACAATGTGCGTGGACAAGTAATGCCAGAACTTCTTCACGATAAAAACCAATGCCAAACACTGCTTCTCTGCTGCAGTGTACCGAAGTTCAGCGCCACAGATAACCCTACTAGCATAATAGATTGGCCGTTCATGCTCATCCTCTTCCTGGGAGAGGATTGCCCCTAGTGAATGATTGGTCGCTGAAACATAAAGTCAAAGGGGCACTCCCCGCCTGGGTGCAGTCATGGTATCTGGTGCAGTCAAGATCCTCTTGATGGCCTCAAAGCTCTGTTGGCACTCGAGGGTCCAAACATAAACAACATTTTTCTTTAGAAGAGGTAGAAATGGCTGCATGAGCTCGGCGAGATCAAGAATGAAGTGTCGCAGATAGGAGATCTTGCCAATAAACCTTCTAAGCTGCTTCAATGAGCATGGTGGATCCAAAGCAATGATAGCTTCCGTCTTGTCACCATCGACCTCAATACCCCTCTGGTGCACGACAAACCTCAAGAAGTTTCCTCTGGTCACGCCAAAAATGCATTTTGCTGGGTTCATCTTTAACTGGTAAAGTCTGCACCTGTCGAAGACCTTCCTTAAATCGTTAATGTGATCCATTGACAGCTTTGATTTGACCACTAGATCATCCACTAACACTCAACAGAATCGTGGATCATGTCGTGGAAGACAACAGTCATGGCCCTTTGGTAGGTTGCTCGTGCATTCTTCAATCCAAACGGCATTACGGTGAAATGAAAATTTCCCATTAGAGCGCGAAAAACGGTTTTGGGTGCGTCATCTTCAGACATCCAGATTTGATTGTATCCACTAAAACCGTCCATAAAAGAAAACATCCCGTGCCCCGCTGTGACATCCACAATGGCATCGACGTTTGGTAATGGGAACTCATCCTTTGGGCACGCCTTGTTGATGTCCCTGAAATCAATGCAGACCCGAACCTTTCTGTTCTTCTTTCATACATGGACCACGTTGGCCAACCATGTCAGGTGTTGAATGGGCTTGATGAAACCGGCCTGCAATAAATGTTGGATCTCCTCATTGATCTAACCTTCAATCTCTGGCGCAAATACTTGGGCAGCCTGCTTCTTTGGTATTGCTCCTAGCTCAACATTCAGACGGTGCACGACCAGGTCAAGTCCAGGCATCTGGTCGTAACTCCAAGCGAATACATCTTGGTACTCTTTAAGTAGGCCCACCATTCGTTCCTTGAACTCGATAGATAGATCGCGATTGATAGAAATCGTACAAGGCTGCTCCCTTGCCTTAGCCAGATTGACCTACTCAATACCCTTTTTCTGCGCTGCAACTAAACCTGACTGTTGATCATCCTGCTTCACTGAATCCTCGATGGGAACGGATGTTTCTGCCAGGAAATGGTCATCGCAGGGGTCGTGCACCTGCACTAGGGCGTCTGGCCCCTCACACCGTCACAACTGATAAAAATAGCTCCCATCAGTCTTGCGCACCTTCCTGCAAAGCTCCTTGTCACTCTCAACCTTCCACTTTCCCTTCTGGGGAATGACCACCATCACGTCATCGCCATCGGATTCAAGTATGTCATCCCAGCTGGGTAATGAGGTAGCACGAACCTCGCCTTCCTCAAGGTCCCCGTCCACAACTGAAAAATTAGTGAAATAAATTGCATCTGACAAATGCACCTCGCTGAGAGAAAAATGATTCCTTGTGGCCTTGACAGTAGTAGTCCCGGTGCCCCAGTTGGCCTTCATGACCTGATGGTACGAGGAAGGAACTACATCGTGGAGGTGCATCCAAGACCTCCCCAACAGAGCATGATAGGATGGCTTTCCTTCAATGACATGGAATCGGACAGGCCCTCGGATGTCTCCCACCTGTAGGTCAGCAGTAACATAACCCAAGGTCCTGTCTTATTCCATTAAAACCTGAAATGTCGATCAGCCTCCCGGTCATGGCCTCTTCCTTAATTCCAGCCTTCCTCATTATGATGACTGGCATGACGTTGACGGATGCACCATTATCCAGGAATGCCCTCTTGAAGTCCATCCCGTTGATGGTTACAGGCACATACAATGAGCGATTGTGGGGTCTTTCAATGAGCTTGTTCGCCTCGGAGAAGGTAACCTCCCTATCATGGTCAGGCCTCGCCGAAGTGGTGGGATCATCCTTCCTAGCTTCTACACCTGCTCTGCAAATGACCTTAATTAGCACTTTAGTCACCTCGGCTCTGGAATCCAAGTTTGAGCTTATCGAAAAACTCCCTCATGAGGCCGATCATTTGGGCGATGTGGTCCCGAGTTCCCTTTTGAGCTTGCTCGTCCAACCAGACACCTCCTCGCCCTGAATCTCCTCCAAAGCGCTGCGGTCCTCACATGAGATAATATGAACCCCCGCATCGTGGCTTGGAAAGGGATTGTCATGCACGTCCTGCCTCTTTAAAAGTTCCAGCTGCCCAGACTTCATCTTCTTCTAGAAAAGGTCGCGAAGGCTCCAACACTCCATCAATGAATGTCTAGTACCCCGGTGGAAATGACAGAAGCGGGGATCTTTTACCAGATCCTTGTGATTCTCCTCTAGGTCAGGTGGAAGGCTAACGACCTTGTCACGGATCCACTGGCTCAGTACGGCAAGGACTTGCCTAAGGCTACAAGGGAAAAGTGGTGGAGTCGACCAAAATGTTTTCATTTGTTGGTCAACCGATGCCATGAAGGCATCCTCGTCCTTTGTAGGCTCCTCAGAAAACTGCTCATCATCCTCGATAATAGCCGCCGTGATGGAGACGGGGCGTGGTGCCCGCCAAACACGACCTCCTCAGGGACTGGCCACCCGGTCAGCTAAACATCTGGTTTTCACCATAAGATCAAAAAAGGTTCGGATATCGAGGATGACTAGATAGAGGCAGTATTCCCTATCCATCCCGTCGATGCAAATTTGGACTAAGTTCTCCTCCTTTGCAGCTTCATAACATTCCAATGTGCATTCTCTGAACCACCTTACATAAGCCATCACATCCTCATTACTCTTCTGAGTGAGCTTGGTGAGGGATAGCAGAGTCACCTTTTCATCAACCTGGTAATACTTGCTATAAAACCGTTGTGTCATCTCTTCCCAACTAGTCACTGACCCAGGCTCTAGGTTGTGGTACCAAGTGTAAGCACGGTCAGTCAGTGACTTAGGGAACTCTGTCAACTTCAACGCCTCATTGGAGGCATGGTCTCCCAGATGACTAATGAAACACCCAACGTGTTATTTGGCGTTGCCCTTCCTTCCATCAAACTGTCAAAACTTAGGCGTAATGTACTCGGCTAGGAACGGCTGCTGGGGGACAGAGATAGGAAATGGAGGCAATAGATCGCCAATCAAGTCCGCCTTAGTCGAGACACGACTCGACCCCATCATGGCACGCAACTGATCGAACGTGACATAGGGGGGAAGCACTCTGTTGAGCCGAACCAAAAGGGGTTGAGGACGCCGCTGTGGTGTGGCCATGGGGTAATGCTGAGGTTGCACATGGGGGCGTCACCATAATGTCACAGCGAAGGATAGATGTTGGCGCATGTGCTGGCGTGAGTGTTGCGCCAGGCCTGGCAAAGACAAACATTGTTTTATGCTCCTCCCATATTTGTTATTGGGTGGCTTGCATAGCAAGTAAGATTTCCATGAGAAGCGCATCGCGGTCATGCCTGCCGGCTGACCTTGAGGTGGCAGTGTTATGGGACCTGCTCCGGGTCGTCCTGCGGTGCTCCGTTCTGGTGACAGTGCAGTTGGAGGAACGAGTGTTGGTCGTCTCCTACTCACGAGGGGGATGGTCAAGCGGTGGCTCTTTGAGCTGGGGTTCCACTGCAGCGATGCCCTGGGGCTGTGGCCGGGTTGCCGTAGGACCTAGTGGGGGTCGATTGATCAAAAGGAGCCCTCGTGAAGGCTGGCTCGCCTCTCCAAGAGTGTGGCTCTCAGCTCCAATAGGTGCGGCTGACTCCGGTCTTAGTGGAAGAGGAGGGGGTGGAGGAAGTGTAGTAGAATAAGGTACTTAAGACGTCATGGCTATATGGGATGACCTTCTCGACATGCTATTTGGCCCGTCTTTCTCTCCCACTGTGGTCGCTAAAAATTGTGGGTGAAAAAGCTAATAAACAAGAAAAAACTGGAGAGAAGGCTCCATTAGCAAGTCAAAACATATGGGTCACAATCCATGGTCAAAAATCTCAAGCAAAGAGAACGAAATGAGATAAAAGAGATGGTGGAGAAGAGCAAAGAGTGTAGCCTCATCACAACTAGAGAATGGGTAGTGAGCATTGACAGATCTAACCCAAAAGCCCCAAAAATGAAATACCCTCAAAATAGCTAAAGACCAAGAGATGGAGAAGAGAAAAGCAAGTAGAGGAGAAGGGCTAGATGTGAAGAAGGCGAAATCAAACCTCCATAGCCAAAGCACAAGGAAGCAGAAGAGAGAAGAAAAATGGAAGTCGTCCTTGAAGGAGTGACCTCCAAGAAATAGAGAAAAAGAGGAAAGGGAATGATATGGGAAATTGGGTCCTTAGGCAATGCACTATTGCCCTCTATTTATAGGTGACTTGGCTCAAAATGTTGCCCTAATTGTAGTGGTCCCCCAAGTCCTACTAATGCTCCACATTTCTCTAATAAGTGTTGAGGGCCATAATGTGGGCTTATAAAGAAAATTCCTTCCACATTAAGAATAACGGGTGAAATTCACATTATGAGCCTTTATTATGATAAAACTACACCCTTAGCCTCCATGCCACATGCTCTTTACAATCCCTTCAAAATGTGAGAATGGTGTCACGTTGTCCATGTGTCATGGCTACGCAGCATCTGTGGCCACAACCGGATCAGTCGTGCAACGGATCACTCCCCAATAGCCTTCGCAATGCATGCATATACCGCTAGAGCTGTGCATAAATGGTGGTAAACGCCCTTGAGAGACTGCTACGTCATCAAGACCCGTAGACTATGGAGGTACTACTCTCGTGTACGCTCTTCAGCTCCACAGGTGCGCTACCACAATAGGACCACCTTTAGAAGGCTTTTGAGTTGCCACGAGTAATCTGCCTCGATGTTGGACACATTGGGTCAACCCGTATACCAACTTCAGTGGGGCGGGTCCAAGGCTCTACCCAATAGCCCATCACCCTAAATGAGACCCCTCTACGAGTCGAGTGCACCCTAAAATAATACATATGCCTACATGTATGTATAGATCTAGAGGGTATCTATGAATCCCAGGCTTGAAGGACCAAGCTTTCCTTCAGGTCCTGCAACAAACATGCCCGATATTAGCAAGCTAAAGATTTCTGGTTACCCCAACAGTGAATACAAACCCCCCATTTCTCAACCATGAAATGGAGGAGAGATGAAACAAAATTTTTATTGAGCTTTCAAATCACGTAGATTCAAATGGCCCGAAAAGGGCACAAAATGGGTATAACACACCATCATTAAGTCATGAGACACCAAACAACAGGTACAAGTATGGTTTTGAATTTCAGTCATCCTCTTCTTCAGCAATGGGTATGGGGGACTCTAAGTTACGGCGGTGGTGGTGGGTGGCGATGGCGGCAACTAGGGTTGTGGTCGTGGCTAGGGTTTTGGGATGATAATATTGGGGTTGAAGATGATGATATGGCAAAAATGATGTGTCAATTTTATACAAATGGAAAATCATCATTGGGTTGGACCACCACATCAACAAAATGATGTGGTGGACCTGGTCCACCCAAAAATTTATTGTTTAGTGGAAGATGTAGATGGTTTGGGAATGGGAGAGTGTTGGCCAAATATTGACACCTAGAGGGGGGTGAATAAGGTTAATTACAAACTTTGAGTCTTTTTCGGTTTGACTTTGTTTTAACAAAAGTAATCTTTGTAGAGCTCTAGTCAAACACTTAGTTAGATAGATGATCCTTAAGTGACTACCTCATTTCATACTTTGAATCATGAACAATAAATTGCATTACCAAATATATACATAATGGATTCAAGAATGAGAACTAGTTCAAGCATTCATTACACCTTAATATGTATAAGCACTTTTCACACATATGTACAGAAAAGTGTTATTTGTCATAAAGAATACTTTGAAGAGTTTACGAAAAGTAATTAAACATTTTGTGCATATAAACTCTTAAGAAGAATGATATATTCAATATGCATTGTGTCAAACACTTGGGGTGCATATGAACATATTATGCTAAATCTTTGGTTCAACCAAATCTTTGGTCTACTCCATGCCTTGAGATAACCTCTCAAGGATTCCACTATCGTGCTTCTCTTTCTGGGGATAAGCAAACCCTTACATGCCTTATTCTTCCGGGTGAATAGCAAACCCTTACACACTCCTTCTTCCGGGTGAAGAGTCAACCTTCGAACACTCTTGTTTCCGGGTGAAGAGCTGACCATTGCTCACTCTTGCGGGTGGAAAGCCAACCAAATCCTTTCTTTTTAAGGTTGAGAGAAACCTTTACAAAGCTTCAACAAGCCATTCTCATGCCAAGACAACTTCTTGGACTTTCACTCTCAAATGAATAAGAATTGAATTTGAGTGTACAACAATATCTCTCAATAGATGGATATAAAACTTCAAAGCTCACTTCCTCACATACTTAGAGTCATAAATAAAATACTCAATTGAAAAGCTCAACTCAAGTATGAAGAATGAATCAAAAGAAGAAAATATGAATGATGCTCATGTGGTGATTCATGTAGGAGTTTTCTACTAAAAAATAATTTCAAAATTGAAGCACAAATGATAGATTTTTCATACTCCTATCTCCCTCTCTTCTCTTAACCATTTTTGACTCATATAAGGCATATATATATAGTATAGGAACACAATATAGCCGTTTGGGGGTGTTTGGGGAAGTTTTGGAACACTTTGGATCCGAAACTAACCGTTATAATTCAAATTCCGGATGAGGCAGTCGACTGGGTGTTTCGGGGTAGTCGGCTGGGTCTTCAAAAATTCATTCCGAAATTTATTTGTAACTCTCTGACTCAGCCAGTTGATTGGCCTTCTTGGCCCAGTCGACTGGGTCAACAGGCAGTCGACTGGGTCAACAGGCAGTCGACTGGGTGGTTACCCAGTCGACTGGGTTGTTCAGCCCAGTTTCGACACAGTTCACTCTTTTGGTCATAACTAGAGTTCCGTAACTCGGATAAAGGCTTTATTTAGCTTTTTGGAAAGAAGACTTCAAGCTCTTAATTTTAGGATTTTTAATCACTTCATTTGACCCATGTTTGAGTGCGATATTGTCGTTTGAATGTGATGCTTCATTTCGAACTTCTAACCCACTTGATGATTTTTCGTGAAATCTTTTGGGATTTTTCCGAAATGACTTAGACACACTCCTAGGATGTCTTAGAAACTTATTCAGGTCCTTGACATGCCTAAATTCAATATTGAGATCATAAAATGTTTTTCCAATTTAAACAAATTCTCAATATTAGACAAAAGTTTTTCATGGTTTAACAATTTTGTTCAAAACTTTAATATGCATCTAGAATCCATTTCAAGTGATATGAGTTAAGTTAATGGTTCTAGGACAACATCTTTATTGAGTTCTTCCATAGCTTATGAAAGCTTGAACTAACTCAACTTTAGCAAAGACTAAATGATGTTCATAGTCTAATGTTAATGATGCAAGGACTCATGAATGATATGCATGATCCTATATGCTATATGGTCAAGAGTTGAACTTTCAAATAAGTTATTTCAAAAATAACTTTACATTTAATCTAGCACTCACCCAATACTATTTTACCCATTTATTTGATCTTCAATTTCTTTAAGCTTTGGGTTGATGTCTACATCCTTGTCTCCAATGTCTTTTGAGCTCTAAGCACATTTGTTTGATCTTCTCATGAATCCACTAGCTCTACTTGAGTTTATCTTGAATCAATAACCTATTAAGCATAACTCAAGTAGACATTAAATTCACCACATTCAATGGTTTGTTATCATCAAAATGTCATGTTTACCCATGGTGGAAAACCTTGGGTCAACAGAGAGGTCAAATTGATAAAAATAATGAGTTTTTGTTTCCAAACAAAGACTAATTCAACATTGAGAGTAATTTAGGTATTAAGTTAAAATTTTATGCTTATGTCATAGTATAGGGGGTGTAAATGATGAGTATAATTAAAAATAAGGGGTGTGATTGAAAATTCTCAAACCTGAGAAGGTGTGATTGAAATAAAAATAAACCTCAGGGGTGTAAATGAAGTTAATCCTAATAATTATTTCCATGAGTGAAGAATTATTTTTAAAAGGAAATTACATATTAGACCTCGCTCGTTGAATTATTGCACGTGTGAGAAGTTTTGTCGCGTCTGATAGTGCCAACTAACTAACCCATCTCGGTCATGCTTAGCTGGATACGCGCGTGCCTTTGGCCACTGGGATTAGCTCAACTACAACTATTATTGTTTTTTTCTTTATGACACATATACATATGTGAATTCTTGTAAGGTGAGTGATCTACTGATATAAATAAATTATAATCTAACTATTATTATTTTTTTTATTATTCCAAAATAAGTATTTCATTTAAAAAGTCAAAGCATTTTATCATACCATTTTATTAATTTACCCTTCATGCATTGAAATTATAAATCATTTACATAATAAACCATCACATCATTATGATGAAACCAAGAATAAAGTTAGTATTTTATTCATTATTAATATAACATATTAAAAAGTTGGATTCCCCAAAAAGACCTTATAAACTGGGACAGAGGGAGTAATATTTTAGACATTGATGTTGTGTTTGGTATGCAAAAATGAAATGAAATGCCCATTCCAATCATTCATTTGTTTGATATGTATTTTAAAGTGAGAATGGTCATAGTATACCTATGAAATTAACAATTCATTCCCCAACTAAATTAAAAAAATATTTCATTCTTTATTTGGTAGTGCTCTAACCAAACGAAAGAAAATGAATGATCATTTCATTCTCATTTTCATTTCATTCTCACATTCATTTCATTTCATTCATGCATACCAAATACAATATAAAAGAATTGAATTATTATTATAAGTAGAGCGTGGTTAGAACATTTTATAACAATAGTGAATTGTTTGAAGGGTCATGAGCTTTTAACTTCTTATTGTATGAATATAATATGTATAATCCCTTTTGGTTATTTGAGACTCTATTATTCAAAAATGTATACGTATTGCTCATATTATAAAGTAAATTATCTGAAATACTCTTAGTATAAGTTTTTTTAAAAAATAAAACAAAATTACAAAAACAAAAACAAAAGAATAGAAAATACGTTTATAAAATATACATTTAAGAAAATCATCAACAAAAGAATTACAAATTTTTTTTTTCAAAAATATTAAAATTATTTTGAAAAATAAATAAGCCTATTTTTTAAATTTTTATTTATTAAAAAAACTAAGCCAGTTTCTTTCAAATTTTTTATTCTTATTTATTTATTTTTATTTCTTTATAATTTTTTTATTTATTCATTTTATTTATTATATTGTATTATATTTTATTTTTATTAATCAATTATATATTATATTATATTTATTTGTATTAATTTATTCTTTATTTATTTATTATCTATTCATTTTATTTTTTATGCAATCATTTTATTTATTTATTATTTTAATTTATTATTTATTTATTTTATTTTTATTATACATTATTTATTATTAATTCAATATTTATTATTTTTATTAGGTTAGAATGGGTATTTTAGGGAATTCATATTATTTTAAAGTCATGTGCTTTATTGGGGTAAGTTGCAATATTTTAGAATCAGAATGAATTTATACACGTATTTTAAAATAATTGAGGGTTTTGTGCACATAGTATTAAATTATAAGGGGATATTTCACATCTTGTTTGAATGTTATTCAGTGAAATACATTTAATTCTATTTTTGAAAAATAATTGATTCAGAATTTTTTAAATAATAATAATTCACAATAATCTATCCATGGTTTGTCTCATCATTTATGTAATTTGTTTCATAATACTTTTGAAAATTATCAATACTATCATAAAATACCATTATTCATTATATACTTATTTTTAATATTGGTATTGTCAAATCGGTTACATACGGCAATCGTGATAACATATCATGGATCTATCCTAATCTTACGAAAGTGTGGGTGTGCACCTCAGGTGTTCAACCCATCTCTTCTTATTACATAAGGCCATTTTTTTTTATTTTACTTTTGATTTTAATTTAAAATCAAATAATAAAAAAGGTTTACGAGGTCTATATAGACCTGTAAATGTGTCGGATTCGGATCGGATCTGTCCCGACTCTATCAGAATCCGATAAGCTCATATCTGATCCGATCCGATACAACCCGATAACCCGATGGATTTTCACTTAATTGATCCAAATCTGAATTTTTTCATTTTCAGATATCCGATCCGATTAGGTAAAAAAAATTACAAAAAATGATTATTTTTTTTTATTTTTAAAAAATATTAAACACTAAATTATGTATTTTACAATCAATACTTATAATACATGATTATAAAAACATAAAAATGAAAAAACAAAAAAAAAAAAAGATAAAACATAATTAAGTATTCTATTTAATATTTACATATTAATAACATATATATATAATATATATGTGAATATATAAAATTAATCGGATCGGATTATTATCGAATCGGATTAACATAAATTCAAATTCAATTTATTAAGAAATCGGATTATCGGATTCGAATCCTAATCGAGTTATCGGATTTTACTTTTAATTCATATCCGGTTAATCGAATTCGGATCAAAATTAAGTCATTTACACGTGTATATATAGTACTTAATAGGTTCATGCTACTCCTAGTAGTGTAGGACGTACCTTATCTAGTTGAGTGGATTGCGTTGTGTGAGATCTCAATCAAAGGCTTTATATATATATGTCAATAATGGAGGCGTTTATGGCATCCCACAAGAAAACAACAATCCTTTCCTCAGTTCCCACTGGAATTTTATGATTGAACAGTACATCAAAGCTATATAGAAACCTCAAAGTTCTTCCCAAATTCTCACCACCTTTTGGGAGATTATGTTCCATACGATCTCTTATGTCCGCCTTTCACTTTTTTTCTAGGCAAAAACAAAACAAACTAGGATTACAAAGGAAGTTAGGTTGCGTTTGGTAAAAGTGCGTTGCGGTATTAGTTTTTGGCTTTGGGTTGGGTTGAGTTGGGTTGGATTTGGTTTGATGTGGTTTTATTTTGATTTCAAACCATGTTTGGTGCAGATAGTTTTGGTGTGAAAAAAAGTGATTGTGAACCCGATCTTTGTCGCCGAAGCAAGATCAAAGAACGAATACTAACACTTTAAAAGAAAAGTACAATAATGGAGAAAAATAGATTCAGAGAGAATTGGATCTCGTTGAACATAGAAGAATGGAGAATATTCGGTCCCTTTCATTGAACATTTACATGTTTATTTATACATGGATTGGAGTAACGGTTATGGATTTGAAATAATGGGGTAATCATGGTAATGAATTGAGTGAGTGATTTCCTCCCCATTATTATGATATTTATTGGGCGGTTACTATCTTTGAATTTTGTAACGGCTCATGTCAATGTTTGATGGGCTTGCACCTTCTGGGATTTCCCTTGTTGGGCTTTTGGTAGCTGGGCTTCTGCTTGCTAGGCTTCAGTTTGCTTCTGATGGGCAAGGTAGAAAAATGGGCCTACAGTGATGCTAAAAAATCAAACCATGTTTGGTAGAGTTTGTATGAGTTGAAATTCTGAAACCAAGCCATGTTTGGTAACTTGGAATGGTTTCACATTTTATTTATAAATATTAAAATTTATAATATTAAAATATATTTAATATTAATATATTAATATTAATTTAGAAAAAATAATAAAACTATAATATTAAAATATATTAAATTTCCAAAAATATATTTTAATATTAATATATTAAAATATTAATAATATAATAATATTAATATATTAATTTTTAGGAAAGATAATAAAATTATAATATTAAAATAACTTCCAAAAATATATTTTAATATTAATATAAATATTAATATATATTAATATATTAATATATTAATATTAATATATTAATATAATAAAATTTTAATATTAAAATATATTTTAATTTTAATATATTAATATCAATATATTAATTGTTAGGAAAGATAATAAAACTATAATATTAAAATATATTAAATTTCCAAAAATATATTTTAATATTAATATATTAACTTTTAGGAAAGATAATAAAACTATAATATTAAAATATATTAAATTTTCAAAAATATATATTAATATTAATATATTAAAATATATTAATATTAATATTAATATATTAATTTTTAGGAAAGATAATAAAACTATAATATTAAAATATTGTTTCCCTTCCTTATGAAGAAAGTTTTGATGAAAGATTTATTCCTACAAAAGCCCGTGCAGGTCAAATGAAAAATATAATATATTAATATGGTGCAACTATTTGGTTTTGGTTTTGGGTGAGATGGTGCAACCATTTGGTTTTGGTTTGGGTTGCTACAATACCGCACCACCAAAAACCATCTCATTAGATGGTTCCAAAATCATGGGTTGGTACCATCATTTGGTACCATTGGTTTGGTACTGTTGTACCAACACCAATCCTACCAAACATGGGTTGGTACCACCATTTCGTACCAAAACCAAAAAACTGGTACCAAAATCAGTTACAAAACAGGGCCTTAGCTAATCTCTGTCCGCACTACAGCAACCAGGCACGGACTTAGAGCTTAAGATGAGTGAGAGCATATTTTAATAAGATTAAAACTAAAAAAATTAAACAATCCTAATAAGCCAAAAGAAAGAAGCAAAAAATTCGACCCCAAATTCCGAAAAAAATTGCAACTTTTTTTTTAAAAAATTACAACTTTTCTATTAAAAAACCAACCCCAATTTCATATATAAACTAGCAAAACAAAAAAATTCTAAGCCCAAATTTAAGAATAGTTTAATAATATTAAAAATCTCAATCCCAATTTCATACACAAATTAGCAATTAACATCCAATTCAATTTCATAAATAAATTAATAATACCCTAATCCCAAATATCATATATATATATATTTTAAAAAAAAAACTGAAAAACTGAAAAACCCTAATCTATTTAATTTCTCCAAGAATCCAACTCTCTCTCAAATCTGACGAGCGACAGTAGGATGTCGGCAATGGTGGCGAGGAAGATAGACAACAACTACCATGCGAAGATTAGGGAGTGATTGGAACATAAGTTAAGAGGGAAGATGAAAGTGAGAGAGAGATGTGATACCTTATCTGATTGGTAAAGGTGGGTGAGCGGGATTTATTTGTGCTTAATGTGCCAATATGCTTTTTTTCATTGATAATTATTAATGTTTTATTGAATGAAGGGAAAAGTAATTCAAAACATGACTTTGACACGATTTACATGATATTTTTGTAATATATTAATATATATAAGGTTAAAACTACACCATGTGGATAATAAATATGTATAAGTTGAAGCGTGAAAAGCTGTAGTTTAGGGTTTTAAGAAAATTGATTGGGGCAGAATTGTAGTCTAATTTTAGTAAGGGCTTGAATGATTATTTTTTAAAAATAGTGGGGGCGTGTTTGTAATTATTTGAAATTTTAGGATAATTAGTAATAAATAAATAAAACCCAGCGGGGGCACCCACCTCGACTCGCCACCAAGCAGGTCTGTGCCTGACAGCACCCAACCTGCGGGGAATATAATCAATAAAATTCTTATTATTTTTTCGTTTTAATGTCTCTTTAGCCAACTTGTCCGCAACTCCATTACCTTCTCTTGGAGTAAATGTGACAAAAGAGACTTCAAAACGTCTGAGAAGACACCGGATATCGTCTGCGATAATGTTTCATCTATAATCCGCAATTCCTTGGTCGCATGAATGTTAGTATGTATTTAAATTCTACATCGGCTCCAAAGAAGATCTAAACAAGTCCCTCAGTTTTGATTTATTTATAATAGCGGTATAGACCATGGCAAGTTGGTAACGGGCTATGAAACACCGACACAGATACGGAGACACGACACTTATAAAAAAAATTATATATACATATTATATTGCACAAATACTTCATTTATCACTTAAATAATGAGAACCAAATAAATTTATAAACAAATATGTTAAAAGAAATGTTTGACATGTTCAAAATTCTTCATTTCATTATCATCTAAGGAATCAAATCCATATCTCCCAACATACGACATCTTAACATCTTAGTTTCTCTCTCGTTATATTGTGAAAATTTTATTTATTGAAGACAAAGATTGGAAAATACAAATACCAAATCTTTGGCTCTTTATGATGTTATCTTGTTCTTTTTAAATAGTGGATAAATGAAAAGGTGTTTCAATTCCTCTCACTAGACTAGGATGAACAAAGATATTCAAATATCTTCAAAGCCAAATATTGAAATAAAAGCGTTGAAGTTCCATAAGTGATTCACTAAATTATAAGTCTTCTATCTTTCATGGAATCAATCAACCCACCGCGTGTCAGACACGCGGGTGTCTTTCACGTGTCCATTTTTTAATAAAAAACAAGACACGTTTTTGGTGTGTCAAACACGTATTTTTGACGTGTCCACGTGTCCGATACGGATACGACGACCCCAGACAAAATATCCGTAGATAACATGTCATAAACTTGGATAAAATCAATCTAAATATAGACATCGAATGCATATTATTCCTATATAACGGTATTAATACCTTTATAAACGGTACAAATCAAACTATAAATAAAATATGGGACCATACAATAAACCTTGCTCTCATAAGAAAAATAAAGATAGAACCACAAAACAGGACCAAGGAAAAAGGTTTTTTAAGTCAAATGTGAATATTGTTGATAATTTCATATTTCCATTCATGTGACCCTTTTATTTATTAGAGAATAGATGATAGATTTACTATTAAAGGTAAATTTCTAAAAGTGTTGACTAAAAAAAGATGGTCTATTATATTTTGAACGAGAGTTATTTTGGTAGAGCCAAAAATAAAACGAAAAGCGAAAATATTTTTTATGCCAAGAGAGTAATTGTTAATATTATAAAATTGAATAATTAATCATTGAAAAACAAAATCTATGACTATTTATTCAAATTTAAGAAGAGATGACATTATAAACTTGTAATTTAAAACGTGCGTTGGTGCTTCAAAGTCATCAAATTACTATTCTTTCCGTGGATTTTACAATAGGATGACTATAAGATGAAGAAATTAACATGGATTTGAATATTATATATTAATTATTTAATTTAATATTATTATAAATATTTTATGAACATACTAATGTTTGATATATGACTAAATGATTCCATCCAATAAATGTATAATTCCTTAAAATTAAAGCCATTCATAAGGGAAAAAAAGAAAAAGAAGAAGAAGAATGAGACAACTAGAAAAAACCAAAATATTTTTCTCTTCTATCATATAATCACATTATATATGTTTAACATATTATACAATATACAATGTTGTATCATAATATTATGAATTAAACGGATCAAAATGGTACTTTTAAAAAAACAAAAAATATTGCTTATAAGTTATCCAAATAATCCAAGTTCATATAATTTTCAACTTGCATTGTGAGAGAGACACCTAACATTTACAAAATTTGTAAAAAGAGAAATTACCGAAGTACCCTCTACTTGATAAATTATTGAGTCATGAGAAAAGGAAGCGTCAAGACTCGACAGAGCAAGGCACTCTTTCCTCTACATTTTCCAATAAAGAGAGTGTGTGTGTGTTTGTGTGTGAGAGAGAGGGATTGCCGGAGCAAGAATGACGGCCGCCGGCGACGGATCATCGGGGCGGTTACCGACGTGGAAGGAGAGAGAGAACAACAAGAGGAGAGAGAGGAGGAGGAGAGCCATAGCCGCCAAGATTTACGCGGGACTCAGAGCCCAGGGCAACTTCAAGCTCCCCAAACACTGCGACAACAATGAGGTGTTGAAAGCCCTCTGTCTCCAAGCTGGTTGGGTCGTCCATGAAGATGGTACCACCTATCGCAAGGTCCTATTGCTTCCCCTGATTTCTGCTCATCAGTGCCCTCATTTATATTCTACATATATATATATATATATATATATATATATATATATATATATATTTACATGTTTATGTACTTGATGCTTAATGGGTTTTTTAATAAATGGTGAATTAGATCTGTATTGATGCTTAATGGGTTTCTTCAAAATGTTTATATTGATATTGGGTTTTCTTATGTTGCTTTATATTTGTGGAAGTATGGATTTTTTTATGTCGGAATTTGGTGATTTTTTCTGTTCAGTTCTCACTTTCTGAGCTGTTCTTGTCATGGAAATTTTCAATTACTGTTTTCTTGGATTCATGAATATCAAAAGTTACTCCCTTTTCTTTTGGATTGGTTGATTTTGGTTGGGTCACCAATTTGTGCTCATCAATTCCATCATTAACACATCAAATTCGTATGTATTTACTTGGTGCTTAATGGGTTAGGTTTTTTATACATGTTAAATGAGGTCTATATTCTTGCTTTTTTTTACCCAATTATTTTCACTGTTCACAATTATTTCTATTGTATTGGATTTTTGGGCTGTTCTTATTTATGTGTGAAATATGGGTTGTTTTGATGTTGCAATTTGGGGTGTTTCTCATTCAATCCTCACTCACCTATAGCAAGTTTCAATTGATTTTCCTAATTTCTGCTTATCAATCCTCTCATTAACACTCTCAATTTGTGGGTACTTGATGATTAATGGTTTGTCATATATGTTACATCAGATCTATATTCATGCCTTCTGAACCAATTATTTTTACTGGTTATAATGATTTTTATTGATATTGGGTTTTTTTTTTTGTGTATGTGTTCTTATTTATGGTGGATATATGGGGTTTGGATGTTAGAATTTTGGGTGTTTCTGATTGCATAGTCACATTCTAAGCTGCTTTTTTCCATGGAAAATTCCAATAAGTCTTGTTTGGTTTCATGGGTTTTGCAGTTCTAACCTTTTTGCTTTCGATTGGCTGTAATGTTTTCTCCCTGATTGATGAAAATCCTAATGGGTTTTATGGTTTGGAAAAGTAGGATTTTGATATTTGTGGAGGTGCTTTTTGCTCTAATGTTATGCTGATTTCTTGAGCTAACTGGCATGCTTGGTCCAACTACTTTAGAACAACTTCTAATTACTTGAAAACTGAAATTTATCTTAGGCAGACAGTTTTTCGAAAACTCGGTTTAGAAAAGGCCTATATTTATAGTTATTCAAAAATAGTTTTTGATGTTTGAGTTATTGAAAACTGTTTTGACTGACAAAAAAAGCAAGCTATGTGCAATACTGAATTGTATTTATGTACATATATATACTAATATACGTAAATTTTCTTCCTTACTACTTTCCTCAATCTCATGGATCATTGCCAGTTATAGAGTTGCTTTTTGGAAACCGTAGTTCAAAACGGGCCTATTTTCAAAGAACAAGCAATTTTTTGTTTTTTTGTTTTGAATCTTTTAAGAATTGTTTTCTATGTGACAAATCAAGCAATCTATGTTTGATGTTTAACTTTTGTAAGTTTTTGTTCTACACCACTTTCCTCGAATTCATGGTTGTCCTAAAGTTTCATTTCTATTTGAACCATAACATGCACAAAAGGCAAAAGGTATCAATAATTCGATCATTTTCTTACCTCTGTGTTGTGATCTCTAACAGGGATGCAACCCACCCCCAACTGAGATTGCTGGCACTTCAACAAACATCAGTACTGCTTGTTCATCACTCCAACCAAGCCCCATGTCCTCATCCTTCCCAAGCCCCATACCTTCTTACCATGCCAGCCCGACATCATCCTCCTTTCCGAGCCCATCTCGTTTTGACGCAAATCCTTCATCATACATTCTCCCTTTCCTCCAAAACCTGGCCTCCATACCCTCTTCTCTTCCGCCTCTTCGCATATCCAACAGTGCGCCGGTGACACCCCCTCTTTCTTCCCCAACTTCAACAGGGCCAAAGCCAAACCCCAATTGGGAATCCCTCTACAATGCCTCATTGCACTCATTCCGCCATCCCCTTTTCGCTGCCTCCGCCCCTGCAAGTCCCACCCGCCGCCACCATCTTGCACCTGCCACAATCCCCGAATGCGACGAGTCTGACGCCTCCGCTATTGATTTAGATCAGTGGGTCAGTTTCCAGACAATGGCACCTCCAGCCGCCCCATGTTCCCCCACCTTTAATCTTGTAAAACCTTTGGGTAAGCAAAACTCGACCTGGAATGCAGTTGAAGGGCATGGAGAATTGGGGTGGGGAGCTGCGGCGAAAAGAGGGCGTTGCGCCGAATTCGAGTTCGAGAGCGGGACGGTGAAGGCATGGGAGGGTGAGAGAATACATGAGATTGGGGTGGATGATTTGGAGCTCACACTTGGGAATGGAAAGGCTCATGGTTAAGCTCCCTCTGGTATATCTCATATTTGGTCATGGAAGATGTGCAAAGATCTATATTGAACTATTTAATGGTCACTCCATTGTTAAGAGCCAATTCTGAGTCATTGCTCCAAGATATCCTAGAAGACCTTGTCAAATTTGATGCATCCTATGAGCGCCACTATTCTATTGAATTGTTGAAGATCAAGTTTGGGGCAGGCTGTGCAGGACTATCATTTTCAATATTCTTGTGGTGGGAAAAAAAAAATTTTGAAGCAAATGATCATAAGGTTGTGCTTAGAAACTTTTTCTTTAAATCCTTGTTGTAATGGTCTCCACCAAGCTTCTTATGTAGAGATTGTGTGATATACTTGATGAACAATTTGCTGTATGTTTTTGTTTTTAGAGATGAGTCTCTGGACTCCCCTAGACCAATTCGGAGATTATTATGATAGTTGATCATAATCTAGGTAAAGTTGACTAGGGTACATGATAAAGGCTCCAAAAGTTATAGTTTAAATGAAATAATGCTTTTATCTAATTTTTGTTTTTTATATCAAATATATTATATATTAAGTCTGAACAAATTTTTTTTTTTTTGATAAGTAAGATGAATGGTTATTAAATGAAAAAACAATACTCGGGTCTTGGCCCATGAGGACGAAATTGGTACTCCCTTGAATTGACAGTTTTTTTTTTATTATTTTTAATCCATCTTTCTTTTTAAAAAAATTTAGCTCACCCGACCAACGATGATTATTATCACATTGTGGGGGGAACTCGGTTCTAGAGAGCATGTTAATGGAGTTCCACACATTGCATTGCCCCTGTATGCAGATCAGAATATGAATGTTGCAGAGCATTGTCAATGGAGTTTCACACATTGCATTGCCACTTTATGCATAGAGAAGATGGTGAGGTTGGTTATGGAGGATAATGGAATGAACTCTAGAAAAGCTAAAGCCAAGGGGCTTAAACGATAGTGCAGTGAATGCTTTGAGCCCACCTTTTTTTTTTCTTTTTTCCCAAGATAGTATTTATCTTCTTCTATATACATGTATTATCATGATTTGCGGTGTAATGGATTTGAACAGGACGATACGGAGTACTTGTATATATATATATATATATTTCAAAAAAATTATGAAATTCGGAGTACATGATATATATTTCCTCAATCGCTCAAAAGCAAATTGAGCATTTTTATTCCTTGTAACCAGTAGAGTATCCCGCAGTAAATAAGACAAACTCAGGGTACGAAGCTTCTTCGCACCCAAGGCTTGAAATACACAGGAAAAGAGATTGTGAGAGAATTCGAGACAAACAATAAAATGACCTGAAAATATATATTCACAGATAAAGGAAGAGTTTCTATTACCAAAACCCATATCAGTATATCACACACACACTATTATTGATGAAATCAGGCAGAAGAATATCAAACCATATACAGTTTTTCAAACAAAGAGAGTACAGATGATGAATTGAAAGAAACAAGAAAATAAGAGAATTGACACCAAGGTGAAGAATATTTGTTGCCCGACCACAACGGATAAAAATCTTAAAATCCCGAAAACCCGATTACTGAACAAACACATTTGAATGGATTGACAGAAAAGAATCATGAATGCAGATTTCAATATGCTTTTTAAAGCCAGGAATATAGCATCAAGCCTGAGATAGCCTCTTGACAAATGCAGCCATATATTTTCCTTGGTGCTCTGCGAGTGCGAGCTCAGTTTCACTAGGATCTCTTGTGCCATCACCTGCAAAGACTCCAGCACCATACGGTGAACCCCCTCGAATAGAGTCCATCTTGAACATACCAGCTCCAAAGGTGTATCCAATGGGAACAAAGAGCATTCCGTGATGAGCTAACTGAGTGATTGCGGTCCATCTGCAACACAAGAACAAGGAGAACGGTAACTACTATTCGGTTTCTAATGAAAACTTGTGATATTGCCCTTTTTAGTACAAGACAGTTTGAAGCCATTCTCCACTTTAAACATTATTAAGAACCACATAGTAGATGCACCACACATGACACATACAGTTTACATCATAAACTAATTTTGTGACCCGAGACCGGTCTATATAGCGGAACAGAAACATAGGAATCCTGTAGTTGATACCAAGTAATTGCGTAAAGGCTTGGTGGTTGTTGTCGTTGGACTGACCTATATAGAGACCAAAGGGACATAGTGCCCCAATTTTGGAAATCCATGAAAAATTCTTCCCTATAAATAGGTGAGATATATACCATAACATATGGTAAAGCAAAATATTAACTGGTTTATATATTTTCTTTTACATTATTTTCATACTACGACTCCTGTTCCCTAATGTAAATCTTCATGGACCTGACCTTATTTTGTAACTTCTATTGTATCCCACTAATAAAAATTAATGAAAAAGTAAGTTTGCAAAAATATCGAGACATCTAAAATTGGGTAAGCTACTGTCACAATCAGATTATCACCACAGCCCTTACCCCATCATGAACTTAATAAAAAATGAAATGGCAAGTGTAGGTCCCAGATTATGACATTGCCTTCTACCTCGATTAAAACGGGACATTTGACTGTGATTACTGCATTAATTTGCTAGGGTGAGTGCAAAGTTCCATCATTTTACATAAAAGAAAAAAACAAAAGAAACAAGAAAATATGAAGGTAAACAGAGATGGGATTGCCCAAACTAGTAGGTAGCTAACATGTCTACTGAATTTAAACCCAGCAAGCAAAGAGTTTGTGCACTTGTAGTGTCTGTGTTTAAGCATGAAGGTTTAGGAGAAGTTATAAAGTATCTGCATGAACCTTCAGGAGAAAGTTACACTTACACGTTAAAAGGTCAGACTTGTAAAATGCATTTAAATATTCCCAAGTATTATATCTTTTCTACACCAAATTTAGCATCAGTTGCAATCTGAATTACTATTATAGTGGAATTTAAGTCTTAGAGGTTAGTCAAGAATAAAAACAGTAGAATTTCAGATCACTTGAATTAAATGGATATCAGTATCTCTAAAGTAACCTTAATGCTCAAAACCTAAAGTACTCTACAATTTACATATTACAGTGGGAAATTTCACCTAAATGGGCCCTGTCTTACGTTAACTGTTTCTTCCTCCATCCAGTGAAAACATTGATTTTGTAGCCACATTTTGGGAGCCGGGGTGGGGGGTGGAGGAGGGGGAGCAAATTTTAAGTTCATCATACTATACAAGTAAATAATTGAACTATTTTAAAAAGAAATAAGCAATTTCCTGTACAGCATAGTGAACCTATTATAATGAAGTTTAAAATGAGTAATGTCATTACAAGTAAATATGTCCTTGATCAGTTTAATATGCATTTTGTTTGGTTTAGAAAACCAGCATTTGGTACAGGAATTTCTTTCAGTATCTGCTAGAAATGTAATAAAACAATGATATACGAGTCTTATTATAAATCCAATTACACAGTAGATCTTCTGATTTGGTCTTTTAATTCATTTAATTACCCATCCTGGGGCCATACTCACAGTACTATTAAATAACCAACTCCTCGTAAATATCTAGTTAAACTTCCAATCCATATGGTTTGAGTGTTACGAACTTGAGTTAAGCTCTCGAAGTTTTGCACCATGTGCAACATAACCTTATCTTATTGGGGGGATTTTTTAAGATTTCTAGGTTAGATGTGCTTGTTCTTTCCTGTGGTCTTCTACACTTGTATTAAACAAAAATTAGACCTTAATAATCCTTGTTTTCAACTTTTCACATCTTACTTTCTAAGTTTAACCATCTCACCTCTGGCGAAGAAAACCAATAGCAATAAAAATTGCAAAACTAACTAAGTCGTCGTCGTCTGCTAAAAACAATAAAACCCCCAAATTTCCATCATATTTATCTTATCTTTTCGGACTTGGATTTTTTTTTTTTAGATTTATTTCATATGAATCTTTGGATCTTAAATAAAATAGATCTCCTAAAAAATCCAAGTCTGGAAACATATTTCGCTAGAGGCTTGAACTCTGCACATCACCTTTTGCATGGTAGAGAATACAATTCAAGTAAAGGTAGTATTTAATGAAGAAACAAAATGTATCTGCATTAGAGAATGCAGATCAGGGAAAAAAAATCTCATGAATGTACAAAATTAACAGGAAAATGAAAAGTTTAAACATTATCTATTCTCCCCTTGTACTTAAATACACATGTATTTCCACAGAAATTAATGAAGAAAGATCATCACATAGCCTCTAAGAAGCATCGATACACTTTCTTTATTTTTTTCCCAATTGTTTTTGAAATACATGTGCCAGGAGTGTTTCAAACCCTTTTGGGTCAAAACATGAGAAATGGATAAGAATACCTATATGGACAAGACACGATATTACACAACTGATCAATACACCTCAAAAGAGTAGGACATTCTCACATTGACGATACAACAATAAGATACTACAGTGTGCGATAAAATAGTCCTTTATGTACCAAAAGGTACTTTCATCATATTCAAGCCTATTTTAAGGCAATAGTCAGAACAAGGATTGGCATATGTGGTACAAGTGTGTATGTGCAGTTGTGGACATAAATATATATATATATATATACATACATGTAGAAGCTAATTGATGAAACTTTGGTGACGTATTTATCCTCTCCTACTCGCATGCTCTCTCTTTCCAGAGAACGTTTTCCACATCTTTAGTCTTTTAGTATGTTCAAACTTATTTGCTCTATTTTTTCTTACCATTTATAATCCATACTTGCGCAAAAATCTTATCTCAAATGCATAAGGTTCATTATTCATCACTACATCTTGACAAATGTCGTTGACGTTATGACTATCAGTCTAATATTATGAATTTTGGCCTTAAGTTATAGACAAGTTCAAAATGTTAATAATAAATGCCTGAAATATATCAATGCAAGTGTTTGAAAGGAAGTCAAAACCACTTGAGTCCATGCTTTTATGCTGAAATTGTTGAGTCCGTGCTTTTAGGTTGAAATTGGTCCCTACAGCTTATGTTTCACTCAAGACTGGATCAAATCTGAAATCCATTTTACCACGTTTGAATTGAAATATGAACTCAAAACCAACCACAGAAATATGAATGTACTGTAGAAGATCAATCTCAAACATAAGGAGTGCATGAAATTAGATCGGATTAATCCAATATCTTAATCCTGTCCCATCCAACTTCTGAATTCACAAATTAAAACTTATTTCTTTTATCCGTAGATTATATGGATCAGAGATGGGTTATGTCCACCACATCCGTCTCGTATTCAGATTCCTAGATGAAATATGACATTAAACCCTGTATATGGAGCCAAATTTACATGAACCGACTTCAGACTTATTATCATTTCATATGCAATTATGGATGCAAATCTCCAGCCAGAAGCATACGAAGATTAACATCACAAATATACGTTACCAAGGTGACACCTTCCTAATACTAACCAAAACTAGTATGATTAGAGTTACAATACACAAATTTTCAAACTTAAGAACAAGAAATTGATACTCTGCCTACATTAGCAGATTCTTTATATCAAATTGTTAATGTGTCTTATTTAGCAAGGCAAACATTGTCAACAAGTTAATCTTTTGCACCGAGACCACCAAACTTGTTTAAAACCTAAGTTAACAGACACTCAGATTTTCATAGTACAAAAACAATAAAATTAATTCTCAACCTGCATTAATATATTTCTACTTTCAAATGTTAAATACCTCTTATCTAGAAAGGCAAACTTTTGTAGCCAGTTAAGCTTTTGTACATCAAACCACCAAACTTAACCAATGCCTTGCCGAGAGACATGTAATCTTAGTTTTCTTTTCATGCTATAGTTGATTCCATTAATTGCGAGTGCTTATGAGGAAAATCAACATGTTCAATGATATCTCACATAAATAAGGAACTCTTGTTCCATCCATAGGTAGCAGGCATAAAATCAATATCACTTTTATAAAGCACGCACAGATTTTTGCATAAACTGATCTGAAAGAAACAATTTTCTGCTATGTTATAAACAAAAAGGGATTCAGGATATATCACAAATTGCACAGTCCGCGTAGGCCAGATTCTTAATTTAAATATTCTATCGGTCATGCTGCCTTTGCTACCACATATCCTCTCTTTTTTGAGTAATCAAAAGGTACATGGTATGGAGGCAAATATTTGTATTTTTCATATAAAATATAAATCAATTAATCATTTAACATTTTCATCGCACATCTCGCCTTGGACCTACGTTCTATTAGACAGCTAGTGCCTTAATTGGCCTCGACCCTTTAATAACACGGGTCTGACTTGGGGATTTCACTCACTATAAAGCACTAAACCTGCTAAGTTTTAGCCATTTAAGCCATTCCTTTTGTACTCTCTATTTGTGTATTCCCTCTGTTTTTTCGAATGAAATTTCTAAGTACATTTATGAAGTTCAAATTACTATTGATCCACCATAACCAGTCCTTCAAATTTAACGTCTAGTGATCTAACAAAGCATGAGTAAATCCATGATAAATCATACAATCAACTATTTCAATAAATATCTTCTTGTCTTAATTATCTCTTTGTTTTCATCTCACTTTAATACTATATACTCAAATCCACCAAACACTTAAAAGTACATCAAAATGATATAGTAATACCAAAAAAACGAGTATAACAAACAATCACATATCAATCAAACATTGTTAATCTAAATAAAATTCATACCATAGCACGAGAAATGACAATTTGGGAAGAGAGACTACTTACGCAGTGGTCTCTTGCCCACCTCCCTGCGTGCCGGTACTGACGAAGAACCCCGCCGGCTTTCCCGCCAGCTTCTGCTCCTTCCACAGCTGCCCCGTCGAATCGAAGAACGCTTTCATCTGCGCCGCCATACACCCGTACCTCGTCGGAAACCCGAACAGCAACCCGTCCGCCTCCGCCAGCTCCGCCGCGGACGCAATCTCCGGAATCTCGTCGTCCTTCGGCGGCGCCCTCATCTGCGCCAATACCTCCTCCGGCAGAGTCTCCGGCACTCGGAACAGCGCCGCCTCCACTCCGTCGACTCCGTCCACGCCCTTCTTCATCCTCCGGGCAAGCCCTTCCACGTGACCGTACGTCGAGTAGAACACTATGAGTATCTTCAGCTTCGAGATCGGCTCGCGCGCAACCACCGATCGCGAGACCGCATTGTCGTCCACGGCGGCGGCAGAGCTGGTGGTTGAGGTGGCGGTGGCGGCATCGGCGGACGGCGGCGCTGGAACCGGAACGGCGGCTTCGGCGGCGTTTGGTGGCAGTTTCTTCTTGCTCGGCACACAGCCTCCTCCTTTCCCCATCAGAATCGAACAATTCTACAATGGCGCAAACAACAATTCGATACGATTCAATTCAGTTTCAATCACACCACAAACAGTTGTGGTGTGTGTGATGAAGATGATGATTTGCGGAATTGAAGCGTGGATTGGGATTTAGGAAAACCTAATTTGGTGGTAATTTGTGGGCCAAAATGGAGTCATGCTTGTTTCCTAGCATGATATTATATATATATACATATATGTGTGTATTATAGTGTAGTAGTGTGTGTATAGACTATAGATATAGAGTATTTTATGCTTCTATATACCTATCACACTCGAGGACGGCCTTTGAAATTTGGATGATGTTCATCAGAAAACAACAACGACTGCTTATTCGAGTGGATTTTTTTTATCTCAATATTTTTTAATATTAATATTTCGGTGGATTTTTTTTTTCTCTATATCTATGCTTGTATAGTTGTATATACCTATCACACTCGAGGACGGCCTTTGAAATTTGGATGCTGTTCATCAGAAAACAACAAGGACTGCTTATTCCAGTGGATTTTTTTTATCTCAATTTTTAATAATAATATTTGTGGATTTTTTTTCTCTAAAAAGGCAATGTTCAATAATAATAAAGTACCTTTAATTTTAGGATAAATTTTATTGGCTAATTCCCATCCACACTCCCTCAAAGAGATTCTAATGTCATACAAACCCCCTCGATATTGAGTATTCTCATACGGATCCCCTTAGATTGACCGCCGTTAGATTTACTAACATTTTATTATGAACTTATTAATTTGCCCTTCGATAAATATTCAAAAAACTTATATAAAATTCAAAAAAATATAAAATTTTGAAAAATTATATTAAAATCTGAAAATATATAAAAATTTAGAAATATATATATAAAATGGGGAAAAATATATAGATTAAAAAAAATAAATTCAAAAAACATATAAAATTCTAAAATTCTAAAATAATATATAAAATTTAAAAGAAATATTTAAAATTCAAATAAATTATATAAAATTCAAAAACAATTTAAAATTTTGAAAAATTATATCAAAATCTAAAAATATATAAAAATTTAGAAAAAAATAGATAAAAAGGGGAAAAATATATAGATTCAAAAAAATATTTACATTTCAAAAAATATACCTAAATTTCGAAAATAAATATAATATTAAAAAATATATAAATTTCGAAAATAAATATAAAAATCGCAAAAAACATAAAAAAAAATTCAAATAAAATATTAAATTTCGAAAAAAAATTTTATAAAATCGAAAATAAATATAAAATAAAAAATATATATAAATTTTGAATTTTTTTAAAAAAAACATATTAAATTCAAGACAAATATATAAAATTAAAAAAAACATATAAAATTCAAATAATATATATTAAATTTCGAAAAAATATAAAAATTTGAAAATAAATATAAAATTCAAAATATATATATTAAATTTCAAATAAAATACTAAATTCGAAAATAAATATAAAATTAAAAAACCATTTAAAATTTATTTAATATTCTATCTCTCTCTCACACACACACACACACCTCCCTCTGCACAGAGACGCACACACACACATATATATATATATAGATCTACACCATTTTCGATCCCCTCCCACCGCCTACCCCGTTGGCGCCGCCCCCCTCCCACCACCACCTCCCCCTATTTTCGATCGGAGGTGGTGGTGGGAGGGGAGCAGCGCCGACGGAGGAGGCGGTCGAAAATGGTGTAGATCTATATATATATGTGTGTGTGTATATATATATGTATAGATCTATATATATGTGTGTGTGCGTCTGTGTGCAGAGGTGTGTGTGTGAGAAAGAGAAAAAATTAAATAAATTTCAATGGAATAAATATTGGGGTTGGGATGTTTGGTTTGAAGGTTAAATTGATTCTAAGAGAGTGTTTGGTTTAGGGATTAAATTGATTTAAGGATTTAGTTAAGGGTATATAAGTCATTTTATATCATTTGAGGGCAAAATAGACTATTTATGGGGTGAATAGCGGTTGACATCACTAATTAACGGATCAATCTAACGGAGTGGACACGGAAGGGGTCCGTGTGGGAAAAAATTCAATTTAGAGGGGTTCGTGTGGGAATACTCAATATCGAAGGGATCCGTGTGAGATTATGATCTCTTTGAGGGGATGTCGGTGAAAATTACCCAATTTTATTTACACCTTCTGAAATTTATCCTAATATCAATTACACTCCTTGAGGTTTGTCAAAATTCATTTACACCCCTATCAATAAAATTTGTTATGAAATATCCTAAATGCCCCCTGTCAAACAAACTTAAACCCATATTCAAACAACCTCATCTCAATCCCTAATCACCCCCCACATATAATTAATATATATGTATATGTATATATATAGAAAAAGAAATATGTTTTTTTTAATAAAGAAATGTGGGTTTTTTGCAAAAGAAATATGGGTTTTGAACTTTTGATGTATATATATATATATATATATATATATGTATGTATATATCTAGAAAAAGAAATATGATTTTTTTGCAACTTGGATTGGTGAACATACACGTGTGTGTGCTGTGGGTGAACATATATTCCCATAAGGGTAATTTGCATTAATACCTCTGAGGTTTGCATTAATTTTACCTTTATACTAATTTTTACAAAATCAGCACTAACACCCCCTGAGGTTTCGTTTTGCTTGCAATGACACCCTCTGAGCCAATAAAATGACCAAAATACCCTTGATAAAATTCGAAAATATTAAGGGTAATGTGAAATGACCTTTATGCCCCAACCCCAAATATATAAAATTTCGAAAAACATATACATAAATTCCAAAAATATATAAAATTCCAAAACAAATATTTAAAATTTGAAAAATATATATAAAATTACAATAAAATATATAAATTTCAAAATATATATATAAAATCAAAAATATATATAAGATTCAAAAATATATATAAATTTTGAAAAATATTTAAATTCGAATATATATATAAAATTCAAAATATATATATTTAGAAAAACAAAATTCAAAAAATTATATAATTTCGAAACACATATATAAATTTCAAAATATATATATATAATTCAAAAATATATATAAAATTTGAAATATATATATATAATTCGAAAATATATATATAATTTGAAAAATATATAAATTCGAATATATATATTTTCAAAAACAAAATTCAAAAATTATATAATTTCGAAAAACATATAAATTTCAACAAATATATAAAATTTGAAATATATATATAATTCGAAAATATATATATATAATTTGAAATATATATAAATTCGAATATATATATATTTCAAAAAAATATATAAAATTCAATATATATATATTTTCAAAAATAAAATTAAAAAATTATATAATTTTAGAAATATATATATATATTGGTAAAAATATATATAAAATTCAAAATATATATATATATATATATATATATAATTCAAATATATATATAAATTTCCAATTGTTTTGATAAAATTCGGATATATTATATAAATTTCGAAAACATCATATAAATTTCGGAAAAAATATATATAAAAGAAGGTCACTAATTGATGTTGGTGGTAAGTAGTTTGATTCACTTCATTAGAAAAAATATGACATTTTACCAATATATATATATATATATTTCTAAAATTATATAATTTTTTGAATTTTATTTTTAAAAAAATATATATTTTTAATTTTATATTTATTTTTTGAAATATATATATATATATATTCTAATTTATATATTTTTCAAATTATATATATATATAGTTTCGAATTATATATATATATTTCAAATTTTATATAGTTTTTTGAATTTTATATATATGTTTTGAAATTTATATATATTTTTCGAAATTATATAATTTTTTGAAATTTTTTTTTGAAAATATATATATTATTAATTTTTTTTGAAATATATATATATTTGAATTTATATATTTTTCAAATGTTATATATATATTTCAAATTTTATATATTTTTTTTAATTATATATATATTTTTTGAAATTTATATATGTTTTTCGAAATTATATAATTTTTTTAATTTTGTTTTTGAAAATATATATATTTTGAATTTGATATATATTTTTTGAAATATATATATATTCGAATTTAAATATTTTTCAAATTTTATATATATTTTCGAATCTTATATATTTTTTTGATTTTATATATATTTTTTGAAATTTATATATTTTATTCTAATTTTATATTTTTTTTTCAAAATTTAAATATTTGTTTTCGAATTTTATACATTTTTTCGAATTTTAGATAATTTTTCGAATTTATATATATGTTTTTCGATATTTTATATATTTGGGGTTGGGACATAAAGGTCATTTCACATTACCCTTAATATTTTTAAATTTTATCAAGGATATTTTGGTCATTTTATTGGCCCAGGGGATGTTAGTGCTGATTTCTCAAAAATCAAAAATCAACATAAAAATGGAATTGATGCAAACCTCAGGGGATGTTAGTACAAATTACCCTTCCCATAAATATGTATATCCCACGACATGAATGTATGGGTTTAAATGTATTTTGAAAGGCATTAGACATTTCTCTTTCTAATGGGACATCCAAACACCCATCAAGTTCTTCACTTGACATCAAAATTGGGGATGGTGGTGGTGGTGATGGTATTTGGATATAGTTTAGGTTTGAATATATCTTGATTAATAATATTCTAGAATTAAATTGATTGATTTAAGAATATTGAGGGTAGTTTAGGTATTAAATTAAAATTTTAGGGTGATGTCATGGTATAGGGGGTGTAAATGATGTGTATAAATAGAAATAGGGGGTGTAAATGAACTTTGATAAACTTGAGGGGTGTGATTGATGTTAGGACAAACCTCAGAGGGTATAAATGAAATTAACCCTTAATTGTAATTATTAGTATCATTAATGGTTATTAGTAGCCATTAATAGTTAAGAATCACCACTAATCTGCCTTTTCTTTGAAGATAAATAAGTTGTAAGAATTTTCTTGAAAAACAATTATTTTTAGTTAAATTATTACATGTGTGTTTATACCTTTACTAAATTGGAATAAATTTCATTAGTATAAATTAAGAATTGATATTCGGACTCACATTTCTATGCTTACACTCTTCATAATTAATTAATTATCCTTTGAGAGGTCTCCCTTTTTTAATGTTTTATGTATAGATTATTTGTATGATCTAAATTTATTGAATAAATTGTTCCGAAATTTAAACAGATAAAATGAAGAATAAAAGTTACCATTTGTTGACATGAAATGATGATATCCAAAAAGCAAAAAGTATAGTACACATAAAGAGAAAGAAAGAAAGAAAGACCCAATTAAAAAGATTATTTGTTTTTGATGTTTTTTTTTTTTTTTTTTTTGTTACATGTCTTACAATATATGTATATATATATATTATGCATGTAAACTCTGTTGAATAAGGTCTCTGTTGACTACATAAAACAAAAATTATATATATATATATCAAATATAATTAATACATGGTGTTTTTTTACAAGACTTAAAAAAAAAACGTATATATATTATCTTGTGGAATAATGTCTCTGTTGACTAGATAAAACAAAAAGATAGAAAGATAAAGATAAAAGGAAAAAAAGAAAGAAAAGAAAGTACCAAATATAAAAAGGACACAAAAATTATTTATCACTTCTAATTTCAAGTTTGGGACTGAAGGAGGAAGTCTCTGGTAATTTTTATGGAACTTTTATACTGTTAATTATTATTTATTGTCTTAATAGTTTTCTTTCCACTTCTACTTTCTATTGAAGAGGCCCCGCAATAATAAAATTACTAATTTTTTTTGTAAAGTTTGTATTAACAAGAGTAGCTATGGTAAAGTAAGGAATGTGCATTGATGAGTTTAGGTAAAAATAGATCTTAATTAAAAAGTAATAATTGGAAACAAAAAAAAAATAACAAGTTGAAAAAAAAAAAAAACCCCAAACCCCAAGCCAATTGACCTAGTTGAAAAAGACTTTGGATTTGGTGTCTCGAGAAACATGAGGTATCATTTTGATTCCTATTACGTGCAAATAATTTGTTAAGGTCATGACCGCGGACATAATCCGACTGACCCGGACATCACGGTTAACAAAAAAAAAATGTTGAAAAAAATAGATCATATCTTGGTATGATGAAATAAAGATAATTTCTCTTTTATATATTCCTATTAAGTTGTCGTTACTTAGTAATATTTCATAATGGTTTCAATAGTAATTAATCAACATTAAATTAGATACAAGAACTCTTTTGTATACTATATATAAATGTATTTTTTTTAAAAAAAAGAAGCATATAAGTAATTAATAATGTACTTTTTATTCAACTTTTAGGCCAAAATTTATTGCAACAGATACTTGGAACTTGAAGAAAAGAATTTCAAAAACAGTTTTTATTGATAAATTTCTTTTTTGTTTTTATTTCAATGAGTGGTACAGTACTGGTAATAGATTATCAATAAGGAGTGATAATGTTAAACACGACATTGAATAATTGAATTTGAGTGTATTTAAGTTGTGTTCATTGTAATAATGTCAGACTTTTATAACTTGACTAACAAATCAATTAAATATGCAATAAAAAATTATCCTATTAAGATGTTCTTATTAATACAGTATACCGAGTGTGAGTTCGAATCACTGCCCCTCCGCAAATCTGTAACTTAACGTTACACAAGTTATTAGATCGGTTCGTATAACATCCTCAAATGACGATTTCTTTGGAATCTAGGTCTCAGTTGATCGTCCTTGGGGTTAGACATTTTTTTTACACATTCTATAACAATTTCTCTTTAGGGGATAACAAATTTTTACTTCCCTTATCCTACAAGTTTGCTTGATTTGTATCTCTGAAAATTATTCTCGAGAATTCTGATAACAGAAAACAGTTTTATGGGAGAAAATAAAAATGAATTATCTGAAAACAGACATTTTTATAGATGAGTTTTCTGAAAACTGTTTTTAAAAAACTAAACCAAACAAACTTTTCTATAATTTTTTTATTTTTATTTTTCAAAAAACAGAAAACTATTTTCATAAATACAAATTAACCAACCAATCTCTCAAGCAAATGTTTCTTATATGAAAAAAAGAAGGTATACGAAAAAAAAAAAACAAATTGATAAATTTTCTTTTCTAAAACAAAATATTAGGATTCTTCTAATAATAATTCAAAGTTTGAACATGACCGTGATTATTGTGTTTCCCTATAAGAAATATTAACAGTTATAACTCATAATCATCTTTTATTTGGACCAAAATAAATCATAGATAGATTAGATGTGATTATATGAGTACCATATAATTTAGTTACATCATTCTAAGTAAGCAATGATATTTAATGGGTTTAGCTCCTAAGTCCTAACTCCAAATCATTAACCCAACTTTCAAAAGGCCTCTTTCTTCCCCAATTTCATAACTAGCTGTAATATTATAAAAAAATAAAACATTGATTTACGATCTACATAGATATTTTCACGTTTAATATTTGTAGTAAGATGAAAAAATCGATTGGGATATAAAGAATATATTCATATTCAATTCTTTTGGTGTTACTATTTGGTTTAGTTTTCATCTTTGATTTCTCTCTTAAGTATGCGAAATATCTAAAGAAACTCCAACTATTAAATGTGTAAAAAAACCTTTTTAATTTTTCAAATATTATAAAAATATAAGCTATGAGATGCAGGTGGAATTGTAAAATATCCTTATACATATTTCACTTCGAATTGATATTTTGTCTATTTATTAAAAAATATAAAATAAAAAAAAAACATATTTTGTCTATTTATTACAAAAATATAAAAGCAAAAAACAGAAGAAGAAGGTCATTTTATTCCCCCTGATTTTAACTTATAGAAAGTATTTTCATTCAGCAAGAGACACCAACCTCTAATCCCAACTAAAACACCAACCTCTAATCCCAACTAAAACACCAACATAATCTAATTCCCTAATATAGTAGTTGTAACATTAAACTACTGGTTATACTATGTCCATATATATATATATATATTTATGTATATCCTTTTGTAGGTAGATGCTACTTGCTAGCTACCACCTCCACACTGACGTGGCAACAAGGACCCTCTCATGCCAGCACAGCACCAACTCCGCCTGCCGCTTTGCCACGTGGAACCCACTCACTTGTACACTTCTCAGCAAACACTCCGCTTGAAACTCCGCAAACCGGCTCAGCCCCACCGCCCTCATTCCCGCGCCACCAAACACCTCCCTCCACGGCGGCGCGTTCCCTCCTCCCGCCGCCGCCGCCTCAACTGCCGCAAAAATCTTCGGACGCAATAGAGACGTCTCGATCATCCTCCCCCACTCGCCTCCAATTCCCGCCGCCGCCAATGAGTCCAACACGGTCGAGTAGAACTCAACCCCGTCGATCACACTCTCCCGAAACAACGCCGTCCCACCCTCCGTCGACCCTTCGCCGTCCACGTACACCACCACGTGTGGCGAAACCCGCCGCAAATCTCCCAAAATTTCCGCGCCAACGCGGCGGAGTATTGCCGGAGATAAAACTACCGCAATCTTCTCTCCACCCATCAATTTAATTGCTCCGAATGACAAGAATTCAAAAGTCCGAACCGAAACGAACTCGATCTCGAACCCGATTCGGAGCTCGGAAGCGAATTGACTCAAATTGTCTCTCACCAATCTCGATTCAACCCCGTACTCGTCTCCAACAACGGCGGTGATGCGAAGAATTGGGGGATTGGTCTGATCGGAGATTGTTTTGATGAATGAAGCCCAGTGACCGCCCAGTCCGATATCGAAATCGATGACGTGTACGCGGGAAGAGCCGTGAACTGCGTCGAGAATGGCCTGATTCGCGGTAAAATTGGAGAACATGGTGATGGGAGAGACAGCCGAGAAGGTCTTGTGGGCTTTGATCATCTGAACTACTTCGGAGGACGAGGCCGGACGAGTCGGGTGAGTCGACCCTGTGAGCAGAGACTGTAGAGCTTCAGTGAAGTAGAAAGCAGCTCGCCGGAGTGGATTTCCGGCGGGTGGAGAATCACTCAGGTGATGATTGAGACGTGACAATATCAAGATTGCGAGTTCTGGGTCGTTGGATTCCATGCAATCCATGGCTCGAACGAGCTCGTCGATAAAATCGAATTCTGAATTGCAATGGTAATTATCATTGGACTGACTTAGATTGATTGAAGATTGAAATTGGGGGAAATGAGGGATTTGATTATCGGGTTCTATGTCGTGGAGTAGAGAATTCCAATCTTCGGTGTTGTTGAGGAAGTGTTCGACCCACTGGAGAGAAGGGTCGTCGGAGTATGAGAGGATGGGTTCGGAAATGGCGGGAACTTTGTGCGGCTTGCCGGAGACAGGGCTGGAGCTCCGGCGGAGGTCAAGAACCGAGTTGGGTTCGTGTGGGATAGTTTGAAGAGTAGTATTGTTGAAAGAGGGAGGTTTGGGGTTTGAAGATTGGTGGGTTTTGGGTGTTGTGGTAAAGGGGACTTTCATTGCTTGATGGCACAAATGGCACAAACCCCTCTCTCTCTCTATATATATATGTATATATAGGTATGTATCTATATATTTGTGTCTGTAACTATATAATGTGTATTTTATAGTTTTGGTTTGTTGGGTTTTTGAAGTGGGTAGTGGTGGGAGGGGGTTTTTGGTTGATGTAACTGCTGTGTGCGATATGGACATGAGAGACATTGGTGGGCAATAATTGTGGAGACAGAGTCAAAAGATTGATTTTTGCCATTTGGAAGCTTGTTGTTGAAGGCTCAAAAGCCATGCTTTTGTAGTATGACTTTTTGTTTGATTCGCAACATGTAAAATACGTGTCTCATAAAATGTTTTTATATTGAATTAACGAATTATTATTTGTAATTCATCTTTTGTTTGATTTTATTTTTTTTTCCATCAAAAACATTCTGTGTTTCTTGCATTTAAACCATAGAAACAAAAAGAGATGTAACATCCTCGAGTTTGGTCCTATTTTACTTAAATACAAATTTTGATTTTAACTTTTAGTAAGATTCCAAATTTTTTCTTTTTATCATTTTTGACAAACAAAATGACTGTTATCCTTTTTAAATTTAGTTAAATTAAAAGCAACTTGTTTAAAATATAAAATATATCAAACAAGTATTAATATTTGTTTAAATTAATTTCATAAAAAATTAATTTATTAACATATATTTTATTAATTATCCAAATTAGTTCTATTTGAACACCTTGGTATACTAATTTTTGAAATTATTATTAATAATTTTGAGTTTTTTCATGCAATTGAAAATAACTTGAGTCAATTTTTGAAGTTAGTGTTAATAAGTTATGAATCTTAACCAAATTAAAATTTCGGTTTTATCTCTTGAATTAGTGTTAATAAATGTTAAACAATAGAGCTATGGTTAATTTGTTATAGTTTGTACCTTAAGCGTTAATAAATAAGATTAATTTAAATAAATAGTAATATTTTTTTGAGACATTTTACTTATTTTGTACTAGAAATAACTTGCTTTTAATTTAACTAAAGTTAAAAAGGATAGTAGAGTCATTTTGCTTGTCAAAAAGTAATAAAAAAAATCACTTTTCCATTAGAATTTTAGTTAGAATCAAAATTTATATCTAGGAGAAATATGACCAAATGGGTGTCAGTTAAATTTCTTTTGAAGGAAGTTAAATGTAATAATTTAAGATACCTCGTTCAACTTCAGTCTCTCCAATCTTTCTTGGCATGGAAAAGTGACTGTTGTTCAAGGGTAAGAAAAATAAAACCGATCTCAATTCTTCATATATGGTGTATATATAACACAGCATCAAACAAAAAAATTAACTTGTGTAGTATAGTATAAGAAAAAAATGAAAATGGTGGATAATTTGAGACTCTAAAATAAATGTTCACTTTCGAATTTCAATATAATACAATCTTATACTTTTTTAATTTATTATTTTTATTAACTTCATAAAAATAAAAAGCTTCATTAAAAATTAAAATTATACTATATTTTCAAAAGACAAAATTCAAAATACCTCAAAATATTTTGAAAGGTTAAATATAAATACTTATTTTTAGGACCGGGGAGTACAGTCCCACTAGTGGAGGAGGTTGTATCACCACTCAAGTATGCTCTTCTAGCTTTTTTAAACTTTTTAACCGCAAATGACAAGAAAAGTCAAAAGGTGGGTGGTCAAGTTTCATCTCACCTATAATGGCCTAACCAAAGTCCTAAAATGGATTCAAATTCAAGCAAATATGGCTGTCCAACCCTAGTTCCCTGTATAATTCGATATATTATGTATTGACATTAATTACGTATCCTCCAATTCACCTGTAAGCCGTATTCTATGAGATCTCTGATCCCGGTAAAGGAAAGTGAAATTTAAATATTATTATACAATACTGATATTTATATCATATTTAGTGAAAGATTAATATTGTCTGAGTCAATCACATTATTACAACGACCGAAATTGATACCCCCGATGAACCATGCATCCAACACTACTTTAATTTACAAGTAAAATTTACGCAGACTAAGAGCCAAAAAGCTTAAGAAAGATAACACTTTAACTTACAGTTCAAAGTTATGTAGGCTAAAAGAGCCTAAAAGTAAACAATAATAGTCATAAAAGACATTACTTTTATTTACACTTGTATTTTACGCAGACTAAGAGCGTAAAAGTTTACAATGATGGTCATAAAAAGAAATGGCCCATGATTAAGTGCTCAAGTAGATGGTCTAAGTGTCACTTTATATTTTCTTAACTTTTTGAAGAGAAAGATTAAAGATTAATTTTACCAATATTGGGATTATTAGATTGGATGACATATAAAATTCTATTTCATATAAACATACAAATAATTGTAGATGAGGAATGCTCCAGGCACATTCGTGTTATATTTGTTAATGTAAAGTGAAAAAATACAAAGAATACTCTGTGTAGGCGTTCACACCATGATGCATGTAGATATATATATATATATATATATATATATATATATATCTATATATATATCTATATATATATATATATAACATATTTGTACATAGAAATAGAGTCAGAAAAAATTATGACATTAGGGGCAATAAACAGAAATATTTTAAAAATGAATGGGGGACAAATCTCTTCTTTTTTTTCCTATATTCCTTTTAAAAAATCTAGTATTAGTATTATAAAAAAAACAAATCATTGGGGACAGTGGCTCTGTGCCTGCTTGTACACGTATATAAAACTTCATTTATATTTGTGTATAAGCTAAAAGTAATAAATTGGTGAATATTGATTATTCAATCTCAATATATATATATATATACATATATATATTTATGTATATATATATTTATGTATATGATGGAGACTTATAATAGTAGTAAGTCGATAGATGTTCAAAGGCTGCTTAGCTGTAGCAATGGATCAATTTTCAATTGAGTTCTTAGCTAGATAGTTGTTATAATCAAACGGTTCATGAGCTCGAGTTGAGTCAATTTACTTTCCACAACAAATTTTCTTATATTGTTTGGAACCATATTCTTTGAAAGAATAATTTAAAATTTCAATCGGCAACCTCTTTAGATTTATGAAATAAATATTGAATTAAAAAATTATATTTATAAAGAACTCACTTTCACAAATTACTTAGAAATATATATCTAATAATGATAAAAATCCCGGAAGAAGAATAGCTCGGCTCTCTAGCCGACTGATCCTGTTGATCATATGACTAGGAACGTGTCATATTAGAGATGAACGATCAGAGCTGTCATCTAATCACAAGAGAATGATCCTTCTTTTAACAGACCCAACTATGAATATGAATGCAGAAATGAATGCTGGTTAAAATAATCTACTAATATAATGCTAAAAATTGAATTTTCTATTTAGTAGAGTTAGAGTATAACAATACTTTATACTATCATTATAATTTTAAAAATTTTAATTTTGAGATTTTATGTGACAATTTACGGTCCTCCACTAGATATTATATTATATATTTTTATTTTATTAATGGCAATTGCAAACGCCGCTAATTTTAAAAAAAAAATTTTCTATAAAGTAATATTTAAAAAATAATATTCAGTTACCATTACTTTGAGAAATAAAGTGAAAAATAAATAAAAATAATAAAAATAAAAAAAGAAGTGAAAAATAACTTAATAACATTAAAAGGCATACAATACAAATCACAACCATAGTGGAAATAAATTTGGCGGCTATTCAAAAAGTGGAGGAATATGTTCCCATAGTGCATGATTGATCCACCAATCCATCCGTTCATTTACGTACGCTCAATATCTACACCTTTTTATTTTTCTTATCATCTTTTTAATGGAAAGCAAACCACCTCAAAAAATATTTTGCCTTTCTTTAAAGTTAAGATTGTGTATTATTTTTGAAATACAAATATTGGTCCACATAGTGCAAGCTCTCTTTAATTTCTGAAAAAGGTTTGCAATTCCAGCACAAATATATTTACTACATAAATATTTTTATATACGCAAATATATATATATATATACTCCCTCCTCACAAATTAGTTGTTCACTTTGCCTACTTTAATTATCTCAAATTAGTGATGATTGTGACCGCCACTAAAATCCTTGTATCTTATATTGTAAAGAGAAAACGATCTTCTCAAAATAAAACTTGAACATAAAGATTATAACGATAATTTTTATCTCTTTTAGTGACGATTATGACTGCCACTAAAATCCTTATGTCTTATATTATAAATAGAAAACGGTCTTCCCAAAATAAGATTTGAACACTACCACAAATTATCAACTATCTCAAAAAAAATAAGTTAATTAAAAAATAACAACAAAATTATATCATTTAAACATTGAGCATCTTTTGGAATATTACAAAAATGAAACACACTTTACAAATAAAAGATAGCCCTCCCTAGTATGATATGTAGTATACTATATATGTGAGAACTTTACACGTCAAATACTTAGGAGTTAAGGTTCTAATTAAGTACACGGGACACACACGGTGGTAGAGGAAACTTGTAGGTCACAAAAGATGAGGAAGGTTGAGATTCTGATTGAAATGAGTCATGTAAAGAGTGTCACCATTCAGCCCAACTCTGGGGAAAAAAACAAGTAAAGGCAAAGGTTAGGGTAAGTGGACTTAATTTGGCCATGCATGCATTAGGGTATGCATACATGGTGGGTATCTTCTATATATCTATCTATATATATTATATAGATATATGTGTGTGTATATCTTCAAATTTGACAAGCAACTACGGGGAGGGTGATCCTAGGATAAATTGATTTGATTTTGCTTTGAGAAAGTAACTCTTGAGTCTTGATTCAACAATAATTAGTTTTTTCTTTGTGCCGACCACTATTTTTCTAGTTTTATGATATTCTTCCACGTATCACGTGTAGCATCATGTAGCATCTCTCTGTTTGTGTGCATATATATATATATATATATATATATATATATATATTTTGTGAGTGGATATAATTAATATCTACTAATTAATCTGTGGTCAATTTCATATATAAATTTGGTGAACTTCGATAAATTTGAATTGCAAAAAATAAAGTAAAAATAAATCGAAAGAGATAAGGGATTGTTCCGAGTTATATATGTCCAATTTATATAAGTCATGAATTTTCTACCTCGATTAAGGTAAATTTATGTTAGGACTCTCGGATCTATTTTCTCAATCACTTTTTCTTTCATTTACCTACACCTCGAATTGATAATATGCAATCGGAGAATTTTTTTCGTATACTCTAATTAATTAATTATGCATGATCTTATAATTTACAGCATTCATTTGGGTTATAGATATTTATATTTTTATTTGAATGGCAAATTAAATGGTGTGCAAGCTCAGAAATTTTGGGATTGTATTTATACTGTTTTTTTAGCTTTTAAAGCATTTTACTTACTTACTCAAAATAAATATAAAAAATTATTAGTTGAGATAAATCAAAAATAGTCCGTCAGTCACAGACATAATAACACAAAAGGAGTTTCCATTTAAGTCCTAAATTCTTAATATTTTTACTTATCCCCTTAGTAAATTTGTTTTGATAATTAATTAATTCAACATTTAATACATAATTTATCTTTTTATAAGTTTTAGTTAGTGATTTTATTATATTACGAATTTAAATAATAATTGATCTAATTTAAATTTAATTTTAAAAAAATAAATTATTATATATAAAAAATATTTAAATATTTTTTCATCCAATTTTAATGTTTTAATGTAAGTGTCCATGCAAAAGTTAAATTAAAATTTTATATTTAGTTTAGGATCTTCTATCTAACTCGATAAGGTTGTAAATGGATATGTAATGATTTAGGACTTATATGAAAAAAGAATATCAAAATTAGGACCTTCTAGTCCTAAAATGCTCTTAATTCCTTTACAACTTTCAAAAATAAATAAATAAGTATTAGGAGTTATTTTTCCTTGTAGTGAGTAAAGTAGGATTTAATAGAATATTTTCCTTTATGATTTCCATTTTAAAATTTTATAACATTACAATCCTTCGCGATCAATGAAGGCCTGAAATTTTAAGCCCATTATAGCCTCAACGACGATAATTACTAAAGTATAGTGAGAAGTCAAGACGAGACACAATTCAATCATTCAAGAGTACCTTCTCCTACTCGCGCAACCTCTAAGATAATTTTAATCTATTTCTGCCAAAAATCGGTTAAATGTAACGGGATGTCACCCTATCTTTGCCCCCACCGACAGATTTGGCTAAGGACCAATGGAGCTATGACCCAAAACAAAATTTTATATTTTTTACTTTAAAATTTTACATATTTCATATTTAGCTTCTATTAGAAAAATTTTTTACCTTAAATATCACATAATTATTTTACAAGTAAACCTCCATTAAAAATTTGTTTTAGACCCAATTAAAATAAAAATATGTTATTTATATTCTAAAAATTAAAAAAATAATTTTTTAGCCCCCGCTTACACGGAGATCCGTCATTGTCTGTCCCAACAACTTCTTTCAAATTCACGGGTCCGCACAAATCGTGGCTGGCGATTTGTCAGAACCTCAGGTCGAAGGACTCAAGGTAAGGGTCTTGTCGGCAAGCGGCATTGTAGGAGTTGAGCTCGGAGGCTACGTCGAGATGGTGGTGGTTTTGGTTCATCATTTTGCAAGATTTAGCCCCCATTGTGGTGGGGGATTGGGAGAGAAATATAACATATATATATATATATATATATGAGAACACTAAAATGAAGTTTGAGAGTTTGCAATGAGAGACTTAAGAGCTGAGTTTAGGGAGGTGAAGAAGATTTGAATGGTTGTGTGAATGAATTTTATCTCAATTTATGTAATAGATATTTAGGAGACGACTTGGCGTAGACCTGACTATGTGGAAAATAATAGACTTTTTGGGGAGTTTCTTCATCACTAAGGCAAGAAATTCAAATTTAGTGAAAAATATTTGTAGTACAAAAAAATACAAATTTTATTATTACGTGTAGAATAATTATTAAATGGATTTTTTTTTTTTTTTTTGTGACACGGAATTTTAATTTATTACACGAAAAAAAAAAAAAACCGTGTGTCAGTTTGAATTCGCACGAGTTAGACATGATGGTGGCCATTTTCAGTCCGAGTTTTTGTGTGTCCTAATTTGAATGCAAATATATATATATATATATAAATATATGCACAAATAGATAAAGTACTAAAATATGATACCTACAAAAATATCTGTTAAACCCGCATTGTGCAAAGAAAAATTCTACATAGCTCACTAATTACATGGAAAATGTTTAGAAAAATGGTTTGCGTCCACATTAGTCAAGTCTAGTGGGTCCCATCAGATACATGCATCCTGTGGAATAGTGTAATACACGCGAAAATTTATTACTTGCGCGTATATATCACCACTTATTTTAATTAGTTTGGAATACAATGTCATCATTATCCTTGGGATAATCAATAATTTCCCCACAAGTGAGACTTTTTCAAATCAAGTCAAGCCTCGCATTTTGTATTGGGTTAATTTAAGTAATCCCGCTTGTGGTTTAAAAAAAAACATTTTACCCTTTCCTATACAGAAAACTTTTATACATTTATCAAATTGTATCAGCTTATTTTTTTTTTTTTTTAATTTTGGACCAAAATATTCCTGGAATTTAATAAAAAATAATTTTAAATTAAAATATATATATATATATATATATAAAATTCAAAAAAATATATAAAATTCAAAAAAAATATAAAATTCAAAAAAAACATATATAATTAGAAAAAATATATATATAATTCATAAAAATATATATATAATTCATAAACATATATATAAAATTCGTAAAAAATATATAAATTTCGAAACAAATATATAAAATTCAAAATTTATATATTCTCTTGTAATCTTAATATATTCTCTTGTTTTTACATCTTCTTACTTGTTTTTTCAAAATTTATATGTTTTTTCGAATTTTATATATTGTTTTATGAATTTTATATATATTTTTCTAATTTTATATGTTTTTTTCGAATTTTATGGGTTTTTTTTTAATTTTATATTTTTTTTGAATTTTATATGTTTTTCGAATTTTATATATTTTTTCAAATTTTATATATTTTTTTCGAATTTTATATGTTTGTTTTCGAATTATATATATATTTTTTCAAAATTTATATGTTTTTTTAATTTTAAATCATTTTTCATTAAATATCAAGGATATCTTGGTCCAAAATTATATGGAAGGGGGCAAATTGATACAATTTGATAAGTACAAGGGGATTTTCTCTATAAAAATGAGAGAAAATAATTTTTTTTGAAATCACAAAAGGGTTTACTGAAATTAACCTTTTTTATTTTTGGTACACGAAGGTCCCAGACCAAAAGGGTCAAAGTAAGAAGATAATATTTTGAAACAACTCCGAAAGTCACAAAATTGAAAATTCTAAGGCCCGGTTTGTATATCGTGTTCTTCATAATTCTAAAAATTGAAAACAATAAAAATAAATTTTCTGAAAAATTTGTATTTTTATAATTGAATTTTTTGAAAATAATTTTTTAAAAAATTAATCAAATAATTTTTATACAGTTTTCTAATTTTCAATTTTCAGAAATACAAACCAAACAAGGCCTAATTATTTGATAAATAGTATTTTCCTCTATAATTTAGTGGGACTCAATCAATCAAATGATCAAATTCGATTGGTTGGATTTCTCATTGGAATAAATTCAATAAAAATAAAAGGAGAAGAATAATTTTTTTCACATTAGTTAATCCACTTAGACAACCACAAAATTATATCAGCTGACGAATTTTAATCATAAGGAGATAAAATATTTTATAGACGATATTCTTTTTAGAATTTTCAGAAAAGTAATTAGTAAATTTTCTAAGTCTAAAATATAAATTTTAAAATATTAGTAGATAAAGTATGCTAAAAATATCATAATAACAATTAGGGTTAAGTACTCAAAACACCCCTGTAATATAGATAGTGTGTATAACATCTATTAGTTTCAAAATGTGTATATTTGCATCTAATTTTTTGGGACAAGTGCTTAAAACTCCCCTGTAATATAGATATTGTGTGTATAACACCCATTAGTTTTTAAATGTGTGTTTTGTCACCTGCTTTTTTTGAGGAAGTGTTTAAAATACCCATGTAATATAGATATTGTGTTTATAACACCTATTAATTTTAAAATGTGTATATATTTTTTTGAAGAAATAAGCTTTATATATAATATTAAAGAAAATGCCTAAGCCGTATAAATAAAAATATGTGTATTGACACCTAAATTATTATAAATCACTCAAATTGTATATATATATATTTAATTTCATGAGTTTCTAGGGGCAATTCTTGATTTTTCATATTAAAAATCAAAAAATATGATGTCAACGATTATTTTGGCATTAATTAAATAAACCTTTTATTTTCTTTTTTTTTTTGGTAAATAAACCCACTGATTTTTGGTTTTTTCTAAAATGAAAAAAATAAAGGAGCTAATTGTCCCCAGAATGGTGCGAGCTTTTAACCTCCTGTGATATGAATATAATACGTTTAACCCCCATGTGATTCTACTTCACCCCAAATCTTTTGACTAAGAGTGGGGTCAATTCGTTGTTAATCAAAAAATTTGGGGTAAAGTAGAACCACATGGGGTTATAGCATTATATGCATATCATATGAGTTTAAAAGCTCGCGACCCTAACAATTACTCACACTCGTGTCTATGTAAGTCTAACCTTGATCCCGAGCCAAACCGTGTTGCCAAGAAGAAGATGGGAGATGGCAACAAATAACCCTATCTGTGTGGAGGCTTAGCGCAACATCAAGCATTTTGCATTATGTTCTCACGTGATTTGTGAATTAGTCGGGCCAAAGCCATGAAAACTCCGGTTATGGGAGGAAAAAAAGAAAAAGAAAAAGTGAGAACCATTGTTTCCTTGTAGCCCTAGACTCTAAAGTTCTAAACAGCCTTTTTGGGCCAATTTTGTGGTCTTTAGCCAACATGATGCTACAAGAACAAAACCATTCCTCTTCAACCAGAACTTGACCCACAACATCATAACCCAATCTAGGCCCAAAATCTAATTTCAACTCCCTCTAGTTAGGGCTGCAAATGAGACGAGCTGTTCGTGAATAGCTCGGGCTCGGCTCGTTTAAAGCTCGGCTCGGGCTCGGGCTCGTTAGTAAACGAGCCGAGCCTGAGCACAATTTTCAGGCTCGTTTAGTAAACGAGCCGAGCTTGAGCAATGGTGGGCTCGGCTCGTATATGTTCGTGAACATGAGATCGTTAAGGCTCGTTTACGTTCGTGAACAAAAGCTCGTTTAGGCTCGTTCATATTATACTTATTATTCATAATTACACATTTAAGTTTTAACTAGAAAATTAAAATTAATAATCTTTGTTCATTAATTTTCATCAAGCAAGATATTTTAAAAAAATAAATAAATTTTATTATCTAACTTAAAATTGTATAATATTTAAATAATATTATATCAATTGGTAATTTAATAAATCTTACTAAATTGAACTCAATTTGAGTAAATTGAATTGATATTATAGTTATTTGAACTCAATTTGACTAAATTTAATTAGGAATTTATTTAATTTCACCAATTTGAACTCAATTTTATCAATTCCACTCAATTGGATTGAGATTATCGTAGGTAATTTGTTTTTTCGAAATTGTACTTTGAATTGGGGATTTGTCAATTAAACTTAATTTCATTCAATTTTAATTACTTTGAATTGGAGATTTTGTCAATTGAATTTAATTTTAATTAATTTGAATTGGAGATTTTATCAATTTCACTTAATTTAATTCAATTAAATTACTTTGAATTGATGATTTAATCAATTTCATTACCTTGAATTGAGAATTTTATCAATTCCACTCAATTGGATTGGGATTATCGTAGGTAATTTGTTTTTTCGAAATTGTACTTTGAATTGGGGATTTTGTCAATTAAACTTAATTTCATTCAATTTTAATTACTTTGAATTGGAGATTTTGTCAATTGAACTTAATTTTAATTAATTTGAATTAGAGATTTTATCAATTTCACTTAATTTAATTCAATTAAACTACTTTGAATTGAGGATTTAATCAATCGAACTCAATTTCATTACCTTGAATTGAGAATTTTATCAATTCCACTTAATTGGATTGAGATTATTGTAGGTAATTTGTTTTTTCGAAATTGTACTTTGAATTGGGGATTTTGTCAATTAAACTTAATTTCATTCAATTTTAATTACTTTGAATTAGAGATATTGTCAATTAAACTTAATTTTAATTAATTTGAATTGGAGATTTTATCAATTTCACTTAATTTAATTCAATTAAACTACTTTGAATTGAGGATTTAATCAATGGAACTCAATTTCATTACCTTGAATTGAGAATTTTATCAATTCCACTCAATTGGATTGAGATTATCGTAGGTAATTTGTTTTTTCGAAATTGTACTTTGAATTGGGGATTTTGTCAATTAAACTTAATTTCATTCAATTTTAATTACTTTGAATTGGAGATTTTGTCAATTGAACTTAATTTTAATTAATTTGAATTAGAGATTTTATCAATTTCACTTAATTTAATTCAATTAAACTACTTTGAATTGAGGATTTAATCAATCGAACTCAATTTCATTATCTTGAATTGAGAATTTTATCAATTCCACTCAATTGGATTGAGATTATCGTAGGTAATTTATTTTTTCGAAATTGTACTTTGAATTGGGGATTTTGTCAATTAAACTTAATTTCATTCAATTTTAATTACTTTGAATTAGAGATTTTGTCAATTGAACTTAATTTGAATTAATTTGAATTAGAGATTTTATCAATTTCACTTAATTTAATTCAATTAAATTACTTTGAATTGAATATTTAATCAATCGAACTCAATTTCATTACCTTGAATTAAGAATTTTATCAATTCCACTTAATTGGATTGAGATTATCGTAGGTAATTTGTTTTTTCGAAATTGTACTTTGAATTGAGGATTTTGTCAATTAAACTTAATTTCATTCAATTTTAATTACTTTGAATTAGAGATTTTGTCAATTAAACTTAATTTTAATTAATTTGAATTGGAGATTTTATCAATTTCACTTAATTTAATTCAATTAAATTACTTTGAATTGAGGATTGAATCAATCGAACTCAATTTCATTACCTTGAATTGAGAATTTTATCAATTCCACTCAATTGGATTGAGATTATCGTAGGTAATTTATTTTTTCGAAATTGTACTTTGAATTGGGCATTTTGTCAATTAAACTTAATTTCATTCAATTTTAATTACTTTGAATTGGAGATTTTGTCAATTGAACTTAATTTGAATTAATTTGAATTAGAGATTTTATCAATTTCACTTAATTTAATTCAATTAAATTACTTTGAATTGAAGATTTAATCAATCGAACTCAATTTCATTACCTTGAATTAAGAATTTTATCAATTCCACTTAATTGGATTGAGATTATCGTAGGTAATTTGTTTTTTCGAAATTGTACTTTGAATTGAGGATTTTGTCAATTAAACTTAATTTTAATTAATTTGAATTGGAGATTTTTATCAATTTCACTTAATTTAATTCAATTAAATTACTTTGAATTGAGGATTGAATCAATCGAACTCAATTTCATTATCTTGAATTGAGAATTTTATCAATTCCACTCAATTGGATTGAGATTATCGTAGGTAATTTATTTTTTCGAAATTGTACTTTGAATTGGGGATTTTGTCAATTAAACTTAATTTCATTCAATTTTAATTACTTTGAATTGGAGATTTTGTCAATTAAACTTAATTTTAATTAATTTAAATTGGAGATTTTATAAATTTCACTTAATTTAATTCAATTAAACTACTTTGAATTGATGATTTAATCAATTGAACTCAATTTCATTACCTTGAATTGAGAATTTTATCAATTCCACTCAATTTATATATATTTAATTAATTTTATAAATCTATAATATGAATAAAGAAAACATTTCAAAATTTTATAAATCTTAGGATAGTCTAAACCCTATGCCCAAACACTCCTAACCCTATACCCAAACAAACCCCACTAATTAAACCCTAATCTGATATACTCTCTTCGAATACACAGATACTCACATTACACATATACTGATATTTGCGCCGTTCTCTTCTCTCCACCTCCTTCTCAAACCCTAGATCATGCGCCGTTCTCTCGACCTCCTTCTCAAACCCTAGATCGTGCGCCGTTCACTCTCGCGTCGTTTGCATGGTCGCCTCTCACTCCTTGCCTCTCACTTTTCTCTCATTCAACCCTTTCTCTCCTCACGCCTGCTTCAGCCCCTCGAGCGACGATCGGCGAAGGAAGCTTGCAAGGTCACTTTCGCTGCTATGAAGATCGATGCCCCCATAGGTAACATCCAATTCATATAGATATATTAATCAATTTATATATATGGGAAACTGAATATGAAGTTCTTGTTTAAATTCTTGTTTCCATTCTATTTGTAGTTAGAATACTGAATATGAAGTAGATTATGTGAAATTGAACCCTAAAGTGGGATATATATATATATATATATTGCATATGTATAACCGAGCACAATTTCGGGCTATGCTTCAATTTTTTTGTACGAACCCTAAAGTTCCGATTGTATTTTGCAATTAGGTAAGGATCCGATTGTATTCAGTCTTCTATTCCTGATCTGGGTAATAATTGATTCGTCGCAATTGAGATGTACATGTATACAATATGCTTGAATAAGCTCAATAAAAATATATAAGACTTGCGTATATATTAGACGTCCATCTATTGACTTTGCAATGTTCATGTCCTCGTTTAGATTTATTAACTTTTTATTTTATTTATTTTGAGTTTGTTTTGATATTTGGGTATCCAGAATTTTGCTCCCCACGCTGGTAAAAAACATACTATGTTAGCACCTCTCACACAAATCAAATAAAGTTAGAGTGGATGTATATTAACATTGTCAGGGGTTAGTGTCAAGTGTGTGTGTGTCTTGTTATTCTTCTTGGTTAATTTTCTTCATCAATCATTGGAATTTTTTTTCCATATTTGGAGTCTTTGTCGCTTGTTGAGTGTTGAGGAGTGGGTGGATTTTTTCTCTACGGAAGCTAGCAAGCAGTGATTTCATAATGATTTTTTACAATAGTTAAAAAATCAGCAAGCAGTTTGAAAAATCAGTTAAAAATTTATCATGTATTGATGAGTGAGTGGATTTTTTCTCTATAGAAGCCAGCAAGCAGTGATTTCATAATGATTTTTTACATTAGTTAAAAAATCAGCAAGCAGTTTGAAAAATCAGTTAAAAATTTATCTGATTTTTTACATGTTTTGTTATGTTTTTCATAATGATTTCTTCTATTATGATTGTATTTTTTTATTGTATTTGTTGTTTAGTTTTAAAATCAGGTTATAAGATATCTTTGCCTTAGTAACACGATGATTGTCTATAGGTATATCTAATTTGATGGTGTTCTTAATTGACTTTATTTTATTGTCTAAGTATATTTTATAGCAGTGCAGGTATCCTAACCTATCTTTTTCTGGATATTTTGTTTAATGTAGGTTGGAGTTATTTTGGGAAATATGCAGTTTTTGGGAGCAGTTTACACATTTTTGGGAGCAGTTTATTGATTTAGTCCAAGACTTAATTTTTTTGTAATGCTTCAGTTTGTTGATTTGTTCATTTTGATGTAAATGTATTAATATAACAGGTTTATTTATGTATTGTGTTATGTTTGGTGGATTTTGGATTTCATAATTTACATAATGTGCCTAACGAGCTTGAACGAACGAGCCTAACGAGCTTGAACACGAGCTTGAACAAATTTTCGAAATTAAAAAAAAAATTTTGTTTAAACGAGCCGAGCCCGACCCGAGCCCGAGCATAGCTAAAAGTTAAACGAGCCGAGTCCGATCACAAGTTTAGGGCTCGTCACGAGCCCGAGCTGAGCTAAAAAATAAACGAGCCGAGCCCGAACACTCTAAAGCTCGGCTCGGCTCGGTTCATTTGCAGCCCTACCTCTAGTATAGTAACTAAAGTTTCTCTGAAATCAAATTTGTAAATCAATCAATTTAATTTTGAAAAATTTGTGTACAGTTGGAAAATGACTAAATCTAGAAAATCCAGTGAGTGATTTAATAGTTCAGACTGGCAACCACCAAAATTGGAGTACTGGGATCACCATTAATTAATAATGCAGATAGATGCAGTGGTGGACCTCCCTCTGATTTCTTTCATTTGCTTTTCAACATCTTCACTATACTTAATTAAACCTATACTCTTTCTGTTTACCACAAGGCATACTAGTGTTATTAAAACAAGGCTATGATCATTTCTACACTCCAATTTTAGTGGAACTTAGATTTATTGAATGTGACATAAATTGAATCTATCATATGCCCAATTTGAATGGACCATGAAAATATATGTGTATATATATATATATTGTTGGTGATTAAATTTTAAACGGTGATTGACATATAATATTTGTTTGAGAGTGTATGAGAAAGAATACACTTTAAACGTGATAGAGTTCAATAAAAATTTAAAATTATTTTTATAAGTTTCAAAATCTTTTTAACATCATGAATTTGCTTTATATTGAAAATTTAAAAATTATAATTATGAAAATACTTTTAAAATATAAGAACATATGTCAATTGTTCATAAAGCGACATCACGTGTAAGAAAACGAGACTTTCATATGAATATAACATAAGGGTAATTTACACAAAATCCCTAGAGGTTTTAAGATTTAATCATAAAACTTTCCCGTCGTTCAGCAAATCCCCTGACATTTCAGATTTTAATCAAATACTCTCATCCAGCAAATTTTTATATCAAAATAACTTAAATGCCCCTCATATAAATTACAATTTCACCCCTCTTATTTGGACGTATTACACTTTCCCCCCTATTATTTGGATAATTACACTTTCCCCATCTATGAAAAGTATATATATAAAATTTGAAATATATATTTAAATTCGAAACAAATACATAAAATTTGAAATATATATATATAATTCATAAACAAATTAAAATAAATTGGTAATTAAATTAAGATTTTTTAGTAAATTACAAATTATTTTTTTTGTTTTTTTTAAAGTTTACTTATTTATTTAAATTCAAATTTGAAAAAATATATTACTCCCTCCATCTCAAATTATAAGTCCCTTTTGGGGAATTCAACTTTTTAAGATGATGACTTTTATTGTAGTGTTAGTGAATAAAATACCAACTTTATTCGTGGTCCCACTATAATGATGTGATCGTTTATAAAGTATATATTTTATAACTTTAATGCTTGAAGGTTAAACTGATAAACTGATCAAATTAAGTAATTTGACTTTTCAAAGTGAACACTTATTTTGGGACGACTAAAGAAGAAAAATGGACACTTATTTTGGGACAGAGAAAGTACAAATTATAAGGGCAAAGCCCTTTTAAAATTTCTATGCATATATTCTCTTAAAAACAATAAAAAAAAACATTATTTAAAGTGTATTATTTTCAATTTTTTTTTTTTATAATTTGTACTCCCTCTGTTCCAAAATAAGTGTCCATTTTGAAAAGTCAAAGCATTTTATTTGGTCAATTTACCAGTTTAACCTTCAAGCATTAAAGTTATAAAACATATATTTTATAAACGACCACATCACTATAGTGGACCACGGGTAAAGTTGATATTTTATTCACTAACATTACAATAAAAAGTCATCCTCTTACAAAATTGAATTTCCCAAAAAAGACTTATAATTTGAGACGGGGGAGTAATTTATTTTTTCAGATTTTAATTTAAATAAATAAGTAAACTTAAACAAAAAACAAAAAAATAATTTGTAATTTACTCAAAAATCTTAATTTAGTTAAAAAAAATTGTAATTTACTAAAAAATCTTAATTTAGTTACCAATTTATTTTAGAGGTATTTTGAGCATAAAATATATAGTTTTAACGGAAGGGGGGTGTTTGTTAACGGAATACTAACTGAGTGGGGATTATGTGTATAGTGGGAAAAGTGCAGGGAATTATTTGACATCTCATGCAGGTGTTTGTCAAAAATTTTAAATAATAGGATGTTGTTTGTTAATAGTCCAATAAAAAACTAGTTTTTGTTGAATCAAAAGTTAGTTTCTCAAAGCAAAATCAAATCAACATATCGAAGTATCACCCTCGCCAAAGTTGCTTGTCAAATTTGAAGATATACACACACATATATACATATATATAGATATGTAGAAGATACCCACCATGTACGCATTAGGGTAATGCATGCATGGTCATATTAAATCTACTTACCCTAACCTTTGCCTTTACTTTTTTCCCCCCGAGATGGGCTGAATGGTGACACACTCTTTATATGACTCATTTCAATCAGAATCTCAACCTTCCTCTGCTTTTGTCACCTACAAGTTTCCTCGACCACCGTGTGTGTCCCGTGTACTTGGTTAGAACCTCAACTCCTAAGGGACTGTTTGGTAGGCGATTCGATCTGATCTTATCTGGTTCGGTCTGGTTTGGTCTTATCTGGATGGTGTTCTGAAAATCTGTTTGGTAAAGTGTCTGGTCTTATGGTCTTATTCAAGCTGTTTGGTCCAAATAATAAAAAAATAATATATAAAATTCAAAAAATATATTAAGTATGAAAAATATAAAAAATTTGAAAATAATATAAGTAATTCAAAAATAATATATATTTCAAATTTTTTAAATTATTTCGAATTTTTATATTATTTTTTGAATTATATATATATTAATTTTGATTTTTTATATTATTTTCAATTTTTTTATATTTTCTCAAATATATATATGTATATATATCTAATTTTGTATATTATTTTTGAATTTTATATTTTTTTCAAATTTTATACATTATTTCAAATTTTTTATATTATTTTTCAAAACTTAGATATTATTTTTTAAATTATATATATATATTTAAAAATTTATATATTAATTTTGATTTTTATATATATTTTTCGAATTTAATACATTATTTTAAAATATATATATTATTTTTCAAATTTTAAATATTATTTTCGAATTTTATACATTATTTTTTATTTTTTCTATTATTTTGGAATTTTTTTATTTTCCCAAATTTTAAATATATTTTTTGCATTTTATATATTAATTTTGAATTTTATATATATATTTCAAATTTTATACATTATTTCAAAAAATTTATATTATTTTTTTAATTTTATATATTATTTTCAAATTATATATATTTTTTAATTTTATATATATATTTCAAATTTTATGATCCCATGTGTTAAGACAATTGTATATAAGACCACTTGAGACTACTTGAGACCATCATTTTTGGTTGTCTCAAATTACCCCTTTTGGTCCCAAGTGACCCTTGTTTTTTTGGAACCGTGTTGCCAAACAGTGTCCGATCCCAAAAAAATCATTATGAGACCGGACCACATGGGACAAGACCGCGAGCCAAACAGGACCTAAGTATTTGACATGTAAAGTTCTCACATATATATAGTACTATACTACTTATACTAAGGAGGGCTATCTTTTATTATTATAATATTTTTTTTGATAACCTTGGTATCCGGGCCGTGCACCTCTACTAATCTAACCCACACAGATCAGGTAAGACTCAGATTACGTCCGCGGTCGTGGTCCTAACAAATTATTTACACCTAGTAAAAATTAAACTTGAGACCTTATACTTCTTGAGGCACCAAGCCCCAAGTCTTTTTCAATTAGATTATCCCGTTTGGGTTTGGGCTCTCTTTTATTTGTAAAGTATGTCTCATTTTTCGTAATATTCCAAAAGATTTGATATAGATGCTCAATGTTTAATTATGATATAATTTTTTTTGGATTTGATATAGATGCTCAATGTTTAATTATGATATAATTTTTTTTGGTCATTTTTTAGCAGTGGCGGTCACAATCATCACTAAAACAAATAAATACTTGTAAATAGTAAAAATCATAGGCCCAGATCCATGTATTAGGCCCAAGATGTATCGAGCCCATGTAAAATGTAAATAATGAATAACCCATATATTGAACCCACCAAATATAAGTGGGACCATCAACATTAGGCCATTCCCTTAAAAAGGGAGCAACAACCCACTACCTAAAGGGAGTGGGTAGTTATTAAGAGAGTGGGTCATGACCCCATGAACTTATGCTATGATCCAAGAACACAAATGTATAAATATGACCATTTGAGCCTGAATAAAAATATATTTTTGATGTGAGTGAAATTTGACACTTACATGTTGTTATAACCTTTAAGTAACAGACAATAATTTGTTATATACACAAATCAACTTTTTGAATTACAAGCAATTTTAGCTTCTAAATTTTTGTTACCATAGAAATATATATATATCGCGTAAGTCTTTTCAATAGTCATGGGCAAGACCAAGTTGCATACCTTGATATTAATATGTATTCCTTAATGCCTTTGGTGATTTTCACACTTTCATGTTTAACCTTTAATTCGTATTTAATTTGAAATCAAACTTTGTTTCCCCCCTTTTCCCCATGATATATAGGTTTATACCTCTGCGGTAAGCACATAGATCATGCTAACTTTTCTTGGATCCAAATTTCTTTTTTTAGAATTTTTAAAACAACAGAGGTTCTTTTGGTTTATATGATCATATGGTAATTATATATTTTGCTCTACTAGAGTACCTTATTAAAAAAATGATAAATTACAGTTTCACCCCTTTTTGTTTGGACATATTACACTTTCACTCCCTTTAATTTGGTTATGGTAACACTTTGCCTCCTCTAGTCTGATTTAATGTATAATTTTACCTAATTGCCCTTCACATTATATTATAATTTTATGGTTAATATCAATAAACCCCCCTAAACTATTGAATTTTCACATTGCCCCCCCACACTTATGGGTAAAAGTTAAAAAAAAAAATTGAAGTCCGTTACTATAAATTAAACATTACCAACAATATCACATGCTTACAAAAAAAATCAAATTTAACATTATAAAAACAAAAAAAACCAACCAATTATCCAACAATTCAAATTATCATACATTCTTTCAGAGCTATAAATTATATGGAGTAGAAATTTAGATATGCTCACAATAAAAACTCATCCTATGGACAAATCTTATTAAAGTAATAGTAACACATACCATTTTTATTTTTTATTTTTTTACCTAAAAATAGTAACACATACCAAGGTTTTATTTCATTTGTTGCGACCTTCAGTAATCTTGGTCAACACCTTACTCCTCCCACTCATCACATCATCCCTACACTTCTCACTATGCTTACTCAACTCCACAATGGTCTCCAAAAACTCAGCCAACTTCTTCTTCACCTCAACAATGGCCTCCCCCACTTGATTCTCATCTCTAAGCTCAAAATCCGCCGTATCCAACACCGACACGAGCTGATTCTTCATATTATCCACACCCAACACAATGCCCTCGAGCTCAGCCCTCGCAACATAATCATGACTACCCTCTTCAGCACTACTTGTAAATTCCATATCCCATGCGCCAACTCTCTACGCATGCCAACCTATCACCATCAAGACCCATATGCAGAAAAGCCAAAAACCAAACATCATGCATGGCCATCCAAGTCAATGATAGCTGCTGGAAGATCACGCGTGAAGACACTCAGCTCACGCCTATGCAAGTTGAAGAAAGTTTGATGTATTCCTCTGCCTATATATATGGCATATTGTATGGTTTGTAATGGTAAGACACAAGACAGAGTAAGATATAGAGCAAAGAGTTTGAGAGAGAAAATCACAGAGAGTTATTCTGTGATGTTGTAAGAGAGAGAATGTGAGGTTGAGTAGAGCGATTGTATCCTCCTCCCCATTATCGGTTTTTCTTCAAATCGAAAGATAGTGAAACATCTCAAAGTGGACGTAGGTTCCAATTGGACCGAACAACTATAAATTTGGTGTCTATTGTGTGTGTGTGTTTGTGTTTGATATTGGTTTGGACCCAACAAAGTGGTATCATAGCAAATATTCGAAAAACAGAGCCGTGCATTCAACCTCCATTTCGAACCATTCCAGTGATCAAACCACCACACCACCCCTATTTTCAGACGACCCATCAAACAAGGTAGCATTTCCCGTTGAAACCAGCATCCAACTACACCGCACGCGCCGCCACGCGCCGCCCAACTCTCGGCGTGTCAGCATCCTCGGTCTCACACGCCACACGCGCCTTCAACCTCCAGCGCGCGTGAGGACCACGCGCAACACGTGCCTCCAATCTCAGCCGCGCGTGAGGACCACGCGCACCCACGTGCCACACGCGCCGACACGTCAGCGATGACGTCACCCAGCCTACCACGTCACTGCTGACGTCAGCAGTGCCATGTGTCATCTCCAGTCTGCGCCACGTGTCATGCCACGTATCACACCACCAGTCAGCCACGTCATCTGCCACGTGTCACCACTAACAAGCGTCCACGTGTCACTGCCTGATGTTGCCCCGTCATCACCTACTTTGCAAAATTACAGTTTTGCCCCTCGCCGTTGTTTTGACTATTCCGGACTCATCCTAAGTCGGAATTGAGCTCAGTCAGAGGCGATCTTATGGTTTTCGACCGTTCCGGACGCAACGATACACTCCATTTTGCATGATTCCACTCCGAATATATCAAACAAGCCAAGAAGAGCTTAAAGGTTCTGATTCGATGGAAGATTCAGGATCCGGAGTCATGATTAGATTGACCGCAACAAACTATTCATTGTGGAAGTCAAAGATGGAGGATCTTTTGTATATTAAAGATCTGTGGAAGCCGATCAAAAGGACAGACGATGCACCTGACGGCAAACCGAAGGACATGACCTACGGAGACTGGACGGTACTTAACCAAAAATGTGTCGCCCAAATCAGACAATGGATAGACAAAAGCATTTATCAAAATTTTGCCAACGACAATGATGCTTATGCTCTTTGGCAAAAATTGGAGAAGATGTACTTGCAAAAGACATCTCAAAACAAGGTAAATCTTTTTAGCCGTATTGTAAATCTTAAATACAAAGACGGCAAAAGTGTGTCAGAACACATGAGCGAACTCCAGGGGCTGTTGGATCAATTCAACTCTATGAAAATGGTTATAGAAGATGAGATGCAGGCAGTATTCCTATTACACTCTCTTCCGAAAAGTTGGGATATGCTAGTTATCTCTGTAAGCAACTCAGCTCCAGATAGAATAATTAATATGGAAATGGCGAAAGATAGAATGCTAAACGAGGAAGCAAAAAGAAAAGAAGAAGGATATAATCCGGAGTCAGAAGCTCTTGTCACTGAAAGACGAGAAAGAAAAGAATGGCGCGGTAGAAGCAAAAACAGAAACCATAGCAATCAGACACAACATCGTGGGCGATCAAAGTCCACTTTCAAAAGAGACAAAACATGTCATCACTGCGGCAAGCCAGACCATTTTATCAGAGAATGCAGAAAGCTAAAAGCCGGACAGTTTAAACAACATACCAGAAATAGAGGTGAAGAAAGTATCTCAAAAGCAGCAGCAACAGCCGGAGAAGAGATGGTCATCGTTCAAGATGATGATTGTGTCCACTTCACATCCGAAGATTCTACCTGGGTTATTGACTCAGGTGCTTCCTGTCACGTCACTTCAAGGAAGGATATGTTCACATCAAACACCAGTGGTGACTTCGAACTTATGAAGATGGGGAACCACGGAGCATCCAAAATTACCGGCAGGGGTGATATTTTTTTGGAAAGCAGCAATGGATGCAAACTACTCCTCAAAGATGTGAGACATATCCCAGATATTCGTCTCAACCTGATCTCCACCAGCAAGCTCGATGATGAAGGCTACAACAGTCACTTTGGTGATGGTAAGTGGAAGCTCACCAAAAATAATCTTGTGGTGGCCAGGGGAAAGAAGACCAGCTCTCTCTACACAACGCAAACAAACTGTGTAGAGTTGAGGTGAATACGATGGAGAAAGAAGTCTCCACCGAGTTATGGCACAAAAGACTAGGTCATATGAGTGAGAAATGGCTCAAGATCCTTGCCAGAAAAGAACTCTTACCTGGAATGAAAGGTACTCCATTACACACCTGTGTCGACTGCATCATGGGGAAACAACACAAAGTTACATTCCGCAGTTCCCCTCCATCTAGAAAACCAGACATTCTAGATCTCGTACACACGGATGTTTGCACCATGCAAACCAGAACTCATGGAGGTGCCCTCTATTTTGTCACATTTATTGATGATCATTCCAGGAAATTATGGACCTTTGCCTTGAAAACTAAAGACCAGGTGCTGGAAGTATTCAAGCAGTTCCATGTAAAGGTTGAAAGAGAAACTGGGAAAAGGCTAAAGTGCGTATGTGTAGACAATGGTGGCGAGTACAGAGGACCATTCGAGGAGTATTGTAGAAGTTTCGGCATCAGACTCGAAAAATCAGTGCCAAAAACTCCTCAACATAACGGCCTTGCAGAAAGAATGAACAGAACCATCTGCGAAAGGATCAGGTGCATGTTATCTAATGCCAAGTTGACAACTCCTTTCTGGGGTGAAGCAATGAGAACAACCGTTGACTTAATCAACCTATCTCCCTCAGTTCCATTAAACGGTGATGTTCCAGAGAAGGTATGGAGAGGGAAAGATGTTTCCTATAAACACTTGAAGGTGTTTGGCTGCAGAGCATTTGTCCACATCCCCAAAGATGAAAGATCCAAGCTTGACGGAAAGGCCAAACAGTGCATCTTCCTGGGATATGCCCATGAAGAGTTTGGTTACAGACTCTGGGATCCTATCAACAAAAAGGTCATCAGAAGCAGAGATGTGGTATTTTTTGAAGATCAGACCATTGAAGATCTTGAAAAATAGAAGAAATCTGATTCACCTGAAGAGTTACTAGCTAATCTAGACCCGGTTCCTTCACCGAGAGCACAAAATGATGGGGGAATTATTCAAGGAGATCCAGCTGATGACGGTGCAGAACCAAAACCAGTTGCAGAAGAAAATCATGTTGATCCTCAAACAAGGAGATCTTCCAGAGAGCGACAACCGAATCGCAAATATTCCTCCGCAGAGTACGTGATGCTTAGTGACGGGGGATAACCAGAGAGCTATCAGGAAGCTGTTGCAGACAGTAAAAATGCGGAGTGGATGAAAGTCATGCAGGAAGAGATGAAATCGTTGCATGAGAACCACACATATGACTTGGTCAAGCTACCGTAGGGAAGGAAAGCTCTCAAGAATAAATGGGTATTCAAACTGAAGACTGAAGAAAATAATCCACAACCAAGGTATAAGGCAAGACTGGTTGTGAAAGGATTCGGTCAGAAGAAGGGCATTGATTTTGAAGAAATATTTTCACCTGTGGTGAAAATGTCCTCCATCCGAGTTGTTTTGGCTTGACAGCCAGCTTAAACCTGGAGATCGAATAACTGGATGTAAAGACCGCATTTCTACATGGTGATCTGGATGAAGAAATATACATGGAGCAACCTGAAGGATTTCAGAACGAGAGGAAAAGAAAATCTTATGTGCAGATTGAGGAAAAGTCTCTATGGGCTCAAACAAGCACCAAGACAGTGGTACAAAAAGTTCGATTCATTCATGGACCAGAATGGGTACAACAGAACCACTGCTGATCACTGTGTATTTGTCAAAAAATTTCCTGACGGAGATTTTATCATCCTCTTGCTATATGTCGATGATATGTTGATTGTTGGCCACGACAGCTGCAAGATTAACAAGTTGAAGAAGGAATTGAGCAAGTCATTTGCTATGAAGGATTTGGGACCGGCAAAACAAATCTTGGGAATGCAGATCTCTCGAGACAGACAGAAACACAAGCTTTGGTTATCTGAAGAAAGATATATTGGCAAAGTTCTTGAAAGATTCAACATGAGCAAAGAAAAACCAGTCAGTGCTCCACTTGCAAGCCATTTCAAGCTGAATATGAAGTAATGTCCTTCAAGTGAGACGGAAAAAGCAGAAATGAAGAAAGTGCCTTATGCTTCAGCGGTTGGCAGCTTAATGTACGCTATGGTATGCACGAGGCCTGATATTGCTCATGCAGTTGGAGTTGTCAGTCGGTTTTTGTCAAATCCTGGAAAGGACCATTGGGCAACAGTAAAATGGATCCTCAGGTATCTTAAAGGAACTACTACTATTTGTTTATGCTTTGGTAGTGGTAAACCTGTATTGGAAGGTTGCACAGATGCAGACACGGCCGGTGACAGTGACTCAAGAAAATCCACATCAGGATACCTAATCACTTTTGCAGGGGGAGCAGTCTCATGGCAATCCCGATTACAAAAGTGTGTTGCCTTATCCACCACAGAAGCTGAATACATTGCAGTAACAGAAGAATGCAAAGAGATCTTGCGGATGAATAAATTCCTTCAAGAATTGGGACAAGAGCAGGAAAAGTATGTCATATACTGTGATAGTCAAAGTGCTATTCATCTTAGCAAAAATTCAACCTTCCACTCAATGTCCAAACACATCGACGTCAAGTATCACTGGATCCGTGACGTGTTAGAAAATAAACTTCTACTGCTAGAGAAGATCCACACAGATGATAATGGATCAGATATGATGACCAAGAGCCTGTCTAGAGAAAAGCTAGAAGTTTGCAGAGAAGAAGCTGGTTTAACACCAGCCCCAAATTGGCAGTGAGGGGGAGATCAGCTGAAGACGTTCTCCTCTGATTGATATGGAAGGGGGAGAATTGTAAATTCCATATCCCATGCGCCAACTCTCTACGCATGCCAACCTATCACCATCAACACCCATATGCAGAAAAGCCAAAAACCAAACATCATGCATGGCCATCCAAGTCAAGGATAGCTGCTGGAAGATCACGCTTGAAGAAGACACGCGTGAAGACACTCAGCTCACGCCTATGCAAGTTGAAGAAAGTTTGATGTATTCCTCTGCCTATATATATGGCATATTGTATGGTTTGTAATGGTAAGACACAAGACATAGTAAGATATAGAGCAAAGAGTTTGAGAGAGAAAATTACAGAGAGTTATTCTGTGATGTTGTAAGAGAGAGAGTGTGAGGTTGAGTAGAGCGATTGTATCCTCCTCCCCATTATTGATTTTTCTTCAAACCGAAAGATAGTGAAACCTCTCAAAGTGGATGTAGGTTCCAATTGGACCGAACCACTATAAATTTAGTGTCTATTGTGTATGTGTTTGTGTTTGATATTGGTTTGGACCCAACACTGCTAATCTCCTCTATTGCATCCCTCGTCTTGCCTATTCGCGCCTTCAGCTTCTCCTCGTACTTCGTCCACCGAAACTCAATCCATCCATCATTAATGGCGCCAAACCAGCTGCACCAGTCACCAGTGCTATCGCCACTGGTGGCATAGTCATTGCCGCCACCACGGAAGCACAAATGAGAAGAGACACCGAAGTCACAGCCAAAATGACGAACCATATAGTCCTCCATTTCTGTGTGGACCTCAACTGTTTATCAAGCTCCATTTTCTTCGCTAGCAAGTTAACCAACATCGACGTCTGCTTTTCGAACACAGACTCGAACAAGCAGCAGAGCTCTTCAGGTACGGCTTACCGGAATCGTTGAAGCTTTTGAGCGTCTGTTGCGCGTTGGCGTATACAGTTTTGGTTTCAAATGGCTGTGTTTAACATGATCGAGAAACTTTTCGAGGGCGTTGCAGACTTTGATGATGATGAGGCTGTTGTCCAAGTAGTCGTTGACAATGTCATACATGAAGTCGTTTTCCATTATGTCGTGCTCGTATGGTACAATGCGTTCAACCACCTCCTGCATCATCTTGACGAAGCAGGAGGTGAGTTCTTTGACGGATTTGAGGAGAGGGAGCCATTTTTAGCGCCACCGCTGAGGCTGTCGATTTGTTGGAGCTTGCTGTCGAAGGACCGGAGGAAGGGGTCTTGTTGGCAGGCGGCCTTGTAGGAGCTGAGCTCGGAGGGTACCTCGAGATGGTGCTGCTGCTGGTTCTTCATGATCATTTTGCAAGATTTAGCGCTCATTGTGGTGGGATGGAAGGAATATATATATATATATATATATATATATATATATATATATATATATAGGGTAAATTGCTTAAAACCCCCCTCAAGTTTACTCTCTTTCCTTACTATACCCCCTCAACTATGAAATGAGTTTAGAACCCCCTAAAGTTTCATAAAATGTTGCACCATGGGGTTGTCCTCAAATTTTTTTACCCTCCAAACTTTTTGTATTTCCACCTTACCTTTAATCCTATCTTTACTATTATATTTCTTAATTCGTTAAATTACAAAAATATTATTTCTTTTAGTTAGAATATTAATTATGTCATTTACCTTTAATGTATTAGACTAAATATACTCTCAAATGTTAATTTTTTTTTTGTAAGTTTTAATTATTTTATTTGTAAATCAATTAAATTGTTATTAAATTTTAGTTTGATTTAAATTATAAAACTCAATCCTAATTAATATATTCATAAATAAATCACAATTTATGAATATATTTTTATGAAAAGAAAGTTTCATTTGGCAAAAAAAAAATTAATTAGGATAATGAGTTTTATGATTTAAATCAAATTAAGTTTTATTAGAAAATGATATATATTTTGGAATATATATATATATATAATTCGTCAAAAATATATATTTTTCGAATTGTTTTAAAAAAATATGAATTTTTTTGGGAAAAATATATATTATTTTCCAAAATATGATTTTTTTCCGAAAATAATATAATTTTTTTCCGAAATATATATTTTAGAAAATAATGTATATTTTTCATAAAAAATCATATTTTTTAAAACAATTCAAAAAATATATACTTTTGACGAATCATATATATATATATATATTCCGAAATATATATCACTTTCCAATATATATATATATATATTCCAACATATACATATTTTTTCAAAAAATAAATTTTTTGAAGGTTTGATTTCACTAAACCCTCCTACTATTGATGGTAGTTTAGGTATTATGACTCAAAATCATATTTTGGAACATAATATATATTTTTCTCAAAAAAATTATTTTTCGGAAAAAATTCATATTTTTGAAAATAATATATATTTTTCTCAATAAAAAAAAAATTTCGGAAAAAATCATATTTTGGAACATAATATATATTTTTCTCAAAAACATTATTTTTCGGAAAAAATTCATATTTTTGGAAATAATATATTTTTTTCTAAATAAAAATTATTTTTCGGAAAAAATCATATTTTGGAACAAAATATATATTTTTCCCAAAAAAATTATTTTTCGGGAAAAATTCATATTTTTTTAAAAGAATTCGAAAAATATATATTTTTGACGAATTATATATATATTCCAAAATATATATCATTTTCCAATATATATATATATATATTTCGGATATATTGTTTTCATAAATTGTGATTTATTATTGAATATATTAATTATGATTGAGTTTTATGATTTAAATCAAACTAAAATTTAATACCAAGTTAATTGATTTACAAATAAAATAATTAGAACTTATAAAAAAAAAACATTTGAGAGTATATTTAGTTTAATACATTAAAGGTAAATGGCATAATTAATATTCTAACTAAAAGAAATAATTTTTTTGTAATTTAAAGAATTAAGAAATATAATAGTAAGGATATGATTAAAGGTAAGGTGGAAATACAAAAAGTTTGGAGGATAAAAGGGTAAAAAAATTTGAGAGCAAATCCATGGTGCAAGAAAATGAAAGTTGAGGGGGGTATAATTAGTTGAGGGGGTATAGTAAGGAAAGAGAGTAAACTTGAGGGGGGTTTAAGCAATTTACCCATATATATATATATATATATGTGTGTGTGTGTGTATATATTTGAAAACCCTAAAAAAATTTGAATGGTTGTGTGAGTGGATTTCATCTCAATTTATGTAATGAAGATGATATTTAGGAGAAGACTTTGGCGTAGACTCATGAGCACGAGAAGCAACTATATTACATTAATATGTGGAAAATAATAGACTTTTTGGGATGTTGTCTCCACTTTAAGGCAAGATATTTTAAATATAGTGAAATTTTTATTACAAACGCAAATTTGTAAGAAAATAATTTATTTAACATGAAGATTACAATTTTTAAAGATCTTATAGTTATTAACTGCTAAAAGTAAAAATAAATTAATTAATTAAATAAAACAAAAAAATTAGGGTAAATGATTCTGACCTCTCCTGAAATTTTGCATAATTACTCTCATATTAAAGTTTATGTAAATTTACTCTAACCTCCCATATAAAATTAATATTACCCTAGCATTTTTGTGCATTTACTAAAGTATCTCTAACTTAAGTGCTTTAAATTGAAGTAATTTACTCTGATATAAAATTACGTTAAGGTTTTGTTAACTTTGGTATGGGTAATCTTACTATCAAATGAAGTTGGCTTTATTAAATTAAGAAATAACAAATACATTAAAACCCAAAAGTACCCTTGAGACCGGCAAAAATATTGAAATAACCTCATCAACTTGTTTGGGAAGTGATAAGGATGTCTTGGGTGATGTCAAATGAGATGTATTTTAGTATTTTAAATGATAGGAGGACATTAGATATGCAAATCATAAATTACTTCAGTTTAAAACACTTAAGTTAGGGATATTTTAGTAAATATACAAAAATATTAGTGTAATATTAATTTTACAGGGGAAGCTAGAATAAATTTACACAAATTTTAATCTGAGAATAATTATACAAAACCTTAAGGGAGGTTAGAGTAATTTACTGAAAAATTTAACTTGTTGGAGAAATAGAAAAATACCTGCATCATTGTAATTCACAGGAGGTAGAAATACCTGCATCATTGATGTTTTTGTGTCCAGTTAGAGATGGCAATTCTTGTGTGTCGGGTTGAGATGCATATATATATACATATATATATATATATATAATATAAACACATAAATTAGTTAAAAATGATACCTAAAAAATTATGTGTTGAATGCGTATGATCAAAGAAAATCTAGATGGCGTCACTAATTAGAGCATCTGCAATGCAAATGCACTTTTAGATATTCTACTTTCACAAAGTGGAGTGTCACGTCATTCTTTTAAAGTATGGGGCTTTTTGTTTTATTTGAAGTGTGGGTATTGTATGGTATGGGATTGTATGATTCATTTTACTTTATATTATTTTATTATAAAAAAAAAATTAATTATTAATAAAATATTTAATATAAAATATATATTAAATATCATTAAAAAAATATAAGATTAAAATTTAAAATTTCAGAATTTGGCATGGCAGGTTCAAACAATGATGTGAATGTCTTGGATCATTCTCCGGTATTTAAAAGTTTGATCAACGGTAGAATGTCACATGTCAATTACATGATAAATGGTCATCAACGTACAATGGGGTATTACTTATCTGATGATATATATCCTAAATGGACAACTTTATTGCAAACAATACCACACCCAATAACTGGTAAAGAAAAGTTATTTGCTCAAAAACAAGAAGCTGTTAGGAAGGATGTTGAACGAGCGTTTGACGTGTTGTAGATCAGGTGGGCTATAACGCAAGGGCCGGTGCATTATTGGGATAAAGAAGACCTGAATAAGATAATAAGAACATGCATTATATTGCACAATATGATCATTGAGGATGAGCGCGAAGACATTTTGCAATGGACACCTCCAAATGATGAGCAAATAGCCCTTCCGCAATACATTCGAGATCCAGCAGTGTTGGCGGCACACATTTCCGGTCAGCTTAAAAAGATTCGCAATAAAGTAAGTAATGTTGATCTTATAAGAGATTTGATGGAAAATTTGTGGAATCAATTTGGTAGTGAAGATGTTTAAATTGGTGTAATCGCAGAAAATGTATTTTTAATATTATTATGCTATTTTATTATGTCACAATTTTATGCAATCAATTTTTTTATATATATAAATAAGATATTACTTTGTACAAATAAAAAAATACATTAATATCACAATAATAAAGTTAGATTAGATACAATAAATATAATTATTATTTTTATCAATTGAATAATTAAATATTGTAATATTTAAGTTAAAAGGCAAGAGTTTTTTTTAAAAAAATAAAATAAAATAAATTATTATGCAAAGTAAGTTTTTTATAACTTAAATTAAATTAAAGTGCAAATAAATTAAAAAAAACACTCTGCAAAAAAAAAAGTGCATAGACAATAGTTTGAATGAAAACATAAAAAAAGATGAATATTATATAAATGAAAAAAAAGTGAGTGGACTTTGAATATTGTACAGAAATCAAACAAATTGGTCCCATTCAACTCGCCAAATATAGCGCATGAGATAAAATATTTTACATAGAACCCACCAAATAGAGAGTTGTCCAACCCATTTTTCTCGCCACTGGTATCGTTTCTCTTGGGCTGCTGATGCTCTTACATGGAAAATGTATGGGAAAATGGTTTAACGTCTTAAATGTAGTCAAGTTTAGTGGGTCCCATCAGATACGTGCATCTTGTGGATGGAGAACCACGGCCACAAAAGACTTCTTCAACTCAAGTCAAGCCTCGCATTATATAATTTGGTACACGAAGGTCCCACACCAAAAGGGACAAATGAAACGACTCCGAAAGTCACAAAATTCCAACCTCAACCCCAATCCTTATTTGTTCGAGTGAGAGATCTAGGGTTTTACTTTATAGTTTAACGAAATTCGATCAATTAAATAATTAAATTTTATCTGTTAGCTCTTTTACTGGAACGAGTCCGGTGTGAGTGAGAGTAAAAGGAGAAGATACTTTTCACATAAGTCAGTTCACTTAAACTTAGACGACCATAAAATTATGTCAGCAGACGAATTTTAATCACAAGGAGATAAAATATTTTATAGACAATATTTATTTATTTTTTATAATTTTTAGAAAAGTAATTAGTAAATTTTATAAGTCTAAAATACAAATTTTAAAATAATTATAGATAAAGGGTGCTAAAAAAATATCCATTATCTACTAATATGTAAGTCCGTCTCTTGATCCTGACCCAAACCGTGTTGCAAGAAGAAGATGGGAGACAACAATAAATTACCCAATCCGTGTGGAGGCTTTAGTGTCTCAAAAAACATAATGTTTTATGTTTTCATGGAATTTATGAATTAGTCGGGCCAAAGCCATGAACACTTCATTTATGAGGGAAAAAAAAGACAAGTCCATTGTTTTCTTCTAGCCCTGAACTTTAAAGTTTAAAGTTTTAAACAGTCTTTTCTTTTTGAAATGTAAGCTTTTCACACACAAACATATTTTGTCTTTTAAGAGACTCGAATCCCTCACCTTCTCAATTAGGAATAGAAGAAATACCACTGGGCTATTTGGTCCGCTAGTACGTTTTAAAAATATTAATTAAGAAATAAAATGACAATTCCATAAGTTTCGTAATAGAATAAACGGTAAATTGCTTAAAACCCCTCTCAAGTTTACTCTCTTTCCCTACTATATTCCTTAAATTATGAAATGAGCTTAGAACCCCCTAAAGTTTCATAAAATGTTGTACCATGGGCTTGCCCTCAAATTTTTTTACCCTTTTACCCTCCAAACTTTTTGTATTTTCACCTTATCTTTAATCATATCCTTACTATTATATTTCTTAATTCTTTAAATTACAAAAATATTATTTCTTTTAGTTATAATATTAATTATGTCATTTACCTTTAATGTATTAGACTAAATATACTCTCAAATGTTAAAAAACTTTTTTGTAAGTTTTAATTATTTTATTTGTAAATTAATTAACTTGTTATTAAATTTTAGTTTGATTTAAATCATAAAACTCAATCCTAATTAATATATTCATAAATAAATCACAATTTATGAATATATTTTTATGAAAAGAAAGTTTCATTTGGCAAAAACAAATAATAATTAGGATAATGAGTTTTATGATTTAAATCAAATTAAGTTTTATTGGAAAATGATATATATTTTGTAATATATATATATAATTCGTCAAAAATATATATTTTTCGAATTGTTTTAAAAAAATATGAATTTTTTCCAAAAAATAATTTTTTGGGAAAAATATATATTATATTCCAAAATATGATTTTTTCTGAAAAATAATTTTTTGAGAAAAATATATATTATTTCCCAAAATATGATTTTTTTTTCGAAAATAATATAATTTTTTTCCGAAATATATATTTTTTTATATTTTAGAAAATAATGTATATTTTTCATAAAAAAATTCATATTTTTTAAAACAATTCGAAAAATATATACTTTTAACGAATCATATATATATATATATATTCCGAAATATATATCATTTTCCAATATATATATATTTCAAAATATACATATTTTTTCGAAAAATAATTTTTTTGAAGGTTTGATTTCACTAAACCCTCCTATACTATTGATGGTAGTTTATGTATTATGATTCAAAATCATATTTTGGAACATAATATATATTTTTCTCAAAAAAATTATTTTTCGGAAAAAAATCATATTTTTGAATATAATATATATTTTTCTCAATAAAAATTATTTTTCAAAAAAAATCATATTTTGGAACATAATATATATTTTTTCCAAAAAAATTATTTTTCGAAAAAAATTCATATATTTTTAAAAGAATTCGGAAAATATATATTTTTGACGAATTATATATATATTCCAAAATATATATCATTTTCCAATATATATATATATATATATATATATATATATATTTTCTGAAATATATATATTTTGTTCAAAATATATATATTGTTTTCATAAATTGTGATTTATTTATGAATATATTAATTAGGATTGAGTTTTATGATTTAAATCAAACTAAAATTTAATACCAAGTTAATTGATTTACAAATAAAATAATTAGAACTTATAAAAAAAAATTAACATTTGAGAGTATATTTAGTCTAATACATTAAAGGTAAATGACATAATTAATATTCTAATTATAAGAAATATAATAGTAAGGATATGATTAAAGGTAAGGTGGAAATACAAAAAGTTTGGAGGGTAAAAGGGTAAAAAAATTTGAAAGCAAGTCTATGGTGCAAGAAAATGAAAGTTAAGGGGATATAATTAGTTGATGAGATATAGTAGGAAAAGAGAGTAAACTTGAGGGGGGTTTAAGCAATTTACCCTAAAATAACATTATAAAAAAAATGATCATTCTCATTCAAGGAATGCTTAAGAATGATCATTTTCATTCAATATATCGTACCAAACAAATGGAGCATTTCATTAATGCGTAACAAACATGATTACAAGGATCTAGTATGCATCGCATCATACATGAACTGCAATACAAATATCTTAATTAAAAGGCAGATGATAGTTCAAAATAAAATTCAATAAAAATACGCTCTCAAATATCTTGTAAGGGTTGCCACAAGTATTCCATGAGCTGAATTGCTGAAAATGAAATGATATAAAAGTTAAACCAAATTAAAGAGAATAAAGTAAAAGAGAATAATTTTTTATTAAATAACAAGTACGAAGGCCGAATGGGCAACGGTACCAGATCCTTACTCTCCAATGAGGGATACTGGATTCTAACTTTATATCAATCATGTACTTATCAAATTCTTTCCACATAGATGATCAAGAAAATTACGATTCTTTTTCGAGAGAGAGTGAGAAATCAAAATTCAGCTCTAATTTATTTTATTTTTTTAAAGTAGATTATATGCGTGTACATCTATCTATTTACAAATAAGTGGCTGAGAAAATTAGGTTCCTATTGACAGGGGCAGAGCCAGAAAATATAGCTAGAAAGGGCCACATGCAATTTTTTGTGAATTTATTCATAAAATGTATATTTTTTTTAGGGTAATAATAAAAATTGTTGAAAATTTTTGGGAGGCATATGCAATTTTTATGAACTTATTCATAAAATATAAATTATTTTAAGGTAGTAAATGGAAATTTTAAAATTTTCAACAAAATCGCATTTAAATATCATCAATCACATAATTCTTGATACGCATCACGAAAATAATTTGTGAGACTTATCATTTCAAATCTTTAACGGGGCGTTTCTCAAGTGAAGGGGACCGATTGCTGAATTAGATGAGAAGACCTCTGCTCATTAGCATTGGGTATACAAGCCATAAAAATGGAATGTCTTCGTATATAGTAAAGCAAGAAAAAAAGTCACTCCTTTTGCACAATGATATATATATATATATATAGACCATGTGTATAAGAATGACTTTCCTAACACAAAAAGTTTATTATTAGTAATTACTTTCTCGTCTTAATTTAAGTGTCAATTTTGAAAATTTTAACTTTTCAACTTGATATTTTATATTATAGTAATTATGAATGGATTGTCAATTTTATCCATAGTGAGTCCAAAATAATGTCATGGTTTGTAATTTAAGCTTGTATTATTTTAATACATGAAAGTTAAATTGATAAAATGTCAAAATAAATAGGTTGATTTTTCAAATGAAATACTTATTTTGGGATGAATAAAAAAAGATAGATGGATATATAAATTGGGTGGAATGAGTACCAAAAATCATTTGGATTAACCGATCATGAAGATCGCAAGTCTTAATTTACTGGTTATATGAAACATGTAGTATTTCGTAAATTTATTTTCATTTTCATTCTGATCATTCTCAATCAACAAAATCCTAAAATTGAATTCAGTATCATTCTTCAATGAACAAAGTACCTTCCAAGTTTCACCAAACTAGTAGTATAAAGAAGAATTTAAGAATGCTTCCAATAAAATTAAACTCATCCCATGAATAAATCTTAAAAAGTAATAAGTACTAATACATACCAAGGTTTTATTTCATTTGTTGCGACCTTGAATAATCTTGGTCAAGACCTCCCTCCTCCCACTCATCACATCATCCCTACACTTCTCACTATGCTTACTCAAGTGCTCAATGGTCTCCAAAAACTCACTCAGCTTCTTCTTCACCTCATAAATGGCCACCATCACATGAGCCTCATCTCTAAGCTTAAAATCCGCCAAATCCAACACCGTAACAAGTTCAGTCTTCAAATTAGCCACACCCAACACAATGCCCTCGAGCTCAACCCTCGCAACATAATCACCACCCTCTACGACACTTCTATTCTCCTCTATTGCATGGCTCGTCCTTTTGTTCTCCGCCTTCAGCTTCTCCTCGTACTTCATCCACAGAAACTCAATCCATCCGCCCACCATTGGCGCCAAACCAGCCGCAGCGGTGGCCAGAGCCGCCACAACATGCGGCACAGTCATACCCGCCACCACAGAAGCACAAATGAGAAGAGATGCTGTAGTCACCCCGAAAAAGACGAACCATATGGTCCTCCATGGGGACCTCAAATCTTTATCAAGCTCCCTTTTCTTGGCTCGCAAGTTATCTAACATCGACTTCTGCTTTTCGAACACAGACTCCAACAAGCAGCAGAGCTCGTCGAGGTATGGATTCCCCGAAGCGTTGAAGCTTTCAAGCGTTTGCAGCGTTGTTGTATATATACTTTTGTTTTTAACCGTAACAGTCTGTGTACGCGCGTGCTCGAATTGCTGCACAGCGACACAGATCCTCGAATGGCTGTTTTTAACGTGTTTCAGGAAGTTTTCGAGGGCGTTGCAGACTTTAAGGATGAGGAGACTGTTGTCGAAGTAGTCGTTGACGATGCCATACATGGAGTCGTTTCTCAGTATGTCGAGCTTGTATGGTAGAATGTTTTGAACCACCTCCTGCGTCGTCTTGACGAAGAAGGCGGTGAGCTCTTTGACGGAGGAGAGGGGGAGGGAGCGGGTTTTGGCGCCATCGGCGAGGCTGTAGATGGTGCGACTGGAGATTTGTTTGAGCTTCTGGTCGAATGACTGGAGGAAGGGGTCTTTTTGACAGGCGTCTTTGTAGGAGCTGTGCTCCGAGAGTATTTCATGGTAGTGCTGCTGGTCCTTCATTTTGCAAGATTTAGCACCCATTGTGGTGGGATTGGGAGAGAAATATATATATATATATATATCTATATATATATATTTGTATTTGAAAACCCGAAAATGAAGTTTGAGAGTTTGCAATGAGAGATTTAAGAGTTGAGTTTAGGGAGATGAAGAAGATGAATGGTTGTGTGAGTGAATCTTATCACAATTTATGTAATGAAGAAGACTTAGGCGTAGACTCATGACTAGAAGCAAAGACTTTTAACATTACTATGTGGAAAATAATAGATGTTTTTGGGGGTATTTCTTCGTCACTGAGGCAAGAAATTAAATTTTACGGGAAAATATCTGTATTGCAACAGTAAATTTTGTATTAAGAATAACTTTTTAATATCAAAAGTACAAATTTTAAAAATCTTATAATCCGAATATTGTTGCAAATTTTATATTACGCGTAGGAAAATTATTAAATACCAAAATAATTTTTTTTAGACAGAATTTTAATTTAGCATAGAAAAAATTCGTGTATCACCATCTGAATTCACACGAGATATGGTTGCCATTTTCACTCCAAATTTTTGTGTCCTAAATCCAAATTCGCTATATATTTATATATATACACACACACAAGAATCCAAATATAATCAAACACATAGATTGGTAAAAAAATGATACGTGAAAAAATATCTGTTCAAGTTAAACCTTGTATTGTCAAGAGAACATCTACGTAGCATGGAAAATATTTGGAAAAATCCACATAAGCCAAATTTGATGGGGTCCTATCACATTAATGATTCATGAATCTTGTGGAAGGAAAACAGCGGCCAAAAAGACTTCAACTCAACTCAAGCCTCACATTATACACGAGGGTCCCACACCAAAAGGGACAAGTAAAAAGATGCCAAATCAAACGACTCCTAAAGGACATCAAAAAAAGTCTGTCCACTTAAGACGACCAAAAAATCAGGTAGGCGTTTGAATTTTAACCAGGGTAAAAGATTTTGTAGATGATATTTTTAATGAAACTTTAAAAAGTATTACACCATTCGTACCTTTCTACTAATTCATGTGGAAAAGTGAATGATTTTTTAATTTTATTTCCTTTTCAATTTTGTCCCCAATATATATAATTATGTTTGTTTTTTAATGGGGTCTATTTTATTTTGAATTTAACGGAGATGAGTAATTAAAAAAATATATGATAATATTGTATTAGGATTTAAAACTAGACAATTAATTTGAGACAAATAAAATATGTAAAGTGGACAACTAAATTGAGATGGAAGGAGTACTAAATGTTATAGGTATTAAATACCAATTTTAAGCACTAGTAAATAAAATGGCAATTATCAGAAAACCCCCTATAATTTCAAAATTGTTAAAAAAAACTCTTGTGGTTTCAAAAAATTCCTTATGATTTTCAATTTGATCAAATACCTTCATGTCCGCTATAAGATTACAAAAATATCCTTAAAATCTGTGAAGTAATCAAATTACTCTCACCTAAAAAATTTCAAAAACTAATTATATATATATAACTGCATATATATAATTGTATACATAGTCAACTAATTCACAAGAATTTAATTTTTTCAACTGCTTTTAAAGAAAAATTGCCTTTAACGATGCACCCCCTAAGAAATATTTCTCAATCCGTCATTGTTCCTGAACGACTTATAACAGCTCATAGAAACAATTCGTAAGGAACGAAAGGCATGAAGGAATGTAGTGGACCATGATTGGAATGACCCATCATGCAAACCAAGGCAAATGAGCAAGGCACAATCAGTTTCTTATAATTAGTTGAGCTATTTTATTAACTAGGATTCTCTATATATGTGTGTACGTATATACTACTGTATATATATGTACGTACATATATATAATTATATATAGTGGTACCGGTATATAGAGAAAGATTAGATGGAGAAAGTGCTTGAATTAATTGATGGGTTGAAATTGAAATTGAGTTTGTTCAAAATGAAAGGATTAGAGTTTTGGAGTAAATGAGTGAGAAAAAATTGAATTTAAATAGTTTTTATGGTATGAATTTGGGAAAATAAAGTAGAATTTAGGGTATGGAATGATGGTAGATGTAGGGGACAAGGGCATTTTGATGTTTTAAAATTTTTAGGTGAGGGAAATTTGGTCATTTCACATTTTTAAGGGTATTTTTTTTATCTTATAGCGAACATGGGGTATTTAATCAAATTAAAAATTATAAGAATTTTTTTAACAATTTTAAAATTATAGGAGGGTTTTTTTATAATTGCCCTAAATAAAATATATTAAAAAAAATATCATAGAACCATTGCTTGCCCTCGTGTCTATGTAAGTTCGTCTTGATCCCGAGCCAAACCATCTCGCAAGAAGGAAGATGGGTGATGACAATAAATAACTCAATCAGGCTTTAGTTGGAAAAGACTTAAAATTTAATCCTTTTGTAAGTAATATATGTCAAATTTTGTACATTGTCCCAACTTTATTCCATTAGTATACATAGGTTCACTTCTCACCGCCCTCATGAATTAGTAGGGCTAAAGTCATGACACAACGGTTAAGGATGACAATTTAGCCCGATACGATCATGTTCCGACCTGTAACAATTTGAATGAGGCGAGTTTGGTAAGCTTTTAAGCTCTTAAATACATTTCTTTAATTTGTATTTTGGGCAAATAACACTCCTCTATTTTATTAAGGTGCAAACACACCCTTACCCCATATACCCATTTAAAAATATATATTTTTTGAAATATATATATATATAAAATATATAAGGTTCAGAAAAATTATATTTTTTGAAATATATATATATTTCGTAAATATATATTTCAAAAAAAAAAAATCTTTCGTAAATATATATATATATATTTCAAAAAACAATATATTTACAATATATATATATCAAATATATATATTATTCCAAAAAATATATATATATTTTCGAAATAAATATTTATATTTTTTTGAAATATATTTTTTCAAAAAAATATTTGGTGTAGATGACATTTTTAGTTTTTATAGAAATATTTTTGGGCTAAAAAAATGGATAAAATCAAGAGATGGGATTGGGTCTACCTGAGAGAGAGAGTTCATAAATATATATTTTTTCCAAAATACATATTTTTTTGAAATATATATATTTACGAAATATATAATTGTTTCGAGATATATATTTTTTTGAAATATATAATTGTTTCGAGATATATATTTTTTCAATATATATATATATATATACGAAAGATATATATATATATATATATTTGAAATATATAGTTTTTCCAAACTACATATATATTTTTCGAAACATATATATATTTTCATATATCGAAAAAATTATATATTTTGAAAAAAAATATAAGGAACTGTTTCATATTAGGGGATTTAGTGCCCATTTGCGAAATTATAAGGGTATTTCCTTCCATTTTCCCATTTTTAAATGGTTATATGGAAAGAGTATTCTTGACATTAACAAGTCATGTGAGGTGCACATGACCAACTAACCATCCATTTCTAACGGACCAAAACTCCATGTCATCAAATCGACGTCTAGCCTATCAATTAACCCTCTGAGATTTTCAATTTGATCAATTCGCCACCCCTGAACGTGAATTGAGTAAATTTTTTGGCCCTGAAAAAGCGAAATTATTGAATACCTTAATTGCAAGATTGTGTATTAAGCTTAAATGAATAATACCCATAATGGTATATTTTAGTTTTTTGGTGCCGTACAATTTATCCAATTCGCGTTCAGGGGTGGATTGATCAAATTAAAAATTTCATAGGATTAGTTGATAAATCAGGGAGCAATTTAATGATTTTGTGAAAATCACATGGGTTTCTTGATAAAAGCCCATAAAAAGGAACCCATCAAGGACACTAGAAAAGTCAGATCCATTGTTTCCTTGTAGTTTTTGGGCTTTATCCAACATGATGGTACAAGATGTCAGTAACAAAACCATTCATCTTCAAACAGAACTTGACCCACAACTTCATAACCCAATCTAGGCCCAAAATAATATTTCAACTCCCCCTAGGATTAGGGAAAATAATGCAAGTCAGTGGATTTTGGTAGCAGAACTAATTGCATAATAGAATAAAAATGTAAGCAAACACTCACAATGTTGCTTCTAACTAGACTCAAACATTTAGAATTTGTTTGATTTGTATATCTGAAAATTGTTCTTGAAAATTCTGAAAATATAAAAAATGAGTTATCTGAAAACATATAACTGAATTTTAAAAAAATTCAACCAATCATTTTGTAGAATTTTTTTATTCTCAATTTTCAGAAATACAAACTAAAGAGACCCTCAATCTTTTAGTAATGTCCCTAGATAACATCAATTGAAGGAAAATGAGAAACAATATTAACATTTAAGAAACCGAGAAAAGTTGTGAATTCGAAATTCTGGGTCATATTATAACTATTTTCCTATTTTAGTGTTAAAGTCTGTTTGGTTTTTCATCATGGATTACAAAATGCCAAAATCAAAAGTTGTTTCAAAACAGAGTATAAAATAAAAAATCGTAACTTTAGACCTTTTTCTAACTGTGTTTCATAAAACATGTTTTCAGAGATTTGAATAAAAATAAATAAAAACCCTTTTCATAACTGTGGGATCGGGTGGTCTCGATCATATCCTTCAACTACTAAGGCTGATTTATGTGAATAACAATGACACAAAAAAGAAATTAAATTAAATTAAACAAAAGGATTCTTCACATTCAATTTCTTATAAATTTTTGCTGCTTTAACATCAAAAGGTAAGTACATATGTGTAAATCAAATCAAATTAATTTTGAAAAATTGGTGTCCAGTTAGAAAATGACTAAATTTAGTAAACCCAGAGATTGATTTAATAGTTCAGACTGGCAAGCACCAAAATTGGAGTACTGAGATCACCATTTAATAATGCAGATGGATGCAGGGGTGGACCTCCCTCTCTGATTTCTTTCATTTGCTTCAATATCTTGACCGTACTCAAACCAATACTCTACACTCCAATTTTAGTGGGACTTAGATTTGTTAAATATGACATAAATTGAATCTATCATATGCCCAATTTGAGTGGACCATGATAATATATCTGTATATATATATATATACTATTAGTGATTAATTTTTGAACGGTGATTGACCAAGAATTTTACGGATAATGCTTGTCTTAGATCTTAGACCGTATAAAAAAAAATTTCCTTCAAAAGTGATAGGGCTCCATAAAAGCTTTATATGTGTACTCAAATTCCAGAAATATTTCTACAAGTTTTAAGATCTTTTTAAGATTATCAATTTACTTGGTTTTAAAAAATTTAAAACAATAATTATGAAAATATCTTTAAAATATAATAACACGTGCAAATTGTTTGCAAAACCACATCAAGTGTAGAAAGATTTTTTTTTTTTTATCCTTATTACATGACGAGGCTCTCAGATGGATATCAAATAGTTTATGTAGATACAGAAAAATACACAATAATAATTGGATTAAAAATTGGATCCTTTATTCAATCTTTGGCCATATATTTATACACATTTTTAGTAAATGGGTCAAGCCCATTGACTCAAGTTTATCAATCCCTTAAATCATGGGATTTGATAAACTCTTTTCTTTTTTGGACTCTCTTTTCCATAAGTAGGACAACTCCCTAACTTATGGATCACTCATCTTCTAGAGAATTCTATGGGCCTATTAGTCCCATGGCCCATTAATCTTTCGACCCATCAGTCCTGCGGTCCATCAGTCCTTCGGCCCATCAGTCATATGGCCCAATATAGATGGGCCATATAATTTCTGATTATTACACAGGCCCCTGAGGTTATGGGCTTATGATTCTTATCATAGCCCATGACCGAAATTGCATATACTCATATATATATTAATATTTTTTATGGGAAATGATGGTGGTGAGTTGTCATGTCATTATTGGGCATTTAATGACATTTCAAAACAAGAGGCCATAACTTCCTTAATCCTTGCACCATGACGGTTCATTATGCAACGTGCATCCTTCGGGCTTCGTGATGTCATTTGGCATGCTCCTTTTCCTTCTATAAAACCCATAATTTACCACTTGATTTTTCATTATCTTCAATTATAACTTTTCACTCCTGCCTCTCTCTCTCAATTTTTGCCCCTGGAACTCATCTCTCATTCATTCCTAGACTCTTTTATGTTGGTCAGTTAAGAACCTCCACCAGAACAGAAGTCCACTTCTACCCGAAGCTCTTCCTGCCTTTTCATTATCAACTGAGTAAGTCGGACTGTCCTTCCCTCTTTTTTCTTTAATTTTCACCTCTGCCCCCCATCTGTCTCTTCTACCTTTCTGGAACTATGTCTGACAGCGATGATACCCGGTCAGTAGAGGAGGTCGTTTTATCCTCTACAATTGACACCGACCCTACCAGTAGTGGTAGCCCTCCTTCTACCCGTCAAGGGGCCCCTGTCCCAAGAACAGTTCCCCAAAATGCCGACCTTCCGGGTTCGTCAACGAATCTGGGAATACCTGTTTCAAGGGGTTATCATGAAAATGATGAATCTGTGGACCCCAAGCCTTCTGAACCCTTCATAGTTGCCCCTCTTAAGAAAACCCGGCCTGAGGTAGATGTAAAACATCTTCGGGTTGAGACCCACGTACCTGGGGATGTCGATGTGGCCCATTTCCCAGGCTATTTAGATTTCTCTAAGAGTGAGAGACTTCAACCAGGTAGCATTCTGCTATCGGCGGTTCACCTTAAGGTTTTAAGATTTCCTCTTCACCATTTCTTCAATTATGTGTTTTTCATGTTAGGTTTGCACCCGCTTCAACTCAACCCGAACAGCCTTAGGATTATGTCCATACTTTTATTGTACAATAGGGATCTGGACCTTAACTCAGGTTTAGCCGACTTGCTTCTTTGTTATTTTTTCCAAAATGCCAGAGAAAGTAAGGGTAGATACAACCTCTTTCCCTTCCATGGTCGGGGTATATGTTCTAGTACAGAAAAGTATGATAAAGGGTGGAAAGAGAGAATGGTAGTTGTTAGCGGTAATTGGTTTTACCCGTTCTCTCTTACATTCCCGATCCCACACATTTTCGGTGCCATTCGTTTACCTATCTACCGTCCCCTCCATAAGGCTTCTTGTCTTTGTGAGTTCTGCGATTTACATCGGGGGGAATACGCATACAGGTTTCTAGGTTATGAGGATAGAGAAATTCCCCTGTCCCTCATAAAAGAACGAATAGCCCTTCTGAAGGCCAAGATCTGGAGCAATGTCCGATCCGCCACTACCCTTCTGACTCAGGCAAATCTGGAGATGATTTCTAACTTGGGCACTGCTGTTGACATGATGGATTTGCCTGTCAAACCCCTTTCTGCCAGACGCACTTAGGTTCCTAAAGGGGTCAATCTGGTTGACGTTGTGCCGTTCTCGACAGCACCCCATGCGCCTCCAGTACCTCCGTCGGCACAAAGTCCGGTAGATCCACCTCAGCCTCCTCCTACAAATCCTTCAATCACGAGGACCCGATCTGGTACAGGCGGTGGAGTGTCCAATAAGAGACCCAGGACCCAAGCTACTGATGCATGGAACTCCTCAGGCTCAGGATGCCCCCCGTACTTCTATTCCCTGGGAGCCAAAGTTTCTTCTACCTGATAGGACTCCGGTCTGCGCCGATCAGCTCACCATCACCCATCCAGAAGCTCTACGGGTTATAGCGAAAGGGATTTGGACTCCGGCCGATAGGGCTGCTCAGTCGAAAATTTCCAGGACTAAGTTTCTGAAAAAGAGCTCCACAATGGTCATGGAGGTTGGTAATTCGTTTTTCTTTTGTAACTTGGTTCATTATCTTCACTTCATTATGTACTAACATGCCCTTTCTTTCCTCTTTTTGTGTAGCTTCTTTATAGGATCCAGGCCTACAATAATGTTGTGGAGTCTGATGTTCGGGAAATGGCCAAGATGCAGGCCCAACTCTAGCAAAATAACGAGCATCAGGTTGCTCTGGTCAAAGAGGCGGATGGTCTTTGCCAGAGTGTCTTTGAGCATAAAATCCTTCTGGAAACCGGAGAGGTTGAGAAGAGGGCTTTAGCTGCCAAAAAGATGGCTTTAGCCTCTGAGCTTGCAGAGGCGAAGGCAGCCTACCATAAGATAGCTACCGAAAAGGCGGAGTCAGATAAGCTTCTGGCTCTTGAGCGGTCCAAGGTAGAGGTATACCGCTTGGGTGGTCTGGACATGCACAGCCGATACACCACCATCTGCGATGTCCAAACTGTTAGAGCGTGGCGAGAAAGGCACGAAATGGAGCACATTCCCTTGGCAGATCGGGAGTTCAAGACTGCTGAGGAGTTTAACGCTTTCATGGGAGTGTCTCTTCCTTACAAGGACCCACTAGCTTCTGAAAATGAGAAGCTGTTTGCTGCTATCTTGAAGGGTAAAAACTATACTCCCCCTGAGTAGAGTAGGATTTAAAGTTCTCTGTACTTTCCCTTTCAGAAGGGTGTTTTTATAATTTCTCTCTTTTTTAATGAAGAAAAACTTTCCCAGCTCAGTGTCTATTTTGTTGTTTTAGTAAAAAATTTTGCTTCAATATTTAGTCTTCGGGCATCTGGCCCCTAAGACTTGTTTTTGCCCTCTTGTTGGTTCAAATTAGGTTTGAACTCAACACTTAGGAAAATTTCACTTAGACATGGAGCCTTCGGGCATATGGCTCCTGAGGCTTGTTTTTGCCTTCTGGTTAGTTCAAATCAGGTTTGAACTCAACACTTAGGAATATTTCATTTAAACATGGAGCCTTCGGGCATATGGCCCCTGAGGCTTGTTTTTGCCCTCTGGTTGGTTCAAGTTAGGTTTGAACTCAAGACTTAGGAATATCTCATTTAAACATGAAGCCTTCTCATAAAATATGAGTATAAATAAAATGTATCTTTATTGAAAATAACTTGAGAATCATGAAACAGAGGTGCCGAACATTAAGCACAAATGCTTTATTATAACCAGTAAAAAGGTGTTATATGCGAGACACAATTTTATTTTATTGTCTTAATCAAGAAAAAGAAACCACATAAGGGTAATACTTCTTCAGCCGATAAGTGTTCTGAGGGTTGGGCTCGATGCGGCCTGTCTCGTTCTTCCGTACCCGATAAGCACTATGTTCGATGACCTCAATTATTGTATAAGGTCCTTCCCATGTCTCCCGTAACTTGCCAACAATCCCAATCTTTCTTCTGAGAACCATATCCCCTACCTGAAATTCTTTTCTCTTGACTTTCTGATTGAACTGTGCCCTGACTTGTTGCTGATAGGCTGCCAGCCTTATCCCGACAACTTCTCTTCTTTCTTCCAGTAGGTCCAAATCATGGGCTAGGTGCTGATTGTTTGGACCTTCCTCCCAGGCTTGACTTCTTAAAGTAGGTACTCTCAATTCGGTCGGGATAACGGCTTCGACACCATAGGCCATGGCGAAAGGGGTCTCTCTTGTTGGTTGTCTTGGAGTAATCCGATAGAACCACAAGACCTTAGGCAATTTTTCCAGCCAAGCTCCTTTTGCCTTTTCAAGCTTTTTCCTGAGTGTATCAAAAATTGTCCTGTTGGTCCTTTCAGCCTGTCTATTTCCCTGTGGATAGCCAACGGAAGAAGTGTTCTGATTGATCCCATGTTTTGCCAGGAATGCTTGAACTTTCCGGTTATCCAAATTGGTGTCATTATCCATCATTATAGTTCGGGATAGACTGAATCTACAAATGATATGGCTCCAGATGAATTTTATAACATGGCTACTTTTGATAGTGGAGTATGCCTCGACTTCCACCCACTTGGTAAAGTAATCCGTAGCCAGAAGAATATGTGTAGTAGATCGTATAGCTTGCGGGAGAGCCCCCACAATATCCATACCCCATCGGGGCAAAGGGGTGAGGGATAATTGTTGGGTTTAGTAATTCCGGAGGTGGATGAATGACATCTCCATGAAATTGGCACTTTTTGCAGTGTCGGGTGTAGACCTCAGCGTCCCTTGACAGATAAGGCCAGAAGTATTCCTGGGTGAGAACTTTATGGGCTAAAGACCTCCCTCCGGAATGATTGCCACATGATCTTGCATGAATTTCTTCCATGACCGCAAAAGCTTCAGAGGGCGTGAGATATCTCAAATATGGCCCGGAGAAAGACTTGCGGTATAGTTGGCCATTGTATAAAGCATATCTGGTGGCTTTCATTCTTATCTTCCGGGTCTCTGGTTTTGACTCAGGTAATGCGCCGATCCTCAAATAGTCTGCTATGGGGTCCATCCAGCTTGGCTCCCAAGGAATGACCATCACGTCTTCGGAGGGCTCCAAGCTTGATTGGACGATGAAGTCCACTGGTGCTATTCGATTCATACTTTCCCCTGTTGTGGAAGCCTGGTTAGACAGACGATCTGCCATGATATTATCCCCTCTGGGGATCTGTTCAAAGGTCAACTGTTGGAATTCCTCGGCCTCTTTCAATACTAAATTCCTGTATGCTTCCATTTTAGGTTCTCGGGTTTCATACTCCCTATTCAACTACCATACGACCAACTGGGAATTGCTCCGTATTTCCGTTTTTCTGTATTTGAAGGCTTCGGGCCAACCGAATCCCTGCTAAAAGGGCCTCATACTCGGTTTCGTTATTGGAGGCAGGAAACTCCAATCGAACGGACTACTGGATTTTAGTGCCATCTAGTGTCACGAGCTCTACACCGATCCCTGCTCCGTTGACATTTGATGATCCGTCTATGAACACAACCCATAAGCCAGGTTCATTCTCTTCTAAAGAGTCTGTAGTTTATATTTCCAACAGAAAGTCAACTACCGCTTGTCCTTTGATGGCAATTCGGGGGACATAGGTTATGTCAAAAATCCCGAGTTCTGTTGCCCATTTGGATACTCTCCCTGATAACTCAGGTTTCGCCATTATGGATCTGATCGGGGTTGCAGTTGGCACTACAATCGGGTGTGCTTCAAAATAATGCCGAAGAAGTCTTTTTGCATTGATCAGTGATAGTACCCGTTTCTCCTGCTTCGAATAACGGGTTTCTACATCAGCATGGGCTTTGTTGGTGTAGAAGACTAGTATCTGGTACCCCTTGCCCTCTTTGACCAGAGCGACGCTGGTAGATGTCGCAGATATGGCTAGATACAAGTGTAACGTCTCGTCTGCTTCTAGGGTTGCCAGTATATGAGGTTTTTCCATGTAGCTTTTGAGTTTTTTCATGGATTCTGATTGCTCCGGCCCCTAGACCTCTCCTTTTGCCGCCTTTATAGCTTGAAAGAACGGCCGACACCGATCAGTTAAGCAAGAGATAAAACGGCTGAGGGATGCTACTCTTCCAATTAGTACTTGGATCTCCTTCCGGGACCTTGGCTCCGCTGACTCCATGAGAGCTTTGACCTATGTTGGGCTAGCTTGTATTCTCGTCCGATCAACTATGTGTCCCAAGAATTGACCCGAGGATACTCCGAAAGAACATTTGGATGGGTTGAGCTTCATCTTGTACTTTCTGAGGGTATCGAATACCTGCTGCAGATCGGTCAGGTGACCATTTTTCGCCTTGCTTTTGACCACCGTGTCATCAATGTAGGCTCCTATGGTGGATCTCATCATGCCCTGGAAAACCTTGCTGACCAACCTCTGGAAGGTTACACCTGCATTTTTTAATCCGAAAGGCATAACTGTGTAACAATATGTACCTGATTCAGTGATGAAGGCAGTTTTTTCCTCGTCATCTGGGTTTATTCGTATCTGGTTATACCCAGAGTATGCATCCAAAAAACTCAAGCGCTCGAATCATGCGATGGCATCTACCATCTGATCGATCTTTGGTAAGGGGAAACAATCTTTCGGGCATGCTCTATTCAGGTCGGTGAAGTCCACGCACACCCTCCATTTCCCGTTCTTCTTCTGAACCACAACAACGTTCGCCAGTCAGGAAGGATATTGTACTTCTTTAATGAATCCTGCTTGGAGAAGTCGATTAACCTCTTCAGCTATGATCTGGTTTCGGTGAGCCCCCATCCGTCTTTGTTTCTATTTGATGGGTTTTGCGTTGGGATCCACATTGAGGGAATGCTAGGCTATTGACAGATCGATGCCGGTCATATCCATATGGCCCCAGGCAAATACGTCAGCATTGGAGCGTAGGAGGGCCTCTATTTCTTCCTTTTCTTGTGCATTGAGGCCAGAACCAATATAATTCAACCTTTCAGGGTGATCAAGGTAGATCTGAACTTCAAGCAAAGGTTCAGTTGCTATTGATGACTCCACACCCTCCTCCTGTAATTGCTATTGATCATCGGGTGCCTCCTTGGATCATGATTCTCGTTCCGGTTCAGTCCTTTTCCTTAGACCTTTCATGGTAACAGCGTAACATTCCTTGGCTGCTACCTGATCGCCCCTGATGTCAATCACATCAATTCCGTTCGGATCGATGCACCGCATGACTTGATGCATGGTTGAAGGAACTTCGTGCATCCGATGGATCCAACCCCTTCCCATAAGGAGATTATATGAGGGTTTGACATCCACCACCACAAAAGTTTCTCTGAGCATGCGTTTTGCCGTTGTTACTGGCAGTTGGATCTCTCCCACTGGTTCCACTCTTCTGCCATCAAATCTGGCTATCGGGCTTCTAGAAGGGACTATCTCCTGAGGGTTGATCTCTAACTTCTCAAAGGCCCACTTGGTGATAATGTTGGCGCTGCTTCCTGGGTCAATCATTACCCTCTTGATCAGACAGTTTGAGACCATGAGGGAGATAACTAAAGGATTGTCATGTGGTGATTGAATGTTCCGCATGTCTGCAGAAGAAAAAGTTATACAGGCATCCTCTTTCGGGCTTCGGAACTCGCTAATTTCCCCAACCTTTCACAGCTTCTGGGCTTGACGCATCTGGGATCTACGGGCTTCCTCCGCTTCTGACCAATTTGGGCCACCGTAAACCATGTGAATGACTGTTACGGGTTGTCCCACTGCTCCATTGGTGAGCGTGTGTGACGTTTGATCTTGTCGGGTGCCCTCCTTGGCAACGTACTCCGTTAATTCCCCTTTCACTATCATGGCTTCTACAGTTCTACTTGCCTCCTAAGGCTTCTGCACTCGTTAGCATGGCGTCCGTACTCGCCATGGAAGGAACAATGTCTTGACATGTCTCTTTGTTCCATTGATTGTCCGATGGGTGGTGGTGACCGGAAGATTCCTTTACCCTTAGTCTCCTGATACAGTTTGGCCAGGGTAACCTTTAATGGAGTAATCTTGTCCTCGAATCTCTGACGTTTCTTTGGGACTGGGGAGGGTGCAGGAGGAGCTCCTGGCCACTTCCGATCGGTTGCCCGATCCTTAACTTTTGGTTCGGATACTCTTGTTTCTACGCTTGCAAAGGATGTCCTTCTTTGTCGTATGGCCAGTTCCTCTTCTATCCAGAGGTGCCCTTGCGCCCTGGAATTGAGTTCCTCGATGTCTGCAGGTGGCCTTTTGACCAAAGACTAATGGAACTTTGTTCCGGGGATCAAAGCCATTCTGAAAGCCTCAACGGCTGAATGTTGATCGCAATTGTCAATTGAAGACATCTCCACGTTGAAACGCGAGACAAAGCTTTTCAGGGATTCACCTTTTTCTTGGATCATGGTGAATATACTGGAGATGATCTTTCTTTTTCTTTTATTGCCGAAGTACTGGACAATGAACAACTCACAAAGTCTGAGCCAGCTTCCAATTGATCGGGGTGTTTGTTTCCTGAACCATAGTAGGGCTGTTTCGGTCAGGCTGGTGGGAAAGACTTTCGAGAGTAGGGCTTCGTTTTCATTGTAAACATTCATTTTTGTATGGACGTGGTAGATGTTCCGTCGGATCCTTTGTGCCATCGAACAAGGTAAATTTTGGTAGTCTGAACCTCTCCGGGTAGGGCACGCTGGTGATCGCCAGGGTGAACGGAGTCTGCACGACGTCAATGAATGCCTCGAAGGCCAGATCGTTTGGGGTCTGAATTTTCAGATCCTTAAGCACCTCCCTTTAGAATCTGATCTTAATCTCCACCAACTTTGTCATGATCAGAGTCTCCTCGGGATTGTGATTCCCGAGCACTTGCAGGGATGATTCTGCGTGTTTCTCCCAATCGTTGTTGGACTTCGCGTGCTGGTTGTCCTTTTCTGACTAGTGGGCTACAGACCGCTCCTGCTGGTTGGTTTGTTCGCCATTCGGGGTTTCTCGAGGGTTTTGCAACATGGCCAGTTTAGCCACCAACTCGGCGTTTTGCCTCTCCAATTCGGCGGTTCTTCCCTCCAAGGCTCGCCTGATTGGATCTTCAGTTTGTGAAGGTTGGCCTCCATTCGGAGGTAACTCGGATTGCTGCGAACGAGTGATAACCGTCATGGATGGTGTAAATCTAAACTCTTCGTAGAGAATAGGAAGCTATTGAAAAGAAATATTTCAATAAAAGTCGTTCCCACAGACGGCGCCAATTGTGTAGATGCATAAAAATACACAATAATAATTGGGTTAAAAATTGGATCCTTTATTCAATCTTTGGCCATGTATTTATACACATTTTTGGTAAATGGGTCAAGCCCATTGACCCAAGTTTATCAATCCCTTAAATCATGGGATTTGATAAACTCTTTTCTTTTTTGGACTCTCTTTTCCATAAGTAGGACAACTCCCTAACTTATGGATCACTCATCTTCTAGAGAATTCTATGGGCCTATTAGTCCCATGGCCCATTAATCTTTCGACCCATCAGTCCTGCGACCCATCTATATTGGGTCATGTAATTTCTGACTATTACAGTTTATAATTGAAAATCTTAGTACATTATTTGGAGAATTGTACTAGTACATATATATAAATTTTAGGATAATTTGCATTGACACCCCCTGAACTTTATGTCAATTGCACCTAGAAATTGGTCAATGTTTTTTGGGTCAATCACCCCCCTGAACTTTCAGTTTCCTTGCATTGACACCTCCTTTAGTGATGAAATTACTCTTGTACCCTTTTTTATTTTATTTACAACTTTACACATTTTATGGGATGAAACTACCCCCACCCTCAAATATATATATATATATATATATATATATATAAAATTCAAAAAATGTATATAAAATCCAAAAATATATATATAAAATTCAAAAAAATATATTTATAAATTTTGGAACAAAATATATAAAATTCAAAAAATAATATAAAATTCTATTTTTTTATAAATTTCGAAATATATATATAAAATTTGAAACAAATATATAAAATTTGAAATATATATATAAAATTCAAAACAATATATAAAATTTGAAAACAATATAAATTTCAAAAAATATATATAAAATTCGAAAAATATATATATAAATTTTGGAAAAAAATTACATGTTTGAAAAAAAAAAATATTTCAAAAATATATATAAATTTTAAAAAAATATCTCTCTTTCGAAAAAAAAAACTGAAAAAGTAGATAAATTTAGAATATATATATTGGTAAAATGTCATATCTTTTCTAATGAAGTTAATCAAACTATTTACCACTAACATCAATTAGTTGTTTTCTTTTATTTATATTTTTCCAAAATATAAATATTTTTTTCCGAAATTTATATGATGTTTTCAAAATTTATATAAAAAAAATTGATATTTATATATTTGTTTCAAAATTTAAAAAGTATAGGGGGCAATCCGGACATAATGGGGGTTAGTTGATTAAATTCATTATGTCCGGATTGCCCCCTATGCTTTTCAATTTAATCAACTAACCCCCTCCTATGTTCGGATTGCCCCCTATACTTTTTAAATTTTGAATCACATTGCCCCCCACTCTCAAACAATATATATATATATATATAATTTAAAAAAAATATATAAATTCGAAAACAATATATTAAATTTAAAAAACAAATATAAAATTCGAAACAAATATATAAAATTCAAAATATATATATAAAATTTGAAAATAATATAAAAATTTTGAAAAAAATATAAAAAATTCGAAAACAATATATAAATTGAAAATATATATATAAAATTCAAAAATAATATATAAAGTTTGTAGGGGTTCGCAAGATTTAAGTGATATGAAGATAGTTTCCACACAAGTTCGTCAGCCAAAATAACAATATTGATGTTTTTATTGTTTTTGATTTGCTTTACAGAGAAATGGAGGAAAAGATAGCAAATACAAGTAATTGAGAAGTACTTTCTCTCTCTAGGATTTTCTCTCTCCTGGTCTTCGAAAAAAAAGTCCCTCTCAAGTAAGCCCTCGCACCTCTATTTATAGACGTGGGTGTTCAGTAATCCTCGCGGTTTGTATTGCAACGTCAGCACCTGTCTTACGACATGGTTCCTTCGTCCTCGCGGATTCAATTGCCACGTCAGCACCTGTCTCGCGACATGGTCCCTGCGTACTTAATCCGTGATATAAATACCTTGCACAGTATTATTTCACGCCCTTGTCCACACGAAACGGATTCGCGAACTTGATGCTCGGATATTACTGCGCGCCATAAATACCTTGCACAATATCATCCGCGAAACGAATTCACGGATCATAATGTGCGTCATGCCCTGTGATCCGCGCCCGTTGCATCGCGGATTTGATTTATCCTTAGCCAAGGATGCCGTTATAGCTTTGCTGGGTCATGACCAATCATGCATGCCTTGGTCACGTCCCTGAATACTATCGGCATCTCTAAGGTACTTTTGCTTAGGATGGTGTAAATAAGGTCGCGACCCACTATTTACTCATCCCAAGCATTTCCACTAGATTCCGAATAGTACTCCCTACGCGAGCAGCATATAGGGCTATGAGTTTCTGATGCGAGCTATAAAACACACCAGCCCCTCATACCTCCCTCTGTATAATGCAAGCTCTCGCGTAAAACCATATTTGGGCTATTTTCCCAAGTAATCAATTATTTGGGCCAATTTCCCAAATAATCTTTTACTTGGGCCGGTTTTCCCAAATATATCAATCCTGGGCCATATCCCAGATAATTAAAGCTTGGGTCATATCCCAGATAATTTAATTTTTGGGTCATTATCCCAACGAGTCATTTTGCCGTTATGCTATATCGCGAATCATTCCTTTTTACAAAGTTTGAAACAAATATATAAATATCAATTTGTTTTTTATAAATTTTGAAAATATCATATAGATTTTGGGGGAAAATATTTATATTTTGGAAAAATATAAATAAAAGAAGACAACTAATTGATGTTGATGGTAAATTGTTTAATCAACTTCATTAGAAAAGATATGACATTTTACCAATATATATATTTTCTAAATTTATATTTTTTTTTTTTGATTTTGTTTTTCGAAAGAGAGATATTTTTTTTAAAATTTATATATTTTTTCGAAATATTTTTTTTTCAAACTTGTAAATTTTTTTCCAAAATCTATATATATTTTTTCGAATTTTATATATTTTTTGAATTTTATATATATATTTCGAATTTTATATATTTCTTTCAAATTATATATATATATATCTTTCGAAATTTATAAAAAAAAATTGAATTTTATATTATTTTTTGAATTATATATATTTTTTCAAATTTTAATATATTATTTTTGAATTTTATATATTTTGTTTCAAATTTTATATATATATTTTTTGAATTTTATATGTTTTTTCGAATTATATATATATATATATATATTTGAGGGTGGGGGCAGTTTCATCCCATAAAATATTTAAAGTTGTAAAGAAAATAGAAAAAGGGTACAAGAGTAATTTCATCACCCAAGGGGGTGTCAATGCAAGGAAACTGAAAGTTCAAGGAGGTGACTGTCTGAAAAAGCGTTGACTGATTTTTAAGTGCAATTAACCTAAAATTCAGGGAATGTCAGTGCAAATTATCCTAAATTTTACCATCATAATTTAACCGGAATGATCATCCACGCAGTGTACGTATACATCTTTAAATCCATAAATATTTAGTGCAATTAAAATACAACACTACATAACACTATTAATCGAGTATAAGCCTATATTAATTGCAAAATATTGTATGAACACTGCATTTTCGAAATAATCATGTTAATTGTTTATATCAATGTGTGTAATATAATACAGGGTGAGTAATTAGGGATGGATAAATGACAAGAACAAGTGACGAAAACAAGTATTCAAATTTTTTTAAAGTTAATATTAAGTTTTATATATTACTCAGTGTACCATACGTTAGCAATAGACCAATACACACAAATCAGGGTCAGCCATTATAAATTAGCAAGGGCCCCTACAGAGTTGACTTGTGCAATCACTCCACCAACATTTCTAGATATAAATAGTGCAATATTAAATTAAAGCAATAAAAGGTGTAATCCTAGCATCTTATATGCATTTTTCAGTAGTTGCAAATTAATTAGAAGAGGTTACTTTTCATCTTTGGAATCTAATGACTCCGGCTGCACCAAAATAGAGTATTTCGTGTTGTTTGGTATGCATAATCTGATTTGTAATATTTTTGAAAGATATTGATATTTTTATTTATAATATTAATATTTTTCAAATCCGTTATACATATCGGTACCATGATTAAAATCGATATTGCAAAGGCAAATCATAATATTTTCCCGGATCCCTGCATCAAGATCATCTTACACATATAAATGATTTTAATTGTTCATTTTACATTGAAAAGGATCTTATTTATCTCACACATGTAAACAATTTTTATTTACATGTCCTGTACGTGTAAATGATTGTAATAGTCCCTTTTGCATTGAAAAAACAATCGTGATGAGAAAGATCTCCCATCTTTATCAACATAATATTATACAAGTCATTGGATTTATTTGTGAGAAAATCAAAAGGAGTGGTCCTTTAATGAGTGAGCTCAAAAAACAAAAAACAAAGAGTGCGCTCAAGGTGAGAGCTATGAGAAGAATGGTCATGGTGAGACCACTCATCACTGTATTTGCCTTTCTATTATGACTTGTGATTTTGCCAGCTCAAGCCATCCCTTTGTAAGAAGCAAAAGACCAACCTGCCATTGTTACTATATATGTATCATATTTAATTGTCAAGACATATTATTAGAAACTACCAGGTTGGTTTGATTTTTAAAGTTTGAGAGATGAACTAAATAGAACCCTGCCACAAAGTTTGATTTGAGCTAAACTCTACATGATCAGGCTCACACACACACAGACACACATATATATATAGTGTTTTTTTGGCTACATAAATGACACAATCCAGATTCAGTAACTATGCAGAAGTGTTGCTGTTGTTTTTTGCAATTTTGACCAATCTCACACATTCAAATTATTCAATGCACACTTGTAATGAATTTAACCTAAAAAGGGATTTGGGACCACATGCTACTTTTACATTACATAAACAAAGTTGTTTTTGCCCTTCTATTAAAAAGGCTGCATAGCAACATAAGATCCAACTGCCTATAGTTACATCTATGGCTTCAGTCTTACCTTCATTAGACAACATTTTAGGGCATTGCTATAATATATCTAAGCAATGTTTCATCTACAACATCAACATAACCAACACCCCTTACTATTGGACAATATACACCTCCATCAAAAGGGAAGAGACTCTTTGTTCACTCTCCAAAACAACTTCCTTTTTCATGTCATGAGCTCCTACCCATGTCTTTGACAGGTAGTTCTCCACCACTGAATGATGCAGCTGCACCCGAAACATCGAGGCTGCCTCCAATGGATGTCATCAGTGCCGATAACCCGCTACTTGGGCCGCCACCAGCAGCCATACCCAACCCGAGAAGGTCGAGCGTAGTCTGCTTGGGATGAAAAACAGATGGAGTCCCCAACATCAGTTCCTTCAGACTAGAACCGCCGTCGCAGGCAAGTCCAAGTCCGAGCCCGGCAGCTAATGATCCACTCCCCGGCTCAATTTGCTGTCGATGCCACTCTTGCTGCCCTACTGAAGACGAAGAAGAAGAAGAAGAAACGATCCCGAACCCTCTCAGCAACGAGGCGTTTGTTGCTGCAGCACCCATCTGAGCAGCCTTCTGCAGTAATGCTGTTGCCGACATTGCCGGCTGAGGAGACGGTGCATACTGCCGCCGTTCTTGGCCTGCAGTTCCGAAAATCGACGACCCGTGATTGGTTGCAAGGCAGAGGGAAATGGGTTCCATGGACGAAGACGAGGCAAGGTCTGGTGGAGGTTCAGGACGAGCCATGGAGCGGATTAAGTCGGTAAAATTGGGTGATTGAGGTTGTAAACTTGCAGAAGCTGTTGATGAAGCAAACAAACTTGCAAATACACTACTGCTTGCGCTTCCATTGCTGCTTGACATACTACTATTGCTACAGCTTCCAGATAAACCAGTTGTTAATGGTGTATCTTCTACCATCGGTGTAGAATTAAGTTTTTCTGGCAATTCTGTAACATTTTAACAGCAACAAGAAGAGAATTTTTTTAGAAGGGATTACTTATCTACACTCTGAGGAGAGAATAAAGATAATTTTCTTATTAAAAAACTAAGATTTTCTAGCAATCCTGTAACATTTTAACAACAGAAAAAATTAAATAGGGATTATTTATATGCACAGTGAAGAGATAATAGAATGACTTTTCTTATTAAAAAAGCTTACTTGAAGTAAAAGGAGGACCGATAATAGTTGCCTTTCTGAATACCCACTTCTCCTTTTTTTCTAGCTTTTGAGTCTCAATGTGTCTTACTTTATCAAGATTATTTAGATTCAATCTTAAAGTTTTAGCTCACCCAATAAGCACTTTTTAGTTTCTTAATTTCTAATTCACATTCTAGAAATATCAACATCAGTTACTAGTTTAATGTCTAATTATCTATACAAAGAGATGGGAACAAAGATCAGTAACAGACGAATCAACTAAACTCCAAACATCAAATGAGAGAAAAACAAGAATTGATATTTTGTTGGTTTGTTTAACTAAAACACATCCGACAAAATCACAATTAAACATTGCAAAACTTCAACATTTGGGTAATGTTACCTGTACTCTGAATTGGCATTACTGAAGACACAACAGCCATTGTCTCCGGAAGACCTGTTGTTGCCGCCGAAGGTGGCGGCGGTAATGCTTGCAGCGGCGATGGTGGTGATGAAGCAGCCACAGGTGGAGGTTTCGGGTCCTCCTCTGCTTTGGGAGGTGTCACCACTGTCAGTGCTTTCGAACTCTCCTCAGCCAAGGCATCACAAAATGCTCTGTGTGTTATAAAGCTATCTCTCCTACAAACAAAACCCAACATCAAAAACCCAAAATACAAACACAAAGAAATCAACTAAATTTCACAGAGACAAATGATCGAACACCTTGAGAACATAGTCCCACAGTCACATTTATACTCTCTGGTACCACAAATCTTCGAATGGGCCTTCCAATCAGACTGCACTGCGTATTTCTTCGAGCATTTCTCACACTTCCACTTCTTCTCCCCATGTTTTCTGCAGAAATGCTTCTTGATCCCGGTGAGATCGCCCAGAGCCCGCGACGGATCGTGGTGGACACACGACGATTCGGGGCAGACGTAGACTCGCTTCCGCACCTCCTTGCTCGTCCTCTGCCTCAGCTTCCATGGCAGGTTGTGCCCCCTCCTATGGAGCTGCAAATTCTGGTCCCTCTGAAACCCTTTGTTGCAAATTTCGCACACGAATCGGTTCGTCGCCATCAGAGTCTTTGGCGACAGAGCAATCACCTCCGCGTTCGGATCTATTGAACAACTCACACACAAAATCAACACGAAAACAATTTTTTCTGAGTGAAATGAATTCATGGTTGAGCTGAATATACATACATATACATATGTATATATATATATATATTTGTTTACCTGGCATTCCCGGGAGGTTTCGCTTCTTCTTGGCGGCAGATTTGGGGGGTTCGGCTTGGTTGCCGGAGGAGGATACGCTGGCATCGCCGGAGGCGGTGGAGCCGTTTATGGCGGAGGAGTTGTCTAATTCTGCTGACATGGTGGTGAAATTGGTGTTGGTACCGCCAAAATAGTGAATCTAGGGCATTTCTAGTGAGGAAGACGTTTTGGGGGTTGATTTTCTAGGGTTTCTAATGTGGCTCTATATCTCTATCTGTCAGTCAATGTTTTGATTTCACTGTTCAAACCTAGTATAGATTCAAATTAAGCTCAGATGAAAAAGACCCAGATTCAAATACAGACTAATGATCAAAACCCATGTTTCGAAATCAGCTCAAAACCCACTTTAAATCAATGGAACTATATATATATATACCTATATATACATATATATGTGTGCGTGAGGTCGGATTTGTGGGGTTTGGGGACATTTACAGTACCCTGAAATCTAGCTTCTTGACTCTTGAGGTGTGAACAACTCTCCGAACAAACCGATATCAACTCCAGAGATCAGAATAGTGTGTGTGTTTGTGTGCGTCTTAGAGAGAGATTGTGAGGACTTGTCTGTATTGGTCATCACTTCTGTTTCTTTACTTTTCAGAAGTGGTAAAAGATGTGGACAAATTACATGTACCTACGGAGGTGTGATGTAATTACATTTGAATCCTTAATTTATGGGTAAATTACAGAAATTTCCATGAGACATTTTTGTTGGATGTGGTTGAGATTAACCTTTTGGCCGTAAATTATTGTAATCTTATTATCACTTCTCAAGAAGTGATAATTGTACCGATTTGTTCGGCAGAATTGTGTCATCAAAAAGATAATATTCATTTGACGAACAAATGAGGGATCCATCTCATCATTGTTATTTCTTTATTGTTATTCTGCATAATAATTCGGTGCAACTAACATTTTTCTTATATAGTTCTATAAATTTTTTGTTCATAATCCCGCACCTTACTATCTAACTACTGATTTTCTTACCATGTAAAAGAGAAAAAATAAAAATAAAAATCCATCATCTTCACCTAAATCTTTAGGTGATTATCGTAAACATACTTTCAAAAATATATATATATTACCATCGTAAACAACTTTTTTTAATCCCTAGTAATAAAGAATGGAAATGTTTGGATATAAGCTACTGTAGGGAGATGAATTTCTTGCATATTAATTTATTTGTTTAAAAATTAATTTATTATGTACCTCATCCAAAATTAACATAAAATCAAACATGTTTGAGTTTGTTATAAATACTTTCAATAATTATATAAAAAAAAATCTTACAAGAAACGATATTATAATAGAATAAAATTCACTTCTTTTAAAAGTTTAACTAATCAGGTCGAGATAGATATATAATTTATTTATTTTTATACAAGCATAAGCATGTATAGAAATAATAATCATACAATAGCATACATATCACAATAATTTTAACTTGTTCATCAACTCTAAAACTATATATGTTCATGAAAATAAATTTTTATTATTAGAAAGAGAATATATAATCACTAAAAGTATGTCCATCTCACTACCTAATTTATTATTTATTTCACTCATCATTCTTTATATCTTCCATCTCAAGTTTTATATGCTCTCATAACTGGTTTCTATTTATAGAATGTTCAAACTCATTAGATAAATATTTCTGAACTTGCTTACTAAAAGAGTTAACATATCTTCTCCATCCAATATTTCCAACTATCCATTTTTTCGAAAAGTTAATCTTACCTTTATTACAGATAATCATAATTATCATCATTTCATCGCAAAACTTAAGTATACATGGGAATCATTTTATATAATAAATCAAAACCATTTGGATCTAAATTATGTGTTAACTAACGGATTTACCCAAAGACTTTGTCTGGTTATATACAAATTGACAATGGAGTGCTAAAGTGAAAGGAAGTCGAGTGAATAAAAGAAAAACAAAACCTTCATCTCTTTGTTTGGTTTGTATTTCTAATAATTGTTTTTGAAAATTTTGAAATTTAAAAATTATTTTATGAGAGTTTATAAAAACTAGTATTTTTATAACTGAATTTTCTAAAAATATTTTTTTAAAATTCAACCAAATAATAAAGGGTAAATTACTCTGACATCCCTTGAGATTTTAATTAATTCTTCTCAGATTAAAATTTATGTAAATTTATTCTGACATCCCCTGTAAGATTAATATTACACTAATATTTTTGGGCATTTATTAAAGTACACATAACTTTAGTGTTTTAAATTGAGTAATTTATGTTAAAAAAAACCTAATGTTTTGAGTGATGTCAAATGATGGGTATTTAAATGATAGAAGGTCATTAGACATGCAAATCATAAATTATTTCAGTTTAAAATATTTAAATTAATGGTACTTTACAATATGCACAAAAATATTAATCTAATGTTAATCTTACAGGGAATGTCAGAATAAATTTATACAAACTTTAATCTAAGAGTAATTATGTGATACCTCAGGGAATATTAGAATAATTTATCCAATAAAAAAAGTCTAATCCAAAAATATTGAGGATGTTACACAAATCGGACTCACAACTCGTGTAACGTTAAATTGCACTCACAACTCGTGTAACGTTAAATCGCATACTTGCCTATATATTAGATACGGTTTATGTTAACAACCAACTCCGCTACGCCAGCAGGGGGGACAAATTGAACCAAATAATTTTTTTTATGATTTGCTGATTTTCAATTTTACATATACAAACCAAACATACGAATGAAACTTAACTAGAGTTAGTGACACCTTGACCAAGTTCGGGTGATGGACCGGAGGTGGGCGGAGTGGGTGGGTTTCCGGTCGGGTTTGAGGGCTGGGTGATGAGTTTGTCGTTTATTGCAGCTGTCGATGAGTTCGGAGCTGGGACTTGACACATGAGAGCTGTCAGAAACATACATGTGTTGCTTTCAGTTCGAAAAGGTCAAAATATTTTTGTCGTTTCTTAACATTTGCTTTTCATATATTTTTTCGTGTTTTTCTTTTTTAATTTTCTTTCTTCAATTCGATCCCTTTGAACAATTTATCTTGGGCTATTATCAGTAAACTTTCCTATAATTTCATTTTGGATTAATTTCATTTACATCCTCTAAATTTTATTTAAAAAGTACTTTGATTCCCCCAACTTAGAATAATTACAGTCAGACCCTCTAATTAGGTAAACTTTCATCAGTTTGACTCCCTTATGAACTTTTAGTACATTTTCAAAGTTGGCAAGGTATGAAATATCTAAAATGCCTTTATCCCTATCCCTACTTCTTCCCCCTTATCTGTATGATTTTGGCCCCATATATGTAATGTTTTATATCATTTTGGCCCCCTCATTCAAGAGTAAGTTGAGTTTGACACCAAATTGTACAATTTAGTAAATCATTTTGACTCCATCACCATGTAACTTGTTTTAAGCGCCAATATGACAGCTTTAATAAATCATTTTCACCCCCCTCACCCGTTAACTGGTTTTAGGCGCCAATCTGACAACTTTAATATGATTTATTCACGATTTTTTTTTTTGTGAAAAATATAAATTATGTCCCAAAATATGAATTTATTTTTGCGAAAGAGTATATAATATGTTCCAAAATATGAATTTTTTCTGAAAATTTGTTTTTTTCAAAAATTATATATTATGTTCCAAAATATGATTTTTTTTTCGAAAAATATTTTTTTTGCGAAAAATTATATATTATGTTCTAAAATATGATTTTTTTTACAAAAAATATATATTATGTTTCAAAATATGATATTTTCCGAAAAATAATTTTTTGCGAAAAATATATACTATTATATTCCAAAATATGATTTTTTTTTTGCGAAAAAGTATATATTATGTTCCAAAATATGATTTTTTTCTAAAAAATAATTTTTTTGAAAAAATTATATAATATGTTCCAAAATATGATTTTTTTTTTTTAAAATATTTTTTTTTGCGAAAAAGTATATAATATGTTCCAAAATATGAATTTTTTCCGAATTTTTTTTTTTTTGCAAAAAATATATATTATATTCCAAAATATGATTTTTTTTACAAAAAATATATATTATGTTTCAAAATATGATCTTTTCCGAAAAATATATACTATTATATTCCAAAATATGATTTGTTTTTGCAAAAAAGTATAAATTATGTTCCAAAATATGAATTTTTTCCGAAAAAATAAATATTTTGCAAAAATTATATAATATGTTCCAACATATGATTTTTTTTTTTTGAAAAATAATTCTTTTGCGAAAAAGTATATATTATGTTCCAAAATATGATTTTTTTTGCAAAAAATATATATTATGTTTCAAAATATGATCTTTTCCAAAAAATAATGTTTTGCGAAAAATATATACTATTATATTCCAAAATATGATTTTTTTTTTGCGAAAAAGTATATATTATGTTCCAAAATATGAATTTTTTTTGAAAAATATTTTTTTTGCAAAAATTATATATTATGTTCCAAAATATGATTTGTTTTGCGAAAAATATATATTATGTTTCAAAATATGATCTTTTCCGAAAAATATATACTATTATATTCCAAAATATGATTTTTTTTTGCAAAAAAGTATATATTATGTTCCAAAATATGAATTTTTTCCGAAAAATAAATATTTTGCAAAAATTATATATTATGTTCCAAAATATGATTTTTTTATCGAAAAAGTATATATTATGTTCCAAAATATGATTTGTTATTCAAAAAAATATATATTATGTTCCAAAATATGAATTGTTTTGCGAAAAATACTTTTTTTGCGAAAAATATAAATTATGTTTCAAAATATGATCTTTTCTGAAAAATAACTTTTTGCGAAAAATATATACTATTATATTCCAAAATATGATTTTTTATTGCGAAAAAATATATATTATGTTCCAAAATATGAATTATTTCTGAAAAATAAATTTTTTGCAAAAAGTATATATTATGTTCCAAAATATGAATTATTTCTGAAAAATAAATTTTTTGCAAAAATTATATATTATGTTCCAATATATGATTTGTTTATTCGAAAAATAATTTTTTTGCGAAAAAGTATATATTATGTTCCAAATTATGATTTTGTTTTGCGAAAAATATATATTATGTTCAAACATATGATCTTTTCCGAAAATTAATTTTTCGCGAAAAATATATACTATTATATTCCAAAATATGATTTTTTTGCTAAAATAACTTTTTAAAAATATAAATATATTATTTTTTCTGAAAAATACTTTTTTTGCGAAAAATATATATATATTTTTGAATTTATAATTTTTGTGAAAAATTTAATTGATTTTCGAAAAAGAATATTTTAAGGGGGTCAAAATGCATTTTGACCAAAGTTCAGGGGGTGTAAATAAAATTAACCCATATAGTATTAGGATGTTTTGGGATGGGTTTTACCTTAACCCTCAATTGGAATAAAGATATCCTTATTCCTGTAAATGGATAGGTTTATATTTAAAATATAGTTATTTGGTAGATGACAAATTTGTCTTTTCCTACCTAGTCAACGCCCAAAACTGGGCAGGGGTGAAACTGATGAAAGTTTGCCTAATTAGGAGGTTTAAATGCATTTATGCAGAGTTGGGGATCAAAATACCTTTTGAACAAAGTTCAGGGGGTGTAAATGAAATTAACCCTTTCATTTTTTATTAACTAACCTTCCAATAATTAGTAAAATGTATCAATTTGCCCCCTTACTATAATTTTGGACCAAAATACTCCTGAAGTTTAATTAAATTAAAAAAAAACATATAAAATTAAAAATATATATATAATTCGGAAAATATATATGTATATAAAAACATCTAAAATTCAAAAAATATATATAAAATTCGTAAATATATATATAATTAAAAACAAATATACAAAATTCAAAAATATATATAAAATTCATAAAAAAAAACATATAAAGTTCGTAAAAATATATAAAATTTGAAATATATATATAAAATTCCTATATATATATATATATATAATTCAAAAAAACATATAAAATTCATAAAAAAAATATATAAAATTCGAAAAAACATATAAAATTCATAAACAAATATATAAAATTCGAAAAACCATATTACCAATCAAATAAAATATCTCGAAAACATAAATATCATTTTAATTTTAATTAGGAATAAAATCATATAACTTTATTATTAAATCACATGAATGGGTAAATTATGTTGGACCCTCCATATTAAAAAAAGGGTTATATATATATTGAATTATATATATATATATATATATATATATATATATATATATTTCAATATATAATCTTTTTTGAATGGGTAAATATATAACTTTTTTTTTGGGTAATCTTGTTTGAATATATTATTGTAGTGTGCCAAAGGATTATATATATATTTTTATGAATTTTATTTATTTTTTTAAATTTTATATGTTTTTTTTTATATATATATATTACGAATTTTATGTATTTATATCAAATTTTATATGTTTTTTTTACAAATTATATATTTTTTTTACGAATTATATATATATTTTTGAATTTTATATGTTTTTATTTTATTTTATATATTTTTTACGAATTATATATATATATATATATATATATATATATTTTACAAATTTTATATGTTTTTTTCAAATATATTTAGGAATTATATATATATATTTGAATTTTATATGTTTGTTTTTATTTTTATATATTTTTTACGAATTTTATATATTTATTCAAATTTTATATGTTTTTTTTTAATTTTTATATATTTTTTGAATTTTATAAAAAAAATTCGAATTTAATTAAACTCCAGTGGTATTTTGGTCCAAAATTATAGGGAGGAGGCAAGTTGATACATTTTGCTAATCATAGGAGAATTTTCTGAACTGGATGTGGGTTAGTTGATCAAAAATAAAACTATAAAGGAGTTTACTGATAATAACCCATTTATCTTCCAAGAATCAAATCCTCAATTGAGTTTTGATTTCGTAGAGTTGGAACAATTGTACGTTATTTTAAGGTAAATGGCATAAAACACCCATATAGTTTAGCAAATGGGCGCTAAACAGTACACTCTTAACTTTTATTTTGGGCAAAAAAATTCTCAAAAAATTTGAAAGTGGGCCAAATACCCCCTTCCGTCAGTTCTCCGTAGAGCTGGCAAAATGAGATACGACACGGTAACATGACATGAATTAAAAGGGTTAGGATTGACCATAAAAGGGTTGAAGCTATATAAGGGTCGACCTAAACACGACATATTTGACACGATTATATTTATATTTATATTTATTTATATTTTTGTTTTTTTCTCTTCTCTAATTGGTCATGAGTTAAAATATATCAATAAATTATTACTGGATCATGTCAAATTCAATTTAATTTTGATCATGATAGATTAAATAGTTTGTTTCGTGTTGGATTGTGCCAAATTTAATTTAACATATTATAATAAATCGGTTAAATGGATTACATGGGTCGACACGGATAACATGTGAATTGGGTTAGGGTTAAGCATATTTGACACGTATATTAACCAGGTTTTTTTCGACACAACACGATCTCAACTTGACACGAACACGACCCACCGACACAAATTGCAAACCCTAGTTCTCTGTTAAAAATGTACGTTAATTGGTCATGTGCACCTCACATGACCTCTGAAATACCATTATTAACCCTTTTAAAAGAGTAAAACAACTCTTTTGCCCCCTTAATGTATTTTCATAATATAAAGGACAATATATATGTTATATTTGCCCTAGTTTCTCTCTTTCACTTCTTTACATCTCTGCATCATCTCTCTTTCGCATTTCATCAATATATATATATATTTCGAAATAAATATATAAATTTCAAAAAATATATATAAAAATTGAAAAAAATATATAAAATTTGAAAGCAATAATGAAATTCGAAAACAATATATCAATTTCAAAAATATATATATATCTTTTGAAAAATAATATAAATTTAGAAAAAAACATATAAATTTGAAAAAATATATATAAATTTGAAAAACAATATATAAATTTTGAAAAAAAATAAAAATTTCGAAAACAATATATAAAATTAGAAAACAATATATATTCTTTTGAAAAATATATATATTTCGATATATATATATATATAATTCAAAATATATATATATTTCGAAATATATATTTTCTTCGAAATCTATATATATTTTGAAATATATGTATTTTTTCAAAATTTATATATTACTTTGGAAATTTATATTATTTTTTGAAATTTATATATTTGTTTCAAACTTTATATTTTTTTTTCAAAATTTATATATTGTTTTCGAATTATATATATATTTTTTGAAATTTATATTTTTTTTTTGGAAATATATATATTTCAAAATTTATATATTTTTTAGACATATATATATATATTTAAATTTATATATTTTTTCGAATTTTATATATTTGTTTTGAAATTTATATTTTTTTCAAAATTTATATATTGTTTTCGAATTTTATATATATATTTTTAAATTTATATATTTTTTTAGAGATGACAATTTTTCCCGCCCCGCCGGGTACCCGCCCCACCCCACCCCGTTTATAGCGATTTTGGGTGCTCCGTTTATATTATATGGGTGGGGATGTGTAACACCCCGTGTTATTATTCTTTTTACTGAAATTAATTCGAATTTAATTTAAATAATGACGTCACTTGTTCATGACGTATTATTTATTCTTGGTATTTGATACCTGTAAATTTTTCGCGTTTAGTTTTAAAGTCGACTGTATGACTTTACGGTTTCTCTTTGACGACTACGCGAATTCTTATTCTCGACTACACGGTATTAGTGCTTTTACGGATCCGGTGTGAAGCGTATTAAATTACCTTCTCGGTGTTCTGGTTGTTGGATTCCTAAACCGGTATATTTCTTTCGGACTAATTTGGTTATTGGGCGTCCTATGGACTTACAGGTTGACTCAATATTAATTGGAGGCTTCCGGTAAATATTGAGATTTATTATATATATATATATATATATTGAATTATATATATATATATATATTGAAGAGGGGTCATTTCGCAATTTAGGATAATTAAAGGGTTGCTTTTGCAATTAGTACATATATATGTATACATGTATACGCTTCACAGACCTGCTACTCTCCTTCTCTACACGCCATCAGACGACCTGCTACCATCTCTTTTCCTTCTCTTCACGCACGGACCGAGCTGCTTCTCACGCCTCCATCCTCCATGGTCGCCGGTCAGGCGAGAAAGAGAGAGAGAGAGAGAACGGCCGGCTGGGCGAGGCGCGGCTATGGAGCTTGCCGCAGCAGCAGCTGCGGCTGGAGCTGGAGCTGGAGCAAGGACGGAGACGCGACGGCTGTCCAGAGGAGCAGCGGTGCTGGGTGGTGACGACGAGCTAGTGGCGGAGCTGGTGGTCGCACAGGGGTCGGCGACTGTAGCGTGGTGCAGTTCGTTCGACAGGACCGGTTCGGCCGGACTTTGAGTGGCCGGTTCGATAACTTCCGGTGATCGGTTTGAGCCGATTTTCGGTGAGTAGTTTCGTACCTACGTAGTATTCGTCATATATTAATTTCGTGATTTTACGTTGAACGATTTGCCCGAAAATCGCATTTATAGGTTATAGTTTTCGTTTGGGGTATTTTAGATTTAACCCAATTAATTAACCGATTATTAATGGGCTTCGTATATATCGTATAGGTTGTCGAGACGGACATTTCGATATATTCGAAATAGTTTTTGGACGATTTTGATCGGCGGGCTTCATATTCGGGCGCCGGTACTGTGCTGTTTCGGGTTGTTCGGTAACGTATAATTAGGTGGGAAATTATATTTCTCACTCCGCATTATTGAAGTAGTTTAGGGGTGCAAAACCCTTATTTAATTTATTATAGATATATTAAATCGTTAATTTAAATATCTATAATTCGTTTAGAATCGGAATTGGACTTAGGAATTAATTTAAGAAAATTAGTAAAATTATTTCCTACGAGATTAAATATATTACTAATTGAATTGAATATGAATAGACGACTTAGAAATTCCTTTGAGAATTAAATGAGCTAGAAGATTTGTAAACGTTGGACGTGAGAGACTTAGACGCTATTCTAGGTCCCCTTTTTGTTACGTGGATTATTTGTTTAAATTATTTTAAAAAGACATGTTAATTGAAATTGAAATATTTTCTAAGGAATTAAAGAAAATATATTTTGAAAACATGAAATGTATATGAAACTGTTTTCATATGATTTAATTGCTTTATTGTATTTTAAAGCATGAAAAGAGATTTTGAGATTTATATTACCATGTGGGTATTTTTATAAATATGATGTATTACATATTTATGATTGAGATATGATTTGATTGTACACCATGTCGTGTGAGCACATGGGTGTTGGTGCATGTAGTGCACGGTTTCACCATTGGCAGAGAGAGTTCATTTGGTGTGGTCTACTTCCTTTGTGCGTGGGGCACGAGTAGACGTTTGTGTCGGATCATCACAACAACTGGCCAGGAGGTATCACGCCTACGGAACTAAAAAGCCGGCAAATGTGAGTTAAGAGTCCGGGTGGAGGCTTATGTTCTTGACTCAAGGGTAGTCATGGCGTACGGAGTTGCAAGCTGGGCTCTCGTACAACCGCCTTCCCTGTTGAAGTGATAGAGAGAAAAATCACTTGGGAATGGTCGGTGTGGTAACTCTACACTATGATGAGTGGACAGAGTTTGTATCTGTTACCCTTGGGAAGGGTGTGTCGTGTATGAGTATCACGGGGAGTGTTGAGTCACATTACACTGCCTATTATTTATGTGATCTCGTTTGACATGTATATGTGCTATATTACATGTGTTGTTGGAGCATGCTATTTATGAATATTGTAAATTAAATTCATATTTTATAAATGCTCAGTTGAAAGTAATTAATGTGGAAGAAAATGATAATATGCCATAATTAATAAGTATAATGAAACGTATATCCTTGTACTTGTTGTATACCTTAGTACCCTTAGGGGAGGTTATGCGTGTTGGCATAGTGATTCATGTGGCTAGCGGAGGCTAGTGGTGGACCGTAGGCTTGACTTGAGTTGAGGCCTTAGAGATTGTGGTTAGCAGCCTTGTGATTGTGGTTAGTAGCCATGTGATTGTGGTTAGTAGTTTGGTGATCGTGGTTAGTTGTGTGAACTCTTTTGAAGATTTGAGGTTAGGGATGATTTTTGTGTCAATTGATAATTGAGGCCTTAGAGAAGGCGAGTGATGAGTTGTGTGAGATTTGATTGATGAGAAGAGGTTATGATTAGGGATTCATTAAGTACTCGAGGTACTGTAGTTTGACAGTCTTGATTCTTATGCTTAGTCCCTTCCCTTAAGCATTCCTTGTACTGTGTTTTGTACGCTAGTACGTAGTCGTTGAATTCTATGTCATTCCTTGAGTTGTCGGTTACGGCGTGGTGCCGAACCTCTTCCATGTGTTGTCATTTGATTTGGTGGAGTTGGAAACGGATGGTTGTCTTCCGTGAGTCCAACGTGTTGTTCTTCCTTTACTGTCCTTTTGGGCATTATAGGAATCCGTGGAGTTGTTCATTCTTATGTGGCTATCATTTCGAAAACGGTGTTTTCTAAACCTTGAAACAAACTCTTTATATTTAAAAGGAAAAACCCGTTTTCGCCTACCCCCGTAAAATGAAAAGTTTTAATACTTATAAACTGATCTTAGGATCTTTTTTGAAAAGATTTTCAACTTTTAAAAGCCGGTGATGGCAACTGACGGAGACCGGGGGCAAGACGGTCATTTTTACTATATGGTTTCTTAAAGAAAAACTATTTTATTACTTTTCTTGGGATTCTGAGATTTCGAGACTTCTTTCTCAATATCTCATCCTATAGAGTTTTGAAAGGTGTTCCATTGTTTCACCTTTGCTTCCTATCATTTCTAAGTCTCGGGTATGAGGCTTGGTGTTGTTCAGTGCACACATATGGTGTTGCCCTTCCTTTCTTCTTGGTTTCTTGACGTCACCACTTAGGTGATTCGAGTTGTTCCACATGTTGTGGGCATGGATACTGAGTGGATTGGGTTCCTTGTCCGGGTGTTCTCACTAAACACTTGTGGTGTTTTAACCTTGACATTGTTGTCTCGGTTATCTGTTGGTTTAGCGTTAGGACTTCTTTCCCCTCGCTTTGGTTTCCTTGTTCGGGTGTTTTCACCAAACACTTGTGGTGTTCTTTAACCTTGACATTGTTGTCTCGGTTATCTGTTGGTTTAGCATGGGGAAGTCTTTTCCTTCGCCTTGCTTTGGTGACCCTGAGGTGGTCGTTCTTGTGAGTTGAGTTTGTGTACTCTTAGTGATTTGATTGGGTGGTTTTCCTCGCCTAAGGTGAGAGTGATAGTGATGTGATTGACCCTATTGATGATAGTATCATGAGGTCGATATGATTTATGGTATGGTGATATGATTGAGGTGATCTAGCCTTTGAGAGGTAGATTTTCCTTAGGAATGGGATGAGGTTTGTTATATATATATATATTGTACATTTACAATATATATATATATATATATATGGATGACGGTTGTGTTAGTACGCAAGGACGTGAGTACTTTTCCTCCTGTGTTATCGGGGAGTGAGTTATGAGTATTCCTTGGTACTAGTGATGGATTTTGATCCCTGTGGATATTAGAGGTGAGTGTGTTTCCCCTCTATTTAGATTTCTGGTTAGCATCGTGAGTGCTTGAGAACTTGTTAGATTTGACCTGGGTGTCGTGTACCTAGTGTACGTTGGTGAGAGTAGTGTAGACTACCGGTATGAGTACTTAGAGTACGAGTCTTAGTCGTACCTTGTAGAATCTTGTTGTGTATTTATACTTATATATATATACGTGTATATATATATATCCCCGTTATATACTTATGTACGGTAGTATATGAGCGTGCCTTGAGTTTTGCGTGGATGGGATTAGTTGGGCTATATATATATCTTGCTAGATAGTTTAGCATTACCTAAACTGCCAGAGGATGTGGTAGTTAGAGTATTTTTTTCCCACTGAGCTTATTTGCTCACAGGGGAATTTCATTCGCCCCCTGGTATTCCACGCTAGGTTGCAGGAAATATACGGCTATGAGCAGGATGCAGTGCAACGGCAGCTTTCTTTTGTTTCCTTGTTACAGGTTTTGGAGTTGCGTTGGGTGATGCGGTTACGGTTGCAACACGACTGGGTTTGGGGACGATAGGTATCCACTTTCAGTTTCTCTACCCATTGTTATGGGATTGTTATGTATTTTCTTTTGGGAGCCAGTCTGTTGGCATATCCCTGTTGATGTATTCTTTAGTTCCTGTATTTATTCTTTCTGATGGTTATTGTATCTATTCTGCACAGCTAGGTGCTTTACTGTATCTTATTCAAGCATTTGTGGCTCTGTTGATTATTAGAGGGTTTGGAGGGGTTTTGGTTTCTTTCCATTATCTCGGCCCTAGTATGATTGATGAATGTGGGGCTTGGAAGCCATTGTGATTATTGAATTGCTATTGGCAGGTTCTTGTGTTGTGGTTGTTATCCGGATGTTCCATTTACATACGGAACTCTGCCGGATTTTCGTTAGATTCCGCTTCTTTGTTTATTATCCATTTGGGTATTAAATATACCATTTCTACCATTAACCCATATGTTTTCTTGGTTAATGATGTCTTAGTTGGTCATTTGTATTAAGGATCACATCCAGGATTCCTCGGATGTCCCTGTTCGGGAGTCTTAGGAATTTAGGAGCGTGTCAGTTGGTATTGGAGGATGCTAGTGAGTTTCTAGCATTCTACTTGACATGGAGTATATTTTTATTGTTATTTCATGTGTCTCTTTGTTGTTGTTGACTCTAGTAGTCGCTTGACTAGCGTCATCCCTTGGAGATTCGCTGATTCTCTAGATTTGAGTTTCGGGAATCTTAGGGGCGTGACAGCGTGGTATCAGATCATTTTACCCTTTCGTGGGTATTTGATGATTGAGTTTCGTTGGTTCTCATTTCTTTTTACTTCCGCAATCACTCCCTTAGCTCTTAGGCTCGGGTTTCGGAGTCCTAGGAATTTGGGGCGTGACAGGATGGGGTTGGGGAAAAACACCCGCACATATTATATATATAACCCACCAATCTTAAATTTTATTTTTGTTGTTATCAAGATTAAAGTGAACCTAATATTGGATAAAAAAAATTATGTTATTCTTTTTGGCAGAATGTATTGTAATGTAGATTGTTGGATAATTTGGTGGTTTATTTAGTTTTTATAATGTTGAATTTCGTGTTTTAAGCATCTAATTTTGTGGAGTTGTTTAATTTTAAAATGATATATTTGAAAATTTCAACTGTTAACGGGTACCCGCGGGCAACCAACGGTTTTAAAAAATCCGACGGGACGGGGATGGGAACGGAGTGACCTCCCACCCCGTTTAGTTGGTTTTGGGCAGGGATAGGGTGGGGGTTTCTTAACGGTTGTGAGGGCGGGGGAGGGTACACTCGCCCAAAACTGCACCGTTGCCATCCCTAGACTTATATTATAATATTGAAGTGATTTGTAATGTTATATTATTTGTACTTATATTTTTGGCTTATCTAAATGGTTATGGGTAAAATCTTACAAAAATTTATCTTTATGACATGTTAAAGTTAATTGAATTTTTTTTTAAACATGTCAAAAATTTCGTGTCGGGTTGAACCCAACATGACTCAATTTTTTAAACGGGTTACACAGATCGTTTCGTGTTACCTGTTTAAATGACATGTTGTGTTAGTGTTTAATGTGTTCAACACGAATATTAATCGATAACCCGAATTGTCAGCCTGACTCATACAATTATAATAATTACTGTAGAAATCACAAAGGAGAGAAAGAGAGAGAAGAACAAATTAATAATAAAAAGGACAAAGGAATTTAGGGATTTGGCTTAAAACAGCGAAGTTTCCTCCTTGCGTCCTCACACTTTTGGTAAATGAAAATATGGAAAATTTGGATGGAGGAACTCGAAGTCCCGTGAGTTTAGATATAACTGCCAATATCAAATAAGCATCACCATTGTACTTGTGTAATAGGAAAAAATAAAAATGAAAGATAGTACTTGTATAAGATATGATTTTAATCCGGAATGGTGGGGTTTTTATAACCTTTCTTTCTTAACAATTCTCACATTAATTCCTTTTTCAATCCTTTTTTGTTCCCTCATTAAAAAGATTAAGCTAACTATAACTATACTAATAAAAACTATGTAAATGGAAGCACTTACGGCTCGTTTGGTTCATGTTTTTGCTTTCGTGCGGTAGATTTTACAAAACATAAGTACATGCTTTTGTTGTGGATGTTGTAGTCTAAAGTGGAAATATATTTGGTACTGATATTTTTGGTATGTGATTTGTAAATGCAAAAAAAGAAAACTTGTTTTAGTACATTTTAGTGAACAATGACCAAAATAAAAAATAAAAAATAACTATTTGCTCTATATTTTTCTACTGTAGAAAACAAAGCATTGAGTGTTAAACATACTTTTGTTGTGAAAATTGATTAAAACACACACACACACACAAAAAACAAAAGCATGACCCAAACAGGGCCTTAATTAGGCAATAACATGCTTAAAGATGGATGGAAAGAAAATGATGCAATCCGTAATAAAGAAAATAAAACAAAAATTCATAGAATTCATTAATTATCAAAATAATCGAGCATAGAAAACGTTGTGTTACAAGGCCACAATGATGGCAACAAAGAGCAATTCAGCTATTGTGAAGATGTCTCAATTGAATAGATCTTGAAACTATACATTTCATATTTTATTAGTTACTGTTAGAATATATCAAGCTTAGGCACATTTATCTAGTTTAGCTAATGTAATTCTAGCTCATTTAGTATTAGTTTTACCAAATTTATATTGACTTGTCCCTTACACCAAATTTATTTGTTCTCCACATTTTTTCTCCTATATATAGGGGTCACCTCTATTGTAATACATACAATTTAATATATATTTTACAATACACTTTAATATACAGTTTCATATTCATTATTCTCTTCTTTATCTTTTCTCCATTATTATATTATCAAAGAATCATTTCTTCTAACATGGTATTAAAGCTAATCGGTTCTTGGTAGTTCTTTTCGCTTTTCATCGTCTCTGCCGGGGATGGCACTTCATTTTTCATCCTCGGTGGCGATTCTCAATTAAAAACCTAATTTTTCAATCTTTTTCACAACCCTACTAATTCTCACTTTTTCAATCTTTTTTCAATCACTTTCACAACCCTACTAATTTTTCAATCTCTTTTCTTCTGTGAAGGGTTTGTCGCACCTCAATTTCACAACCCTAACTTTCTCTCTCCACAAATCCTAGGCTCTAATTCCAAGAGACCCACCACCAATTTCTAACATTGTTCGAATGAGACTCTCAATTTCTCCTTCACTGCTCACAAACTGGTCCATATTCATTGTCAAAATAACCTTGAAATCAAAGTCTCACAGCACCAACAGGTTCGTCTTGATCAGACGAAGCGAACCCAATTCGTCGCGACCCCAAAATCCACCACATGCGCCGCGCCGCGCCTCCAGAAGACCGACGTGTCTGGAGTCCTCAACCACATACGTGCCACACGTCTTCAACCTTCAACGCGTGTGGGCTTCACGCGCCTCACACACCCCACGCGCTAGACACTATCGAAACCCTACCGCCGGCTCTTATTGCTGGTTAGCTTCTCCGGCGTCGATCAGACCACCGCCGGAACCCTACCGCCGACACTTATCGTCGGTTACTTCTCCGATGACGATCATTGTTTCCGGCAACGATCATCTTCTCCAGCAACTTTTTCGACGCCAATCACCTTCTTCGGTGACATCTGCAAATTCCGACGACTTTTTCTAGTCATTGGAAAAATCTTCTAGACAGTGACGTCATCTGACACGTGTCCTCTCCAGTACTTGCCACATGTCACCTCCAAATTATGCCACATGTCACTATCAGATTGTGACACATCACCAGGTTCTTGCAAAATTACGAATTTGCCCTTATTCAATCTTTTATGCATTCCTAACTCTTTTTAACTTCGATTTTAGCAAACGAATAGTCGATTTCAGCTAATTGGACCGCTCCGGACGCAACCGTACTGTTGGTTTTGCGAGATTTGTCTTTGATCTCTTGATTACCCATCTTTCTGACTCGTTCTCTACCCTTTTGGGTACTTGTTATGTTGATTTTCATAGCCAACATCATATTTTTTCATCTCATCCGTTTGGATATCCATACCCGTTTGTTTAGGGTACTCTCATAATCTCATATGTATTTGTTTGTTTAGGGTACTCTCATCTAGAGAACCAACCACTTCACTGGTTCAGTTATCTTTATCTTATTTTCTCCTCTTAGGGGGAAAATAAAATCATTTCGATTAATCAATCTTTTCTCGATTGATCGTCATCTCTTACTTGATCGACCGAACCTTCAATTTCATATCATCTTCTCTGTTTTGGTGATTTAGAATTCTTCATTCAAGAATCAGACTCAGAATCAATCGCTCTTGTCAGGAATCATCGCTTCCGCACAGCCAATCGCACTTATAATCAGAATCAAAATCAAGATCAACCTGCTGATATTTTTCACCAAGGTTCATCTATCATGACAATTTCAATAATTGGTTTCCAAACTCAAGTTGGTCTCTTAATTCCCCAACTTGAGTTTTGGGGGGGGGGGGGGGGGGGGGGGGGGGGGAGAATATATCAGGCTTAGGCGTATCTATCTATCTTAGCCCATGTAATCCTAGGCCATTTAGTATTACTCTTACCTAATTTATATTGACTTGTCCCCCACATCAAATTTACTTGTTCTCCACACCTTCACCTCTATTGTAATAGATACAATTTAATATACAGTTTCATATTCATTATTCTCTTTATTATCTTCTTTATCTTTTCTCCATTATTATATTATCAAATAATCATTTCTTCTAACAGTTACAATTCCAATCCTTATATTAAAATGGTAAAGATTAGACGTTAGTATTATTTCACTTCCTTTGAGATTCAAAGTTCATATTGTATGATATTTAAAAAATTAAATCATTATACATGCTTTTGGGAGAATATAGTGGGTGGGATAATAAGGGTAATTTACACAAAATTCCATGAGGTTTTAGGATTTAATCACCAAACTCCCAGTCGTTCGCCAAACCCCCTGACATTTCAGATTTTAATCAAATACCCCCTCCAGCTAATTTTCATGTCAAATTGACTTAAAGGTCCCTCACATAAATTACAGTTTCACCCCTCTTTTTTGGACATATTTTACTTTCCCCCCTCTATAAAAAAATATTTATACAATTTGAAAAAAATTATTTAAAATCTGAACAAATATATAAAATTTGAAATATATATATATATAATTCGAAACAAATATATAAATTTCAAAAAATATATATATAAAATTCATAAACTATATATTAAATTTCAAAAAAATATATAAATTTTGACATATATAAAATTCAAAATAATATATAATTTCGAAATTTTTTATGTGAGGGACATTTATGTCATTTTGACATGAAAATTGGTTAGAGGGGTATATTTGATTAAAATTTGAAATGTCAGGGGGTTTGATGATTAAATCCTGAAATCTCAGGGAGTTTTGTGTAAATTACCCAGGATAATAATATAATATACATTTTATTTTTTTTGTATATAAATTAAGAAAAATTACACAAACTACCCTTGAACTATGACCTAATTGCACACGGTCTCCCTTACGTTTTAATAATATCATCAACTACCCTCATATTCACCGAAATTTTATTACGATCAGCTATAGTAATGAAATGACCAAAATACCCTCTAAAACATTTATATTAATGTTATGTTTTTATGATTTTTCTTTAATATTGTGAATTTACCCTATTACCCTCCAATATTTTGGAGAAATAAAAAGAGAAAAATCCTCTTGTCTCTCACTCCACTCGCCCCTATCTCTCTCCTCCAGCACCACCACCATGCGCGGCCACCGCCGCCATGCGCCGCCACAGTCTAGAGAAATGGTGGCTCAATCCGTAACCAAAATCCCCAAATCTGCAACCCGAACCCCAAATATGTCGCCGCTCCCTCCAAACCCCTAAATCTGTAACCAAGAAATGGGTTGAATTCAAGTGCAAGTGTGAAGCAAAAAAGTGGGAATTTGGTTGATGAATTGTAATATGTTTGATGGGGAATTTGGTCAAATTCAAGGTACTAAGGCTAATATTTTTCAAAGCAATTTTTTTTTTTTGATTGATTTGGTTCACCCCATATTAGGAAATAGTTAATTTGCAGCCTAATCTGATTTTTGGATTATTTATGATATGTATTTGATACATCCAAGAACATAGGTTTCTAGTTGGTTCTTTTTCTTTTATTTTTGTTTTTATTTTTTATGAGATCTGTATTAGATTCTGCATGTTCTTTTCTCCATCTTTTTTCAAGAATTTTTTTTTCTAATTAAATTGGGTTTTATAATTTAATTTATAGAATCTTTTTATTTAAGCTTCTCGGGTTTAAACTAACATTGATGTTAATGAAATTTGCTAAAACATTAATGTTTGTGTTTTTTGGAACAAGCAATTTCAATTTTATATATTTTTAAATGAAATTGTGAGGGCAATTTGGTAAAACAAATTAGGGTATTTAAGTAATTTTGTATGTAAAAGTAAGGGTTAAATTGGAAGTTCACTCCAAAAATAGGCTTTATTGACCAAAAATAAAATTTTCCGGCGTTGACTTTTAACAAAAGGGGTTATGTGTTACACTGGAGCTGGTTTTAAGAGTAGTTTATGATATTATTGAAACATAAGGGGTATCACGTGCAATTAGATCATAGTTTAGGGGTAGCTTGTATAATTTTCCCTATAAATTAATAATAGAACGAATAGAAAAAAATATCTAAATTAACCAAATATATATATACATAATTAAAATACTTATTTTTCCTTCGTAAAGTCGTGAATATTAAAAATTAGGGATATTATCAGTAAACCCCCCTATAATTTTATTTTTGATCAACTAACCCCCCTCCAATTCAGAAAACCCCCATATAGTTAGCAAAATGTATCAACTTCCCCCTCCCTATAATTTTGGACCAAAATACCCCTGGAGTTTAATTAAATATCATTTTAATTTTAATCTGGAATAAAATCATAAAACTTTATTATTAAATCACATGAATGTGTATATTATGTTGACCCTCCATATTAAAAAAATGTTAGTTCAATCCGCACTTTGTTTATTGCATGGAAATGAAAAAAAGCAATTGACTTCTGAAAAAGCACTTTTAACACCACAAATTATTTTAAAACTATGATTATACTCTATTGTGACATCTAAATTTTTTTGAAAAAAAAAAATCAAATATAGTAGAAGAGCACTTTCTTGGATTGTATTATGATTTTCCCAAAAATTAAATATTATGATTTTCCTACCCTTTTTTTGGAATAATCTTGTTTGAATATACTATTGTAGTGTGCCAAATGATTATATATATATATATATATATATATTGAATTTTATATATTTCTTATGAATTTTATATGTTTTTTTCGAATTTTATATATTTGTTTCAAATTTTATATGATTTTTTAATTTTATATATTTTTTACGAATTTTATATATTTATATTGAATTTTATATGTTTTTTAAATTTTATATGTTTTTTACGAATTATATATATATTTTTATGAATTATATATATATTTATGAATTTTATATGTTTTTATTTTATTTTATATATTTTTTACGAATTTTATATATATATTTTAATTTTATATGTTTTTTGTAATTTTTATATATTGTTTACTAATTATGTATATATATTTTTAATTTAATTAAACTTTAGGAGTATTTTGGTCCAAAATTACAAGAAGATGGACAAATTAATACATTTTGCTAATCATAAGAGGGTTTGTTGATAAAAATAAAACTATAGAAGGGTATACTGATAATATCCCTTATATTTAATCAAGTTACATGATGCCACATGGTTCTATATGTGTTGATAGTGTATGAATCGTATATATACACACGGTCGTGCACGTGAGTGGTATAATTATAATAGGGAAAATTACGCTGACCATCCTTGAGGTAAGGCATAATTGCACATGCTGCCCCTAATGTTTCAAAGTAAACATATAGCTTCCTCCAATTTAATTCCAGCATAATAATTTGTTCCTTCCGTTCATAGTCAACTATGGTAATTTGTTCCTTCCATTCATAGTCAACTCCGGTCGAGGAATATTTTTGTTGACTCATTCATTTTTTATCCTAAAGTACCATAAATGTTCTTGCTAATACTATATAGACATTTTTAACCTTACTTTTACATTTAAAATTTCTAAAATATCCTCAACCAAATGTGCATGAAAATTGGTCCACTCTTTTATATAGATAACTATATATCATATGGGGGGAGGGGTTGAAAGATTGGAAAAATTATTGTGGATATATGTTGGAATTGCTGTTTAGGATTTTATACTAATCAAGTGGTGCAAATAGGTTTATGAAATAATTTTAAAAAAATTATGAGTTTCTTTTGGAATTGTTATTTATGGTTCTCGTTCCAAACAAGTGGTGCAAATCACCACCTTCTTTTGTTGCTCAGAAACTGTGAGGGAAATAAGAAAGATACCAAAAAAAATTTATTTTCTAATTTTCTTTTGGAGGCCAAGGGAGGTTTGGTGATGTGGGAGGAGATGGCACTAATAGTTGCGACGTGGGCGGAGCGGACGCCGGAGTTGGGTCATGGAGGCGGTGGAAGATGACGTTGTTGTTACGGGCTTTAAAGAAGAGGGAGATGAGCGGACTCGTCGTGGTGGTGTGAAAAGGTACTTTGAACAATTATATCTAAGTCTGAAGGATGACAAAAGGCTTTGAACAAGAAGATTTCATTTCTTTGGGTGCAAAAAGGTGAAGTGAAAAGATCGCATATGAAAGACCCTTTAAACAGTTCTCTTTCCACCCAAACCCTATACGAGAATAGAAAGGTAAATATAAAAACCAACATACCAAATATGAAATATTATAATGGATGATTTTAAATAGTGGTTGGACCAAATCGGAACTATGATGCATTTAAGGAATGTCTTTGTAATATTGCAATCATTAAAATAGGTAAGTGATATTTTTTCAATTTTAATAGAACATCTATGATCACGCACGTGAGTGCGTAATTATCTTAAATAAATTATGTTTTGTACATTCATTAGTAATGAAGAGAGCGTGAATAGATAAGGTTGAGCTATTTAAAGCGCGTCAACATAGGATATTAATCTTTTCCAAAAAGAAAAGAAAAAAACCGTGAAACGGACAAATATTTTCTCGCCTCTCGTAATTACTTGGGTGCTTTGAAGCACTGATACGAACTAGGGAACTAGGGATGACAATGGGGTGGATCGGAACGGGAATCACTTGTTCCGTTTTTGTACCCGATTATTTTTTTTCTTCTTATTCCTGTTTAATTTTTTTTTTCCCGACCCTCCCCGCCCCGATTACTCTTTTTTTTTTTTTTTTTCTAAAAAAAAAAAAAATTTAATTTTTTTTTGAATGGTAAGAAATTCACACACCACACCCACAATGCCTCCTAAGAGGCTCGAACTCCTCACCTTCCCAATTTGGGAGTGAGATTATACCATTGCAACACATGTGTGCTGATTTACGTATTATTTTTCCCTCAAATAACAATAAAATCCAAAAATCAAACCTAACTATAAGAGATCAAAATCAAACAATAAATCTATATGAAATTAAAATCAAAAATTTCAAAAGCATAATAAACAACTCGTCAATACATGTTTATTCATATATAATATATATATATATAGCTAATCGGGGCGGGGCGGGGGTGCCCCATACCCGCCCCGATTATAATCGGGGATTTTTTTTTCGCCCCATACCCACCCTGGTTAGCTAAACGGGGCGAGGTGGATAAACGGGGCGGGGCGGGTTTTTTTGCCACCCCTAATACGAACACGACACGAACATGGTGACACAATAAATTTCATAAAAATAGGACATGACACGCCTCCGACATGTCTATGAAAAAATATAATCTTTTTTATATATACATATTATATTACACAAATTCTTCATTTATCACTTAAATATTGAAAAACGATAAATTTATAAACAAAAAAAAAATAGGTTAAATGAAATATCTGACATGTTAAAAAAATTTCATTCCACTATCATTCAAGAAATCAAATGAATCTCCCCCAACATCTGACATCTTAGTCTCTCCCTCGTTATATTGTAAAAAAATTCTTGATCGAAGATAAAGATTGGAATGTACAAATATCAAATCTTCATCTCTTTGTGGCAATATCTTGTTCCTCTCTATAAAATGGATGAATGAATAAGTGTTCCAAAACCTCTCACAAGATGAGGAGGAGTCAAAGATTCGATTAGGGGTGTTCAAGTTCTATAAGTGATCCACCAAATTAACGGTTTTATAAGTCTTCTATCTTTCATGGAATCAACCGACCCACCGCATAACCAACACACGGACACGCCCATGTCCTCCGTGTGTTTACTGCATATCCAATTTAAAAAATTTCAGGACACGCCATTTGACTTAAAAAAATTCGTTGTGTTAAAATAAAAAATAAAAATAGAGGGAATGAACTCAGTAGTGGTTATTTGATAAAAAGAGGGTATTTTGTGAAAATCGCCCTAAAAATATTGTTTCTAAAATAATAGTTTTTTATGATTCTTTTTAAACAGCTTTTTGAACTTTCTGAGAAAAGTTTTGGGTAATAAACAAAAACACGTCCTTGCTATAACTAAGGGGTGTTTGGATTCCGCTCGGTTTTTCGCGTTATACTTTTCACTAATTCACTAAAACAAAAGCAATGCTTTTGTGGTAAGAGTATTGTAAGTTGAAAATAAAAACATGATTGATATCATAAAATTGCTGTAAAAATTAAAGTTGTAACTCCAACATTTTTATATATTTTTCAATTTTGCTACAGTTGTAAAACATCCAAAAATACCAAAAAGTTACCCACGAAATTTACGCTTTTTCATCAGAAAATGTTACTACTGTTTAAAGCATAGCACTGAAATTAAATATAACTTCTGCTGACAAATAGTAGTACTATAATATTCGGAAGCAAAAGCTAGAACCAAACAGGGCTAAGTGACAATTATAAATAACTTGAAATTCAATGCATAATTGCACTATTTCGAAAGGACTAAACAATAGGTCACACGAGGAGTATATGAGTGGGCCATAGAGCAAAAGATTGAGCTGAATTAAACTAGATAGCAGTGTGGAAAGAGATCCTTGTTAAGGGCTCACTTGGATTTTTTTGGAATATCAAAAGAGTGTTCTTTCATTGCCTTTGATGAGTACTTTTCAATCCCAAAAGACACTACCAAACATTACAGCCTCAACCAATCACTCCAATGCCTATTCACAAATCCTGTCAATACTTTATAACATGGAGTGCCTTTGTTGAATTGTTGTCTATGATTGTATATAATCAACTATTTTTTTCAACACTTGTATTGTATTCAAGTTTTAATTAAATTAGTTCCATCAGATTCGAAAGAAGATCCATATCTTGTGTTGTGCATTTATGCGCCAAGTATGCATATATATATATATATAACATGAGATAAAGCACGAGATTTGCCTCCGCGAATTTTTGGGAGCCAGATTGGAGAATGAAGCACCAAATCGAGCCCCAGATACCTTATCAAGAAAAACCCTTACTCAGACATGTTTGGTTTGCGTTTTTATTCTTTGGTGTGTTTTTTTTTTTCATTTTTCACAATAAAAACATGTTTGGCACCAATGTTTTATTTTCTACAGTAAAAAAACATAAAGGTAATAGTGTCATTTTTAGAAAACACTAAAATGATATTTTTTTGTGTTTTTGGTAATGTTAAAAAAAATAGGATTAACTTCATTTACACCCCTGAGGTTTGTCTTATCTTCACTTTGACTCCCTCAGGTTTGCATATCTTCATTTACACCCCCTGCTTTTCAATATTCTCATCACTTAAACCCCTAAACGATGACATCAACTTGAATTTTTTTTAAAATCCCTAAATTACCCTCAATGTGTTATCCTTGTTCTGTTTGGAAACAAGGATAGTGATTTTATCAATTAGATCCCCTCCCATCATTTAATAATTTAATTTGTATTAAATTTTCAAAATATATATAAAATTCAAAAATATATATTAAAATTTGAAAAATATTATAAATTCAAAAATAAATATAAAATTAAAAAAATATATAAATTTCGAAATTATTTTTTTTTCAAAAAAACATATTAAATTTTGAAAATAAATATAAAAATCACAAAAAACATAAAAAATTTGAAACAAATATATAAAATTAAAAACAAAACATATAAAATTCAAAAATATATATTAAATTTCAAAAAAATTATAAAATCGAAAATAAATATAAAATAACATATATATATTTTTTTTGATTTTTTTTTTAAAAAAACAAATCTCTCTCTCTCTCTCTCTCTCACACACACACACACACACATATATACATATATATACACACACACTATATATATATATATAGCTACACCATCGGCTCCCCCTCCGCCGCCGCCACAGCCCCCCTCCCACCGCCTCCGCCCCCGCCCCCGCCCCTCCCACCGCCTCCCCTATTTTCGACCACACACACAACACACACATACACACACACACACACACACACACACACATATATATATATATATATATAGATAGATAGATCTACACCACCGGTTGGGGTTGGGGTTGGGGTTGGGATTTGAGTGTTTGGTTTGAGGGTTAGATTGATTCTAAGGGGTGTTTGGTTTAGGAGTTAAATTGATTTAGGGATTAAATTGATTTAAGGAGTGTTTGGTATAAGGGTATTTTAAACATTTCACACCATGAGGGGGTCTAAGTGATGAGAATATTGAAAAGCAGGGAGTGTAAATGAAGATATGCAAACCTGAGAGAATCAAAATGAAGATAGGACAAACCTCATGGGGTGTAAATGAAGTTAACCCAAAAAAATATCACTGTAGCAGAGAAAATAAGTGAACGAAACAAAAAATAAAAATATCAGTATCAAACGTGCTTCCAGTTTTGACTCACAACACTCCATAACAAAAACATATATTTTTGCTTTCTGAACCACAACACAAAAACAAAAGTACGAATCAAACATGTGTTAAGTATACATAATCAGTCGAGGAGCCTATAAAGGGTATGATGAGGTCTACACATTTCCTAGTCAGAGCTAACCTTGCATTAATGCCAGTATGACACATTAAATGCCGCAACTCCAAGCTGAGGCATTAATGATTTGCACAAAAATCATAGAAAGTATAAGATTCAAATTACTATTGTGGTTTAAGAAGGATAAAAGTATATGAGCAATGCCGAATTAATATAGTGAATTCATATCCACTATCCATGAAGTATTGGTAGGATCCAAACATATCTATACTTATCCATTCAATAATGGATATGCATTCATTATCCGAATTATATCTAGCCCTTCAGTGCGAGAAACATTTTCCCAAATATATACCATCAGACACCAGCAACACAATAATAAATTATTGATCGAGGTTAGGAGTGGTATTAACTGTAAAAAGGAACACAATGACCAATTCCAAATTAATCGTAACCATATAAAGTTAAATATAGGAAGTGAAATAACATGTAGCACATTGACCGACTTTATTCATGTGGGATTAAGACAAGTACGATGATGATATTCTATGTATTCAAACTCCTAGAAAATCTGGTGACATGTGCTTACTTGGCAGTTGGGACATAGTTTTGCACTCGAAGCAATGGTATATCTACACAAGCTTATATATTGTATGCAAGTTTTATGACCATTGTTCCTGTGAAGCAATATTTGTGCAGGAAAAGGGCTTCACCTTTCAGTATAGAAAGGAAACTGAAAATAGATATAATATTATTCGTCCTGCAAAAAATTATAATACATCCGGTGTTATATACGCATTCCTTGCAGTATTGCAAGAGTATATGCGTGCCATTGATAACTACAATATTTTCACATTGATAAGTACATTAGCGACCTAACATTACTATAAATTATATATATTTTCTTTCTGTTAACGATGGAGGTGTTAGGCCTCTTAAACCACCCTATAGCAATCCTCTTGGCGTGCATGTGGAACGGGAGGACGATATCTGCCTAGCGGTGGATTAAGTGATACTCTAAGAGGCCGAACCCTATCATCGTTGATAAGAAGAAGAAAGACGTAATAATGGCACTAGTTCAAAATGGCTAGACAATTGGGTCACCCCAGGAGTATCAGTAGGCCATACAGCAAAAGTTTGTAGCCGAAACTGGAAAGCGAAGTGGGGAAAGAGACCCTTGTTAAGGGCTCACTCGGATGTTGCCTTATTACAAATGGAATATCAAAAATTATATTTTTTCATTGCCTTTGATAAGCCCTTTCCTAACAAAAAGACACTACCTAACATTACAGGCTCAAATCACATGTCCAATGCCTTCTTCGAACCCTATGAACAATACTTTATTACAAGAAGTGTCGTTGTTGAATTGTTGTCTAGTTTCATTCTAAACTTTGCATCAAACTCATTTTCGTAACACAAGTTTTAACCAAGTAACTGATATCCATTAAACCAATTGTTCAACTGTTCTTCATTTTGGCATTTATCAAGGAAGTTAAAAGCTTAAATTGAAATATGTATCATGTATTATCACTGTGTATTAGAACTCTTGCTCACTACCACTGTATTCACACAAAGATGCTCGAGACGACCTAAACTTTGACTCTGTAAAACAAAGTAGTTACTCTACCAGATGCTTAAACTACAACCTCGGGCTTATGAATTCAGCTTTTTACTCCAAATTATATAAGTAAAACAAAAGAAACCATCCTAAGATGTAATAGAACAGCCGCACATATCAGAAACAAATAGTCCACTGTTATCAAATATGGAAATAAATTTCTTTTGTCAAATTTAGAAAAGAAAAGCAGGAGAGAGAATACTGATTTGCACAAAAGTCATAGAAAGTACAATAGTGCGCAGCCAAATTATAATCACGTTGTGATTGCATAATTCACCATAAATTCCTGAAAATGATGAAAAATAGCTCATCAGATACCAGCAAGAGAATAATTAAATTAGCCCATTAAGAATATCATTAAAATGAAATGTTGAGACATTGAAACGCAAAAGGTGCAGCTAAGTTATATGTTATTAGAAAGATTACTCTTCCAATTCTGACTTTCGAAGTTTGATTTCTTTTGGACACAGATACTGAGACATGCTTTGTCCCAATTGGGTCGACCCCCATCCTCTTCTTTAGGAAGTCTCAAAGAGGTCTTACTCGAGCCAATGCTTGGAATAGCAAATATGAATACACTCATATTTATATCTCGAATATATTAATTAGAATGCGAAAATTACTGTAATCAGAAACTCCCTGATTTTATATATCAGGATGCTGTCAAAACTACAAATCTCAAGAACCAGATAAAAAATGTTACTGTTAATCATATGCATGCTTCTTACCAATCAGCTGCTATTAACAGGAGCTGTACAATGGACAATTTAGATCATGAAAGGGTTATAATACCGTGCAATATTAGTTTAGTTGGTTGAGGACACTTCAGATTATACAAGAGCACTATCTGCCCATGATAACTTGGAGACCAACCATATATTTATAGCCTCCCTTACCTACTAATTGCATTAAAAGAACTCTTTTAATCTTAAACTCGAGAAAAAATATATTTTATAACCAATAAAAAAAAACTTCATGTTCATTTTTGCACGCCAAGAATTTGGCATGCATGTTCATCAAATTAGTTCATTGAAAAAAGGCAAGCATTGCTAATAACAAAACAAAACAACTTGTTTTTCAGTTATAATTCTTATTAGGTTATCTAAGAAGAATGCCTCATTGCCAATGATTTTTCTTCTCTCTCACCATTCATGATCTTTTACAATTTTTCTTTTCCACATTTTTTTCACCGAATGAGCAACCCTTTTAGAGAATAACTTTTCATGAAGGTCTGTTTGCTTGTTGAAAGGACCATGAGAATACGGTCAGTCAACTCGTCATCCCCATCACCGGCCAAGTCTGTGAACTTATTTGCCCTAGCCCAAAACATGTCCTTTGCTCCAAAGTACGGAGCCTTGTACCACTCCTCAGACGAAGGCCCCCTAACCACATCCCCATTCTTTCCTGCAAGCTCTCACTTAGAGGCCATGTATCAAACCCTTGAAGCAAGCTCACAAAATCAGAACAAATGGAGACTTTTACTCAGTGAATCTTTGAAGTGTCTCAACTTCTCACACTGAATGCTATCTCCCTTCCTTGCCTCTGAAAAAAAGGATCAGCTTACCAGATACACTACTTATATAGTGTATCAAGGACGCAATAGATATGACACCAGCCGCTTCAAAACCTTTGACAACACGCCGCCGCCAATCAGTCACGACCTCTCACGTCACTTCCACACGACATCCAATACAATTCAATTTATTTTTTAAAAAAAAAAAAAAAAAAAAAACCTTATGCATGCTTGTTTGCCTTTGCAGGAACAAAACCAAACCAATGGATTACTAATGCACTCAAACAAGGAAGTTGGTATTTTTGCTCTCACTCACTCCACAAGTTGTTGTTTTAGTTCACTACCCTCAATGGAGACCCAAGGCTTCCTATTTATACTTGAGTGAGACAATTCCTAGCCACACATTCATGGATTAGTCATGAAACATCTAGAAGGAGAAATCCTAGCCATACATTTATGTGTGAATCATGAAGCATCTAGAAGGAAAAATTCAAGAAAAAAAAGAGAAAATCTAAAGATAAAGGAGAGATTGGTAGAACATTCTAGAGAGAGTGAATGATGATTTCCACACTCCCCCTCAGCAAGTAACTCTCTCCTTGAATTCTTCCCCGGTAATCGTGCTAAGTTGCCCTTTGTTGTTCTCTTCTTATGCCAATAATGACAACCCCTAGCATATTGGCTTGTCTTGCCGCAATTGACACACTCGATATCACGCCACCTCAAATTTTGAGAGTGTTGTCCCTCTCTTTGTTTATTCAGTTGAGCTCCCCTTACGCGAGCTTTTCTCTTCTTGCAAGAATTTTCTTGCAGTCTGGCTCTCCCTCTTGTATAATTACTAAAGAATGCCTCTTCTTCCCCCAGAGATCCCACTCATCTGTTTGTTTAGGGTCTCTTGGTTGGCCAACAAAGTTTCCATCTCAATACGAGTAGGTTGAGTTGGCCACCCACGTATTGCCCTAATAAATCCATTATATTCGGGCTTTAAGCCACAAACAATTATCCTCCTCATCCTTTGCTTGCTAATTTTCGATTCAAAATCTAATAACAATATTTCTCTACATAAATCTTTTATTTTCTTAAAGTATGGGGTAATGGATGTACGTCCTTATGTGGTGGTCATAATCGTTCTCTAGCATTTGAAGACGGGCATCGTTCGTCTTCGAGAAGAGTGAAACAAGAGTATCATGTGCTTCCTTTGGTGTCCTCGCATCCTTAATGTATCCCAATAAATCGGGAGTGGCTGAAATTTTTAGTGCATACATCAGCCTTGTCACTGGGAGGTGGTGTAGTGTCGCTACCACCAACTATCTCCCACAAATCTTGACTTTCTAAATAGGACATTATGCAAGTGCTCTATATTTTATAATTGGTGTGATTAAGTTTCATGTGTTGAAATCATCACTCACACTCTCTAGAATGTTCTACCAATTACTCCCTCTCCCTGGATATTTCTATATCTAGATATTTTCCTATTTTTCTTGATTTTTTCCTTTTAGATGCTTCATGATTCACACATAAATGTATGGCTAGAATTTCTCCTTCTAAATGTTTCTTGATTAATCCATGAATGTGTGGCTATGAACTGTCTCACTCAAGTATAAATAGGAGACATTGGGTCTCCATTGAGGGTTGTGAACTAAGACTCCAACATGTGGAGTGAGTGAGAGCAAAATACCAACTTCCCTGTTTGAGTGCATTAATTCTCCCTTCAACAGGCATATCCAAAGTAAGCTTAGTAGAACCCACTCCATGCTATATAACCAAAACAAGATATTAAGCATGGGCAAACTCAAGTCTATTTTCACGGTTTCATGTATGGGTTATATAATTCCACAACTTAGGAGTAGTTAAATCTGCGTTTGCGCCTCAAGCATAAAATTAGTGATTTGAGGAAGGACCCATTGATGCAACCAATACATATTTATTTATCTTTATTCTAATATATAGTATACAACCCCTGCATCGAGCCTCGATTTGGTCACATTTGACACTTCCTAACATCCCTGGGCGAATAGATAGTCACCTAAACCTGAGCTCGCGATGAGCAAACTGAACCAGGAAGTTCCATTCATTAAAAAACTGATGATATATCAGTCCTTTACTTTGCCACCAGTTCAAATATGAGTCTAATGTACTCATAACTTGCACCAATTGAGACAAAAATCCTTACCTATCAAAATAGAAAAGGAAAAAAGAAAGTAATAACATATATCTTTTCACAATTACCTCTGGCTAATAAGAAACATTTCCTCAAATGATATGCATTATTACACATCCAAGGACAATATAATGCGGCATCAAATCATACCATGTTGACAGCATAAGTAAGACCTAGTCCTTTCCTTAGCACAAGTCTACCATCCATAGAACTTCTTGACCATCCACCCGAAACAACCCATCGTTTTATAGCAATCCAATCACTAATAAAACCCTTGAATGAGGAAAAGAAAAAACGAATGATGCACGTCTTCCTCAGCAAATTGATTGAACATGCATCTAGACCTTACGAGGACCCTTCTCGCTGTAAAAAGACACAACTAAAGCCTTACCATAAAACCCAACTACGGAACAATTGAAGCCTTAGTATTCTTAGACTAGGCCACAGAATGATGTGATGTTTACAGCCTCTCAGTGCGTTCTAATTAGTTCAACACACACGCAGAAGAGTAATTTATATTAGCAGCAGGAGTCCAAACAGTTTCTACCCAAACATCCACCAGATTGTTAAATTCTGTTTCTTTACTGCAGGGACAAAAGTATATGATTCTTCCCCATCTTGACTTCATAGAAACTTATCAAATAAGAATATCCAGCAATATTTTTATCTTTCTTTCAGCATGATTGTCTTTCTGTGGTTAGACTATATAGTCACTCTTCCGATTTCACAGTCACGGACTCACGGCCTCACGGGTGATCTACAATGCATATTCATGCCTCTCCCTTCTGTAGTCCTAATATTGATTGACACATACACACACAGAGACATTGATATGAGATGCTTAAATGATCAATTAAAGAAATCCCAATTATCAGAAAGAATCATTACATAGGGTAACCTTCTTTTTTTTTCTTAAACAGTACAGTACTACACTAAATGGGAAGCATCAGAGCAGAAATTGTTTAGCAGATGTCAATCACAAAATTAAGGAATTTGTTTCAAGGACTTGGATTTCTATTCACCTATCCTTTGAAATGTTAACAGATACCTAGTTTGTTGTTTAACACTAAATTTAATCTGTTATTATCATTTTTATTGCAAAATTTCCCAGAAACTTGAATCACCCACTTCTTACTTTGAAAAAGAGATGATACTACTAGGCCACAATCCGTGATTTAGCCCTTGAATTTGTCTACAGATATTCATACTTTTCCTATCCGAGAAACATCGAGTTTTATATTGAAAAAGTAACAAAAATATCGAAGCATACACTTCACAAAAAGAATGACTCGATTTGTGACAATTCGCTGATAAACTAGGGTTCATGGTGTTGAGTGCAACAAACTTCGGTAGATGTAAAACAGCGGAAATGATAAACTCAGTATCATCCATCCCTACACTTGTACCATCAAAAAATAGTGTCAAAACCTATGTGATTCGATGAGAAATATAATAAGATTTGATAAACAAACAACACCTTCAAAACGCAGGTAGCAACAAATTCCGGGGAACAAAATCAAGTACCTTTTACCGAACTGGACCGCTTGTTGAACCCCATTATAGCAAACAAACCAAAACAACACAATCATCAAAATATCTATAAATGTCAAGAATTTGCAAAAACAATTAAACCCAATATCCTCGCGCGCGCACACAAAACCTACCACACCAACCAAAACTCAACCCCAAGTGTTAATAATAGTGGCCAACTATAGCAAATCTATAAAGCCCTAAAAAAAATTTATGATTAATCACCAACTTTATATGATTATTCACAATTATATATATCAATTGATCAAATAATTGATGTCAAACCAAATTAATTGGATACTGAAGAGCCAGCGTTCCCACCAATCTAGCATGAAGAGTCCGAATGTGACATTGTACAGATAGATCTTTCTTTGAACCCAATTCATTGCTTTGAATCTGTTAACACCCACCAAACTGATTAAATCAAAAGACCCATTTCTGTTCAACAGTTGAATTTGAAATCTACATATATATTTATATATATATATACACACATATGTATTCTGGGTATTTGGAGAATGTTCTTACTAACCTTTGTGAGCTGTTGATTTTGGGTTCTCCAATTGAGTCGTCTCTGTAGTTTAGTCTACCACATAACAATGATGACATTTTTTATTATTTTGGTGTTCGATTGGATCTAACAATGCGTTTTATTTTGAATAATTAATTGTGAAATTAAGCAAATTCCAGAGTTGCTTAGGACTGTTTCAACTTTCAATACCAAAGGACACCGTAACACATAAATTAAAAGGGTTGAGTTTGAACATGAATTACAGTGTTGGGATCAAACGCCGTAACAAAGAATAACTATTTACCCAGATTATATTTAATTGATTATGAGTTAAAATATATAAAAAAATTATAATTGGATCATATGAAATTTAATTTTAGGGTATTTTGTATTGACACTCCCTGATGTTAGGGTCAATGGCAACCAGATTGTGGTCAACGTTTTTTTGGCACTCATATTTCCTGAGGTTTCAATTTCGTTGCAATGACACCTCCTGGGCTGGTGAAATGACTAGAATGTCCATTTAATTGTTTCACTTATTACATTAGGATAATATATAAAATGTGAAATTACTCATATGCCCAAACACTTCACCCCTCTGAAATTACTAATTACACTTCCACCCTTTATTACAAAATATATATATATTACGAAAATTAAAATTATGAAAATATATATATATAATTTGTAAAAAATATATAAAATTTGAAAAAACATATAAAATTCGAAAAAATATATAAAATTAAAAAAAACATATAAAATTCGAAACAAATATATAAAATTCGTAAACAATATATAAAATTCGAAAAATATATAAAATTCAAATATATATATATATATATAAAGTGTGATTGAAGTTTAAGTGGACAAGTCTCAGAGTCATTAGCCAAGGTAACAGATCATCTCCAGCTCTCTGCAGAGCTATATTAATGGTCGCGATGGCAACACATGCCCCACGATGGTGATCGAAATCGGATTTGAACCGATACTTTATTAAAATATTTTAATTAAAATTAAATATATTAATATTTGGATCAAAATTAACGGTTCGGTTCCGGTTCTCATTTTTAAATAACAGAAAGTATCGGTTTGATTCCGGTTTCGGTCGGAATCAAAAGCGAACCGCATCGTGAATATATTAATATTTGAATCAAAATTAACGGTTAGGTTCTGGTTCTCATTTTTAAAGAATCAAAAGTATCGGAACCGAACCGTTAATTTTGATCCAAATAAAAAATTACTTTCGGTTCTTTAAAAATGAGAACCGGAACCGAACCGTCAATTTTGATCCAAATATTAATATATTTAATTTTGATTAAAATATTTTAATAAAATATCGGTTCAATTCCGATTTCGGTCACCATCGTGGGGCATGTGTCGCCATCGTGACCATTAAAATAGCTCTGCAGAGAGCTGGAGAGGGTCTGTTACCTTGACTAATGACTCTGAGGCTTGTCCATTTAAACTTCAATCACACTTTATATATATATATATATTTGAATTTTATATATTTTTTAGAATTTTATATGTTTTTCGAATTTTATATATTGTTTACGAATTTTATATATTTGTTTCAAATTTTATATGTTTTTTTTTAATTTTATATATTGTTTCAAATTTATATATTTTTTCGAATTTTATATGTTTTTTCAAATTTTATATATTTTTTACAAATTATATATATATATATATATATATATATATATACTCGTAATTTTAATTTTTGTAATTATATATACAAAATATATTATAAAGAAAAAAAATTAAATTGTAATTTTCGTAGTATATATATATATATATTGTAATTAGGGGTGGAAATGTAATTAGTAATTTCAGAGGGGTGAAGTGTTTGGGCATATGGGTAATTTCACACTTTATATATTACCCTAATATAATAAGTGAAACAATTAAAGGGGCATTCTAGTCATTTCACCAGCTCAGGGGGATCATTGCAACGAAATTGAAACCTTAGGGGGTGTGAGTGCCAAAAAAACATTGACCACAATCTGGTTGCCATTGACCCTAACCTCAGGGGGTTTCAATGCAAATTATCTTTAATTTTACTAATAAACAGGTTAAAAAGTTGGTTTCGTGTTAAACTTTTACAAAAAGACTATGGTTTAAATAAAATCTTTTTTTTTTTTTTTTGCTTTTTACAAAATAAATTGTATTCTTTACATATATTTCTTTTAACTGAATTCTAATTAAGTTAATATTTGTTTATAGTCATAATATAATATTATTAAAATATATATTTATTATACAATATTTCTTAATTAAATTTATGATTTAAAATGTTTACTTCCATTTGAAAAGTGTATAAATGAAACATTGAATAAGTTAGGAGTTGTATGGAAGAATAAAAATCAAGAATAGGAGTTATTGATCCTAGGACAAAAACTATAGGATGTATTTATCTTTTATTAAAAGAAAATAGGACCTTTTGGAAAACTTTTCTAAAATATATTACCGTGAAAAACAAAACAAAAAATTATTAAAATATATAACTTATAATTTACTAAGCTCATCAAATACATTGTAATACCCCTAATTTATGAATTTAATTAATTTGGTATTTATGATGCGGGTATGTGTGACATTTAAAAATTATGATGTGGTATTTAGTAATTGTGTTGTGTAAATTATAAACTGTGATGTCTAATTTAGGAATTGGGGTGTGTAATTTAATAGTTATAATATGTGTAAGACATGTGTGTGTGTGTGTATATATATGTTTGTGTGTGTACGTGTAGGTTGTTATATATATATGGGTGTGTATATAATGAAGTGGAATAATTGATTAGGATGATTAATGGAATAGAAAATTAAAAGAAATGAGAGGTGTGTGTATGTGTAGGTTGTTATATATATGTGGGGTGTGTATATAATGAAGTGGAATAATTGATTATGATGATTAATGTAATAGAAAATTGGAGGTATCATAGTTGGTATCAGAGCACTACAGGTTCAAATGACCTAGGGAGGTTTTCGATAGGTTTTTCGCGTTGCGTATTATGATATTTAGAACTTAAATATAGGACTCGTAGAACTCTTGTAAGTTCATTGTTGGGATATCATAACGTTAGAACCACTTTCACTAAGGGACCCCACCATAGTTTTTGGGGTCTATTGATGTGAAAGTATATCACCATTGGTGGGAGGATAGTGAGCACCATCTCAGTATGGTTATAAAGGTTCAGGTAACCACCATTTTCATGATGGTTGGTGATGTTATAAAATGGTGGGAATCAATTACTATCACTATAGAAGATTTCGGGTCTTTTTCCGAGGACATTGTTACAAGTAAGAGGAGTATAGGAACTTTGTTAAGAGTTACCCAAGGATACTCAGAGTTAGACTGGATAATAGGGATATAGGCATTCCGCACATTTGCCCGCACTGCAGGTTTCGTGTGCTCAGTGTTCTAGGTATCCAACTTTACCAACATTGCCACCACTATTAGTGCAGCCACAACAACAGTTGCTTTACAGTAAAGTGTATAATGTCGTGCCTTATGATTTTTTGGCATATCCTGAATATTAAGGGTATATTCCCTATTCATAGTTGAGTTGGTCGAGTTTTGTTTATTACTGGTGCATTGCATTCTTTTGTATTGCGATCATTTCTTACTTATCTGGATTATTGATTAAGCCTTGTAGTCGACCACTCAGTATTTGTTTCCACCCCATTAGGTCTTGGAACGATTTTACAGGAGAGATATAAGTGTGTTTACATTGTAATAGGCCTACTTATATTCCTAGCTTATTTATTAGTTCTGGGCATGGATGTGTATGATGTGTTACTGAGGTTGACTAGTGATTTCAGTACCATGCTCAGGTGATTTATCGTGATAAGGAAAACATTTTTATGGTACCAGGTTAGGAGATGTATTGGATCGTTATGCCTCGATCACAGGGAGGGTCTAACACATATTGGTATTAAATTGAGGATGCGACCCATGAGGATATTATTATATATGTGGATAGTGCTGCATGATTTTCGGGATGTCTTTTAGGAGCATGTCAGACATTTACAAATAGGGTTATAAACCCTTAGAGAAGTGTGCTTTCTGATTTAAAAAAAGGTGAAGTTTTTAGGTCTATAATGGTGGACCTAGTGAAGGTTTCAATGGTTCTGGAGTGGGGACATTCTATCTTACCTTCAGAAGTCCGTAGGTTTTTGGGATTGGTTAGGTATTACCATAAGCTCATTTAGAGTTTTTCGATCCTCTTACCCACTTGACTAAAATAGAGTGTCATCAATTTGAGATGATCATTGTTAAGTAGCTTTTGAGGACTTGAAGACTAGGTTGACTATTGCACTTACTCGAGCAACTCCATAGAGTTGGGTTGAGTATTTTATTTTACCCTTACATCACTATAGGGTTTGGGTTATGTGTTACTACAGGAGGAGAGACTAGTATATTATGTTTCACATACGATCAAGTCACATGATCTTAGCTATCCGATTCATGATTTGGTGTTGCCAACGGTAAATTTTGTGAAAATATCTAATTTGGAGGTATTATCTCTTGGGTGAGACCTTCGGATTGTGTAATGATAAAAAAGTTGCATTATCTATTTATGCAGAGAGAATTACATATGAGACAACTCAAATTGTGGGAATGTGTGAAGGATTATCACTTCTACATTCAGTAACGTATAGAGAAAGCTAATGTAATAGTATACGCTATCAGTTGTCGAACCTATGCTAGTCTTTCAGACCTGTTTATGACTGAGTGGAATGTATTGAGGTTAGTTGATGAGTTAGCTGACGCTTTTGTGGCATGTGGTGGTTACACCTGTTATCATTTGGAAGTTAGTGTATGATCAAAGGTTGCCCAACAATGTATGGTTAATGTTGATTACCATAAACCATCAGAATCATTTCAACCATTACCAGTGCAGGAGTGGGAATGAGAGAGCCATTATATGGATCTCATTGAGGGGTTATATACCTCACCACGAATTTATAACGTTATTTGGGTGAAAGTTGATAGACTTACAAAGTCTGTCCATTCTCTGGATGTGTATTCAGATTATACGTTGGAGCAATATGCGAAGCGGTATGATGGATATGAGGAAGTCAGTGACAGTGGAAGCTCCATGAGTAATCATAGAGAGTTTGTCCTTCAGATGAATGATGTGCGTATTGGAGCGCTTAGCGTAGAGACGAGTCCAGGCTTCTTGACTAGAAGTTGTAGATGAGACCAAGGGAATTACAGACTCACTTAATGATGCAAGAATAACATGAAGAATGAGATGATCTTGACGACGCCATAGAAGATGATTTGGATTGGGAATGGATTAACTGTTGTTGACATTCGTTAGAGAGGGGCACGAGAGTGTACCATCAAGATAACCAAGAAGATCCAATCCAAAAAATAGGGCGTGGAACTGATCCTTCCAAGAAAAATAATTGAGAGTTGTTGCAGAGATAATTAAGCTTCATTGGGTTCTATTGTCTATTGTTTCGGATAGAGATCCGATTGAGTCTGAGCTAGCTCACAACTGATTTAGAGTAGGGAGTGAATATATAAAGCGGGTTGACAAATTTTTGGAGGTTATACTTTGAGCATGTATCCTTAAGTTCAAGGATCATTGGTAATTCTATATTGCCATTTTTTCGTGTTTGACTATAAACATAATTATCTAAATACTATTGGTTTGTCACTAGTGGAAGCCTTGTACCGTCGATCTCTAGTATGTTGGCTTAAGGTTTAAAAGAACAGATTTTTGGGTATTGAGTTTATCAAATACATCTTAGAGAAAATTGTTCTTATTCTGGATTAGGTAAGGACTGTCCTGGAAAGGTAGAAAAGTTATGTTAATTATCAAATTCACACATTAGAGTTTAAAGTGGGGTATCAAATTTTACTCATGGTGTGTCCTATAAAGAATGAAATACGGTTTGGAAAATAGGTAAAATTATCACCTCTTTTATGGGTCCTTTTGTAATTATTAACAGAATCGGATTAGTGACATATGGTTTAGTTATATCGATTATTATGCTGAGGGATCATATTTGTTTTCTTTTCTCTATGCTACGGAAATTTTTCTCTGAGATAAGAATATGTATTATTATATTAATACGGGATAATGAAATCCTTGTTTCTGATACTGAGTTATTTAGTTCATGTATATGGTGAATTCTGGAGATGGAATTCCTTTATTAGGGGGGAATAATATAATACCCCTAATTTATGAATTTAATTAATTTGATATTTATGATGCGGGTATGTGTGACATTTAAAAATTATGATGTGATATTTAGTAATTGTGTTGTGTAAATTATGAACTGTGATGTGTAATTTAGGAATTGGGGTGTGTAATTTAATAGTTATAATGTGTGTAATACATGTGTGTGTAAATATATATATATATATGTTGGTGTGTGTACATGTAGGTTGTTATATATATGTGGGTGTGTATATAATGAAGTGGAATAATTGATTAAGATGATTAATTAAATAGAAAATTAAAAGAAATGGATAAATGAGAGGTGTGTGTACGTGTAGGTTGTTATATATATGTGGGTGTGTATATAATGAAGTGGAATAATTGATTATGATGATTAATGGAATAGAAAATTGGGGGTATCACATACATCGTCTCGAGTTAGATTATGTTTATTATTCGTCTGGCATTAGGTAACTTCATCAAATAGGTTGTTGGATTAAGATTTTTATGTTTTTTGGGCCTATATAGTATAAAACAAACATTTTGGGCCCCTTGGGCATGAAGCCTTAGGCGATCGGCCCACTGTCTCAAGGTCGATCTTGCCTATGACAAATAAATTTTGCAAAATGGACAATTCAAGAGATGTGAAGCTCATTCCATGGAGATGCTTAAACTAAACTTTGATACTACTTTTCACAGTCAGAATTATAAACTGTGATGTGTAATTTAGGAATTGGGGTGTGTAATTTAATAGTTATAATATGTGTAAGACATGTATATATATATACATATATATATGTTAGTGTGTGTACGTGTAGGTTGTTATATATATATATGTGGGTGTGTATATAATGAAATGGAATAATTGATTAGGATGATTAATGGAATAGAAAATTAAAGGAAATGGAGAAATGAGAGGTGTGTGTACGTGTAGGTTGTTATATATATGTGGGTGTGTATATAATGAAGTGGAATAATTGATTATGATGATTAATGGAATAGAAAATTGGGGGTATCACATACATCGTCTCGAGTTAGATTATGTTTATTATTCGTCTGACATTAGGTAACTTCATCAAATATGTTGTTGGATTAAGCTTTTTATGTTTTTTGGGCCTATATAGTGTAAAACAAACATTTTGGGCCCCTTGGGCATGAAGCCCTAGGCAATCGGCCCACCGTCTCAAGGTCGATCCTGCCTATGACAAATAAATTTTGCAAAATGGACAATTCAAGAGATGTGAAACTCATTCCATGGAGATGCTTAAACTAAACTTTGATACTACCTTTCACAGCCCGAATGATGGTTTCGGGAAAAGGGTTTTGTTTTCAGAGATAGTTAAGTTAAATTGATGAGAATTACAATTTATTTTATGAAGAATGTTAAATCATCTATTTATGGCATGAAATTCTCATGCTAAGATAAGGTATTAAGACGATTTTCAACCGGATTACTCTAATGTGGTTATTGAAAAAGATTGTTTAGGAGTCATGATTTTTTCCCCAAGTGACATTCTCCATTCAACAGTGATTCAATGACTTGCTTGATAGCGTGGACAGAGTTTTTCAATTGTGGATGACGTCGAGATATTGCCATGAAATCTCTCATGGTCTAAGCCAGTGGGATGTGTGGCTTTATTGATTGCAAAGTGTTATTTATTTTAATTTATCAATTTCCTTTTGTCTTTCTATTTAGTAGGAAAAAAAAGTAAAATAAAACAAGGAGTGGACTCGAAGTATTTTTTTAATTTTTTCATATGAAATAAAAAAAATACAAAAGTTGAGTTTAAATGGATGTAAATGACAACTCAAAGGGCAAAATAATATGAGAATGTTGTCTCAATTTGTTTTTTATTTTTCACCTGCTTTTTGCTGATGACATTCTAGTGTTTTGTGATGCGAATGAGGTCTAGTTATGGTATCTTCGGTGTATCCTGATTTGTTTTCAGGTGGTTTCTAGGTTGAAGATTAACACTAGCAATAGTTATATGTTTATGGTGGGTGATGTGGATAATGTGATGGTCTTGACTACTGCTCTGGGGTGTAGGGCAGATTTGTTCCCTTCAGTGTACTTTGGGATGTTGTTGGGATCATCTGGACAAAGACATGTGTATTGGGATTCCATGGTGGAGCGTGTGGATAATTGTCTGGCGGGTTGGAAAACAGTATCTTTCCAAGGGTGAAAAACTTACCTTGGTAAATAGTACGTTATCCAATCTTCTTACATATATGTTGTCATTGTATCGAATCCCTTGTGGAGTGGCGTAGTGGATTGAGAAGATTCAGATGTTGTTTTTATGAGGTGGAGGTAGAGATAGTTGATCCATCCCTTTGATGCGATGGGAGTCTGTTTGTTGATCTGTTCAGGATGGAGGTTTGGGCATTCGTCGTCTGAAGTCTTTCAACGAGGTTCTTTTGGGAAAATGGTTGTGGCGCTTTAGGGCTGAGAGGAGCTGTTTGTGGAAGAGAGTGATTGTCTGTCATTATGGAGAGGCTCGAGGCGATTGGTGTTCTGACGAGGTCAAGGGTCCGCATGGTGTAGGGGTTTGGAAGGGCATCCGACAGGGGATGTGATTCTTTTGCTCCGTTTATTAGCTTTGGAGTGGGTGACAACCGTGAGGTGGGATTTTGGACGGATTGATGGTATGGGGAGGTGTCTCTTGCGTCAGCGTTCCCTCAGTTGTTTAGGATCGCTCGGGATCAACATGTTTCGGTAGCCGACTGTTATCGCCTTGATACCGGAAAACTTATGTGGGATGTCTGATTTGTACAACACTTTCAGGATTGGAAGCTGGAGGAAGTCTCTGATTTGTTGGAACTCTTGTATTCTTTGAGTATCGGGGGAGGGTTGGACTCTCTGGTTTAGAGATTGACGTCTTGGAATTTTTCCGATTTTTCTTTCGTTGGGTGTATCTTGTCGAGGGCAGAAGTGTCTTTTCCGTGGAGGGCGATCTGGCGCACAAAGACCTCCCTTAAGGTTGCTTTCTTCACGTGGTCGGTGACATAGAGTCGCATTCTCACATTGAATATTTTGAGTGGGGCAAGACATGTTCTTAGTCAATTAATGCTTTCTATGCAAGAGGGTTGGGGAGTCCATTGATCACCTTCTTTTGTATTGTTCGATTGTCTATGACTATTGGTGTCTTCTTTTCATGCTATTCGGGATTTAGTGGGTGGTGCCGACCTCGGTTCGTGATGTTCTGGCCTCGATTAGGTCTCACGCTAGATCGGATTGGAGAACGACTTATCTTTATCTTTGGTTGGAATGCAATAGACGTTATTTTGAGGGAATAGAGTCGCCCTTGAGGGTGATCAAATATGTTTTTATATCTAGTCTGTTTAGTTGGGTGGAAAAGTGTAAGGCCATGTTTGGTAGACGGTCTTTCTGGTCCGATCTGGTCTGGTGCGGTCTAATCTGATCTGGAAAAGTCTGTTTGGTAAGCGGTTTGGTCTTACTATTTATTTATTATAATATTTATTTATTTATTATTTCTTCACTTTATAATATATTTTATTATTTATATTATTAAATTATTATTTATTAATTTATATATTAATTTATAAATATATTCTATTTATTTATTATTATTTCATTATTTAATTCATTTTATTTATAAATTATTTATTCATTTTTAATTATTTAGAAATATATTTTATTAATTTATTATTATTATGAAGTATTTATTCATTATTATATTTACTTATTATTTATTATTATATTTATTTATTATTATATCTATTTATTATTGATAAGTGCACAAAATAGAGTAATTTACCTAACATAATGTCCTCATATGTATATATTTTTATTTCATGCAGGGGTTGATTTTCAAAAGAAAAGAAAAGAAAAGCAAGAAGGATGAAAATGAAGAAAAAGAAATGTTGGTGGGGGATAATGTAATTAATACATGCATATATATTCATATGCATATAGGTGGTGTATGTATATGATGGTGACTGAAAGGGAAATGAGTGATGGTGCATCACAGGCGTCAAAAGGCACGCCAAAATCAAAGACAACATTAAATTCGACAGTTGGAAAAATTAATGATTGAGTTGGTGGATCTGTATTAAATGACACAAGTGGCAAGTCCAATGGTCTATATATATCTTCACAATTCAGATGCGAGGAGGAGGCTGGAGAATGGAGGGTTGAGGAGTGAGAGCTTAGAATCCTTTTGTACCATTTTCATATTTTGTGTAATTTTTGCTCTATCAATGAAATTTTATTCTATTACCTTGTTTCATTTTTTTATCAACATGCTAGCTTAAAACTCTTCTCAAGGGGGTGATGAAGCCACCATGGGTAAGATATAAATAATTTTTATTTTATTTCGTATTGTTTAATTCTCGTCCCGAGAGTATTCATTTTATGAATCTCAATGAACAAAAACCTTACAATAGAGGTTGGACACTAAAAAATAGAAGGAGGATTTTCCGTGATTACCAATTAATGGAAATACGGGGAATGCCTACTAATATCTATGTTTATGTTTAATAGGTTGGAGGAGAATTTGCAATAGAAATATATAATATTATTTGTATAGACCCGGGTGGTGGATTCTTTTCCCTTGAGATTTTTTCCACCATTTGATAATTTTATCTAGTTATTTTAGTTTACTATTAAAAAATTCAAGAGTTGTTTTAAGTGATTTCTTTTTATCTCGAAAAGTAAAGTTTTGGATAATTGTCTCAAAACGAGTTCCAAGTTGAGAGTGGTTCGACCTTACTTATTGCTATACTATTTTAAGTAAAGTATTAGTAGGTATAAATTCTTGTTGATCGGGGTGTGGTGAAACAACGACACAATATCATCAAAACTCAACCCGTCAAATGGCGCCGTTGCCGCTTCAACACTAAGAATTCGAAATTAAAGATCCTCAACTCTAATTTTTCGGGAACCCACCCAACCTTTCTATCCCTCCCTTTCTTTCTTATTATTATTATTATTATTATTTTTTCTATTTTGGTGATTTTCTGTTATTTTGTGAAACAAAATTTTTTTGGCTCATTTTATCCTCTGCTCATTGTGTAACTGTAGGTACCCAAAAAAAAAAGAAAAAAAAAATTCACAAAATCACAACCGTGGCATACTTTTGCACAATTTTATTCACTCTCCTTTTCGTGGGCCCTTTCATAGTAAAAATAAATAAATAAATTTAATTTACACAAAAGTCAAAGTAGCAGGTTACTTTTGCAGCTCCTACTTTTGACAAGTTCTTAAAAAAAAAAAAAAAAAAACCTCATATGTGTAAGTGACTTACATAGTTTAAAAAAAAAAAAAATTCAGAATCAAAGTCGACCCTCACTTAGTACAATTTTCTTCTCTTTTCATTATCGTGGGCCTATTTAACAAAAAAAATAAAAATAAAATAAAAACATAAAGGTCCAGCCGCTCACTTTTGAATTGTATGCAATTTTCTCATAACATAGAGTAGTAGCTTTAGGCTTTTGAATGTGAAATTTTATTTTCTTTTTATTTTTTTGTGGGCCCGTTTAAAAAAAAAACATTTAAAAATACAGTCCGAAGCACTCAAGTAAACATTTTGAAAATTACTTTTGCTTCCCTACTTATTTTCAAAATAATCAAACCCACCCATAAAAGAAAAAAAATAAAATAAAATAAAAAAAAAAATTAGATTAGTTTAATTCTTATTATTTTTATTATTCACTCAATTTTATTTTCATTTTTTTTTACTTACTTGTTTATTTTTGTTGTTTTCTATTTGCAGGAGTTACCGTACCGGGTCGTCATCCAGGTTCCATATTTCTATACTCTTGTTAATATTATTTTCCCCTAGAATAGGTAAAAATTTTGCATGCGACCTCTAGGGTAGAATAACATTAGACGTTACCTTAGGCTCCCGTTATTTGTATTTAGCTTATTTTCATAAATAAATAAATAAATAAAAAATCATTAGAAATCATCACCCGTTTGTATTGCTTGTGCATATTTTAATTAGCATTTTGCATAAGATACTTAAGGGCAAAATTCCCAGAAGATACGGTTGGGATTTCATCACCCGTCTCCGTGGCCCACAAATCACAAAAATTCCTTGCAATTGTTAAACCATGAGCCGGATTTGATTAAAATTCATTAGAAATCAGCCATTTTAGGGTTACGAGCTCATAGGCCCTTTAGGAAGGAAGCGATTGGTAGTCACTCCAGTGAGTCATTATCAAATTGATAAACGGTAGGACAATTCTGTTTAGGAAAGTGAGGTTGACTCGGCATTAAGCAAGCCACGTGCCTCGCCACACTTTCCTGGGAACTACTCCGTTGTTAGTTTGATGATTCTTAACTGGTAATCTATCGACTTAATCTGGAATAGAGTAGGAGCTGTCTAATAAGGAGAGAATTAATTTGGACATCATCCTATTAATTCTCTACAATATTAGATTTAAAAATTCACCACCTTTGAATTTAAGCTCAAGATAACAAAGCCAAATTTTTTTTGTGTGATTTGTCCCTCATCTAGCCCTTTTAGGTTTCTTTTTGTTTATGCCCCAGTGGTTGCGAGTTAACAAGCGTCTAGTTAGGTTTCCTAGTGATCTGTCACTCATTGATTTAGAAGCAAAATCAATTCCCTTGTTAAATCTGTCCACCACCAATAATTCATCAATGGCTGCACCAAGAACTCTTAATGACTATTTTGCCCCAATCACAGCCAACCCTCCCAATTGCATAGTTCTACCTGAGAATGATGCCCCCCAGTTTGAGATTAGACCCGCCACAATCAATATGTTGCCAAAATTTCATGGAGTCGAAAGTGAACAACCTTATATCTATTTAGGGAAGTTTTTGACAATATGCAACACATTCAAAAATCAAAATTTGAATGAAGAAAGTGTCAAACTGCGTCTTTTTCCCCTATCCTTAGAAGATAAAGTTGCTTCATGGCTAAACTCCATTCCACCCAACTCCATTAGATCATGGGATGAACTTGCAAGAAAATTCATGAGTAAGTTTTATCCCATGCAAAAGACCGAATCAATGCGAGATGCCATTAGTACTTTTAGAGGAAAAATTGAAGAACAATTCCACCAAACTTGGGACCGATTTCATGACTTGCTCCTCAAATGCCCACATCATGGCTTTGATAAAGCACAGTTAGTCCATTTATTCTATAAGGGACTTTCACCTATGAACCGAACCATGATTGAGTCAATGCACCAAGGAAAGTTCAATGCCCAAACCCCTGACCAAGCCTATATATTTTTGGAGGAATTAGCTGAAAATGCCCAAAATTGGAATTGGAACCAAAGTGAGAATGATTTTTCTAGGAATGATCAAATGAATAGAAAACCTGGTTTTTATGAGATCAAACCTGAAAATGAGTTAAAGTCTGTGATGCAAAGTCTTGCTGATGGAGTGAAAGACTTAAGCAAAAAGTTTGATGCATTTGCCCTAATATCCACACCTGCACAATGCAATGTTTGTTCTGGTTTATCTCATCCCACAGAGGAATGTTCGGTCTATTGTACATCTGAACCTTCGGATGCGCAAGTTTGTGCCTTCACTACCTTTAGGAGACCATTGCCTAACACATTTAGCCAAAGTTACCATCCTGATACTAGAAACCACCCTAATTTTTCATGGAGGCAAAATTTACCTCCACAAAACTTAGGTGGTCCATCCGGTTTTCAAGGTAACTCCAATAGGCCACCTCCACCTCAAGGACAAATCATTCCTCAAAATCAATTCCCCAGGAATAACCAGTTCAATCCAAGTCGAGATTTAGCCGTTGATCTCATGAACAATTATCCTGCTCCTGTCCCACCGATCCATAATACTTCCAATTATGAGGACACTTTGAAAATGCTTGCCCTTAATCTTGATCAATCCAATAAGCATTCCAATCAGAGATTCCAAAAGTTAGAAAATAACTTTGATCTCTTGACTCAAAATCAACTGCAATTTCAGCAGTCTCTCCAAAATCAGTTGAGTCAACTCACTGCAGCTCTGTCTGAAAGACAAAGGGGTACATTACCGAGCCAACCCGAAATCAATCCAAAAAGAAAAGGAGTTAATCACATAGGGACCACTTCCACTTCTGACCACTCAAATGACCATGTAAATTCTATCACTACCTTGAGGTCAGGAAAGAAAATTGATAATAAGGTTAAGCCACCCATCAGTCATTAAAATGAACAATCCAAATCTCTTCGACCCAATTCCCCAAAATCCAAAAAGGATCAAGATCCTGAGCTTGATGAGGTTATTCCTAAGCTGGTTGTTCCACGTGCACCATTTCCCTCTAGACTAGTCAACAATAAGAAGGATTCTCAATACAGTGAAATCTTAGAGATTTTTCAAAATCTCCAAATTAACATTCCATTTCTCACTACTATTAAGCAAATTCCTTCTTATGCAAAATTCATCAAAGACTTAGTCAAGAGGAAAACCAATATTCCTAAAGAAGCCTTCATGGCCCAACATTGTTCCTCTTTCCTACAAAACCAAGCTGTGGTTAAACACAAAGACCCTGGTAGTCCCACTATCACTTGTAGGATAAGAGAAAATTTTGAAGGTCAGACTTTATTGGATCTTGGTGCCAGTGTCAATGTGCTACCGTATTCAGTCTACTTGGATTTGGGATTGACTGATTTGAAGAAAACTGATGTTAGAATTCAGTTAGCTGACCGATCCATAAAAATTCCAAGGGGTATCATTGAGGATGTGATAGTCAAAGTTAATGATTTTGATTACCCCGTAGACTTCATTGTGCTAGACACTCAACCAACTCAAGGGAAACAAATTCCAATAATTTTAGGTCGACCATTTTTAGCTACAGCTAATGCTTTGATCAATTGTAGAAATGGTAGCATGACCTTGACATTTGGGAACATGAAAGTGGAAGTCAATGTGTTTAATTTGATGAAACAACCCATTGAATCAGAATCTGTTGAAGAAGTTTGCCTTATTGAGTCATTGACCACCCACACCTTTAACCACTCTTATCCCGATGATCCACTTCAATAGTGTTTAGCCCATTTTGGTGATAGTTTTGATGAGGCTAATTATATTAGCTAAATCAATGATTTGCTAAACTCTGCCCCTCCTTTTGAAGCCCCCAAGTATAAATCCAAATTTGAATCATTGTCTTTACCAGTTACCACTGAATCTGAACATGCAAAGAAACTACCTACGATAGAATTAAAGCCTTTACCCGAGACTTTAAAATATTCGTATCTTGGTGAATTTGAGACTTTTCCAGTGGTAATATCTTCTGAGTTAACTGAGCAACAAGAGTCCCAATTACTCGAGGTTCTTAAGACAAATAGGGAAGTCATAGCATGGTCCATTGATGATATCAAAGGCATTAGTCCTCTAGTGGTGCAACATCGCATTCACTTAGAAGATAATGCGAAAACCTGTAGGCAACCTCAAAGGAGACTTAACCCCAATATGAAGGAAGTTGTCCGCGGAGAAGTTATCAAACTTCTTGACGCTGATATCATCTACCCGATTTCGGATAGTCAGTGGGTGAGCCCAATCCAGGTCATTCCAAAAAAGTCTGGCATCACTGTTGTGTCTAACGCCCACAATGAGCTAGTTCCCACTCGCATTCAAACTGGATGGCGAGTTTGCATAGACTACAGGAGACTGAATAGTGTGACTAGAAAAGACCATTTCCCACTCCTTTTCATCGACCAAATGTTAGAGAGATTAGCTGGTCAGGCCTTCTATTGCTTTTTAGATGGCTATTCTGGTTACAATCAAATCCCTGTCCACCCAGATGACCAAGACAAGACAACTTTCACCTGTCCATTCGGTACATTCGCTTATCGTCGTATGCCATTCGGCTTGTGTAATGCCCCAGCTACATTTCAGTGATGTATGATGAGTATATTTAGTGACATGGTTGAAAAGTTTTTAAAAATCTTCATGGATGACTTCTCTGTCTTTGGATCATCATTTGAGCAATGTCTGGACCATCTTTCTCTCGTACTTCAACGTTGTCGTGACACTAACTTGGTACTTAACTGGGAAAAGTGTCATTTCATGGTTACAAAGGGAATCGTCCTAGGTCATAATATCTCTAGTGCAGGAATTGAGGTCGACAAAGCAAAAATTGATCTAATCTCCAATCTACCTATCCCTAAATCTGTTCGAGATATTAGAGCATTCCTAGGTCATGCCGGTTTCTACGGGCGCTTCATCAAATATTTTAGTAAGATAGCTAGACCTTTGACCCATCTTCTCGCTAAAGATGCCCAATTTGAGTTTACTGATGCCTGTAAGTCCGCCTTTGAGCACTTAAAGTCCACACTCACTACTGCACCTATCATTCGCTCACCTGATTGGACCTTGCCTTTTGAAATTATGTGTGATGCGTCTGAAAATGCAGTAGGTGCTGTGTTTAGGCCAGAAAGTGGATAGAGCACGACATGTCATATACTATGCTAGAAAAACCTTAAATGATGCCCAAATCAACTACTCAACCACTGAGAAAGAGTTGCTAGCAATCGTGTTCTCCTTTGAGAAGTTTAGATCTTATTTGATTGGATCTAAGGTCATCATCTATACAGATCATGCAGCGTTAAGACATCTTTTGTCCAAATCTGATGCAAAACCTCGGTTGATACGCTGGATCTTACTCCTTCAAGAGTTTGACCTTGAGATTTGAGATAAGAAAGGTTCTGAGAATGTAGTCGCTGATCATTTGTCCCGTCTAGTTATTGAATCCACTAGTGACTCCATTCCAATCTCTGATTATTTTCCTGATGAGCAATTATTTGAGATATCTCATGCACTATGGTATGCTGATATTGTCAATTATATTGTGATTGGTCAAATTCCTTCCAACTGGTCCAAGCAAGAGAAAGATAAGTTTTTGGCCAAGGCTAAGGAATATTTTTGGGATGACCCCTACTTGTTTAAATATTGTCCAGATCAGATCATTTGTAGGTGTGTTCCTGAGGTAGACCAAGAGTCTGTCATTTCCTTCTGTCATGACTAGGCATGTGGTGGCCATTTCAGTTCCAAACGAACTGCTGCCAAAATCTTGCAGTCAGGATTCTATTGGCCAACCCTTTTCAAAGACACACACACATACTGTCTAGCTTGTCATAGATGTCAATTGCTCGGTAAGATAACCAAAAGAAATGAATGGCCTCAACAATCAATTCTCGTCGTTGAAATCTTTGACGTCTGGGGTATTGATTTCATGAGACCATTTCCATCCTCGTTTGGCAATCTCTACATCCTTCTAGCAGTTGATTATGTGTCAAAATGGGTAGAAGCTTTAGCCACCAAAACAACTGCCCATAGAGTTGTGGTGCAATTTTTCAAAGACCAGGTTTTGCCTCGATTTGGAACACCTCGAGCCATAATCAGTGACAATGGTTCACATTTTTCCAACAAAGTCTTTGGAAACCTGTTGTCCAAATATGGAATCAACCATAAAGTGGCCCTATCATATCATCCCCAAACCAATGGTCAAGCTGAGGTATCCAATAGGGAGATTAAGCAGATTTTAGAGAAAACTGTTAACCCCACAAGGAAGGACTGGAGTCTTCGACTCCAGGATGCGTTATGGGCATACCGAACTGCTTACAAGACCTCTATAGGAATGTCCCCATATCGATTGGTCTATGGCAAAGCCTGTTACTTACCTGTTGAACTCGAACACCGTGCTTATTGGGCTATCAAGGCCATGAACTTTGACTATGATAAAGCCGATCAACGTAGGAACCTTCAACTTGATGAGTTAGAAGAAATTAGAAATGATGCCTATGAGAGTTCAAGACTTTATAAAGCTAAGACTAAAATGGAACATGACAAACACATTCTAAAAAAGGATTTTTTCATAGGACAAAAGGTTCTTTTGTATAACTCCCGTCTTCAATCGTTTCCTGGGAAGTTAAAGTCACGTTGGTCAGGCCCGTATTATGTCCATCACATTTCTAGTCATGGTGCCATTGAGTTACAAGACCCTAAGATTGGACAGTTGTTTAAAGTCAATGCTCATCGCCTCAAGCCTTTCCTAGAACTTGAAGCTTCTGAAACTGAGGAAATTCTCTTCATTGATCCGATTTATTCGGACTGATCCATTTAGGGGTAGCACCTCCCTTACGTCTGGCTGATGACGTTAAACTTAACGCTCCTGGGAGGCAGCCCAGTTTATTGTGTAAATATTTTATACAAAATTTCCAATCACTTGACTTTTCTTTTGCCAAGAATCTTTGCAGGGACTCTACTCCATAACCTCCACCTCAATTGCGGTAATTTGTTCCAATTTGTCTCTTAGATGTATTTTTAAACACTAGGGACAGTGTTATTTTTGTTTGGGGGTGGATATCTATTTAATCAAATAGAGTTTCAAAAAAAAAAAAAAAAAAAAAATTGAAAAATTGAAATTTTTTGAAAAAAAAAATTCTTTGTTTTTATGCATAAGTGTTTTGCATTATAAGTTGATTAAGTTTGTGTTTATGATGTATCAGTAGTATGTGATGCGATATTCCCGCTCATGAGAGTAATGATTAGATTGAGTTAGTGAAGTGATGTGGTTTTACATAGGTAAATGAATTAGTGAAATTGAAACCAAAAAGGACAACTTTGACCTATAAGCACATGCACACATTCACTATGGGAAAAACAGTTGATCTTTGACTATGAAGTTGAAAAAATAGCTTTGCCGCTATAAAAAGGGGAGATAGAATGGAGATATTTAAAAATTTATTTTGAAAGAAATGCAAAAAGTAGTTCTTCGATCTGAGTAACCGGGCCTTGGTATCACCAATATCACTGCTCGCGTAAAAAGGGGAGAAAACTAATGAGCATAAATCCTATGGAAGAAGCTCGGGCCCAGTTGGTCGGGACTAAAAATCCTCGCTGGAAAGTCCGGAGCTTAGAAAGATAAAGAATGGATAAAAGTGGAATGATGGAAATAATGAATTTTTATGAAAAAATGGCAAAGTTTGATCAATGAATTAGAAGAAGAGAAATTGACATACCATAGTAGAATGTTCACAAAAACACGGAAGGTTGTCTAGATTGGGAGTAGAGAGTAACGGAGTTATTTACTTTAGTGGGGACCGTTCATATCATTAACTTGAGATAGTTATTGTTCGGTAGTGAGTGGGAGTATTTGCATTCATATTATCTTATATATTGTATCATGGCTTAATTAATGAGTGTGTGAATGCATGAATGCGTGAAAATGAAGACTAAAGAAGTTTGTGGGTATCTTCACTATAAACCCTCACGAGGCTATTGCTCGTCCACTAGGGTAACCTAGGGGTTTAAGTCCTTATTGCATACGGTAAATGCAATCGAATGCAGCCTGCGAAAGTGGCACATCTTTAGTTAAACTTCAATAATATATCATTTTTGTGAACTTATCTATTTTTTCCTTATTTGCTAGAGGACTAGCAAAAGCTTGTTTGGGGGTAATTTGATAAGTGCACAAAATAGAGTAATTTACCTAACATAATGTCCTCATATGTATATATTTTTATTTCATGCAGGGGTTGATTTTTAAAAGAAAAGAAAAGAAAAGCAAGAAGGATGAAAATGAAGAAAAAGAAATGTTGGTGGGGGATAATGTAATTAATACATGCATATATATGCATATGCATATAGGTGGTGTATGTATATGATGGTGACTGAAAGGGAAATGAGTGATGGTGCATCACAGGCGTCAAAAGGCACGCCAAAATCAAAGACAACATTAAATTCGACAGTTGGAAAAATTAATGATTGAGTTGGTGGATCTGTATTAAATGACACAAGTGGCAAGTCCAATGGTCTATATATATCTTCACAATTCAGATGCGAGGAGGAGGCTGGAGAATGGAGGGTTGAGGAGTGAGAGCTTAGAATCCTTTTGTACCATTTTCATATTTTGTGTAATTTTTGCTCTATCAATGAAATTTTATTCTATTACCTTGTTTCATTTTTTTATCAACATGCTAGCTTAAAACTCTTCTCAAGGGGGTGATGAAGCCACCATGGGTAAGATATAAATAATTTTTATTTTATTTCGTATTGTTTAATTCTCGTCCCGAGAGTATTCATTTTATGAATCTCAATGAACAAAAACCTTACAATAGAGGTTGGACACTAAAAAATAGAAGGAGGATTTTCCGTGATTACCAATTAATGGAAATACGGGGAATGCCTACTAATATCTATGTTTATGTTTAATAGGTTGGAGGAGAATTTGCAATAGAAATATATAATATTATTTGTATAGACCCGGGTGGTGGATTCTTTTCCCTTGAGATTTTTTCCACCATTTGATAATTTTATCTAGTTATTTTAGTTTACTATTAAAAAATTCAAGAGTTGTTTTAAGTGATTTCTTTTTATCTCGAAAAGTAAAGTTTTGGATAATTGTCTCAAAACGAGTTCCAAGTTGAGAGTGGTTCGACCTTACTTATTGCTATACTATTTTAAGTAAAGTATTAGTAGGTATAAATTCTTGTTGATCGGGGTGTGGTGAAACAACGACACAATATCATCAAAACTCAACCCGTCAATTATTTTATATTATATTTATTTATTATTATTATTTATTATTTTTATTATATTTTTAAATATGTTTTATGTAATTTATTATTTATTTTATGTAATTTATTATTATTATATTTATTTATTATTATTATATTCATTTTTTATTATTATTATGTTTTATTTAATTTATTATTTATATTATTAATTATTCATTTTTAATTATTTATAAATATATTTTATTATTTATTCATTTATTTATTATTATATTCATTTTTATTATTATTAGGTATTATTTATTTCATTTTGTTTATTATTTATTATTTATATTTTATTTTTAAAATATGTTTTATTTAATTTATTATTATTATTATTATTATTATTTTTTGATTATTATTTATTCATTTTTAATTATTTATAAATATATTTTATTAATAAGACCAGACTAGACTACCAGGAACCACCTTTTTTTTTTGTCTGAAATGAGGTCATTTTGGTATGATTTGGTCTTACTTGGTCTAACCAAAAATTTGGAACCAATGCTACCAAACACGGTCTGGTCTCATAAAACGCAAGACCAGACCAGACCACCTGGGACCAGACCACCTACCAAACAGGCCTAAGGGATTGCGGCTTTTTGTTTATAAAATACTTGCTTATAAACAAAAATTAAATATAAAAAAATAAATCTTGGAGACCTAAAACCCCAAAATTATTTACCAAACCAAGCAGACAGGCATTCACAGCTCCACTAACTCTCTGCAACAAAATACTGCTCTCCCTCTCTCTTTCTCACACACACACGAACACACAGTGTTGTAGTGAGAGAAACATGACGGACATGGACCTGGACGACCTCGACGCTCCGGTTCACGTGCCTTCGCGAGCCTCCAGGTTCGCCCCGAAAAACGCCAAACTCAAACCCAAACAAGAACCTCTCTCCTCCTCCTCCCAACCACCACTACAACCCCAACAATCCGATCACATTCTTCTCAACAAACCCGAGGAATCAGATTCAAATTCACCACCACTTCTCGATTCCGCCACCGCCAAGCCCGAACACGAACCCTCGCTACCCTCCACTGCCACAGCCGCCGCCGAAATGGACGTCGACGGCGAGGAACCGAAGGCGGAGCCGATTGTGGAAGACGACGCTGAAGATGAGGTCGTTAGAGAGATCGACGTCTTCTTTACTCCGACCGTTGAGGACAACACGCAGGTGATTTCAATATATGTGTATATAGATTCATGTATCTATCGTTATTGAAATTGGGGTTTTGGTATTTTAGGTATAAATTGTTGCTGATTCTTGGTTTTGTTCACCAGCTCTATGTTCTGCAGTATCCTCTTAGGCCGTGTTGGCGACCGTACGAATTGGACGAACAATGTGAAGAGGTTTGCACTGTGTGTGTTTATTTATATATAAATATGTATATATAGATTGTTGCAAAACTCTTCTAACATTGGCTATTATGAGAATGAAAATACATTACTGCTATATTGGATTGATGAGTTGTAGTTTGGAACCATAAAAAATAGTGAAAAATGTTGTCTAATTCCATGCTACAGAACATGGCTTTACATGACTCGACTTAACTTGGATTATGAGGAAATGATGGATTGATAAGTGTTATTTTGTTTATTTATTATTTGTTGGCAGGTCAGGGTGAAACCTGCAAGCACTGAAGTTGAGGTTGATTTGTCTGTTGATGTTGATTCGAAGAATTATGATTCTGATTCGAGAATGGGGATGACAATGCAGGTTTATCTCAAATTGCACCATTCAATTTACATCAACTAAAGTGAAGTTTATTTTAGGGTTTTTTGGTTGTTGGTTTCTTATAACCAAGCAGAAATCTAGTTTTCTTTAGAACATTTTAATGCATGAGAGGGTAATGTAAATAAGAATAATCAGAAGCACATAAAAATTTAGTAGCATTGGATATATATGCGACAAATACTCAATTCAGCTAAGCACTTTAGCAATTCAACAAGCCCTGATGACAACTAATTGGCATTATTAATTGTCAAATTTCTATATCACATGCTTTGTCGAACTTTCTTATTCAGCTGCATGCAGTTGTAAGTCTTTATACTATCATATTCATGTATAGATAGTTTTACCTGTGGCAAGTTGTATTTTAGGCAAGAATTTGGAATATTCACAAACTATTGGTTAAAAGAACTATAAGAAGGAGCAGTGTCATTGTTAGACCTGTGTCCTACAAACACTTCTCATACACTTTTGAAGATGTGTTCCGTACATTTTGGACATATCCATAATTTGAAATTGAAATTCTCAATTTGGAACACGTGTTGACATTTCTTAAATACATGCACATAGTTAATTTCCACCCTAACACAGTTGCCTTTGTTCCAGCTTCACATCTCCCTAAAATGGGTCAATGTGTTGATTAGCTACTTAAAGCTTATCAGTCGTAAAATTAATTTCTCTTTCATTTTTTGTGGTTCCTTAGCAGCAGGATAATCTAATGTTGTACAACTTTTTTACATATATTCTTGACCTCTATGAGGAAAATTGCATCTATGGAGATTTGGATCCTTGTGGCCCTGAGTTGGGCTTCTTAATTTGCCTTTTTATTGACAATTTGTTCATTGGTTTATGATTTTATTCATCCTTAATTTTTCGTTCAGACTTTGTCAACATCATGGAAGCCAATTCGTACCACTGGCTATGCTGTTGGGATGCTAGTGGACAATAAGGTATGCTCCTTGGTTAGATGCTTCTTGAACATATGTTATGATGAAGCTATTTTAATGCCAACCAGCCTTCTCGAAGTATAAATTCTGCTGGTCATGATGCAATATTGTTTTTAAGAAATTAGCTGGACAACAGTATATCTTGGCAAGAACTTGCCTGATAATGGAGAACCTCATTGTACAAACGTTGGGAACTAATGGTATCCTTTAATGGGAACAATTATCATGAATCTGTTCTGTTCAATCATTCAGAAGGCAGAACTAAAAATTTCAAATCTAATTCTAATTGAAAAAGGAAGCATCTTTACATCGAAAATAACTTCAACAAACCCTCTGATGGCCACAGCATCCAGTTCAGACCATACACAATCTGATTGTGAATAAAAATTCGTAGTTTGAGGAAATATGTAAAAAAAGAAAAAATAATTAAAGAAAGAAAAGAAATACACAAAAAAAATTTAACCAATGGATAATTGCATGCAACTACGGGATAAAAGCTGGGTAGAGTAGAGCCTGTTTTCAGTACATGAAATCCCAAAACTCTTCCCCAGAGGTTCAAATAAATGCATGAGCTCGCTACATCCATGGGTTTGATGGTTTTTCGGCTTCTCACAGCTGCTCTTTCCACACTTCTGAATATATGGTACCAAATCGTCGTCATTTCCCTATTTCTTCTAAGAAACCTCATTTGGACACAGAATCACAAATTTAAAGAGAAGTCGAGGCTGGAAGTAAGCTGCAAATCCTACCTTTTGGGGTATTTGCGATAATTGCAAATCAATGGCATCTATGTCGACTCAAATAAACCCCAGTTGAACTAAAATAATAAATTTTAAGCAATAATCCATGAAAATCCAATATGGTCCTGACCTCAACATCTATGATATAAAATCTGTATGCTGATATATGATTCTGGATAATGAAGTGAAAGTTGGAAATTAGAGAAGAAAAATGAAACAAAGTTGAATTATCTTTTCTCAAACTGAGCTCTTGGTCAAATGTAATTGCATAGAAGTGCCAAAAGTAACAGAAACATGGGTTTTGACCGTTGAATGCTATTTGCTCTCAGGCATGTTGCTGATTGAACGCTGGTTGTATCTGGTTGTTGGTTAGGTAATTTTTTTTGGGTTGAATGTCAATGAAACAATAATCATTAGTCCATGAAGCTCCAAAATGGTCCTGACGTCATCCTATATAATATAAAATCTCTATCCTGGCAAATGATTCGTGATAATAGAGGGAAAGTCGGAAAGTTCTGAAGATATGTGAAATCAAAGTTAGACCGTAACACATTTCCTCAAAACTGAGCAATTCGCCAAACATAATTGCAAAAAAAGTGGCAAAAACAACAAAAACATTGGTTTGGCTAAGCATGGTCGATTGCCAATAGAACTTGTAAGAGAGTGGCGATCGGGAGGTCAGAAAGCGAGAAAGTGCAATCTAATCAGAAAATGAGAGAGTTTTGGGATGGTATCTATTAGGGTGTTCTCTTTTCATGTTTGTTGCTAAAACAATCTACATGTTCTTTAACTGCATATTTTGAAAGGCTTTTTTTCTTCTATATCTTGCAGTTACACCTGAATCCTATTCATGCAGTTGTGCAGCTTCGACCATCTATGGAACATCTCAAATCTGGTGCGTCAAAGAGGAAGACCAATATGGAAGCTACAATGAGATCTAATGATCTTGATGAAGAAATATCTGTAGGACCGTCAAAGAAACAGGTAAATGCTACTTCGAATTTGTGATTCTACTGACATCTTATTGTAACAATGTTTTTCTGTAACACACACCCATTATGTCATGCCCTTCTTTATTGATGTATTGGCAAGTGATTATATTTGCTTGGAATTGCAATGCGAGCATTTCTTCCCAGAGTCTGATGGCTGGCGGCTCTCGGCTGTCAGCTGGCCATGTGTCATTTAAATATGCTGTAAAATTGTAATCAATTTGATAGATTGATTTACATTTTAATGATGTCAGGAAGAGTGTCGATATACAGGGCACTTGACTTATCATGTCCTTCATTGACCTATTCTATTTTGATGAATTCTGTGATTATTTGTTCTCTACAGGATTTTAGTTCTGACTAGATATGTTTCTTTTCGTGCAGAACAGGCAACCTGGAAATGTAAATGGGCAAAGTAAGGATATTGGAGAGGTGTGAGAAAAGTTTTATTTTTTACTGTTTTAACTACTATTTTAATGAACTTGCCTTCTGTTTAGAGTGAGGATAATAAACTCATTAACGTCTTCATTCTTACTCATCTTGTTTATTTATACATTTGGTGAAATATATATTTTCCATGCTTTCTGACACTCACCTTCAAGAATATATGATGATAAAGTAACAAATATTCATTTAACTAGATGCTATCTCTGAGAGGTTCACATGCTACATGATGAGGGGTTTCCTTTTTTCTTTTGATTACTTCATTGGATTAGCTGTTGTGGATTAATGCATTTAACAGTTTTGAGTGATTTACGTTGGCGGTCCTTGTTATTAAGCAATCTTCGTTGTGATTTTTCTGTCGCCTTAAAACATGCTATTTCCATGTGTCTCTATGGGATGGTGTTTGGACAGGAGGATTCTGGATAGATTTTACCTTTATGACTTTATCATTATTCACATGTTGCGGTTGTCTAAAATCTAATTCTTGTCGTAATGTTTGATATTCAGAGTTTTTACTATCACTTAATATGCCCCCTAATTTGTTGTGTCCTTATTCTGACATAAGACGGTATATTTTCGCCTCTTAGGCAAATTAGTGATTAATCAGTTGAAGGTTGTTTTGTCCTAGATTTTTAAGTTATATGCTATCCAGTTAAACGAATATGTGAATCAGATATACACACCAAGTCTCTGTTACATTTTCTTGTCTACATGTGCATAGGTAAGGTACTGAATGTCATCTAATCCCTAAATTTTAGGACGTGGGGGGCAGTCTGAAGTCGTTCTCAACATTTGTTTAGATCTGATATGTTTTCTGAGTACCACATCTTGTTGGGTACAATTACTTAGGGAAGCTAGGAGCATACCTCAACGGTTATGAAAATTGAGAACATAGTGTTTCTTTGCTTAAAGATTTATAGCTAGATAGAGTATTTGAAATGGAAGTGATTGATAATCCTCTTCTGAAAACCTATTTCCGAGTGAGTGTAATATATTAAATAGTGAGTGATTTTTGTGACTGTAATGAAGCTGAACTGAATGTGCTTGGTGCATGAGTTGTCATCATGGTTTTGATAGTGGTGTGGAGCTAGGGTGGTGGCACCAATGGTACTGTGGTGGTTGTGCTGATCTAGAGGTTTCGGTTGCTAAATTGGTGTTGCCCAAGAAGCAGCAATTTGGTGGTGGTATTGTTGGTGGTGCAACACTTGTGCGGTTAGTCCCACTAAAGGCCTAAGCTTCCAAGAGCAAGTAGAAAGAGGTTTAAAAAATAATATGATTCCCTCCCTTTAATTCCTTGAAATTTTTTTAGATACTTCTTTCTCTGGTTGACCCAATTATGTATTTGGGTTTTGGATTTTCCATATTCTGCATCCAATGGCAGCTCCGGCTCTGGCGATGTGTTATTTCCTAGCTGGTCACTTTTGTACGCACATAGTAAATTAGGATGCATTTATTGTCTTACTACAGATTTATTAATCAACTTAAAAATTGAACCTGAATTAGACTTACTATGATTATCTAATACTCGCAGGTTCCGAATTTTATTTTATTTACTTAGAAGCAAAGTTGAGAAGACAAGACGACATTTTAATGATATCTGTATGGATTGTTTGAGATCTCAAAAGTCAAAATTCGTATTGAAATACAAGCCCCATTTGAGATCTTAATTTCACCAAATTTGTAGGTACATACAGGGAATGTAGAACCCATTGTTTTCTATGCACTTCAATCTCTTATCATGTTTTAAGCTCTTGCTTGACAAATTCACAAGTGTATGCACCGTAAGTTCATGGTTCTCAGCTTTTTTCCTTCTATATTTGTAACATGATTGTGAACGTGCATTTATGTAATTTTATTGATAATGGTTCCATTGTTGTTAATTTTTTTAAATTCCATTAAACTATTCATGCACTGCACTGATTTAATGTATAAGAGGGGTAAAATTTATGTCGATACCTCTTGCCTTTCCTCCCCCTTTCTCTCCAAATAAGAAGTTTATTTACCTTTTTTTTTTTTCTCGGTGTGTGGAAATTATTGGTGTTGGTTACAGGTATTTTGAGAAGAAAATGGAGGGTGTAATTGTTTTTGCCCTTTGCATCTTATATTAGAATGTGATTCCAATTACATTTTATTTATTTATTTATTATTATTATTATTTTTTGTCAAATACAAACACCCAGAACAATGTGGAAGTTTCCCTTTAGGGAAAATGTTATGAACTTCGAATTTCAAATTAATGTAACATCTGAAGGTGCGTGGGATCTAACATATATAATATTAGGTAGCAAGTTAGGAAATAGTAGCTGCATAGAATTATGCAGTTTATGTATCACTTTGGTATTATTCTACATACCGTTGTTTATGGGATTAAGGCAATGAGGTGATGATATTGTTGTCTATGATTTTTTATTATTAATCAACAAGATATACCCTTTTGTAGAATGAGATTTTGAGACATACATACGTCATATATGTATCATTTGTGTGTTTCTTGGACTCAGGTAATAAAGTTAGGAAATCAGTAATGCAGTGGAATTCTGCCTTTTATATATTATACTTCTATTCGATAATTTACTGTTATCTGTGCTTTATTAGTTAAGACTTAATAAATGCTGTAAAGTTTAGTATAATGAGATATTGGTACAGACATATATATATATATCTGGATGTATCTATACATTATTCTAGTTATATGCTTCTTAGACTTGGGGAAATGTGTTGTGTGAGGAATATGTGTGTCGGGTTTGTCAAATTTCTAAATTTGAAGACATGTAGACCTGGCTATGCTTTCATTTTTTTCTATACCGAAATTACGTCACGAAAGATGCTTGCTGGTTTTTGACCACTATATATCTAGAGTACTTATCCCATTTTCATGCCCATATAGCTTCCCACCTTTGGAAGAATACTGCAACCTAGTTCGGATACTTGGTCAACGTTACATACAAAGTGAAAATTGTGACAACTTGTTATCTCATGAACTAGTGCATTGCACAAATATTCATGTCTTTTTTTCCCCTCTCTCTCTCTCTCTCAATTGGGTTTCTATTTATTGCAACGGGAATAGGCCAACCCAACTCCATTTTGCTAGTAAGCGCCATATTGCGATATAGAAATGCTTCCTTCATATAAAAGGTAGTAAATGATAGGCCTACCTATTACTAGAATACATTATCTGTATAAAACTGAATTTATACTTCACATCTGACACTGACCAGGGGATTCTGGTCAGATTTAGGTATCCATTTTGTTATGCTCAATAATGGAAAATAGGGGTGTTCTGTTATGATCCATATGATATGACTAGGGTTTAGACTTTGATTTTTGTCTAAAATTCTGGTCCTTTAGGATACTTGTCATGAAACTATGAAACTTGTTTGTTTCACTAGGTTTAAGGCATGTGGGACAAGTGTGTTTGGCTCCAATCCAGTTTTTTTATGACATGTCAAAAGAGAAAAAGAGTATTTAATCTCTGATTTTTTTTTGTTGATAAGTGAGTATTTAATCTCTGATTATTCTTTGTAAATCTTCAAATTTCGTGCCTCTTTGTTTGGGTAGACTTGTTCTCAAGAGTGGTTTCATTTATTTATTTATTTTATATTATTCTTGTTGTTTTCACCCAGAAAGTGGCGTCTGAGTTGTTTATTTTACCCAAAACTCTATTGGCATGATGCACATAGAGCAAAATCAGCAGATTCTCTCCTTCTCTCTTCCCCTTGTATTCTCAACACAATTTGTTCTTCCAGTATTGTTTATTAGATTTTCTTTTTCCTTTACCTTCCTTCAGTGTTGGATTCCACTCAAATACCATGGTTCCAAGAGCAGCTTTGCAGCCGGATATCTACAAAAGATGGTGGCCCACGAAACCTCTCCAATACAATTTTCTATGAGCTCGTACGTCTTTTAACTTTATCAATCTAAATGATTTTTTTTTTGTCTATTCTTTCATCAATATTAGGGAGAAGGTTTTCGTGTAGTTTGACTGTATGGCTTAATGAAATTAATTTATATGTTCTTTCTAATTATTTATTTGTTCTTGTTTAAATTGAAGGTATGATTATGTCAATTCATTGTGTCCGGGCACATCTAACAACAGCATTGGACCTAAAGGCCCTTCTAAAAGGTAGTGTTGTACTTTTGCCTAATCTTGGTTCCAACGAAGTCTTGTGACATATAAGGTTTTACGTTTAATTTCTTATCTTGTATGCTATGAAGCACATATACTTCTAGGAGAGCAACGTATCCGTATCAGATACGTGTCGGTATCGATACTCCCTTGATATTCCCGGATACGTGTCCGATACTTCTTAAACGTGTCCAATAATTTAAATTATATTTTTCAATTTATAGCACGTATTCGATGTTTCTTAGATATTTCGACCACGTATCCACTCCTTCTCAGATACTTTACTGATACAATACTTTTCATATACCAAACAAAACATATTTAACTAGTTGTAAATATTAAAATGTAATTTTTCCAACAATATTATTTTAATATAGGAGTTAAAAATTTTTGTTATTGTTGACTACATAGGGTTTTTTAAAGTACTACGAAAGGAACTTCTATGTTATATTAATAATTGCATTTAGTTTTGTAATATTTTATAACATTGACCACAATTTAATTTTTTTTATACATAAAAAAATGTATTTTTTTTTGTCGTATCCCACTGTACCCGTATCCTATGTTTTTCTGGATTTGTCGTATCTCCGTATCCGTATCGGTGCTACATAGCTTTTATGCCCGCACTTTGTAGCCCTGTACTTTTTTGTTGCTATTTGTATAACATGTCATCCTTCCCATAAAAAATTATGAGGAGACATGCTTTAGTGAATTTAATCAAATGCTTTCTTCTTGTATGGCATTAGCATAATGAATGTAGAGACTAAATGTAGCTAATTGCCTGTTTTCTTATTGTATGTTGAGATCCATAGGATCCCTAGGAGGTGAAGTGTTGTTTATAACTGTGGAAGCCCAAGTCCTGCGATAATTTCTTCCATCTGGTCAATGTTCTAGGTTACTCATTATGTCGGTTGACACATATAGAGCTGTGTAACATGATGCAGACTAAGAGTCCAACATTCAGTATTGTAGTGGTGTTGATATACATTCAGGATTTGAGCCCATGCTCACACGCTTGGCACCTAGAAATAATAGAAGCAAAGTAAATATTGAATTGAAGTTTTAGTTGCTTTTGTAACAAGAACAGGAAGCCAAGTGCTTCAGATGTCCTGAGAGAAAATCAACAGTAAGACTGAAACTAATATTTGTAAGCAATATTCATTAAACCCAACCTGGTGGCTATATATTATCAATATGTATGTTTGCGAATTATGTTATGGATTTTATGCAGCTATCTATCACATTTTGGCAAGTTAAAGTCTGGTTATGATATTTAACCTCAATGTTGTGATCTTTCCCCCAAATGGTTCTCCCAATCTTTTCGTCTTGTAGCATTCTATGCATGAGTCTAATCTAGTACAAATCTATTGATTGGCCTGTCCATTATTCGTGGTTGGGTATAATATCTTCTAGTTACTTTCTGCAAATTGCTTTTGGCTATTTCTGCTTTTTTTCTTATTGTACATTATGTACACATCCACGTTAGTGTTTCATTTGATCTGGACTTTTTTGGCCTATTGGGCAAAAACTGCAACTGCTAAGTGACTGTTTTTAGATTTAGATTTAAAAAAGTTTGACTTGTGAGCGGATGATGTTTCAGGTCATTGCTTACGTTGGCAGTGGAAGATCGTTTTAAGATCTGGCTTCGTGAGGTTTGTTTCTACTTAATCTGGATTGTGAATATGAGTTTTCTAGTGATAAATTTATTGCAGTTAGGTATGATAACTCCTCTGTGTGGGTATGTTTGTCTATGAACGGTTAGATCTTACTTTGTCAATTTTCCTTGATGGAGCTGCACCAACGAATGTGATGGCGCTGGAGTAATCATATGTCCTAAGAAAAGGAAAACATCTCAAATTGAGTTATCAAATGCACTTGAAGAAGTCCTGAATCTAATAACAATAATTGTTGATTGAGTTATCAAACTGATTAACATCTGAATTTCAAGTACTCAAATTTATAATTTGAAAATCTGTTTTGTACTGTTACAATTTAAGTATTGAATGTATGAAAATTGTTTCGAAAGTGCAAAAAACTGAAACCTGAAAACAGTCTAGTCTACAGTTTTAACCTCAAGATCTTATAACAGCATTATTACAAATATTATAAAGACGCTAAACAAAATAATGAGAGTGCAATCAAGCAAATTAACTGTATTGTTATTCAAGACCATTTCATCCAATAAACTAACAAGGGTGCAATAAAACAAATTCAAACTGCAATTAATCACTGATAATTTCAGACAAATAGCTACTAGGATAAGATCCATAATGGATTTGCTAAGCTTCTGTATAAGACTGAATCAGCACAATGAAGTTAATTTCAGGCCACATATTTTGGAAGTACTAGTTAGTGTACTAAAATAATATTATTGCTGCAATCCTGTCCGAACAGAAGCCATTATGCAGTCAGTTGGAATAGGAAAGAATGCAATACCCCTGCTCACTGGCCTTCTTTGTTTTCACTTGGGCCTCCAAAGATTATAGCTGCATATTATGACACATACACACGCACGCGCACACATATGATATGCATTTATGCATAAAAGAAGAACAATAAAATGAAATAAGTTCATGCCACAAATTTTGGAACCATAAGACAGGCCACTGAAAGAAAGGTATTGAGACCATCCTATCTTAGCAAGGCTGTTAACATTGGAATAGGAAAGAACGCATTAATAATGTTCTATGCCCTTCTTTTTATTTTTGTCTTTGTGCCTCAAAAAGATTATACATATACAGCATACAAAAGTTAGTTCTTTATGCATAAAATGAAGAATAAAAAGATGAAAAATCGAAGTAATACACTTTATAGGAACTAAAACGTGGAAATTAACCACCATTCTATACAACATTCCAATCTTTCTTTCTTTTTGTTAAATAAGATGATAGACAAGATCTGTTTCTGAGAGGCTTCAGAGGCAGTTCCTTTGGGGAGGGGATCGTGAGCGTTCTTCCCTTCCCTCTTATTCGGTGGGAGTCAATCTGTTGTCCCTTGTAGGAGGGGGGGCTGGGACTTCGACGATTGGTGCCCTTCAACAAAGTTTTGTTGGGAAAATGACTTTGGAGATTCGGGATTGAGAGGGACCGACTGTAGAGGAGGGTGATTTTATGTCGTTATAGGGAGGATCATAGGGGTTGGTGCTCGCGCCCGGTTCGGTTTTGTAGAGGCTTAGGGGTATGGAAGGATATCAGTCTTGGTTGGATCGATTTTGCTTCTCATATTCGTTTTAACATTTGTACTGGTAGCTCGGTTTGCTTTTGGTCTGACCTCTGGTGTGGTGACTCCAATTTAGCCTCTTCTTTCCCTGCGCTTTTCCGTATTGCTCGCAACCGACATGCTTGCGTTGCTAACTGTTTTCGGCTCGATAATGGTAGGATCGTTTGGGATGTTCAGTTTGTGAGATCTTTTCAAGATTGGGAGCTAGAGAAGGTTTCCGTCCTCTTGGGGATTTTGTACTGCTTGCCTGTCCCGGGCGGCGGGTCGGATCGGATGGTGTGGTGTCCCTCTCCTCTTAGGTGCTTCTCGGTGTCATCTTTTTTCAGGGTTTCTACTCAGTTGCCTTGCTCGGCCTTCCCTTGGAAGGAGATTTGGCGTTCTGGTGCCCCTCTCAGAGTCTCTTTCTTTACACAGTCGGCGGCTTTGGGCGGAATTCTTCCCTTGGATAACCTTCAGCGCCGCAACTTCTCTATGGTCAATAGGTGTTTCATGTGTAAGAATGATGATGAGTCTGTTGACCATCTTCTCCTTCATTGCCAAGTGACGCATGATTGTTGGTGTTTGGTTTTTGGGTTGTTTGGCATTTCTTGGGTGATGTCGGCCTCGGTCCGTGAGATTCTTGATGGTTGGTGGGATTGCTTTGCTGGGATTCGGGCTTGGCCCTTCTGGAGAGTTGTGCCCCTTTGCCTTTGGTGGGTCATTTGGCTAGAGAGCAACCAAAGATGTTTTGAGGGGGTGGAGTCCCGGTTGGCTTTTTAAGGATTCTTTCATTTCATTTTGTTTTATTGGGTGGAGGGTAAATTTTGTTCATCATTAGAGGAAATGATTGTATTTTTGGGTTCGCTTAGCTCCTAGAGCGTTTCCTTGTTCTTTGGGACGCACTCCCCTTTTGAGTGCCATTTATAATATACTTAAAAACAAAAAAGATGATAGACAATTTTGATGGGAACAATTATCATAGTTAATTCCAGGATGAAAGTGAACTTGGCCATAAAACTTTGATTCTCACATCTATACAAATCCTTACAGAAATTAAAGCAAAAACCCATTAACCAGAAGATTAGTCTGGTACAATGATCTAGTTTGATTTCAGTTAAAGCTTTCCAATGACATTGAAGATATTAAAGAAATACTGAAGAACTTCATATTACATTAGGATATGTTTTTCTGATAAATTTTCAAATCACATTCGAATAGTGTTATTTAAAGAAAAGAGAAACGCCTGAATATCTTTCATCTCTCTCTCTCTCTCTCTATATATATATATATATATATAATTTTTTTTTTCACAAATAAAAATCCTGATTCAGGGACTTTGCCTCTCAGGAAATGAGGCAAAATGCTGAGCCTTATAATAACTTGGGTTTTTTTGGGGGCCTAGATGTTCCTGTTATAATTGTATTCGTATCTTATATATATATATGTGTGTGTAAGAACGAAAGAAAAGAAATAGAAAATTGAAAAAGAATAAAGGCAGATACGAATACAATTATAACAGGAACATCTAGGCCATTCATACTTAAACCGTGGCCTTTCTATCTTTTACTTTTTCAATTCTGAGTGAGCTAATATTTTATCAAATGAATTGGAGTTTTTCTTTTCTTTCTCCTTTTTGATATACTGTTTAATTATTCTTGTAATAGGGGCCTCCAATTAATCGATTTGACACTCTTAAGCACTTAGCTCCTTCTGATTCAATTGAAGATGTTCTAGGAGTCCTCCGGAAATATGCTCAACTAGTGCAAGGACTTTGGGTTCCGAAAAGTTCCCTGCTATATGAAGGTGGTCGAGGAGTTGAAGCTTTAGCTAGAGATTACATTCTTCTTCTGTTTAGAAAGAATCCTATAATCTCACGTGAACAAGTAAATGTATCCGGTGCTCTTGACAAAGCTACGAAGGCTGTTCTGAAGGTGTTAGCTGTTGAGAGATCTTCACTCAAAGATTGGAAGTTTAAAGAGCCTCAAGATATGTCATTTGTAAAACTTTACCCCAACATTGTGGAGGAGCAAGAACAAGTTTGGGAACGTATGGAAAAACCGGTAATTAGCAAGTATTTTGAAGGTGGGAGGAATGGGCCGGGTATGAGGAACTCTTCAAAACCTACTATGGGCATTAGGCCTGCTGTATCAAAGAATCCTAATTTAGTTGCGGCAAAATCTTCAAATGGAGCAGTTTCCAGGACACCGATGTCACTTGAAACTCGAGAACTCCTACCAAAAGCCATGCAGAAAGTTTTCCAAAGTCAGAAGGTTTGCAGGTAATTTGTTTAGCTTTGTTGTTTATTTGAACATTTTGTTACCTATATTTATGAAAGAGCCCTGGCAAACTCATTGCTTGATTATTATTTTGTTCAATACTTTCTCATAATCTGTATGGCAACATGTACTGTAGTAAAAGTGATAGTATCTTCTTCATGCTTCAAATTAACCATGTGATTTTTGCTTCTCGTAAAAACCCGCTTCTTTTTTCCATTTTGTGTTCCTTAATTTTTTTCCGTAGACATTTGTAATGGTGAGAAGAAGAGGTGACTGAAGAAGGAAGGTGGAAGAGGTGCCTGAAGAAGGCAGCACTGCACACAAAATAGAGGTGGTTGAATAGAGGTGGCGGTGCATGTTAACAGTAAAGTGCCAGTGGGATGATGTAAGCTTGTTGAGCTTGGAAGTGGCGGGTTTTTAGTTAGCGCACTGTGGTCTTAGTGGTGTTAGGATAGTGGTGGGGTTTAAACAGCAGTGGGTTCCTGATTCTTTTTTAGTGAGAAGTGAGAACTTATGTAGAACACATTTAAGCAGTTAAAATTAGAGTTTATATTCTTTGTCCACTGGTGCATCTACGATTTAGATTTCGAAACAAAGCATCTCATATGAATTTAATACAGTAAGAATTTTTTGCACCCAAGCAAACATCACTTCATCTAATGAGTGAAAAAGGAGAACATTGCCACATCTTGTTGGAAGTTATTTTGCAGTTTTACTGCTGTCACTGACATCAGAATTATGTTTTCCTAAATCCTGGCAGCTTTCCACAGATTTTCCAGTGTTTGCGGGAAATGGCTGTTTCCGAATCTAGTCGTCCCAAAGGAGTATCTAAAGAAGCAATAGCTGCCGCAAAAGGTGTTGAAGCTCCTCAGGAGGAGCTCCTGGAAATCCTTAGTCAAGTTGCAACCAATATCCACGGTGTCTATGTTTCAAAATCATCCCCAGATAATCCCCAATATGATGAGTTGAGGTCGTTCCTGACATAACTTTTCTTCTTCAAATGACTTGCCTTGGGCAAAATTAATAGCTGTGAATTTTCCTTTTGCAGGAAGATTGTCATTAACCTTCTAATTGCTGAAGGACCTAATGCAAAGCTTAAAAAGGCTTCTATTGTTGAAGCTGCCAAGTTGCAACTTAAAAGGAATATCACCAGTAATGAATATCAAAAGGTTTGCACCATTTCTATTCAATATAGATCTGTATATAGAAGTATATGATTTTCTTTTTCGGATTTTATGTATTTTGAGTCTTGGATGTCTGATATTGGTCCCTATTTCAACTGACATAGGGACCACTTTCACACAGGACACGAATTTGTTGAGGAATAGGTTCATCATAGTTAAATTAAGCTTTGATGCAAAAGATTTGGAAGATAACTGAACATCTGAATAAATTCCAAATGGCTTTATTGTGTATGGAGGAATCAGAAATTTAGTCTGTTCACATTATTGTGCTGTGTTTTTTAAGGAATGAGTATCTATGATGCAAAAGATAAAGAGTCAGAAGAGTTGTTATTATTATTATTTACAAATTTAAGTCCTGTAACTTTGCATCCCTGGGTTAAAATTAAGTAGGGGTGGATCCTATGCCTGTAAAAAATGTAGTTGACCAACTTTTATCAAGTGAATTGGGGATCTAACACAAGATTAAGTTTCCCTATTAATTTGTTGATCAGAATCTTCTTTTTCCTTTTCCTTTTCCTTTCTCCGCTGGATGGACAATGGCACCAATGTCATCAGTTTGACCAAATCGTTTGAATCCAGCGCCATCAAAAGCGCTGGTTTCTATCACCATTGTCTTTAGTAAAAACACCACGGACACCAACATCTATACCACCTTCATCTCCTCCCATATATATCACCTATAAACTCTCCAATTAGATCATCCTCTATCCAATGCAATTGGCATCAAGCCTCTTAGTCTTAGCTATCATTTTTTATCTTTTGAAAGCCCACTTTGCCCACACAATGTTACCACCATGCACAAAATCATCACACACACAACAATTGGCGCAGGCGTATTAGCAGCAGTAGTGATAGTCGTTGCCGCCAAAAATAAACCTTCACCTTACCCCACTATCATCAGTTGCCAATCTTAAAACATCCACAACAATACCAAACAAACCATTTTAGCTTCACTATAATTTTTATCACCTGCAACCACTTTAGCTTCACTATCGCTTTTACCACCTGCAACTAATGATTCCATGGACTTTGCGATCGCACAAAAGAATTGGTTTTTTTGTGGCACCGCTATTTCTTACTCTATGAGGACTCCTCCCTCAAATAATATCTAGATTAATTAATGTATTTCTGAAGTCTACAGAACTACATAATTAATTTTGGTGCAAGTTACTTCTGTTGTCTCTGGACTTATTTAGACCATTTTATCAAACTACTCAGACTTTGCTACATGAAGAAAAGAAAAAAGTTGAATTTCTACTTTTTATTGTTTATCCAAGTCTATAACTGTTTCTAATCATCTCAACCCGCACTATGATTGACTACCCTCTCTTCTTTATACTGTTACACAATACAATGCTCTTTTGTATAGTCATTGCCTTTATAAGTTGTCCTTGAACATGACAAATCCTCTCGGTCTTTTTTCATCTGGTCTGTCTTGGCCTCTCGCTTCTTGTTCTCTGGTGACTACTTGTTATAGTTCTTTCTATTATTATGTTACCACTTATGACTCATATGACACATTTTGACTTTTCATTTCCAAAAGGTGTTGGCAATTATTGTTCGAAAATATGGTTTTTATCTTTAGCTTGGTAAACCACACAGCTTTCGCAAAGTACTATAGCAGCTTTCTAAGTAGCACAGACAACATATGAGCTCGATCGTCTTCGAGGCTCCTATAAAAATGGTCAACACTAAACTTTTCTTGGGTTAGAAAGTTCGATTTGTCTCTGAGTTGCCCATGGTTTTAAAACTAATTTCTTAATTTTCTCTGCCATGCTATTTTATCAAGTAAAAGTCTTAATACTCCATGCCGTAAATACACATCTCTCTTTGCCTTTTCAGGTCTTGAATGAATTATGCGTGTCACAAGGCTCGGCTTGGGTCTTGAGAAGTGGTGATGGGAATCCAAAATGAATAGAGGCAATAAAGAGAGGCATTACCAAATGTGTTCAAAATTTTGCAGCGTCCCGTAACATATTGCAGTTAGATGCAATTTTCACTTCAAGCTGCTGGTTTTCAAGAGCTGATGTTTGTCTGCGCACGAGATTCGAAACCATTTATGATTACTACTTCTGCTCACCAATTGCCAATGAAGAGAAATCAATGTTGAAAGAACAATGTTCTTCAGCTGTAGTTTAATACAAGTTTATAATTCAAAAACAAATATAGATGAAGAAATGATTTGGTACTGGATTGGAAGTGAAAAGGGTAATGACGATGATGATGATATATGGAAGTTTCCAGATAAATGAAAGTTGCTTGTTCCAAAACTTCATCTACTGTTGAGAATATTAACAGTTGGTATCAGGACTAATTTTCTGTTTCCCTCAGCATTTGCAGATAATTTATTGGTATTTTGATGTTCGTGTGGAAAGGTTATAATGGTGCACTCACGCTCTGCGCCTAACCATATAATTTAGAGTGTGGCTCTAGATCAAACGATTGAGCGCATGATCTCAAAATGAGAGTCGCCATAGTCTTATTCGAAAATACAGATATGTATTGTGGCTGTGGGTTTTTCTCGAAACAAGGGAGTTGGTTTATTCTTTCCCAAATCATGTGTTCGAGTCGCTGCCATATGTCTACATGTATAAAAATTTAGTCAACATCAAAATTGCTCCAGCTCCAAATCTGCAGAGAATGCCTTTACAGCATTTAGAGGCCTCTACTATATGATGTTCTACAAAGAAGCCCACTAAAACAATTTCTATCTTATAGGGTAAAAGATGTTCTACAAACACAACACAGATCCTCTCCTTTTCACTCTAGCTGAACCACTTTTAGTGAGAGATTCAACGGTTCATTTGATCAATCGGATCTCACTCTATCCTATCAGAGGGACCCGATTAATCAAATGATTAGATGTGATCCGTTAGATCTCTCACTAGAAGAAGGCGATAGAGTGAGAATCGATTGATCAAATGATTAGATCTGGTTCGTTGGATCTCTTATAGAAGAGGATGTTTTTCCCTACAAACCATGCAAAAACTGGACAACACTATAGAAACAATTACAGTTCACACAAAATTTTCTCTATTGAGATGATTTCTTTAGGCCATTGCGCATTGGTAAGCTGAGAAAGATGGATAAATAAGCACAAAGAGAATACAAAATTACATTCAATAAGTCAAAAATACTAACACTACCACATAAATCAATCAAAGGTGTTGTCTTTCGAGTCTATTCCCTCTTCCAAAGCATCAAGCAATCTTCAATGTATGCTCCATAGATCCACATTTAGAGCAATCCCAATACCAAAAATTCCTACCACAATCATGTTGTTGCATCCTGGTTTTCACCGGGCGCCACCAAACCAAGCTCCTCCTCGAGTCTCTTCCACGACACCAAAAGGTTGGGAGGGAACTTCTTCTTCATCGTCCGAATCAACCCCTTGGCCTCCTTCATTTTCTTCTTCTTCACCAATCCTTCCACCAAAAGCCTCAGCGTATTGAAATCTGGAAACTTGTGCAACCTCACGCTCTCCTTAAACACCTTATACCCCTTCTCATAACTCTCATTCTTGCACAAATAATATATCAAAGTCCTAAAAGTTGCAGCATTGGGACGACACCCTTTTCCCGCCAACCCCTCATAAACCTCTTTTGCTTCTTCCATCATCTCACCCTTACAATAACAAGTCATCAAATAGTTATACGTAATCGTGTCCGGTTTCAACCCTGCGTTGCTTATCTCCTCAATCAACCCCTTCACAGTCTCCGGCTCGCCACCATGAGCATTCATTATCCTCACATTGTGCGCCGCCACATCCAGCACACACCCTTTTTCCACCATCTCATTCCAAATCCTCTCGGCCTCATCGCTCTTCCCCTGCTTATACAGAGCATGCAATATCGTCGTAAACGTAACCGTAGTGATTTCAATTCCTTTCTCTTCCATTTCTTTCATTTTCTCAATGGCCAATTCAGATGAACCAGAATCGCAATAAGACTTAACCAATATGCCGTAAGAGATTTTATCGGGCGAAAAGCCGAATCTTTGAGGCATTTCGTCGAACAGTTGGGGGACTTTTTCGAAAAGCTTGGATTGGGTACTAGCGGAAAGGAGGGCATTGAAGGAGATTGTGCTTCTGGGTGTGCCCAGTTCTTCCATTTGGAGGAAGGTTTTGAGGGCTTGGTCGAACATGCCGGCGAGGCCATAGGAGCGAATGAGGGTGGAGAGGAAGGGTTCTTGGGTGATTTTGGGGTCGGTTTTGTGGGACTCAATTAGGGTTTCGATGTCGGAGAAACGGCGGGACTTGGCGAGGCGTTTGACGGTGAATTCCTGGGCGAAGCGGGAGGAGAGAGGGGAGGAGTAGTGGCCGGCGACTGAGGAGTAGATCTCCAGGGCTTTGTCGGGGTCGAATTCGCTTCGGAGCTTTGCTTTGGCTCTGGAGATGGATATTGCGCTGGTGGTTGTGGCGGCGGCGGAGATGGTGGTAGTTTTGGCGGCGGCGGCGGATGTGGATGTGGCAGTGGCGGCGGCGAGGACGGAGATGCGGCGAAGGTGGGGCGGCAAAGACATTTCTAGGGTTGGGGTTTAACGGGACTGTTCAGGGTTGGGAACTCGGAAGTAGGGGTTTTAACTGGGGCAAAATGGTAAATTGCATATAGAATAAAATTAGAGTGAAATTTGAAAAAGGGCTATTAACAAACGATTTCAAATTCTTGACAAACATCCTGAGATGTCAAATAACCCATGCACTTTTTCCACCATACACATAGACCTGTCAATGGATTGAATTTTGATCTGAATCCGATCTGATTAGTCGGATTTGGATTGCAAAAAAAATTCGATAACCCGAAAATGATCCGAATCCGATAATCCGATTTCTTAACAAATTGGATTTGGATTAGCCTAATCCGATCCGATAATAATCCAATCCGATAAAATATATATATATATATATATTTATATATATGTGTATATATTTAATATTGTACATGTATATAAATGTTAGTTGTTAATTATTTTATTATTTATTAATAATGATTGATCATAAATACAATTATTAAAAGTGTGAATAATTTTAGTGTTTCAGTATTTATTGATTTTTGTATTTTTTTAATTAAATATTCGGATCAAATATTCTATAATGAAGAAATTCGAATATGAATTAATTAAGTGAAAATCTGTCGAATTATCGGATTCGGATCGCGGATTGAGAGTTTTTGTCATCCTTATCAATAGACTTATCAATAATCCGATTATGATCCGAATCCGATATTAACCGGATATGGATTGAAAATAAAATCCGATAACCCGATTAGGATCCGAATCCGATAATCCGATTTCTTAACAAATTGGATTTGGATTTAACTGATCCGATCCGAATCCGATCCATTGACAGGTCTACATACACATAACCCTCACTCCGTTAGTATTTCGTTAACAAATACCATATGCCGTTAAAAATAGATATTTTATGCCCAAAATACTCCTAAAATAAATTGATAACTAAATTAAGATTTTTTAGTAAATTACAAATTATTATTTTTTAACTAAATTAAGAATTTTGAGTAAATTATAAATTATTTTTTTTGTTTTTTGTTTAAGTTTACTTATTTATTGAAATTCAAATCTAAAAAAAATATATTACTCCTTCCGTCTCAAATTATAAGTCATTTTTGGAGAATTTAATTTTTTAAGAGGATAACTTTTTATTTTAGTGTTAGTGAATAAAATACCAACTTTACCCGTGGTCCACTATAGTGATGTGATCGTTTATAAAGTATATGTTTTATAACTTTAATGCTTGAATGTTAAACTGGTAAATTGACTATATACAATGCTTTGACTTTTCAAAGTGAATACTTATTTTGAGAGGAATGGAGTACAAATTATTAAAAAAAAACATTATTGATAATAATACACTTTAAATAATATTTTTTTATATATATTTTTTAAGAAATAGATGCATAGAAATTTTAAAAGGGCTTTACACTTATAATTTGTACTTTCTCCGTCTTAAAATAAGTGTTCACTTTGAAAAGTCAAATTACTTAATTTGGTTAATTTTACCAGTTTAACCTTTAAGCATTAAAATTATAAAATATATATTTTATAAATGATCACATCATTATTGTGAGATCATGTGTAAAGTTGGTATTTTATTCACTAACACTACAATAAAAATCATCATCTTAAAAAGTTGAATTCCCTAAAATGGACTTATAATTTGAGACGGATGGAGTAATATATTTTTCAAATTTGAATTTAAATAAATAAGTAAACTTAAACAAAAAACAAAAAAATAATTTGTAATTTACTCAAAAATCTTAATTTAGTTAAAAAATAATAATTTGTAGTTTACTAAATTTTTTTAATTTAGTTACCAATTTATTTTAGGAGTATTTTGGGCATAAAATATCAATTTCTAACGACAAGGAAATATTTGTTAACGGAATACTAACGGAGTGGGGGCTGTGTGTAAGGTGAGAAAAGTACATGGGATTATTTGACACCTCAGGGGGGTGTTTGTCAAGAATTTGAAACTATAAGAGGTTGTTTGTTAATAGCTCTTTGAAAAACTAGGAAAAAGGTTCTTATAAATTTATAAAAAAAAATTAATTTTTTTTTAATCGAGTTACAAAAATTAACAGATGTACCATTTCCAAAATAAATTTCAAAAATAACTTTTGTTAATTTTTGTAAGCACTTTTCAAAAAAAAAAATATATATTTGTACGCACGTGAATTTATTTTTGAAACTGACCCCAAAATCACCCGAGAACCTTACTCATGTACTAGTTCAATCTAGTTGCATTCCTAATAAATATTTTTATTTAAATCTGTTCACCTGCGTATTTGTCTCACAAAATAGGTGCTTTGCGTTACAATTCAAATGTTTAAGTTATTAAGTGATAATACAATCAAATTTTATCCGGCCAAAACTCTCCCATCTTTATTTGATTGGTGACAAATATTTATGATATTCTTTTTTTACCTAAAAAATTAGGTCCTTTTATCACGATTGATATATCTTTATTACCAATCCACTTTAACGTTTAACGACAATGAATACGGTATTAATTCGAAGATCTTGTTTGATGGATTGATGTGAAACCAAATAAAAAATTGATCATGCTAATATATCCCTTATTAAATGATCGAGCATTTTGTGGTATCATTAAAAAGAATTATGTTGTTAGGTGCTGACAACCAATCCCACACCCTTCCATTTAACTACACTATGTCAATGTTTTAAGAATTATAGGTTGAAATATTTTATTGATTGAAAATTTTCGTAATTATTTCTGAAATTTACAATATTTTAAAAGAACTCCTTTTATTATTTTTAAAAAAGTTTTGTTTATAAAAGTCTGATTAACAAATCAAGCTAGCCGTAAAACTTCAATAATGTTCTCTCCAACCATCATTTATTAAAAATGTCAATAAAGAAGAAAATTCAACATAAGAAATTTCCTCGAGAGATTATGAAACTAAACTAATATTATTTCTTTTATATAATTTAATTTTAATAATAATATAAAATATAGAAATATTTTCATTATTTTTCAACCTAAAGGCAGTAGCAACATTTTTTCAATCCATCCCTCTTTTAGGACCAACCCTGAAATCTTGAAAATAAATGAAGGCTCTAGGTAAAAACAAATGTGAGGCCCTTTCAGCGCTTAAAAAATTATAAGAGTAAATTTTTTTATTAAAAATACATTAAATATATTAGTATTTAAAAAATTGAAAACAACCTTTATCTTAATGTTGGAAAAAATTATTGTTATTGAGTGAGTGCGGCAGAACAACCTATCTAAGTGTAATAATGTGAAATTATTATCATTGTGCGAGTGTTGTAATCAGGAGAATTTTAAGTGTAATCGTCAAACATTATGCGAGAGTGATAAGAATCTTCTAATTGTAATAAAATAATGGTTTGATTTGCATTAGACTTTAATTTTATTAAATTAGAAATTTGAGATTATTTTTTTCTTTGAATTTATACTAATAGTAATTATAATATAAAAATTTGGGGCCCAAAATTATTAAATTGGATTTAGATTTAGTATGAATTATGTTGTTATATAAATTAAATTTTCATACGAATTGGACTGTTAAACAAATTAATTTTTTTTTGAATCTGTGATAAAATTATTTTTATTTTAACAAAATAAGGTCGTTAAATTGGACTAAGAAAGTAATTATATTTTTTTAAGGTTCGTTTGGATGAGCATGAGAGAAAAGAAAAGAAATGATAACATAAGTTATGAGGAAAAAGAAAAGAAAAGAAATGATGACAAAATTTTAAATTTATGTTTGGATAGATTATGAAAGAAAAGAAAATAAATGATATTATTTTTGTTTGGATAAACCAAATAAGAGAAAAGAAAGAAAAGAATAATAATTAAATGACTAATATATCCTTTAGTTAATAAAGTTCTTATTTTAATTATAAAGGATAATTTTATCATTTTAATACTTAAAATTGCTATCATTTCTTTTCTCTTTAAATCTTCTCATTTTTAGAGGGATAATACCATTTTTTTTTGTATTTATAAGCTTATCCCTCCAAATCATTTTTTTTTCTTCAAGATGTCAACCCAAACACATATAACACTATCATTTCTTTTCTTTTCTTTCCAAATCCTTTCAAATATCTCCTACCAAACGAAGCCTTAAAAATTATAAAAGTATTAATATAATTTTTTTTAAAAAATATAATACTAAAATAAAATGGGTTCTTTGTCACTGCATACCCGACTCCGAACTTGAAGTGCCTCTGCTTCCTCTATATATATAGATATATATATAGACATAGATTGTGAGAGAGAAAGAAGAGGAAGGCGATGACGACTCGAATAGCTCCAGGCGTGGGAGCGAACTTGCTCGGCCAACACTCGGCGGAGAGAAACCAAGACGCCACCGCATACGTTGGCAATCTCGATCCTCAGGTTTTTCTTCTTCCGCAAATCAGAGCTTTTCTCTCGAATGCGATTTCTAGGGTTTATGATGCAGAGTGGCTTTTAGTCAGTCCAAGTTTTGTCTCTGTGTTCATATGGTTTTTACTACTATTATCAAAATGCTTCAAATTGTTGAATTTTAGGGTTGTTATGTTCAATTAATATTTGCTCGAATATTGTAACAGTTTCAATTTAGCTCTGATTTAGGTATTTTTACTTTTCGGTAGATATAGGTATATCAATTTTGTCAATCATTAGGGCTCAGTTTGGTTGGATGGATTACGATAGTGGAATGTTAAAGGAAAAGAAAGTGAATTAAAGCGAAATTAAATAAATAAATTTTTTTGTATGAATTTGCTGAAGTGTTTATTTCATTGTCTACTCATACACAACTTTGTTTGTGTTTTTTTACAGATAACTGAGGAGTTACTCTGGGAATTATTTGTTCAAGCAGGCCCTGTTGGTAAGTTCCACTTATCCAACATTGTTAAAGCACTGTGTAGAATGTGAGATAAGATTAAGGAAAACTGTAAAATCAAGAGAAGCATGTTTGGATCACTTCATTGCAGTTACACAATTTTTTACATTCGTTTGCCTGTTGGGTGTCTTCTTTCTTGATGTGGACACAAGGTGATTAATTACATAAGATAGCCCGTTAAGAGAATTTGCTGTGTTATAGTAGCTCCCTTTCTCTCCCCGTCTCTCATGTCCAAATATGTCAAGGTCGGGCTAGTTTGGTACCTCCGTCTTTTTGTCTGTTGTGCCTGATTAGCTCTGGAGTCTTTATATTTCTAATGTTTTACTTATGTTGCATGCAATTAATATTGAGTCATTTGGATACATTCTAAAAAAGTATTGAAATAGTGTGGTGATGGCTATCTATTTATAAAATTGAATGCTTGTTTGTCTGTTTCCAAATCTTGTGCACTTTTATCTTTCTTTGGTTAACGTCATATTAAGGTTTTAATTCACTTCATTCTGCAGCCAGTGCCTGTGCATGCATGATTTTCACGTGTTATGTCTGATGGGCAAATTATAGATTGAACTGGTTATCCTAGCTAAATTTTTCACGTGCTGGATTGCTTTAATAGTTGACATAGTTTTGTGAACCGGTTATCATCCTTCATGCTGAAAAGAAAGGAATAACTTGCATTACAACAATACAGTTAAGAGAAGATATCTTTTAGTATTTGTTCCTGCAACATTAGGGATGTCAACGGGGCAGGTTTGGGACAGGAATCCCCTTTACCAAATCCGTCCCACCAATCAAAATCTTGTCCCAAACCCGATTTGGGGTGCCCCCATTGGAGTCGTGGCGGGTTCAGGGCATCCCAATATGCACATTTTTCTTAAAAAGTAATTCAAACCCAGAAAAGTGTAGGGTAGTCTTGGTAAAATATGTATGTCTTCAGTATAGTCAGTTACTTAACAATCACGATAACAAAAATGTTGTTATTATAATTTAAAATTATTCAAGTCTTAGGTCTGGATCAATGGTAAAATATTAGGGTTGCCAAGCGTGGTGTTTCCTTTAGGGTATAATCCCATAAGGATTGGGTTTAGATCTAACCTCCCTCTTGCAGCACCCTGTATCGTTGGCCCAACACTTTGTAACAACCTATATATAACATAAGCCCGAGTAGAGTCCAATTTTGTCATTCCACTCTATAGGGTCGTTACCTCTATCAAATCAATATGCTATCAGTTATTTCTTTTTAACCTTTATTTATATACTTATTGTTAGTTAACAAAGCCTCTACTTACTGTTTTCTGTTTCCTCCTTTGTTTTTCAGTTAATGTGTATGTTCCCAAAGATAGAGTGACCAATCTTCATCAAGGATATGGTTTTGTCGAATTCCGAAGTGAAGAAGATGCTGATTATGTAAGTATTCTGTGTCGCTGTACGCTTTCTCTTGGTCTTTGCTTATCTGGGTTTTAGGTCATTTTGAGTATTAGTTTTGTCTGATGGTATGCTTCCACTATGAGTCTTTCAGTTTTGATCAATGTCCCTTTTCTTTTGTTGATGCAGGCAATAAAAGTTCTGAATATGATTAAGCTCTATGGCAAGCCAATCCGAGTGAATAAGGTGTGCATTTTTTCCTTGTGACATAATTTGATACAACCTATCATCTTTCAAAGCATTTGTAACGTCATGGAGTCTTGCCATGGTGAAAGTTAAGAAATCTGATCAACAATTTTTTTCCTTTGTTTTTGGGTTCCAGGCGTCTCAAGATAAGAAGAGCTTGGATGTTGGAGCAAACCTTTTTGTTGGTAACCTTGATCCTGTAAGAACTTAAAACTTTTTAAAACATGTTGCCCAATCTCTCTCTCTCTCTCTCTCCATATATATATATATATAGCAAGTTTTTTAGCTTCTTATCAAAAAAAAAAAAAAAAAAAAAAAAAAAAAAATAGCAAGTTTTTTAGCTTAAACGCTGCACATGCACTTAAAGGTGTATGTGTCGAATAGACACTGCTTTAATCCTGCATTGATGTATAGCAGTTTGAATTTTGATAACTAATCCGGATTATCTTTGCAGGATGTTGATGAAAAGCTTCTCTATGATACATTCACTGCCTTTGGAGTTATTGTTACAAATCCCAAGGTGATTTCTCTTTCAATTTGCAGCTGTATGATCAAATTAAGTTTCAAGACTACCACATCTAGAAGAAAGTTACTGAAAAAGCAAATTAAATTTCAAATCGTACTTGACAAATATTAAATTGGTCATTTGGTGTAGGATGCCTTTTTTTTAATCCCCCTTTTTCCCTGGTAAATAGGTGTCAGATGCTCTTCTCATCCCCCATACAGTGAAAGGTCTCTTACTCTTGGGGAGGGGATTGATCACTGTGGCTTTCATTATGCTTAATCTACATTGTGTGACAGCCATTTTTTTTGTAAAGAAATATACCGACTGGTGACTGGTATATATATTTCATGAATGTTAAGTAACTTAAGAATTGGTTGGGGCATGGTTTCCTCGCCTTGCACGTTCATTAAGTAAAAGAATTAAAATTGATAAGTTGACTTCAATTTTATTGTATCTGAAAGGAACAAAAGCTTTTTGTTGGCATTTTGTAGTAATTTAAGAAAGTAATAATTATCCACTTTCTTTGGGTGCTTGTCTATGTTTATATCATTTATATCAGTTGTTCTATTTTGCATTACAATCACATTAACATACCTCTTTCAAAAGTATGACATGCCTTTCTGTTTCATTTTGCGTGCTTCCATTTGTGGATTTTTGTGGATTTAAACATTGCCCAAAGTTGTTCTATGCCATGTCATAAACAACATGAAAGTCACTTTTCTTTTTGCCCTTTGCCTTTTGGGGTAAATACTGTCCGGGGATGTGAATTTGGACATCGTGAAAGGTGTAGACCACCATCCTCTTGGAATTAAATTTTATGGAGTTTTAACTTAGACCAGACGTTTATATTATAAGAAAGAATGGCATAATGAAATTCAAGTGGCCAATCCCGTTCATATGGGAGAAAAGGGAAGGATGATGATAGTGGTGGTGACGACGATGACATGCTTAAGTTTGTTGCCAGACAATCTGCATTATGCCCACTGAATGGTGGTTTTTACAGTCATCCGTTTCTGGTTTTTCCATAAATGAAGAGGGGACAATTTGTTGCACATGTGGGTACATTCATACTGGTTTATTGGTAATTTGATCCTGATTTGGATTTCTTTTCCTTTTTTGCAGATAATGAGAGATCCTGATACCGGGAATTCTCGTGGTTTTGGTTTCATTAGTTATGATTCTTTTGATTCATCTGATGCAGCTATAGAGGTATTTGCCATTAGTTCCTACTGTCACATCTTTATAATGTTATTAAGTTCTTGACAGAGACTTGTACCTCATAATTTAAGACTTTAATGAGTGAAACAAATTCCTGTTGGATTATGGCACTTGTTGAAATTTGTTTGTGTCTTTTACTTTGTTATGAGCTCAAATCAGTGGCATATCCCGACCGTGCCCACTCATGGTATTCTCTGGGAAAAAAATAGGCCCATGAGTTTTTCATTGTTTTTATTTTCATATTCATAGTTGAGTTGTCGAGGAAATAATTTGTTTACAGTGGACAAAATATGTTGTACGCAGGGGCGGAGCCAGTGTATAACCAGGAGGGGCACTTCCCCGCTCAATATAATATATGTAACTGGTCTTGATGTTTTACCAATATTTGCAATATTTTATGTACAGACCCTACTAAACTTATTGCAGTCTAACTTAAATTAAAATTTAGTCTTATTCCTTTAATTTTCTTAAACAATTCAAAATTTCTTCTTCTTCTCTCAGTGTTTTCCCCTCTCTTTTTTGGTAAGTAAGAAAATTAATATAGAAGGTCCTCAAACGGGGAGTGCATCCCGCATACACTGCCTTTTTTTATTTTTTATAAGTAACTTATATAATGTTTATTCGTTGAATTCTCAGAACAAAAATATAATAAAACAAAGTGACTTTGTTAACTACTTTCTACTTCAAACGTTGAAGTTCTTTGAGAGGTTGTAACTTGAATATTTATATCCTTTAACATGCCCTGTGCGACCTCGTGTTTTTATTAATAGTTGCCAAGGTGACGGTGAGATTTGAAGTAAAGACTTTTGACTCTTAGCATGTTGATTTCCATATACTCCAAAAAGCTTAAACTATTAGTGAGGGTGTAATTATTTAAATTCTTGTACAAACCTAAATAGTTGAACTTTCCTTTTTCTTGCTTTTTTCCTGATTTGGTGACTGAGTATTCTGCTTGAAGTATCTTTGTCCAGTATGGATTCTTGTGATACTTTAAATTTTATATATGAATTGACTCGAGTAGTAAGAGTTTTCGTCCTTTGCAGGCAATGACCGGCCAATACCTTTGCAACCGTCAGATAACAGTGTCCTATGCATACAAAAAAGATACAAAGGGGGAGCGTCATGGTACTCCGGCAGGTTAGGCTTGCTTCTTTATCAAGTTCCCTCCCATACCCACCCACTGGTAGATCGGTTGCATGGATACTGAACATGCAATTTTGGGATCCCTTATAGGGGAGTGGAATTTTAGTCTAAATAGTTCTCTCATGTTGTCGGTGAACAACTTAATTTTAGTATTATGTGCAAATATATGTAGTAATTATAAAATACTTATAGCATCCTGAATACGTGATGGCAATGACTGGGTAATCGTAAAACATTTATAGCATCCTGAATAGCCGATGGCAATGACTGGGATCAATCCATCTTTTCCCACCTTTTAATTGCGTAAAAGGGGTGAAAACCACGATTGGATAACGTCCCATCAGTTTAATCTTATCACACACTATACTGGCATGTGTGAATTTCTGGATCGACTTTTGACTACTTAAGATTTGTTCCTTTCAGACATCACTTATAATTTGTTTTTGTTTAATGCAGAAAGAGTTTTGGCTTCCAACAATCCTACGACCCAAAAGAGCAGGCCCCACACATTGTTTGCAAGTGGACCTCCATCCCTTTCAAATGCTCCGCAGGCTAATGGTACTATTGGCGCTCCAGTACCTCCACCGTATTTTGCAAATGGAAGCGTCCCTCCCGTGTCTCTTCCACCATTCCGCCCTCCACCTCCACAAGGCAGCGTTTTCCCTCCCATGCCTATGCCCGGACCACCGTCTTGGCAAGGTCAGCCACAGCAACCAGGTCAAGGAGGCCCACCACCCGGTATGCCACCGCCACAGCTTCAACAGTACAGGCCACCTCCACCAACCATGCCACCACCACCTCAAATGGGTCAAGTTTTCGCAAGGCCTCCCCCGCCACCAAACGGCATGGGTGTACCACCTCCTGTTTGGCGACCACCTCCACCTCCACAACAACTGGCTGGGAGGCCCTATCCCATGCCACAAATGTCAATGCAGCCACCTCCCCCACTCAACGCTCCCCCACCACCCCCTCCGGCATCAAGTTGAGGACACAAGCCCTTCCATTTGTACTTTAATATATTCTTTGGATGCTTAATTAGGATAATGCAGATTGTACATCAATCACACTTCCATTATATTTAACTAATGTTGGAAGTAGAGTTCAGATTTTGGAAATCGCCACCTTTTCTTCAACTGAGTTTCTGGTATTGTTTGAATTAAAAACTTTTCATTTTAAGAGGTGACAGGAAATTAAGTTCTATATCTTCCTAAATCCCATGAAGTAGTGCTGATTGAGTGCGCGTTGCGGTAATAATTTCTGTGTTCCATATGTATGAAATATATATATATATATATTCTTGGACACAGTGATACAAAGTTATGTTGTGATTGATGCCACATATATATATATATTTTTTTCTGAATGTATGGTCTGAAACATATGAGGATGAACTTATCCAGATCATTGATTAGACTTTTTAATGTTCACCAAAAACCTTTATATGGTATGTTCCATTTTCAGACGCATAGCGCAAACATAGGGTTTGGATTGGAATGAGGGTGGCTTCCTTAAAGGTTGAGTAGACTATATGTTGGTTTTATTCATGTATGAAATGAGCCAAAGATGTACTCACTTTGCTGTCCAAGTGATTTGTTATGATTTAGCAACTTTTAACTAACATGATAGCAAGGCTTTAGGTACAGAAAGTTTTGGTCAGATTCAAAGTAGAGGACATAGCTAACCAAGGTGTGGACAAGAAATATGTACCCTTTTGTAATTAATGAGAAGGATAGTTTGTGACCATATAAACAGTCTTATCTTATATATACCACACAAAGATTTGGGGGTTTGATGTCTATTGCAGTCAAGAAGGTTAAACATCTCATCATGTATAAAGTGGAGAATGTTCATTTCCAAGAAGTGTCAAGTTAGACCAATATCTTTATGGAACCTGGATTTTCTCGACTCCTGTATCGCCAGGGCCGGTCTTGAGATTTCTAAAATTTTGCGGACCCTGCACGGTGGAGGCTCTACCTAGGCGATCTCCTAGGTACAGGGTTGACACTGCATGCCACGTTTTATGTCATTACACCGTGTTTTGCAACAATTGACATCACTTACAAAAGAATTACGTTACATCGCTTATGGAACAACGTGTTGGAACAGCTAAATATTAGTGACACAGTACCAAGGCAGAAGATGAGATCCGGATCTAGATGGGATTCGGATTCTAGATTTATACGTATACGTATACGGCGATATATAAATGAAGCATGCTGTATTACAGAGTGGGGTATTCTAGTATTAGACTAAACTGAAAGATTTCGTATGCAATGTGGTGACTGATGACAAGCTATGCTGGTTAAAAAGTTTCTGAAGTAACAAACAAACATCATGCTTTACAACTTAAATAAATCAGAACAACTGGTCTCAATGCTCAATAATTGCTTAGTAAATGTTAAAAATAAAGCATGATAAAACCAAACTTCATCAAACAATTGCCCCAAAAAATGCTTAAAAACAGAAAAACACAATAATTAACTTCATCTCCTACATTTTCTTGCAATACCTCTCCAATCCAACCTACAATTAGTTTTTTTAGCATTTGAAAATAAAAATGAACTTTGCTAAGTAATTATCAATTAGACACTAAAACCCAACAGCTATTACATGTCTCAACTAAGATAGCCAAAACCCAACTGTGTCCTGCCATGGATTCACAGTTCTAATGTTTTAGTTCACACATTTTTTTCAGTTCATAGTCATATCTCACCAAGAAAGAAATTAAAACTGTTAATATTAGGCCTTGGAACACATCCTGCACCAACACAAAATAATTCTGTATTATATATCCAACTCATTCTTTTTATTCTATCCATTACATTTTTGCAAAATCTAGTGGGGTTGGCCACAACCATACCTTTGATCCCCTATGTGACAGGTGTGGTAACCTTTTTCAGGTTCAGGACAGGTTTGAGTTTAGGTACCTATCATATTTTGAAAAGAACAATAAAAATCATTTCATTGATGGCTTGGAGATTTTGGACAAATTATTGAAAGCAAAAGAAGATTTTAAGAGGATCATAATGTGATATATGATCTATTATTGTCTACAATGACTCCACTAAAAAACCAACAACAAGCTGCATTTTTCATGAACCTCTATGTTGCCTCTTTTTTAAGGCTAAATGACATTAAACACAAGCTGTAATGTTGAGATAAAAATGCAGCAGCGAAACAAATTTCTAGCATAAATGTGAGAACGATTGAGTGCATCGATGAAAGTGGCTTGTTTAAATAGAAGGTTATGGTATAAGTGTAAGTTCCATACCCAACTGCTCTACGCATGCCACCATCAACACCATATGAGTCAAGATTGTCAAACTCACGCATGATTCAACCAAGTCAAGAATGACAGCTCTAATCACGCTTGGAAATAGAAGGCATATCCACATGCATCAAATGTCAAGATATACATCCCACGCTTGTACAAGTTGTTGGTTTGTTTGTATCCTATCTTTCATCTATAAATATAGGTATTCTGTGGGTTGTAAAAAAAAGAGCAAGATACACAGAAAGAGAGTTCTGTGAGAGTGAGCGAAAAGAGAGTGTGAGGTATTGAGTTGAGTAGAGTGAATTGTAATCTTCTCTTCCCCATCATTTTTCTTCAAACGAAAATAAACTCTCTCAAAAGTGGATGTAGGTACCAATTGGACTGAACCACTATAAATTTTGGTGTCTAAATTGGTGTGTGTGTATGTGTGTGTTTTCGAATTGGTTCGGGTATAGCAATAAGATAGAGGCCAAAAACCATCAATTATGAGGGAAGACACAAGAGCATGTATTGGAAATTATGTGTGATAGTTGCCAAAGTAAGGCTCTTTGCTAATCATTTTTGTTTTGTTCTTTTATTTTTTTCTTTTCATTTACTTGAAAGTTATATCGTTGATCTGTTTTGTTTGGTGTCATCTTATTCCACTTTGTCATGTTGTTTGGTGTCATCTTATTCTCTTTCGACTTCACCAGCTATCTACCAAAAAACTAAACAAAAAAAAAGGCAAGAACTTGGGATATGGACACGAAGACAAGAAGAAGTTCCCACTTTTAATGAACCGCCAGGGGATGGGCAACTCATAGCTTAGTTCTCACCAAGACACTTCTTTTTGGTACATCTATCTACCTCTCGGGGAAAAAATCGTCTCAAGTACTTGACACCAAATGAGGGGTGTCCTATACCCATCCAATGGTGTGTATTCATCCATCTAAAAATGCAAATCCCTAGACAAGTGATAAGTGAATCCACACCATTAAATGATGATGGACCCCGCACTTGATGGCCTCACTTGAGGCCATCGAGATGATTTAAACCTCTCCCTCTCCCTCCTTATAAAACTACAAATTCTCCAAAACAAGTGTGAACCACATACTATTCTCTAATCCAAAACTCTTGCATAGATTAAAACTTCCTTCAAAACATTTCCTAATTCTCTTTCTTTCTACTATTTGAACTCCAGTCTAGAAGACTGAAGATACTCCAATTTGTTCTTTTTCTTCCTCCAACTTTTTTCTGAAGATCAAAATTCATTTGAATTTTTTTTTTTTCTGTTCAAATTTTCAGATAAGTTTTCCCACAACATCAACCTTATAATAGGTACTAAAACCACCCTCGCGATATAATTTGTCTTAGTAAGTCCTAAAAAATTTAGACTAAAGAAATGTTTTCTGAATCGGTGAGCTCAAAACTAAAGCGCGTATGGATCACAGGACCTTTGATCATTGGCACTGGACCTTCGGGGCTAGCTGCAGCTGCATGCCTTAAGCAGAAAGGTGTTCCCTTTCTGATTCTCGAGAAAGAGAGCTGTTTAGCGTCTCTCTGGAAACGGAAGACATATGACCGTCTAAAACTCCACCTCCCAAAGGAATTTTGTGAACTTCCTCATATGCCATTCCCTAAAGAATTTCCAGCCTACCCTACAAAGCAACAATTTGTAAGCTACTTGGAGGCATATGCTAAACATTTCTCGATCGAGCCAATTTTTGGAGAGGAGGTTCACTGGGCTAAGTATGACGCAACCATGGGGTTCTGGCAGGTGCAAACCAATGAGTCTGAGTATGTGTGCCGGTGGCTCATTGTAGCAACCGGGGAAAATGCAGAACCAATGCTGCCAGACGTTGCCGGACTTTCAGAATTTGGAGGGAAAGTACTACATACTAGTGAATACAAAAATGGAGTTGATTTTGGAGGAAGTAAGGCTTTGGTTGTGGGGTGTGGTAACTCTGGCATGGAGGTTAGTTTGGATCTGTGTAATAGCGGAGCCCAAGTTTTTTTGGTCATAAGAGATAAGGTATTCAATCTTTCCCTTTTGCATTTCCATTTTAGTGCCTTACTACTTGACTCACTAAACATTTTTTCTATCCATTTTAATTCCTTATTGAGGTACTAACATGTGTTCTGTTCTGCCATTTCATCGTAACAATGTCTTATCATCAAAATTAAAATAAATAGTTGTTAAATGTCAGATTTTTGTTAGCTGTTTTGATTAGCTCTCTATTCATTTGCCACTTTTTTGTCTTTGTCATTACTCATGTTTTTCTTTATGACTTTGCAGCTGCATATTTTGCCTAGAGAAGTGTTCGGAAGATCTACCTTTGCTGTTTCGATGCGTTTGCTAAAATGGTTTCCGGTAAGACTAGTTGATTGGTTTCTCCTCCTCTGCTCACGGGTGATTCTTGGAGACGTATCGCAAATAGGTATCAAAAGGCCTGAAATCGGTCCCCTTGAGCTCAAGAACACTAGTGGAAAAACCCCGGTTTTGGATGTCGGAGCTGCTGCTAAAATTAGGTCATGTGAAATCAAGGTTAGTGCTGTTTAATCTCATCATTTTCAGATGTTGAAATTACTAAGAACACAAGATAAAGTCTCTTGGACTATTGAGTAGCAAAACAAAAAGCTTGAAAATTTAAATGCAATGCATAATTTTTTTTTACCAATATCAGCTATGCAATAAGATGGATGCACCTAAAGGGAACATGCACTCCCTACAAATTAAAGCAATAAAAATGAACTTTTCATTATATAATGATCACAGCATATCTAAGTATGGTAATCATTTCTATTCATGATGCTGGTTTTTAGTGGATCGCGTTTTCTTAAGCTACATTAAACTCTCAGGTGGCTTGTGGTATTCGAAGATTCACAGCCAGAGGTGCAGAATTTCTGGATGGAAAAGTAGAGGAATTTGATTCGGTAATTCTTGCAACGGGTTACAGAAGCAATGTAGCATCGTGGCTAATGGTAAGCGCACGACCTCTACGTAGAAAATAGTGTATATATAACTATGCTTATATTTCAATTCTAATTCACAACATTTTGTTCTTCTATAAGGAGGATGATTTCTTCAACCAAAAAGATGGCTACCTGAAAAGCTCATTCCCGAAGCACTGGAAGGGCAAGAATGGAGTATACAGTATTGGTTTCAGTAGAAAAGGATTGTTGGGAGCTTCCATTGATGCACAAAGAGTAACAGAAGACATTGCAAGGCAATGGCACTCTGAGATGAAGCACCTGCCTCTCAAATTTTAGCCTATACTACAAAGGACAGTAATGAACTAATATATATATATTTTTTTCCAGCTTTGCTGTTATTCCTATATGGCCTAAAATTTCATCTTATTGTTAACAGTGTGATGTATATTAGTTCAAAAAATCATTATAACAATATGGTAGTGGTAAAGTTGCTGTTGTGGCTTGCACAATTTTAAGTGCATGAGGTTGACTCTTAGCTCTGATCTATTAGTTGTCTCTTCAGTCAAGACTGGCTTTATTATGTATATGAGTATGCAATTAGAATATAATCTTGATGAACTTAAAATTTCAGTGTCATTTCTTAGGACTAATCAAGAGCTAATGAGCGATAAATTTGAATCCGTTTTAAGTAGCCAAGAACTCAAAAACTCTGTTTAGACACTTGAATATAATCTTGATGAACTTAAAATTTCATTTCAGTGTCATTTGAAAACACTGTGAAGTAATAATGTCTTCTTCTTAGGACTAGCTATCACAATCCATCAAAGTTGTTTTCTTAGCAATCAAAAGCAAAAGTGATTTTAAGTAAGTCCATGAAGGTTGGTTTGAAGATTGAGACAAGCATTTGTAAGGGGCTTTGTCATCCTTGTCCTAGGAGTGAGATTTTGAAAAGACGAAGTTCTTTGAATTATTTTCGCAGAAAATTACTGACCTCGAGACTCGAACACAAGGGTATGCAAAAAAGGAAAACCATCATCAGGAGACCTACCCAAATGCGTGTAGCTTTTGTGACATCGTAATATTATTGAAGTATATAAATACTTAAGTTACACCCTCATATCACAGTAGGAAGTCATGTGTTCGAATCTCACCGTCACCAGTTTTTAAAAAAAAATTATTTCACGTATTGGATAAAAAAATAAGCCACACGTGAGGGGGCATGTTGAAGTATATAAATACTTAAGTCACGCACATGAATCCTTTTGAGTCAAATCTCTCTGCTGAACTCCACAGTCCTCAATTCATCTCCCAAACTCCATGGTCCTTTCAAGTAGCTCAGCAAATTAATTGAATGTACCAACAAATGTAACAATTCTAGAGGCTTTATTGCAATGATTTTTCGCTTTTTTCATTGAAGTCGCACTCCATACCGTCAGTCACAAGAACTGCAACCAACTTTCAACAAGATTGTCTCTGTCAATTCTGTTTCGAAATTCAGCACATGAGAAGTAGTGATGCAGATGATGATGAATACTCGAGAAAGACTTCCGAAGTCAATTACCCATGGTAATTTTTATCAGAAGGTAATGATTTTTAAAGATTCACGGCAACTATATGACATGCTTGATTTGCAATTCTGAAAATTATTTTTTTAAAAAAAATTTAACTATAAAAATGTTTGTTTTCATAAAACTATCTTTTATTATCTTCAAATAATGTTTTTTTTCTGTTCATAATGAGAAATGTTTTGAAATATGTAAACCAAAAATGCCCGTAGTGATCCCAAAATAAAGAAAGATACTACAACATTCACTTGCATTATCTTACTTAACAGTGACACGGAAGAATGGATCTCAGAACCTGTTTTACATATTTTTATTCTTTTTTATACTTACAGTTTTCAAAATACGTCTACATGAATATGGGAACATCTCGTATAATAAGTACCAATGATTTTTCTCTCAGCAACGTGGGAGTGACAATCACTTCCTTTGGAGACGCAACACTGACGATGATACCATCGACTTGTACCACAACATGTGAATAGTGTTCACTTTGCATTCTCTAATTGTCAACGGTTTCGTATCTACACAGTACAATGTGAACATTAACATGGTGGTCACCATCTGTACAGTGATGGACTTCATTTCAACATTCAGCAACTTAAAACCGTGCAAGTAACTCAAAAATTGAACTACTTCTCAATTAATGTTGTTGGCACCATGGTTTGCCATCGCGGCATCTCTTATTGTTATGGTTGCGATAACAGTATAACGGACTCATATAATATTATTCTTAAAAATAATTATTTGATAAGTATAAATATTGCGTAATTGTGAGTATCAATCTTGTATAATAGTATCTACACAATATTAATATATTCCAAAAATATATTCATTCAAAAATATATTCATTCTGTCTCAAAATAAGTGCTTATTTTTCTTATTTTCCTTGCCCCAAAATAAGTGTCAACTTTTAAAAAGTCAAAATACTTCATTTGGTCAATTTACCAATTTAATTTTCAACCATTAAAGTTATAAAACATATACATTATAAACCATCACATTACTATGGTGGAACCATGGGTAAAATTGATATTTCATTCACTAACACTATAATAAAAGACATCCTCTTCCCAAAAGGGACCTATGATTTGGGACGGAAGGAGTATGTACTTTAAAAAAAAAAGAAGTAAAGTTGGCCCCACAATTTTTTTTTTCCTGATAATTTTAATTTGATGTCTCTAAGGACTTGTTTTGTAATTGGTTTTGGTTCCAATTTTTTGGTTTTGGTACGAAATGGTGGTACCAACCCATGTTTGGTAAAATTGGTGTTGGTACTACTATAACAAACCAATGGTACCAAAATATGACATTTTTGGAACCATCAACTTTGATGGTTTGGGTGGTGCGAACACTATATAGCAAACCAATAGTACCAACCCATGTTGCACCATCTCACCCACATCAAACCAAATCCCATTTTTCTAATATTAATATATTAATATTAATATTTTAATATATTATAATATTATAAATTTTAATATTAATATATTAATATATTATAATATTAATATATTAGTATATTAATATATTTTAATATTACAAAATTTTAATATTTATGAATAAAATGTGAAACCATCCCAAGTTATCAAACATGATTTAATTTTTCAGCATCATTTTTTCTTACACCAAAACCATCTGCACCAAACATAGTTTGAAACCAAAATAAAACTACATCAAACCAAATCCAACCCAACCTAAATCAAAACCAAAAACTAACACCGCACCGTTACCAAACATGACCTAAGAGGAAGAGGACAACATATTGATGGAATGTTAGGACCATTGCCAATTGGGACTAATATGATAGAAGCAACATATATATATATATATGCCAGTCTGGACCAGAGAGTTTAAACATTGTACTGTTGTCATCAAGGCATATCTATGGTTGTGATTGCTCTAGGATTTCAAGTCAAACACGTTACTCAATCATTGCTCTACAGTGATCATTCAAAACAAAAGAGGACATGACAAACTCTTCTTATTTTATTGTTTATTTTAATAATTTATTATTATTATTATTGTTGTTGTTGAACTAAATAATTGATAAGGTCGTCAATAATAAAACCACTCCCTATTGTTGTGTTCTTATTAGAACTTACTTAAAATTGGTTTATTATATGGAGTATTTAAGGAAATAGAATGGGTCTTACAATAAATACTCATTTACTATATCGACACCTTTCAAAAATATTACGAACCAAATGATATGATGAACCATGATTCCTATACAAAAAAGAATTCAGTAATTACGAATTCGTTAAACTCTTTTTCCTTCTCATTTTCCCCTCATTTTCCTTTGTCAACTTCCTTTTAGATGACACTAGGTTTTGAAAAGTTTACTAAAAAAAATGAGCAATGTTGTTGAAAAAAAAACATCTAATAAAATTTTCAAAATAAAAAAATAAATTTGATCTTCCTACATACCATATGTTTGAACCACTTGTTCTCTTCATGATACGAGGAACTCGTGACCTTGTATTTTTAATGCTAAGAACAAAAGTTGGTTCATGAACTAATATATGTCCAATGTAGAGACAATGTGGATATAGTTGTTTTGGTGATGAAGCTTTAGAAATGAAGGCCTTTGTTATTTGAGACCAATCAAATAATGTATGATCAAAGTGTGTTTCGCCCTTCTGATGCATATGCTTAAGTAGGTCCAATGCACTTCATCAAAAGGCCAAAAACATGCATGGTCGGGTGTCCATGACTTCAAAAATTATTATATTGGCCAACCGACCCAGGCCCAACCCAAACCCGATGCTAATCTGATTTTGTTTTAGCCTTGTCTGGCCCGCCCAAAGTGTATTCCAGAATGAAATCAATCCGATCCGGTCAGGTTGGGCGGGTCATCCGAGTTGGTTGGAATTTTTTTTTTTTTAAAAAGAAAAAAACATTTTTCTGTATATAATACATATACTGTGTATATGTATATGAATGAGAAATAGATCAGATATTTGTATCTATTTTTTTTTCTTTGTACATATATAGATATATTTAAGTATATAGAAATTAGGATTCAATTTTTTTGTCTTTATATATATATACATACATATATGTGTATATATAATATGAGAAGAAATTTGTGAGTCAATTTTTCTTAACCAAAGGATAAAACATAGTTATAGATAATACATACATATATATTCAATTTATTTTTCTTAACCTATTAGATTTGGGTTTATATATATATATATATATATATATAAAGGATGGAGAGAGATGCTGCAGAGAGAAAGGGACAAGAATGGCGATGCGGTGACGACACTAGGCGGATGCAGCGGCGGCAAGAGAGGGCTGTGATGAGGAGGCAGGTTGAGACTTGGAAGCTTTTAGGGTTTCAAAAAAGAGAGGTGACGAGGAGATAGGTTTAGAAGTGGAAGCTTTTAGGTTCCAATATATATATATATATATATATTTATACTAATGGAATTTGGGTTGTTCGGGTTGAACCCGACCCAACCCGAAATGGGACAGGCTTAGTCCAATCCAACCCAAGCTGAGACGGGCTCAACCCAATTGAGCCCGAATTGAAGATTTTTTGGGCTAGGCTCGGGTTGGGCTGGGCTAGACCGCCCAAGTTGCAATCCTACATTACGCGCATAGTTCGCAGTATAATCTTAAACGTTAAATATTGTCTGATTTATAATATTTTTAAAAGATACCAATAAATATTGATACTTATTCGATAATGCATTTTAGATTGATATTATTCAAATCCGTTACAATATTATTGAAAATGAAACTGATGCCGCGACAACTGCGAACCATGATTACGGGATAGTATAACATGAGTTCCATCTGAGTGTATATAAGCAAAATTTCAAGAAAAGAAAAATAAACGTCAACAAAAAGTTAAGGGGCATTATGAACTTAAAATTTGGAATTTTTTTTTTCATTCTTTAATTTTAGAGGATGTATGTAACTGAAAATGTTGTTTAAATATTATTGTTCAATAAAGAAAATGACGGATATACTATCTCCTAGATTAATTCTCACGAATTACATAAAACTCCACTAACTTGATAGAGGTATTTTGGACAATAAACCCCCTCCTTGATTGTATGGCTTTTCTACAAAACGTTACAAGTCAAGAAATTTTAATACAATTTTATCCCACTTTTTATCACTTGAAAATTTAACAATATGAGTTTGTGGCACAAAGGTCACCCAAATTCATCAATTCTTTCTTTTCTAATTTTCAAATTAGTGTAGTTGTCGGTTTATAGGTAAACAATCAAGAATTTTTTTTTAAAATAGTCATGGTCTTCGTAATTATCCTTGTTCTTTTCAAATCTTGGCAGCACTGACGTGTCAATCCACGTGGCAATGATGTGTTACCTACTTATTGGGAAACTAGATCTCCAAGATTTAGGATTATTGAACACTGTAAGAGTTGAAATGTCCAGCCCAACTGAACCCATCTGTCATCAGGCCCATCAAGTTTTTGGGCCAGCAAGCTTTTTATGAACCCAGTAATGAAGCCCATTTAGAAAATGTATATAAAGAGAATCCGAAAATTAATAAAGGCATTCGAAAAGGTGTTGAACATTTTTATGTGTTTACACATTGGCGCCGTCTGTGGGAAGCAGATGAGGAGTTCCTGATTTTTCAAATGCCCTTCGGTACCTGTAAAATCGCCTCCTTCTTCCCATCTCAAAAGGCTAAGTCTGTTTGATAGGCAAAAGACCCTCCACCTCCAAAAACCTCCACTCACTACCTCCCCGGACGAGAATGCCAGTCACTCGTTCACAGGCAGGCATTCTGCCCACTGAGGACAATCGTGCAGAGGATTCCCAGACCATGGAGCAAATTCTTCAACGCTTGGCGGCTGCTGAGGAACGTAGCGTGGCCTTGGAGAAACAGAATGCAGAGCTCATGGAGAGGTTGGCTCCACCAGCAGCTGCCTTACCGGCAGTTACGCCTAACCCTCCGGTGGCGGCGATCGACCATTCTCTGAACCAACCTGAAGAGCACGCCGAATCTTCTCAGCGCTCAAGAAAGGCTCCAGCAGCCGACGAGTCTATAACCCCCCAGAAACTTCAAGCAATGATGGATGAGTTCCAAAGGAAAGTTCTCGAGGACTTGAGGTCCCGATCTACGGACGACATGGCCATCCAGGCGTCCACTGAATTGATACAGTCGCCCTTCGTTCAGGAAATAACCCAAGAGCCTTTCCCAAAGAAGTTCGTTATGACACAATTCACCCCTTATGATGGCACAAGGGATCCCGAAGAGCACATATACCAGATTCATCAGAAAATGACCATGTACGCCGAGAACGAGTCCCTGCTATGTAAAGTGTTCTCCACAAGCCTTGCTGAGGCCGCCCTATTATGGTTTAGGAAGCAGCCACCCCGATCCATTAGCAGCTGGCAACAGTTAACCAGGCTCTTCATCGCCCAGTATTATGGAAACAAGAGACAGAAGAAGACCATATCCTGCCTCTTCACCATGATCCAGGAGAAAGGAGAGTCACTGAAAAGTTTTCTATCCCGATTCAACATCGAGTCCTCTTCTGTGGATAATTGTGACCAGCACTCTGCGGTTGAGGCATTCAGGATGGCCCTTATTCCTGGAACAAAGTTCCATCAATCTTTGGTGAAGCGCCCTCCATCGGGCATTGGGGAACTAAACTCTAGGGCCCAGGGATACTTGAGAATTGAAGAGGAGGAAACTATCAGGCAAATGAGATCAGCCTTTGTCGGCCTTGAAATCCAGTCCAAGGATCGATTGATCGATCGGAAGCGATTAACTCCACTGGGATCGTCAGCCCCAATGGGATTATCAGTCACAAAGCCATCTAAACGACCCAGGTTAGAAGAAAGGATAACACCCCTGAAGGTTAGCCTTGCAAAACTTTACCAGGAGAACAAAGCCAAAGGAATTTTCCAGCAACCCCCTACCATGCGACAACCACTTGACCAGAGAGACAAGACAAAACACTGCGCTTTCCATGGTGATTTCGGGCACATCACGAACGAATGCCGCAATCTAAGGCAACAGGTGGAGACGTTACTACTTCGCGGAGTACTCCGGGATTACGTCCAACGAGACAGGCCAAGAACTGATCAACGCGCCCTCGGCGTCCCTCGAAACCCCTCGGATGCACAGCCGGTTAAAATCATCAACATGATTCATGGTGCCCCCCCACCCAAAGAGACTGAAGGATCGCGCCGAAGCTATCTACGGAAAGCCCACAAAATGAGAAAAGTCAACGAAATTAGTGAAGCCCGATACAAGGCTGAAGAAACTCACATCACTTTCTCGGTGTCGGACCTTCGGGGAGTCCAAACCCCGCATGAAGACCCTCTGGTTGTGACCCTAATGGTGGCCAACTGCCTTGTGAAAAGAGTCGTGATCGATCCTGGGAGCAGTGCCAACATCATCACCAAATGGGCTTTCGAAAAGCTCGAAATCAATCCATCTGAAATTATGACATCCCGATGCCCCATCGCAGGTTTTGACGGCAGGCAAATCGAGCCGATCGGTAAAGTTCAGTTACCTGTGTCTGCCGCTCATAGGACCCTGACCGAGACATTCGTTGTGGTGGACGCCAAACCTTAATACAATCTGCTTATGGGAAGGGGATGGATTCACCGAATGCAAGGTGTGCCTTCGACTCTTCACCAGGTCATGAGATGCTTAAGCCCTGACGGTACAGGCACCATTGATGTCAAGGGCGACCAGGTGGCCGCCAAGGAATGTTATTCGGTCACTCTGAAGGAGATTCGGAAGGTCCAGGCCCCAGGGGTACCCCGATCGAAGGAGCAAAGTTCATGCTCCAAATAGCAATTAAAGAATGGGGAGCCGGGCTCCCCAATTGTGGTTGAACCACTACAATCGATCTGTGTCGTGCCCGACAACCCGGAAAAAGTTACTTTTGCAGGTACAACCCTCACCGATTCTGAATTTGAGGAACTAACACAATTGCTGCAGGACAACTCTGACGTCTTCGCATGGGAGCATACAGACATGCCGGGAATAGATCCCGACGTTTCACAGCACTCATTGCATGTTGACCCATACGTCAGACCAGTCAGGCAAAAGCAAAGGCGCATGGGGGCACATCGGAACCGAATTATAGCAGATGAGGTATCCAGACTGCTCCAGGCCGGCTTCATCCGGGAAGTCAGGTATCCCGTATGGCTTGCCAACGTCGTGGTTGTCCAAAAGAAAAACGGCAAATGGAGGGTTTGCGTTGATTTTACCGACTTGAACAAGGCATGCCCGAATGACAGTTTTCCACTCTCAAAGATCGACTAGATGGTTGATGCTACCTCAGGCTATGACCGTCTAACTTTCCTGGATGCCTATTCAGGTTACAACCAAATAAAAATGAACCCGAAGGATGAGGAAAAGACTTCCTTCATTACTGAAACAGGTACATACTGCTTTAAAGTTATGCCTTTCGGACTGAAAAATGCAGGTGCTACTTTCCAGAGATTGGTCAACAAGATCTTTAAAGGTATGATGGGCACAGTAATCGAAGCCTACATTGACGATACTGTAGTCAAGAGCAGAAAGAAGGAGGACCACATCACTCACCTACGCCAAGTGTTCGCTACCCTCAGGTCCCATGGCATGAAGCTTAATCCAGCAAAGTGTTCTTTTTGTGTATCATCTGGACAGTTCCTGGGGCACATCGTGGACCGGACTGGTATCCAAGCCAGCCCGACACAAGTCAAAGCCTTGATAGAAATGAAGGAGCCCCGAACACATAAAGACGTTCAAGTCTTGACGGGAAGAGTGGTAGCACTTAGCAGATTCATCTCACGACTCACTGATCGGTGCCGACCATTCTTTCAAGCAATAAAGGTGAAGAAGGGAGAGATCTGGGGTCACGAACAATCGGAGGCCCTGGCGGGGTTAAAAGAGTACCTGACCATGCCCCCCATCTTGTCTACACCAACCCCCGATGAAGTCTTATACCTTTATTTAGCAGTATCCTCCGCTTCAACCAGCGCCGCCCTCATCAGAGAGGACGGGAACCTTCAAATGCCAATATTCTACACCAGCAAATCCTTGGCTGAGGCAGAAACTAGATACAACAGGCAAGAAAAACTGATTCTGTCACTGGTGAAAACCAAGAGAAGGCTAAGGCATTACTTTGAGGCCCACCCTATCGTTGTCCCAACAGCTACACCCCTACGGGTTATTATGTCGAAACCTGACCTCTCAGGACGAATCTCTAAGTGGGCCATCGAGTTGGGCATATATGATTTGACATACATATCCCGAGTTTCCATCAAAGGACAGGCTGTAGCGGACTTTTTGCTCGAGAGTGAGACTGATGAGCCAGACCAGAACAGTGAACTGGATACATGGAAGATCTTTGTGGATGGATCAGCCAGCTCTTCCGGATCAGGAATTGGCCTGGAAATTTTAACACCTGATGGGACACGCCTTCATATGTCGGTGCAATTGCAGTTTCCGGCCACAAACAATGAGGCAGAGTACGAGGTCGTCGTATCCGGTTTGAGGATAGCCCGAAGCCTCAAGATTTAGTCCTTAGCAGTACACAGTGATTCTCAACTTGTTGTCCGTCAGATCAACGGAGAATACGAAACAAAAGACCCGACAATGAAGTTGTATCGAGCGCTAGTTTTGAAGGAGACAGAAAGTTTTCACAGAGTCACCTTTACCCAAATCCCCAGGAATGAAAACTCTGAAGCTGACCACCTGGCCAATCAAGCTTCCTCAGCCGGAGAGGATCTAACCCGGGTTGCACTGTTGGATTTTATTCAGAGGCCCAGCATTCAAGAGCCCGAACGAATAATGCTCATCCCATGGGAGCCCAGTTGGATGGATCCCCTGATAGATTACTTACGTAATGGAACTCTTCCTGAAAATAAAGCTGAAGCTCACAAGGTCAGGAGGAATTCGGCCCGGTACTCAATCATAAACGGGCAACTCTACCGAAAGTCCTTTTCCGGTCCCTACCTGAGATGTATCACACCGTCAGAATCTAGAGCAGTGATGCACGAGATTCACAGTGGGGCTTGTGGAAACCACTCCGGCAGCAGGTCCCTTGCCCATAAGGTACTGTCTCAAGGGTACTTCTGGCCCTACCTGTCTCGGGATGCCGAGGAATACGTCCGAAGGTGCAAGCCCTGTCAAATGCACGGGGATGCTATCCATCGGCCACCTGAGTTCCTGCATCCCACTATAGTACCGCACCCATTCGCCCGGTGGGGAATGGATATAGTGGGACCCTTACCGAAAGCAATCCGGTCGAATGCGTACGTCCTTCTGGCAACCGACTATTTCACCAAATGGGTTGAAGTCGAAGCCTATCCCACCGTCAAAGGGAGTCACGTCATCAAATTCGTTTGGACCAACATTATATGCAGATTTGGGCTACCAAGAACGATCATGATGGATAACGGAACAAACCTGGACAACAAGGAGGTTAGAGCATTCTTTGCCGAACATGGTATAAACCAGAACACGTCTTCCGTCGGCTACCCGCAAGGGAATGGGCAGGCGGAAAGGACAAATCGAACTATATTCAACACTCTGGCCAAAAAACTTGAAGAGGCCAAAGGGACCTGGTTAGAGAAACTGCCCGAAGTTCTCTGGTCATACAGAACGACCCCCAGACAACCCACTAGAGAGACCCCTTTTGCCATGGCGTACGGTGCTGAAGCTGTGATTCCGACTGAGATCCGGGTTCCAACCCTCCGGAGCGAGGCCTGGATCGAAGGACCAAGTAACCAGCATTTGGCTCAGAATCTTGATCTTCTGGATGAAAGAAGGGAGGCCGCCGGGATCAAGCTGGCTGCTTACCAACAGCAAGTCCGGAACCACTTCAATCAAAGAGTCAAAAGAAGAGAGTTCCAGATCGGAGACATGGTCCTTAGGCGCAAAATCGGGCTTGTAGGCAAGCTCAGGGAGCCTTGGGAGGGCCCGTACACCATCTCTGAAGTCATCGGTCGCGGAGCATATCGAGTCCGAAGGAATATTGATGGCGGAATGGAACCAAACTCCCAGAACGCCTCTCGCCTCAAGAGGTACTACCCTTGATGGGCCAAGTCCTGTTTTTACTTGGATCTTTTTGTAAAAAGGCTACAACAACTGGTCGGTAAAAATCATTATTATGATTATTATAAAATCTGCTGGTGTGCCCGAAGTCACAACACAGATCTGAAGCGATCATTGTTCCAAAAATAAACTAAGTGTTGCATTGACTTTCGCATGGCCTGAAGAGCCAGAAGTCACAACACAGATCCTGAAGAGATCATTGTTCCAAAAATAAACTAAGTGTTGCATTGACTTTCGCATGGCCTGAAGAGCCCGAAGTCACAACACAGATCCTGAAGAGATCATTGTTCCAAAAATAAACTAAGTATTGCATTGACTTTCGCATGGCTTGAAGAGCCCGAAGTCACAACACAGATCCTGAAGAGATCATTGTTCCAAAAATAAACTAAGTATTGCATTGACTTCCGCATGGCCTGAAGAGCCCGAAGTCACAACACAGATCCTGAAGAGATCATTGTTCCAAAAATAAACTAAGTGTTGCATTGACTTCCGCATGGCCTGAAGAGCCAGAAGTCACAACACAGATCCTGAAGAGATCATTGTTCCAAAAATAAACTAAGTGTTGCATTGACTTTCGCATGGCCTGAAGAGCCCGAAGTCACAACACAGATCCTGAAGAGATCATTGTTCCAAAAATAAACTAAGTGTTGTATTGACTTGCGCATGGCCTGAAGAGCCCGAAGTCACAACACAGATCTTGAAGAGATCATTGTTCCAAAAATAAACTAAGTGTTGCATTGACTTCCGCATGGCCTGAAGAGCCCGAAGTCACAACACAGATCCTGAAGAGATCATTGTTCCAAAAATAAACTAAGTGTTGCATTGACTTCCGCATGGCCTGAAGAGCCCGAAGTCACAACACAGATTTTGAAGAGATCATTGTTCCAAAAATAAACTAAGTGTTGCATTGACTTTCGCATGGCCTGAAGAGCCCGAAGTCACAACACAGATCCTGAAGAGATCATTGTTCCAAGAACAAACTAAGTGATCCATTGACTTTCGCATGGCCTGAAGAGCCCGAAGTCACAACACAGATCCTGAAGAGATCACAAAACTTTGTAAAAATAAACAAAGTAACCAAGAATCGTTATAACTGTAAAAGTCGAAAGTGGAATGGACAAAACCTATTATATCTCATTCAAAATGGGCCCCTGTGGCCAAGGCTTACAATGCATTTCATAAACAGTAAATACTAAAGGTCAACGCTGGTGCCCGATACATTTGGGTTCACTGAAACGATGGCCCCATCGGGAGCCGGAGGATCAGGAGGGGCGGTTATGCTCATTCCTGGGAGAGGCTTGGTCAGGAACTCGCAGAAATGAACATCGTCTGGACCATCAACCGGATCGTCGTACGGAGGGGAGATGCCCAGACTCTCATCCAGTTCTTCCACCGAGGCAAAAGTCCTTTCTTCGACGGGTTTCTGCATGTCATTAAAGCATGACCTCCAACCAAACCCGATCCGGTATTGGGAGGTTTCGCAGAAACGCTTATACATTTCGTTCCCACCCCGGTGACACATCTCCACCACCGACCTCTCCGTGGCAAGGAGATTCTCCATCTCAGCCCTCTCCTCCAGGAGCTTCGAATTGGAAGCCGTCAAGCTCTCATTATTAGCTTTCAGGCTCCCATTCTCAGCCTTCAAGGCCTCCGTCTCAGCAAAGAGGGCCCGCCGAACTGCTTCCATTTCTTTAATTTTTTCTTGAGCCGCCCAAAGCTGTTGCTCTGCAGCGACTGCCCTTCGGGACTGGACATCCAACTTTTCATTGGATATGGACAGTTGGTTGGCGACCTTCATCCGGGATTCCTCCTTCAATCTCAGGAGCTCGTTGGACTTCTTGAGCAACTTGGTGTCCTCCTCCATTTTTGCATTGTAGGCCTGTGTCAGGTAGAGCATCTGCCAAAAGGTTAAGTGTTAGCCTGATAAGGAAATAAATAAAATATTAAATGCAGTTGAGAAATCTGCAGATTCAAGCACTACCTTCATAACAACCTCTGGACCTGTCAGTGCCAACTCCTCCCGATCGATGGTTCTCAGCCTCTTTCGGTCTATGGGTGTCCAGATCTGAGATCCCATAGCCCGAAGGGCAGTGTCATTGTCAATGGTCGCATGCCCTGCAACCAGAAAGTCGCCGCCCGGGAGTCTAATCTTCGGCGCCCAGGGCACGGGTAGCTCCGTTTCAGTTGCGGCCCCACTGTCATCCAGTACGATGGGAGATGATTGTGTCTCCGTTCGGGCCCTTACTGACCGTTCGGGTAGATTCTCCTCCAATCGGGGATGTCGCGCCCCCGTCAGGCTCATTTCCCCTTCAACCAACCGGAATTCAGGGACGGGAACATCCCCTGAGGATTGAGCAACCTCCTATGATCCTTGAGGAGGAGTCTGGCCGGTTTTCACATTTCCCATCGGTGGAGATGGAGCTACCGGGTTATTCTCTACAGGAGGCGAGAGAACAGGACCAGCCGGAGGGGTTAGAACACTTTGTGATCCTTGCCCGATCTGGATCTCACCGGGGGCTGAATTTGAGGCTTGAGGTCCAACTGCCCGCTTATGCTTCTTCTTCAACACCGCCTGCGGGATCCTCAGCATCTCTGTAGATAGGGCTTGCAAATTGGAACCTGTCAAGAAACTGGTACACATCCTCAAAGGCTGTCCCCAAATTTTCGATTTCAGCAATTCAAAACGGGTTCTGATATAATTTGAGGTTTTATATTCGTCAGGCGCTCCCAGAAATTCAAGCACATGGAGGCCTAACTTATCATTGCACTGATCACAATTGCATGCCCCCCTATGGAATGGCTTGAAAGAAGGGAAAATGTGTTGGTTAAACTCGTTGGGGACTTTGAATCTGGATGAGCTGGGGAGTCTCCAACTCCCACTTACAAGGACCATCCTTTCTTTCCACCCTTTATTGGATTTTTCAGTACCATCACAAATTTTCCTCCCACTAAGGGGAAAAAGATTGTACCGGCCCCTGCACTCCTTCTGGGCCTGTATTTTATAACAGAACAGAAGTTCCGCCAGACCAAGGTCAAGTCCTAGATCCCGATTGATCATCAAGATCATGGCCAAGACCCGGAAGAAGTTAGGTCCCACCTGAAGTGGGGCCAAACCTAAGGTAGCTAAGGCATAAAGGAAGAAGGGCTGGATCGGGAATCTAATGACCTGAAGGTGAAAGGCCGACAACAAAATCTGATGATCCAAAACTCCCTCACCCTTCCTAAAATCATACTTTTTAGGATAATTTTTAATAATCACCCAATCGGGTACCCCGCATTTAACCCTTAACTTTTTTAATACCGACTCTACCCTGTTCATAGGGGGAATGGGATCAGCATAAAACTGATCTCCCGAAACCCCTGCAACCGGATTTCCGGCTGCTGCGACGTTCCGGTTAACTTCCGGTGGGCTAGACACAATTGTCCTAACCACCTCCACTGAGGGTGAACTGAGGGATGCGTCCGGGTCTACAGGGGAAGGTAAACGGTCGCTACCCGATCGGGTATCATCACTATCAGACATTTCGAAAAGAAAGACGTTGAGATGGAAATAAATAACTTACTCTAAGATGAATCCCGAAGGATTTCTGACGCTTTCCTGATAGAGGAGGTGGACTCTGGCAATGATAAGTCAAGATCTCAAGTGCAGGGAGTTCTCTAGAATTTTTTAAACTGTGAAACGGAATGAATCCATAGCACTGCAGTCATTATTTATAGAAATCTCAGAGGCGCCTGAAAAGCCGTGCGCTCGGGAACCGAAGCGTCATCTCACTTCACGTGCGCCTCCACAGCCTCCCTTTTCGCCAACCGAGGCCACCCGGACCACGAATTTCAAACGTTGCAATGATTGTACAACCGTCATATTAATTGCGTCAGCCACGTCACCCCGATCAGGGGTGATGTATCTCATCCCCACTCTGTATCCTTTTTAATGGGCCGGGAAGATCGACAACCCATCACAAAGGATAGGGCCTGTGTAAGAGTGGAAATGTCCAGCCCAACTGAACCCATCTGTCATCAGGCCCATCAAGGCCCATCTGTCATCAGGCCCATCAAGTTTTTGGGCCAGCAAGCTTTTTATGAACCCAGTAATAAAGCCCATTTAGAAAATGTATATAAAGAGAATCCGAAAATTAATAAAGGCATTCGAAAAGGTTTTGAACATTTTTATGTGTTTACAAACACTTATCAGGAATTCACCAATTTAACCCTATATATATATAAATGACATCATAGGAAATAATTAAAGCATATATATAATACACACATATTTTATGATATCAGTCTTGTTGTAATAAACAAAACATCTCCCTTCAACAAACAAACAAACAAATAAATATATCTCTTATAATGTCACAAATTTCATTAAATTGTCTTGGCTTGAGTAGTGCCAAAACTCGAAACCGGTGACAATATACTACTATCATTTCCCATTAATGCAGAAGAATTTCCAATTTGAAAACCAAAACCATGTTCGGCAAGAAAGAAATTAACAAAAGCATCTCTAGATTTATACAAGCTTTCTTCATCTGCTAAATCAAACACGCATGAAAAATGTTTTCGAGTCGGAAATATTGAAACCGAACAACACTATGTATTACCGATGTATAAAACCATTGAGGTAGGAAGGTAGCTCTACTTCTCTGTTCTACACAAGTCTCTCAAAATTGGAACACATGAAAGTTTACATCTCGAAATTCCATATACTCTCAGCACTTAATTTCGGCATCTTTTTCTCATTCAAATTGATAGACGCGAACATCTGCAGACATGAAAACCAAACACCAAAGGAAATTGTCAGATTTGAAGGAACATGTATAACTGAAAGTTGAACAACTACACATCAGAAAGAGAAGCAAGTCACCTAAAGCACATTTTCAGCCACCAAAAGACAGTCTGACTCTTAGCATGAGATCTTTCATATCAGTTTTATTAAGTCAAGAAAATTTGGAGGTTAAATGAGTCGTCACTCGTGAGGCTCGCATGATATCGACAGTTTATGCATGACCAACATAGTGCTAAAACAAATCATCAATGACTAGAATGTTAAAGAGACTCGCTCTTACAACATAGGCTACATTATCGGAAGTATATATGATTATATTTTTGACAGACATAATCATCTTCACCATAACTCTGACAGCAGTGTTAATCTTTCTGTTTGTAGAAATTTGTGTGTCAGATTGACCTAAAGATATGGGTGCACCCAAAAAACAAAGGATCGGATAAGCCGGAGGAAAACAAGATTGATAGAATATATTGGTCCTAAATTATATATTATACTGAATATTTGTATCAGAATCCTTTTGAAAAAATAAGCTACAGTATTAACGAATCATGGAATTAAGTGACACTTTGAAAATGTTAGCAGATCTCTTTTGAAAATGTTAGCAGATCTCTTAATACAGTATTCGGTAGTAATTGTGTGAATAAAATAGGTTTTAGACGAAGAATGCCATGCATACTCTGAAAAAAAAAAGAGCTATAACCTTAAAAATGCCCCTAGTCAATTTAAAACTGTAATGCCAACTATTTCAATTGCAAAATGAAAATATACTAATAAATCACAATTGCTACAAATAACCTATCGTGCAGGGGTACAAATCTAACTTGCATGGTTGGGCAAGAGTCGCAAGACCCATCTAATAAGTGTTAAACCTTCACTCAAAAGTCAAAACCAACCCAACCTATATTAAAATCTTGAAAGTCAAGATATTTTTCGATTGGAACATCAAGTTCAATCAGTGTTAATATCAGTCATAATCTGCTTAAGTTATGGTTCATTGTCAGGCCTCCATAATAACAATAAATTATAAAAGTTCACAACAATAAATAGGACATATAATGACTGCAAAAAGTTGGTTTTTTTTTCCAAAAAAACGTAATACGTCTTAATTGATTAAGTGAGTGTATACATAAACACACGTGAATAAACACACACACACATATATATTTGTATCAAGTTGATGTAATGCAAATTCATAGTGGGTCAGGTTCGACTTACCTAACACCTCAACTGAAATTGGAGAAATTATTAGGTGGTTCGAGACCACCACATCACATGTGGTCCGACCAAACCCAAAAGGCCACACTGCATGACATGTCACTTTTACAAATGCATTAGCAAGAAGCACAAAGAAACCGAATAGTTACTTTGGGCCTGTTTGATTTCTGGTCTCGTCTTGTCTTGTCTTGTCTATGCATGTTTTTCAGACCAAATCAGAAAGACCAGACCATTTATCAAACAAAATTTTAATCAACACCAAAATCAAACCAGACCAGACCATTTTATACGCACACAGTAATGAAATCTAGCCGCCATTTTATAAATTTCCAAAATAATATATATATAAATAAAATTCGAAAATAATATATATAAAATTCAAAAATATATATAAATTTTGAAAAAAAATATAAAATTCAAAAAACAAATATAAAATTCGAAAATAATAAATAAAATTAATATATATATATATATATATATATAATTTGAAACAAATATATAAATTTTGAAGCAATATATATAAAATTTGAAATAATAAATAAAATTAAAATATATATATATAAATTTTGAAGCAATAATGAAAAAATATAAAATTTGATAATAAATAATAAAATATATTTATAAATTACTTAAACAAACAAATAAATAATATTAAATAATAAATTAAATAAAGCATATATATAAATAAAATAAAAATAATGAATAATAAACAAAATGAATTCAATAATACATAAAAATAATAATAAATAAATAAACAATAAGCAAAATGAATTAAATAATACAAAAATTAATAATAAAATAATATATTTTTTAATTTGTTATTTATTTCTGTAATATATATATATTCTTAATTTATTTATATTTTTTCGAATTTTATAAAAAAAAAATTGAATTTTAAATATTTCTTTCAAATTTTATATATTATTTTTGAACTTTATAATTTAGGTATGTTTTTTGAAATTTAAATTTTTTTTTGAATCTATATATTTTTCCCCTTTTTATATATTTTCAGATTTTAATATAATTTTTCAAAATTTTATATATTTTTTTGAATTATATATTTATTTTTGAATTTTAATATTTTTTTCAAATTTTATATATATTTTTTGAATTTTAAATATTTATTTCAAATTTTATATATTATTTTTGAATTTTATAATTTTATATATTTTTTCAAATTTTATATATGATTTTCGAATTTTTTTATATTTTATTTTCAAATATATATATATTTTTCATTTTTTATATTTTTTCAGATTTAAAATTATTTTTTTGAATTTTAAATATTTCTTGCAAATTTTATATATTATTTTTGAATTTTATATATGGTTTGGTTTTAGTTTTTTCAGACCAGACCAAAAAGACCAGACCATTTATCAAACAAAATTTCAATCAGCACCAAAACCAAACCAGACCACACAAGACCAAACAAAACCAGCCCAAACTAATCCAGACAAAACCAGACCAGACCATAAATCAAACAGCCCCTTTCTGTTTCCCACTACAAGATTTCCTCTCTGTACAGACCCCTTTTTTTGTATTCTTTGTTTATGTAAAGACCCACTCTCTATTCATTCTTTCTTCTCAACATAATCATAGTCAAAGCCAGAAGAAAAACTCACTTTAGAATAACCGGACTCAAATTGGTGGAGAAAGATAGTTACTTGATCTTTTAATCAAACACATATAATGAAAAATATCAGCTCACTGAATTTCCCCCAGAACTGCTTGTGTCTTTTTAAACAAGTCCAATCATGTAAGACAAACACACAAACAAATTGTGTTTAGATTGGACATCCATAGTATCCCTATGACACATTATTCCTATTCCACTATTCTAAAGTACTTAAGAATGGTTGCATCCAGCTTTTAATGCGGTGATAAAGCTAAACGAAAATGAATTTGAATGATAATTCTCATTTTGACATCCTATACATACAATGTAAGATGAATAAACAGTAGAAGTTAATATCCACTTTAATATATATATATATATATATATACATATTGCTCCTCATACCTACCTAGTGATGCAAAAACCATAAACAGTAATCGACTATACCCATTAAAGTTTTTTAATTCCTTTTCCTCTGGGTTAAAAAGAGAAAAAAGACATCAAATTATGCATATTGAATCCACCTTACACAACTTAACTCAAATGTAACCTACAAATATAAAACAAGGATTTATCATACTAAACTAGGTAAATATCAGCATGAATATAGTTTCCTAATCCTCCAATCTTCACCAGGAGTTAATCATAGGGAAGAATAATGGTAGAAATGCAGAATATAAAGAAAAAAAAAAAGATTTAAAAAAACTAAAATTGTCATACCTTGAAGACGCCAGTAGACATGGAATTCCTCGACCATTCCAACCCCAAAACCCTGCTCGACGTCTGATATGAAGCCCTTACTATATCCTCATCATACACCTTCTGAGACACCGCAAAGTCCCATGAATTCTTTGCAAAATCATAGCACGGCTCAAACGTCGTCGTCCCTCCTCTATGCATATAACTATACTTCACCTTGCTGTTCCCAGAATTGAACTCGTAACTACCCGAGAGTTTGTTAGCCGGATCAACCACCAGAGTCCCGTCCATTGCAACCAGATTCTCACCCCTTGCATGTGTGTAAGTCAAATGCAATGGTTTATCCAAAACCGTAACCGAGTCCATAAATTGAAACAGAAAATCCTACCACCACCAAACAAAAACCAAAACCCATAAATTTCAGCTCAATTATGACACAAAACACAATCTAAAACGAGAATCTGAACCAAAAATATCTAATTAGGTGGACCAGAAACAACTCCCCAAGCTTATAAGAAGAAAATTTCAATATATTCAATAGTTGTTTAAATTTTTTCTTATTTCATTTCCTGGTTTTCTCAGTAACCAAAATTGAATTCTGAGAAAATTTAAAATAAGAATCAGAACACAAAACCACCAATTAACTGAGCAGGACACCACTCTCCGACCTTATTTATAACAAAATTTCAATATATTCAACATTTCTAACATTTTGTTCTTCTGATTATATTCTCGGTGTTTTCTCAGCAACCAAACAAAGGGTTTATCCCAAAACCCACACCTTGAGTGTAAGGCAAAATCCAAGGGTTTATCCAAAACCCTAAACCATGTCCATAAATTGAAACCAAATATCCCCATTCCACAATTCCTCCAACTTATTTCGAAGAGATTTCCTCGATTACAACGTATTCAACAAAACTTGTTATTTTCATTGAACGAAAAAAAAACAAAACTTTGTTATTTTCTAGAGTTTTCTCAGCAACCAAACAGAGATATTGGGGTTATTACCTTTTTGGGGACGTTGTAATCGATGAGGAACGAGCCAGGCTTCCCTACGGAGAGAGAGAAGTTGCTGAAGGAAGGATAGAAGCCCTCGAAGGAAGTGCCGTCGGTCACGGTGGCGCGAAGCTTTACGTCGCCGGCGTTGACGGCTCCGTTCCCGACTGTGCAGCTCTTCTCGGTGTCGTATTTCCCCTTCAGCGACGCGTTCATCATCTTCCTATACTGTGTCTGTATCTGTGTGTGTTTGTGTGTGTTTCAGTGTGTATATTTGTGTGTGTTTTGGGGGTCCTTCTAGAGGGATTGATAATTTGTGTTGTATAGTGGAGGGAAGGGGACAAAACAAACAAGCGGTGGGTTCGATGTGGTGTTACTCCGTTGCAACCTCCGTATTTGACCAATCAGAAAGTGCCACGTGTTGATCTGGAGATTTTGGTGTAATTGGGCTAGGCTTGTGCTAAGTGAGTCCAAGTTTGAACTGGGCTTTACTTGAAATTGGGTTTGGTGGGCCCATTTCTTGAGTAGGCAAATAGTCCATTTTTAACTTTCACCTTGGTCCAGCTACTATAAAAAATAAATGAATGAAAAATATGACACATTTGTACCACTAAATTTGCTTGAGAGAAAAAACTTTGGTGAGAGTTTAATTTAAATCATTGTATTTTTTTTTTTGGGTTATTAATAATGGTTGGAGGTTGATGAGGAAAACCTCCTGGACAAGCATATTTGGTTTGTAACTTTTGAAACAGTTTTATGGTTATGTAAAAAGTTAAAAATCTAAATATTTAAATTAGTTTTCTGGAAAATTAAGTTATGAAAATCTTTGAGAACAACTTTACGTTTTTTAAAGTTTCTGAGAGATATTTTAAATTTTCAAACTTATTATAGATTTAAGATTATAACATTTTAATATGTTCCAACTAGGAGTGATACAAGGAGATTAAGTATATCATAAGGAGGACAATTGCTCTTGAAATTTGAGATGGAGTACATTTCAAGAGATGGAGTATGTATTTTGGTATTCTAGAGTCTGTTTTGTTTGTATTTTTATAAACTATTTTATGAGAACAATAAAAATGAATTATCTGAAAATTAACATTTTTATAATTAAATTTTTTGAAAATTGTTTTCAGAAAATTCAACCAAATTTTTTTTCCTACAATTTCTGATTTCAAATTTTTAGAAAACATAAAATTATTTTAAGAATTTTATATACTGGGGAAGTCGAGGCATCCGTTTTCTGTTGCCTCGATTGCCCCCACTGGTGAGCTAAATCAGTCCTCCTACCGCCATTAAGGTTCCCCATAAGCACTTGAGAGAACGTTCTTGAGGCCGACCTACCAGGGCCTATTGATTAACGAACGTCTCGATGTGATCTCGAGTTCTCAAGGTCGCTATACCCTACAAAATAAATACTAAAATAGATGACAGTGACACTTCCAAATTGGAAACTGCTAGAAATACTTCCCCAAACAATTCAACCCCGATCAACAATCCTCAAGATCCACAGTTTCTTGCAAATATATTAATCACCACTTGCCTAGTAAGTAAACTGTATAATACATATTTATATACTAAATTAAGAAATAGATCAACATCTAATATTAAAACTTTAGAGGATGCGTGGAAGCAACCATTTATATATACTACTAGAAAAAATGAAGTCAATGTTACAAGAATCAACCCCTCAAAGCCAAGTCTCTCTGATCTCTTCAATCCAATATTTTCTCACTTACCAAACAAACCCTATTGACGATGGAGATTCAACATTCCAGCCATGAACATCCCTTGTTCCTCAATTTTGATACTACCAAGGAAATACACTGTGCTGGTTGTGCTCAATCCATTGATTCTGTGCGACACCAATCACAGCCCGAAGCTCAAATGCTCAGCTTGCAGGCTTCCATTCGAGGACGGGTTGGCTTACGTTTGCCTCGAATGCAATTTTTCGCTGCACAAGTCATGTGCAGCATTGCCACCGAGAAGCCACCACCCCTTCCACCCACAACACCCTCTCGTCCTCCGCTATCCACAACCGTATATAGGGAATTCTTTTTATTGCGGGGCGTGTGGAGATCGCATCCGTGGCTTCAACTACACCTGCGAAGTAAACCCGGTCAATGACTGTTTCGAAATGTGTTTGAGATGTGTTTCCATAGTGCCCACCGTCAAATCTACGCTCCATGAGCATCCTCTAGCTTTGATTGATGTAAAACAAACTCGGTTGAAGTGTATGGCATGTGGTACATGCACGGCACGCCCTTCCTTTTGTTGTGTGATCTGCGAGTTCACCGTCCATGTCCATTGCTCTGCAATATTACCACACAGAGTCAAAACTGATTGTCACAGGCATGCTCTCAAGTTCACCAATTCTAAAATTAGAGACTATTCTGATGAAGACGACGATGCCGAGTTTTACTGTGATGCTTGTGAGGAAAGAAGAAACCTATCTGAAAGCACCTATTATTGTGAGGAATGCCATTTTGTTGCTCACACTGACTGCATTGAGGTCATCTCTGAGGTACAGCAAAATTTTCCAAAATTTTGTATATAGTTGCTTGAATATTGCTACTAATGCTGAATTTACATGTTTGTCTTTATTTAAATGATAATAGTAGTAGAATGTGTTGGGCTAAATTTTTACGGTAGTGACAGATGGAGTATATAATTTTTAGAATTCTTGAATATAATTTTTAAGAAATCACACACTATAGACACCCTATATACCATTGATCATTGTAAGATTTTAGAAGTTTCCCTGTTGTATCACAATGAATCAAAATAACTTGGTAAAAGGGTATAAAAAAAGACTGAGCCTATGTAGGGATGACAATGGGACGGGTACGAAAATTATTTATATATATTCGTACCCGCCCCATTAATTTTTTTAAAATATCATATCTTTCACGAGTTTGTCACGGGTTGTCTTTTTCTAACCCATATCCGCCCCATTAAAACTTTACTAAACCCTTACCCGCCCCGCCTTGCCCCATTAACGCAACTTTTTCCAGCATTTGTTTCGAAATAATAAATAAAATTACTAACTGCATACATAAACATAATTTCCTCTTATCTAAGTAATAGAGCATACAAACTAAAATGAATTATAAAATAATATCAACCCCAAAAATTTAAATTTAGAAATTCAAATAGTGCCAATATAAGCCAACACTAGGTGCATGAATAAAAATTAAAAGAATAACCTAAATATGAAGAAGTTCATCCTAACCAAATATATGAAAAGAAGTTTAAATATCACAATAAAAGTTTACCACTGATATTATACTAAAAATTCAAAGAGTAACCTAAATATGAGGGCTTAATATATACACTAGCAAACAAATAAGATAAATTTATATAAATGAAATGTGGCGGGGCGGATATTTATTAAAATCCGTACCCGCCCCATAACCCATGACGGGTTCAATTTTTAATACCATACCCGCTCCTACAAAATTAAAAACACTCACAAACCCTTGAATAAAAGGGCGGGGCGGATAGAAATTGTCATCCCTAAGCCTACGCAACATTATATAATAAATTTCACGTCGTATTTATAATCAACGATAATTTTCCCCCCTAAATATAATCAAGGTATTATTAGCATGAAGTCCTACGTACCATCACATATTGAAAATTTTAACAAATGATATTAACTGATCAATCAAATGTAAAAGGCCACATATTGATAATGAGAACACTCTCATCGTAATATATTTCTTACGTTATATAATTTCCGTTGCTGCTTATTAGGTTCATGAGCTACTGAAGGAAGAGTCCAATGTGGTTTGGAAACCTGAGGATTGTCTGAACATTGCCCAACCTATGTTTGATAAAACAGTTAAAAGCATTCGCGAGATGATAGAGAGAGAACAAGAGCATCTAAAGAAAAGAGAGGCTGAAATCGAGTTGTGGAAGATCAAGTTAGAAGAAGTTAAGAAGGAACGCGTGGAATGTCTCGCAGACATTATGTTGGATCCGCTTTTGAAGGGTTAGATTGTAATTTTCACTCGCTCTCATGTAACTCTTGCAATCTTCCTCTCCATATGCTCAATTATTGAACAAATATGCTCAAACAAAATTAAGGAACAAAAAAAAACAAAACAAAAACACTACTTTAACTTTGCAGGAGAGAAAACTCTGACCCAATCCATTCCAAAATAAGCATCATTAGCGTGAATCCACCAAAATAACCACATTTAAGTACTAAAATCGCTAAGTACTTGATCATATGAGCAAGAAATAATTTTTGTACGCAAATGGATATGAAGTAGATCGCTTTCTTTTATTTTCTGTTTTTTTTCCAGTCTTTTGTATTTTGTTTGGAGGTTCCCCTGGATCAATAATTACTACTACAAATACCATGCCGACAGGAATAGTTTCTACGTTTAAAAGACAACACTGTCTAAATTTGTGCCCCAAATGGAAGGATCGTGAGCATATAAGATACGGTATCCGCAACATCTAATAGCATTTGGGTCGAAAAAAACCTCTCCATGACAAATGGTTTAAAAGCAGAGCTAATCATTCACATCAAATCCGGATAGAAAAGGGTTTTGACATATAAGATTGGAAGTTACCATTGTGGCACTGCCTAATAACTAATATTTTTAAGTCGAAGAACCCGACCAGAGAATACTCCACCTTTGCTGAAAGGGGCCCACAGATAGAAAAATAAAGGGTTATTTGCACTGAGACTCCCTGAACTTTAGGTCAATATCACTCAAAAAGTTATCAACGCCATTGTTGGTCACTTGTCTCCTGAACTTTAATTTTTCTTGCAATCACATTCCCTGGAGGAGTTTTTGGCACTTGAAATTACTCTTGTGCCCATTGTTCATTATTAAAGTCACATGTATGAGCTTGGTTAATTTTGAGGACCAAATTGCCCATATTGTTGTTATGAATTGGCACCAACTTACAGTGATATTTATGATTTTTTGTGCTTGCATAATGTCTAATTGCGATATATTTTTAGTTTGTGTATATTTTTTTTGCTTGTATGGTCTGTAATGATGAAAACTTAGGGCTTTATGATTTTTTTTTTATAAAGGGAAAACAGCCAATTTTTTTTTTCCATGAAGTAACATTTTTTCATCATTAAAGAGCATGCAAGCAAAAAAATAAATAAATTCAGAAAATCCCTATATTTCAGTTTTAGAGTAGAACACACCAAAAACAACAAAAAATTTACCAATTGTTATTAAAAAAGAATAAAAAAATCAGAAACTCCTTATATTTCACCATAAGAGTAGAAACACACCAAAAACATTACTAACTTTTATAAATGCCAAGCACCAAAAAAAAATAAAAAATCAGAAACTCCCTATATTTCACCATTAGAGTAGAAATACACCAAAAATATTACTCCCTTTGTCCATTTTTAGTTGTCCACTTTACCTACTTTACTTGTCCAAAATTAGTTATTCAATTTCGAATCTCAATACAATATTATCATATACTTTCCCAAATTATTCATCTTCATTAACTTCAAAAAACAATGAGCCTCACTAAAAATCACAACTATACTATATTCTCAAGGGCAAAATAGGAAAGAAAATAATATCAAAAAATTGTTGACTTTTCAAATATGGACAACTAAAAATGGACGACGAGAGTACCAAATTTCATAAAGGCCGAACACCCAATTTTTTTTTCCAGAAGTTACCATTTTTTCATCATTATAAACATTAACCCCTCATAATAATAATAGTAATAATAATTGCAGAAACTCCCTATATTTATTCATTACAGTAGAAACACACCAAAAATATTACCAATTTTCATAAATTCCAAACACTAAAAAAAAATAAAAAAATCATAAAGCCATAAGTTTTTATCATTACAGACCATACAAGCAAAAAAAATATACACAAACAAAAAATATATCGCCATTAGACAACATGCAAGCACAAAAAATCACAAATATCATACAGAGATTTAAGGGTTAGAATTTGGTTGCATAGTTTATGTATGAGTCGGTGTACATTTGTGCCAATTCATAACAGCAAACAGGGGCAATTTGGTCCTCAAAATTAACCAAGCTCATACATGTGACCTTAATAATGAACAAATGGTACAAGAGTAATTTCAAGTGCCAAAAACCCCTCCAGGAGATGTGATTGCAAGAAAGATCAAAGTTCAGGGGGAAAGTGACCAACGATCGCGTAGACCTCTTTTTGAGTGACAATGACCAAAAATTTAAGGGGTATCCGTGCAAATAACCCAAAAATAAAAAATGGCAATTTCCAAGATGAAGACTTTCTTTCTTTTCACACAACTTGTAGCAAACTTATAGATCATGTGTTATGCTAAAAGGGGACCACAGCATGTGTAGCTAAGTACCACTTGCCTGGAATATATATATATATAACTTGATTAAGAAGTATATCTGCACCTTCATTTTTTAAAAATTGGACATTCGTGGAAGCAACCTATTGATACTAAAAAAATATGAAGTCAATGGGGGCAATAATTCTTTTAAAGCAGCCCATTTACCTCTGTGATCTCCTCCACCTTTGCTAATTGCTCCAATTACTGATGGAGATTCAACACTTCAGCCACAAACATCCCTTGATCCTCGACGTAGAGACTGACTCAAATTCAGCATGTGAAGGCTGCAGACGTTACTTCTCTGGTACTCCAGCTTATTGTTGCACCATAGAAAACTGCAATTTTAAAATACACAAGTCATGTACTGAGTTGCAGCTTGCTATGGAACATCCTTTCCACCCACAGCATAGTCTCACCCTCGTCTTCAAAACAGATGGTGTTGATTATATCCGGTGCCATGCCTGCGGGCTGAGTCCCAGCGGCGGTCTTTTCTATAGTTGCTCCGACTGTACTTTTCAACTTGATGTTAATTGTGCTTCGCTCACCCCCACCGAAGACCACCAAAGTCACAGCCACCATATTCAACATTTTGGCCGAAGTCATCCCATGATTCTATGCGACACAAATAAAAATATGTCCGTGTTATGCTCTGCTTGCTTTCTTCCTATTGAGGACTGCTTGGTCTATCTTTGCCTCGAATGCAAAATTACAGTGCACAAATCATGCGCAGAACTGCCGGTGGAAATCAGACACCCCTTTCACCCACAACATCGTCTCATCCTCTTCGTTCCACCACTTGGTTTATTCAATTCTTTTTGTTGCAGGGCTTGTGGAGATGGCATTAGTGGCATTGCCTATAAATGCAAAAAGAACATGGTAGGTGAGTGTTTTGAAATGTGCGTGAGCTGTGTTTCGCAAATGCCCATCGTAAAATCTACAAAACATATCCATCCTCTTGCTTTCATAAATGTCAAAAAAAATAGTTCCAAATGTAGTATTTGTTATAAAGACAACGCACGCCCTACTCTTCGCTGTGTGATCTGCGATTACACCGTCCATCTTTATTGCTCTGCCATGTTACCACGTACAATCAAAATTGATTCTCACAGGCATCACCTTACATACACCAAATCTCCAATCAGAGACTATTCAGATGAAGAGGACGACGCGGAGTTTTATTGTGATGCTTGCGAGGAAACAAGAAATCTATCCGAAAGCACCTATTATTGTGAGCAACAAACATGCCACTTTGTTGCTCACGCAGACTGCAGTGAGGTCATCTCTGAGGTACACCCATGTTTTAGGCGTTATGGATTTTTTTAGTTAGTTTCTTTTCTCAGGCGACTAAAAAAACATAAACAAAAAAATCATTTAATTTAATTTTAAGCTTTTAAATTGGTTGTTTAAACCAAAAACAATATATATATATATATATATATTTATAATTGGTTTTGATAATTCTCAAGACCTCTTTAATATTTCCTTGCTTGAAAGAAAAAAAGCACCAACCATGCTCCAAATATCTGTGATATGATTTTAGGAGTTTCAATGTTAAATATTGCAATATACCAAGTCAACCCAATAATACAGTTTGTGTTGGTGTTTATTAGGTTGTACGAACGCTGAAAGAAGAGTCGGTAGTGACTTGGAAACCTGAGGATTTTGTGAAGCTCGCCCAATTTGTATTTGATTTGAAAATCATGACGATTGAGGAACAGATAAAGTATGATCGAAGAGAAGTAAAGGATAAAAAGGCAGAACTAGAGTTGATGATCATCAAGTCAAGAGAATTGGAGAAGAAGGGATTGGAATCTGACTTCGGCGACACAACAAATTCATCTTTAGAAGGTCTAACATTGGAAGGTTAGATTGCAATTTGCAATTGTGTGTATAACATTAGTATGTACTTTTTTGAGCTAGCAATGTTAGGCCTTCTAATGTTCCATTTTATTTGAGGTTTTTATATTTTTTCTTAAGGGTAAAATAATATTTTTGTGAAATATAATGTTTAAAATAGACATTTCACTCATTTGAAGCATTAATATAACAATATAGAATCATTGAATATAAATTTAACTAAATGTCCTACTAAAAATATGAGACATATATCTCACACCCATGTCCAGCTAATATGTGTTGGATACACGTTATATTACAATACATACCAACAATTAATTCTTATAAACACTAGTGAAAGTGCATGCGGACAGATATGCTCTGTATTGCACCTTTACTTCCCTTTTTTTATAATAATCATGGGTGTGGACTCTCACATCACTCCATGCACACCATGAAGAGGACATTACCAAGTGAAAACTTGCTAGAGTGAATAACTTCCATCTCTGGTCATAGCTGAGGTTTTTCCTGAATACAACACATTCTTGGTCAACATCATTAGATTCTTTTTTTCTATTCAACTTTTCAAGAAACCTCCAACTATATAATTCAGTGCTCAAAAGTGGTGGAGGTTGTAAATTTTGTTTTTGGGTGTTCCTAGAGTGGTTTTACGTTGCACGGATACGGACACGAAGTGTAGATACGACAAAAAATAAATAATAAATTTATATAAAAAAATACAAATAATTTTATCGAATTTTGTATAATATGAGAAATCTCAATGTATTATATACAATGTTAATAAACTAAGAAAAATTAAACACAAGATATGACATCATTACACATTAAATATTAAATTTCATCATTTAATTATTAATTATTTTAGATATATAAATCATATGCTCATAGCTTCCTTTTATAAAAAAGGGTTAAACGACGGTATTTTATAACAAAAATATTCACTATATAGTTAATAAACAAATGACATTACAATCGGTAGTTTCGCAATCTAAAAGTCATGTTTTATTACAAGAAAGGAATGTAGATTTTTAGCAAATTATTTTTTTATTTTTTAAAATACATATATATATATATATTTTTTTTTGTCGTGTCTTGGCCGTATCCTAGGCGTATTCTAGCCGTGTCCGAAATTTAAAAATTATTTTTTAAAAAAAAAATCGGACACGTCCATGCTCTCTTATGCAGACGAAAACCACCTTTTAAAGCTCAGATATGATGGAATCATCACCCTTCGTAATAAGATAATTAGAATGCTTTGTTTTAATATTTGAACAAATCTCTTTTTTTTTTCTTTACTGGTCCTACATAGTGTTGTTAAAGAAGTGCCTAGGCATATACCTAGGCTCCAAGCTCCTTGAGACGCCTCAAGTGTGGGCAAGAGCATTTTTGACAATATTTACGCCTTTTTATAGAGAATAAATAATTTAGTAATAATTTTATTTTTTTATTATATTTACCATTGTGCCCCTCACTTCATTCAGGCACATGCATCGCCTCGCGCCTAGGCTCTCTGGATCTCTAGTGCCTTGCCGCCTTTAATAACTATGGTCCTACAACATGCATATACGAGTAAAATTCTTTCTTTCGGTCCTGGTATATTTGAGAAGTAGTTCAGGAATAATTTTTTTTATGGGTGATAAATGTTTTTGAACTGCTAGTAACCAGAATTAAACCTAGTTAATAATCCTTTGGCAAATAACATTTGAGTACCAATACTTCCTTATGTGAAACAATAGTCACTAGACTCACTACACTTGCTATCTACACCAAAAGTATTCCCACATATTAAATCAACATATTTTACGGTACAAACTTGTTTAGGAACCATTCTAACGTTCCTAGAACAGTTGCAGTCATCTTTCACTATGTAAATTGAAGGAGTAATCTATTCTACCAAACCAACAATCTTTACTGTGAATTAATCACTTAGAAATAAAAGATAATTGAAGAAGAAGGAAGAAGAAGAAAATTGGAGAGAAAATATTTTATGTATTTTTTTTGTATATTCAATTCTGATACAAGGCTAGCATATATACAAGATTATCCCTAATGAACTAGGAAAGAAAATAATCACAGCTAATTCATCCTACAATCAGGAAGCTATACATGTAAACAAAATCAATGCAATAAATCAAATAATCAGCAAGGAATAATGCTGAATATTTGTTTCCTATTTTAACAGTCCCCCTCAAGTTGGAGAGTGGATATCAAGAACTCCCAACTTGCCAAGCAATGCATGAAAAGTGACTTGTCCCAATGGCTTAGTGAATATATCAGCAAGTTGTTTCGCGCTTTCTATAAAAATAGTTATGAGTTCTCCTTTTTGTATTCGCTCACGAACCGTATGACAATCTATCTCAATATGTTTTGTTCTCTCATGAAAAATAGGATTGGCCGAGATGTAGATTGCTGCCTGATTATCGCAGAAAAGTCGAGCTGGTTCTGGATGAGATACCTGAAAATCTCGCAATAAATACCGTAGCCAAGTTAATTCGCATGTGATCAATGCCATGGACCTATACTCAGACTCGGCTGAAGATCGAGATACTGTGACTTGCTTCTTACTTTTCCATGAAATAAGTGAGTTCCCAAGAAATACGCAATAACCTGTGATAGACCGCCGTGTATCTAAACAACCTCCCCAATCTGCATCACAAAAACCTGTCAAGTGTAGCTTGTCATGTGAAAAAAATAAGAGACCCTGACCCGGAGCATTTTTCAAGTAGCGTAGCACACGGTGAACAGCTTCAAGATGTAGTTTCCTGGGTTGTTGCATGAATTGGCTAAGCGTATTGACTGAGTACGTGATATCCGGTCTTGTGATGGTAAGGTAAATTAATTTTCCAATCAACTTTCGATAGTATGTCGGATCATTAAGTAACTCCCCCTCATTCGAAGCAAGTTTTAGGTTCTGTTCCATGGGGAATTTTGCAGGTTTAGCACCTAATAAACCAGCTTCCTCAAGTATGTCAAGTGTATACTTTTGTTGACTGATGGAAATTCCTACCTTAGAGCGAGCTACTTCAATCCCAAGAAATTATTTCAAGAACCCAAGATCCTTAATCCGAAAACAGCTGCCCAAAAAATCCTTCACGTTCTGAATTGCCTTCTCATTATTGTCTGTGATGATCATATCGTCAACATAGAGAAGTATAGCAGTTAAAGAACCATCACTGACCTTGGTAAGTAGGGAATAATCTGCCCGAGACTGTTGGAAACCAAACTTCTGAATTGCAGAAAGAAACTTGTGAAACCAACTGCGTGAAGCTTGTTTCAGTCCGTATAGAGATTTATGGAGTCGACAAACCAAGTGTTGCTCCCCCTGTCGACGAAAGCTAGGTGGAGGACTCATATATACTTCTTCTGTTAAATCTCTATGAAGAAATGCATTTTGAACGTCCATTTGATAAAGAGACCAATTACGAATAGAAGCAATGGCTAACAGACATCAAAAAGTTGGAAGTTTAGCAACCGGAGCAAATGTTTTAGTGTAATCAATCCCTTCTCGTTGTGTAAATCCCTTGGCCACAAGACGGGCTTTATATCTTTCAACGGAGCCATTAGAATTATATTTGATCTTGTACACCCATTTACAGCCAATGGGATGATGGCCAAGAGGCAACGAGACCAAGCTCCATGTGCGATTTGTTTCAAGGGCAGAAATCTCATCATTCATGGCAGTAACCCATTTAGGATCTTGACAGGCCTGCTCATATGTTTCTGGTTCAACCAAGTGAGACACAGTGTGGATAAATGTCTGATGAGCAATATAAAGATTGGAGTATGAAACATACCTTGATATTGGGTGGCGAGTGCTGGACATGACAAAAGAAGATGAGCCTGAAGCAAGAAGATTGGAATGGTTTACCTCATAATCCCGAAAATGGGAAGGAAGTCGGGTAATGCGAGAGGATCGTCTGGGGGTGATGATGGTTTCTGTTGCAGAATCATTGACAGAAGAGGTGGTGCCATGGGGTGGTGAAGTGGGTACCGCGACGGTCAAGTATGTGTGGAATTTGTCAGTGGCAAGTTGGGCAGCGTCGTGGTGTGAGGTGTTAGGTGCAGCGATATCAGGGATGTTGGGTGTTTCAATATGGGTTTCTAAAGGTAAAGGTAAGGTTGGAATGTCATTTTGATCGTTTAGATCATTGTAGAGTATGGTGGTGTATGGAAAAATGGTTTCATGGAATACAACATCACGAGAGATAAATAATTTTTGAGAGTTCAGGTCATAAACACGATACCCTTTTTGTCCATGAGGATAGCCAAGAAAAATACATTTGCGAGCTCGAGCATCAAATTTATCGTGTGGAGTAAGGTTAGTAGCATAACATAGGCAACCAAAAGTGCGAAGATGGGAATATATGGGTGATTTGTTGTGAAGACGATGATAAGGTGTTTGATAGGATAAAACGGGTGTTGGTAAACGGTTTATCAAGTAGCAGACTGTTTGTACACTCTCCCCCCAAAAGTGTAAGGGTAAGTGGGCTTGAAATCGAAGTGAGCGACCCACATTTAAAAGATGTCTATGTTTACGTTCTATGACTCAATTTTGTTGGGGTGTAGATCTGCAAGAGTGTTGAAAGAAGGTACCATTTTCTTGAAAAAAAAGTTGTAATGATAAAAAAAAATTTCCATTATCGGATCGTAAAGCCTTAATCCTACATTTAAATTGAGTTTTAGCCCATGAAAAAAATGATTTAAGCAATGTTTGCGTTTCAGATTTAAAACACATAAGATGAATCCAAGTGTAACGAGAATAATCATCAACAATTGTCAAAAAATAACGAGCTCCCAAAGTAGAATTAACTCTATGAAGTCCCCAAAAATCACAATGAATTAAATCAAAAGGTGCAATAGTATATATGGAACTAGTAGGAAAAGGTAAACGAGTCTGTTTGGCTAAAGGACAAATATCACAAAAAAATTTAGAATCAAAATAAATTTCTGGGTTGCTCTTGGAAAGTGCCTGAAGTGGTGCGGTAGATGGGTGTCCCAACCGTTGATGCCAAAGATTTGGTCTACAGTTGATGTGATGGGCGAGATGTGGATGATGGCTTGATTCGAAATAATATAAACCATTAAGCTGCTTGCCCAGGCCAATCGTCTTCTTCGTAGCCATGTCCTGCACCACACAAAAATCAGGATAAAAAGTCACACTACAACCCAATGCTTGAGTAAGCTTGTCAACTGATAATAAATTAACTCTAAATTTTGGGACATAAAGTATATCATTTAGAGTAATGCTATCAGACAACTTGGTTGGCCCGACAGATTCAATCTTCGTTTGACCACCATTCGGTAACTGAACAAAATCATATTTAGGAGTTGTCTTGTTGAATGTTGGCAAGGTGTTGGAAATATGATCTGTAGCCCCACTATCTATAATCCATTCAGTAATCGACGATAATTCAATTTTACAGCAAAAAGGTGAATGAGTACCTGTAGTGTTCGCAAAAGATGGTGTATTACCAGTTTCTTTCCGAAGTAAAGCCATGAGTTGGTTGTACTCTTCGGGAGTTAGAGTAGTGTTGATGGGTCTTTGTGCCTCGGTGTTCTCACATGTTGTTAAATTGTTGGCAGTGGGTCTTTTTCCTTTAGGCTTCACATCTTTGCCATGAAGTTTATGCCCTGACGGAAAATCATGAATATAATAACAGCGATCAACCGTGTGGTAGTCTTTTCCATAAAAAGAACAATTCTTCTTTTTACCAGTAGTGATCGTCTGCTCCTTCTCCAGCGATCGACCGGTCTCTGATGGAATAGAAGAACTTAAATACAAGCCTTGCTGTTTTTTAGAGGTTTGCATTGCAGCATAACCTGTAGTCTCACGTCGTGCAACAACTTCAGTTTGCCTTTCTTGTTAAAGCACCAAGGCATGGGTCTTGCGTGTATTTGGGATAGGGGTCATCATAAGAATTGAACCCCGCACGGTAGCATACGAATCATTGAGTCTCATCAAGAACTGCATGACCCTTTCTTTCTCGTCACGTTCAGCAAGACTTTTTAGACCTCCACAATTGCAAGAAATTGGATCATGATAAGAAGCTAACTCATCCCAAAGTGACTTCATCTTTGTGTAGTAGGCGAATATAGATTGTTGTCCCTGTCGTTGCTCTGCAATCTCTTGTCGGATTTGATAGATTCGGGAATCATTCCCTTGTGAAAACCTATCTTTTAGATCGTTCCACACCTCGCTCGCAGTTTCTGCATAGATAACACTTCCTGCAATATTAGATTGAACCGAATTCAAGATCCAAGATAATACCATGTGATTACATCGTTGCCACACCGGAAATTTGGAGTCGGTTTGTGGCGGTGCTTGTATCGTCCCGTCGATGAATCCGATTTTGTTTTTGGCACTTAGAGCTATTCGCATGGCGCGGCTCCGTTGCCCATAGTTGTCTCCTTCAAGTGTTTTGGAAACCAAAACGAGACCCAGATGATCCGAGTGGTGTATGGTGAAGGAATCCATGTTGTCTACAATTTTCTCTATCATCTTCTCAATAGAAACGGTTTCGTATTTTTTCTTTCTCTGGTGCAGCGGAAGACATGTATAGAACTTAATGCTCTGATACCATGAAAATTTGTGAGAAAGAAGAAGAAAATTGGAGAGAAAATATTTTATATATTCTTTTTGTATATTCAATTCTGATACAAGGCTAGTATATATATAAGATTATCCCTAATGAACTAGGAAATAAAATAATCACAGTTAATTCATCCTACAATCAGGAAGCTATACATGTAAACAAAATCAATGCAATAAATCAAATAATCAGCAAGGAATAATGCTGAATATTTGTTTCCTATTTTAACAATAATAATAATAAAACACAACAATTTTAAACCGTAGCTTGATACAGTGCGTAAAGAGAAAATAGGTCTCAATAAATTGAATCCAAATATCCTCCTATAACAAACCCAAAACCGTAACCCTAAGGTTGCGTTTGGTAACGGTTTGGTGCGGTGTTAGCTTTTTGTTTTGGTTTGGGTTGGGTTAGATTTGGTTTGGTGTAGTTTTATTTTGGTTCCAAACCATTTTTGGTGCAGATGGTTTTGGTGTGAGAAAAAGTGATGCTGAAAAACCAAACCATGTTTGGTAACTTGGGATGGTTTCACATTTTATTTATAAATATTAAAATTTTGTAATATTAAAATATATTAATATATTAATATTATATTATAATATATTAATATTTATATATTAATATTAATATATTAATATTAAAATTTATATTAATATTAAATATTAATATTAATAGGCATTTTAATATTAATATAAATTTTAATATTAAAATTTATAATATTAAAATATAAATATTATATTTGGTACTACAGTGTTACAGTGCTACAGGTTGCTACAGTGCTACAGTTGGTTTGTTACAGTGTTACAGTTGGTTTGCTACAGTACCCGCACCATACAAAACCATCACCTTTGATGGTTCCAAAAATGTCTCCAAATGGGTTGCTACAGTGCCATTTGGTGCGCTACAGTAGTACCAGCTCTAGTTTTACCAAACATGGATCGGTACCACTATTCCGTACCAAAACCAAAAACTTGGTACCAACACCAATTACAAAACAAGGCCTAAGTGCTTGTTTGATAGACGGTGTGGTGTTAGATTTTTTGTTTTTGTTTGGTTGGAGTTGGGTTGGTTGGAGTTGGTGTGATTTTATTTTGGTTTCAAACCATGTTTGGTGCAGATGGTTTTGGTGTGAGAAAAAGTGAAACTTAAAAACCAAACCATGTTTGGTAAAGTTGGTATGAGCTGAAATTCTGAAACCAATCATATTTGGTAGCTTGGAATAGTTTGACATTTTATTTATTTAAAATAACATTTTGTAAATATATATGTTTTAAAAAATAAAATATATAAATATTTAATTTTTTCAAAATATTTAATTTTTCATAAATATTTAATTTTCTCGAAATATTTAATTTTTCATAAATATTTAATTTTTTCGAAATATTTAATTTTTCATAAATATTTAATTTTTTCGAAATATTTATATTTTTCATAAATATTTTATTTTTTCGAAATATTTAATTTCGAATTTATATATATATAATATTATAAATGAATAGTGTCAAACCATTGGACCCAACTCCAACCAAACCATCTATTGAGATGCAGTGAAATTTGATAGATTTGGGTCCAATGAAGTGACACTATTCAAACACTCTTTGTCAAACACCATGCTTGCCAAACATGGAGTGGAGCAAAATTTTCAAACCAAATCCAAAAAAATGGCTCAATTATCTCTATCAAACATGCACTAATTCTCAATAAATTATAGGACAGAAACAAAAATATTACATTAGAATCGAAACACAAAATATCCAATTAACTGAGGAGTCCACTCTCCAAGCTTATGTACAAGAGATTTTAAATATTATCAAAAGCCATAGAAAATAATTTCTATTCCAATTCCTGTGTTCGGGGAACACACCAAAATTGTGAGTGTATCTTGAATTATTAGCAGAACACAAAATATCCAACTAAGTGAGCAGGACACACTCTCCGAGCTTATTAGAATATATTTTCAATATTTTTCAAAAGTAAAGCGAAATAATATGGGTCCGTTTGGATATCCTGTTTTTTGTTTTTGTTTTTTTACTATTCACAAGACTAAAAAAAACACTTTTGACAAACGCGTTTACTGTTCACTGTTTTTTCCACAAGAAAACTGTTTTCTGTGAATAGTGTGTAAAAGTGATGAAAACACCAAATACAACTTTTAGTTGTTTTTTGAGTTTTCTCACTATTTAGGTGGTAAAAACAATTAAAACATCAAATTCATAAAATACAATTTTCACCAAATAAAAGTGGTGAAAACACCTTCATCCAAACGCTTTTTTGTTTTTAGTTTTTTTCTGAAAAAATAAAGACAAATACAAAAACAGTTTTTATATCTGAAGACAGAAAACAAATACAAAAAATATGTTTTCCAAACGCACCCAATGCATTCAACAACTTTTTTTCTTTTTTTTTTCTCCCTTTTTCACTATTGTATTTTCTCAGTAACCATATTAGAATAAGGAGAAAAACAAAAACTTTACTTAGAAGAGATTTCAAAATTGTCAAAAGCCTAGTGAGATAATACAATGGGTGCGTTTGGAAAACCTGTTTTTTATATTTATTTTATGTCTTCAAATACAAAAACTGTTTTTGTATTTGTCTTTATTTTTTTCAGCAAAAAACTAAAAACAAAAAAGCGTTTGGATCAAAATTTATATTGAAAAATAAAATAGTATTGGTGGACGGCGGTGGTGGTCAGCGGTGACCAGCGGCGGCGGCAGGCGGTGGTGGTGGGTGACTGGCGACGGTCGGAGGCGGCGGCACCTGGCGGCGACCGGAGGTGGTGGGGGCCGGCGGCGGCGACCGGTGGCAGCAAGGCGGTGGCGGAGGTGGTACCCTAAACAGTAAAAAAACTCAAAAAATAACTAAAATTTGTATTTGGTGTTTTCACCACTTTTATCCACTATTCACAAAAAATAGTTTCTGGGGAAAAAAAAATGAAGTAAACGCGTTTGCCAAACATATTTTTATTTTTAAAATGGGTAAACAGTAAAAAAACAAAACTGTTTTCGCGTTTCTCAAACCAACCCAATGTATTTAACATTTTTTTATCTTTCCCAATTCAATTTCCAGTGTTTACTCAGCAAACAAACGAATATCCAACTACCACAAACCCAAAACAAAAACCATAATAAATCTCAGCTTGAGTATTAGAAATTATACTACACAAAAACCTCCCCTTGGTCACGAAACAACTCTCCGGGCTTACTTAGACGATATCCTACAATATATTCAACAAATTTTTTATTTGTAACTTTTTCCGACCAAATGGAGAGAAAGAAGCGTCCATCGCAATCCGGTTCTCACCTTTCCCCCGAATGTAAGTCAAATTCGGTTTATCTAAAAGCCTAACCATGATCATGAACACAAACCCAGTACCCAAAACCCTAAATATCAGCTCGATTATTGGAAACTATACTACACAAATTCGAATCAAACACAAAAAATCTCCACCTACGTGATCAAAAACCAACTCTCCGAGATTATTTAGAATAGATAATACAATGTATTTCCTGTATTTTCTCGGGAACCAAACTAGAATTGTGAGAGAATATAAAATTAGGATCATCAAGTGAGCAAGGCACTAACAATCCGATTTTATTTAGCAGAAAATGTCAATGTCTTATTCTTGTGTTTTCTCAGCAACCAAACCGGTGAGAAAGTGGTGTGAATTGTGGATTTAGGGAATTGGGTATTTTACCTTCTCGGGGACGTCATAGTCGATGATGAACGGAAGGGAGGCTTGTATTTTCTTCAGCGAAGCCTTTCATCATCTTTTGCTATACTATAATATGTGTTTTCTGTGTGTATGTGTAATTCGGCTGTATCGTGCAAGCAATTGCTGCAATTCCAAGTTAAACTGGGCTTTAGTTGGTAGGCCCAATGTCTGTTTGGGCTGCAATTTTACACTTTTACTCCAGCTAAAGGCGAGGACGATTGGGAAATCATGCAAGAGAGGCTGTTGTCTGGGGCGGAGCCAAAGCCAGCTCAGGTGCCATGACCCCTCTCAATTTTTATTTTTATTTTATTTTATACCCTAAAAATATATATAAGTTATAAAAAATTGCATATGGCCCCTCCCAAAAAATTTAAAATTTCTTTTAGTATCTCAAAAAATATGTATTTTGTAAGTAAATTTATAAAAAAATGCATATAACCACTCAAAAAAATTTCAAAATTCTTTTAAATAACCTACAAAGATATATATATTTTATTAATATTACCTATTCCACCTCCCAAATCTATTTCCTCTCCGCCCCTTACTGTTGTTAAACTCGTATTTACTATTTAGTGATTTTAAGTTTTTAACTGAGATAATAATAATGTACTAAAAAAATTAATTTAAAAAAAAATTATTGAATTTTGAGAATAATAATAATATGATATTGAAAGCCGGTGTAGGATATTATTAATTACATAGTATTTAACAGAGATGCCTAAGTTTGTGTATGTTATTTATCCCCTCAAAAACTCTAGCATAGAATTTAATTTAATTTTGTAATACCGTATCAATATGGGTAGGTTAGGCAGATTTGAAACGTCTTGTAATGAAATATATGTATAACTCATTTAAAAAATAAAAAAATATATATAATTTCATAATCAACTTATTACGTGTGTAATTAAAGATTTCTATAACTAATTTGAAAACTAAAGAAATAAAGTGATTTCAAGGCGCAACTTATTTTGATATATATATATATATATTAGAGTGAACATAGGTCCTACCCAACATTCTCGAAACTTTACTATTCTCAAACAATACAATACAAGCTGTACCAACAAGATATATTTCATATTCTAGATTTTCACACAATTCTCTAGATTTTCATTCAAAAAATAAATAAAATCTATCCTTAATGATTAGTTTTTTTTGGTGTGTTTTTATACATATATATTATGTGGAAAAAAATTGTCAAGATTGTTAGCATTAATGACTCATTTTCTCGTGGATCGAGAAAAGAATTGGACCAAACGAAATCAAAATAAAAGGTTGCGGTGAAGAATCACCGAGTACTCGGTGGATACCTCACCGAGTACTCGGTAAGTGCACAAGTGCGCATTTGAAGGAAAAAGGCCAGAGAGATGTGCGAATGTTCGCACCATTGCGCAGCCACCGAGTACACGGTGGGAGTGTCATCGAGTACTCGGTAGCCCAATTTCGGATTTTTTAAAAGGAAGGACTTTATGACTCCTATTCTAATTGGGATATGATACAAATTGACTTGTTCACCGCTTAAGCCTCTCCTATAAATACAGAGGTCAGCCCTATTGTATTGGTGCACAGGATAAAGAGAGAAAGAAAAAATACAGATTATTATTCTTATTGGTGAGAGTTAGGAATAATATATGTTTATATTATTTCCGGTGATATAGGTGTGAGTATACACTGTGTGTGTGCGTGTGTATGATATGCGGATCATCCCCTTATAATTCTCTCATTGATTATAATGAAACGGTGTTCTCCGTGGATATAGGCGGATTTGGCTGAACAACGTATATATCTTTGTGTCGATACCGAGAGCCTTTCGATCCTGGATTTTCCAATCCTCTTCTTTCATTGATTTTGTCTTTTGTCCTTCCAATGGTAAATGCAAATTCTTCTGGTATAACGCATCCTCAATTTGCATCTTCGAAAAGGCAAAGTTTGTACCGTCAAACTTGTCGATCATCGTAGCATTTTCTTCTCCCATAGTTCGGTTAATGTGTTTGGTGTCGAATCGGCTTCAGGAATTGTTCCAACAAAGAGCTTTGATACTACTTGTTAGGGTTTTTACACCCGTCCAAGAACACTTAAGGATTCCAACTCCTTGATTCGAAACCGTGTGTACCTGCAAATCAAAAATCATATACAAATACACACCAGACAGATGTTATCAAAGTCCGTTGCTTCAACATCAAGAATGAAAAGACAACAAAATCTCTTATGGATGCTTTTTCGAGCATATACAAACAGCCGTCTAGAGCAAATATGGTACATCTCATCACTAGATTGGTCAATCTGAAGATGTCCAATAATGGAAAGGTCAGTGAGCATCTCAGTGTTCTTAATGAAATTATTGAGCAGTTGGAATCAGTTGATGTGCCAATCACTGGCAAAATGAAAGCACCTTTAGTTTTAATCCAATTACTAGAGATTTGGAGCGCCATAGTTGCTGCAGTCAGTAGTTCTTTAAGGAAAGAACCGCTACAGTATGATTTCGTAGTGAGTATGGTACTCACATAAGAGATCAAAAGACTGACGTCAAACTCTTCTAAAAGTGGCTCGGCATTGAATGTCAACAGCAAAGACAGGTTCGAACAAAAAGAAAGACGGAAGTCAGAGTCGTGGTCGTTCCAAGTTGATACAGGAGTCCCGAAATTCCATTGAGTGTTGGAATTATGTCAAACTTGGTCATTACAAAGGCCAGTGTAGATCCCCGCAAAATGTAGCGGATGACAAGACTGAAGTAAAATTTGTCTCAGATGATGATGCATTGATATGCTCTTTGGAGAGCAAGATAGAGTTTTGGGTTTTGGACTCTGGAGCATCTTTCATGACAACTTAAGTCGAGAGCTCTTTGAGATCTATGCACCTAGTAACCTTGGCGAGGTTCATCTAGGTGACGATCAACCCTGCAGTGTTGTAGGCAAGGGTGAAGTACATATCAGACTCAACGGATCGATATGGAAGCTAAGGAATGTGAGACACATTCCAGACTTGAAGAAGAACCTGATCTCATTAGGCCAGTTGACGAGTGAATGTTATGTGACTACTTTCAGTGAAGATATGTGGAAAATTTGCAGGGGTTTATGACTATAACACGAGGAAATAACTAAGGTACGCTCTACACAACCACCAATTTTAGCACAATGATTGCAGTTGCAGAAGGCAAAGAGAATCACAACTTGTGGCACCAAAAGCTAGGTCACATGAGTGAAAAGGAGCTCGCGGTTATGTTCTCGAAATAAATACTACTAGTGAAATCGATTGATATCTACTTTTGTGAGTGTAAGCAGAAGAGGGTTAGTTTCCAGAGCAACAACAGAAGTCTCATAGTGGATAAGCTTGAGCTAGTTCACATGGGTGTCTGGGGGGCAGCAACTATCTCATCTTTTGGAGGAAAGTCTTCCATCGTGACTTTCATTGATGACTATTCCAGGAGAATATGGGTTTATTTCTTGAAGCATAAATCTGAGGTGTACGATATTTTCAAGAAATGGAAAGTCATGGTAGAGAACGAGACAGGATTGAAGGTAAACAAACTGAGATCCAACTTTAGTGGAGAAAATGAAGACTCCGGGTTCAAGAACTTTTGCTATGAGAACAGTATCATATTAGAAAAGGTTGTTCCAAGTACACTACAGCAGAATGGCGTAGCAGAATGTATGAACTGGAAAATGACTAAGATAGCCAGAAGCATGCTCTTTCAGGCAGGGTTGCCAGAATAGTTCTGGGTAGAAGCAGTCAGTACAACAGCGTATCTTATGAATCGTGGTCCATCAGTATCATTGGAGCACAAAATACCAGAAGACGTATGGAGTGGTAAAGCACAGAGTGATCCTGTGTATGTTGAGATAGAAGATGTTCTAGACAATGAGAGTCCTTAATCAAAAAAACAGATTGCAGACGGTAATTCTCAACGGGATGATACACTGCAGACTCCGACTCCTAATTCTGTGTTTAGGAGGACTTTACGGCCGCATGTGCCGAATCGGAGATACCTAAATTATTTGTTGCTCACAGATAGAGATGAACCAGAATGTGATGATGAAACATGTAGTGCAGCAGATGCGAGCTAGTGGGAGTTTGCGAATAAAGATGAGATGAAATCCTTTATGCCCATCAAGACATGGAAGCTAACCGAGCTGCCGGTAGAGAAGAAAACTCTCCATTCTTCGATTGTGAAACTGAATATCATTCATTCAAGGATTGTTGAAGCAGACGGTTTGCATCTAGAGTTGTTAGATGGCAAATTTGTTTTCCTCCAAAGTGACTTAGAGGATGAGTTTTATATACAACAACCGGAAAGTTTCCCCATAAAAGGGAAAAAGAAGACAGATGCGACAAAGTTTGCAAGGCGAAGACGCAATAGAAGTCACAGGTTCTGTATAAGGCTAGATATTGCTCATGCAGTGGGAGTTATCAGCATGGTCGTGTTGACCAAAGTTGTGAAAACAGAAAAATTGAAGTTGTGCGCAACTTCAATGGGTCTTTAAGCTTGAAGACAAGATTGAGAGCATCGTTAGAAGCACTGATCATTGATAAAGTTTATTGATTAGGTGGAAATTCGTCAAGTGGAAGATTGTTAGCATTAATGACTCCTTTCCTCGAGGATCAAGAAGAGAATTGGAGCAAACGAAGTTAAAAGGTTGCGGTGAAGAACCACCGAGTACTTGTTGGAGTCCTCACCGAGTACTCGATAAGTGCGCATTTGAAGGAAAAAAACTAGAGAGATGTGCGAATGTTCACACCATTGCGTAACCACCAAGTACTCGGCAGCCCAATTTCGGATTTTTTAAAATGAAGGACTTTATGACTCTTATTCTAATTATGATATGATACCGATTGACTTGTTCACCACTCCAGCCTCTCCTATAAATACAGGGGTTAGCCCTATTGTATTGGTGCACAAGATAGAGTGAGAAAGAATAGATACATATTAATATTATTCTTGATAAGAGTTAGGAATAATATATGCTTATATTATTTCTGGTGATACAGGTGTGAGTATATACTGTGTGTGTGTATGATCTGCGGATCATCCCCTTGTAATCCTCTCATTGATTATAGTGAAACGGTGTTATCCGTGGACGTAGACCGATTTGGCTGAACTACGTATATATCTTTGTTTCAATTGTTTTGGTGTGTGTTTGTATACAATTTCTGATTTGCAGGTACACACGATTTCGAATCAAGGAGTTGGAATCCTTAAAGTGTTTTTGGGCGGGTGTAAAGACTCTAACAAGAACATGTGTAGATATATATGTTATATATGTATGTGTGTGCATATATATATATATATATATATATATTCATTTTTTATTAACACCTTTTTATCTTTTGTCAAAAAAATCATTTTACACTCTCGAACTTCTCCTTCGAAGGTGAAACATTTAGCATGCCAGGTCACGGTAACAATTGGGAAATTGGGATAGTTTTGTAAATATATGTGAAAGTATGATTTTAATGTGAGTTAATATAGTTTTGGTAAAAGGAAAAAAATGATGAAGTTTATTAGAAGTCCACTGGGCTGTACAGAAATTGTAAGGTAATTTAGTCTTAAGGTAATTTAGTCTTTTAATTGAAACGAGTAACTAATGTTTAATTCGGTATAAAATAAAAGAAGTTGCATGTGAGAGAGAGGGAGAGAGAATAAGGGGTAAATAACATACTTTTCAAGAAAGAGTGTAAATTTTGGTTGGATTAAATGGAAGAGAAGATAAAAAAAACATACTTACCAAGTAAATTATGAAAGAAAGGCAAACCAAAATTCTATGTTGTTCCCATTATAGCTAGGGGTGGCAATATGTGTATGTGGGTCGTGTTCATACGGGTTGAAATGGATCGTGTTAGAAAAGATCTAGTTCATATTATGTGTCAAATATGCTTAATCATAACCCAATTCATTAATTAAACACGTAACCCGACCCAACTCATGTAAACCGTTTAACGTATTTATTATAAATATTAAATTAAATTTGATATGATCCAACACGAAATGAACTATTTAACCTGTTTAACAACAAAATCAAATTGAATTTGACACGACTCAATTACAACTTATTGATATATTTCAACCCATGACCAATTAGATAATAGAAAAAAATAAATATAAATATAATCGTGTCAAACAGGTTACTCGAGTTTGACCATAATCCGACAATAATATTTTTAGGTCGCGTTCAAGTCGACTCTTATACAGCTTCAACCCTTTTATGGTTAACCATAACCATTTTAACTCATGTCGTATTCGTGTCGTGTTACCGTGTCGTGTCTCATTTTGTCAGATCTAATTATAGTCATCAGTATTTGTATTAATGTTGTAAGTATATTTGTTAGTTTTGACATATTCTAGTCAATAACCATGTTAAGTGATGTTGAGTCACTTGAATTTTATTTTATGTCAAAGTCTTTCTTTTGTTAGCTATTTTCCTAATCTATAGGAGTTTGTTGATAGTGGAGTAGTGCCGAACTAATTTTCAGCAACAATTCTAGACTCTAGGAAATTATTAATAAAGAGCTAGTCTTTAGGGGGTACCACAACCGATGCGGTAGCTTGTTTGTTTTTTCCCGTTGGTGTATTTGCCTATTTAAAAGCCTTTTATTTAATGAATGAAAAGTGTAGTTGAGAACTTCCTCTGGAATTACTTTTTACTTTTAGCATATATGTTTTATTTTGCATCAGTGGTATTAGAGTCAAACTCAATCATTGATCCAATGTCACGCCAAATACCCGTTTTCGTTCCAACCACTTGGGTTGAGTTCAGATCTAAGGCGGGTAGGCAAGGTGGTTCGACCGCAACGAGGGCGTTGCGCTCGTTCGAATGGGGGAGAATGTTAGAGGGTGCCCATTTCTCCCACATCGGATAAAAATGGGAAAGTGAATGGGTGGATGTTAGGCCTACCTATCAGCTTAAGCTTTTGGGTCGAACCGTGAAGCATCCACCCATTACAATTGGTATTAGAGCGAGGTAGAGAAAGTGTAAGAAAAGTAAAGTTGATAGTGCCAAACAAACAAAAAAAAAAACAAGAGGGAGTGTTCGTGAGATAGAATAGCAGTAGCTTCATTTCTATTTCACCTTGTTTCCTTTTCCTCAGTAGTAATAGCCTCTGAAAATTTTGTGCAGATTGCAATTCCACAATTTGATGTCTTACGATCATCAAAGTCCATGATGCTTAAATTTAATATGTTTGATCTTAGAATGATGCATTATTTTCTTGGCTTAGAAGTAGTGCAATCTATTGATGGAATATTTATTTCACAAATGAAATATGTGTGAGAGATTTTAGACAAGATTAAAATGAAGGATTGAAATTCATTTTCCACTCCAACTGAACTTGGTTTGAAGCTCACAAAGAATGAAATAGAAAGGAAGGTGGATCATACTCTTTACAAATGAATTGTTGGAAGTCTTATATATTTGATAGCATCAAGGCCAGATATGATGCATGTTGTGAGTCTTAATAGGAGGTACATGGAAAAACCAAGAGAATAACATTTCGTAGCTGCCAAGAGGATCTTCCGATATTTGAAGGGTACATATGATTTTGGATTGTTCTACAAAAAGGGAGAAAAATCATATTTGAGTGAGGGGCTTCGAAGGTGACTCTTATTAAACTGGATGTTATATTTGAAACATCAGTTTAATGGGGGGTTGTTGAGTCACGTGAATTTTACTTTATGTCAAAGTCTTTATTTTGTTATCTATTTTCCTAGTCTATAGGAGTTTGTTGATAGTGGAATAGTGTTGAACTAACTTTCAAGAAGAAACCTAGTCTCTAGAAAATTATTAATAAGGAGCTAGTCTTTAAGGGGTTCCACAACCAATGCATTAACTTGTTTGTTTCCTTATTTTTTGTTTTTGCTCGTTGGTGTATTTACCTATATAAAGGCCTTTTATTTAATGAATGAAAAGTGTAGTACGGAACTTCCTCTACAATTATTTTTTTACTTTTAGCATATATGTTTTACTTTGCATCAAGTGAATTGTGAGCTCGGATAAGTTTAGACAGATTAAAGTGGCCAAGCAAAGACGTCAAAGGACATCGATAAGCTTCTTTAAAACTTGATCGGTTCATGTATTTTGAGAGGCAAAACAGAGGTGCTCCTATGGCACACTTAAGAGCTAAAGCTAAGAAAGAACGACGTGAGTTTCAACCATGAAACACATTGAAAAGTCCAAAATGAAGGTGAAATTATTCATATATGTTGGTAAGCTTGCCGCAGGAGCAAACGGTATTCGAAAATACTAAGAATTGCAAAATCCCAAATTTTGGCAAATCTGGGTGGAAGTTGGCACAAACAGACACGAAAAAAGGTCCAGAAAAACGATTTTGGCGCAAGTACGCTCAAACAGGGCGTAAGTGTGCCCATTGCTGGCCCATTTTTGGTTCACGGGCCCGTTTCGATGTTGTGTGCACTCCAAGTTAGTCTTAAACGAATTTTGGATAGATTTTGGTCAATTTTGCTCAGATTCAACTTCCTTTTCTCATCAAACACACGCAAGAAAAGAAATTACTTGAAGACGAAGAAATCCGACTTGAACTAATTTATCCCTCTATAAAATAGAGGGTTCGATTCGAGAGAAAATGGAGGCAGAGAGAGAAAAAAAGATTGTTTGATCATACTCCGTTGGGTATCTCTCTAGTTTTTGTTAATTTTTTAATTGTGATTCAACACGAGTGATCCTTATACACAATTGAATGTCTGGTTGCTGAAAAATCATCACACCACCTAGTGCAACTTGTTTACATCAATCTGTTGAGAATCGGAGCCGTCGAGAGTACAAATATCAGAGCGTGAAGCTTCATGGAATATTGATTCGTTGAGAAACGGAGCCGTCGGAGTACGGAGATCGAGGCGAAAGCTTCGTGGAGAACGAGTGGATCAAGATTTTCGGACGTTGAGTGAAGAATGACAGTTAGAGTTATTATAAGTCATGTCTTCATAGAGTCTGTACAATTTTTGATTCATAGTGCATCGGTATCGGTGGTACCGGTGGTTTTTTTCTTGGGATTTATTCCAAGGTTTTTCCACACTAAAAATTCTTGCGTTGTCTTTTGATTTATTTTCTGCACTCATATTCATCTTTACTTAAATTATCTTGATAAATGATTAGATTAAAATTCCGAAAATAATTTTAATTGATCATTAAATTAATACAAGTCTATTCAACCACCCCCCCAAAAAAAATTTCATGGTCTCCTAGATAATTTCAAGTGTAAAATGTTGATGTCATCACTTTTTCAGATGTAAAATATCTTAAATAACCCTCAAATAAATGCAAATGACATGTGATAAGATCAAAATACCATCATTTAAAGTTTATAATATGATCAAAATTACCTTTGTAAATAAGTAATTGATAAAATAATAATTTTTAAATCTATTAAATGAAATACTATTAAATGAAATACGGGCATGAGTAAAGATGTAATTTCACATTTTCAGTCACCGAAAATATACGCCGATTGACTTGAGAAAGTCTAATTGTAATTTACCAAACAACAGAGGATTTATCTGTTATTTGACATATCTCGAGGGGTCTAGTTGTAATACCCTTAAAGAATTGAAAATTCGTCAAAGATGACTCGTTCATCTTATCATTTCTCGTGAACGAAGCAAATTCCCTCTTTCCTTCTTATGTTCCTTCACCGCTCTTCCTTTCTTTTTATCAAACAAAGCAAAAAGTCATCTAATAGGAGCTTATTTCATAAAAACATAAAATAATTGATACAAAAGCTTCATTTTTGGTTTAATTAGAAATTCAGGCATTAAAAGATCTCTTCACATAATATTATATTTTAATTTAATCTTAGACACTTTTCTATTTTATGGGTTCTTGGGAACTATACACTTCATTTTATCTTTCCATCAATATGTGGTAATCAAATATAATGAAAACACTTCAGTAGTAAAAATAGAAGGATAATTCCTCGAGTTTGGTTTGAATTGTTTTGGTTCAATTCCAATTTATTGGTCCATTATATTACACCTGTAACCGTTACGATAATTAAGTAATGAATATCAACTAAACGTATAAAATATCATTTTAACTCATCAAATTTTATCCGTATATAAAAATAAAAAAGAATTAGAGGTGAATGGATTTAAAAATGTCATTTTTACTCATAATATTTTATTGTGAGGTGAAATGTATTTAAGGCACGAAAAATTACCTTGATCAAAGGACATCTTATCAATATGTTATCCATTTCATCTTAAAATTGAAAAAATTTAAAAAGTTTTTGTACAAAATTACACTTAATCCTGAAAAGGATAACATGTCCATGCAGAACAGTAATTACCGAGTCAATATCAATACTAGATGCCAAGTTGGGCCCACATCCCTAGCCATAACTACACTTTCCAAGATCAACGGTGAAGAATCCTCAATGCCCCAAAACCCAAGAACAGCAAGATCGGACGCACACGAAAGATCCTGAAATGGTGCACTAACACCACCAGTTATGGGAAGACGTGAGCAATATACACACACACATATATAGTCTATATATAGTCTGAGTTACATTGATGGTTGTGGAATCTCTGATAGCGTGTGGATGCAACACTAGCTGAATTTTACCCATTTCAAGAGTTTTAAGATCAACGGAGTTTGTATATAGACACAAAGACAGAGTTACAAGAGAGAGATTGTGTTTCAGTTTTGCTGATTTGTTTTGGTCAATCAGTCACACGCGGAGTTAAACCCACAGAGAGAGACAGAGATTCAGAGTCTCAGACTAGTATATATATATATAGAGTAGTATATATCATATATGTATGTATGTGCATATATATATATATATATATATGTGTGTGCGCATGGAACGTGATGGATAATACAGTACATAGAATATAGATGACAAGGCATGGTCGTTGTGACCTGTGAGGGGTTTTTTTATTGAACTATGAAAAGGTTGCCTAATTGAACGGTAAATGCTAAAAAATGCATAACATAAAAATAAAATATTTTATTTAGATTTTATTTTTTTATATATATATTTTTTTGGGCTTTGAGCCCATTAGAACAACATTTTCTTACACATTAGTATTTTTATCTTTTTGTCACGTCACCAACTTGCTCCTCAAGTTTGTTTTAGAAAATACCGGTTGAATCCCATGCTCTCAGGCTCAGATTGTTTCTAGTGGATCGGTGATCTTTGTGGGCGTAGGTGCTTAATGGGCTTCATTATTTTCACACGTACACATGCTCCTTCTTGGTTATGGGCCTTTTAAGTGCATCAGATCCATGACTGAGAAAAACGTGTGAGATACGCATACATTACTTCTGTTGGATGACGTGGCAGAGTCATTAAATGGATCCAGCTATATCTCATCATTTGAATTCAAGTTCGTGGCTCTCGTGGCCTAGATTATTGTGCGGGTGGCTGAAAGGGCGACTTGGTACTCCGTTACTTGTGTAAAAGGTATTTAATCCTCATCTTTAACCCCCCTATAAATAGTTCCACTTTATACTTCCTGCAAGCTTCTCATTTTGTGATTTTCATTTTCTCAGCAAAATGGAACTCTCTGCAAATCATTCGTCTAATCGTTTTCGCCGGAATCTGCAAATTCTTGCCGAAAAACTCATAAATCCTCGTCGGAATCTTCCCGAAGTTCATTTTATTATAAGTTTCCCTTCTGTCCTTTCTACCTTTTTGTCATCATGTTTGAGAGCGACGATACCCGATCTGTTAGCGACCTCAATCTTTCTTCCATTTACCTGAATGCCTCTCTCAGTTCCCCATCGGTTAAAGTGATCAAGACTGCTAAATCGAGTCCCCCTGAGGTTACCCAGACTATTGATGCTGGTGGGGGCCCTGCTGACCCCGTTTCAATTGGTGATCTGGCTAAGGGAAGTTCGGGAGTGCAATTTTATATAGATCCCCTTCCTGTCATACTTAGGAAAGATGATGTTAAAGAAACTGAAAGAGAGCACGAATGTCCCCGACGAGGCATCCATTAAACCCTACCCTAAGAAGTCAGACTTTAGAATAAGAAAGGGTGTTAGGAATGACCAGATTTTGCTTTCAGCCTATCACCTTCAGGTATTTCATTTCCCCATCCATCCATTCTTCATTCTTGTTTTGTCCACCCTGGGTCTGGCCCCACTCCAAGTAGAGCCAAACTTCTTCAGGATCCTGGCCATGGTTTTGTTGATCAATCAGGATTTGGGCCTTGATCTGGGTATGGTTGAGTTCCTGTTTTCTTATAAGTTATAGGACCAGAAAGACTGTAGGGGTTGTTACAATCTTTTTCCTTTTTAGGGGAGAAAAATGTGTGATGGTAATAAGAAGTCCAACAAGGGTTGGAAAGAGAGGATGATCCTGGTGAGCGAGAATTGGAGACATCCCAAATCAAAGAGATTTGTGATCCCCAAAGAGTTCAACAAACACCTAATTCTTTTTTTCAAACCCTACCATAAAAGAGCATGCTTCTGTGAGCATTGTAATGATAAGTTGGGCCATCATGTATTAGATTTTCTGCAGGCGTCCGATAACCACAAAACTCCAGTTTATATTGCATCCCGCTTTGATCTCCTTAAATTCAAAATCTGGGGCAAGACCCTGAGAATGTGTGGTGATTACCTGACTGGTGATAACTTGCAAGAACTGTTATTAGAAGAAGCGAAAACCATGTTGAGGATTCCCCAGCCCAGTTTAAAAAGGAAGAATAAGAGGGGCTCGGGCTCATCAGCCCATCCTGCTAACCCTTCGGGCTCCACTCCTTCAGTTCCCAGGGATTTTCCACCACCACCACCTTCGAGAAAACCTCTAATCATCCCGCTTACCCCTTCTTCTAGAGGGGAGACTGCTACCATTCCTAGTCTTCTCCCTTCTGGGGAAAATCTAGATTCTGTTTCAGGTGGTGAGGGGGTCACCTTACTTTCTTCGCCTCTAATAGGTACCCCTCATCCCAGATATGAGGAGGATCAACCCGGTCGGTCAGTTCGGCCCCATTTGACAACGGTAGCTTCTCCAAGTATAGTGGCGAAGTCCGAAGTTGCAACATAGCCCGAGCAACCCGTCCCTTGGAATCCAAGGATAAGGATTCCAGGTAGCGGGTTCTTGGTCCGAGGAGCGAGACCATTAACGATGATATTGCTCTTCGGGATATGGGTCTTCAGATCTGGACTCCAGCCGACCGAAAGGTTATCCATAAGGTGGATAGGGGGAGTTGGCCCTGTCTGGCCTCGATATGGCAATGAAGGTGGTTTGTATGCAACTTGATCTCATTTTCCATCTGATTTATTCTAGATTTATTTACTGATTGTGTGACACTTGTGTTTTTATGGTAGATGTTTTACCTGGTCTAAGCTTACAATTTGAAGCTTAAGGAAGACAGCAGGGCCCTTAGGAAATCAATAGAGTATCTAAGGCTGAAGGAAGAGGGCAGGAAGAAAATGGTTGCATTGCTGGTGACTCAGACTGTTCAGGTTATTTCAGTTGTGCAAGAACTTCAAGCGGCCCAAGAGAAGATTAAGTAGATGGAGGAGGCTTATCAGACCTTGATGATGTGAAACCAAGAGCTGGTGGCTGAGAATGAGGGCTTGATGGCTGATAATGAGGGTTTGAAGGCCTCAAATGAGAAGTTTCTGGAGGATAAGGTTGAAACTGAGAATCTTCTGGCCGTGGAGAGGTCCACGGTAAAAATGTGTCATCTAGGTGGCAACCAGATGTACAAACTTTTCTGTGACACTTCCTAATACCGAATTGGATTTGGCTGGAGGACTTGTTTTCTGGACTTCTAAAAACCTGCTGAGGAGAGGGATTTCACCTCAGTGGAATAGTTGGATGAGTCCCTTGGCAATTCTCCACCATACAATGATCCGGTTGAAGGCCTGGATGATCTTCTTTTCAGTGAATTCCTGACCAAGCCTCTTCTCGGGTCTGCTTCTGCTTCTGACCCGGTTTTATCTGAATTGGCTTTGGTCCTTGATCATAATGCTTTACTCAATGCTAGTGGATAGGCAGGGGTTGTTACCAAGCCTAGAGACAGGATGGAAGAGAGATTTGGACCTCAGTTTAGATACCGGGGGCAGAAAACTTAAGTTTACAACCAATTCTTTATTTTTGTTGGTTTTTGGAACTTTTATATTTGTAAGCCTTGGCCACCGGTGCCCAAATTTTAATGAAAAATTTAAGAACAATGTTGCTAACACTTGATTTATTTTGTAAGACTTTGATAACACTTAGATAACTTTGTAAATTTTTTATCACTTGTGAATCAGTGTTGTGTCTTTCGGGCCCTTCAGGCCATGCGAGAGATATGACAACACTTCATTTATTTTTGTAAAATTTTAATCTCTTGTGAACCAATGTTGTGTATTTCAGGCTCTTGAGGCCATGCGAGAGACATGGCAACACCTAATTTATTTTTGGAAAAAGTTAATCTCTTATGGATCAGTGTTGTGTCTTTCGGGCTCTTGAGGTCATGCGAGAGACATGACAACACCTAAATTTTATAAAATTTTGATCACTTATGGATCGGTGTTGTGTTTTTCGGGCTCTTGAGGCCATGCGAGAGACATAACAACACTTGGATAATTTTTGTAAAAATTTGATCTCTTGTGGATCATTGTTGTGTTTTTCGGGCTCTTCAGGCCATACGAGAAGCATGACAACACTTGGATAATTTTTGTAAAATTTTGATCTCTTGTGGATCAGTGTTGTGTCTTTCGGGCTTTTGAGGCCATGCGGCTTTTCATTGTTGGATAAGCTTCGGCCTCTACCCATTTTGTGAAATATTCAGTGGCTAAAAGAACACGGGTGGTTGACTGTATGGCATTCGGGAGAGGGCTCACAATATTCATTCCCCATCGGACAAAGGGATGCGGGATCACAATCGGGTGCAGGAATTCTAGAGGCCGATGGATAGCATCTCCATGCATTTTCCATGTTTTTCACCTTTGGACATAGTCTTCGGCGTCCCATGACAGATAAGGCTAGAAGTAGCCTTGGGATAATATTTTGTGAGAAAGGGATCTTCCTCTAGAGTGGTTCCCGCATGACCCGCTGTGGATTTCTTCCATCACTGCCCTTGATTCAGAGGGGGTCACACACTTTAAGTACGGACCCGGGAATGATTTCCGATATAGTTACCTTCTTATGATTGAGTATCGGGCTAAATTTATCCGGATCTTGCGAGTTTCAGCTTTATTATCCGGGAGGGCTCCATGCCTGAGATAATCTGCAAAGGAATCCATCTAGCTAGATTCCCATTGGATAAACATCACATTCTCGGGCTCTTGAATGTTTGGTCTGGCAAGGAAATCTACCAACACAACTCGGGTCAAATCCTCACCAGCTGAGGATGCCTGACCGGCTAGGTGATCAACTACAGTGTTTTCATTCCTCGGGATTTATGTGAAAATTATTCTTTGAAAGTGCTCTGTTTCCTTTAACACGAGTGTCTGATAAGACTCCATCTTTGTATCCTTTGTTCCGTACTCTCTTTTGATCTGCCGAATGACCAATTGGGAGTCACTGTGCACTACTAAGATCTGGATCTGGAGGCTTTTGGCCAACCGCAAACCGGATATGATTGCTTCATATTAGGCCTCATTAATGGTGGTCGGGAACTGTAATCGTACTGACATTTGGAGATGGGTACCATCGGGCATTTGGATCTTTAGGCCGACCCCTAACCCGTTTGAACTAGCTGGCCTGTCCACGAATAGCTTCCAGGTATCTGGCTCGTGTTGCCGATCGGTCTCCTCAGTTTCTTCCTCAACTAAGAAGTTTGTCACTGTCTGACCCTTGATAGAGACCCGAGGTATGTAGGTTATATCATATATGCCCAATTCAATGGCCCATTTGGAGATTCTACCAAAAAAGTCTGGTTTTAACATAATGACCCGGATGGGAGTGGAGGTCGGGACAATGATTGAATGCGCCTCAAAATAATGCATGAGTCTTCGTTTTGCATTTACAAGTGATAGTACTAGCTTTTCTTGTCCGTTGTATCGAGTTTCAGCCTCCGTAAAGGATTTGCTAGTGTAGAAAATAGGCATTTGTAAGATTCCATCCTCCCTGATGAGGGTTGCACTAGCCTTTCAGCCACCTGCGCGATAATCTAGGCTACGAGAGCCACGAACTTGAATTCAAATGATGAGATACAGCTAGATCCATTTAATGACTCTGCCACGTCACCCAACAGAGGTAATGTATGCGTATCTCACACGTTTTTCTCAGTCATGGGCCTGATGCACTTAAAAGGCCCATAACCAATAAGGGGCTTGTGTACGTGTGAAAATAATGAAGCCCATCAAGCACCTAGGCCCGCAAAGATCACCAATCCACTAGAAACAATCTGAGCCCGAGAGCATGGGTCCCATCAACCGGTATCTTCTAGAACAAACTTGAGGAGCAAGTTGGTGATGTGGCAAAAATACAAAAATACTGATGTGTAAGGGAATGTTGCCCTAATGGGCTCAAAGCCCAAAAAGAGAATGTATATAAGGAAAACAAAATCTGAATAAAGCATTCCATTCTTGTGTTGTGCAATTTTGAGCATCTACACCAACATATAATTTTGCTATAGATAATGATTTTTAGATTTTGCATTCTAGTATAGGATCTTATTTGAGGAATTTTATTTGTTTGGATTATTTAATTAAAAGAGGATAAAAATTAGTTTACATTTCAATTGAGCTAATAAGTTAGTTCTGATTCTCTTAACTATTGAATAATATAATTTATAGTATGGTTTGCAGTCGCGATATCGGTTTTGGTAACAATTGTGGTATTAGTGTAACGGACTCGAATAATATTAGTCTTAAAAATAATTATCGATGCTAAATAATGATATCGTCATTTTCCAAAAGCATTACGAATCAAACTATACCTAACCAGACACAGGGCCGGCCCTGAGAGTGCCAAAATATTTTGAGGCCCTAAGCGAGATTGAATACGAAAATTTTTTTGGGGCCCTTCATTTCACGCGATGTAAATTTCTCACACAAAATATTTTTTGGGCCACTTCACTTCACGCGATGTAATTTGTTTTTTAAAATGTAAGTATTTTATAGATTCAAATTTCTAACGAATGGCAAAAGCACTACATAATTACTTGGTGTTTCTTTTGTATAGATTTCACATATTAAAGCATAGAAATATGAAGGGTATGAAATGAATGATTAGTACAAGATACTTTTGAAATAAAAAATGAATTTGAACTTATTTGTAAATGCTTGTCAAAAGTAGGACTAATGTGTCCTGGTAAAAAAAATTTAGAGAGTAAAAATACTACTCTGAAGGAACTTTCCTTATTGTAAGTGTAATATTGGGTTTAGTTCTAATTTATATTGGACTATAACTTAAAAAATCATATTTGGGTCTATACTAATACAAAAGGAAAAAAAGTTAGGCTTGTGCTCTTTTTTCAGTATTAATAAACTTACTGGAAAAAAAAACTTAAAAAGTAATAATTGTGAGAAAAATATTAAAAAAATACATTAAATATACTAATATTTAAAATTTTGAAAATAGCCTCCATCTTGGTGTTGTCATGAAAAGTTGTTGTTGTACATGTGAGAGGACAGTCGCGAAAGCTCAATTATAGCCGCGTGAAAAATTATTGTCGTTGAGCAAATGCGACTGCCACGAGTGTAGTCGTTAAATATTGTGCGGATGCAACAATAATTTTATAGCCCTAATTAAAATAATGGTTTGATTTAAATTAAACTTTAGTTTTAAAAAATATAGATTTTTTTTTGAGTATATAGTAATATTAAGTGAAATATAAAATTTTGGGGGCCCTACCTAGTGAAATTGGTTTTGAATTTATTACAAATTGAGCTGTTAAATAAAATTTTAAAAAATATTGAGGTTGAGGCCCTAAATTGTGTAATTATATTAGGCTTTATTTCCATTTAAACTGAAAATGAATTAATTTTTTTAAGGGCATATTAAAATTTCTTAAATTAAAAATACTAAAAAAAAAAATTTTGAGGCCCTCTTGGACCGGAGGCCCTAGGCGACCGCCTTGGTCGCCTATAGTCAGGGTCGTCCCTAACCAGACACGGACCTAGAAATTTGTATGAGTGGGGGCTAAAATGTTATTATCCTAATTTAGTGGGGGCTTTAGGGATTTTTAATAAAATTTAAGTGGGGCATAAGGATTATTCTTCTAAATTTTAGGGTAAATAGTAAGAAAAAAAGAAAATCCAGTGGGGCCACCACCTCCACTGGTCTAAAGACAGGTCCGTGTTTGTACGTAACCTATTCGGCAAACCATGATCAGTGGTGTGGATTTGTAATTTTCGATGACTTAAAATGGACAATTGAGATAAAAAAATATATTATTTTGCACGACTAATTCACGAAATTCATGAAAAAGAATTACCACATGAATAAAAAAATGTGTTGAACAATTTAAGTTGGATTATAATTGTTCGCCTGAGGGTCAATCAAAGAAGAATTATCCGTTTTGATGATAACAAAATATTAAGTACGTGTTTAGTACTAATGTGTTTACTCAATTAAGCATTACAGAGTAACATGATTTTTATCAAAAGCAAAAAGCTTAAAGGAAGGATATAAAGGTTATTTCACTTTTGAAATACTTCAGAAGATTGAAGAATCAAGACTTGGGGTAAATAGAATGGTGAGTGACTTGTATCAAAGGGTTTATGTGAGGTTTTTACACGTATAATCTCATTCTAAAAATTAAAAGAAATGGAAACTGCACTATCAGGTAACTGACTCTTTAAATCAGTCGACTCACAGACCTTCCAGTCGACCGACCACGACCGAGAGTTTTGAGCTTCATCATAGCCATTTGCCAGTTGACCGACATAGTAGTGTCTGTCGACCGACAACCATTCACTAGTCGATTGACAGTTATTTGCCAGTCGATCGACCATGTCCGAGAGTTTGAGTTTCATCTTGGTCATTTGCCATACAACCGACATAGTAATGTCAGTCGACCGACAGACAGTCATCAAGTGACTGATAGATTGAAATCAGTCGACTGACGGAGCTAAAAAATGGTATTTTTAGTGCATTAATGGCTCTCAACTACCCCCAGCTACTACCACTCTTAGCTCACTCTCCTAAAGTGAGTTTCACTCTCTTAACTCTTGCCCTAGCTATATATATGATGATATAGCTTTTGTAGAAAACAACCATCCTTACTCCCTTGCATAAAAAGCTGATCTTCTTCATTCTCATCTTAAAAATACAACAAGAAAAGCTTGAGCATTAAAAAGTTAGACTCCTCTTATTCAATTCCAATCATTTGTGAGAAGCTAGTTAGAGAAGATCTTTGGTCCAACTCTTGAGTCATTTATTGCTAAGAGTGTGTAAGATCTTGAGAAAACCAAACACATCATATTCAACACTTGAGCTTATACATTGTGTACCCTTCATAAACACTAATGGTTTTTGAGTGTTTATTGAGTGTATCCTTTTTTTTTTATAAAAGGATAGAGATCATTGAGTGAGTGAAGCTCATTGATCCTCAAGAGGGGTTTGTCCTCTTGTCTGTGTGACGGGCTCGTTAGCTCATGTGTAAATATTTGTTATTCCACCTGCAAGAAAAAATCATAGTGTGAGATCGGGAAAGTCTTAAGGGGGGATCCTTAAGCTGAGGAGTAGGAGTTACCGAACCTCGTAAAAATTGTGGTGTCATCTCTCTCTCTCTCTCTCTTGCTTTTTCATTTGATTACTTGCATGCTTGTTTTATCTTGACTTACATAATTGCTTGATTATTGCTTTCATAGGTCAAGAATCTATTGTTGTTCAAAAGTATTTATTACTCACATTTTGTTTAACTTAAACTGTTGAAATCAAATTAAGTGTAAAAATTAGTTAAATTTTTTTATAACCCTATTCACCCCCTCTAGGGCTAATTAGTGACTAAGAATACTTAATTCAATATAGTTGAAATCTAAGGTGGTAGTATATCAAAGTCTTAGGAACCTGACAATTTTGAGATGATGATTATTTTTACTCTATTAAGGCCATGTTTGGTTTTGGTTTGTGTTTGCTTGTTTGTGTTTTTTTTCAGTTTTTACAAACAAAAACGTGTTTGGGTAAACTGTTTATGTTTTTTTAAAAAAACGTTTATGATTTTTGACCCTTTTTTACAAACAGAAAAAAATGTGTTTCATTTTTCTGTTTGTGTTTATAACTGTGCAGCAATCACATATCCACAAACAATTATCTTAAAATATAAACACCTCATTACAACCCAATCCACAAAAATGTGTTATGCTCTAGGGTTTCTTCTTGGACAAAATGAGAGCGCAACTTTGGTAATTTCTTCTTCCCCTCGACAGATCTGAAGAACACGAAAGGTAAACCTTCATCACTCTCTATTCTATTCCTCATATGACTTGTTTCACTCTCTAATCTCTCTCTTCTCAACAAACAATAGAGCTCAGCTTCTTTGGCGGTTTATTAGTTTATCTCTTCTAAAGAACTCGAAGGTAACTTGATTTGTGCCTCTCTTTTAAGGTTTCGCCTTTCATTTAGGGCTTTGCCTCAGATTTAGGGCTTCACGTTTGGGTTCCATTTTTCAAGCATATTTAGGGTTTCGCCTTGCAATTTTGAATTTTTTATACAAGTTTATTTTAGGATTTCTCCAAAATTCACCAAAAATCATCTCATGTTAAATTAAACTTGATCAATTTTATACTTTTTTTTTGTTATATTACTTGTTCTTGTTTTGCTTCCTCTTATAATTGATACCAGAGCTTGAATATAAGCACATATAGTAGATTCCTTCAAAATGCTCATTGGGGCCATCCTCCCTCGATCCAGCCTATGGTTTTCCCCTACCCCAAACATGTAACTTCCTTCCTCTGAGGTAATTATATTTTGTTTTGATATTTAGCTTTTTATTTTTTAAAAATATGATGATAGGAAATAGGAACTGCAACCCAAAAAAACCATTCTTCCAATAAAAAAAAGAAAAAAGAAAAAGAATCCAACAATATGACTATTTCAACCAAAATTTATGTTCACTGTTGGACTAATTTAATTGCACATGGTTTAATGTATGTATTAGAATTTGTGTATAATCATATAATATGATTATATATATATATATATATATATATATATATTAATTTCCACTCATTTTAAGGTTTTTCTCAACTCTAGTTTTTTTATTAAACTTTCTAGATGGATGTGAGTGAGACGAGTGTCGACACAATTGAGAGTGAACAAAATGCGGACATTCAGAGTGAACAAAATGTGGACATTGAGAGTGTAAGAAGTGTGGACGTAGAAGAGGTGCTAAAAGATTCTTCTAAAAAATGGGTTAAGGGCCATGTTGCGATTTTCATCAAGCAAATGGAGGAACAAGTCAAGCTTGGTAATCGTACCAGTTCGACATTTAACTTCATTGGGTGGACGAATATGCTCGAAGGCATGCTGGTTGCGACAGGGCAGGCCTACACTAAGGTTAAACTTAGGAATAAATTTAACGTGTTAAGGACGGAATATCTATTTTTCAAGAAATTGAAAGATGCAACCGGGGTTGGTTATGACCATGCTACTAATATGGTGATACACAGAACGTGATAGATGTGTGTTCCTTTGATATGAAATTCACATACGCTCTAGCCGGTTGGGAAGGTTCGGCAAATGATTCAAGAATTTTAAACGAGTGTATAACGAATGAAGATTATCAATTTCCGAAGGCACCTGAAGGTATAAACTTTAAAATATTATGTCATACATTATAGATTCAAGGTATAAATTAATCTATTCTAAACATGCAGGTAAGTACTACTTGGTAGATTCAGGGTATGCCAATCTACCTGGTTTTTTGGCACCATATCGGGGTACCCGATATCATTTGGCTGACTACCGCAGGACCACTAGACTGCCCCGTGGATGTGAGGAAATGTACAATCATAGGCATTCTTCATTGAGGAATGTAATAGAACGATGCTTCGGAATGCTGAAGATGAGATTTCCTATATTGAAGCTAATGCCAGGGTTTAAGTATGATACTCAAGTTCAAATTGTCGTTGCTTGTTGCACACTACACAATTTCATTAAGATACAGGGACAACTAGATGACATCTTTGATGGGAGATGTCCAACCGAGAACGAAAATGAAGCTGATGTGGAAGATGATGAGGTGGAACCGGTTATGCAAGGTGGTGCCAGTCAGATGAACCAAGTTCGCAATATGATAGCTGACAATTTGTTTCAAAATCCCCAGTGATAGGTTTTATTGAAAGTCGTTGTTAATTTTGGATGATTTTTATGGCACTGACATATTTTAATGTATTTAGTAAGTATTTTAATGTATTCACTACTGAACTTGTATGCACTGCAACTAATGATTTTGGATAATTTTTATGACACTGGCATTTTAATGTATTCACGACTAAAGTTGTTTCGATGAATTGCATTAGATTAATGAGATGGATTTAATTAGGATGTGTTGGGATGTATAAATTGTCATATGTATAAAACAAATTATTTATCATTTTACAAGGAAGTACTGTCAATTTTTCAATAATAAAAGTAAATATATGGATGAAGCTAAACAATTTTGCATTTTTAATATAAGTACATATATGTATTTTTAATATAAATACATATGAAATTTAAGATATATATATATATAATAGATTTTTTTTACTTCAATTTTTTTTACAACATTTGAAGTCACCAAACATGTTTTGCGTATTTCTGTTTGCAAAATTTTTGTAAACACTGACGGTATCAAACATGTTTTGCATATTTTTGTTTGCAAAATTTTTGTAAACACCAATGGTACCAAACAGGCTTTTGTTTTAGATTTCAGCACTGCACAAACACATGTTTTTCTAAATTTTGCAAACAACAAACACAAACAATAACCAAACGGGGCCTAATTACATTTTTTTTCTAAAAATATATACTTGACAACTGACAAATGAGCATAAGAAAAATTGTTGTGATTTTTTTTTTCCTTTCAAATTTATAGTATTTCTTATTTATTTTTCTTCTAATTTAATCGCATTAAGCAATGCACTATTCATTTCAATCTTACACGAGATGTTATTCTCTGTTAGATTAAAAATAAAGCGTAGCAATAGAGAGCTAATTATTCGTGTTGTCACCTCGTGGCATGGGCTTCCCGGCTAGAGCAAAGCTAGGTTGAAATTTGGAAACCAAACATAAGAGGCATTGAGCATTTAATAAACCAGAAGACTATTAGTGCAGTTAGTTGATGTGTACGTAAGTAAGTTGATCCGAATATTAGGATATATTAATCTTGTATTTTATAAGCAAGTGTTATAGATATATATATAACAATTGTAACCCGTTCGCAAATGCCGAACAAATTTCAACTTTTGTAATTTAATCAGAAACTAAGAAATAGATAAATGGCAAGATAATAATAAGTATTTCAAGAATCAGCAAGAATAGAAGTAATTTCGGATCATTTTCTTTTTCTTTTTTCTTCATTTTATACATGAACTTGGACTTACCCTCATAAATGGATTTTAAGACATAATAAAGACAATATCTCTACATTAAATTCAAGTTTAATGTTTTGCAAAACTGCTATAATAAAACTCATGTCAGTTTTGATTGTGTATATTGAAACGGTCATTTCCTTAATAGTTTTTATCCTGAAATGGGTTTATATCTTTGGGCTTTGTTTTCTATTTGGGCTTAACAGATATGTCGATCCAGTGCTAACTTTATATGGTGGGCTTATCTTCTTTGCCTCCCGTCGATCCTCAGGTAGAACACCGATCAATAAATATTCAAGGATTGGATCTATCCAACTTGGCTCGTACAGAATCACGCATATCTCCTTCTTTTTTCCAATCGATGGAGTGAATAGTTCACCACGGGAATTATCCTGATCATATCGTCTCCAGCTGTAGATGCTTGATTTGCTACATAATCAGCCCCATGATTTTCCACCCTTGGAATTTGTTTGAAAGCGACTACTTGAAAGTTTCGCATTTCTTCCTGAACGGCATTTTTATACTGCAACATCCTTTCCTCACTTGTATTATAACTTCCTGTGATATGATTTACGACTAACTGAGAGTCACTGAACACGGTTAATTCTTTGATCTGGAGCTCATTTGCTAACCTTAATCCTGCCAAAAGGGCTTCGTATTCAACCTCATTGTTTGAACTTTCAAAGCACAGTTTGATAGATTGCTGAACCTTGGTGCCTTCTGGGGATATTAGTTCGATCCCCACACTTTCCCCCAGGCTATTCACTGATCCATCTACATAAAGCAGCCACTTTGGATTTACATCACAGACCTCATCTTCGGTTGCTTCATACTCAAGGAGAAAATCCGCCACAACTTGACCTTTTAGAGACGTTTGTGGCTCATAAGTAATATCGAACATGCTTAATTCTATTGACCACTTTGTCGTTCGTCCTGAGAAGTCGAGCTTTGACAAAATTGCTTTGATCGGAAATGTTGTTGGGATTCTGATTGGATGGGACTCGAAGTAATGTCGTAGCTTTCGTTTTGCCTGGACCAATGCCAAGATGATTTTCTCTGTCTTCGAATATCTTCTCTCGGCGTCAAGCAATGTTTTGCTCACATAGTAAAATTGGGTACTGTCTGTTCCCATCGTCTCTTATCAACGCTGAACTGATTGCGTTCGGAGAAACTGCTAGATATAGGATCAAGGACTCATGATCTTTGGGTGCAGTCAAGATCGGTAGTTTCGCGATATAACGCTTCAGCTGATCGAACGCTTCTTGTTGTTTCTCTCCCCAAGCAATCGTTTTCTTAGACTTCAGGACATCGAAGAACGACTTGCATCTATCTGACAATTTGGAGATAAATCGGCTCAAAGCTGCTAATCTTCCTGTGAGTACTTGGATTTATTTTGGGGACTCAAGTGCCTTCATCTGAATTAATGCTTGAACTTGTGTTGGACTTGCTTTGATTCCATCTTTGTTAACTATATGTCCCAAGAATTGTCCGGAAGACACAACAAAAGTGCATTTTTCCGGGTTCAGCTTCATTTTGTGTGATCGCAGGGATGCGAACAATCCTTCAAGTGCTTCAGGTGATCATCCTTGTGCTGGCTTTTAACAACCATGTCATCAATGTAGGCCTCCACCGTATCTCCAATCTGGGTCTTGAAAATCTTATCAATCAATCGCTGATAATTCGCACCTGCATTTTTTAGACCGAACGGCATGACCTTGTAACAATATATCCCTCGTTCGGTGATGAATGTCGTTTTGTCTTCATCTTTTGGGTTCATTGGGATTTGATTGTATCCTCAATAAGCATCCAGGAAGGTGAGACGTTCGAACCCTATAGTTGCGTCAATCATACGATCAATCTTTGGTAAAGGAAAACTGTCCTTCAGACAAGCTTTATTTAGTTTGGTGAAGTCCACACACATTCGAAATTTCTCATTCTTCTTTTGTACTACGATAATGTTGGACAGCCAAACGGGATAATGAACCTCTCTGATAAAACCAGCATCTAGCAATCGGCTAACCTCTTCAGCTACAAACTTTCCTCGTTCGGTTCCGATCCTTCTGGGTCGTTGCCGTATAGGTTGAGCGTTAGAGTAAACATTTGATGTGTGCATCATGGTTCCTGGGTCGACACCAGGCATGTCGTTGTGCTCCCAAGCGAAAATATCAATATTTGATCTCAGCATAGAAATCAAGTTGCTCCTTTCATCATAATTCAGTCCTCTTCCAATTCGGGTGGTCCTTCCCTTGCTCCCGACGATCAGATCTACTGTGATGGTGTCCTCTTCGGTCTTCTCATCATCGTCAGTCTGATCATGGAGGTTCGGTAATTGCTACAAGTTTTGTTTGGAACTTTCGCCCTTCAAACCTTTGGTGACAATGGCATAGCATTCTTTTGTCACCCCTTGATCGCCTTGAATATCAATAAACCCTTTCCCTGAAGGATCAACACACTGTATCACTTGATGCAGAGTAGAAGGAACTCCTTGCATTCGGTGAATCCAACCTCTTCCCATGATCAGATTATATGAAGGTTGTACGTCCACCAACATGAAATTTTCTGTCAAAGTTCGCTTTGCGGCTGTCACAGGTAAGTTTAGGATTCCGATCGGGCAAATCCTCTTTCCATCAAAGCCTGTCAGCGGACTGGCAATCGGTTTGATTAACTCCGTGTTGATGCTGATCTTCTCGAAAACTGATTTGGTCAGGATGTTCGTGCTGCTACCTGGATCAACTAACACCCTTTTAACTAAATAATTTGAAACTATTATCGAAATTACCAGTGGATCTTCATGTGGTAGTTGTACACGTCTTAAGTCCTCCTGGGTAAATCATATTGTAGGCATTGGGTAGTTCCGAATTACATTCACCTCCCCAACCCTTCGGATCTTGTTGGCATTGCGCATTCGTGAACGTTGAACCGAACGGCTTTCCTCATCCTCCTCTGGTTTCCCATGGATTGTGTCAATAATTTTGACCGGCTGTCCGCCCACAATTTTATTGGGCTTCGGTCGATCAAATTTTTTGACTCCATTGTCCACGTACTCCTTCAAATCTCCTTTGGCTATCAAGGTCTCAACATGCCTCCTCAATTGTATGCAATCATTGGTTAAATGGCCAAAGTCATTGTGGAACGCATAGTGCCTCGAACGGTCCTACTGCTCCGGTGGCGTTTTCAGCGAAAATGGTGGGCGAAAAATACCTTTTGCCTTATTCTCGCTGTACAACTTTGCTAAGGTTGTTCGGAGTGGAGTTTCAGGTATGTTATATCTTGGTCTCATCTCCTGTTGCCTATATAGAGCTGATCGTTGGTTGTTCGTATTATCTTCCTTCTTGATTATCATTTCCTTTGATTTGCTTTCTACACTGACTAATGTCGAACGATGACCCCTCTCTTGTTAATCTTCTTCCAATCTCAGATATCCCTGTGCCCGTGAATTCAACTGACCCATGTTGAGGGGTGTTGACTTCACCAAGGATCTATGAAAGTTGGTCCCTTATTCGATAGCCACCTTGAAGGCTTCCACTGCTGCTGGTTGATCAAAAATGGGTATCATTCTCATTTCCAAATTGAATCTAGATAGGAAATTCTTCAATGTTTCACCTTTCGCTTGTCTCATCGTGAACATATTAGAAATGGTCATCTTCTGCTTCCGATTACCAAAATACTAGGCCAGAAACTTTTCCATCAGAGTTTGGAAAGAATCGATCGAACTGTCGGGCAACTGCCTAAACCATAACAGAGTTGGGCCTATTAGGCTTGTATAAAAAGCTTTGCACATTAGCGCATCATCAGCCATATCGAGAGTCATCATCTGCTCCACATGAAACAGATGCTCAATTGGGTCATGCGTCCCATCGAACGTAATGAATTTTGGCATCCGGAACTTATCTGGCCTTTTCGCCTATTGTATTTCGGGGCTGAACGGTGATTTAATCATTTTGGCTGTCATTTTGATGGCTAGATCAGCTGGTGATTGTGTTCTAAGTTCTTTTACTTGTTCGTCTACGATCTTTTGAAGTCGGGTCACCATATCGAGCGAAACTGCACGATTATTGATATTCGCCTCATCTGCGATTGGCTGAGTAGGATCTGCTGTGCGATCTGCTGTACTTGCTTCATGATGATTGTTTTCCTCTTCAACACCGGGGCCGTTACGACATCCTGCTATAGGCAATTCTGGATGTTCGGACTGATCCAACATTTGCCTTAGTTCTTGATTTTCTTTTTCAAGGGCCTCCAGGCGTTGAAGGATAGCAGTTGTATCCCCTAGTTGTGTGGTGGTTTCTCCCGCCATTGATCTAAGAGCTTCTGTCTAGAAATCGATGTTCCCACAAACAGCGCCAAAAAGTGTAAATCCGTTCGCAAATGCCGAACAAATTTCAAATTTTGTAATTTAATTAGAAGCTAAGAAATAGATAAATGGCAAGATAATAATAAGTATTTCAAAAATCAGCAAGAGTGAGAGTAATTTCGGATCATTTTCCTTTCTTTTTTTTTCTTCCTTTTATACATGAACTTGGACTTACCCTCATAAATGGGTTTTAAGACATAATAAAGACAATATCTCTACATTAAATTCAAGTTTAATGTTTTGCAAAACTGCTATAATAAAACTCTTGTCAGTTTTGATTGTGTATATTGAAACGGTCATTTCTTTAATAGCTTTTATCTTGAAATGAGCTTATATCTTTGGACTTTGTTTTCTATTTGGGCTTAACAAATATGTTTATCCAGTGCTGATTTTATATGGTGGGTCTGATGTAGAAAATGGGCATACAACAATATTATTATTATTTTTTTAATCGAGTGAGAATTGAACAGTCAAATTGTTGGAGTGGTCAATCAGGTTCAGGTGGGCTTTGAATCATCTATGTTGATCTACGTGCTAGTCATGCATACAATATATATATACATATATATACACAATATACGTATATTTGGGATATTTGGGCAGTCACTCCACCAACCTGTGACCCACTGGATCTTCGAATGAATTGAAATTCCATTCTCAAAAATTTTCAATATCCCACCTTTCCAATAGTGAGTTCATTATTATTAAAAAAAAAAAAAATGTTTTCACAAGAATAAAACAAAAAATATCCTCTCCCTTTACTCCTGTGAAAAATCCAGATCTGCTCGTGTCTACGAGATTCCATGCACGGAGCATCGGCGCATTGCTAAGGTGGTGTTTGATAGAAGAAGTTGGTGTCAAATATATGATTTTGGGATAAAATTTATGGCCCAATTCATATTTGATAATTTTAGTGTTGGTGTAATAATATCAAACCATTGGTACCAAATACCCTATTTTTCACATCATCTCAATAGATGGTTTTGATAGTTTGGTTTGATTTTCTCACACCAAAACTATTCTTTTAACCCAAACCAATTCAATTTGGTGTATCATTGTTTAATCCAAACCAATTCATTTATAATATTATATATATATAAATTCGAAAAATAAAATATTTATGAAAAAATAAAATATTTCAAAAAAATCAAACAAAAAAATATATTTCATAAAAAATAAAATATTTCGGGAAAACAAATATTTCTAGAAAAAATAAAATATAATAAAAAATATACAAATTATATGTATTTTTACTAAAATCTTTTATTTTTTCAAAATATTTTATTTTTTTGAAATATCTTATATAAAATATTTTATCTATAAATATTTTGAAAAAATAAAATATTTATGAAAAATTAATTATTTATATATTTTATTTTTAAAACATATATATTTACAAAATATTATTTTAAATAAATAAAATGTCAAACTATTTCAAGTTACCAAATATGATTGGTTTCAGAATTTCAGCCCATATACCAACTCTACCAAACATGGTTTGATTTTTCAGTTTTACTTTTTCTCACACCAAAATCATCTACACCAAACATGATTTTAGTTCCGAATAAAACCACATCAAATTCAATCCAATCCAACCCAAACCAAAACAAAAAACCAACATTGTACCGTACCAGTTACCAAACATGCACTAATGGAACACATTACACTTGCTTATAAAATACAAGATTGATATCCTACAATAAGACAATAATTACACAACAATTCATCAAATAAGACACGCCACTCGGGCCATGTACTCCCTCCCGTTTTATATTAGTTGTTCATTTTTTTAATTTTACTTGTTCCAAAATATTTGTTCAAATTTCGAATCTCAATAGAATATAATCTTATACTTTCTTATATTATCCTTCTTCATTAACTTAAAAAAAATAATGAATTTTACTAAAAACTACAAGTATACTATGTTATCAAAAGACAAGATTGAAAACACAAAATAACCAAAAAAATATTAAAAAGCATACTTGGATAACTAATTTAGAAAATAAAGAGTATTAAATTTTGTTATAACACTTATGTAAAATACATATATATTTCTAAGAACACTTGTCAGTATTGTTTATTTTTGTCATATTCTAGACAATATTCATGTTGAGTGAATTGTGAAGACGGGGAGGTTTAGGAAAATTAAAGTGGTCAACCAAAGGTATCGACAAGTTTCATCAAACTCAAATCAAGATTACAGTATCAAAAAATACAAGAGAAATGAAAAGGAAGCAAGTTTAGACCAGGAAAATGCATACTGGAGGGCAAAACAGAAATGTTTCAAAGCCGAAGCTTTGGGAAACATGTTAGAGGAATGAACAAGGTTCAAATGGAAGAAAAGTTAGAAAATGTAGTTTTCATCATTTTTATTTATTTATATTTTTTGAATGTTAATGAACTTCCACACTCCCACATGAGCCCTATAGGGCTCGAACCCCATACTTCTCCCAATTTGGGAAGGAATGGAAATTCCATCAGACCATAAAGCCATTAGTAGTTTTCATCATTTTTGTTACACCCGCATAAGCATATAACAACCAAAAAATGCCTAGAAAGTCAAATTTTACACCTACCTACACACATGGGTACGCCCATGCCTACATATGCGTAGCATTTTCTACACATATGCGTAGTGGTGGGAGTACGCGACCTGCAGATTCAACAATTCTATTTGTTATGAACTACAATGACTTGGGTTACACTCCAAGATATCATAACACGTGTATAAGGTGTATTTACACCAAAATTGGGTAGATTCACTCTTAATTACAAGATGATTACACAAGGGAAGAATCCTAGTCCAAGAAGAAAACAAGAAAATAGGATTATTCTTTTTATAAATAAGAGGATTGTTTTACAGATTTTGGGGTACCTGTTGTGAGATCTCTGTGATAATTTTATAGATCAGATCCATCTGCAGAGAGAGAGGAAAAAAAGATTGTTTGATCATTCTATATCAAAGGTTTATCTAGTTTTTTGCGGTTATTCAATTGTGCTTCAACGTTTGACATCTTTATGCACAATTAAATTATCTGGTTGCTGTAAAATCATCACACCACCTTGTGCAACGTGGTTACATCGATCCATTGAGAAACGGACCCGTCAAAGTACGAAGATCGGAGCAGAAGGTTTCGTGGTTTGTTGATCTGTTGAGAAGCGGAGTCGTCAGAGTACGAAGATCAGAGCGAGAGCTTCGTGGATCGCGAGTGGATCAAGACTTTCAGATGTCAAGTGGAGAACGACAAATCAGAGTAGTTGTAAGTCCTGTTTTCATAGAGTCTGTACAAATTCTTTGATTCATAGTGCATCGATACTCGAGTGTATCCGTGATTTTTTTCTTGGAACGTTTCCAAAGTTTTTCCACGTAAAAATCTCGGTGTCGTCTCGTGATTTACTTTCCGCACTTAGATTAATATTTGCATGATTAATCTTGTTGAAAGATCAAATTAAAATTGATTATTCCACAAAGAAATTTAATTGATCATTAAATCGAGAAAAAACCTATTCACCCCTCTAGGCATATTTTATTATTTCCTAGGTAATTTTAATATTTATATAATTAATTACAAAACAATTATATTAACATCGTGGTTAATTATATATATGTATATATATATATATATATATGTATATATACAAATTGAACTAGGGGTAAAACATTGGTTCGGTGTGAGTTGTAGATAGTAATTTTTGCTCCGGTCGCAATAAAATTATAACAATTAGATAATATTGATTTTAAAATATGAGAATAAACCAATATCAACATATTTTATAAGAATTTTAAAATAAATATCAGTAACTTTTAAAAACGTTAAAAACAAAATGATTCGCAAAGATGATGCGCAACTTATTGTATAAAAGTAAAAATGACAAAAAAGGAGATTTTGATTCCTCCTAGTCCTCTCATTTTTGTCTTTTATGGTGCTAATAACACTAGCTGAATCCAACATGTACGTTTTGATACATCTGTATATGTCACAAGTATTGTACTAGGTACATCTAAAGAGTAAAGAGCCTACAAGAACATGTACAAGGTACATCTGTATCTGTGACACGTCTCACAAGTATTGCATGGTCCGTGTTTTCTGGGATTAGCTTCATTAATATTTTGTCACGACTAGGGCTGCAAAATAACCGAGCTGAGCCGAGTATTGGAATGTTCATGCTCGGTTCATTTACTAAACGAGTTTAGAAAATGTGTTCAAACTCGGCTCATTTGTTTAACGAACGAGCCCGAGCCGAACGTCAGATTTAACGAGTCGAGCCCGAACTTGTTCATAAACGACTCGTTTCAGTGCAACATATATTAATCTTCCTAATAGTTGTCTGGATTGAGTTGTTACATGTATGTTTTAACATATTTCCACTAGTATAATTTTTTATGAATGAATTTTATGTTATGACCGCCTAATTTCTATAATCTTTTCATAATAATTTTCATAATTTGTTCAATTTGAACACCTTCTTTTGTCAAATATGATATAATTTTACTATTGAACTTAGACGGGCCTGTTCACGAGCTTGGCGAGCCAAGCTTAGTAATCTTCAAGCTCGGCTCGTTTACTAAACGAGCCTAAAAATTATGCTCAAACTCGGTTCGTTTACTAAATGAACGAGCATGAGCCTAACTCTTAACGAGCCGAACCCGAGTCTGCTCACGAACGGCTCGGTTCATTTGCAGTCCTAGTCACGACTCATGGATATATAGGTCATATTTGTTTAATCAAGACTCAAGACTACCATTGAATGAATATAGTGTGTATAACACTCTTTTGGTTTGATTTCATTCTAATTTTTTTTTTTTTTTGTGTGAATTGACCATATTTCGTGTTAAATGAGATTACGTCCTTAGTATAATTCGAAAAATATATATAATTTGAAATATTATATAAAATTCATAAATATATATATATATATAATTTCAAAAAATATCTAAAATTCATAAATATATATATAAATTTCGAAAGCATATATAAATTTTGAAAAAATATATATTAAATTTCAAAAATAAAATATAAAATTCGAAAACGTATATTAATTTCAAAAAGAAAAAAAATATAAAATTCGGGGAAAATATACTTCTATTTTCTACTTTATTTGACTTTAAATGTTGTTTTGGTGTATTGTACTTTGATCACTTGTATTTTTTATATTTCTATTTGCACAAGTATTTGAATTATATATATTTTTTTCGAATTTCATATATTTTTTACGAGTTTTATATATTTGTTTCAAATTTTATATGTTTTTATTTAATTATATATATATTTTTTCAAATTTTATATATTTGTTTCGAATTATATTTATATATTTCAAAATTTAATATTTATTTTTCGAAATTTATATATATATATATTTTACGAATTTCATATATTGGTTTCAAATTTTATATATATAAATTTCGAAAATTTTATTTTATATATATATATATTGGTTTCGAATTATATATATATAAATTTCAAATTTGAATTATATATATTGGCTTCAAAATTTATTTTTCAAAATTTATATATATACTTTGAAGAAAAAAATGGTAAAATGGGTATTTCAGAAAGTATAAAAGTCATGTGAACTGCACATGACGGGAAAGAAAGGAGTATTCACACGTTTTCAAAACTTGCAAGGGGTATTCGCATGTTTTTCAAAAGTGTTGGTGTCAATACACACATTTTTAAAATAGATGATGTTATACGGATCATATTTATAGTACATGATGTATTCTTTACTTAACCCAACAAGATTTGATCTCAACTTTTATTCTCTTGAAGTTATAACCAGTATTTCAATTTTATGATATCAGATATTAACATCATGGTTTGCCATCTAGATATATATAAATTAACATAATAATGATATGTCAGTCGATGGTAATATTTATTTTAAAAATAAATATTGAATAAGTATTGATATTTTATAATAACATCGATAATTTTAAAAAATTTACAAAACAAACGATATATAAGGTAACGATACAACAAATTATGAGGAACATGATCAAAATTATAAATTGAATTGAAATTTAAAACACACCCTACATTATTACATTGAGAAGTCGTGAGAATGCATATAAATGCAGGGTTGTTAAAATTGTATATCAACTGTTTAGATTGCTAGAAAGTCTAATAATTTGGTTAGAAAATGACTTTTTAGTATCATTTTCACGGTCTGTTTCAATTTTACCGGGTGAAAAGATTAAAGTATCAATATTTACTTGAAAATTAATATAAATTGCAGAAATTGGGTGAATAAATTTGTGATAGGAACAGATTTTAGAATTTTTCTCCCATAAAAATATATTAACTCCTCTTCTTTTAATTCAAAGTTAGGTTACTGTTTCATCAATTTCAGAACTTTTAATTGCTTCCTCAATTTCTCATTGAGTTATGGAAGTGGGTGTTAGATAAATTTTTAAAAAATCATATAAGTACTAAAGTTTTATTGGATTTTAGAAAAATTCTTTTAAAATCCAAAATTTAATGTATGTAGATAAAACTCAATCTGTCAAGTCATCTAATTGCTACGAAATAAAATCCAGTAACTTGTGTTCAATGGGATGGGAAAAGATGAAGGGCTGTCCTTTGAACCATGCAGCCTATTATTGCCTATATCTCTAGGTTTTGACGCAATATTATTCTCCCTAGTCCTAACGCAATTTTTTTTTACTTACTTACTAATCTTTGACAATAAATACTTATACATTTTCTCTTTTGAAGTGATCTCAATTAGTAAGGGCTGTTTGGTTGAAGGGTTTCTGTTTCTGTTTGTGTGTTTTGGTTTAAAACACATGTTTGGTTGGATTTTTATGTTTGTGTTTCCAAACCACATTAAACAAACACTTGCCTCTTTTAGTACAAAATGAAAAAACCAAAATTTGGTGTTTTTTCACTCCACTATTTATAAAAATGAATTTGGTCTTACTATTTATTTATTATTTATTATAATATTTATTTATGTATTATTATTTTTCTTTTTTTATTATTTCTTCATTTTATAATATATTTTATTATTTATATTATTAAATTATTATTTATATTATTGTTTATTAATTTATATATTAATTTATAAATATATTCTATTTATTTATTATTATTTCATTATTTAATTCATTTTATTTATAAATTATTTATTCATTTTTAATTATTTAAAAATATATTTTTATTAATTTAATATTAATTTATTATTATTATACTCATTTTTTATTATTATTATGAAGTATTTATTTGTTATTATATTTACTTATTATTTATTATTATATTTATTTATTATTATTATATTTATTTTTTATTATTATTTATTTCATTTTGTTTATTATTTATTATTTTTATTATATTTTTAAATATGTTTTATGTAATTTATTATTTATTTTATTAATTTATTATTATTATTTATTATTTATTCCATTTATTATTATTATATATATATATATTTATTATTGTATTTATTTATTTTTTATTATTATTTATTTCATTTTGTTTATTATTTATTATTTTTATTATATTTTTAAATATGTTTGATGTAATTTATTATTATTTTTATTAATTTATTATTATTATTTATTATTTAGTCCATTTATTATTATTATATATATATATATTTATTATTGTATTTATTTATTTTTTATTATTATTTATTTCATTTTGTTTATTATTTATTATTTTTATTATATTTTTAAATATGTTTTATGTAATTTATTATTTATTTTATTAATTTATTATTATTATTTATTGTTTAGTCCATTTATTATTATTATATATATATATATATTTATTATTGTATTTATTTATTTGTTATTATTATTTATTTCATTTTGTTTATTATTTATTATTTTTATTATATTTTTAAATATGTTTTATGTAATTTATTATTTATTTTATTAATTTATTATTATTATTTATTGTTTAGTCCATTTTTTTATTATTATATTTATTTATTATTATTGTATTCATTTATTATTATTATTATATTATATTTTATTTATTATTTATATTATTAATTATTGATTTTTAATTTTTTAATTTCAACCCAAAAAACATCCCTACCAAACATACTTATGTTTTTGGATGAATAAACAAAAAAACAAAAAACCTGTTTTTTGTTTATTTCAACACAAACACAAACACAAACACAGCTCTACCAAACATGCCATAAATGAATTGAATTGTGCTGAATTTTAAATTGTTTAGGGTGAGTTTGGAAATTAGTGTTTTCGTTTTTGTTTTTTTATTTCTTGAGAACAAAAAAATTTCTTGTTCTTGTCCTAAAGGTAATCCGGAAACAAAAACATGTTTGGTTGAAAATTTTATCTAAAAAATTTTCGGGAACAAAAGAAAAAAAAAAATTTGGAGGTTGAAGATGGAAGTTAGGGTTTGGAGGTTGAAGATGGAGGTTAGAGAATCTGCAACAATTAATTTTTTTTTGTTGAGAACAAACAGTGCCGAAAATAATAAAACACCATTTTGGTGTTCTCAAATTTTGAACTAAGGGCAAGAAATGTTTTTTTACTGTTCACGAAAACAAAAACAATCAAAGGCTCCCAAATGCGTTTTTGTTCCCGTGAACAATGAAAAAAATAAAAACAAAAACGAAAACACCCTTATCCAAACGCACCCTTAAACTGGGCTCATTTGATTATAACTCAGCTTGAATTCTATTCAGCCTAGTACCAAATTCAAAATACTAAGATCGGGACTTTATTTTCACTTTTGGTGGTATTTACATCAAATACTCGATGCATTCGGTATGTAAACAAACCGTAACGGCAATGGTTCAAAGATTTATTCTTAAAATGAGTACACTATTCGTTCAAGCACCAAAAATTTACACATTAGCTATACTTAAAACTAATGCACCGAAAACTTCTCTTTAATTTCGGCGGTGTTTTTCTAAAATACATTTCATTGGGGGATGCTCTTACTAGTTATTACCACTACACTCTTTACAGTTGGATCTAGAGCCCTTTATTCTATGTGATTGCATGACCTCAAATAAAAGTCCGTCTCTCTACCAATCGTGTCCGAGTAATAAAAATAGTGGAGAGATGTAGAAACCTTTCGCAAACACTCTTGAAGCTGTCACTCTGTAAATATATATACAGAGTAAATTATACTTTCACTCCTGCTGGTAATGTAAATTATACTCACACCTCCTATAATTTTACTAATTACAGTTTCCTCTTCTAAAGCTCATCAGCATGTCACCGGAAAATGACCCCTATGCCCATAATTTTTAATTTTTTTTTTAATTGTAAGATATGTTTTATGTTAAATTATTTCTTTACCCTTTACATATATGTATATGGCATATATATTTAATTAATAACTGTTACTTAAACAGTTGAACTATATAAATTTATATGTTGGATGGATTATGCTGGCATTTTCTTTAACCAAAAAAAAAAACACTCGTATAGAGTAAGCTAAGAGCAGACCTCCAGCACCCCACTTCCAAGACCAAGATTTCCCCATATCCCCTGCCATGCCCTCGTCTTCGAACGCGTCCTCGAAGCCCTTCGTGCTGGCGATGAAATCCAAGATCTTTCCGACAACTTTCTCTAGGCCAGATCTTGATCGATTGATCCTACAATTAGATGATGTGATTCTTCTTTTTCTTTTTTCAATTTCTCGTATATACACCTACTACTTTTCACCAAATAGAGTGGAATTAGGGTTTTGTGAAACTGCTTTTGTTGTGGTGTTTTGTACAAAAGGAGATTATAATACTCTTTTTTCTCACTCGAACTGAGATCGAATTTTTACTCCTCTTCGTGAGCTCAATTCATTTCCCAAATTCGGTGTTTTCAAAACAATTCTGATCTAAGAATAATTTATGTTTAGTCTGTGATGACTCCAAGCCTTGGATTAATTAAAGAACAAAATTAGTGGGTAGGTAAAAATTAGTGAGTTTGTGGTTTAAATGGTAGTGTGCAAAATACAAGCTCGAGACACTTTTGGGGTAATGATATATGAAATTATCCCATATTAATAGGGAATCGACAAAGGAATTGTGGATTGGAGGATAAACAGTAAAACGAGCCACGAAGGCTAAAAGGAATGTTATAAGTTTTCTATAACCATTGTCATTGTCATTGAAAGTGTCGAAATATCTTATAAGCAATCATGATTGCGTATAGAGATGTATAAAACATTTAATGTTGTAACAAAGGTTACTCATTACTTGAACTTTTTATACCACCTAGAGTATTCTATCACATCAAGGTATTGTGCTCGAGATATTTTACTTTGCCTATAAAATGTGAAATCTATAAGATATAAAGGCAGATTGATTTTCCTGTGAACTTAACTTTCCTTGAGTTTATTATTTTATTTCTCTTCATCACTTTGTCGGATTTCTTTCATATTTGAGGTTTAAGATTTATTCTATACCAATATTAATATAAATTAAATTGAACCCCTTCAGGTAGTTTTGTGATTTCACATATGGTGGACAATTATGTCTTTACACAAATTTAGGAGTAATTTGATCATTTCATATTTAAAAATTGGGTTGATTGAGTTTGACCTCACTGGATGTTGAACTGAGGAGATTAAAGTGAAACAAATAAGGGATGAAAGTGTAATTAGTGAAACAAGATGAGTTGCGAATGTAATTTACATTAATACCAGGGGTGATAGTGTAATTTACCCTATATAATGTATAGGGCACGTCCCCGGTGAACTGCCGCTAAATTTGGTCCAAATAGTATAGACTCCTTTTCTTCTTCCCCTGATTTGTCTTTTTTGGTCGTAATATCATTAATTGGTTTGTTTAAGTATTTTCAATGTGTTCAAGCTTTACTTTAAGAAGATCCAATATTTTTGTATATAATGTAGGACTGACAATTCATGTCAATGGATCGATTCACGGGTCAACAGGATAATCTGATAATAGTTGACACGAAAATCAAACATTTTAAATATGATACAATCCAATACGAAAAATAAAAAATAAAAAATAAAAATAAAAATAAAAATAAAATTGAATTTGAATTTGACACGATTCAGTAATAGTTTATTAATGTATTTCAATCCATGACCAATTAGATAATAGAAAAAATCAACAAATAAATATAACAATAAATATAATCGTGTCAAACGGATCCATTCGTATCAGAAATTGTCAGCTCTCATTATTGTCTAGTAAAATACCTCAATGTCACAAATTCTTATTTACATGATTTTGAGTTATATGATTCATAATGACATATCGCAAAAAAAAAAAAAAAAAAAAAAAAAAATCATAATGAGATATATTTAGTTTTTTATAAAATGGACCCAAATTTTCATTTCCCAAATTGTGAAGGTTCAGAATGACGGCAACGGAAATTATACAATTATTTTACCATGCACCAACAGAAAATAATATCTCCATTAATTTACATATAAGAACTACAATAACTATTACTACTTCAAATAAATTACAGAAATTTCCCATTATTATCTAGTCATCATTCCCTACCCAAAAGAAGCCTGTTCCCTCCTCCGACCCGACCCGCCTCTACAAAACATGGCTTCCCAAATCTGGGCAAAGGCCTCCACAATGACCCCATGGTGCTGCCTACAATTCAAAGACAAGAAGCACTGCAACAGCTGCTCCAGCTCCCTCTCCTCGAAAATCTGCTTCTCAATTACCATCTCTATCATTGATCGCCGGAAATCCTCTAACGGGTCGGAGGACTTCTTCACCACCGCGTAGCTCTCCCGCATTTTTCCGTCCACCGTGCACGGTATCAGCCTCTTAAACACCGACAGCCGAGCCGGCGACGTCGCCGCCTCATTATCCACCCACCTACAATACTTTCTAGTTCTGTTTCGGGTTTTGCGTGATGTTGATGTTTTGCCGGTTTTTTTGGTTCGGGCTCGTGGATTTGGGGAAGAAATTAACGTTTCGGCTGATTCATTCATGGTGATGGTACGAGTTTTATGTGATTTTGATGATTTGATGATTTTTTTGGTTTTGGTTTGGGGCTTCGGAGTTGGGGAAGTTGGGGATGAGATTGAAATGAGTGTTTCAGTGCTGCTGAAGAGTTCGGAATCGGCGGAGGAAGTGCTGGTTCGGAGTCTGATGCGGGTTTTCTTTTTCTTTTTGGTGGGTCGTTTTTTTGGCGGGAACGGGGCGGAGGTGTTGGTGTCGGAATCGGCGGAGGCGGAGGAGTTGTAGATTTTGCGGCGTGGGGTGGTGGGGTCGGGGTTTTGGACGAGGGCGACGACGTGCCATTTGTCTTCTTTTTGCCAGTGGAAGTCCGGGTCGGAGTCGGGTTGGCATCCGGACCCACATCCAAAAGCGGAGGACACTTGGCGCTTGAAGGAGGAGCGGTGGTGGTGGTGGGTGGCGGGAGAGAGGCGGAGGAAGGAAGGGGTGGGCTCTTGGGGGAGGGTGGAGGGGTCTTTGGAGCGGCAGGAGTGGAAGGAGGTGATGACTTTGGAGATCCGGAGCTTGAAGGGTTTGGACATTGTGTGTGTTTTTTGTGTGTGTGAGAGAGAGAGATGGAGTGAGAAAGTGTCAAATGTGTGAAGTGTGTGTGTGAGAAATGTGAGTTTATATAGGGGAGCTTGAGGGTTTTGGACATTTTGTCTTGTATAAATGTGTGAAAGTGAAATAGAAAGAGAGAGAGAGAGAGATGGAGTGAGAAAGTGTCAAATGCGTGTAGTGTGCGTGAGAAATGTGTGTTTATACAGGGAGCATGGATGTTGATGAGGAGGTATTCACCTGATCCAACTAAGTAGGTACTGTGATGAAGTAGACTTTAATTTAATTAATTGGGGACACTAGATTTCAGTATAATTGATGCTTTCTCGGTCCGGTAATTGTCATGTATTTGTTTGAAATTGGTGAAATAATGGTATTTGGGAAAAGTATGAGGTTAAATTGCATTAAAATTAAATATTTGTTTGAAGTTAGTGGAATGAGGGTAGTTGGAGAAAGTGAGAAGTTAAATTATATTGGAATTCGAAACTTGACAAATAATTTGAGACAAATAAAGTTGCAATAGTGTACAACTAATATGAGACAGATATAGTACAACACTAGTATTAACTTTTATATATAGTTTGGTCCAATTTTGTATTATATGATTCATATGTAGGGCTGCAAATGAACCGAGTCAGGCTGACCTTTGGAATGTTCAAGCTCAATTCATTTATTAAACGAGCTTAGAAAATGTGTTCAAACTCACTTGTTTAACGAACGAGCCCGAGCTGAACGCCAGATTTAACGAGTCGAGTCTGAGCTTGCTCACGAATGACTCGTTTCAGTTGTAACATATACTTGCCAATAACTGTATGGATTGAGTTGTTGTATTTTTATTTTTATCATATTTTCACTAATATAATTTTTTTATTAATAATTTTTATGTTATGGACGCATAATTCATATACTCTTTTCACAATAATATTCATAATTTGTTCAATTTGAATACTTTTTTTGGGTCAAATATGAGATAATTTTACTACTTAACTTAGACGAGTTTGTTCACGAGTTTGGCGAGCCGAACTTAGTAATGTTCAAGCTCAACTCGTTTACTAAACGAGCCTAAAAATTGTGCTCAGACTCGATTCATTTATTAAACGAACGAGCATGAGCCGAGCCCGAACCTACTCACGAACTGCTGGGTTCATTTTCAACCCTATTCATATGCATGCAATTAGAGAGGTTGATTGGATCATAAGCACAACATCGTTTAGCGGATTTGTTTGCATTCAGAAAAATTCAAGCAATCAAAACAAAATAAAAAACAAAAAAAAACGAAAGAAAAATAATTGGACTGTGATATTCTGATTTGGCCTCTTACAAAAAAAATTCCCTCCTTAGCAAGAGCAAGATTTGAGAATTTCAAAATCAGAAATTTATTTTGTGAAATTAAGCTTATATAACTGAGTTGTTAGAAAACAAGTTGCAGAACAAATAACATTTTTGTACAAACTTTTTACAGTCTCAAAATCTCTCTTTATAAATATTTGGTATTGTTAATGTGTATACCATAATTGCACCTATACACACAAAAAAAGTTTAGATCCATTTGGCAACGCCGAATTGGAGCCTTGGAATTGGAATTGGAATTCCAAATCCATTGTTCGGATGCAATAAAATGTTTTGAAATTGGAATTGCAGTCCAATTCCACATGAGAAGTTGTGATCTCCAATTCCAAATATTTTTCAAATCTTTAACCTAATAAATATTCTCTCTCTATCAACTAGTTCTTTATAACTACAATATATATTCACAAAGATCTATATATATAGGTATGCCTATATATATATACACATGTCTACAAACTCACACATATTTACATATCCACATACATACATACATGTGTATCACATGTAGTGATGGATCTAGGAATCCGTATTAGTGGAGGCTAAATTTAATTTTTTTGGGATTTTGGGGTATAAATGACATATATTTAATTTTTTGGGGTTTAAAATAATTTTTCAGTGGGGGCTCAGTTGTAAAGAAATCTAAATTCTATGATATCTAAGATAAAAAAAAATCAATGGGGGATAAATACGAAATATCCAAAATCTTAGAGTAAAAAGTATATATATAAAAAATTCAATGGGGTCATGGCCCTATTGATCCTTAATTTAATCCATCCCTGATCACATGCATATATATATATATATATATATATATTCATAGTTTCATACAAATATATACATATTTAAATATATCTATATTGTTTAATTTAATTCAAGATTTATGATATTTTACATTTAAATTGGGTTTAAGATTAAAATTTACATTCAAATTAGGTTTGAATTGAAATTCACTTTCAAATTGGGTTTGAGATATTGAAATCCAATTACATTTCAATTTTAAAAATTATTCAAATAATATATTTAAAATTGCATTGATGAAATTGAAATTCCATATAATTGCAACTATAATACAATTCCAAAACCGCGCAACCAAACATACCCTTAAAAAACCTTAATGTTTTAGTAGCTACTCTATTCAAATAGAAACTGATAAACCGGTTTGATTTTTATTTATTTTTGATAATTGGAATAAAGAATTCGTTAAACCACTTGAAAACAACTTCCTTAAAAATACAATACCGAATCATGATAAAAAAAAATTCACATGTAATTTTTATTATTAGAATCTTGCTCTTTCTAAAAACTTAGCAAGCCGTCTTCAAAGTAATTCAGAATAGAATATGTAAAAATGGGACTATATGATAAATCCGTTATTCCCAGGTGTATCTAGTAGTAGGCTGACGGATTCTTTTGACTAGGGAAAGTCATGAGGACTGAAATTTACACTTGGAGCTTTCATGACCGTTTGGCACATATTATACAAATAAAACATGTATCAATCTGTCATGTGTGTATCTAAATTTATGTGATGATATATGCAATCATATTTTTGTCGACTTACACTTCCTCTTTCAAGTTGAAGTTCCATAATTACCCTTCAAATTGTACTATTGCAGTATACTTTGAAGGTCAATTTGTTTTTTCCGATAATTAGAGAGTTTTTTGTTTTTTTCCCACATAATTAGAGAGTTCGAACCAGCAAAATGGAGTATGAACATAATCACTAACATTATTCATTTTGAAAAAATTATTGCATGGTCCCTTTTATTTTTATAACTAGATTAATATATAAAATAGCATCAAATTTGTCAAAAGAAATAAAGAAACAAAGGCTCAAGTTCTAAGGGTGCGTTTGGTAACGGTGCGGTGCTAGTTTTTTATTTTGGTTTGGTGTGGTCTTATTTTGGTTCCAAACCATGTTTGGTGCAGATGATTTTGGTGTGAGAAAAAATGATGCTGAAAAACCAAACCATGTTTGGTAAAGTTGGTATGGGTTGAAATTATAAAACCAAACCATGTTTGGTAACTTGGGATGGTTTCACATTTTATTTATAAATATTAAAATTTTGTAATATTAAAATATATTAATATACTAATATATTAATATTAAAATTTATAATATTGAAATATATTTATATTAATACTAATATATTAATATATTAATATTAATATATTTTAATATTATAACTGGGGTGAAAATGGTGAAAATGATCGATCCAAAATTAACAATTCGAAAAAAAAAAAAGTGATTAAAAATCATGCACACATAACAAAAATTAATCTAACAAATGATTTTATTGGAAATCAAAAAAGAAAAATAAAAAAAAAATTGCTCAACCTTTTTTTTTGCATTATTTACATGATAGTTATTAATATTAATATTTTAATATTAATATTAAATTTTATAATATTAAAATATATTAATATATTAGTATTAATATTAATGAGGTGGTGCAACAGTGCAACATGGGTGTTACAGTGCCCGCACATGGGGTGCTACAGTACCCGCACCATACAAAACCATCAACTTTGATGGTTCCAAAAATGGTGCCAAATGGTTTGCTACAGTGTCGAATGGTTTGCTACAATAGTACCAATACCAATTTTACCAAACATGAATTTGTACCACTATTTCATACCAAAACCAAAAAATTAGTACAAAAAATAACTACTAGTTTGGTGGACCATAACTAAAGATGTCTAAAAATATGTTAATTTAAATGATACATATAAGTAGACCTGTTAATGGATTGGATTCGGATCGGATCAGTTAAATCCAAATTCAATTTGTTAAGAAATCGGATTATCGGATTCGGATCCTAATCAGGTTATCGAATTTTATTTTCAATCCATATCCGGTTAATATCGGATTCGGATCATAATCGGATTATTGATAAGTCTATTGATAAGGATGACAAAAACTCCCAATCCGCGATTCAAATCCGATAATTCGACAGATTTTCACTTAATTAATTCATATTCGAATTTCTTCATTATAAAATATTTGATCCGAATATTTAATTAAAAAAATACAAAAATCAATAAATACTGAAACACTAAAATTATTCACAATTTTAATAATTGTATTTATGATCAATCATTATTAATAAATAATAAAATAATTAACAACTAACATTTATATACACGTACAATATTAAATATATACACATATATATAAATATATATATCTATATTTTATCGGATCGGATTAGGCTAATCCAAATCCAATTTGTTAAGGAATCGGATTATCGGATTCGGATCATATTCGGGTTATCGGATTTTTTTTGCAATCCAAATCCGACTAATTAGATCGGATTCAGATCAAAATCCAATCCATTGACAGGTCTACATATAAGTCACTGCATAAATATATTTTTTCTTTCTTAGGGAGTAAGTTATACATTTATTGGGAAAATATCACATACCTTTCGTGAGATTTAGTGATATTACACACGTTATATCAACTGTTTTTAAAATATCAGTTACCTCTCTTGGATGAATCCATATGATGTAAAATTACGAAATGACCCTCAATAAACCCTCCTAAACTATTGAATTTTCACATTGCCTCCACCCTAATGGATAAATTACAATTTCACCCCCCTAAAATTTTTAAAAATATTTAAAATCAAAAAAAAAAAATATAAAATTCAAATATATATATAAAATTCGAAAAATATATATATAAAATTCCGAAAAATATATATATATAATTCGAAAAAATATATAAAATTAGAAAAAAAAACATTTTTTTTTGAATTTTATATTTTTTTTCCAATATATATATATTTTCGAATTTTAAATATTTTTTCCGAATTTTAGATATATTTTTAAAATTTATATATGTTTTTCAAAATTTATATTTGTTTTTGAATTTTATATTTTTTGCCAAATTTTATATATTTTTTTCGAATTTTATAATGAAATTCGAAATTTGATGTATATCTTTTTGAATTTTATATCTTTTTTCTAAATTTAATATAGGCTTAAGGGCGTAGTTTGCTTGTTTTAGAAAAGCGAGGGTAGTAAAATGGGGGCAAAAAAAACATATGGGGATTTTATGCTCTTTTTCCTTTTATATATTTATTTCAAATTATATATATATATATTTCAAAATTTATATATGTTTTTCGAAATTTATATATTTTTTTCAATTTTTATATTTTATTCAAAATTTATATATATTTTCAAAATTTTATATATATTTTCGAATTATATATATATTTTTAAATTTTAAATATTTCAAAATTTATATATATTTTTAAATTTTAAATATTTTTTCGAATTTTAGGGGTTGAAACTGTAATTTACCTTTTAGGGTGGGGGACAATATGAAATTCAATAGTTTAGGGGGATTTATTGAAATTAACCATGAAGGGCAATTTGGTAAAATCACACATGACATCAGAGTTGACCTGCTTGACTTTGGACGGAGGGGGCTAAAGTAATATCCGGAGCTAACCTGGAGGGAGGTATCTGCTCGATTTGGAAATAGTAGAAATACCACGTGTAATATTGCTAAACCTCAGGGGAGGTATGTGATATTTTCCCATATTTATATAACATCAATGATTACAAATACACAATTAAAAATAAATTTTCAATTATTGGGTAGACTATCATAAACAGTTGGGCTCAAAATATTCCATTCTATATTTGAAATCAGATGGCCCTAGATTTGGAGAGAAAACTTGTTTGGGTTAGAATATGAATATAGTTTAGTTTAGAATATGAATATAATGCGAAGATTTCTATGTATCTGGTAGAATTTCTTTCAAATTCTCTCTCCCCCATTCTGAAATAATTGGAGGACAAAATTATCAATTCTAAATATTACTTAAAATTACATTGTACCTTTCCCAAAACGTGATTTTGAAAAGAAAGTATTTCAATTTTATTTTTAAAACGGACTTGTTACAACTTTTATGTTTATTAAGAATATTTTTTATTCTTTCACCGAATATTCAAAAAATTTAAAAACTCTCCCAAACAAACCCTACATATGTTCAAAATTTCCAAACAACCTTGTGAATTCTTCCTTACAAATAAAATGACCAATATAATGATAATATAGCAATTACAATATTAATAATCACAAATACAAGTTCAATATTCAAAATGTCTATAAGATTGGCTTCAAAACGTGTTAACACACAGTACACTAGTAGTAGCACATCTTTTGATTTAGAAAGTGCAATATTCTCCTCCTTGGTAGTATAGTATCCCTGTCTCTGCCCAAGGATATGAAAATCAAATATACAAGAGATAAAAAAAAGTACCATTTTTAATTTTCAAATTGAAAAAACAAAACTATGCAACAGATTTATTGGGAAATGCACAATTGCAAAATTATTCAAAATGTACGAACATGCACAGGAGCCAAACATACTGTCCTCATACCTCAATTTTCACTGTCATTCTTGAGATTGTTAAGAATAATAAGCAAACTTAGTTATGTCATCTAATTATAGTAGAACTTTTTTTTTTCTTTACAACTTTTGACATATTTACATCATCTCTTTTTTCTTCAAATAAACCAAAGATAATTATATATATAATTTCTTTCGATAATCGAAATATCCAGGACTTTGCCTCGATTAACACCATGCAAACTGACTCCTCACATAGATCGGGTAAGAATGGATTATGTTCGCAGTAAAGCATTAAATTTCAAATCGGGATATCCAGGACTTTGCCTCGATTAATCTCATGCAAACCGACTCCTTACATAGATCGGGTAAGAATGAATTATGTTCGCGATAAAGCATTAAATTTTAATTTTTTTCAAATAAACCAATTTATTTAGAGTTCAATATTAGTTAAAAAATAATAATTTAATAAAATGACTTGTAATGATAATAATGGTACGCGACATCAACTCCTCGTAATGATATATTATTGTTATTATGGTGACCCACCTAAACAAGGCCACTCAAATTGGCATTCCATGCCTCTTTGACACCATATAGAGCTCATTTCCTTAATTGTATGGAAAAAAAAGTTAGCTAGGCAAGTCAATAAAAAAGTGAAAAAAGGTAAATAAAGACAGCTTTTTGTCCATGTTTATCATTTATATTGTTACACTAATAAAGCATGGATTTAAAGCAGACTACCTTTGGAGTGTAAAATTAACTTTTATAATATAGTAAACTAAATCCAAGGAAAAGACAACCCAAGGAAGCATCCTTTGAAAGCACAAGGTGGGGATCCAAGGGAACAAAAAACTCATCCATGTCCTCTCTTTTCTCTCTCTCTCCTTTTTAGGGACACAGTGATTGGGCAAAAGTTAAAGCTCATTTTACACTCAAATGTCCCACACCCTGCATAGCTAGTAAGTGAGATTGCTTGCCCTATTCCCTTCATGTCTTTTTGAGTTCTTTTAAATTTTGAATCTTTATCATCTTTAAGGTATATATATATATACATTCTAAAGCTTTGACAAATTGTATCAACGGTAGCTCAAATTCTAGCTCATGTGTATCATAACTTGATGGTACATGAGTAGTAAAGTCGATCCGTATAAATTTTTTTTTGGGATCTAGGTCTCAAGGAAGTTGTCTTCAAGGGTTAAACTTTTTTCTATAATATATTCAAATTTTTTTTTTGAAAAGTTAGGTGTGATATTGAGTCATGGTTAGGGATGCACAAAAAAATTATTGGAGTCCAATTTCATAAAAAAGGAATAGCTAGTTTATGGTTCTAAATGTACTACATGTACATGTTGGAAATAGTTTTAGAAAAAACAGTAATTAAATCTAATTTTGAGTCTAAATAATTATGAGATCTGAACTCCGAATTTAACGGGACTAAGCACTAACGTGTTCTCCTTGGTGAGGAGATCGAGTTGGTATAATTACATGTTCAAAACTATTAAATATTGAATGAGAAATTATCTCTCAAAGAGACCCATTGGGTAAGAATGCTTGTCCCACATTGGAAATAAAGTAAACTATAAATGTGCTTATATATGATTGCTTTGGATGGGTGATTTGAATATCTAGAGGCATGGGAGGAAAGCTAGACCATTATGAACTAGTCTAGTCTTAGACTAACCACACATGCGCGCGCCGCCCGCTCGCCCGGTCCGGGCCGCGGTCATGGAAAACTGCTTTATCTTTTCTAAAGAGTTGTGTCTATTTTTTTTTTTATCAATCAACACCTATATAGTTTCAATGCCTATTGGAGTGGATGCCTAGACAGTTGAGGTACCTCTCCATTCTCTATAAATAGACATTTGCATTTCATTCCAAAAAAGATTTTATAATTCATTTAATTCCAGAAATCCTCTTTTTTTCTCTCTCTTTCTACATTCGCACATATATATATAAATAGGGTTCGAGTTCGAGTGCAAACACAAGGTTGAGTTCGCCGGTCTTCACAGATTGCAGTGCTGCATCTTTGAAGGCGGAATCCGTTCTATCTTGGGAGACATTTGCTCGGTTTCCTTGAGCACCGTAGAGGGAACAATATTGCCTTAAGAAAACTGTGGTATTATACAGGGCTCGGATTTTCTTTCTCTTTTTGCATTCTCATATTCGGGTCAGTTTCATTTTTATGTAATTGTAATTTGTTTACTATATATATATACGGTTTATGCATGTTAGATTTATATATATATAAACAGTACGCATGTTTTGATAACAATCTTAAGGCAATATATGTATAAATCTAACAAATTTTGTTTCATGTTCTGTTATATCTGTATATATATATTTCGTACATATATATATTTATATCTGCATAAACTGTTATATCTGCATAATTTAATATTGTACGTAATATATACATATATTCGTGTTATTTTTTCTTATATCTGTATATATATATTTCGTATATATATATTTGTGTGCAGATATATATATATATAATTTCGTGCATATATATATTAATGGAAATTTTTTCTTTTGTTGTGGATTTTGGAGCGTGACTATTTCTTTCCTATAGCGGCGCAAACAAGAGAAACATTTTTTTTAATATTTTAATATTTTTACTTTTTCAAATAAATATGAGAAATGTTCATCAATAACTGAAAACATAAACATATTATTAAACATGAATTTTATTTTCCTTTTTGTTTTTTAGTAGGTGAAAATAGAAAACAAGATACGTTACGGGTCCGTTTGGAAACCCATGATTTTGTTTTTGTTCTCGTTTTTCCACTGTTCATGATAACAAAACCTTGTTTGGGTGGGGAAAACGTTTTTGTGAACAGTGTTAAGAACAAAAATAAATTTGGGCCAAAATCAAAGAATATCAATTTGGTATTTTTTTTTGTTCTTTGTTTTAACTCTTCTCTCCATTCAACCAAATACACACACCACCCACCACCACTGTATATACACACACGATGACGACCACCGGAACCCTAACACCCAATTCGAAACCCTAACCCCCAATGTATATGTGTGATACCAAAATATAATTTTTACCCTAAACACATTTGTTTATATTTTTTTAGAAAAAAATATAAAGACAAATACAAGAATAATATTTATTTTTTTATTTAAAAAAACAAATACAAAAATAAAGAGTTTTCAAATAGACCTACACGTTAGTGAATGCCCCCTAAACGATCTTATGAACCCATCCAATCAAGTGAAGCAAAATTATTAAAAGTGAAAATCGAGCTCCAAGTTTATTGGGCTGTTTCAGCATAGGCCCAACATGACTTTCTGAGCATATAGATTTAATATTCCGGTAGATTCCCAACCTATTTTTTATATTTTAAGTTTTTCATTCTTGAAGACCTCTGATGTTGCTTGGTGTGCAATAATTTTTATGGGAAAAGTACGAATCAAAGCGTTGGTATCATCTTTTACTCTAAGGTCCTCTGGGAATTTGGTTTCGGTGGTTTTGGGTGGTTTTAGGTAAATTTAAAACCTATATATAATGTTTGGTAATGAGTTGATCCTGGTCTTGGTCTTGGTATAATTATATATATATACTAATATGTATTAAAAATATATAAATATGAAAAATATATATATAAAATTGGAAAAAAAATATTAAAATGAATATATATATATATAATTAAAAAATATTTAAAATTCCCGAAAACATTTGACATTTTTATTTTTTTATTCCAAAAAATATATATAATTGAAAAAAATATTTTAAAATTTGAAAATTATGTATAAAATTCAAATAATATATCTTAAATTTGAAAATATATATATAATTAAAAAAATATAAAATTCTGAATAATTTTATTATATACTAAAAAAATTTAAAAATTTAGAAAAAAAGGATATAAAATGGGGAAAAATAATTTTTTCCCGAAAAAATAATTTTTTTCCGAAAATTATGTTTTTTGGAATAAAATTATATATTATTTTTTTCAAAATAATTCATATTTTCGGCTATATATATATATATATATATATATAGAGAGAGAAAAGTCAAAATTGGTAGGCCAAATCCATGGTTTTAGTGGTTGGTTTTAAAAAACCCAAAACCAAGTCCAAAACCCACCAACCAAACATGGTTTGGTCTTGAAATCAAAGACCAAAACCAAAACCAGGCCTAAAACCACCTATCCAAACAGGCCCTAACTAATCCGGATCCGATTCTACATCTTCAATCAATTCCGGATGCGATTCTATCTCATTGTCAGTCTCCATTTCCAAGTACTTAGTTGCCTCCAATATCTCATAAAATTTCAAACTACACAGTTTGTTATATCTCTTTCACTATATGTAACCTAGAAATTGACTCAATAAAGATTTGATGAATTTGGAAGTTAATTCATTCAATAAATTGCAAGTAATCACATGAATGGCATGTCTTTGCATCAATTTGACATTTCTTGCATTACTTGGGTACACTTAATGACATTCACATCAATTCAATGCTAATTTGGCACAAATGATTTATGTCCGGTGTTCCATCCGGAACCAAAGAATTATTGAAAAGTCAACGCAACTTTGGCACAATGGTATAATCTCACCTCCCAATTAAAGATGTGAGGGGTTCGAGCCTCGTAGAAGGTATTGTGTATATGGTGTGTGAGTTACTTAACATTAAAAAAAAAAAAATTATTGGAAATCAATTTTGAAAAAAAAGGAATAGTTTAATTTATGGTTCTAAATCATGTTCTAAATTCATTAGAATCAACAACCAACTAATTGGAACGGTAAAGTAAATATGTATATTTATATTTAATAAATAAAACTATATACTAGTACTCAGTGGTGATGATGCGTAGAATGGTCGAGTTATAAGTGGAGTCGTACCTGTCAAAAATAACAAACAGTGACCGGGAGTGGTACCAGTAGGGTACCGATCAAGTAGTTTCGACGGTCAAGTTAATACTTGGAACCTCGGGAAAAGGAAGTAGCAGTAAATGAGATGGTAGTTATGGCGTACCTTTTTAGGTTGATCCCGACCCTATATTTATAGGGTCTTTAATGTGGTGGTGTTGATAGAATTATAACCCCCGTAAATATCTTGATAGCTACCTGTAGGTATCCTGATAAGATTGTGATAGCTACTCGTAGGTATCCTTGTGAGATAGTGATAGCTACCCGTAGGTATCCTGGTAGTAGGTAGCCAGTTGACGACCCTTATCTCCACTGTGACGTACAAATTATACCTATCAGTTGCCCCCCGTACCCAAACTCGCTTGCCGGATTTAGGGAACGAATTTTTTCTGTTGTGATTATACACATATTTAAAGTAAAATGTATTCCCTTAAAAAAATTCTTTTTAAAAATTTAAAAGGTCATTTTATTAATTACGAAAAACTTTTAACTAGGGGTTCTTACATAATTATGTAAAACTTTGTAGGGAGGAAAACTAATTAACTTTTATCATTCTAGATTCTCAAGCTTCCATATATAAATATGATATATATATATATATATATATATATATATATATATGAAATAGGAATAGAAAAGTTAAAAATGGTAGGCAATGCTTTCCTCCTCCTGTCAAACACACTCATTGTATATATATACACGTTTTCGTGTGAGGAGGGAGAGAAAATTTTGTGGGGAGGCTGGGGTGTTAGACATGCTCGCTAGTGGTCGGGCATGCGCTTGATTACCCTTCCTTTGTCTGGCACGTGTTGTACGTGACCAAAGCCCATTTTGAAATTTAAAGAAACTGCAACGGACATACATTCAAGCAACGATCATTTACCAATTTCAAACTTGAATGATGGAGCGGCAACTGCAACGGTCATAAATTTTTGTTCTATAAATTCCAATATCTCCATTTCATAACTCTCACATAGCTTCCTGCTACCCTACTTCTAATTTGCTTTGCTTGCTCTTTTCATTTCTCTTTTCTTTTTCTGTGTAACTCGTTTCTTCCCCTTTCTTGGTCTAAAAAAAATTCCAATATTTTTTATAAAAATATTTTATGGCACCAAAAGATGTATGGGATGTGGTGTCCACTATCAATTTGAGCATGCTCCGTAAGTTGAGGGAGGATTTTTTGATATCGTCAGGTGTTGTGCTTGAATGCCCAACCGAAATTCAGAGGGCGCACCACTCTCATCTGGGTGGGGTGTTCCTCTACTCCTCATACTTTACGGTTGGCTTACGTCTACTGCTTCCCCACCTGTCGAGAGAGATCCTATATTACTTCGGTCTCATCCTTTCTGAACTCTATCCCAATGTGTGGAAGGCTATACCGGGAGCTACTTTTCTATGGTACCTGTGTGGGAATGGGTCTGTGACCCTTAATGAATTTCTTTCCTGCTACTCCATCAAGAGTAATGGCTATTGGGTCAAATTTTCAACCGATGTGAGCGGTTTCCCGCAGTGGGAACGTGACAATCCAAAGAAATGGTATAGTCAGTTCTTCTATGCTGGCGGCAATGGATTGGAGTTTTTGAATGCTGTTGAAGGCGAGGATAATGGCCTGTCTATCCCCAGGGAAGCGGGTTTCCTTGACCAAACCGGTTAGCTCTTTATTATTATTTTTTTTCCGTCTTTAATGACACTCCTTATTTTGTAGTGGAAAATTTGTATTATGTTGAAATTTCATCAGAAAAAGAAACGAGAAGAGAGACTTGAGAGGGCAAAAATCTTCCTGGCAAATTTTAAGGGGAATATCATCGCTCCAGCCGATTTGTCGGCATTCTGTATTGCCCTCCGGGGTGACCCAGGTTTCCGTATAGCACCTCATTTTCTTCCTTCTTCGAGTGGGACTATTACTTCTCAGAGTGGTAGAAGCTCATCGACTTCACCATCCCATCCAGAGCTTCGTTCTCCTCTGCTCGACAGACATCGAGCAATTGCAACCCCCGCTAAGATTCTCATGCTCCCCCGGCCATTGACGGGTGCCGGGCCAGTCGAGACCTTAGTTCTCCCATGACCATTGACGGGGGTCGGGCACTTTCCACCACCCGAGATTTTCATTCTCCTCCGGCCACCGCCAGTCAAGATCTTAGTTCTCCCTCGACCGTTGGTGGCGGTCGGGCACCTTCCACCACCGGCTCTAGTGCAAGTATATTTATTTTTGGTTTAACTTATTACTGTTGCTTCATTTGCTTCATCTCACATACCACTATTTTTCTTATGTACACAAAGGGATCCCATTGGTTTACTCAGAATGAATTTAACAGTTTTCTGAGCAAGAAGCGCAAGGCCCAATCATATATGGGCTCGTCACCACCAGTTCCCCATTTTTCATCCATCTTGCCTGGCTAGGGTTCTTCCCCTACCCACCAACTTATGTCGAGGGCACCTTCTGGTCCTATTAGGACCTTGGACCTTGATTTAAATGTAGGGACCAGGGGACCCGACTTCATTCAGACAGTTTTCGGGGTCGCCCGCCTTTGGGCAATCTCTACAACCCGGGCTTGGTTTTGGACTTCCTGCTTCCTCCTCCGCTCCTCCCGAGTCTTTCTCGAGTGGTACTATGATGAATAACCTGAAGGTAGCCAACCAAAGGCTCAGCAATACTCTGATGGAGGAAGAGCTTCAGTTGCTGAAGAATGACTCTCTCACGCACATATATTAGCAGTCTTTGCTTGATATGAGACGGGTTAGTATTTCATAAATGAAATAAACATGGTCCGCATCTGTTCTATTATTTATGTCGACTAACTCTTTTCCTTTTTTTTTTATTTATTTAGCACCTGACCCGAAGCAGGGCTATACTTGATAGCTATGTCTGAGGTAAAGACTTAACCTTTTATATGGAAAAACTTAACCTTTTATAGGGAAAAACTTAACCTTTTATATTAAGGTAGTTTTTGTTAAGAGATAAGCGGTAACTTTACTCTTTTTTTTATAAGGTTTGGGCTTCACTCAACCATACCCTTTCAATAATGTAGTACAAGATCATGACCCCAAGCTTCACTCAACCCCCCCTTTCTATTAGGGGACCCATCATTTAGGTGGATAAATATATTTATGATAACACAACAGATACTCGAAAATTAAAATTAAAATATTTCATTTATTGATGATGAGCGGGATAACCACTTCAATTTAAATGTAAATAAAATAAACAATAAAGTGCTTGATGGCTTATTGCAAACTAGATCTAAGTGAAATAAACTACTCGACATAATACTAATGAAAATAAAATAAAAGGTAGCGTAAACTGACCTTGATGTTACCTTTCCACATCTACTGGTAGTACTTTCTCAAGTGCTGGGCATTCCAAGGGCAGGGTAACTGTATTGGTTGGAGGGTCTCCAACCAATACGCTCCTTGCCGCTGTGTGCGGGTTACCCTGTAGGGGCCTTCCCAATTGGGATCCAGTTTTCCCATTTTTCACAATTTCTAGGTTACGGGTGAGCAGGGTGACTTCCCGTAGGACAAGGTCTCTTGGCCGAAACCTTCTCTGCTTTACCCGAGTATTGTATTATCGTGACATTGCTTGTTGGTAGATAGAAACCCTCATTTGAGCATGTTCCCTCATTTCCTCAATCAGGTCAAAGCTAGCTACCAATTTATTTTCACTCTGCTCTGGGTCATAGTGGCTTTTCCGATAGCTTTCCAACCCGGTCTCTATTAGGGTTACAATCTCACTACCAAAGGCCAGGAAAAAAAAGGTCTCACTAGTGGGTGTCTTAGCTGTGGTCCTGTAAGCCCACAATATAGCAGACAACTGTTTGGGCCACAACCTTTTAGCCTTTTCCAAATGCTTTTTGATCATCGCGAGAATTGTTCTATTGGCAACCTCTGCCTGCCTGTTCGCCTGCGGGTGTCCAGGAGAGGAGTAGTGATTTTTTATTCCCAAACCTGAACAAAATTCTCGAAATTCACTACCTTCGAATGTTTTCCATTGTCTGCCACTATAACCCGAGGAACACCGAACCTCCAAATGATTGACTTTCATGTGAAGTCCTTGACATTCTTGATATGATTCGAGCCAGTGATTGTGTCTCCACCCATTTAGTGAAGTAGTCAATTGCCACTATTGCAAATTTGGTTTGACCTTTACCCCAAAGCAGTGGACCAACTAAGTCCATTCCCCATTGGGCGAAAGGGCATGGTCCGGTCATAGGTGTTAATTCCTCAGATGAGAGTTTGGGGACAATTAGCAAGTCACTGACACTTGTCACACTTTTTCACATACTCTAATGCATCATTTTGCATCGTTGGCCAATAATACCCTTGTCTTATAGCCTTATAGGCTAAAGATCCGCCCCTGTATAGTTTCCACATAAACCTTCATGTATCTCCTTAAGAATAAACCTTGCATCTATAGTAGAAACACAACGGAAGTATGGAAGAGAAAGGCTCCTCTTGTAAAGAACTCCATTAATGAGAGCATATTTGGTGGTGCAGAGCCTTATCTTTAGAGCTTCCATTCGGTCTTCTGGAAATTCACCATCCCGGATACACTTGAGGATGGGTTGTGTCCGGTCCAAACCTTGTTCCACTTGCATGATCATGGTAGCTTCCCCCTGGGTAATGCTTGGTTGATTCAAGTGTTCCAAGGGAAACATATTAACCTTTGGCTCGATAGCAGTAGCTAGTCGGGCTAGGGCATCTGCATGACCATTCTCTTCTCTTGGTATCAGGCAAACTACACATCTCTTGAATTGGCGGAGTAACTTCTTTACCTTGTATATGTAAGCCTTCATTTTCTCTCCCTTCGCCTCATATTCCCTATTGACTTGGATGGTCACCAGTCCTGCTATTAGGGCTTGCGTGTAGGGCTTGCGGTATCCGGAGTCCTGCTATTAGGGCTTCATACTCTGCCTCGTTATTTATAACTTTGAACTTGAACCAGAGGGCATAAGGGAATCTTTCTCCCTCTAGCGTGATTAAAAGCAACCCGGCTCTGTTCGCGTGTGAGTTGGATGAACCGTCCACAAATAATGTCCAAAGTACTTCTGGGTCTATCGGTACTTCTGCCTCCGAGATGTCCACTTCACCAGCAACTATAGGGGCCTCTTGTAGAAGATAAGTGAACTCTAGCATGAAATCTACAAGTGCCTGTCCCTTAATCACGACTCTGGGCTTGTAGCGGATGTCGAATTCTCCCAACTCAATCGACCATTTCTCTAGGCGATCGGATGTTTCCGGTTTGTGGAGCACCTGCCTGAGTGGTTGATCAGTGAGGACTACTATTGTGTGAGCCTGGAAGTATGGTCTCAATCTCCTAGAAGAAATAACCAGGGCAAATGCCAACTTCTCCATTGCGGGGTACCTTTCTTTCGTTCCTTGTAGGGCTCGACTTGTGTAGTAGATCGCTCTCTGAACTCCTCCATCATCTCTCATCAAGGCAGAACTCACTGCTGTTAGGGAGACGATTAAGTATAGTAGAAGTTGTTCCCTGGTACCGGTCGGGCCAACAGGGGAGGAGAGGCAATATAATTCTTCAAATCTATGAATGTTTGCTCGAACTCAGGGGTCCACTCAAAGGCTTTTTTAAGCACCTTGAAGAAGGGTAGACATCTATTAGTGGCTCGGGAAATTAGTCTGTTAAGGGTAACCACCTTCCCCGTCAGCCGCTACACATCTTTGGTTGACTAGGGAGACTTTATATCCAGGATGGCCTGGATCTTTTTTGGGTCGGCCTCGATGCCCCTTTACTGACCATAAACCCCAGGAACTTTCCTGATGATACACCGAAAGCACACTTGGTTGGGTTACGGCGCATCTAGTTCTTCTAAACACCCCAAAAGCTTCTTCAAGATCCGTTAGATGGTTCTGCTTCTTGACACTTTTCACCAACATGTCATCTACATAGACCTCCATGTTCCTTCCAATTTAATCTTTAAACATGTTGTTGACCAGCCTTTGGTAGGTAGCTCCGGCATTCTTCAGCCCAAAGGGCATTATTTTGTAACAGTATATGCCTCGGTCGATGATAAATGATGTCTTTTCAGAGTCGAGAGGGTGCATGGGGATATGATTGTACCCCGAGATAAAGCTGAGTAGTTCATTTCCCGAAGTAACTTCTACCAACATGTCGATTCTTGGTAAAGGAAAACTATCATTTGGACAGGCTTCATTTAAATCTGTGAGATCGACGTAGAGCTTCTATTTTCCATTCGCCTTTTTCACCAGGACCACATTAAACAACCAGTTAGGGTAATGGACTTCTCAAATGAAGTTCACTTTTAGAAGTTTGTCGACCTCTGACATTATGGTCGCATTCCTCTTGGGGGCGAATGTCCTCTTCTTTTGCCTTACGGGCTTGGAAGTAGGATCCACATTGGTCGGTGTTGCATAACCCGAGGATCAATGCTAAACATATATTCATGTACCCATGTAAATATGTATTGGTTCTGCCTTAGGAATCAGATAAGTTGATCCTTAACATTATCGGGGAGCAAGGACCTGATGCTTACCTTCTTTTGGTTCCCTTCCTCTTCCAGGCTTACCTCTATGAGATCCTCCACCGATTCTGGTCGCGGAGTGGATTCATCCGAAACTGATTCGAGACCTTCAATGGCAAGTGCCTCATGTGACATTCTATTTTTCAGGGCGATTGCATAACATTCTCGTGCCATAGCCTGGTCTTCTCGTACCTCTCCCACACCATGGTCAGTTAGAAACTTCATTAACAGGTGATAAGTTGAAGTCATTGCTTTTAAGGTATTGAGAGTAGCTCTTCCGAGGATAATATTGTAGGTGGAAGGGCAATCCACTACAAAAAAATCTATCATGATGGTAAGCTATCTTGGCGCAACCCCAACTGTCAAAGGAAGGGTCACTATTTCCAGTGGAAACACATTTTCTCCAGAGAAACCGACTAGAGGTGATTTGGATGGCTTCAACCTCTCCCTTCCTGTATCCATTTTTTTAAAAGCTTATGAGAATAACAAATTCGCAGAACTTCCATTGTCGATCAGAACCCGTTGTATGGAAAAATTGGCCACTGCCACGGTAATCACCAGTGGGTCATCATGGGGGTGTTGAACTCTACGTGCATCATTGTCGGAGAAGGTAATGACTTGGCTTTCTAGTTGCGGGGACTTGGAAGTTGGAACAGAGGTATCTACCCTTTGAACCTCCATTGTGCTTTTGGCTCTTCTTACATGAGTTTTTCGGGATGAGCTTGTATCACCGACTCCAACAAACCCTCCGGAAATTACACTAATCTCCCAAATTGGTTGTTTTTCTAGTGTACGACTTTTGCGTGGGGCATCCTGACAACCTTTTCCTTTTTTGGCATTAGTTGTGTACTGACTCAAATGCCCTCTTTAGATCAAGCTCTCGATCTGATTCTTCAAGTCGATGCATTCATCTATTGTATGACCATGATCGCGATGAAAACGGCAGTATCTATCACGTGTTCTTTTCGATGGATCCGACTTCAGCCTTGGTGGCTAAGATAAAGAATGGTCGTCCTGGATCTGAAGAAGGATCTCGCTTATTGGCTTGTTCAACGGAGTGAAGCTAGTGAACCTATCCTGACTCTTTGAAGGTTGAGATGACCTATCAGCTTAGGTTTGTTGGGTTTTCCGGCCCTTAATTTATCTCTCGTCCGTGGTGGTTGTTGCTGCCCTATTCTTTTCCACATTCTTTTCCTCAACCTCTTTCCCTTTTCGGGTGTTCATAGCATCCTACGCATTTATATGTTTCTGGTCCTTAATAAGTAGTTTTTCCATCGTCTCGGGTGGTTCCTTAGATAAGTAAAATAGAAACCTAGAAGACAGTAGCCCTCCCATGAAGGCCGTTATAGCTACGTTGTCATTAACCTCGTCAACCTGGAGCATTTCCGCTTTGAATCAGCTTATATAATCTCGCAACGACTCTCCCTTATCTTGCTTGGCATTTAGGAGGTAGGTGGCGGGCTTCATATGTCTCCGTCAGACTATGAAGTGCCCGATAAACTTCTTGCTTAACTCATCAAAATCATGAATAGAGTCGGGCTTCAATTTGTTGAACCAGACTCGGGCAGACCCTTTCAGGGTGATGGGGAAAGCCCGACACATGATAGCGTCTGGGACAGCTTGCAGATGCATAAGTGCCTTGAAAGTCTCTAAATGATCGAGGGGGTCCTTGGACCCATCAAAGTTTTCCAATTGAGGCATCTTGAACTTGTTGGGTAGGGGAACACTCATCACCAGTGCATCAAAAGGGGAGTTAGTCTTCTGGCAGGTCATTTACGATGGTGGGGCTTTTGCCCTTCATGGCTTGTGCCATATCTTCCATCCATGCCTTTAGATTTTAGATCTGTTGATCTACTCCCGTGGCTTCTGTTGGATCGTCAGGATCCGGGTGAGTCTTGCCTTGGCGTGTGCTCCGAACAACTGTCTTCCATTGATCATGGTTATGGCTATGCTCTCCCCCATCATCTAAATTGTTCTGCCCAATCGCATATGGGGGAGGGGGAATGGGAGTAGCCAGTCGTTGGAGGATTGCAGTGTTCTGCTGGATCAACTGGTTCATCACTTGAGTCAAAGTTTGGACATATTGCTCTAGCACTCCCACACATTTTGTAGGATCGCCTCGTATTACACGTTTTGTAGGATCGCCTCGTATGACTAGGTTTGGATCTGGAGGATCTTGGGAGTTACGTGGTGACTGATCATCACCAACGTCATGCTCCTCCATAGAAACATGGTCATCCTCCTGGCCATCAGGTCACGGAGGGTACGTCGGAGGTAGCCCCGTCTGGGAGGGCGGTAGTACCCGTGGTTGGTTGGGAGCAACGAATCATTGGGTTGAAGGAGAGGATCTCTGGGTTGTCCAGAGGCCTCACCCATCTTACTCTTGCTTCGTATTTGAACCATTCTATCGTTATCTGGAAATAAGAAGTTGTCGCTTCTCACAAATGGCACCAACTGATGTTGCGTAGAACGGTCGGGCTGTAAATGGTGTCGTACATGTCAAAAAGAATAAACAGTGACCGGGAGTGGTACCGGTGGGGTACCTGCCAAGTAGGCTCCGAAGGTCAAGTTAATACTTGGAACCTCGGGAAAATGAAGTAACAGTAAATGGGAGGGTAGTTATGGTGTACCTTTTTAGGTTAACCCCAACCCTATATTTATAGGGTCTTTAATGCGGTGGTATTGATAGAATTATAGCCATCGTAGATATCTTAATAGTTACCCGTAAGTATCCTGGTGAGATTGTGATAGCTACCCATAGGTATCCCGGTGAGATAGTGATAGCTACCCGTAGGTATCTTGGTAGTAGGTAGCCAGTTGATGACCCTTAATTCTACCATGCTGTTAAGTTATACCTATCAAGTAATATATCTTTCATACTACATAGAAAGAAAATTATTGTCAAATAATTTTTGATAAAAATATGATACTAAAAGAATATCTTAAATTATGAATATTTTTTATTTATGTATTAGTTGTAACATTTGTTATTGATTGTGTAGTTTAGATTATACACCACATTTTGGACCCCAATCGAATCGATAATTCACAGTTTAGTTTTGGTTTTTATTTTTATTTTTTCGAACTTTTAAAATTAATTCAATATTATTTTCATTCAAAACCGTATCAAACTAGACTTGCTCTCACTACTATTTTATTTTAAAATAAAAGAAGTAGGTGCAACAACACTTAAGAGATGGTGGACACTAGTCGGTTCGGTTCGGTTCCGACTGAAATCGGAACCGAACCGTTATTTTTGATTCCTCAAAAACCAGAATCAAACCGTTAATACAAGGAACCGAATCAGACCATTTTTTTGGGTTCGGTTCCAGTTCCTACTATGTATCAAAACATGAGATAATTATAAACTAAATTAAATATAGTATCTCAACTATTACACACCCAAAATCAATTGTATATTTAGTGAAATGAAAGTAATTATTTCAAAATTTCATCTCCTAAAATTATAACAACTATTTACTTATAACTTTTAAATTTTATATAAATAAAAATATAATACTAATAAAAAATAAAAGTAATAAAAATAAAAAAATGGTTCGGTTTCGGTTCCGTTCGGTTCTACATGGTTAAGAACCGAAACCAAACCTAAAAACTCGGTTATTTAATTTTCGGAATCGGAACAAACCGAACCACCTTGGAACCGAACCAAACCATCGGTTCCAGTTTGGTTTGATCCAGTTCTTTGTGCACCCCTAGTAGACACTAAAGGATCTAATGGGCCCATTTGAATATGCCAAGCCCAGTTCTTTGTGCACCCCTAGTAGACACTAAAAGATCTAATCGAAAGGATCTAATAGGCTAATCCAAATATGTCAAGCCCAATTTTATTTTATTTATCTATTTTTAAAAAGTAGAAATGGAACTTGTAAATTAAGGGTGTTATTTATTTTTTATTTATGTTCCTTTTGTTAGGAACAAAAAATAGAAATGATGATTATTAATCGTTATTATTCTTCTAATGTTGAGAATAAGAAACAAATAACAACGTTTAATAAAACATTTGTTTCACAAATTTTCTATAACAAATTTTTATGTAATATATTCATATTTTATATTAACTAAAAAAAATAAATGACAAGATAATTTTTCCTTTTAATGTTTCCCACTGCCATCAAACTCTACCCCCGATAGGTGCTCAATATTGGTAATTGTTTGCCCTTATCTTGTGTTTGTTATATCTTTACATTTCGTTACTTGGTTTTTTATCCCGTTTGTAGGTGTAAGCATGTTTCAAGAGCTTAATGAAGAAACATAGCTAATTTTGGTGAATTAACTGAGTTCGTGTTCATTTCTATATCAAGAAAGTAATCAAGAGGCGTGCCTGAGTAAAAAAGAGCTATCGGAGGGCAAAATGGTCATTTCCTGACATCATTATCTTACCGAAGGACAAAATTATCATTTTCAGATATTATTACTTCACCCAAAAACATTGGGAGTCAAAGGCGACCAGTCTAGCTCAAATATGAAAAAATGAGTTTTTATAGCAAAAGATGCATCATACCCTACGTCGTCAGAGGGAAAAAGAGGCAGACTGGACCTGAGCTACACTTTGGTTTGCCAGCCAAAGGGGGACCTTATGCCTAAGCGTAGGTCCCACCTTATGGCCACGTGATCCCTTTACGTTCAGAAGTTGTTTCAGAATTTTCCAGTTTTGTCCCATGCTTCGATATTTTAAGTGATCGGTGATTCCAGACCTCTACATACAAGCTTATACATTTATTTACATAAGAGTTTAGAGATATTATTTATGTATTATGAAATTACAGGAAAGGGTAACCATTAGGGTTTCTCTCAATTGTCTATAAATATGAGAGGGTTAGGTTTAGAGTTGGGGTTCTGATTTTCACGCACGTTCATTCATAGAGTTCTCACGTTCAAAGTTCAAACTTGATTTCATTGAAGAGAAACACCATTGAAGACCTAAAGATCCGGAAGAAAAGATTATGGAGAGCGTTTCTACACTGACAATGCAGATTCTCTCTGCTATGATCAACTAATTCGGTATCCAGGGTTTTCTCGCAAAACCATAGCCAAGTAATGTAGTTATAATTTTATATTCAATTGTAGAGAGGGGAAACTGTGACTATACTGTGATGATTGTGTTAGATGAGAGACTGCTTTTATTCGTGATACAAGTTTATATATTTGAATTGATTCTTGTCTTAGACTTTTCAAATATATTTATCTTACATAATCACAATTATTCACTATGGGTTGGAACTCGGATGCTTCATCTGTGATTTTCTACACAATGGTGGTCATAAAACTCGAAACCCTAGGTTGACACATGCCATTCCTTGACAAACTGATATAGACATGCTTTAGTTTATTTTTATGCTTTAATTTACTTTTCTGCATTTACTTTCTGTTAGTAGTTGACATGCACTAATCAGTTTAGTCTTGAGATGGGTTGTCGCGATCCGGTTGAGGGTAATTATTTTTGTGCTGGCGAGGTGCGACATGTTCACAGTCAATGGATAACCCTCATGCAATTGATATATAATCTGAACTATATTATGCAGTTAGTGGTGGAGTGAGGAAACCCTAGTTTTCTCTCTATCTGAATCACAACCATTATTCATTATTATTTTCTGTTTTATTTTCATTAGTATTAGATAATTCACAAAAACAAACTCTTTTCGAAAAAATATAATTTAGTGTTTTTAGACTATTGAAGTGAACAATCCTTGTCTCCGTGGGATCGATATTTCCTTACTCAAGCAAAACTGTCTACAATTGATCTGTGCGCTTGCAGAATGGTTAAACCTAAAGTATCGTTAAGGTGCCTTTTTTAACCACATATTTTGCACACACTTGATGCCCGCCAACCCCCTATTTAATTCCTCTTTTCAATTGCGGTACCGCCCATCAAACCCTAACCTTAAAATTTAGTGATTGGTAAGAATTCATTCAGGGTCTGTTTGGTTGCGTGGATTTGGAATTTAATTAGAATTGCATTGGAATTGGAATTTCATAATATTTCAATTCCACAAATGCAACTCCAAATACATTGTTTGGATAAATTATGGAATTCAAGTGTACTCGAATTTCAATTTCAAACCCAATTTGAATGTAAAAGATCATAAATTTGAATTTAAATTAGACAATATAAATAAATATATATAAATAGGTATAAATATGTAAGTATATATAGTAATATATATGCATGTGTATGTGCATGTGTGTGTGTATATACATGTATGTATATGGATGTGGATGTGTATGTATGTGGCTTTATATATATATATATATATATATATATATATATATATATATAGGCCTGTGTATATATACATATAGACGTATTGATATATATAGGTCTTTTTGGTATATATATGTATGTATGTTTTTGTTTGTGAAAAGTTAGTTATTAGAGAGAGAGTATTTAGTGGGATTAAGATTTAGATTTAGAATTAGAAATTACAACTTCTCATATGGAATTCAAGTTGTGGAATTGAGAGGTTTGAAATTGGAATGTAATTCTACTTCCAAAATATTTTATTGAATCCAAACACTAGATTTGGAATTGGAAGGCTCCAATTCCATGCTCTGAAACGGACCTTAGTAAATTGCTAGTAATCACCATTCTTTTCGAGCTTCAATTCCTCTTTTCAATCTCTTTCCTAAGAATCGAAATGTTCCTAATAGTAAAACCATTATGAATATTTATCTCGAAATCGAATCTATTGTGAAAATTTGACTTAATTAGTGAGATTTCAATAGGATATATTTCGAATATTTAACATAATTAGTGAAATCTGATTAGAATAATTGTGGGACGGGATATGATTTGTACTTAGCTATTTTATTTGACTTGATCACCACTCCATCTCTCATATATATATATATATATAAATATATATATAGAGTGATGGTTGTATTGTAATATATATAATTCATAACTTTTTTATCCTCTCTGTCTTTACTCTACACAGAAAAATGCAATTCCAGATTCCATGTAATGGCAATAGCAAAACCAGGAAAGACTTCAATTTGAAATATCGAGAAAGCATCAACCGATTCCTCGGTAGCCTCGCTTTGGATTTCTCGGTTCGGTCACTCTCACTGGCCTCACTTTCCGAGCTCAAACACTGTTTTCTCGAACCTAATAAACAAGTTGCCAAACTCATGCTCGCTTGTAAACATGACATATTGACTAACCCCGACTTATTCGATTTTGTGTCGGACTATGTCCATAGCTGTGACCTTGCTCTGTATATCTGCAATGCTCTCAAGGATTCTCTATATCGTGCCCGGGGCTGGGAAATTCTGATTCGAATCCCTTTACGCCACTTCGAGCTAAGAGGAAGATACGAGGATGGAGAAAATATCTACGAGAGCACACTGCGGGTGCTGAGGCTAATCAAGGCCTCGGGTAATAATAATAATCCAAGTAGGGTAGATTTTTATGAATTGTTAGAATGGGTTCGTGAAAGCAAAATTTCATGGTTTGTGAAACTGAAAGATAAGAAGAGTAATCTTGATAAGAAGTTTAAAAATAACAAGGGTTGGAGGGCTCTGTCAAATGCTATCGCTCTGGCAACTTTGCTTCTGTTATCGTGTATTCTGTCTTGGTAGCGCCCCGTCTTGTGACAAGACTAGGCGAGGCATTAGCAGCAGCCAGTGGCGGAGCCAGGATTTTCTTTCAGGTGGGGCAAGAATGCAACAATAAAATACAATTTTAAACTTGAACAAATGAATATTATAGTTAAACATTTCAGTACAACATTGATGTTTTAAGAATAGAAAATAAATAAAAATACATCATTGATGACAATTACAGTTGCCCTCGACGGTTTTTCATCTTTTGAAAACGTTGAATGATAGCCTCGTTATCAATGCCCCGAAATATCTCTCTTTCAATGTATACAACCAAGTTATCATTAAGAAATTGATCTCCCATCCGATTACGCAAATCAGTTTTCACAATAATCATAGCAGAAAAAGCCCTCTCCACTGTAGCAGTCGCAACTGGTAAGATCAATGCTAACGAGACAAGCAAATAAACCAATGGATACACCTTATCTTTTTTCGCCTCAACAAATTTTCGTGTAAGAGTATAAATCCCTTTCAATCCTTTAAAGCTATCATTAGATCGCATATAAAAAATATAAGTCTCAAGTTGAGTATCTAGTTCAATGAGTTTAACTGCAGAAAATTCTTTTGGATAATACTTCGCAAAATGATAAATCTTTTGCTTATCAAACGCACAAAAGGCATCATCCGGACAAAGACAAGCAACACAAAGAAGTAACTTCGTATTTGCCTCACTGAAACGATTATTTAACTCCTGAAGTTGCATATCAATGACTGAATAAAATAACTCGACACGATAATAATGCAAGTTTGTAATTTCTTGCATATTACGTCGTCGTCGTCCGTGAGAAAGATACATATCATTCATGTTGGGAACCTGTATTTCATGTTTTTCACAAAAAGAAGAAACTTCATCAAGCAAAGAATTCCATCCACTCTCCCTCATCATTTGTAGTCGCAACTTATATATTTTGACTAAACACATGGCATTCACGATATCTTGATCTTTTCTTTGTAGGGCCTTTGATAATTCATTTGTCATTCCCAAAAACGTTTTCATTAAATGGAGAGTGAGCACAAAATCAAAAGATTGTATCAACCCAAGTACGATAGCTGTTTCACCTCTTTTTTTTTATTTAGACCCATCAATTTCAATGAACTCAAGCACACTAATTACCGATGAGAATATTATAAGCAAATTAACTAAAGTACCATAATGTGAGCCCCAACGAGTGTCTCGTGCGCGTATAAGAGAAGTATTTTGATTTAGACCTTGTCCACTTGAAAGCTCACCATTATTAAGTCACTCAATAACTTCAGCAATTTGTTTCTCTCGAAGCATATCACGACGTTTACATGAGGATCCAACTATATTCACCACGTTGGAAACAACTACAACAAAGTGGAGATTTGACTATGATTGTTGGCCACAACAACAAGAGCGAACTGAAGTTGGTGAGCAAAACAGTGAACATAGAAGGCAAATTTATTCTCTTTCAGGATAAGTGCTTTAAGACCATTTAACTCACCTTGCATATTGCTAGCCCCATCGTACCCCTGTCCACGCAATCTAGAAATGCTCAATCCATGTGTACAAAATATATTGTCAATCGCTAGTTTTAGTGAGATAGCAGATGTATCTTTTACATGTACCACACCAATAAAACGTTCAATGATATTCCCATTCTTGACAAACCGTAATACAATAGCCATTTTCTCATTTACCGATACATCACGAGCCTCGTCAATTAAAATGGAAAAAAATCCATCTCCAATATCACTAATAATAGAATTGGTGATTTCTGTAGCGATGACATTAACAATGTCTTTTTGAATCTCAGGAGATGTTAATTTCAAATTTTCTGGAGCATTTTCCAATACAATAGCTTTGACATTCTCATTGTGACGAGCATGAAATCTCAATAGTGCAAGAAAGTTCCCTTGATTGTTTGAATCTTCAGATTCATCATGGCCACGAAAGGCAAGTCCTTGGTGTAAAAGATATCTAATACAGTCAATTGATGCATTCAAACGAGTTCGATACTCATATTTAGTTTGGTCAGATTGTTTGCATAACAATATTTGAATGTGTTGCTTTTGATTCACCAAAGCTTCACAAGCTTTCAATGCATTGTTGTGGGCACTACTAGGGCCTCCAACATGAATGTCAAATTTTTTTTCTTCCAATTTCTGAACCCTTTAGTCACAAAGCAGTCGTCTCCTGATTGTTCTCCAATATCTGGCTTGAAAAGGTAGCAACATAAACAAAACGCTGCATCTTTGATTATGCTATATTCAATCCAAGTAGAATATTCACTAAACCAAGCAGGGTTGAAGTGACGTAATGTTTGTCCAAAATTGCTACGGGAAAATTGATGTTTCTTAGGCTGACAAGGACCATTTAACCAATATGCCCTACAAATTTCATCCCGAATATTAGGATCGTAGTCTAAGATTTTACTTCTTAGTCCCGGATCAGCTTGAAGACCCTCAAAATTGACATCTAACCGAGTTTGCTTTACACGATCATCTCTTTTCTCTATTGGGGTAGTCAACTCTGATTTTCTTTTGAAATAATTATCGATTCTCTCCATAACTATTTTCTCCTAAAAAAAAAGAAAAAAAATTTAGACATTTGATACACAAAATTGTAAAATTAGTCTCCCTAGAAAAAATACCCATGTGAAATTAACAGAACAAATTAAGAGAGACACAAGCTGAAGAATTAATGCCTTTAATTGTTTTTTTACATTAATGATTTTTTTATTTTCTTTTTGTATCTATAATTCTATATATATAATTAGTTGACTGCATTAGGTATTCGAACAAGAGATTAAAATGGGTTAAGCACTTTAGATCGATTTGTTGTTTATTATATAAATGTCATATTCTAATTGATAGCCAATATTCATTATATCTGTGAATTAAAATGATTTTTTGGTTTCCTTAAAATGAGAGAATTAAGGTACACAAGAGCTATGAAATCATAAACTCCTCCAAAATACCCCTTCATTCAATAAAGTAATAAATTAGACAGTTCACAACAAATTATGAAATCATAAACTCCTCCAAAATTTTCAATTTCAGGTAATATAAACTATCAAAACCCAATTTACATGTACAAGAAAAATTATTATTTGAACACAAAAAAAGAATTAAGGTACACAAGAACTACATTCATTCTTGATAATAGTGGGAGATTTGGCACGCATACCTTGCTGAGAAGACTGCCGCAAACGAGCCCTAAGAAGATGCTGAAGAGTTACTGCCGCAAACGAAGAAGATGCTGAAGAGTCACTGCCGCAAACGAAGAAGATGTCGAAGAGCCCTAAGGAGACTGCCGGTTTAATTGAAACAAACCTAATAGTCTAATAGAAGTTATGTTTGTGGGCCTTGTGGGCTTGTGAGTTGTGGCAAATAATCAAATTGGGCCAACAAAACAATTGAGCCATAACTATGTTTTTAATTTGGGCCAACAAAACTATGTTTCTAATTTGGGCCAACAAAACAAAGCCCACTAATTATTTGATTTTTTTTTTAATATTAAAAAAAAAAATTAAAAAATTGAGGTTGGGCAACTGCCCCACCTGAGCCTAAACTGGCTCAGCCCCTAGCAGCAGCCATGCCGTTGGCAAATAAGGATGGATGGATGAGTTCGGTGTGGAAGAAGTATGAGAATGAGCTCAAAGCACAGAAGGAGATAACAATGAGTAGATCATATTTTCGGACTCAGAATTGGAGAGTTGACTTGAACAACATTGGGGCGCTTGTGGATAAATGGGAAGTCTAGATGGTGTTGCGAAATGATGGATTTGCTAGTGGAATAAGTATGAGAATGAGATGATGAGCTCATCGTGTTTTTGGACTCACATTGGGAAAGGTGACTTAGACGAAATTCGGGCACTTATGGATAAATGGAAAGTAGAGATTGAGTCCATGTTGTGTTGCGAAATGATAGATTTGCTAGTAGAGATGAGACTGTTGCGAGGCTCGCTAAGGATGAGCCGAAGAAGAAGTTGAGTGAGTTTATGACAACTGCCAAGGATTTGAGTTTCCATACAATTTATTGTAGCCAAAGATGTAATGGAAGGGATGCTGAAGTTCTCAAGGATGATAAAATGATAGGTGTTGGAACAAAGTGAGTAAGTTACGCTTGGTCCTCTATGCAAGTGGTGTTCTAACTCCTTTACCATCGTTATTATGATCTCATATTATTTATAATTAAGCATGTCACATGTTAATTGACCAATATGTATAACTGCTTCAAAAGAAGGATTTTTCTTATAGATATTTATTGTTTAGAGTATTAATAAATAATAATATAATATATTTTACAGAAATAACACTCTACACTAACTTAAACAATATATTTTTCATACTACACAAAAATAAGGCTGTTGTCAAATAATATTTCCTCAATAATCTAATTCTGGGCCAGAGGATTACTGAACCCGTCTTTCTGTTCCATTTGGGCCTAAAACCTCTTTCTACAACTTTAAAATTTATGTTTATTTTTTACAATTATGATATAATTTAATTGGTTCTAGTTGAAAAGTTATAAATTGATACTTGTGTGTTGTGTAAATTTGTATTAGTCACAAACCAAAATTACATGGTTGGTATTGAGTTATTATTGATTGCTCATATATTTCTTTTCTTTTGAACCGGATTCCATTTAGATTCTAAATTCAAGTTTTGGAGAATGTTGAAATATATTAATTATACTTTAACTCAAAAATCATACCAAACTGAACGGAGTGTATTAGTAAGTGTAAATTTCTCACTATACTTATAAATTTAAGTATAAAAGAAAAGCCTACAACAACACTTGAGAGATGGTAGACACAAAATGATCTAATGAGCCCATCCAAACAATTCAATCCAATCAACAAAAGTTGAAATTGAACTCCTAAACGAAATTCTCTCTTTAAACATCATTTTAAATAGCATTAAATCACCCTCAACTATACTTTCTCTCCCAACTAACCCCCTTCAATTATGTTTTTGACTATAAATCCCCCAAACTACCATGATTGTTATAATTCAGCCCCTCCTGTCATAACACACCGTTAGTTAAATTTAGGATAATTTGCACTCAGATTCCCTAAAGTTTAGGTTAATTGCACTCACTCCCTGAGATTTCATTTTCCTTGCAATGACACCCCCTGAAGGGGTTAAGACCCCATGAAATGACTATTGTGCCCTTACTTTAGTGTAAAAGGCATGTTGGCAAAATTAATGGACCAAACAACCCTTGTATATTAAGCTTAATTTGAAAAACAATTCAAGTACTTTGGATACAATGATTTTTGAAATAGGGATATCTACATATAGGTAGACATAAGGATCACTAATTACAAATAGGTAAACATTTACTAATACATCAACTTAACTAAACTAATTACAAATGGGTCAACTTTTTTGTTTAAAGACTCAAATACCCCCAAAAAACTCTAATATTCTTTTTCTTCTTCTCTCCCATTCCAAAATTCCCAAACACTCAAAAATAAAAATAAAATATTTCGGAAAAAATTAAAATATTTCTGGAAAAATAAAAATATTTCGGGAAAAAAAATATTTTGAAAAAATAAAATATTTTTGGAAAAATAAAATATTTCAAAAAAATGAGGAAAAAAAATATTTCGAAAAAATAAAATAATTTTGGAAAAATAAAATATTTTGAAATATTTTTGTTTATTTCTTTTTCACTTTTTTTTCTTCTTTTCAACGAAATGTGTTCAAGCCTTAGACCTCTTGGTAATTACAATGCAATATTTTGGAGTCAAGTGTGTCAAGAAGTATCAAGAACGAGTTGATTGAGTTGAATTTGTTTTGAAATTTGGTGTCTTAAAAAGTAATAAATCTTAGGTGAGTTATATTTAGATAATTTATTTCAATATGACAGTGGACATAATCTGAACCTTACTTGTTTAGTATGAATTGCTTTGAGTGCATGTCATAACATACTTCGGGGAAAATATTTTATTTCCCGAAATATTTTATATTTTCCAAATTTTTTATTTTTCCTGAAATATTTTATTTCCTAATTTTTTTTGAAATATTTTATTTTACCCAAAATATTTATTTTTCCCGAAATAGTTTATTTTTTCAAAATATTTTATTTTTCCCAAAATATTTTTTTTCTCATTTTGTTTTCGAAATATTTTATTTTTCCAGAAATATTTTAATTTTTTCAAAATATTTATAATTTTTCCGAAATATTTTTATTTTTATTTTTGAGTGTTTGGGGATTTGGAATGGGGGAGAAGAATAAAAAGAAGATTGGAGTTTTTTTGGGGGTATTTGAGTCTTTAAACAAAAAAGTTGACCCATTTGTAATTAGTTTAGTTAAGTTGATGTATTAGTAATTGAAAGGTAAAAATTTACCTATTTTTATTTAGGGTGCGTTTGGAAAGCCTATTTTTTGTATTTGTTTTCTGTCTTCAAATATAAAAACTGTTTTTGTATTTGTCTTTGTTTTTTTCAGCAAAAAACTAAAAACAAAAAAGCGTTTGGATGAAAATTTGTATTGAAAAATAAAATGGTATTGGTGGGCGGTGGTGGTGGTCGGCGGTGACCGGGGGCGGTGGTGGTGGGTGACTGGCTCCGGCGGCGACCGGTGGCGGGGGTGGCGGCGGTTGGTGGCGGCGGCGGTGGCGGAGGTGGTACCCTAAACAGTGAAAAAACTCAAAAAACAACTAAAAGTTGTATTTGGTGTTTTCATCACTTTTACACACTATTCACATAAAACAGTTTTCTTGGGAAAAAAAAGTGAATAGTAAACGCGTTTGCCAAACGTGTTTTGTTTTTAACTGGGTGAACTGTAAAAAAACAAAAACTGTTTTCTCCGTATCCAAACGGACCCTTAGTGATCCTTATGTCTACCTATACGTAGATATCCTTATTTCAACAATCCTTGTATCCAAAGTACTTGAAAAGTTTTTCAAATTGAGCTTAATATACAAGGATTGTTTTGTCCATTAATTTAGCCAACATGCCTTTTACACTAAAGCAAGGGTGCAAAAGTCATTTCATGGGGTCTTAACTCCTTTAGGGGGTGTCATTGTAAGGAAAATGAAATCTCAGGGGGTGAGTGCAATTGACATAACTTCAGGGTACCTGAGTGCAAATTACCATAAATTTTAACTAACGGCATTATAACGGGAGGGACTGAATTGTAACAATTTCATAATTTGAGGGACCATCACTTAGTTGAGGGGGGTTAGTTGGGAAAGAGAATATAGTTAAGGGGGGTTTAATTCTATTTACCCTAAATTTAAGTATAAAAGAAAAGCCTACAACAACACTTGAGAGATGGTAGACACAAAATGATCTAACGAGCCCATCCAAACAATTCAATCCAATCAACAAAAGTTGAAATTGAACTCCTAAACGAAATTCTCTCTTTAAACATCATTTTAATGTCTACTTATACTCCTTAGAACAAAGATATTATATCATCTAAAATAATAATTTATATGTTCACAAATGAATTTAAGAATCTAATATTGATGATTTGAAATAATGCTTTTGGAGCTGTTATTGATATTTCATTTACTTCCCTTCATTCTTAAACATATTTGTTATTGAATTATCAATTACATTCTTACTTTTGTATTTTTAGTATCTATCTAATCAACGCGTGTCTACTCTTGGCAGGGTTGGATTTATAAACTTCCTACTTATCTTTGGGTTATTTCTTGTAATCTGTCCCTTATTTGCTTTGCTGTATCCCCATGTGTGGGTCTTAGGGTTATGGTGGATTTGGGGTTATTCTATTGGGGTATGACCTCTTAATTGTAAGCTTCTGCTCATTAGTTTTATGCATGTTGATTTTTCAAAAGAAAAAAAATATATTTAAAATACAGTAGTTAATTTACATGTCAACATGTAGGAAGAAAATTTGACATAATTAAAAACTTAGATATATAATTTTAAAACAAATTCTAACATGACTCTTAGTTAAGGTATTGTTAAATAGGAGAAATTATTCATTATGCTGATATGGTATCACCATCCAATAAAATCAAATCTTTTTACACGTGTCATCTCAGTTACCCAACTTAGCATTATGATATATATGGAAGAATAAAATAAAAAGGAAAAAAAAGAAAACGAAAATCAATCATTCATGCCTCTCTCTTCCTGGTAGCAAAGATATCCAATACATAATATATAGTATACTCATATATATATATATATATATATATATATATATATAATATTTTCTCTTTCAATCTAACTATCCCTCTCAATGCACAAATTTCTTTATATATATATATATATATATATATATATATATATATATATAGACTTTATATCTATATCTATATATATATATGTTGCAATCTTTTATATAATTTATTCTCCAGAGAAACTAAGAAATAAGAAATAAATCTAAAATAAAGAATAATGAGGAGGATTACAAATTTATATATATATTAACTTAATAACGACAATCAGATTTTTTTTCTCTTATTTGGAGAAAGAAAAAAAAGGTGGAATTTTATGATAAAATTAAGATACATGTGAAAGATTGAAAGAGAAGAAGTGAGAATGTTAATTTATTCTTCTAATTAAACGAAAAAAGAAAAAGAAAAAGAAAAAGAAAAACATGCATAGTCTTAAAACCCAACTAGTTAAATCGTGTGAAATTTATATTGATCCTTATTGCTTTGTGTTAGTCTTTGTAATCATATATACATATAGACAGACACTGTTAAATAGTACTAGAGAGAGAAACTTGAATATTTGAATTGCATTTTTTTTGTATTTTTCCTTATATATTATATTGTTGAATTGACAACTTATATGACACATGGGAAAAACATTTGATTTTATTGGATGGTCATACCATGTCAACCTAATGACTTGATATAACCGTTGCAACCAATAATTTCTTGTTAAATAGATAATAGTAGAAAGTTGTTCTGAAATATTAATAACTTATTATATTATAAAAGTAGAAAACATTTCATGCTACTATAACATACCATTTTTAGTAGAAACATTTCTCTTATCATCGATATAAAAGAAAATCCTCTTAATTTGGAGAGAATTAGATTATTCAATTTCTCATAACATTATAGGTACTTAGTTTACTCTCATATCTCAACATTTTAGCCTGTTATTGAATATAATATTGTTATTGATGTCATTTTTTAACTCCTATAAATTTAAAAATCACACTTATTTTATTCATTTTTAATATCACTCTTTCGCAAATATATGGTAATAAGAACTATAACTCATAAAATTATGGTGATTTGAAAGTTGATTCATTTGTTAAATAGTAAATAATCATATAAACGACATTTTAATGAGATTCACATAAATTATATGGTTAAATTTGGCACAAAACTATTGTGATGTTTTTCATCATGGACAAGTTCATTTTTTATATTAGGAAATTATCTTATACGGTTAATGTCACAACACACATGTAATTTTATTTTTAACAATTTATCCACTATATTATCACATTTTTCAGCGCAAAGTTGCATATTGAAACAAAATTACTTATCAAGAGGGTCATATTGCAGAAGAAACTGAATTAATGTCAGTAAAATATATTCTGCCATTATATACCAATTAATTTATCACAAGGCTGTCATACCTGTTTCATAATCTACTCCACTTCAATATTGAAAACCTGTCTCAAAAAACATAGGGCCCGTTTGAAAACTAGTGTTTTTGAATTTGTTTTTGCCCTCTTGAAAACAAAAAACATTATTGTTCTTGTCCCAAGGGTAATCCGGAAACAAAAACATGTTTGATTGGAAATTTTGTCTCAAAACTTTTCAAGAACAAAAAACAAAAAACACGTTTGGCAGACCTTATTTTTTCAGAAAGTTTGAGAACAGAAATAGAAAAACATGTTTGGCAGGCCTGGATTTCTAAGAACAAAAACAGAAAAACATGTTTGGTAACTTCAAATGTTTTTTTTTTAAATACAAAAAATAATGAAGGCAAATCTTTGGCAATTAAAAGACACTTTTGTACCAAATGTCTTATGTGACAAGTTGGTATTGTTCATCATGAGAACATTGGAAATGAAAAAATTTCGGCAACACCTGCCTATAAAAGTGACAAGTCCAAATTTTTTTTCCACATGATAACAAGAATTATCACAAGACATAACTAAAAAATAACTCTATTTCAAATGCATCCAATATCACAAGACGAATGCAACTTCCAATTTCTACTTCAACATTTGAAATAAATATAGTTGTACTATTATTCACAGGTCAAGGCCTATATCATATCAGAAATTTCACATTTTTGCATCAGGAATCATGTAAGAGATACAATCTACTAAAGATAAATCGCGATTAGCATAATTAAGATCCTTTTGCTATACAATAATATGTTTGAACCTCTTGTAAGGCGCATATGCAAATAAGAACAAACTTTATAGACATCACAAATCTTTTTCATAATTAACTACAAGTTAGTAGCATTCAGACGTAAGTCATCTATTTCCCATATCAAGTTATTCATCATCGTTTAGGAGATGAAATTCCCTCTTGTTCTTCGAAAAATGCAACCATTTTTCTCCATCTGAGCTACCCACAAACAACTTATTGAGATCAAGACTATCCTCTCCCAACTCATCTATGTTATTATCCAATCCTGAAGTTGTTTCCGCGCTGCCCACTTTCTCCTTCGATGCTAGAAAGTTGTGAAATGGTTTTTGGTAGCTAGAGTGACCTTGTCCTGACCACTGATGTTGGTCATATTTGTTTCCCTTCAAATCATGCATCTAAAACACATTATCACAAAGTTAATGCCATAATTAAGTACAATATAGTTAAACATCACATTGTATCATGACTAGAAGTTTGTGTTGATACAACTGCCGAAAAACCATCTATCCATTTCCTATTCCTTTCAATTAGTGAAACAAATTCAACTATATTCAAGCCGACTTAATAAACTAGAAAAAAATTACCAAACAACATTACAAATTGCAACATGTTTACAAACAAGAATAAAAATACGGTAACCGAATTTGCCATAAAACTATCAAACTAACATCAATTCCACAGATTTGTAAGTATTAGAAAACCCATATATTTTTTCTCTTGTTTTTTTTTAATTGCACATATTTTCAATAAGACATATTTTCAAACTATCAAACTGACATCAATTCAAAGTCCAATTTCAAATCCATTTTCACTTAACTCAAATCCATTTTCAATACCACAGATTATGCCCACTGTAATTCAAGACAATCACTCACTATCCTTACAAAATTTAGTTCATCTGGGCAATATAAGAAACAATTAAAATGATGCAATTCTACGAAAATTTGCACACAGGATCTGCCTAATTTGATTCTAGTCCTTACAACTATATACTTCTTTGTGGAAGATTGACAACTAAATTAAAAGGTATCAAAATGAAGGATATATGCTCATAAATGTATAATTCAAGACACAACCTTAGAGATTGACCAATGGCTGAAAAAACATTCTTACGAAAACAAAAAAACTTAGGCTGGAGAAGCACATATAACATGCAACAGAGCTAATGCTAGAGAGGGTGTAACTTAAATATTTAATTCTTCAACACACGTTATCAACTGGAATGATTTACAGAGGGAAGGTAGTAACACCTTCCCATATGGGCTCATCCCTTTTCCCAAGAGCGGAAAGAAAACCTAAGAACAGTAAGATTATGTAATGCAACTAAAATGCCCATTGACAATGCACCCAGTAAGAACAGTAAGATTATGTAATTCTTCAACACACGTTATCAACCAATGTCACTCTCAAAATAGGAATTAGAACTTTGTTCCAATCAGCTTAATAATTTCCGCTGCTACACGGCCTAACACAAATTGCTAGGAGACTTACATTGAAAATAGACCTAATCTCACAAGCAAGATTATTTTTTGTACACAGGCACTGTCCGAAATCCAGAGGCACAAGTAAATAATAATTTTACTTCAAAATAATCATAGGGTATCGTAAAAACAGAACTACTGGTGAATTTATAAGTGATTTTTCACACATGCAATACACTTTTTGAGAGTGGTATAGAAAAACCAAAACATTTAGCCACCTGTAACGTTGTCACAATGATTAAAAATGGTAAATACAGGACCATAATACTAGCTTACAGAATCAAAAGCATCCCACAACATATAAACAAACTCAGTTTCTTATAAATATCCAGATTATATATGCAAGTGTGTTTGTGATACAATCAGACCCATATAACTATACATTATATTATATATACCCATTTATGCAGCATGAAAGTCATACGAATTCACCCAACTTCTTTGAGACCATTCAACAAGTAGATTAAGCAACAAGAGAAAAATTTCCAGGCTAAAGAAAGAAAATGTCAAAGAATCGTCAATGCCAGTAACAGAAAAGTTCAATCGATTATACAAATAGATGTCAAACACATGTAAACACACACACACACACACACACACACATACAAATATGAAAATAAATACATATCTATATATACACACACCCATTGTCGAATAAAAACAAAAACAACAAGAAATTTAAGAGCAAAGAAAGAAAAGGGCATTACCAAACATGGATAACATTCAACAAAAAATCAGCTGAATTTTTTTTCTAAAGGCATATCCAAAATAAGAAAAAGGTTTTCTTTTTCTTTTACAAATTTTGGTTGCAAAAAAATCAAAATTGTAGTATGTAATGTAGTGAACGAGTTTGAATGAATCGGTAAAAAAAAAATGAGGATATTCAATTTACCAATTTAGTCGTCATTTTCGCTTCCTTTGGAGAATTCATCATCTTCGCTTACTTCACATATTGCACACATATATACACACACAAACGACATTAAGGGCTTGAAACGGAAGCAGATCTGATGAATTTCGACACAAAAATGAAGAAAGAGAGAGGAGAGCAAACCTGTGTGTGACTCAAATCGTTCGATTTAGTGCTTCTGGTAGGTGAGATGATTATTGATGTGTGTGGGTGAGACGTTTCGCTGTTGAATCACAGTTTCAAGCTTGGTTGAACAGAATCGCCATGGTTGTCATCGCTCTTCGCCTCCACAAGAACCCTAGAGAGAAATGTTCGTTTTTGGAAGAGGAACATTTTTTCTTTGGAGCTGAAATGGGGTAGAACAAACAGTAAAAAAACAACAAAAAGTTGTTCTTGAAATCAGCCCACAATTCCCCTTTGTTTTTTGTTGGGGTTCGATTGAAATGAATGATTTAAAGATAGTTTCCACACAAGATTGTTAGGAAAATAATGGTGCTTGGGCTTTTATTGCTTTTGATTGTTTTATAGAGAAATGAAAGAGAAATGGAAGAGAAAATAATAGATGCAAATGATTGCGAAATACTTTCTCTCTCTAGAAATTTCTCTCCCTTAGTCTTTGAAAAGTCCCCCAAATTAAATCACTGAACCCTTATTTATAGGCGCTGGTTCAGGCATAAGTTATTGCCACATCATCATGTCCATCTGCAAGGTAGATCCGCGGCTGAGTCTCCATAATGTTACCCAAGTCGCGATGTTCAATCCGCGACATTACCGATCCGCGATTCAGTATGCTACTGATCCGCGGATTCCTTTATTTGTTTGCAATAGTTTTCCCGGGTCATATCATTTTATGCATATTTTCCCTTTACATGACCCTGAACGTTACTTGACGCATTTTAGGTACTTTAATTTGAGTGATTTTGATGAATAAGGTCGCGACCCACTATTCACCATCCCAAAGTATTTCCCTATGCTAGTCAAAATAACACTCCCTACGCGATAAGCTTATAGGGTCGCGAGTTTTGACTTTGGGGCTATGACCCCCCTTTGTCAATCCTCAGCGATCACCTCTTTGTAGAGTGTTTATCGTGTGTCTGATCTCATCCAGAGATACCCTGGATTCGCGGTTTATAATCCGCGACTCCCCCTGTTGGCCTTTTCCAACTTTCCCTTAGTGTACCCTTTTGGATTCGCGGATTATATCAACGTGAATCCCCCTTTACATTTTTTAATTGTTCAAGAAAACATTTTGGGCTTTAAAGTTACCCAAACACGTTTTTGTCCCCAGCTTGAGACCAAAAAGCAAAAACAAGAACAAAAATGGCCTTTCGAAACGGGGCCATAATTTTTAAGAGCCAAACACTTGAAATATTCAATTTGCAATTTTTTCAAGCAACTTTAAACTAGGGCTCGCAATTCGTGTATGTGGGTCGTGTTTATGTTGGGTTGAGGTCATGTCAGGTTGAAAAAGACCTAGTTAATATACGTGTCAAATATGCTCAACCCTAACTCAAACTACATGTTATCCGTGTCGACTCACATGTTGACTCATGTAATCCATTTAACATATTTATTATAATATATTAAATTAAATTTGACACAATCCAACACGAAACGAACTATTTAACATATTATTAGCAAAATTAAATTGAATTTGACACGATCCAGTAATAGTTTATTGATATATTTCAACACATGACCAATTAGAGAAGAAAAATATATATAAATATAAATATAATTGTGTCAAACGTGTAGTGTTCGGGTTACTCGTGTCGTGTTCGGATCGACCTTTATATTCTCGTGTCATGTTCGGATCGACCTTTATATAGTTTCAACCTTTTTATGGTTAACCCTAATCCTTTTAATTCATACCGTGTTACCGTGTCGTGTCTCACTTTGCACGCTCTAATTTAAACATTAAAAACTAATTAATTAAAATTCATTTAAATATAAATCAAAAAGTGTTTTCTAGTTGAAAAACTAAAAAATAAAGAAAACCCAACTTAAATATAAATATTTTAAGAACTATTTCTGCGTTATTTTTCGATTTTAATTCATTTATACCCTTAACCCCCTTTTCCTTTTAATTCTGCAATTCCCTCTTTTCAATCTCTTTCCCAAGAATCCAAATCCAAATCTACCATTCAGTCCAACCACTTATTAGGGTTTTAGGGTTTTGAGACCTCTTTTCTAAGAATCGAAATCTACCATTCACTCCAACCAACCACTATGCAAATTAGGGTTTTAGGGTTTTAGGGTTTTGAGATCTCTTTCCTAAGAATCGAAATCTACAGAAATGCAATTCATGCCAGATATCGAGTCATTCGATGGCGGGAAAGTTAGAGAAAGCCTCACCCGATTCCTGGGTAGCCTGGCTGGGGATATGGAGGTTGGGTCACCCTCTCTGGCCTCACTTTCCGAGCTCAAAGGCAGTTTACTCCAACCTACTCAACAAGTTGTCCAACTCTTGCTCGCTTGTGAAGATGACATATTCACCAAGCCTGACTTGTCCGATTTTGTGTTGGACTATGTGCTAAGCTCTGATCTGACTCTCCATATCTGCAATGCTCTCAATAACTCCGTCTACTGTATCCGAATTGACCACTTTGTGATTGAACTTGCCTTGTGCCAATTTGAGGAAGTGGTGTTCTAACTCCTTTACAATCCTTATTATTTATAATCAAGCATGTTAATTGACGACTATGTATAACAATTCCAAAAAAGAATGCTTCTTGCGTAGGAGACAAGTGTAGAACCAGAAAAGAGAGAAAGAGACGGAAGAGAATATTGCAATCTGCAATTCAATACTCGGATGTTAGTCAATACTCAAAGGGCTCCTAATACAATACACATGCCTATGTATATATATAGGCAATACAAGAACCTATAGGTCCAAATTATCTGCACCTACAAACACGACTATAAAATATGGCTGCCCTAAATCTATTAAATCCAGAGCCATTGTCCATAATAGCCATATCTAAGGTTCAAGATGGCTTTGTTGCATACCAGTCAATAAGGGCTGCCCTTCTTATTGGGCTGCTATGCAGCTGAAAAAGACATCAAACTTCCCGAGCAAAAAGAACTCTTCTCCGAAGAGTGAATAGTGGTATTGTTCTCAGTCTGGAAGTCCTTTCCATCGCACAAGAAACTGAATTTTTTTTTCTTTCAATGTTTGCAATGTTATTCTGAAACGAACTAGTATCTCCAAGGAGTTGTAACGGAAGTATCGACTTCTGATCACCTGTCCAAGGGTGAACTTAGAATTGCTAGGCTCAAAGACTGCTACAAAATAACGTATCCTCATCTTATCAGAATTTTCCATGTATAAGGGTCTACAAAGCAGTAGTTGTAGTTGCCTGCAACTTTATCCTCCATAACAAAATATATCTCTACAAGAGAAGCCAACTCATGTATGCATATCAACTGATAGTAACATAGGGTTGAGGAATAACTGCACAGTTTTTGAATACCCTCAAAAAGAGTATCAATTACCTCCTCCAAAACAAAGTCGCCTTTCTTCCAACACAGGAGTCAGTGTAGCCTCCATAGATTTAAAGATACCTTCCTCATGAAAATCCCTTATCAAACATGCCTTGAGCTTTGCAAATGTCTTGAGAATTTTGACCCTCTTACCATGAGGACTAAATCTATCAGATAGGTTTTCAAAAGATGTTACAATCACCTCAAGCACTTTCTTCCTCTGATCATCATTGTAGGGAAAATCTGGGGCCGTGATCCTCGTTAACTCGCTAAGGCATGAGGCCACTGCAACTCTGACATCACAATCTGAAGGCTTTATCAAATTTTCAGAAATTAAAGCTTTCTGTATTGGAGAAATTGCAGCGTGCATTGAATCACACTGGTCTTGTAGTATCTTGCAAAGGAAGTGATCAACTTTGCTAAGACAACAAAGGAGTTCTTGAGTGAGGATGGAGGATGACAAAGTTGATTTCCCATTCTCAAAAGTTGGTTCACCTCTCTTTCTCTGGCTGTTTGTGTTTCCTTTTCATCCCCACACCAATAATGATAATTTTTCGTAGAGATTCCATGTGATGGATAACTTCGGGTGCAGCTTATATTGGGAGTGGGGGTCTTTGGGTTAGCATGAAGCCATTGAGGAGACTAACAAATGACATTGTTTGTTAAATAAACCATTTTTCATAAAAGAAATCTGAAAATTGATTTTTTTATATATTTTTAATTTTGTCCTGGAGGAAGGAAAAAAAAATTTATAGGTTAGAATTTCGACACTGGTTCAAGAATAGGCTTATATCATTTTCAGGTTTGGAATGAAATACACAAGTTCACTATTGATCTTCAATATGCGGTCTGTAAAGGGTGCTAAAATATGATCTTTGCTTCTTTTATTCATGATGGGTTGTGTATATTGCTTAAATGGAGAACATGTGTTGATTATTGCGGTTATGCATGAAAGATACTCGATAAAATGCCTTAAAAAAGGGAATGTTATTATTGGGTAGATTTTTCACCAATGTCTTCGGTCAGCTTGGTTTGTTAAAATGGTTTTCGTGGGGTTGGGTTGATAGGCATGGAAATGTCGGATGTTAATTAACCCGTGTGTTTGAGAAAGATGAGAACTTATTCAAAATATGTATAAGTTCAATACTTTCGGTAGTTCATATTATAAATTGTTACCATGGTCATAACATATGTTATTTTGATCAATGTTAAATTTGTTTTTACCCTTTATTGTGGAAGTATGATTCAGTTGAGATGCCCATAGCTCTTTAATACTTTGAAACTTATATGGTTGGGAAGGTATTTGCCTTCGCTTTCATTTGATAAATATGTGAGATATACATGTGCGTTTGAAGAATATTTGTTCATAGCTCTTCATTTTCTCTTCCTTTTATTATGAGCACGGGTTTGGGATTTGGGGTGTGGCAAACATGGTATTTAGCTCTGGGTTTGAATACCTTAGAACACTGGGTAGAGGTTTGAGTTCAGGTTATTTTGGAAATATATATTGATGAATTATTTATGCCACGTCTTTACTAGATGTTACGTGTCATGGATATTGTGTCTGAAGAATATGAGCTGATGTGATAGGGATCGTGAAAGATTTGGGAAAAATGTTGGAAGATGAGGTTGTGGAGTTAACCTGACCTACTCAAGTAATTGTTAAATCTGATTTATTTGCATGTGTGATGGACTTGAATTGATTATTTTTAAAGAAAGATGAATTGGAAAGGAATCTATTTATTGCCCATGTTAGAGCTTATGAGAACTTCATTATGGAGCGATGCAGTAATGGATGAAAGAGTAAATGAGAATCAGAAGGTTGTTATTTTTCTGACTTGGAGCTTGCAATGTTGGTCTCATGCCCCATGTTGAATACTTGAATTGATAATTGAAGGAACCAGTTGGACGTTAGAATCAGAGGTTAATCAGTAATTCAGTTTATTTTATTCACCTTGATTACTGAATTCACACACTTTGAGGTAATAGTCGGTTATTTATCCATCTACTTCCTCCTAGTATCCAAATCAGACAGAAATTGTTTGTAACCAAGTCTTATGAGGAGAAAAAGGAATGAATGGCACAGGGCTTTCAGATTAGTTGTGTGTAGAGTGGTGCAAACTTGTAGAACAATATAATATGTTGTTTTGAGGTTGAAACGTAGTGTATTCCGTTTAAGAATATGGAGAAAATAATCGAAGTTGTCTAAAAAGGCCGTTATCTGAAATGTTTGAGCATGTCTGGTTATGTAGGATAAGCAGTGATGGGCCAAAATATTGGTCAACTAGGTGTGCTGTACTCATTTATATCCTCTTTTATCTTCTTTTACCTTGGGTTTGGAGGCAGGAGGTCTAGACTCTTAACGCAAAATATCCGGAAGTTTATTACTCCTATATTCTACGCGAAATCATATGAAACAAATTTGAGCTATTGCAACACGATGATTCAAGCAATGCTCGTCGCCATAGAGAACCTCGGAGCTAAATTGTGGATTCAATCCATAAATAAAGCTTCTGAAAGTAAATAAAGCTGAAATAAAACTTAAGATCTCTCCATAAAATTCTGAAACTGAACAAAGTTCAATACATCAAAGCTTGAAATCCTTCATTTAAATATTTCAAAACAAATCAAATTAAATTAAAGCTTAGTAAAAGACATGTAGGCCTCAAAGCCTAAAAATCTAATACATTCATTTGCAATCATAGTCATGGCTCCATTAGTAACTCGAGATATTCTGGTTACTTCGCTTGAACATGAAAAAATATTCAAGAACAACTTAGTAATGAGCATTAATATATAAAGCTTTAGGAGTGGGCATTTCTAACACCTAGTCACTATGATTAAGTCTTTCACTAAATAAACATGCTTTCAGAAACTACATAATTGACCCAAGAATCCAGGAAAGCTCTATTGATTCTATTTCGATAGAATTTTTTCTTTTCTTTTTCTCTGCCTCTTTTTAAGTACATATATATACAGTAGTAGGCATTAAAGCTTAGTAAAAGACGTAAATGAAATAGCAAACCTCAAACACATTCAATCACACATGTTGTCACCATGTTCCGACTCAAAAGAAGCATTCTCCACATCGTCCACAATAGACCTGTAACAAGGAAACAATGCATATGAAAAATTTAGTTATTTCATAACCAAGTAATAATAGTAAAGAAAAGAGATAATGCTCACATGTTTGATAAGCTTTGGGCAATTTCTTTTGTCATGGGATTGTCCAAGTTTCCCACAACCATGACAACGTCTTAAATTTTTCTTCTTAATCTCTTTGAACGACCAAAACTACACCACCGTGGTGCGAAGGTTCACCAAAGAGTGAAGGTTCGCACTTCACACTCTAGATCATCACTGTTTTCCAACCGGGCGAACGTTCGCCTTTTGCGAATATTCGCAATTTATTCACTGGACGTTTTGTACTTCTAGCCGGGTGAACATTCACAATTTTGTGAACGTTTGTTTTTTGAACATAATTCACATATTTTTGTTTAGTTCAGAGCATTAATGTCCCACAATTTTGTTTTTCTTCTTTTCATTTTTGTGAACGAAATAAGGAGGTAGGAAAAGATTTGATGTTATCTCCTTTGCCTAGGGTTTTTTTCTTTTTTGCTATGTATTTCATGTGGTATAAATATATAAGGAAGATGATGGTTGGAGGAGAGAGAGACAAGAGACTATATTTGGTATTAAAATATTTCCTTTTTAAAAATAATATGAGTGGTATTGGGATAATTAAATATAGTATTAGTGGTTTTGGCTTAATTGATAGTGGTTTTAGTTTAATAGAGTGGTTTTAAATATGAGTTTTTGGATTAAATCTAAGGGCTCATATTAAAAGTGAGTATTTATTATCTTGCTCCCAGGGGAGCAAGAGAATACTACTGTATATTTATATATATATATATTTATGCAGCTGAAAAAGACTGTGTATAGCCTTCCTGCATCAAACTCCCCCGACCAAAAGAAACTCTTATTCGAATAGTGAATAGTGGTGTTGTTCTCAATGTGGACAGCCTTTCCGGCGCACAAGATACTGATTTTTGTTATCAAGATTTGCAACATTTTTCTGAAACGAACTAGTCTCCGAAGAGTGAGTACTGGTGTTGCTCTCAATCTGGATGGCCTTTCCATCACACAAGATACTGATTTTTTTATTCCCATGGGATCGATAATTTTTTGATCTTTCCTGCTTTTACTAGGTTGTTTCCTCATGGGGGCGAGGTAGACACACTTTTCATTTTTCACAGAGATTCCAAGTGATGGATAACTTTTTGTGTAGGGTATATTGCGAGTGGGAATATTTGGGTTAGCATCGGAGCTGGCAAAACTAGACACGATATGAACACGACATAAATTAAAAGGATTAGGGTTGACCATAAAATGATTGAATATAAGGGTCAATTCGAACACGACACGATAATATTTGTGTTGGGTTAGGGTCAAACTCGAGTAACTCGAACAACCCGTTTGACACGATTATATTTATATTTATTTTTGTATTGCTCATGGGTTGAAATATATCAATAAATTATATTTGGGTTTTGTCAAATTCAATTTAATTTTTGCTGATAAATAGTTTAAATTTATCATTTCGTTTTGGATTATGTCCAATTTAATTTAATATTTATGATAAGGGAAAATTACACAAACTATCCTGAATTATGACCTAATTGCAGAGAGTACCCTAACGTTTGAATAATATCAGTTACTACCCCTTAGAACAGCCCCAGTCAGATTTGTGCGTGAATTTACTTAAAAGCCCTTGTTTTATATTATATTTTAGGGTTAATTTCAAGAAACCCCATATACTATCCAGTTTTATCAACTAACCCCCACGGTGTCCACTTTGCCCCAAAAATTATAAATTCAAAAATATATATATATATTTTTTGCAGAAAACTTATTTTTCGGAGGGAGAATATTATTTTCCCAAATATGAATTATTTCGGAAAAAATAATATATATTTTTTGAAAAAAACTTATTTTCAGAAAAAAATCATATTTTGGAATGTAGTATATATTTTTCGCAAAAAAAAATATTTTTTAGAAAAGATCATATTTTGAAACATAATAGTATATATTTTTCGCAAAAAAATATTTTTCGGAAAAGATCATATTTTGGAACATAATATATATTTTTCGCAAAAAAAGTATTTTTCGGAAAAAAATTCATATTTTGGAACATAATAAGTACTTTTTTGCAAAAAAATCATATTTTGGAACATAATATATATTTTTCGGAAAAAATTCATATTTTGGAACATAATATATACTTTTTCGCAAAAAAATTATTTTTCGAAAAAAAATTCATATTTTGGAACATAATAAGTACTTTTTTGCAAAAAAAAAATCATATTTTGGAACATAATATATATTTTTCAGAAACAATTCATATTTTGGAACATAATATATACTTTTTCGCAAAAAAATTATTTTTCGAAAAAAAAATTCATATTTTGGAACATTATATATAAATTCAAAAAAATTAGGGTATTTAAGTAATTTTGTATGCAAATTTAGAACATGCAATGATATGAGGGCAAAAATGGAAGTTCACTACAAAAACAACCTTTATTGACCAATTATGGCGTTGACTTTGAACAGAAGGGGCTAAGTGTTACAACGGAGGTGGTTTTGAGGGTAGTTTATGATATTATTGAAATGTAAGGGGTACCGCGTGCAATTAGGTCATAGTTCAGGGGTAATTTGTGTAATTTTCCCTTATGATAAATAGGTTAAACGAGTTACATGGGTCTGGTCGAATTACCTGTTTAACAAATGAGTTGGGTTAGGGTTGAACATATTTGCTCTCCCCCACGCAGCTCACCATAATCCCAAATATGGCACCACCCTCGACTTTACCATATGCAACCACAACAGTTGTCGTCTCTCAGACATAGAGTCCTCTAATATTTGACACGTATATTAACTAGATATTTTTCGAAACGATTCATTTCACTCCGACACGAACATGACCCATGGACCCAAATTACCACCCCTAGTTAGCATGAAGCCATTGAGGAGACAAACAAATGGCACTGTTTGTCAAATAAACCATTTGCCATAAAAGAAATGGAAGGAAAATAAAATTTATAGGTTAGAATTTCGACACTGGTTTAACAATAGGCTTGTATTAGTTTTAGGTTTGGAATGAAATACACAAGTTCACTATTGAGCTTAAGTATAAGTGGTCTGTAAAGGGTGTGCTAAAACATGATCTTTGCTTCTTTTATTCATGATGTTTTGCGTATGTTGCTTAAATGGTGAACATGTGTTGATTATTGAGATTATGCATGAAAGATGCTTGATAATATACCTTAGAAAAATGTGATGTTATTAATGGGTAGATTTTTCACCTATGTCTTCGGTCAACTTGGTTTGTTGCAATGGTTTTCGTGGGGTTGGGTTGATAGGCATGGAAATGTTGGGTGTTAATTCTTTTACTAATCCGTGTGTTTGAGAAAGATGAAAACTTATTCGAAATAGGTATAAGTTCAATTCTTTTGGTGATTCGTATTATAAATTGTCACCTTGGTTATTTTGATTAATGTTTGAGCATGTCCGATTATGTAGGATAAGCTGTGATGAAATTTTTTTCTTTTGCTTGTATAATGTGATGACTCCACGCAAAGGTATAATTTTGGTGGGTAATACATGGACCAAAACATTGGTCAACTAGTTTGCCGTACTCATTTATATCATTATTTACCTTGGGTTTGGAGGCAGAAGGTCTAGACTCTTTAACACAAAACATCTGGAAATTTATTACTCCTATATCCTACGCTAAGTGAAAAATGAAATTGAAATTACATAGACGATCAATGAAAATATCCTAGAGGGGGGGGGGGGGTGAATAGGTTTTTTATAGATTTAATGACAAAATAATATTAATTGCGGAAATGTCAATTTTAATCCAATTCTCTATCAAGATAAATCATGCAAAGATAAAACTAAGTGCAGAAAATAAAGCAATAGAGACACGATATTTTTACATGAAAAACCTTGAAAAGACTCCAAATAAAAATCACGAATACGTTTGGGTATCGATGCACTATGAATCAACGAATTTGTACAAACTCTATGAAAATAGTACTTACAACCGATGTAATATGTTGTTATTCACTTGACGTCTGAAAGTCTAGATTCACTCGCGCTCCACAAAGCTCTCTCTCCACTCCGTACTCTGACGGATCTGTTTCTTAATATATCAAATAACCATGAAGCTTCTCGCTCCGATCTTCGCACTCAAACGGCTCTGTTCTTCAACGGATCAACGCAACCTCGTTGCAATAGACGGTGTGATGATTTTTCATCAACTAGATCATCAAATGGTGCATAAGATCTTCAGTGTAGAAACACATTTGGAAAATCCCAATAATAATAGAGAACTCGAATATATATGATCACTTAATGATTTTCTCTCTCTCTGTATATTTATGTAGAAGAATATGAACGATAGAAAATTGCTGAGATCTCTCACCAAAAATCGTAGCCTCCTCTCTTGTAAACCTTGGTATTTATAAAGAATGATGAAACAAACTCTAAGTTCGCCCTTTTTAGTAATTTCACATCCACCTCATCAAAACCCTAATCTCTGATGTATATTATGTGTATTACACGTATACAAAGGTATAAGAGTTGTCCATGCATCATAGAATCAAAACGGAGGCAGAATGGACAACACAACAGAAAGTTGCAAAAATTATGCCGTCACTATGCTTTAAGCGTGTACCACCTACTCTTTAAGCATAGGCTTAAGCGTAGAAATGCACTTTCCAGCCACTTTTTACTTCTGAAAGGATAGGCTTTTTCATGAAAATCAATTTTCTCCACAACTGTGCCAAAATTACCGTCTTGACTCCACGATAATTTTTGTCTGAAGTGACAGCTTTGGAAAATGTCATTTTTGCCCACCGGGAGACATTTTTCCTCAATACGCTCACTTTTGCACTTCACTTGTATTCTTCATTACTTGAACATGATTATTGTTTAGAACATGCCAAAAATAAACAATACTCAAAAGTGTTCTTACAATCTCCCCATTGACATTTCTAAGACAAAACCATGTTTTACAATATAGTCTCATAAATAACAACATAACATCTATACCTATAAATACACACCGACAAACATGGATATAAACTGTCACCTTGCTTTCATGACGGTCTACCAATCCTATAACCACAACACTGAACAAATCATTAAATGCAAGTGTGGAAAACAAATATAAAATGATCATAAGAAAAACACAATATCCATGTAAGCATAATGATAAAAAAAAACACACATTCCTCTCCTTCTCCCCCTTACTCAATACTTCTCCCCCTAAAACCATTGTTCCCCCTTGCTCAATATTTCTCTTCTTTTTTGTCACTGAAATGACAAGGAACAATAAAAACAATCAAATCACATAAGATAAACAAGGGAAAAACTCAAGATGAAAACATAGGAAAATGATCACCGAGGAGACTCTAAAAAATCTAAGGCAAACACTAAGTACCAAGATAAAATTCTCTATTAGATTATATCCAGATTTTCAAGTAACATAAATCTCTACAATACATGAACTTAAGACTAATGCATGAATGCAAAATGCAAAAATAAAAAATACTTTTGTTTTTAGAAACATGTGAGTAGGGCAGTAGACACAATGAGTTAATCATTAACACATCATATTCACATATTTGACTTAACTAGTATACACATGATAGTGAAGAAAATCAACACACATACCTTGTAGTTATAAGCAATCAGACAAGCTTTACATAACATTTGCATATGTAAAAAAAATATTCAGGTGCAAGCAAACAACTAAGATGAAAGCAATACGCGTTAATTCTAACAATCTCCTTACTAATCATGATGATACTTCAGTTCAAAACCCAAACTAGAAGTCAAATCTTTAGCTCAGACCTTATTGCTAAATAAAGAAAACACAATTTAATATTTTTAACCTTTTCACCATATCCCTTTTTCCATGGGATATGGACTTTTCAGCGAGGATTTTTAATCCCGACCAACTGGGCTTGAGCTTCTTCCATGGGATTTATGTTCATTAGTCTTTGCCCTTTTTTACGCAAACACTCAATGTTTACTAAGGCAAGAGGCCTGGTTACTCCAGATCGAATAACTACTTTTTGCATTTTTATATTTTAATCATCTCATTCTTTCATCTTTTCAACATCACCACAACATTCATAAGCATGCAAAAAGTATTTAAAATCATATATCAATCTAGCATAACTCATGAACCTACATATCACTTCGGATTAGATGAAAAAGACTAAAAGTTTCAACAAGTATTACAGTCATCTCCGAAGTAAAACAAGCACCCAAAATTGATGAGTTCCAAAAATAATACTTAAACATGTCAAGTGAATAACTCATAACCTCAGGTCAGACTAACAACTTCAATTCCCATAAGCATGATAAGAAAAGTAAATATGAGAATCGAGTGAAATATGACAACCATTTGTACCCTTAGCCAAGCTCAACATGCTAAGAAATTTTTTTTTATAATTTTTTTTTTATATCATTTTTGTCATAATAATGCATGCATGATCAATCCTATTAGTTGCAAAACATGATGCATATATAAAAAATAAAATAAATAAACATGCAAATAATACAAAATGCATGATAATGTATTGATTCTAGGATAAAATATAATGCAAGATATTCCTAGAATGATACATATGAAGACATCTATCATAATGATAACATGCCGCTAGATTTTCTAAGATGCACATGTTTTTGAAAATCTAATGGTTTTCTAGAGATGTTTGTTGACTGAGACTCTGTCGATATATAATCAATACCTTTATCAGAATTAGAGTCACGTGCTAGACATGCAGTATGAACAATCAAATAATGTAATTCATCTTTTCTAACCCACACTTGTTTAATTCTCGGTGCTCTATTTGCTAGCCTAGACATTCTTTTCACCTCTTCACTCAACACCCAAATTTGATTTTCAACATTGGGTTTTTTTTTAGTTATACGCTTCCACTCTGATTTCAATGTTTCTCCTTTTAAGTTTGAACACACGGGTCGAATATTACCTTTCACTCCACAGTGATTACATATCGGAATAAACCTTTGATAACCATGATTCGAAACCTTTTTTACTCTAGAGGTAAAGGAAAGCTTAATCTCAACAAGTTTTCTGACATAAGATTGAACATTCAGATTCCTATCAGACTTACCTTGAGAATAACTAGATGCTTCTTGGGAACCCCTAACAAATGTTGTTTTGGAAACGATGTTTGAATCACTCAATGTTCCTTTTAATCCCAACCCCTTTGTATTTCCTGGAGATTTTCCCACACTCAACATATGATTCAACTTCAGTGTCCCACTAGACCATTTATGAATAGTTGAGTTAACATCTTTCAATTCTTTTTCCAAATCCTCAATCCTTGTAGATTTCTCACTCAATTCCAATCTTAGAGTTCTTATTTCCTCAGTGAGACTATCTACCCTCTTCAAAGCCTGAGTCATTTCTTGTTCAGACTTTGTCACCTTTTCTCTTAAGGACTGTCTCTCCTTATCAACATTTTTGAATTGAACTATATATGTTGAGAAGACTTTACTCATATGAACAGACTTTTCATAGAGTTTATTGTAAGCATCTTCATACGAGTCCCCACGATCTTCATTATCCTCAGAATCATCATCCTCAGACATTGCCCAACTCGCAACAATTTCCTCAACTTCCTTACTGTGTGCTGTAAATGTGGTGAAATCCTTAGACTCGTCACCTACGTCAGACTCAGCAGAATCACTAGTTGTTCCATCATCTGATCCATCACTCCAAGTAACAGCTAGACATTTTGTTCTTTTCTTCTTATTTGCACACTCAACAGCTATGTGACCGAACTCTTGACACTCAAAACATTGAGGTTTCTTTTTTTTAGGGTCAATCTTGTCATTCTGATTAAGGACCTTTCTATTTTTAGAATCATATGATTTATCTCCAAATTTTTGTCCTTTAATCAATTCTTGACCACAAACAGATTTGAAAAATTTATGAAACTGATTCATTATCATATCAAACTGAATTGGTATACTCTTACCCTCCTCATCCGAGTCACTAAGATCCTCCTTAGTGGTTCTAAAATCTATATTCTTCTTTTTTATTCCACTCGACTTTTTAGAGAATTGAACACACATCTCCATCTCATAAGATTTTAGATTCCCTGCCAATTCTTTAAGCTTAATTTCTTTAAAACTCATGATTTCAGATATGACAGTAACCTTAAACCGAAAACGTTTCGGTAGAGACCTAAGAATTTTTTTCACTATGATAGTCTCTGGAATGGGCTCTCTTAGATTGTGACAACTTGTTACTATGTCAGTCAACCTAGCCTCAAAATCACTAAAAACTTCATCCTTCTCCATCTTAAGCTCTTCAAATTGTGAATTTAGAATTTGGAGTTTAGATTGCTTAACTTTTGAGGTTCCTTCATGAGTTACTTGGAGAATGTCCCAAGCTTCTTTGGCAATTTCACATGTGGTAATTCTCTTAAACTCACTTGCAGTCACAACATTATACAACGCATTCAAAGCTTTTGAATTCCAACTAGCACTACTTGTTTCAGCAGTTGTCCACTCACTTGACGGTTTTACCCTAGATTCATTAGAAACAACATCTTTCACAATGGGTGGTGAGTATCCTACCTCAATAGCAAGCCAAGCTCTCTCATCTGGCGATTTAAAAATGCTCTCATTCTCGTTTTCCAATACGTGTAATTAGAGCCATTAAACAAAGGGGACCTAGATATGAAACCTCCTTCACGAGGTATCTCCATCGTCTAAGTTCAGAATCTAACCCTAGACAGTTAACCTAAAAAGGGGCAGCCACGCTCTTATACCAATTGAAATTACCTGAACAATCAATGAAAATATCCTAGAGGGGATGAATAGGCTTTTCGTGGATTTAATGACAAATTAATATTAATTGCGAAAAGTCAATTTTAATCCAATTTTCTATCAAGATAAATCATGCAAAGATAAATCTAAGTGCAGAAAATAAAGCAATAGAGACACACGATATTTTTACGTGGAAAACCTTGGAAAGACTCCAAGTAAAAATCACGGATACACTCGGGTATCGATGCACTATGAATCAACGAATTTGTACAGACTCTATGAAAACAGTACTTACAACCGATGTAATCTGTTGTTCTTCACTCGACGTCTGAAAGTCTAGATTCACTCACGCTGCACAAATCCACGAAGCTCTCGCTTTGCTCCGTACTCTGACGGATCTGTTTCTCAACAGATCAAATAACCACGAAGTTTCTCGCTCCGATCTCCGCACTCAGACGACTCTGTTCTTCAACGGATCAACGCAACCTCGTTGCAATAAATGGTGTGATGATTTTTCAGCAACTAGATCATCAAATTGTGCATAAGATCTTCGGTGTAGAAGCATAATTGAAAAATCCCAATAACAAGAGAGAACTCGAATATATATGATCACTCAATGATTTTCTCTCTCTATATATATTTCTGTAGAAGAATATGAACGATAGAAAATTGCAGAGATCTCTCACCAAAAACTGTAGCCTCCTCTTTTATAAACCTTGGTATTTCTAGAGAATGATGAAGCAAACCCTAAGTTCACCAATTTTAGTAATTTCACATCCACCTCAGCAAACCCCTAATATCTTATGTATATTATGTGTATTACACGTATACCAAGGTATAGGAGTCGACCATGCATCATAAAATCAAAACAGGGGCAAAACGGACAACACAACAGAAAGTTGCAAAAATTTTGTCATCGCTACGCTTTAAGCACCTACGTTTTAAGCGTAGGCTTAAGCGTAGAAATGCACTTTCCAGCCACTTTTTACTTCTGAAAGCGTAGGTTTTTTCATGAAAATCAATTTTCTTTACAACTGTGCTAAAATGACCATCTTTACTTCACGATACTTTTTGCCTGAAGTGACGGCTTCGGAAAATGCCGTTTTTGCTCTCCGGGAGACATTTTTCTTCAATACGCTCACTTTTGCATTTCACTTGTATTCTTCACTACTTCAATGTTTGATTTGCCTTTGTCAAAAATTGTAGATGTCTTTGAGATCAAACCGACATATCTAACACTCAATATGTTTATTGTTTAAAACATGCCATAAATAAACAATACTCAAAAGTGTTCTTACAAAAATGCACTCATGTAATACTGTATGTCATACCCTTAGCATTTGCCAGATTTCGGACTACAAAACCCTTTGATTGTTTAATTGGCCTTCTTTCTTTAATTACTCTGATTTCAATTGGATAGTAGGAAAGACCGAAAACTACCCTTCTAATTTCGTAACTTGTAATTTTTCCAAATAGAGACTGACAGATTGGAAGCATATCTTATTGGTGGAGACTCCATTGGGGGTAAAAGGATAGTTTGTCGACCCTGTAAATCAGACATTGTGAAAATACTGTTTTCAGCATTTTCCAATTTTTTTGGACATGCTTGATTGTGACGAAACAATGGAGATTCTAATGTTCATTACAAACATCGATACTTGAGGTTTTTCGGTGGTTACAGATATTGAGTGTCCTCTACTTGTGATGCATGTCTGTTGAGTTGGAAGCCTATTGATGAAAAATGATATTATCTGTTGTTGATGCCTATGATAATTTTGGTGCTTTTGGCCATTTGTGGTTAATTGGATGATCATGTTGACATTGGGATGCTTTTGCTTTAGTGATATATATGATGCCATTTGGTCTCGATGATTGTCAACAGTTATAATATGGTAGTAGGGATCAATTTGTGGCGATTTTGATGATATCTCGGCAGAAGGTGGTGCTTTAGTGGGTTGGGTTTTTTTTTTTTTTAATCCAAGGAGTAGCTTTCATGACCGTTATTATACAAATAAAACATGAATGTGTATACCGATATTTATGTGATGATATATGCAATCAAAATGATTTTTTTCCATTACACTTTTGTGAAGGTGAAGAGTTCAAACCAACAAAGTGGAATTTGTTTTACTAAACTGAACATCAACTTTGCAGTTTAAAAATATTATAATTCTTAAATACAACCGCGATGAAAATCAAATATAGAACAAAAAAATCCGAAATTGAAAAACAATAGTATTTATCTCCATTATTGGAAACTAATGATATTGACATCAATTTTAATCAGTTAGTTTACTCCCATATCTTGGATCATTAGTTTTGATTTCCCGGAAAAACATGCCAATAAATTTTCAATATGGGAATTTGGAAGTTTATTCATTCGTTAAATACCAATAAATCATATAAACAGTATTTTTTTCTCATGAATTTGACATTTTCTTGCCACTAACGGGATAAACCTAAGGACATTCACAGAAATCATATGTTAAATTTGGTACAAAACTAATGTTGTGTGTTCCATCAAAGAACAATTTGATGGACAATTACATCTTTATACTAGACAATTATCTTACATGGTTAAAGTCACAAAAACCTATCTAATTTATTTATTAAGGCTTTTTACAGTTACCTCCCCTAAGGTTTGCCCTTATATCAGGGACCTCCCCTGAGGTTTGGAGTTTGTCAGAGACTTCCCCTGAAATTGAAACGCTTCATCACAGACATCTCCTGCCGTTAAATAGGCTAACGGAGTTAAGGGAATTTTACAGTTACCTCCCCTAAGGTTTGCTCATATATCAGGGACCTCCCCTCAGATTTTCAAAATATATAAAATTCAAAAATAAATATATAAAATTCGAAATATATATATATATATATTTATATATATATATATATATATACAATTCGAAAAATATATATAAAATTCTAAAATAAAATATAAAATTTGAAAAAAATATATAAAATCGAAAAAAATATATACAATCCGAAAATATATATAAATTTTGAAATATATATATAATTCAAAAATAATATATAAAATTTAAAAAACATATATATAATTCTAAAATAATATATAAAATGTGGGGCAGTAGTCTTGCATGGATACCGTGGATTAGTCTCGTAAGCTGACCTAGACATCACGGTTATCAATAAAAAAATGTGAATATTTTGATCTAACTTCTATTTTCAGATTGGAAAATAAATGTTTTAGTCGTTACAATTTCAGATTTTTTCACAACCATGACTATTAGTTCATATCTGTTTGCTCAACGAATCCAATCCAAACCGGAGCGCGATGAACCGGATTGGTTCAAATCAGATTCACAGATTCAAAGATTAAAAATAATATATTTCTCGAATTTTATATATTATTTTTGAATTATATATATATTTCAAAATTTATATATTTTTTCAAATTTTATATATATATTTTGATTATATATATATATATCCAAATTATATATATATTTTTCAAATTTTAAATTTTATTTCGAATTTATATATATTTTTCAAATTGTATATATTATTTTCAATTTATATATATATATATTTCGAATTTTATATATTTATTTTTGAATTTTATATATTTTGAAAATCTGAGGGGAGGTCCCTGATATATGAGCAAACCTTAGGGGAGGTAACTGTAAAATTCCCTTAACTCCGTTAGCCTATTTGACGACAGAGGTGTCTACGATGAAACATTTCAATTTTAGGGAGGTCTCTGACAAACTCCATACCTTGGTATGTGATAATTACCCTACTTTAGCTCTTATTTTATCACATTTCCCGGTACTAAGGCAAAGTTTCATTTCGAAACAAAATTAATTATTTTGGAACCATTAGTTGACTTTTTTTGTGACGTTACCCTTATCCAACTACTCCATGTATTGTATTATATACAAACATAAATTTGATTATATATATACATATATAACATACTTATAATCCGTGCAATAAACTCCTGAACTATTGCACTTTTGCATCTAACCCCCCTGAACTAAAATAAATCTTCCTGAATTATCAATTTGTTGCAATTTGCTCTAATTCTATTACAAAATACTATCCTACCCTTACAAGTACATTTGTTAATTCTTTAAATTATTTAAATATTATTTCTCTTAGTTAGAATATTAATTATACCATTCACCATAAATGTATTAAAGTAAATATACTATCAAATGGTAATAATAATAATAATAATAATAGAGTTATAAGTTGTTATTATTTTATTTTTAGATTAATTAACTTGTTAATAAAATTTAGTTTGATTTAAATAATAAAATTCATTATCCTAGTTAATTTTTTTTTATACCAAATGAAAACATCTTTGCATAGAAATATATTCATAAGTAAATCACAAATTACTTAGACAATAAACACCTTTTGATTTTTTCATGTTATATATATAAATAGTTTTAATTAATTGACTAAGTATTTTAGAATTTTATTTAATTCTTATTTAAAAAACTTTAAAAAATTATTCAAAACCTAATTTTTTAAAAATTATGTGTAATTTTTATACAAATTTGAATGGAGATTATGACATCAAATTACTCTCAATTATTTCATAATTTAAGTTAATACAAAAAATGTATTAAGTAACATTCATTAAAGAAAGGACATTTAGGTCATTTATGAAACTTTTTTAAGAAAATGGAGCATTTTGCAACAAATATAATAGTTTAGCGAGGTTTGTTGCACAATTTATAGTTAAGGGAGGTTATTTGCAAATCTGATCATAATTGAGGGGGCTTTATTGCATTTAATCCTATAATTTGTAGATTATACTTAACACAAATAATTGTGTCAATTTTACAAAGACATTTACTTTTAGAATACAAAAGGTTTAATTCCCAAGAAGATCTCTCTGAAATTTAGATTTTCAAAAAAATCGTTCTTTGAGAGTGTTACATGAACCGACCCCATAACTCGTGTAACACAACATCAGTTACATTTACTTTTAAAATGTAGGATCCTAGACCATGCAATAACTTATGCGGACAATCTATTCTTTTTTCAATAAATCTTCATTAAGAGGTTCATGTTGCATAATAAATTGAATTAATGTCAGCAAAATCATTTCTGCCATTATAATATATACCAATTGATTGATCACAAGGCTGTCACACTTGTTTCACAATCTACTCCACTTCAATAGTGAAACAGCACATCTTAATGAATTATGTTAAAACTCCTTTATTTATTACAGATTTTTTCCTCATTACTTATGAAGATTGAAAATTTATAGGAATATCAATGTTCAGTAGATTTTTAGTAGTTAATTTGAAATTTTTTCAAGCAACACCTAATTTTGCATCTTTTATACATTAAAAATTAATTAAAAATTTATGTAAATATAAAGCAAAAAGTTTTTTAAAAAAAAATTAAAGAAAAACCAACGAAAAGAGCCCTTAATGCTTGTTTTGTATAACTTAAATGATTTGTTTCAAATCAATTTTTTTTGGGACTTGAAATTAGAAATAAAAAATAATTGACTTTTAACGGAGAAGAAAATTGAGTTAAAAGAGAAATAATTGTGTAAAACATTATCCTTTTAAATATAAGGACACCAAAATCCTATTTTTAATCCAATTTCACTCAAATATTAACCATAATAGTTATAAAATAATATTTTAAGACCTATTTTTTCTGTGTTATTTATGATTATTATTATTATTTATTTGCGAAATAGGAAGTAAAAGTAATTTTGTCTTTTAATTTTGTTTACCACGTGTGCATTCCAACCGCCATCAAACCCTAGCCTAATTTCAGATACATCCCTTCGATTTCTAATATTTTTATGTATAACCTTAAAATTTGTCCTAAATTCTCTCCGTTAAGTAACCTTTCTGTTGATGTCATTACAAAAAAATGAACTAAGTAATTTATTTTACTCTTCTGATTCCAGGAAGGTTTCGAGTGGTTGCAATATTTTTTCAGAACATTGGAGTATATGGAATGTCAACACTATAAATAAGAATAATAACATAATTTCAAACCATCATTATATTATGGATAGGGCTCGAAACGAGTCGAGTCGAGCCAAGCTGAATGTCAAATTTAACGAGCCGAGCCCGAACTTGCTCACGAACGACTCATTTCAGTTGCAACATATATTACTCTTGTCAATAACTATCTGGATTGAGTTGTTACATATCTTTTTTTAACAAATTTTCACTAGTATAATTTTTTATGAATGATTTTTATGTTATGGTCGTATAATTCCTATAATCTTTTCACAACAATTTTCATAATTTGTTCAATTTGAACACTTTTTTTTTGTCAAATATAAGATAATTTTACTATTTAACTTAGACCAACATGTTAACGACCTTGGCGATCATGTGTTGCAGTATCTTGCAAAGCTAAAGTTTTGCCAAGACAACAAAGGAGTTCATAGAGTGAGGATGGAGGTTGACAGTCAATTTCCATTTCTCAAAAGTTGGTGTTGCTCTCTTTCCCTAGCTGTTTGTGTTTCCTTTTCATCCCCACACCAATAATGATCATTTTTCATAGAGATTCCAAGTGATGGATAACTTGGTTTGCAGAGTATACTGGGAGTGGGAGTCTTTGGGTTAGCAACTTTGAAAAATTATTTGGCACATTTTGTCAAATAAACCATTTGTCACAAAAAGATATCTGAAAAATTGAATATTTTTTATTTTTTTTTGGAAGGAAAATAAAATTTATAGGTTAGAATTTCGACACTGGATCAAGAATAGGCTGGAGATTAGAACTTGTATCAGTTTCTGGTTTGGAATGAAATACACAATTTCACTATTGAGCTACAATATAAGTTGTCACTTACATGATCTTTGCTTATTTTATTCATGAGGTTGTGTATGTTGCTTAAATGGAGAACATGTGTTGATTAGTGAGGTTATGGATGAAAGAAAATGCCTTAAAAAATGGGAATGTTATGAATGGGGTATATTGTTCACTAATGTATATAGTCTGCGAGCTTGGTTTGTTGAAATGGTTTTCGTGAGGTTGGGTTGATTGGCATGGAAAGTTTTGGTGTTAATTCTTGTATTAACCCGTGTGTTTGAGAAAGATGATAACTTATCCGAAAAAGGTATAAGTTCAATTCTTACAGTAGTTCTTATTATAAATTGTTACCTCAGTCATAACATATATTATTTTGATCAATGTAAAATTTGTTTTTACCTTTTTCTTTTGGAAGTATAATTCAGTTGAGATGCTCATAGCTCCTTAAATACTTTGAAACTTATATGGTTAGGAATGTAAATGCCTTCGCTTTCATTTGATAAATATGTGAAATATACATTTGCGTTTGATGAAATTTGTTCATTGCTCTTCATTTTCTCTTTCCTTTTATTATGAGCACTGGTTTGGATTCGGGGTGTGACAAACATGGTATTGAGTTCTAGGTTTGAATACCTTAGAACACGGGGTAGAGGTTTGAATTCAGGCTAGTTTGGAAATATATACTGATGTATTATTCATGTTTGTTCATTGCTCTTCATTTTCTCTTTCCTTTTATTATGAGCATGTGTTTGGGATTTGGGGTGTGACAAGCATACTATTGAGCTCTAGGTTTGAATACCTTACAACACTAGGACAAGGTTTGAGTTCAGGTTAGTTTGAAAATATATACTGATGTATTATTTATGCCACGTCTTTAGTATATGTTACGTGTCATAGATAGTGTTTATTGCTTCATTTTAAGAATATGAGCTGATGTGATAGGGATCGTGGAAGATTTGGGAGAAATGCATTATTTATGCAACGTCTTTCTTTAATTACTTTGATTTCAATTGGATAGTTGGAAAGACTGAAAACTACCCTTCTTAGCTCGTAACTTGTAACTTTTCCAAATAGAGACTGACAGATTGGAAGCACATCTTTTTCGCGGAGAGTCCATTGGGGGTAAAGTAGTTTTGAGGATAGTTTGTCGACCCTGTAAGTCAGATATCGCGAAACACCGTTTTCAGCATTTTCCAATTCTTTTGGATTTTTCAGAAATACGGACCCCCGAGTGTCATCTACTTGTGATGTATGTCTGTTGAGTAGAAAGCCTACAGATGAAAAATGATACCAGATTATTATAACTAGAAGTTCATTTGATTAGATGCTTCGTTTGGGTGCAATAGATGGTTTAGCTGCAATAGAAATTGTAATTTATCTTTTGATATATTAGCCTATGATAATTATGGTGCTTTTGGCCAGTTGTGGTTGTTTCGATGATCACGTTGACATTGTGATGCTTTTGCTTTAGTGATATATATGATGCCATTTGGCCTCATGAATTTCCCGACAACAGTCATAATATGGTATCTTGGTAGAAGGTGGTGCCGGTGGTGGTTTGTTGAGAAACTATACCAGAATAGAATGTGTAAAATAGACTATTACTGATAATCCCAGGACAAGTCATGAGGAGTACTGAATGCTGAAAGTTTGGAGCTTTCATGACCGTTTGGCACATATTATACAAAATAAAACATGTATGGATGTGTATATCGGTATTTATGTGATGATATATGCAATTATTTTTGCCAATTACATTTGAACCCTTCAAGTGCATTGTGCTACCGTATATTTTGAAGGGTACTTTGGTCATTGCAATTTGCAAATGATTAAAGAGTTCAAACCAACAAAGTGGATATTTTTTATAAAAAAAAAAAATTTATTTTTTGTAAATAAATTATTTTTTATTTTTTATTTACCCTTTACGTCAAAGTATAAAATAGCATCAAATTTGCCAAGAAAAAAACAATGCTAGAAGATCTAAGAAAAGAGTCGTGGACCATAGGTTTAAAAATACTATAATTAAAAAAATGGTAATTTGCATTGACACCCCCTGAAGTATTGGTCAATTGCAAGTAAATAGCGGTCAATGCACTATTTTGCATTGACATCCTCTAAAATTTGTAAAGTATTGCAATGACACCCCTTGAAGGCATAAAATAACTTTAGTACCCTTGATTAATTAAATTTTCATGTGAAATCTCTAAGTTATCCTCATACCTAAACTCTACACTTTACCCATTACACCAACCACCCTTATAATCAAACTCTTATTATTAAAAAATCTACAATAAATAAATAAGATATGCTATAATATATATAATTTTTTTTTAAACATAAAAATTTAAAACATCAAAAATGTTTTGAAATATATATTTAAGGATTAATTTCACAAAACCCCCCATACACTATCCAATTTAATCAACTAAACCTCATTGTAACCACTTTGCCCCCTATACTATTTAATTTCATCACTATGCCCCTTCTCCTCACATTTTGAGTCAAAATACCTAAACTACTCTCAATAGTATAGGGGAGTTTAGTGAAATCAACCCTTTAAAAAATTATTTTTCGAAAATCAATTATATTTTTTGTAAAAACTATAAATTTCAAATATATATATATATCTCGGAAAAAAAATATTTTTCGAAAACAATATATATTTTAGAAAATATATATATATATTTCGGGAGATCTATATATCTATATATATATTGGAAAACGATATATATTTCGGAATATATATATAATTTGTCAAAAATATATTTTCCGAATTGTTTTCAAAAAATATGAATTTTTTCCGAAAAATATTTTTCGTGTGAAAAATATATATTATGTTCCAAAATATGATTTTTTCAGGAAAAATATTATTTTTGTGAAAAATATATATTATGTTCCAAAATATGATTTTTTCAGGAAAAATATTATTTTTGTGAAAAATATATATTATTTTCCAAAATATGATTTTTTTTCTGAAAATTATTTGTTTTTGCGAAAAATATATATTATTTTTTCCTAAAATAATATAATTTTTATCTAAAATATATATTTTTATATTTTGGAAAATAATATATATTTTTTGCAAAAAAATTATTTTTTGGAAAAATTCATATTTTTTGAAAACAATTCAGAAAATATATATTTTTGACGAATTATATATATTCTGAAATATATATTCCCGATATATATATATATATATATATATATTTTTTGAAATTTATAGTTTTTACAAAAAACATAATTTATTTTCGAAAAATAATTTTTTTGAAAGGTTGATTTCACTAAACCCCCTTTTACTATTGAGGGTAGTTTAGGTATTTGACTCAAAATATGAGGAGAGGTGGCATAATGATGAAATTGAATAGTATAGGGAGCAAAGTGGACACAGTGGGGGTAAGTTGATTAAATTGGATAGTATAAGAGGGTTTTGTGAAATTAACCCTATATTTAAAGGTAAATTGTACCACAAAAATTTCATCAATAATAAAACTAAAAAAAATTCATTATTTAATTATTGCTCTTGATTTTTATTATATTACTATATAAATATTTCTCAAAAACATTAAAGGGTTATATCTAATAACCATTATATGGATTACATATCTAATAAAATATATATAAATTTTTATGTACGAATAGAAAATATATATATATATATATATATATATATATATATATTATACTATTGTCAATCAATAATTTTAATAAAATTTGATAATATAATAGTATAAGTTTTTTGATATATAATACCTTTAATGGAATATCTTATTTAGATATGTAATACCAAAGAAAATCCCATTCCATTATGAAATTTGATAATATAATGTAAAAGTTCTTAGATATGTAATACTTACAATGAGTAATGTGTAAGATATTTTAAATAAGATATTCCATTCTATTACCAATTTTCATTTAAATTATTGATTGACAATAATATAAATATATATATATATATATATATTTCGTACATAAAAAATTATACATATTTTATTAGATATGTAATACCTATAATAGTTTTAGATATAACCCTTTAATATTTTTTTGAGAAATATTTATATAATAATATATTAAAAATTAATAGCAGTAATTAAATAATGAAAATTTCTTAATATTATTATTGATGAAAAAATTTTAGTGGTGGAATTTACCTTTAAATATATATTTCAAAATATTTTTTATGTTTTTGAATTTTTATATTTAAAATAAAATTATATATATTGTATATTTTAGTAGTATTTATTTGTTGTAGATTTTTTAATAATAAGATTGTGATAATAATGGTGATTGGTGTAGTGGGTAAAGTGTAAGATTTAGGTATGAAGGTAACTTAGAGATTTCACATAAAAATTAAATTAATCAATGACACTAAAGTCATTTTATGCCTCCAAGGGGTGTCATTGCAATACTTTACAAGCTTTAAACCTCAGGGGGTATCAATGCAAAATAGTGTGTTGACCGTCATCTACCTGCAATTAACCAATATCTCAGGGGTACCAATGCAAATTATCCTTAAAAATACAAATAAAATGACAATTAGAACAATAATTTGAAAATTAAAATAAGAGTAATAATATTCACAAATATAGGTTCAATCATGAATATTTTGGCGACTAATTAGTTACAATTAGTTTACTCCCATATCTCAAAACAGCTGTTTTCAACTCCTTCCTAGAGTTTTTAACTTATGAGCATCACATCTTTATATTAGACAACTTATGTAATAGTATTATTTTTAGTACTTTACCTGTAATTTTATCTTTAGAACTTTACCTCTTATATTATCACATTTCCCTCTATACTATAAGGTAAAGTTTTCATTTTGAAACAAAATTAATTATCAAGGAACCGTTAGTTAATTTTAATGAATTAAAGAGAGATTAAATTCTCAAATCCCTTGCACAACTCTTTTTTTGAGACATTACCCTTATCAAACCACTCCATGTATTGTATTATATACAAACATAAATTGCTTCTATATAGCTTATTCATAATCACAATATTGTGAATTGTTAAATATATATAATATTTGCAATGTGACTATATAATTTATAGAATATAATATTTATGCTTATGCAATAAAGTAGTTACACATTTTTTAGACCATGTTTGTTTGGATTTGGTCTCAAAATTTGGAACCAGATCAAATTGAACCAAATGGAATGTTTTTGGAACCAGATTTTTTGATGGTTCAACCTGGTCCGGTCTGGTCTTATTAATAAAATATATTTATAAATAATTAAAAATGAATAAATAATAATAATAATAAATTAAATAAAACATATTTTAAAAATATATATAAATAATAAATAATAAACAAAATGAATTAAATAATACCTAATAATAATAAATAAATAAATATAATAATAAATAAAATTATATTTATAAATAATTAATAATATAAACAATAAATTAAATAAAACATATTAAAAAATAAATAATAAATAATAAACAAATAGAATTAAATAATACATAATAATAATAAAAAATGAATACAATAATAATAAATAAATATAATAATAAAAAATGGACTAAATAATAAATTAATAAAATATAATTGTAAATAATTAAAAATGAATAAATAATAAATTACATAAAACATATTTAAAAATATAATAAAAATAAAAAATAATAAAAAATGAAATAAATAATAATAATAAATAATAAATAGATATAATAATAAATAAATTATACATAATAAATAAATATAATAATAAATAAATTATACATAATAAATAAATATAATAATAAATAAATACTTCATAATAATAACAAAAAATGAGTATAATAATAATAAATAAATATTAAATTAATAAAATATATTTTTAAATAATTAAAAATGAATAAATAATTTATAAATAAAATGAATTAAATAATGAAATAATAATAAATAAATATAATATATTTATAAATTAATATATAAGTGAATAAATAATAATATAATTAATAAATTAATAAAATATATTATAAAGTTAAGAAATAATAAATAAATAAATATTATAATAAATAATAAATAAATAGTAAGACCAGACCACTTACCAAACAGAATTTTAAGTTCAGGATCCGAATCAGATTAAACTAGACCAGACAGACCGCCTACCAAACATGGCCTTAATGGTCGTTATTCATGCCTTTGTCAAAGAATATGGTCCTTCTCTATTTCTAATGAAAATACTTATGAAATTATTGCATAATCTTTTCTCAATAAATCACCATTAAGATTTAATGATTGTTTTGTATAATTTAAATATTTGTTCGGAATCAAAGTTTTATTGGGATTTGAAATTAGAATTGAAAAAGGAGTAGAATTCTAATGGGGTAGCAAATATATATATATATATATATATATATATATATATATATATATATATATTTTTTTTTTTTTTTTTTTTTTTGATAACCGTGATGTCCGGGTCAGCTTACGTGCATCTCGACTAATTCACGGAACTCGTGCAAGGCGACCCCCACCATGGTTCGCCGTAATAGCCCGTAACGGCCACTACGTAACGGTTTTTCACGTTACCGTTACGGGGCATTATAGCCCCGTTATCCGATTCCCACACCCGTAACGGCGTTATGGGTCGTTACAATTATTACGGTGGTCGTTACGGTGTTACCCTCATTCTCGCCGGTTCCGAAAATACCGTAACAATTAACACAATTGAAGTTTTTCAAAAATTTGGGTTAAAAAACTTTATGTTATGTATATGATATGATAAATGTTACTCCATTATTAAATTATTGAAAAGTAAAGAAATTTTTTTTTTGATTTGCATTGGTAATCTTTGCATGTGACATTTCAAATTTTTATTTATTTAAATTTAAATTTAATTTAATAATATCATAACAAGTATATCATAAACATTCAAATAACGACGACACCATTAGATTTATTAATAACTCATTTTTTATATTAAATTTTTTAAAAAAATTAAATAAAATTCACTTAAATCTACTAAAAAATCATCTTTATTCATTCATGTTGCCAAAAGTATCCAATTAGAACATTTTGGGTAAAATGTGCAAGATTTTAAAAAATTCACGATTGCGATAACCGACTCCCGATACTGACCCGAGTTCGTTACACCGATACCGTTACGGCGAACCATGCCCCTCACACGAATAGAGTCAGGCTCCGACTATGTCCGCGGTCGTGGATCTAACGAATTGTTTGCACCTAATAAAAATCGAACTTGAGACCTCATGCTTCTTGAGACACTAAGTCTCAAATATTCTCCAATTAGGTCAACCTGCTCGGGTTTGGGAGTAAAAGAAATTTGAGTTGAAAGAGAAATAATTGCGTAAAACATTATCTTTATAAATATGTGGATGGCGATATCCTACTTTTGATCCAATTCCACTCAAATATAAAAACTTAAAAGTCAAAAAGTAATATTTTAAAAATTATTTATGTATTATTTTTAGATTTAATTTATTTACACCGGTAAGGTATGTTAATACTTCAATCCAACCCTTTTAACTTTATATATCTTTAATTTATTTACATCGGTGAGGTCTGTTAATACTTCAATCCAACCCTTTTAACTTTATATATCTTCAATCATACCGTAATTATTTATTGACTTTGGTCAACTTTTTTAGTGAAATGTCACAATTACCTTTATTTATTTTCAGAAATAATACTATTCAAAATGAGAAATTGAGGTTAGTTTGTGTGTTAAATAAAATTCAGAATGATGTAGTGTCTGATTTGTTTTGAAATTAATCTTAGAAGAAAAATATAATGTGTATCAGAGAAAAAAAAATCTAATGTAAAACAGATGATGTATGATTGAAGTATTGACAAATCTTATGGGTATAAATTAAATTAATCCATTTTTTTTTTTGAGATATAAAACGTAAAAATATAATTTTGGCGCCATCAAACCCTACCCTAATTTTATTTAGACTCAGCAATTCCTCTTTTCAATTGCCGTACCGTCATCAAGCCCTAGCAGGCCTAGCCCCATTTCCTTTTCAGTCTGCAATATCACTTTTCAATCTGTGTTTGGATGCTTGGGATTTCAATTTTAAATGGGATTTAGGTTGTTTGAAAGGAAAGGAATTTTAAAAAAATAGAATTTGATGGAATTCCAAAGGATCTGTGAGTGAAGTAACAAATTCATGAAAAATTTATCAGATTTGATGGAATTTAAAATAAGGAATTTAACAACATTACTATAGAATAATTAAATTATAAATATAACCCTCTTAATATTTAAGTTAGGTCTCTACTTTTTGAAGAAGACTATTATTAGACTTTTATTAGGAAATTATTTTTGTCATTTTTATGAAGTAGGATCAAATTTTTATATCTAGGTAATATCAAACTGTTATTATATGTGTATATATATATATATATATATTTATGTTTCCGTACAACAAATAATATAAACTTTATATTATAATGGGTAATAATAATAAAAATGAGGAATTCACATTATAAATTTTTTTATTGTCCCTGATATTCTATTATTCCCATCATTAAACTATAAACATGATGTGACAATGAATGTATTTTTCTAGTTTATAACTTTACTTTATCTCTATAAATTATTAGATGGTATATTTTGTAATTTTTTCATGTGTTTTTGTCATTTTTTTTTTTTACGATTCATAATCGAAAGTATGAGATGAAACTGGTATATACTCATACATATATATTATATATGTGACTTGTAATTTTTTTTTCTAAAAACTAAAATATTCATATGTATAACAAATTAAGTGACACAATATTTTAATGATTTCTACCACGTGTTAAATTATAAAACGTCATAAATTGTTATGTTTAGTTTTTAAATTCTTCAATTTTATTAATTTAATTTTTCATTTTTATTAATATATCTAATATTTCTTCTTGGGTGTATTGTAAATTTTCAAAAATAACTTATCGTAATAATAGATGGTTATAAAGAAAAAATAATAATACATATTGATATTTATTTTATGTGCATTATTTTTTATTTTATATAAAATTTACAAAATATTTTTATGATGAGTCAAAAATTATATTAAATATAATTTTTACATGTCTACATATAGTGATAGGGGTAAAAAAAAATAAAAAACTGAAAAATCTTTTCAATTTCTTTCATCATCTAAACAAACAAATGAAATTCTATTCCACTTAAAATTCTATTTATTCCAAACACATAAATCGAATTGTATTTCATTCCAAATTCAACTTATTTGATTCCAAACAGTGTAAGAATCAAATCGAATTGTATGCAAGTTTGGGTTTTAGGGTTTTGAGATCTCTTTCCTATTCAAATCCATGTGAAGAAATGCATTTTGTGTAAAATCCTCTTTTCAATCTCTTTCCTAAGAATTGAAATCTACAATTCAAATTCATATCCACGTGAAGAATGCAATTCGATCGGAATAGCAAAACAAGAAAAGACCAACCACTATCTCGAAGTTTGGGTTTTATTAGGGTTTTGAGATCTCTTTCCTAACTATCGAAATCTACCATTCAGTGAAGAAATGCAATTAGATTGGAGTAGAAAAACAAGGAATGAACAACCTCTATCTTCCAGATTCCCAATCTGCCCCGATGGTGGGTGCGACCTGATGAGGTCTGATATTGAATCATTCGATCGGAAACTCCGAGAAAGCATCACCCGATTCCTCGTTAACCTGGCCGTGGATATGGAGGTTGGGTCACCCTCTATGGCCTCACTTTCAGAGCTCAAACGCTGTTTACTCCAACCTAGTCAGCAAGTTGTCCAACTCATCCTCGCTTGTGGAGATGACGTGTTCACCAACCCTGACTTGTTCGATTTTGTGAGCAACTATGCGAAAAGCTGTGATCTAACGCTGGATATCTGCAATGCTCTGAAGCAGTCCGTCGGCTCTACCCGAAGCGACCACTTTTTGATTGAGCTTGCCTTCTGCCAATTCGACGAAGATTCTTATCGAGGGAGAAAGGAAATCTACGAGGCCACACTGCGGGCGCTCAAGATATTCAAGGCCAGAGGAGGTAATAATAATAATAATAATCCCATTAGAGTAGATTACTCCGAATTGTTAGAATTGGTTTGCGAAACCCAAATTTCATGGTTTCTCAAGTTCAAAGATAAGAAGAGTAAGCTCGACAGCAAGTTTCAAATTGGTAAAAAGGCTTGGCGGGCTCTGTTGAATGCTATCGTTCGGATGACTTTTGCTTCGGTTATCGTGTGTTCTGTCTTGGCCATGCCGCGTCTTGTGGGAGCAGTGGCCGAGGCAGCATCAGCAGCAATGCCGTTGGGGGCGAGTATGGACGATTGGGTTAGTTCGGTGTGGAACAAGTATGAGGAGGAGGTCATAGGACAGAGTGAGATGATGGGTTCATCATGTTTTTGGGCCCGCATTCGGAAAGGTAACTTGGGCAACATTCGGGCGCTTGTGGATAAGTGGGAAATTGAAATGGAGTCCATCTTGCTAAATGATGGATTTGATAGTAGAGATGGATGGATTAATTCGATGTGGAGTAAGTACGAGAAGGAGCTCGATTTACAGGGAGAGATAATGGGTAAGTCATATTTTTGGACTCCCATGGGAAAAGGTGACTTGGACGATATTCGGGCACTTGTGGAGAAGTTGGAAGTTGAGATGGAGTCCATGTTGCTAAATGATGGATTTGCTAGTAGAGATGAGACTGCTGTGATGCTCGCAATGGATGACCTGAAGAAGAAGTTGAGTGAGTTCATGAAAGCCGTCAAGGATTTGAGTGACCATGCAATGGATTGTTTCGACGATGTAATAGAATGGAGGCTGAGCTTCATAGATATGAGGGCTATTAGGCGTCGGAACAGGTGAATAAGTTACACCTGGGCCTCGTATGTAAGTGGTGTTCTAACTCCTTTACAATCGTTATTATGATCTCATATTATTTATAATTAAGCATGTTAATTGACCAATATGTATAACAGCTCCAAAAGAAGGATTTTTCTTGTGTATATGTGATGTTTGAGAGGATAGGAGACAAGTGTAGAACAATAAGAGCGAGATGGAAGAGATACTGCAATCTGCAATTCAATACCAAATGTTATTCAATACTCAAAGGGTTCCTAATACAATACACATGCCTATGTATATATATAGGCAACACAAGAACCTATAGGTCCAAATTATCTGCACCTACAAACATGTATATAAAATATGGCTGCCCTAAATCTATTAAATCCTTAGTGCATTGTCCATACTAGCCATTTCTAAGGTCCAAGATGGCTGTTGTTGCATACTAGTCAATAAGGACTGCCCTGCATATTGGGCTGCTATGCAGCTGAAAAAGACTGTGTATAACCTTCCTGCATCAAACTCCCCAACCAAAAGGAACTCTTCTCCGAAGAGTGAATAGTGGTGTTGCTCTCAATCTGGACGGCCTTTCCATCGCCCGAGATACTGATTTTTTTCAAGGTTTGCAACATTATTCTGAAACGAACTAATCTCCGAGGATCAGGAGCCTTGTCATCCTAACATATAAAACATGGTCCTTTGTATAGGCCTACACATGTCATCAGCTTGGGATTGAGAGAGGGGGTGTTGTATGAAGCAGGTAAGATTTTCCATAGGTATATCAGCTTTCTGACAAGAAAAGAGGTCCTTATAGTAGTTTACAATCTCAGAAATTACTTGGGTAGGAGAATCAATTCTGGTAGCAGCCTCCCTAACAAAAGAGTTTATGCAGTTGAAAGCCTTCCTTTGCTTAGCAATCTTATGGAAATAGGCTGTATTCTGATCACCAAGCTTGAGTCGTTGCACTCTGGATTGCTGCCTATACAAGCGCTCTTCAGCATGGGCAAAAGTAAAAAAACTATGGAAGCAGTCCTTCTCAATCACCTTCAGCCCAGCATTTAGAGGGCAAGTGTCAACAAGTTGCTGGGCATTCAGGAGCTTCCTTCTAGCATCACAGACCTTGTTGGAAAGGTCATCAAATTTCTCTTTGTTTAGTAACTTCACCGTTTCTTTGATAAGCTTTAACCTTTGAACCACAGAGAACATTTCAGTTCCTTTCACATACTGGTTCCAGGCTTGAGAGATCATGGGAAGAAAATGATCATGAGTCACAAGGAAATTGTTGAATCTGAAAGGTGATGCTGGCATGGTCAGACAGACCAGGGTTACCAAACATGGCTTCAGAAGAAGTGAAAGATTCAATCATTTATTATTTACTAAGCATCTATCAAGCTTTCTGAAATGGCGCCCATTGTTCCAACTATATATGTAATGCCCGAGTACTGGAGATTCCCAAGACCAGTGGCATCAAAGCATTTACCACACTCTCTCATACTTCATTCCATTTGGAGGAACCACCCATCCTCTTATGCTTATGTCTGATAGCATTGAAGTCCCCAATAACAAACCATGGCAGGTAAGAGAACTGGTTAGTTTTGATGTGCAGTTCATTCCACAACTGCCTTCTAGGGATTAGGTCACTGTCCCCATATACAAAAGTCCCACTCCCGGAGAAAGAGTCATCTTTCATTTGGATCTGACAATGTATAAATTGGTGAGCCTCACCCAACTTCTTAACAATAATTCTAGAGCTGTTCCAACATATGAGGATTCTCCCCAGCTCAGCACTATCATAGTCCAAAAAATCCCAACCAGGACAGATAAAGTCCTTCACTTTGCAAACCCTGTCCTTTTTAACTTTAGTTTCAATGAGACACATAATATCAACAGTTAAAGTGGCTACCATCTTTTTAACCTCATGTTGCTTCACAGCACCATTTGTTCCTCTAACATTCCAATTATTTGTAATAATAATGATTCACCTTGATTACTGAATTCACACACTTCAAGGTATACTCAGTTATTTATCCATCTACTTCCTACTAGTATCCAAGTAAAACAGAAATTGATTGTAAATAAGTCTTATGAGGAGAAAAAGGAATGAATGGCACAAGGCTTTCAGATTAGTTGGTAAGTAGATATATAAGTCAAGTGGTGCGAAGTTGTAGAATAATATAATAAGTAATATGTTATTTTGAGGTTGAAACGTAGTGTATTTAAGAATATGGAGTAAATAATTGAAGTCCTCTAAAAGGGCCGTTATCTGTCAAATGTTTGAGCAGGTCTGGTTATGTAGGATAAGTTGTGATGAAATGTTTTTCTTGTGCTTGTATAATGTGATGACTCCGCGTAAAGGTATAATTTTGGTGTATAACTAGGTGTGCCATACTCATTTATATTATCTTTATCTTCTTTTACCTTGGTTTTGAAGGCAGAAGGTACTCTTAACACGAAACATGGAAATTTATTACTCCCATATCCTCCACTAAAAGGTAAATGAAATACACCTAAAACGCACTCGTGTAATACTGTATGTCTTCCCCTTAGCATGTGCCAGATTTGGGATTTTGATTGTTTAATTGGCCTTCTTTCTTTAATTACTTTGATTTCAATTGGATATGTAGGAAAGACCGAAAACTTCCCATCTAATCTCGTAACTTGTAACTTTTCCAGATAGAGACTGACGGATTGGAAGCATATCTTATTCGTGGAGACTCCGTTGGGGTAAAGTAGTTTTAAGGATAGTTTGTCGACCCAGTAAGTCAGACATCGTGAAACACCGTTTCAGCATTTTCCAATTCTTTTGGACATGCTTGATTGTGACGAAACAATGGAGATTCTTGTGGTTTTTCGGTGGTTACAGATATCGAGTGTCCTCTACTTGTGATGAATGTGTGTTGAGTTGAAAGCCTACAGATGACTAATGATAATAGATTATCATAACTAGAAGTTCATTTGATTATCTGCTGTTGATGCCTGGTTTACCTGCAATAGAAATGGTTATTAATCTTTCGATAGATTAGCCTATGATAATTATATCTTGTTGATATTGTGACGCTTTTGCTTTAGCCATATAAATGGCATCGATGAATGTCCCGACAACAGTCATAATATGGTAGTGTATTTCCAGCCCACCCTTGGATCAATTTGTGCCGATTTTGATGATATCTTGGTAGAAGGTGGTGCCAGATGGTTTATTTTTTATTTTTTATTTTTTAAGTTGGCTAATTCTGTATAGTATATGGAGTTTCAAACTATACCAGACTAGAAATAATAGACTATAACTTATAATCCCAGGTGTATCCAGTAGTAGGCTGACAGATTCCTCGTTATACAACAAATCATTTGACTAGGAAAAATTATGAGGAATAGTGAATGCTGAAGTTAACACTGGGTGCTTTCATGACCTTTTGGCACAAAACAAAAATTATTTTCCTATATAAATAAAAGGGTAATTTGCACTAACAACCCTGAGGTTTAGGTCAATTCCACCTTCGTGTTGGTTAACAAAATTTTTGCACTATCACCCCCTGAGGTTTGATTTTTCTTGCAATGACACCTCCTGAGCCAATAAAATAACTAGAATACCCTTGAGAGAAATATATGTAATGTGAAATGACCCTAATGCCCCAACCCCAAATATATAAAATTTTGAAAAAATATATATATAAATTCAAATATATATATAAAATTCAAAAACAAATATTTAAATTTTAAAAAATATATATAAAATTTGAAAAACATATATAAATTTCAAAAAATATATATAAATTTCAAAAAATATATATATAATTCAAAAAAATATATAAAATTTGAAATATATATATAATTCGAAAATATATATAAATTTTGAAAAATATTTAAATTCGAATATATATATTTCAAAAATATATATATATAATTCAAAAAATATATATTTTCAAAAACAAATTCAAAAAATTAAATAATTTTAAAAAACATATATAAATTTCAAAAAATATATATAAAATTCAAAAAAATATATAAAATTTGAAATATATATATAATTCTAAAATATATATATAAAATTCAAAATATATATATTTTCAAATATATATATATATATATATATATATATATATATATATATTGGTAAAATGTCATATATTTTCTAATGAAGTGAATCAAACTACTTACCACCAACATCAATTAATGACCTTCTTTTATATATATTTTTGCAAAATATATATATTTTTTCTGAAATTTATATGATGTTTTCGAAATTTATATAATATATCCGAATTTTATAAAAATAATTCGAAATTTATATATATTTGTTTCAAAATTTATATATTTTTTTGAATTTTATATATTGTTTTTGAATTTGTTTTTAATTATATATATATATTTTGAATTTTTACCCAAGAACTCGGCTTTTCATAGATGAATTGTCCACGAATTTTTTGAGATTACCCATTTTATATATATACATTCAAAATATATATAAAATTATAAAAAAAATTCAAAAACAATATATAAAATTCGAAATATATATATAATTCAAATATATATATAAATTTCGAATTGTTTTTATAAAATTTGGATAAATTATATAAATTTCAAAAACATCATATAAATTTCGGAAAAAAAATATATATTTTGGAAAAAATATATATATAAAAGAAGACCACTAATTGATGTTGGTGGTAAGTAGTTTGATTCACTTCATTAGAAAAGATATGATATTTTAGCAATATATATATATATTTCTAAAATTATATAATTTTTTGAATTTTGTTTTTGAAAATATATATTTTTTGAATTTTATATATATTTTTTGAAATATATATATATTTTTGAATTTATATAATTTTCAAAATTTATATATATATTCGAATTTTATATATATATTTTTGAATTATATATATATTTCAAATTTTATATATTTTTTTGAATTTTATATATATTTTTTGAAATTTATATATGTTTTTCGAAATTATATAATTTTTTGAATTTTGTTTTTGAATATATATATATTTTGAATTTTATATATATTTTTTGCAATATATATATTCGAATTTAAATATTTTTCAAATTATATATATATTTCAAATTTTATATATATTTTTGAATTTTTATATATATTTTTTGAAATTTATATATGTTTTTCGAAATTTATATATATATTTTTCTAATTTTATATATATTTTTCAAAATTTAAATATATGTTTTTCGAAATTTTATATATTTGGGGTTGGGGCATAAAGGTCATTTCACATTACATATATTTCTCTCAAGGGTATTCTGGTCATTTTATTGGCCCAAGGGGTGTCATTGCAAAAAAAAAACAAACCTCAGGGGGTGTTAGTGCAAAAATTTCGTTGACCAGCACAAAGATGGAATTTGACCTAAACCTCAGGGGGTGTTAGTACAAATTACCCTAAATAAAACATGTATGAATGTATATCGGTATTTATATGATGATATATGTATTTATATTATTTTCCAATTACACTTGCCTTGTGAAGGTGAACCCTTCAATTTAAAAAATATTTTTTTCTTATTATTTCGCTTACGTCAAAGTATAAAAGAGTATCAAATTTGCCAAAGAAAGAAAGAAACAATGGTAAGGTTTAAATATATTATAATTAAAATGACAATTGCATATATTTAAATTTTCAAACAATTACAAATAAAATGGCAATTAGAACAATAGTTTGACCATTAAAATAGTAGTAATAATAATCACAAATATTAGTTCAATCATAAATATTTAAAATTCCTATAAGATCGTCTTCACAAGAGAAAAATATCATATTCAAAATTGAAAAACATAACTATTTATCTCCATCAACAATTCAAAATCATTGAGTTTGTATTGAGAAAATTGGATTTCCTAATTGACATATATCATTAATTCATCGTTTTATAACCTTATTGCTTGTTAAATTATATTCAATTGTTATATGTGTAAAGAGATAAAAGTATTAAGGATCCAATTTCTTTCGATTTTTTCGGGTTTCTGTATAATTAAAGCGATAATGAGTGAAACAAAATTGTTGAATATAATAGGCTTAAATGTCCCATAACTGAAATAAGACAAATCAAACTTGTAATTGATACACATAAGAAAAGAGTTGCTATTTTTTTACAAGAATATGGAAAATTAACCTCTTTTTTTTTTCTTTTATTATCATTCTTTTAATTTCATTTTTTGGAGTTATATTTTTGTTATGATAAAAGACAGAATCAACCATGGTAGAATATTTTTTTGTGTAGTTATATATATATATATATTTGTTTATTATGATTTTCTCTTTTTGTTCTGTTAAAATAATTAGAGTAATAAATTGGACAAATATGTGTACAATATATTTATTTCCGTTACTCAATGAAGTTCATAATAAAATATAAAACTCAGTTTTTGTGGGTTAATTATTATGGTGTTTTTATTTTACGAGCTCATTCAATAATATGTAAAATCGACCTCAATAATATGTAAAATCCGTGGGGGCACGATTATTTGATCTTTAACTCATTCAAGTTATATTTGCAATATATATCTGCAACAAGACTACTGGTGGTGGGCAATGTATTCTTCCACATAGTTGCATTCACTTCAATTTTACTAAATTAGTTTACTCCCATTTCTCAAAACAAATATTATTTCACAACTATATGGTAGTAGAAATAGTCACTCATAAAATTATGGTAATTTGGAATTTTATTCATTCCTTAAATAGTAAGAAATCATCTAAACCGCATTTTTTCCTCATGAATTTAACAATTTCTTGGCACTAACCGGATAAACCTTATGACAATCACAAAAATTATACGTTAAATTTGGTACAAAACTAATGTGTGTTCCGGATTCACAAAAATTATGTGTTAAACCTTATGAGATCATATAAACCGCGAAGCCTATACATCTACTTAGCGCATGCCCTAAGGGGGAAACAAAAATCCACTATGTGGATTCCCCATAGGAGGAGGATCCAATCCACAAAGGTTACAACCATCATAAGAAGGTGTTATACATATATTGTTCTGTTATGTGTATATATATATATATCATGCATACAAATATATATATTGCAAGAATAAAAGGGAACTGACCCGAAATTTCAATAGTAGCAGAAGAACAGAAATAATCCGAGCCCTGTGTGATACCACAGTTTCCTTAAGGCAAAATTACTCCCTCTACGGTGCTTAAGGAATCCGAACAAGTTGCCTCCCAAGATAGAACGGATTTCGCCTTCACTGTTGCAGCACTGCAAGGATGAAGACCAGCGAACACAAATACTGTGTTTGTACCCCGAACTTTTGACCAGACTTATCTTTCTATATGTTGTATATGCGTATGTAGAGGGAAGGGAAAAATGTATTTCTGGCTGAGTGAGAATTAAAAACTACGTATCATATAAATGAACTGCAACCTATAGATATAGAGAAGAAGAGGTGTTACAACTGTAGTGGTATCCATTCCAATGGGTGCTAAAACAGTTTGTGTAAAACTGTAGACGTATCTCTTCAGATGAGATATTTGCAGTTTTGGCAAAAAATTAAAATTACATTGGGTAGAACCGACGACCCACCCACCCACCCGCACCGCACCGCGCCACGACCCCGGCCCGGACCGGGCGGGCGGCGTGCGCGCATGTGTGGTTAGGCTAAGACTTGCATGGTTCATGCATGGTCTAGCTCTCCTCCCATGCCTCTAGTTATTCAAGTCACCCATTCAATGCAACCATATATAAACACCTTTACACTTCATTTTATTTCCAATATGGGACAAACATCTTTACCCAAGTTTAAGTGGGTCACTTTGAGAGATAATTTCTCATTCAATAATGAATAGTTTTGAACATGTAATTATACCAACTTGATCTCCTCACTAAGGAGAACACATTAGTGCTTGGTCCCGTTAAAATCGGAGTTCGGGTCCCATAATTAATTAAGCTCAAAGTTGAGTTTAATTACTGTTTTTTCCAAACTATTTCCAACAATCCCCCACATGAATGGAAATTAGCAGTTCAAAATGCAGATGAATATGCAGACACTAGTTCGAGTACAATGAAAGGTTACTGTATCAGGATAAGTAGCCTTAGAGCCTTGAACTTTCCCTTGTGAAAGACTATCGGATTTACTGGCTAATCAGTGGACGTGATGCCTTGAACTGTCAGCTATTTGTGTAAACCAAGACAATAGACTTCACACAGTTCCCCTTCGAACACAGTTGGTTCTCACGTTTGTGTCCATTTTGGCCTTGGACACCACTTGGTTTCATGAGTATTTGTCAGAGAATTCCGCCTTCAAAAATTCTCCTAGAAGCGGCCCCTTCTACTCACATAGGTGATTCTATTAGGAGTTCTTCCTCACTTGGATTTGTCCAAGTCATAGACATCATTAAAAGCATAGCTTACCCTAGAATATGCACTGTCTCATCATAGGAATGGGAAAGAGTTTTGTTTTAATCTCCACAGTGCTTTTAACTAAGTCACGCACAATTCGGTTGTCCCTTTGAACCTAGATCTTGGGATCTCCAGTCAACTAGGTTGGGTTGCCATTATGGTGTCTTTTAACCCTGAGGCTTCAAGCCCATTCCCCTCGATGATTTTTCAACTTGCTCTCTTGCCAAACCTTTAGTTAACGGATCCGCTATATTATCCTTAGACTTTACATAGTCAATGGATATTATACCATTTGAGAGCAATTGTTTTACGGTATTATGTCTACGACGGATATGTCTAGACTTACCATTATACATGTGATTTTGAGCCCTTCCAATCGTAGATTGACTATCACAATGTATACAAATAGCTGGCACTGGTTTCTGCCAGTTTGGAATGTCCTCTAAAAAGTTACGAAGCCATTCTGCTTCTTCTCCAGCTTTGTCCAATGCAATGAATTCAGATTCCATTGTGGACCGAACAATACATGTTTGCTTTGAGGACTTCCATGACACAGCTGCACTTCCAAGAGTAAAAATATATCCACTAGTGGACTTTGAATCATTGGAATCAGAAATCCAATTAGGATCACTATATCCTTCAAGTACAGCTGGATATCTGGTATAATGCAAACCATAATTTTGAGTATACTTCAAGTATCCCAAAACTCTTAGTATTGCATTCCAGTGACATTTACCTGGGTTACTTGTGTATCGACTCAGCTTACTCACCGAGTATGCTATGTCAGGTCGAGTACAATTCATAACATACATTAAACTTCCTATGATCCGAGCATATTCCAATTGTGAAATACCTTCATCTTTGTTCGTAGAAAGTTTAACATTTACATCCACAGGTGTTCGTGTTGGACTTATCCCATAATTCTTAAACTTATCACACATTTTCTCTATATAGTGAGATTGGGATAACACAAGTCCTTCTGATGTTCTAGAAATTTTAATTCCTAAAATAACATCAACTATGCCAAGATCTTTCATGTCAAATCTACTCTTTAGCATTTGCTTAGTAGAATTGATTACATCATTATTACTGCCTATAATAAGCATGTCATCTACATATAGACATAATATGACATACGCATTATGATAAGTCTTGACATAAACACACTTGTCACATTCATTTATTTTGAACCTATTTGACATCATGACACTGTCAAATTTCTCATGCCATTGTTTTGGTGCTTGTTTTAGTCCATACAATGACTTTACAAGTCTACACACTTGTCTCTCTTGGCCAGGAGAAATGAACCCCTCGGGTTGTTCCATGTATATTTCTTCATCTAATTCACCATTTAGAAATGCCGTTTTTACATCCATTTGATGTATTTCTAATCCATTTAACGATGATATCGCAATTAGCATGCGAATGGACGTTATTTAAGTAACTGGTGAATAGGTGTCAAAATAATCCAACCCTTCCTTTTGCCTATAGCCTTTAGCTACAAGTCTTGCCTTATACTTGTCAATTGATCCATCAGCCTTCATCTTCTTCTTGAAGATCCACTTACATCCCAATGGTTTATTGCCTGGTGGAAGATCTACCAGTTCCCATGTATGATTTTGCATAATGGACTCAATTTCACTATTCACAGCTTCTTTCCAATAAACTGCTTCAGATGAAGACATGGCCTCCTTATAAGTTTGAGGTTCATTCTCTACCAGATTGATAACAAAATCTGGCCCAAAGGACTTAGTGACTCTTGCTCTTTTGCTTCGTCTAGGTTCGATAGATTCTTCGTCTATAGGTTCCTGACTATCTTGAGTCATATCACTAAATGACCTTTTCTGTGAGCTTGAATCTGATGTCCTTTTATATGGAAATACAGTTTCAAAGAATGTAGCATTCCTTGATTCAATTATTGTATTGACATGTACATCAGAAATCTCAGATTTATTAACAAGAAATCGATATGCACTGTTATTGTGGGCATAACCGATGAATACACAATCCACGGTTTTAGGTCCTATTTTCACCTTTTTAGGTTTAGGAATTGCCACATTTGCTAAGCACCCCCACACTTTTAAGTATTTATAGGAAGGCTTATAGCCTTTCCATAACTCATATGGGGTTTTAAAAGTTTTCTTTTGAGGCAATTTATTAAGAATGTAATTAGCAGAAAGTATAGCTTCCCCCCACAAATTCCGTGGTACTCCCGAACTTAACAGAAAAGCATTCATCATTTCTTTTAAAGTTCGGTTTTTCCTTTCATCTACACCATTCGATTGAGGTGAGTAGGGAGCTGTAGTTTGGTGAATAATTCCATGTTCTTTACAGAACTCCTCAAAAGGAAATTCATACTCACCACCCCTATCACTTCTTATAGCTTTGATTTTTCTGCTAAGTTGATTCTCAACTTCAGTTTTATATTGTTTGAAAATATCAATAGCCTCATCCTTGCTTCTTAGCAAATAAACATAGCAATATCGAGTGCAATCATCTATAAAAGTAATAAAATACTTTTTTCCTCCTCTAGTTTCCAAGAACTTTAGATCACATATATCAGTATGCACTAGTTCTAGAGGCTCACTACATCTTTCAACTTTTTGAAAGGATTTTCTTGTTAATTTAGATTCTACACAAGTCTCACATTTATGATTTGGGTCAATTTTATACTTAGGCAAATCATTTAAATTAATTAACCTACGTAAGGTATCATAATTAACATGACCTAATCTAGCATGCCAAATATCAAAAGACTCAAGCATATAAGCAGAAGAAACTGTGTTATTAATCTTATTAGTTGTGGGTACAACAGTCATTACATTGAGCTTAAACAGCCCATCACTGAGATATCATTTTCCTACATACATCTCATTCTTTGTAAGTACAAACTTATCAGATACAAAGACTAATTTAAAGCCATTTTTGCTTAGCAGATATCCAGATACCAGGTTCTTGCGAATATCCGGCACATGTAGCACATTATTCAGAGTCACCTCTTTTCCAGAAGTCATTTTCAGGATCACTTTTCCACTACCTTCTACCTTAGAAGATGAAGAATTACCCATAAAGAGTTGTTCTCCATTTTTCATAGGTTGATAAGCAGTGAACATCCACCTATTGGCACATATGTGACGAGTAGCTCCAGTGTCCACCCACCATTCTTTGTTATTGCCCACCAAATTGCACTCTGAAACCACAGCAGCAAGATTCATATCGCCTACATCATTTGCAAGTCGATCTGCTTCAGTCACATTCGCTTGGGGTCTAGTGTTCCTGAAGTTCCTTGGCTTTCGACAGTCTTTAGAGAGATGTCCCAGCTTTCCACAATTGAAGCACTTGCCTTTGAACTTCTTAGATCCTTTACTTGGAACTTCATCACTGAACTTTCTTTTTTTAGTCTTTGAAGATGATCCCTCCTCCACAATATTTGCTTTTGACTCCATAGGATGCCATGCACTACTTTTCTTTTCAGACTTACGATTGTCCTCTTCAATCCTCAGGTGAACTATCAACTCTTCAAGAGTCATCTCCTTGCGTTTATGCTTCAGGTAGTTCTTAAAATCTTTCCAAAGTGGTGGTAGTTTTTCAACTATAGCCGCCACTTGGAATGACTCACTAAGAGACATACCTTCTGCATGAATGTCATGAAGAAGCACTTGAATCTGTTGCACTTGGCTGAGTACAGTTTTGGAATCTAACATTTTAAAATCTAAGAATTTTCCGACAATGAATTTCTTCGTGCCAACATCCTCAGTTTTATACTTTTTATCCAATGATTCCCATAATTCCTTTGCAGTTTTCACACCACTATATACATTATACAGTGTGTTATCTAATCCATTTAGGATATAGTTCCTGCACAAGAAATCAGAATGCTTCCATGCATCCACTGCAGCCAGTTTATCTTTATCAGTTTCACCCTCGGCCACTGATGGAATTGCTTCCATTAAAAATTTGGCCAGATTCAAAGTAGTGAGATAAAACAACATCTTTTGTTGCCAACGCTTAAAATCAGAGCCATTGAATTTTTCAGGCTTCTCCCCATGTGGGACAGAAATTGTAGTTGGATTACCAGTAGCCATTTCTATTACAAAAACAGAAATCTACTTTATGTACTGTTTAATTATTCCCACACAATAATATAATAACATATTTACACTAATATAATTAAACAACCAATAATGATATATATATATATAAACAATTTCCAGAATATAATATATATATATATATAATCGAATATATAAAAGCTATATATCAGAAAACAATATACACAGAATAAATCTATAATATAAACGTCCATTCGCATGCAAAATAATTTTGCCTTAAGATTGTTATTTCAAGTAATCCCAAAAAAATCATCTTTCCTCTTTCCTTATCTTTTCTCTGCATACATATATAGTAGTAATATATTCGGCTATAGGCAAAAGGAAGGGTTGGATTATTTTGACACCTATTCACCAGTTACTAGAATAACGTCCATTCGCATGCTAATTGCGATATCATCGTTAAATGGATTAGAAATACATCAAATGGATGTAAAAACGGCATTTCTAAATGGTGAATTAGATGAAGAAATATACATGGAACAACCCGAGGGGTTCATTTCTCCTGGCCAAGAGAGACAAGTGTGTAGACTTGTAAAGTCATTGTATGGACTAAAACAAGCACCAAAACAATGGCATGAGAAATTTGACAGTGTCATGATGTCAAATAGGTTCAAAATAAATGAATGTGACAAGTGTGTTTATGTCAAGACTTATCATAATGCGTATGTCATATTATGTCTATATGTAGATGACATGCTTATTATAGGCAGTAATAATGATGTAATCAATTCTACTAAGCAAATGCTAAAGAGTAGATTTGACATGAAAGATCTTGGCATAGTTGATGTTATTTTAGGAATTAAAATTTCTAGAACATCAGAAGGACTTGTGTTATCCCAATCTCACTATATAGAGAAAATGTGTGATAAGTTTAAGAATTATGGGATAAGTCCAACACGAACACCTGTGGATGTAAATGTTAAACTTTCTACGAACAAAGATGAAGGTATTTCACAATTGGAATATGCTCGGATCATAGGAAGTTTAATGTATGTTATGAATTGTACTCGACCTGACATAGCATACTCGGTGAGTAAGCTGAGTCGATACACAAGTAACCCAGGTAAATGTCACTGGAATGCAATACTAAGAGTTTTGGGATACTTGAAGTATACTCAAAATTATGGTTTGCATTATACCAGATATCCAGCTGTACTTGAAGGATATAGTGATCCTAATTGGATTTCTGATTCCAATGATTCAAAGTCCACTAGTGGATATATTTTTACTCTTGGAAGTGCAGCTGTGTCATGGAAGTCCTCAAAGCAAACATGTATTGTTCGGTCCACAATGGAATCTGAATTCATTGCATTGGACAAAGCTGGAGAAGAAGCAGAATGGCTTCGTAACTTTTTAGAGGACATTCCAAACTGGCAGAAACCAGTGCCAGCTATTTGTATACATTGTGATAGTCAATCTACGATTGGAAGGGCTCAAAATCACATGTATAATGGTAAGTCTAGACATATCCGTCGTAGACATAATACCGTAAAACAATTGCTCTCAAATGGTATAATATCCATTGACTATGTAAAGTCTAAGGATAATATAGCGGATCCGTTAACTAAAGGTTTGGCAAGAGAGCAAGTTGAAAAATCATCGAGGGGAATGGGCTTAAAGCCTCAGGGTTAAAAGACACCATAATGGCAACCCAACCTAGTTGACTGGAGATCCCAAGATCTAGGTTCAAAGGGACAACCGAATTGTGCGTGACTTAGTTAAAAGCACTGTGGAGATTAAAACAAAACTCCTTCCCATTCCTATGATGAGACAGTGCATATTCTAGGGTAAGCTATGCTTTTAATGATGTCTATGACTTGGACAAATCCAAGTGAGGAAGAACTCCTAATAGAATCACCTATGTGAGTAGAAGGGGCCGCTTCTAGGAGAATTTTTGAAGGCGGAATTCTCTGACAAATACTCATGAAACCAAGTGGTGTCCAAGGCCAAAATGGACACAAACGTGAGAACCAACTGTGTTCGAAGGGGAACTGTGTGAAGTCTATTGTCTTGGTTTACACAAATAGCTGACAGTTCAAGGCATCACGTCCACTGATTAGCCAGTAAATCCGATAGTCTTTCACAAGGGAAAGTTCAAGGCTCTAAGGCTACTTATCCTGATACAGTAACCTTTCATTGTACTCGAACTAGTGTCTGCATATTCATCTGCATTTTGAACTGCTAATTTCCATTCATGTGGGGGATTGTTGGAAATAGTTTGGAAAAAACAGTAATTAAACTCAACTTTGAGCTTAATTAATTATGGGACCCGAACTCCGATTTTAACGGGACCAAGCACTAATGTGTTCTCCTTAGTGAGGAGATCAAGTTGGTATAATTACATGTTCAAAACTATTCATTATTGAATGAGAAATTATCTCTCAAAGTGACACACTTAAAATTGGGTAAAGATGTTTGTCCCACATTGGAAATAAAATGAAGTTTAAAGGTGTTTATATATGGTTGCATTGAATGGGTGACTTGAATAACTAGAGGCATGGGAGGAGAGCTAGACCATGCATGAACCATGCAAGTCTTAGCCTAACCACACACGCGCGCACGCCGCCCGCCCGGTCCGGGCCGGGGTCGTGGCGCGGTGTGTTGCAGTTCATTTATATGATACGTAGTTTTTAATTCTCACTCAGCCAGAAATACATTTTTCCCTTCCCTAAAGTTCGGGGTACAAACACAGTATTTGTGTTCGCTGGTCTTCATCCTTGCAGTGGTGCAACAGTGAAGGCGAAATCCGTTCTATCTTGGGAGGCAACTTGTTCGGATTCCTTAAGCACCGTAGAGAGAGCAATTTTGCCTTAAGGAAACTGTGGTATCACACAGGGCTCGGATTATTTATGTTCTTCTGCTACTATTGAAATTTCGGGTCAGTTCCCTTTTATTCTTGCAATATATATATTTGTATGCATGATATATTTATATATATATATATACACATAACAAAACAATATATGTATAACAGAAGGAATACAAACATAGCTACACAAAAGCAACAGTAGCAACAAAACAGACTCAAATTGCCATAGAAAGGGCTGTGATGGCTCTTGAGCATAGAAGCAGTAGTCTTAGATCTTGAGGAGAGGTCCCACCAATCACATCCAGTGGTGATTGGGGCAGACATAAGTTGTATTTGATCAGGGGATAAAGGGTTCTGCGCATAATGACCAAGATCAGGAGTATCAACCCTCACATTAGAGCTGAGAAGTTTCTGATAGTAGTTTGTAAATTCCTCAGCAATCTGTCCTCTCTGTTACCCTCTTCAGTAATGATGGATTGAATGTTATTGTTTCTTCTTCTGAAAGTAGCTACCTTGTGAAAAAAAGAAGATTCTTGTCACCCAATTGCAGCCATTGAATTCTAGCTTGTTGCTTCGCTAAGGACTCCTCAACAGCAGAAATGTGTAACATGTTTGCAAAACATGTCCTCTCTTGAAGCTTAAAGGCCTCATTTAGAGGGTCAGAATCCAATTGAACTTGGAGTTGCATTAGAGAAGGCCTGCAAGACTCCACCTGAGAAGGAATGTCAGTATAGTGTTCGGTGGGAACGAAGATCCAAAATGGAATCCCCAAATCATCCAAAAACGCAAAAGAAAAAGAACAAAGCTCTGACAAGACCCCCGAACAGAGAAGGGAGCCATTGATACTAAACTAAAAGGAAAACATGTATGAATATGTATATCGGTATTTATATGATGATATATGCAATTAATTTTTTTTTCCAATTACACTTGCTTTGTGAAGGTGAACCCTTCAAGTGCACTGTTAACAAAGTGGATATTTTTAAAATATTTTTTTTCATACTTTTTGTAAAAAAATTATTGCATGATTTTTTATTTTACCATTACGTCAAAGTATAAAAGAGCATCAAATTTGCCAAACAAAACGTATATTCAAAATTTCAAACAATTACAAATAAAATGACAATTAGAACAATAATTTGACCATTAAAATAGTAGTAATAAATATCACAAATATTTGTTCAATCATGACTATTGAAAATGCCTATAAGATTGTCTATCATATTCAAAATTGAAAAACAAAACTATTTTTCTCCATCAACAATTCAAGATTTATTGAAAAATTGCAATCCATCAACAATTATATTAGCTTTGGCATATATCTTGTTAAACTATATTCAATTGTTATTTGTCTAAAGAGATACAAGTATTAAAGACCCAATTTCTTTGGGTTTCTGTATAATTAAAGCGATCAGTGAAATTAAAGAATTTATATATGCAACATTCATGTCCTAATCGCTTCAAAACAATAAACTCAATACAATAAAAATAAATTTAGTATAATGTGGTGTAAATGAATATAATAAAGGTGAAGGCCAAAGTGTTGAGTGAAACAAAAGTGTTATATGCTTAATCCCCATAACTGAAATAAGACCAATCAAACTTATAATTAATACACATGAAAAATTAACCTAGAGTTTTGGAGTTATATTTTTGTTATGATGAAAGACAAAATCAACCATGGTAGAATATTTTTTTGTGTAGTTATATAATTTCCCTTATTCATAATAAGATATATCTCTTGATGCCAATTGGAATGCTGATAGAATGGTATTTCTTGGGTCGAACACAATATCGACGGTGCCGTTGGACTGATGGTAGTTCCAGTAGAGGTAAGGAAGGTCATTGCAACTGCTATGTGTTGATATAGCTATTGTCACCACAATAGTTGTGCTTGGAGTCAATGAAATTATATTTGCAATATTTCTACCGACTACAAGCACTAATGGTCTGGAACGTATTCCACCAAATAGATGAATTTACATCAATTTTAATAAGTTAGTTTACTCCCATATCTCAAAACAAATGTTTATATGGTAACAGAAATAATGACTCATAAAATTATGATAATTTGGAAGTTTATTCATTCGTTAAATAGTAAGAAATCATATAAACCGCATTTTTAGCTCATGAATTTAACAATTTCTTGCCACTAACCGGATAAACCTTATGACATTCACAAAAATTATATGTTAAATTTGGTACAAAACTGATGTTGTGTGTTCCATCAAAAATAATTTGATGGACAATGACATCTTTATGTAATTTCATTTTTAATACTTTACCTCTTATATTTATTTTAATGAATTAAAGGGTCAAATTCTCAAATCCCATGTATTTTAATGAAATCAACCCGTTATATTTTGAAAAATTGGACGTATATGCTCATGTTTGGTTTTTGTTTTTGTTTGATGTTTTTTGTTTGCTACTTGTAGATGCAGAAAAATACACAATAATAATTGGGTTATAAATTGGATCATTTATTCAATCTTTGACCATGTATTTATACACAATTTGGTAAATGGGTCAAGCCCACTTACCCAAGTTTATCAATCCCTTAAATCATGGGATTTGATAAACTCAATTCTTTTTTGGACTCTCTTTTCCATAAGTAGAACAACCCCCTGACTTATGGATCACTCATCTTCTAGAGAATTCTATGGGCCCATTTATTTTTTTGGCCTATCCGTCTTCAGCCCATCAGTCTTGTGGTCCATCTTATTTGGACCATGATTTATTTTGACTATTACACAGGCCCCTAAGGTTATGGGCTTATGGGTTAATTCATAGCCCATGACCGAATTTAAATACATTCACGTATACATATACATTTTATGGGAAATGAAGGATATGAGCCGTCATGCCATTATTGGGCATTTAATGGCTTTTCAAAATACAAGGCCATTACTCCCTCAATTCTCGCACCATGACGGCTCCTCGTGGGTTGTGTGACCTTCGAGTTTTGTGCAGTCTTTTGGCATGCTTCTTCTATAAAAACTCACCTCAATTCATTTCATTTCTTCATTCTTTTCATTCACAGCTTCTTCTTACTCTTCTCTCTCAGTTTTCATCTCTGGAATTCATCTCTTCCTTATCCCTGCAATCCATTCTGTCGGTCAGTTCAGATCTCTCAGCAGAACAGAAGTCTGTTGCTACCCGAAGCTTTCCCTGACTCTTCACTATCAACTGAGTAAGTTGGATAAAAATCTACTTTTTTCAATTTTCACCTCTGCCCCCTATCTATCTCTTTTACCTTTCTCGGAAACATGTCTGATAGTGGCGACACCCAGTCAGTAGAAGATGTCATTTTGTCCTCTACTACTGGCACCAATCCTACCAGTAGCGATAACCCTCCATCTACCCGTCAAGGGGCCCCAAGAACAGTTCCCCAAAATGCCGACCTTCCGGGTTCGTCAACGAATCTGGGAACACCCATTTCAAGGGGTCCCGATGAATCTGTGGACCCCAAGTCCTCTGAACCATTCGTAGTGGCCCCACTTAAGAAAGTTCATCCTGAAGTAGATGTCAAACATCTTCAGGCTGAGACCCAGGTACTTGGGAATGTCGATGTGGACCCTTACCCAAGTTACTTAGATTTCACCAATAGTCAGGGACTCTAACCCGGTAGCATTCTGCTATCGGCAGTTCACCTTAAGGTTTTAAGATTCCCCCTTCACCCTTTATTCCACTATGTGTTTTTCATGTTAGGCTTACACCCCCTTCAACTCAACCCGAACAACCTTAGGATTCTGTCCATGCTCCTATTATACAATAGGGATCTGGACCTTAACCTAGGTTTGGCCGACTTACTTCTCTGCTATTTTTTTAAAAATGCCAGAGAAAGTAAGGGTAGATACAACCTCTTTCCCTTCCATGGTCGGAGTATATGCTCTAGTACCGAAAAGTCTGATAAGGGGTGGAAAGAGAGAATGGTAGTTGTGAGCGGTAATTGATCTTACCCTTTTTCTCGTACATGCCCCATCCCCAATATGTTCGGTGCCATTCGCTTACCTGTCTACCGTTCCCTCCATAAGGCCTTTTGTCTTTGTGGGTTATGTGATCTACATCGGGGAGAGTATGCCTATAGGTTTTTAGGCTATGAGGATAAAGAAATCCCCCCATCCCTTATAAAAGGATGTGTAGCCCTCCTAAAAACCAAGATCTAGAGCAATGTCCGATCTGCTACAGACCTTCTGACTTCGGCAAACCTGAAGTCGATTTCTAACTTGGGCTATGTTGTTGACAAGATGAACTTGCCCGACAAACCTCTTTCTGTCAGACGCCCTCAAGTTCCTGAAGGGGTTAACTTGGTTAACGCTGTGCCGCTTTCAACAGCGCCTCCGGCACCTCCGGTACCTCCACCAACACAGAGTCCGGTAGCTCCGCCTCAGTCTCCTCCTGTAAACCCTCCAATCACAAGGACCCGATCCGGTACAGGTGGTGGTGTGGCCAATAAGAGGCCCATGACTCAAGTTGTTGATGCCTCTACGAGTGAAACCCCCCAGGCTCAGGAGGCCCCCCGTACCTCTATTCCCTGGGAGCCAAAGTTCCTTCTCCCCGATAGGACTCCGGTCTACGCCGATCAGCTCACCATCACCCAGCCAAAAGCTCTTTGGGTTATGGCAAAAGGGATTTGGACTCCAGCCGATAGGGCTGCTCAGTCAAAAATCTCCAGGACTGATCTTCTGAAGAAGACTTCCACTATGGTCATTGAGGTATATACTTGTTCTTCCTTTTGCAACTTGGTTCATTATTATTACCATTTTTTGTACTAACATTTATTTTATGTCCAGCTTCTTTATGGGGTCCAGGCCTACAACAATGTTGTGGAGTCTGATGTCAAGGAAATGGCCAATATGAAGGCCCAGATCAAGCAAAACAACGAGCATCGGGTCGCTCTAGTAAAAAAGGCATATGGTCTTCGTCAGAGCGTCTCAGAGCAGAAAAACCTTCTGGAGACTGGTGAGGCGGAGAAGAGGGCTCTGACTGCCGAAAAACTAGCTTTGGCTGCTGAGCTTAAAGAAGTGAAGGCAGCCTACCAGAAGATGGCTGCTGAAAAAGCGGAGTTAGATAATCTTCTTGCTCTTGAGCGGTCCAAGTTAGAAGTGTGTCGCTTGGGGGGTCTGGATATGTACAGCCGGTACACCACCATCTGTGATATCCGAACGGTCAGAGCGTGGCGAGAAAGGCACGAAATGGAGCATATTCCTTTGGCAGACCGGGAGTTCAAAACTGTTGAGGAATTTGATGCCTTCATGGGAGTGTCCCTTCCTTACAAAACCCCTCATGCTTCTGAAAATGAGAAGCGATTCGCTGCCATTTTGAAGGCGGGAGACTATCATCCTCCCAAGTAGAATAGGTTTCTTTCAAGTTTATCTGTACTTACCCCTTTCGGAAGGGTGTTTTTGTAATTTCTTTCTTTTATTTAATGAAAAAGAATTTTTCCCATCTCAGTGTTTATTTTGTTTTTCCTGCAATGTTTAGTCTTTCAGGCATATGGCCCCTGGTACTTGTTTCTTGTCTTCTATCTAGCTCATATTTCACGTTTGAACTTCAACATTTATGAAAATTTTAATTTAATAATGGAACCTTCGGGCATATGGCCCCTGAGGCTTGTCTTTGTCCTCTGGTTAGTTCAAATCAGGTTTGAACTCAACACTTAGGAAAATTCTAATTTCAAAATGGAGTCTTCGGGCATATGGCCCCTAAGGCTTGTCTTTGTCCTCTGGTTGTTCAAATCAGGTTTGAACTCAACACTTAGGAAAATTTTAATTTCAAAATGGAGCCTTCTGGCATATGGCCCTTAAGGCTTATCTTTGTCCTCTGGTTAGTTCAAATCAGGTTTGAACTCAACACTTAGGAAAATTTTAATTTCAAAATGGAGCCTTCGGGCATATTGCCCCTGAGGCTTGTTTTTGCCCTCTGGTTAGTTCAAATCAGGTTTGAACTCAACACTTAGGAAAATTTTGATTCAAACACTCGCATAAAATAAAATGTATTTTTTTTTAAATGAACTTGAGAATCATGAAGCAGAGGTGCCGAACATCGGGCACAGATGCTTTATTATAATCAGAATAAGGTGTCATAAGAAAGACACAACTTTACTGCTTTAACAAGAAAAATAAACTGCCTAAGGATAATACCTCTTCAGCCGATAAGCGTTTTGAGAGTTGCGCTTTATGCGGCCTGTCTCATTCTTCCGAACTCGATAAGCTCCGTGTCTGATAACCTCAATAATTGTGTAAGGTCCTTCATATATCTCTCGTAATTTGCCTACAATCCCAATCTTTCTTCTGAGTACCATATCGCCTACCTGGAATTCTCTTATCTTGACTTTCTGATTGAACCGTGCCCTGACTTGTTGCTGATAGGCAGCCAGCCTTATCACGACAACTTCCCTTCTTTCTTTTAGTAGGTCCAAATCATGGGCTAGGTGCTGATTATTTGGACCCTCCTCCCAGGCTTGACTTCTTAAGGTAGGTACTCTTAACTCGGTCGGGATAACGGTTTCGACCCCATAAGCCATGGCGAAAGGGGTCTCTCCCGTTGGTTGCCTTGGAGTAGTCCGATAGGACCATAACACCTCGGACAACTTTTCCAAACAGGCTCCTTTTGCCTCTTCAAGCTTTTTCCTGAGTGTATCAAAAATGGTTTTGTTTATCCTTTCAGCCTGCCCATTTCCCTGTGGATAGCCAATGGAAGAAGTGTTCTGATTGATCCCATGCTTTGCTAGGAATGCTTAAACTTTTCTGTTATCCAAATTAGTGTCATTATCCATCATTATAGTTCAGGGTAGACCGAATCTACAAATGATATGACTCCAGATGAACTTTATAACATGACTACTCTTGATGGTAGAGTATGCCTCGGCTTCTACCCACTTGGTAAAGTAATTCATAGCCAGAAGAACATGAGTGGTAGATCGTATAGCTTGCGGGAGAGGACCCACAATGTCCATACCCCATCAGGCAAATGGGTGAGGGATAATGGTTGGGTTCAATAACTCCGGAGGTGGATGAATGACATCTCCATGAAATTGACACTTTTTGCAGTGTCGGGTATAGACCTCAGCGTCTCTTGACAGATAGGGCCAGAAGTATCCCTGGGTTAGAACTTTATGGACTAAAGACCTCCCTCCAGAATGATTGCCACATGATCCTGCATGAATTTCTTCCATGACCGCAGAGGCTTCGGAGGGCGTGAGACATCTCAAATATGATCCAGAGGAAGACTTGCGGTATAGATGGTCGTTGTACAGAGCATACCTGGCTGCCTTCATTCTTATCTTTCGGGCCTCAGGTTTCGACTCAGGTAATGCACCGGTCCTTAAATAATCTTCTATAAGGTTCATCCAGCTTGGCTCCCATGGAATGATCATCACGTCTTCGGGAGGTTCCAAGCTTTATCGGACGATGAAGTCTATCGGTACAGTTTGATTCATACTCTCCCCTGCTGCAGAGGCCTGGTTAGCCAGATGATCTGCTATGATATTATCCCCTCTGGGGATTTGTTCAAAGGTCAACTGTTGGAATTCATTGGCCTTTTTCAGCACCAAATTCCTATAAGCTTCCATTTTAGGCTCTCGGGTTTCATATTCCCCATTCAACTGTCGTACTATCAACTAGGAATCGCTCCGTATCACCGTTTTCTATACCTGAAGGCTTCAGTCCAACCGAATCCCTGCTAAAAAGGCCTCATACTCGGCTTTGTTGTAGGATGCAGGAAACTCTTATCGAACGGACTGTTGAATTTTAGTACCATCTGGTGTTACGAGTTCTACACCGATCCCTATTCCGTTGATATTTGATGATCCATCCACGAACACAACCCATAAGCCAGGCTCATTTTCTTCTAAGGAATTTATAGTTTCTGTTTCCAAAAATCAGCTACTGCTTGTCCTTTTATGGCAATTCGGGGGACATAGGTTATGTCAAAAATCCCGAGTTCTATTGCCCATTTGGATACTCTCCCCGATAACTCAGGTTTCACCATTATGGATCTGATCGGGGTTGCAGTTGGCACTACGATCAGATGTGCTTCAAAATAATGTTAAAGACGTCGCTTAGCATTGATTAGTGATAGTACCAGCTTCTCCTGCTTCGAATAACGGGTTTCCGCATCAACAAGGGTTTTGTTGGTGTAGAAGACTAATGTCTGGTATCATTTGCCCTCCTTGACCAGAGCGGCACTGGTAGAAGTCGCAGATATGGCTAGATACAGGTGTAACGGCTCATCGGTTTCTGGGGTTGCCAGTATAGGAGGCTTTGCTATATAGCTTTTGAGTTTTTTCAGGGCTTCTGATTGCTCCGTCCCCCAGACCTCTCATTTTGCCACCTTTATAGCTTGAAAGAATGGCCTGCACCGATCGGTTAAGCGAGAGATGAAACGGTTGAGGACTGTTACTATTCCGGTAAACACTTGGATCTCCTTCCGGGACCTTGGCTCTGCTGACTCCATGAGAGCTTTAACTTGTGCTGGGCTAGCTTGTATTCTCGTCTGATCAACTATGTGTCCCAAGAACTGGCCCGAAGACACTCCGAAGGAACATTTAGATGGGTTGAGCTTCATCATGTACTTTCTGAGGGTGTCGAACACCTGCTGCAGGTCGGCCAGGTGGTCACTTTTTGCCTTACTTTTGACCACCGTGTCATCAATGTAGGTTTTTATGGTAGATCCCATCATGCCCTGGAAAACTTTATTTACCAACCTCTAAAAGGTTGCACCTGAATTTTTTAGTCCGAAAGGCATAATTGTGTAACAATATGTACCTGATTTTGTGATGAATGTAGTCTTTTCCTCGTCATCTGGGTTCATTCGTATTTGGTTGTATCCAGAGTATGCATCTAGAAAGCTCAAACGCTCGAATCCCGTAGTGTCATCTACCATCTAATCGATCTTAGGTAAGGGGAAACAGTCCTTCGGGCATGCTCTGTTTAGGTCGGTGAAGTCTACACACACCCTTCATTTCCCATTCTTTTTTCTGAACCACAACAACATTTGCCAGCCAGGAAGGATATTGTACCTCCTTAATGAATCCTGCTTGGAGAAGTCGATCGACCTCCTCAGCTATGATCTGGTTTCGGTGAGACCCCATCCGCCTCTGCTTCTGTCTGACTAGTTTTACGCCGGGATCCACGTTGAGAGAATGTTGGGCTATTGACGGATCAATGCCAGTCATATCCATATGGCCCCAGGACAATACATCAGCATTGAAGCGTAAGAGGGCCTCCATATCCTCCTTTTCTTGTGCATTGAGGCCTGAACCAATATAAGTCAACTTCTCAGGGTGATTGAGGTAGATCTGAACTTCAAACAAAGGTTCAGCTGTTATTGATGACCCCTCACCCTCCTCCTGTAATTGTTATGGGTACTGCTTTGGATCGTGATTCTCGTTCCGGTTCAACCCTCTTCCTCACACCTTTTATGGTGACAGCGTAACATTCCTTGGTTGTTACCTGATCGCCCCTGATGTCAATCACATCAACTCCGTTCGGGTCGATACACCGCATGACTTGATGCATGGTTGAAGGGACTTCGTGCATCCGATGGATCTAACCCCTTCCCATAAGGAGATTATAGGAAGGTTTTCCATCCACCACCATAAAAGTTTCTCTGAGCGTGCGCCTTGCTGTTGTCACTAGTAGTTGGATCTCTCCAACTGGTTCCACTCTTCTGCCATAAAATCTGGCTATCGGGCTTCTGGAAGTGACTATTTCCTGGGGATTGATCTCTAACTTCTCAAAGGCCCACTTGGTGATAATGTTGGCACTGCTCCCTGGGTCAACCATCACCCTTTTGATTAAGCAGTTCGAGACCATGATATGAGGGAGATAACCAAGGGGTCGTTATGTGGTGTCTGAATGCTCCGCATATCCACAGAAGTGAAAGTTATTCGGGCGTCCTCTTTCGGGCTTCGAAACTCACTGACTTCCCCAACCCTTAGCAATTTCTGGGCTTGACACATCTGAGATCTACGGGCCTCTTCTACTTCTAATCGACTTGGTCCTCCGTGGACAATGTGAATGACTCTTACGGGCTATCCCATTGCCCCCTTGGCGGGTATATGTGACGTTTGGTCTGATCGGGTGCCCTCCTTGGCAACATCCTCAACTAGCTCTCCTTTTGCTATCATGGCCTCCACTTGCCTCCTAAGGCTTCTGCACTTGTTGGCGTGATGCCTATACTCGCCGTGGAAGGCACAGTGTCTTGACATGTCCCTCTGGTCCATTGGTTGTCTATGGGTGGTGGTGATCGAAAGATTCCTTTACCCTTGGTCTCTTGATACGGCTTGGCCAAGGTAACTTTCAACGGGGTGACTTTGTCTTTAAACCTCTCGCATTTCTCTAGGATTGGGGAGGGCGCAGGATAAGCGCTCGGTCGCTTCCGATCTGGTGCCCGATCCTTTACCCTGGAAGGTTCGGTTGTCCTTGCCTCCACGCTTGCAAAGGCTGTCCTTCTTTGGCGAATGGCCAACTCCTTTTCTATTCAGAGATGCCCTTGCGCTCTGGAATTGAGTTCTTTGATGTCTGTTGGTGGCCTCTTGACCAAGGACTGATGGAACTTGGTTCCAGGGATCAAGGCCATTCTGAAGGCCTCGACCGCTGAATGCTAGTCACAATTATCAATTGAGGACATCTCGATATTGAACCACGAGACAAAGCTTTTCAGGGATTCACTTTTTCCTGGATCATGGTGAATAGACTGGAGATGGTCTTCTTTTGTCTTTTATTGCGGAAGTACTGGGCAATGAATAATTCACAGAGTCTGAGCCAGCTTCCAATGGGTCGGGCTAGTTGTTTTCTGAACCAGAGCAGGGTTGTTTCGATTAGGCTGGTGGGGAAAAATTTGCAGAGTAAGGCTTCGTTTTCGTTTTAGACATTCATCTTGGTATGAACGTGGTAGATGTGCTATGTTGTATCTTTCGTGCCGTCGAATAGGGTGAACTTCGGTAGTCTGTACCTCTCCGGGTAGGGCACACTGGTGATCGTCACGATGAATAGAGTCTGCACGGCGTCGATGGATGCCTCGGAGGCCAGATCGATAGGGGTCTGCATCTTCAGATCCTTAAGCACCTCCCTTTGAAATCTGGTCATAATTTCCTCCAATTTCTTCATGGTCAGAATCTCCTCAGGATTGTGTCCCCCGAGCACCTGTAGGGACGACTCTGCGTGCTCTTCCCGATCGTTGTTGGATTTTACTTGGTGGTTGTCCCTTTATGATCGATGGCCTATAGACCGCTCATGTTGGCTGGACTGTTCATCGTTCTGGATCTCTTGAGGGTTCTGAAGTTGGGCAAATTTTGCAACTAGTTCAGCGTTCTGCCTCTCCAATTCAGTGGTGCTCTCCTTCAGGGCTCGCCTAATTGGATCCTTAGCCTGTTGGCCTCCGTTCGGAGGTAAGTCAGTTTGTTGCGAATGGGTGATCACCGCTATTGATAGTATGAATCTCAGCTTTTTCGTAGAGAATGGGAATCATATTGAAAAAAATCTCAACAATAGTGTTTCCCAGAGACATCGCCAATTGTGTAGATGCAGAAAAATACACAATAATAATTGGGTTAAAAATTGGATCCTTTATTCAATCTTTGGCCATGTATTTATACACAATTTGGTAAATGGGTCAAGCTCACTTACCCAAGTTTATCAATCCCTTAAATCATGGGATTTGATTAACTCAATTCTTTTTTGGACTCTCTTTTTCATAAGTAGGACAACCCCCTGACTTATGGATCATTCATCTTCTAGAGAATTCTATGGACCCATTTATTTCTTTGGCTCATCCGTCTTTGGCCCATCAGTCCTGTGGTCCATCTTATTTGGACCATGATTTATTTTGACTATTACACTACTGTAACTGTTTTCCAAACAAAAACATGTTTAGCTCTCGTGTTTTGTTTTGAATAATAAAAAACATTTGTGTGTTCTTTGATCCCTTCTCGCAAACAAACAAAAAATGTTTTTTATTTTTTACTATTCACTCAAAATATATATGTATATGTATACACCACAACCACTGCCATCACTAGGGATGACAATTTAATCCGACCCGGCCGAGTTCAGACCCGCTCCGACTCGAACGGGGCGAGGTTGGTAAGCTCTTAAACGGGTTGGGGCGGGTATGGTATTAAAATTCAAAACCCGAAGCGGGTTCGGGGACCTAACCCGTTTATTTTTTAATTTTTTTTAAATAAGTATATTCAAAGCATCTCGTGAAAATAAATGTTCACTAAAAATGTTATAGTGATCATTTTTTCTTAATAATCAAATGAAGTAACAAAATAATTTAATTATTGAACTTCAATTCCTAATAATGAATTATTATTTTTTTATCCTTCTCAAGAAAAAATACTTACTCAGACATATTCAATTATAATCCAATTATTTATAAGATTCTACTTTATATATTTCCAACCATTAGGAACAACCATAGTTGAAATCAATGGCATCGACTCATATGAAAAAAGATATTTTAAAAAGTATAGTAACGAACACAAACATATAAATGTATAGAAAAAAAATTTTAAAAAATAAAAGTTACTAAGGTATTAACTTGATATGTTAATTAATAAATTTATAATTTAGTAGAATCGATGGTAACCCGATGGAACCCGTTTATACCGATGGCGTGGTAATGGTATTACCGATTATAACAGGTCTCGGGTTTGGGGTGAATTTTGTATTAGTAATTTTTAAATGAGATGGTAATGGTATTAACCAAACTCATCCCAAACATGACCCGTTGTCATCCCTAGCCATCACCACCAACCACTACCGCTACCTCCAACTCTGACCACCATCGCCGCCTCCGACCACCACCACCATTTCCCTTTGCCCCGAAACACCACCACCGCCTTCGACCACTACCACCACCACTTTCCTTTGCCCCAAAACACCACATATACATGTGTTATGTGTATATATTTACATCAAAAATATTAATACCAAACATGTTTCTATTTTAGACTCCAACACTCCACAAACACAAACATGTATTTTTGTTTTTCTAAATTCTACACCAACAAACACAAAAAAAAAAAAACCAAATAGAGCCTAAGTAATTTTGTTTTTAAATTTTTGGGTAAATTACAGGACCTCTGATGTGGTTTAGCAAAAAGCCTAGGACATCCCCTGTGGTTTGAACAATATCAAAGACCTCCCTTAAAGTTTGCTTCCGTTAACACAGACCTCCCCTGTCGTTAAGTTGCCAATAAAAATGTGTTAAAAGTACAACTTTGTCCTTAAGTTTTTAAGTGAGATGACAAAATTACCCCTACTACTATTATACAATAAAGAGTTAGTTTCATATAATATATAAATTTTGAAAACAATATATAAATTTCGGAAAAAAATATAAATTTTGGAAAAATATATATCAAACTTTGAAAAAAAAATATAAAATTTTGGGGAAAATATAAAATTCAAAAAAATTATAGTAAATTTCGAACCCCGACCCACCAGGGTAAAAATAAAAAAATAAAAAAAAAAAACGGAAAAGACACAAAAAATGAATAAATCGGTGTTTCACATCATGAACAAGCCAAATGTTACAAGTCAAAGCTAGGAAGCCCGGGGACTCATGGGATTAAAGTTGAAAGCATACTGCAAAAAATCAAACATTAAAATCCAGCACTCAAAGTTTTTACACTAAAAATTCATAAAACATATATAAAATTCAAAAAATATTATAATTTATATTCATTTCACGTTTCATTTTTCTCGAAATTTAATTTTAATTTTATATTTTTCCCAAATTTTATATATATTTTTTGAAATTTATATATGTTTTCAAAATTTATATTTTTTAAAATTTAATATATATTTTTTCGAATTTTATATTTTTTTTCAAAATTTATATATTATATGAAATTAACTCTATATTGTATAATAGTAGTAGGGGTAATTTTGTCATCTCACCTAAAACCTATGGACAAAATTGTACTTTTAACACATTTTTAACGGCAACTTAAAGGCAAGGGAGGTATGTGTTAACGGAAACAAACTTCAAGGGAGGTTTCTGATATTGTTCAAACCACAGGGGAGGTCCTAGGCTTTTTGCCAAACCACAAAGGAGGTCCCTGTAATTTACCCTAAAATTTTTCAAACACCTACCACTATTTCCTAAACTTTCTCAATACAAACTCAATTAACCTATAAGATTTCAACAATTCAAGATTAATTTTATTATTAATTCAAGATTAACTTATATATATATATATATATATATATATTAGCATTTGAGAGTATATTTAGTCTAATATATTAAAGGTAAATGATAGAATTAATATTCTAACTAAAAGAAATAATATTTTTGTAATTTAAAGAATTAAGAAATATAATAATAAGTGTATGATAGTCTTTTATAATAGAATTGTGGCAAATTGGTTTTTTGTACTTTACCCTATAAGAATGTTAAATGTAAGGTGGAAATATAAAAATATTAGAGGACAAAATGGTAAAAAGTTTGGAGGGCAAGCCCATGATGCAAAAAAATAAAAGTTTAGGGGCTAAATTTAGTTGAGGGGTTATAGTAGGAAAAGATAATAAACTTGAGGGGGGTTTTAAGCTATTTACCCTTGATAATAAGAGAGTATTGCATATAAAAGTTTAAATATGTCTTAATGTTTATGCAATATGGATAAGTATCAATAATCCTTTGTTTTGCATGATATACATATGGACTGTATAACGTTTACATGTATGTTTGGATATGTTTTCGGAGTATTGATATGGAATTATTTTTCTCTGGTTAAATGGATCTTTTCCTTTAAGTAAACGATTTCATGTGTTTCAGTGTCTTACTTTAATCGCACTAATGGGTGTGTTAATGTCAACACTGTTAGTTGTTTAAACGGATATAGACCGGTGGTACGGCACATTTGTATGCAATTGTTATATGTATACATGTCTATATAACATAAGATTGGTATGTTAATTTGTGATAACCTTTTTCGTTAAACTGCAAAATTCCACATAAATATAGAAGCATATATATATATATATATATATATATTTATTTGTATGTGTCTGTTTTCTATACCCAGTGACAGTTCCATATCCAGTTACTCTATGTAATTAATAGTATGTGGAAATTTAAAGATGGGTTAAGTGTTGTATTGGGTATTAAATAGGTAACCAATAAATGTGTTTATGTGACATACTCACACGTAAATTGTATATATATATATATATATATATATATATTATAATTGCAATTAAACGCACATAAAGTGACATGAATAGTTCTAAATAAATCTCGTGAAAGTATTAAATTATTAGAAAGAACCTACTTAAATAAAGTTCTGAAAATATATGACACACTAACACTATATGGCATGAATTGTACTCAAATGTAAAGCTAGAAATAATTTAAAAGAAAATTCCTAGAGCTTGATTGAAGGCATATTATATGTCTTTTGGAATATTGATATGTATGTTCAGGTTGTTGCATATGAGTAAGTGTTATATATAACATTTCGTTGTCTTAATGCTATAGACAAATATCACAATAATCCTGGTTTGGATTTAAATTGAGCGTCAAAGAAATTTATTAGATATCTGAAAGGGTTTAACACTCATATGCTTTATGAAAAGACAACTGGTCTTGAATGATGAAAAACTGATTTTGCTGGTTGTCAGGACAGTATGAAATCCACTTTATGGAGTATTTATTAATTATCGGAAGCGGAGTTTATAGCATGTTATATGGCCACTATCATGCATATAAGTTTTGGTACTCTAGATTCATAACTTCACTACAATTTACAAAAACAACAAGAGTTCGGGTTAGTATGACAATATGACGGTTAATACCTTGTTGTGAAATAGAGGATTTAGAACCAACCAGTGTCTATTGAGCACATTGATACACAACAAAAGTTGTTGTTCCCATAACTAAGTGTTTGCCACATATGTTATATCTTAAGCATGATTCTTTTCTATTGACATCAATGATTGACTTAGTTGGTGGGAGGTTGTATTTGGCTCGGGTGATTGACACTTTTATTTTGTGATCACATTTAGTATCCTCATTATTAGATTCTTCATATTGGCGCGCGTGTGTATGAAAAATTAATTAATTAAATTGTCTGGTATTGAGACAAAGTATGTCCTTATTGAGACATGGTAGGACCGATACATGGTATGAATATTGTATTCAATATGTGCACATGTAGTATATGTGACTTTGGAGTTGAGTATTGTTCGTATGCGTGATCAATGAAGTCCTATGTTGCTTAAAAATATAATGACGTCTTGATCCCATATTAATAATACTCGAAAGGACTCTAAATGATTAATACAATTGAGAATTAATTATTTGTTAGACTAAGTGGGAGAATGTAAGCATTTTTATATAGTAGTCTAACAATAATTAATTATGTCCATATAATATTAAGAGGGGTGTTGTGAAGAGGTGTGTTGGTTGATGGAACCAACATGTCCGTTCTCTTACAACCCTTCAGGAACGGTCCCAACCATATATGTGTGTGGTAAACAAGTATGAAACTCATCGTTCAGTATTACAATAAAGGTAGAGGGTTGAAGAACGTTCATATAATGAATGGACTCTACATTTTACAGATTGTTTCCGATGCAATATTATATGCCTAAGGAGTTTCCTTATCCGGGTATGTATTTTATTCCAATCAATATCTATGCAATAAGAGCCTTGAATTATTTAAATTGCTTACAAAAGTATCATATTCAAAATTGAAAAACAAAACTATTTTTCTCCATCAACAATTCAAGATTTATTGAAAATTTGCAATCCATCAACAATTATATCAGCTTTGGCATATGCATATATCATTAATTCGTTGTTTTATAACCTTATTGCTTGTTAAACTATATTCAATTGTTATTTGTCAATTTCTTTGGGTTTCTATATAATTAAAGCGATTAGTGAAATTAAAGAATTTATATATGCAACATTCATGTAATAATAAACTCAATACAATATAATAAAGGTGAAGGCCAAAGTGTTTAGGTGTTGAATATAATATGTTTAGTGCTTGCTTGGTAGACGATGTGGTGTTGGTTTTTGGTTTTGGTTTGGTTGGAGTTGGGTTGGTTGGAGTTGGTGTGATTTTATTTTGGTTCCAAACCATGTTTGGTATAGATGGTTTTGGTGTGAAAAAAAGTGAAACTGAAAAACCAAACCATGTTTGGTAGAGTTGGTATGAGCTGAAATTCTGAAACCAATCATATTTGGTAACTTGGAATAGTTTGACATTTTATTTATTTAAAATAACATTTTGTAAATATATATGTTTTAAAAAATAAAATATATAAATATTTAATTTTTTGAAATATTTAATTTTTCATAAATATTTAATTTTTTCGAAATATTTATTTTCAAATTTATATATATATATATATAATATTATAAATGAATAATGTCAAACCATTGGACCCAACTCCAACAAAACCATCTATTGAGATGGTGTGAAATTTGATGGATTTGAGTTCAATGGAGTGACACTATTCAAACACTCTTTGTCTAACACCATGCTTGCCAAACATGAAGTAGAGCAAAAATTTCAAACCAAACCCAAAAAAATGGCTCTATTCCCTCTACCAAATATGCACGTTAATGTCCCCAAAACTAAAATAAGACAAATCAAACTTGTAATTGATACACATATAAAGGAATTGCTACTTTTTTTTACAAGAATACAAAAAAATAACCTAAACTTTTTTTCTTTTAATTTATTTCTTCTTCTACTGGTTTCATTACTATGACCAGGGTTTTCGAGTTATATTTTTGTTATAATGAAAGACTCAATCAACATGATAGAATATTTTTTTGTGTAGTTATATATATATATATATTTGTTTATTATGATTTTCTCTTTTTTTGTCAAAATAATCAGAGTAATAAATTGGACAAATAGATGCGCATTGGAGTGCTGATAGGAAGGTATTTCCTGGTTCAAACACAACACACTGTGCACCAACCGCCCAAGCCACCCATCTTACAGTAGAGGTACGAGTTTAGGTAAGGAAGTTCATTGCAACTGCCTCTTTGAAAAAGTGTATGTATTCATATAGCTATTGTCACCACAATATTTGTTCTTGGAGTCATTCAAGTTATATTTGCAATATTTCTACAGACTACAAGCACAAATAGTGTGGAACGTATTACAGCACATAGTAGTTTATTCCCATATCTCAAAACAAATGTTTATATGGTAACAGAAATAATGACTCATAAAATTGTGATAATTTCGAACTTTATTCATTCCTTAAATAGTAAGAAATCATATAAACAGCATTTTTAGCTCATGAATTTAACAATTTCTTGCCACTAACCGGATAAACCTTATGACATTCACAAAAATTATATGTTAAATTTGGTACAAAACTAATGTTGTCTGTTCCATCAAAAATAATTTGATGGACAATGACATCTTTATGTAATTTCATTTTTAATACTTTATCTCTTATATTTATTTTAATGAATTAAAGGGTCAAATTCTCAAATCCCATGTATTTTAATGAAATCAACCAGTTATATTTTGAAAAATCGGACGTATAAGGTCTTGTTTGGTTTTTGTTTGCTATTGTAACTGTTTTCCAAATAAAAACATGTTTGGTTCTCATGTTTTGTTTTGAATAATAAAAAATATTTGTGTTCTTTGACCCCTTTTGGCAAATAAAAAAAATATTTTTATTTTTTACTATTCACTTAAAATATATATGTATATATATACACCATGACCACCGCCATCAATGGGGATGACAATTTAATCCGACCCGGCCGGGTTCAGACCCGCTCTGACCCGAACGGGGCGGGTTTGGTAAGCTCTTAAACGGGTTAGGGTGGGTTTGGTATTAAAATTCAAAACCCGAAGCGGGTTCGGGTTCTCTATAAACCCCAACCCGGCCCATTTTTTTATTTTTATTTTTAAATAAGTATATTCAAAGCATCTCATGAAAATAAATATTCACTAAAAATGTTATAGTGATTATTTTTTCTTAATAATCAAATGAAGTAACAAAATAATTTAATTATTGAAATTCAATTACTAATAATGAATTTTGTTTTTTTTATCCTTCTCAAGAAAAAATACATACTCAGACATATTCAATCAATTAAGTATTTAATTGTGTAAATTTCAATTTCTATTCGATTAATTAAGAAAAAATACATATTTAGACATATTCAATCAATTAAGAAGCATTGCATACCTAAACATATTCAATCAATTAATTATGTACATAACTATTGAACTTCAATAACTTATAATCTAATTATTTATAAGATTCTACTTTATATATTTTCAACCATTAGAAGTAACCATAGTTGAAATCAATGGTATTGACTTATATGACAAAAGATATTAAAAAAATTATAGTAACGAACACAAACATATAGATGTATAGAAAAAAAATTTAAAAGTTATTAAGGATATTAACTTGATATGTTAAATAATAAAATTATAATTTACTAGAATTGATGGTAACCCAATGGAACACGTTTATACCAGTGAGGTAATAATGATATTACCGATTATAACCCATCGCGAGTTTGGGGTGAATTTTGTATTGGTAATTTTTAAATGAGGTGTAATGGTATTAGCCAAACTCGACTCGTTGCCATCCCTAGCCATCACCACCATTGCAGCCACCTCTGACCACCATCGCCACCTCCGACCACCACTTTCATTTGCCCCGAAACATCACCACCGCCTCCAACCACTACTTTCCTTTGCCCCAAAACACCACATATATATGTGTGTATATTTACATCAAAAATATTAATATCAAACATGTTTATGTTTTAAACTCCAGTACTCCACAAACACAAACATGTATTTTTGTTTTACTAAATTCTACACCAACAAACACAAAAAAAGACCAAACAGAGCCTAAGTAATTTTGTTTTTAAATTTTTTCAAACACGTTTGCATTCCCACCGCCATCAAACCCTACCGCTATTTCCTTTAGGTTTGCAATTCCTCTTTTCAATTGCATCAAACCCTAAACCCTATTTCCTTTTAATTCTGTAATTCCTCTTTTCAATCTCTTTCCTTCACATCGAAATCGACCATTCTGTCCAACCACTATACAAGATTGGGTTTTAGGGTTTTAGAGTTTTGAGATCTATTTCCTAAGAATCGAAATCTACCATTGAAATCCATGTGAAGAAATGGAATTCGAGGAATTCGATTGGTATAGACTAGCAAGGAAGGCCCAACCACTATCTTCCAGAATTCCAATCTACCCAGATGGAGCCTACGACCGTGTGGTTTCAGATATTGAATCTGGCGGGAAATTTAGAGAAAGCCTCACCCGATTCCTGGGTAGCCTGGCTCTGGACATGGAGGTTGGGTCACCCTCTATGGCCTCAATTTCCGAGCTCAAACGCTGTTTACCCCGACCTCATCAGGAGGTTGTCCAACTCTTGCTCGCTTGTGAAGATGACATATTGGCCAACGCCGAATTGTTCGATTTCGTGATTATCTATGCCGAAAGCTGTTTTCTGACACTCCAAATCTGCATTGCTCTCAAGAATTCCATCTACCGTGCCCGGGACAACCATTTTGGTATTGAACTCGCCTTATTCGGATTTGAGAGAGATGCCAAATGTGGAGGAGCAAGTACAAAGGAAAGCTATGAGAGCACACTGCGGGCGCTGAAGAAATTCCAGGCCTCGGGTGATAATTTCAAGGCCTCAGGTGATAATCCATTTAGTTCAGATTTCTCTGAATTGTTGCAATATCTTTGTGAAAGGCAAATTTCATTGTTTGTGAAATTGAAAGATAAGAAGAGTAAGCTTGATAACAGTATGAGGAGGAGGTCATAGGACACAGTGAGATGATGGGTTCATCATGTTTTTGGGCCCGCATTCGGAAAGGTAACTTGAGCAACATTCGGGCGCTTGTGGATAAGTGGGAAATTGAGATGGAGTCCATCTTGCTAAATGATGGATTTGCTAGGAGAGATGAATGGATTAATTCGGTGTGCCATAAGCATGAAAAGGACCTTGATTTACAGAGAAATATGATGAGTAAATCACATTTTTGGACTCCCATGGGGAAAGGTGACGTGGACAACATTCGGGCACTTGTAGACAATTGGAAGTTGAGATGGAGTCTGTGTTGCTTAATGATGGATTTGCTAGTAGAGATGAGACTGCTGTGATGCTCGCTATGGATGACCTGAAGAAGAAGTTGAGTGAGTTCATGAAAGCCTTCAAGGATTTGAGTGACCATGCAATGGATTGTTTCGATGATGTAATAGAATGGAGGCTGAGCTTTATAGATATGAGGGCTATTAGGCGTCGGAACAAGTGAATAAGTTACACCCGGGCCTCGTATGTAAGTGGTGTTCTAACTCCTTTACAATCGTTATTATGATTTCATATTATTTATAATTAAGCATGTTAATTGACCAATATGTATCACAACTCCAAAAGAAGGATTTTTCTTGTGTATATGTGATGTTTGAGAGGATAGGAGAGAACTGTAGAACAATAAGAGCGAGATGGAAGAGATATTGCAATCTGCAATTCAATACTCAGATGTTATTCAATACTCAAAGGTTTCCTAATACAATTCACATGCCTACATATATATATAGGCAATACAAGACCCTATAGGTCCAAATTATCTGCACCTACAAACATGTATATAAAATATGGCTGCCCTAAATCTATTAAATCCTTAGTGCATTGTCCATACTAGCCATTTCTAAGGTCCAAGATGGGTTTTGTTGCATACTAGTCAATAAGGACTGCCCTGCATATTGGGCTGCCATGCAGCTGAAATAGACTCTGTATAGCCTTCCTGCATCAAACTCCCCGACCATAAGGAACTCTTCTCCGAAGGGTGGATAGTGGTGTTGCTCTCAATCTGGACGGCCTTTCCATCGCACAAGATACTGATTTTTTTTAGTTTGCAACATTATTCTGAAACGAACTAGTCTTTGAAGAGTGAATATTGGTGTTGCTCTCAATCTGGACGATCTTTCCATCGCCCAAGATACTGATTTTTTCTTCAAGGTTTGCAACATTTTTCTGAAACGAACTAGTAGTTGTAACGGTAGTGTCGACTTCTGATCACACGTCCAAGGGTGAACTTAGAATTGCTAGGCTCAAGTACTGCAACAATAATTTGTTCTTATCTTTATCTAGAATTTTCCATGTAAAAGGGTGTCCAAAGCCGTAGTTGTAGTTGCCTCCATAGAGTTAAAGGTACCTTCCTCATGAAAACCCCTTAATTCTAATAAAAAGTGTTGCCAACATCAGATAGCAGTCACAACCATGGTTGCAAAAACCCTCTGTTAATTAATTAAATCTCCTTAGAAAATTAATCAGATTGATCATATATATATGTATATATGTGTGTGATTTTGTTTTTGTTAACTCTTGCAGAAAGTCTCAGCCATGGTTGGTCAGGGATTCTCAGCTGAAAAATGGATGGAAGATGAACCAATTCCCCAAGCAAAATGGTGGTTCAACTTTTCACAGAGTCACAGCCATGGTTGGTGCAGGGGTTCTCAGCTTGCCTTATGCCATGGCCTACTTAGGGTGGTTTGTGTACAAATACACGCACATATACACATACTTATATATGTAGCATGGTTAGTTCTCTGAAGACACTGTGACGATATTGGACACTTGTTGAGTACTGATACTCAGGAAGACGCCTGAACACGTGTCCAATACTCGAAGGAAGTAATTTTTATTAAATACCTCATATGATAATTCAAAATCGGGTAAGCACATAACAAAATTAGTCGAGGCTTGAATTTTACCGATCCAATCCTAGACTATGAGGTCAGATTATTGATTTAGATCAATATTAGAATGTTTTCTGCAATATAAAAAGGATAAAAAGGCCATGACTAAATCCACTTAATTCTGTTTCATTTCAAAAGGCATATATAACAGATTTTTGAACTTTACTTCCTTCTATTTTGTTGTGATTAGAAAAAGCTGCTGCATCTTGGGGCAAATATCCTTTAAAGGAAAGCTGGTGGTTGCATGTCAACTTGCATATAGTACTTTTGTGTACCAAATAATAGTGTAATTTTTTCACAAAAAATAAAGAAGGATGTGATATTATCAAATGTATAATATCACATTATCAAGTATGATAATATGACATGTTACTATCTTCATCATTGTATTGTCGGTACGTTACGTGCTGTCCGATTTGTAACATTTTTCAAAAAGCATCAATACCATTACGCAGTATCAATACTTGTTAGATACTCGCTTTTGAAGTTGATGTTGGTAACATGATATTTTACTATTTTTATCATGGTTCATTGTATCATCCGGTACGTTACATGTTACCCATTTTTTAACTTTTTAAAAAGTATTAATCATGTTATGTTAGATCAATACTTGTCTAATATTTACTTTTGAAATTAATATTACTCGAGTCTGTTACAACTTACATTGTTACAGCGACCGACTGTTACAGCAACCGACTGTAACAAATACCACAGCCGAGAGTCATTATCTTGGTATAAATTGTATTTGAATTTATTCAAGCACACAATACTTTCCTCCTACCATAATACAAATTTCAATACTCTCTCATCCTTCCTATTTACAAAAATGATCCATCAACCGAATTATTAGCCCAACATATTCCAAGATACAATATAGAAATGGAAATAATTCTGTTATATACTATTTTTTTTATATTTAGACATCATTTGCCACTGTTAAAACAATCTGACATCAGTCAAAAATTGTATAACACATAATTTAATAATAAACTAAATTGGTGATTGTGAATTCCGAGCCGAGTAGCATGGGCTTGTGACCAAGTGAGGCATTAAGGTGGATGGTTGTGTGGGCTAGGGTCCAGTGTGGGTTGTTTAATCATCATTCAACTTTCATAAAGCAAATTGGCGTGCACCCGGGCTCCCTCCGGGTTAGTGATCGGGTCCAACCCACCATGGGTTTGCAAGCAAACCAACAATTGAGTTCAAGGGATTAAATGGAGGGGTTCCACAATCATATGGGTCGGGTCAACTTGGCCCATTGGTTGCAAAGGGGTGAATGGGCATTATATCTGGCATGTCAGCCGGATATTTAGCCCCACACACAATCATTTTTTATTCATTTTAATCAATATATTTATTTTTATTCATTAAAATACTTATATTGTTTATTGTAAAGTTAACCGTTATAATTTTTTCTATTTAGTTTTTATTTTTATATACTTTTTGAAATAATTAAACAAGATAATTATTTTTATTCGTTCAACATTTTATTTTTGAAACGGTATTATTTTTCAAGCTTTATTGGAATTATTTTTATGAAGTCTATAAGAAAACAATATGAGTTTGATTTCAGCAATTTATGAAGTTTTGTAGCCCATTTACGCTCCTGTTCTCGATAGATATTAGAAATTGAATAAATGAAGCATATAATGAGCTTCATAATTAATAATTTTTCCTGCCAAAAAACAAGTCAATTTACATTTCATGGGCTTGTCCTGCCTCAGTGCCTCTAGTACCATTTGTATTTACTAACAGAAAATATTTTTTACTTTTTATATTTTTACTTTTTACTTTTTACGGTCAAGTATTGAAAAGCGTAAATAAAGATTAAAGTATCTCCCGCTTTATTAAGTACTTCTATAATTAGTGAATAGAAGAAAAAGTATGAAAAAAATACATTCTCTATTTTTGACACTATACTTTCTTACCAAAACTTCACCTGCAAAAAATAAAAAATGAAAAATGAAAAATGAAAAATAAAAATAAATAAATAACTGAACAAAAATATAAGGAAAAAGATAATATTGTTTCAAATAAATTACTTTTATTTTCGTTAATTTTTTGTTCTAATTTTATTGGAAATTTGTTTTAATTTTTAATAAAAACACAATTTAAATAAACACACCTTCTTGTGTAGCGTTGATAAGAATAAACAAGGTGAGGGACCAACCCCATATGGGTTGGCAAACAAACCCAACAATTGGGAATTAGCGGTTAAATCAAGGCTGTCAAAATTGGGTATTTAGGTAGAATCGTTTTAAGCCCGTAGAATCGTAAGTATAATCGTAAAATTCTACCAATTTGTCACAAAAATAATTCAATTTCACTTCATAAACAATAATATCTCTATAATATAACAAAAAATACTCAAAATAATTTATATAAATAAAAATGTCACCTTAAAGTCATAGCAATGTGCAAATATTTGAATTGGGTAAATGGCTCAAAACACCCCTTATGTTTCGACTTTGTGCAAATAATACCCCTCCGTGTTTCTAAACACCCCTGAAGTATCAAATCTGTGCGAGTTGACCCCCTCAAACTGAGTTCTGGTGCCGGAGGTGTTAAATTACTTAAATACCCTTATATTTATATTTTTGAAATTTAAAGAAAATATTAATATATACGAAATATCATAAATGACCCTTGCCTAAAAACGACGTCGTTTTGAGAGAGTTCTTATTGTTTCACTAACTTGGGTAGAAATGACGTCGTTTTGAGAGAGTTGTTATTGTTTGACTGTTGCACACAACACTTCTTCATTTAGGGTTCTCTCCAAAGAGAACATTGACTGCGCTGTGGTCTCTCTCGCCCCTTCCCTATCATCTCTCCCACTCATTGTAAGAGATTTCAACATTGAAGTACCATAGTGCTAAATAACTTCATTTTTCGAGTATATATCCGATATAGTTCCATCAAGTATTCAATACGTTTCATATACAAAATGCTGAAAATTTTAATAAGTTTTCAATAATATTATCACAGTATCATAGTGCTAAATAACTTCATTCACTGTACAGAAGTAAAACTCCTGTATAAAAATCTCAGTTTTGAATATTTTGATGGAGACCCTTATGTGAGGAGGAAGTCTTGTTGAGATTGATGAAGTTTGACCACGATGGGGACATCACACCTACCTTCATCAATTGATATATATATTTGGACAAAATCTGCAGTATATATATATACGGTTTTCCAGAAAAAAAAAAAAATTTTATTTGGTTTTCAGAAAAATAAAGTAATGGTTTTCTAGAAAAAAAAATAATAACAAAAAAAAAAACGAAATCGAAAGTGAAATGGAGAAGGCTTGAAACCCGCCCCAATTTTATAGAGAGAGAGTGAGAAAGAGAGGGTTTTCCAAAAAAAAAATAATAATAACAAAAAAAAAAAACGAAATCGAAAGTGGAATGGAGAAGGCTTGATGGTCTTACCAATTTTGTAGAGAGAGAGAGTGAGAAGGAGAGGGTTTTCCAGAAAAAAAAATTTATAAAAAAAAAAAATTTGAAATTGAAAGAGGAATGGAGAAGGCTTGATGTCTTACCAATTTTGTAGAGAGAGAGAGAGAGAGAGAGAGGGAGAGGGATATAGCATACCAGATTCGTAAGTGATAGATAGAGGTTGAGAGAGAACAAAAATGGTGTAGGAAGGAATGAAAGAGGGATTTAGGGTTTGTGGAGTGGAGGATGTTGGGTTTATACAAATGTGGAATTAGAAGGTATTTTCGTAATTGGTCATGGGTATTTTAGGCATTTAAATATGTTTCAATCACGTTTTTCGCACATGACCTATTTTTGGCCGTAAAAGTGATCGAAGGGGGTCAACTCGCACAGATTTGATACTTCAGGGATGTTTAGAAACACGGAGGGGTGTTATTTGCACAAAGTCGAAACATCAGGGGTGTTTTGAGCCATTTACCCTATTTGAATTATATCACGTTACTGTTTGCTTAAAAGCTTTAAAACTAATTTAAATTAAAACACAATTTCTAGAAACTTAAACAAATATCATTTAACAAACTTAATATAAATTTCATCAATATATTATACTAACTCAAAATAATAAATAACCACCAACTTAGAACAAAATGTTACTCGTACAAAACATCACTGTTAAATAAGATTATTGTTATGGTCAAAGTCTTCATCCAATTCACAACCACTGTCAAAATCATCATCGCCAACATCACTACTACTATCTTCCTCATTATCAACACCATAGATGTTCATCTTACCAAATTCTTCATCATCATCTATTTCATGAATTTCCTTCACTAAAGCATACAAATAAACAAAGAAAAATATTATAATTCAAATGATAAAATTACAAATTTAAATAAAAAATTTGAAATTAAAATTTAAAATTAATTGGAACATATAATTTATTTAGAGTAGTTCATTTCTGATTTTTTTTACATAATAGTCAAATATTTATTTTGAAATTTTAAATCATAATAAAAATTTTGTTTTCAATATATTGGACATTTAATTATCTTTTTCATAAATTTGGCTACATATTGAAATATTTGACTAAATCATTAACATTTTAGGCCTCATATGGATGAATCAACCCTAAAACTATTATTTTAGCAAAAAAATACCAAAAATACATGTGAATACAAAGTGGTGTGTGTGTGAAAAACTTACCTTTTACAAAAAAAATTAAAAAAAATTGTAGAATCTTACGATTCTACTAGTATGATTCTACCCGATTCTATACGATTCTACTAGGATTCTACATATTTTATCCCAAATTTTCCTAAAATAGCAAAATCGTGTAAAATCAGTAGAATAGTATGATTTTGGTACGATTTGAGTCGTTTTGGGATCTTAGGATCGTAGAATAGTATTTTGACTACTTTAGGTTAAATAAATGGAAGGATCTATTTGACTCATTGATTGCAAAGGGGTGAATGGGCATCACACCTGATATTTAGCCCACACACAACCACTTTTTATTGAATAGGGTTCGTAAAATATTCATAGGAATTTTATATATATATATATGATCAAGCTTTGTATGGAGTAAGGTTATATAGATTCAAGGAAAAAAATTGTTAGGGTCCATTGTGAGCATGTAACATTACACCACTGCCATTTCTTTGCTGAATCAAATGGTATATATGCTCTGCAAAGGTAGAACCGAACCAGTATATACTCTGGCCATGGTGACCACCATTTAAAAAACATTACACCATTGCCATTTCTATAACTTCTTTGCCAAATAAAGAATGTGACGACCATCAAATGTACAATACCAAATTCTCAATTTGATATATTACATATTTCATTCATAGTTCGTATCGATACATATAATCTGATTTGTAATATTCGGTATCGATATTGTTACGCAATATTGATACTTGTTCGATACTCTCTTTTGAGATTAATATTGACCTAATCCATTAAATCAATACCGCAATCGTAATGAATACCATGATCTTCATATAATTTGTATTAGAATTTATTCTATCTCATACAACATATCAATCATCCGGAGCTGAATTTTCCCACAACATATACATTCTGAGATACAAAATACAAATGAATATAATTTGGTGCGTTAATTCTCTCTAAATTTATATTAGTTATGAAGTGTGATTTTTTTTTCTTTTCTCTATACAGTTTTTGTTCTTTTTTATAAATACTTGTTGAAGATTTAGAGATGCCGACACAATCCCACATCGGCTAAATACCGTATAATATATATTTTAATAATAAACTAAGTTGGGTGTTGAGAATGCCGAGCCCAATAGCGTGGGCTTGTGACCAAGCGGGGCATTAAGGTGGTTGGTTGTTGTGGACTAAGGTCCAGTGTGTGGGTACATTGAGCCACATCCAACTTCCATTTGGCGCGCACCCGGACTCCCTCCGGGTTAGTGAGGGCCCAACCCACCATGGGTTGGCTAGCAAACCGACAATTTATTGAGTTCAAGGGGTTAAATGGAGGGGCTCCACAATCATACGGGTCAGACTTGGCCCAATGGTTTTCAAGGGATGAATATGGAACATCACACCCAGCGTGTCAGCCGAATATTTAGTCACACACACAACCACTTTTTATTAATTTTAACCAAAATATTTAATTTAGTTTTACTCATTAATTTAAGAAGTATCTATTTTTAGTAACAAATATTTTTTTTCATTTTTTTATTACCAAATATCAAGCAAAAAAGAAGAATAAGTATCTCTCTTTTTTATAAAGTACTTCTATAATTAGTGAATAGGAAAGAAAGTATTTGGAATATTATGCTTTAATTTTTAATAAAAACGTAAATTTAAATAAACACACTTCGTATGTCTTGGTTTTTATTTTTAAAAGAATAATTTATAATTATTAGACGTGAATTTTTTATTATTATTTTGCACTAAAACAAAATTATGAATTGTACACAACTTACACACACATGTAATCAGGGCTATAAATGAGCCGAGCTGAGCTTGGGAAGTTCAAGCTTGTTTATTTATTAAATGAGTCTAAAAATTGTGTTCAAACTTGGTTCATTTGTTAAACGAACGAGACCGAACTGAGCGCTAGTTTTAGCGAACCGAGCTCGAGTTTATTCACGAACGGCTCGATTTAGTTATAGCATATATTACTGGTTATTTTTAGAGATTAGGGTCTTTGATAGTATTTAATATAATAATAATATTGTGCTTAATATAGTTGTTGGGTGAGGACTTTGTCATATATTAGATTAAATTTGTGAAATTTTATATTATATATTACATAATACAATAATTTATAATACATATATACATATATGTATATAAAAATATATATAAGTGAACTTTTAACAAGTCTTGTTCACGAATACGTTCACGAACTTTGTTCGTGAATATTTCCGAGCTCATACTTGTTTGAACTTGGTTCATTTACGAATCGAGTTTGAAAAAATTGTTCGAGTTTGATTCACTTATTAAGTAAACAAACATGAGCCGAGTTTTTATCGAGCCGAACTTGAGTTGCTTGTCGAGCTTTTGGTCTGTTTACAGGCCTACATGTAATACAATAGTTGTTTTTATTACATGAAGTATCTCTATTAGTCTTACTGATTACCCCTATCACTTCGCCATAACATCAATATTTATTTGTTTAATATTTATTACATAAAGTACTCCTATCATCCCGCGATAATATCAATATTTATTTATTTGGATTAAAATTTCAGAGTGATGACACCTAAGTATCAAACAATCTCTATAACACAATTGGGAATCCGAGATCCACCAAACACTTTTCCGATCAGGCGATAGGAATTTTTTTCCTTTGAATAGAATCTCTTAGAGAGATTTTCAACTTCTTTTTCTTTTCGATGTGATGATGGAACTTTGATACTTTAAATTGTCTCACTATTCTTTACGTGACTATGGATTTTTTATTTTATTAAATACTTTATAAGATAACTTAAATACACAAATTCAAAGTCGTATAAAGCATAACATAACAAAATTAATCAAGACTTGAATTTTACCGATCCAATCCTCAATTATGAGGTCAGAATATTGATTTCAATCAATATTATAATATTTTTTGCAATATAAAAAGGATAAAAAGGCCATGATTAAATCCACTTAATTCTATTTCATTTCAAAAGGAATATATAACGGAATTTTGAATTTACTTCCTTTTATTTTGTCGTGATAAGGAAAAAGCTGCTGCATCTGGGGGCAAAAATCCTTTGAAGGAAAGCTGGTGGTTGCAATTGCTTATGTCAAGTTTGCATATATGTATTTTTGTGTACCAAATAATTGAGTGTGCAGTTTTCACAAAACATAAATAAATAAAGTATATGAAAACTATCAACATACAACATCACATTCTCAATATGATAGATTATATCTTTCTCATGGTTCGTAATATTTTTTAAAGCACGGATATTTGTTCAGCATTAATAGCTTTTAAGATCGATACTATTCGAATATGTTATATCATTATCACGACCATGATCGTAACAAATATTGCAACAATGAATCGCGATTTTCATAAAAATTGTATTTGAATTTATTCAAGCATACACTACTTCTCTCATAATTTAATACAAAACTTTCTCATCCTTTCTATTACGAAAACGTAGCAATCTGAGCCAAAACATTCGGAGATACAAGATACAAATGAAAATAATTTGATATGTTAATTCTCTCTATATTTATTTTATAAAACTGTGAGTTAAAAAAAAAAAAGTTCTCAACTTTTTTCATTTTTTTTAATCCCACATCGGCTAAATAGTGTATATTATATATTCTAATAATAAATTAAGTTGGTTAATGAGAATGTCAAGTCCAGTAATGTTTGTGACCAAGTGGGCATTAAGGCGGTTGATTGTGTGGGCCAGGGTCCAATGTGAGTTTGGTGAACCATCATCCAACTTCCATAAATTAAATTTGGCCCCCACCCGGGCACCCTCTAAGTTAGTGAGGGCCCGACCCACAATGAGTTGGAAAGCAAACCAACAGCATGGTAATTATGGGTTAAATGGAGGGACTCCCCAATCATATGGCCCAAATTCGGGCCCCCAATTGGTTGCAAAGGAGGCAGCCACACAAACAACCATTTTTTTTATATCATAATATTACAAAATGTTTTTTTTATCATTTAATATGTATTATATATCATATATCTATAGTTCTTATAATAGTATGATAATATTGTGTTTTTTATACATTATTTATATACTTTCGTTTTTAATATTTAAATAAAATATTTATTTTATTAAATATTTTTATCCCTTATAATAATTTTAACCATTACAAATTTTCTCTATATATTTTATGTTTCTTTATGTACTTTCTTAATATTTAAACAAGATACATGTATCGTAAATTTATTAGTTACAACTCTTTTTAACTGCCATAATTATTACTAAAGAGTTTCTATCATTGTTTCTCCACATTTGTATTGCTTTATTTTATTTTATTTTAAAAAAATACATATTTTAATTTAAATCAGATCTATTTTTATTCATTCAATATTGTATTCTTCATAATAAATTTAACGGTTGCAACTCTTTTAAACTTTGGTATTATCAAACTCTACTAAATTTGTAAGTTATTTCATGGAGGTTTTGTAGGAAGCTTATCTTACTTGTGTATAATAGTTTCTTCTGTTTTAATCTATTTAAAGGCCTGAATAAAAAACACCAGGTTCTAATTTGAATTTATCCTCTATTTTTTATGATTTCATTTTTTGTTTGTTTTTTTTTATTTCATGGAAAAGAATAAATGGGATTATATCATTGCTAAAACAAATGGTATTCAAGTAAGTGTTTTTTAAAGAAGATTTATTAGAACATTTCAGATATCTATAAAATTTTATAGTGGAACAACATCACTACGAAACCCATCATGTTTTGAATCACCTCAATTAGTGCTTTCACCTTGGGATGGTTTTGGGGCTGTTTTCTCAAAAACCAATAACTAAAATCGTAAAAATTCTTATCCCCCATAATCGTCCCATATTTATTTAAAAATTTCACCCTTACCCCCATAATTGTCCCGCACCGTCACCGATGTTCTTCATAACCTCCCCAAACTGATCCATTAAATCGTATATTTTTTTTTCTTCCTAAAAGTAAGTAAATAATAAATAATCTACCATAATAATAAGCATGAAGTCTCATGTTCGATTCCTATTAGGTGCAAACAATTCGTCGATTTGTGTGTGTGGGTGGGGGGGGGGGCGTATTAGGTGAACGTAAACTGACCCGGACATCACGATTATCAAATATATATATATATATGATCTATATACGAAGCAAACAATTATCCAATTAATTTAATTACAATAATTTCTAACACAAAAATAAATTTAATAGTTTTAAACCAATAAATAATTCAAATTCAGACCAACAAATTTTGATTAAAGTTTACGAATCTAACATAGAACAAATCATATAAAATACTAGTCAACATATAACAAACCACACACACACATATATATATATATCTAATTTATGTAATTTTAATATTAAAAATTATTAAAATATATATATAATTATTATGCGGTTTGGGACGGGGCAGTTCTCTAATGGGGGAACCCATAACCGTTGTTTTTTTTTTCAACCCTCATAATCATCCCATTTTTAAATGGTGCGGTTAAAACTATCAAAAATGGGACGGTTTGGGGTGGTTTGCCGATGGGGCAGGGTTTTTGCCCATTCCTACTTTTACCTAAGTCAATTGTAATTGAATAAGGTTGTAATATTCAAGGAAATATTTATTTTTTATTATATATTCGAGGAAAAAAATGGTAAGAACGATACTATCATTTTGTAAGGAGTATGGTTATAATATTCAAGGAAAAAAAATGTTAAGGAAGATATGATCAAGCTTTTGTAAGGAGTATGGTTATAATATTCAAGGAAAAATTTGTTATCAGGTAGAGGTAAACTCTTATTGGTAGATGTTGGATTGCGAGCTGAATTAAGAACTTCATTGGTCTTTTCCACATCTATTGATCCAGTGTTTAAAAAGATTTAATGAATATGAAAGGAGAAGACTCTTGAATCATATATATACTTGATGTGACAATTATCAAATGTACAATATCAGATTCTCAATATGATGTCTTAATCTTCATCATGGTTGGTTTCAATATCTTCTAATTGGTAATATTTTTGAAAGATATTAATATTGTTACGCAATATAAATACTCCTCTTAATTGTATTTGAATTTATTCAAGGCTTACAATACAATTCTCCAAACATAACACAATACTCTTCTCAAATTTTTTATTTATTTTTAATCACGAAAACATATCAATTTACAAAGCCGAATCATTCACCCAACACCTTCCCAGATACATGATATAAATGAAAATAATTGATATGCTAATCAGTGTATATTTATAGAAGTGTGATTGTTTTTTTTTTTTATAAAAATTTCACTCTACATTTTTTTCATTCTTTTTATATACTGTGTTTTTGAGACTTAGGTTGCATTTGGTAATGGTGCGGTGCGGTGTTTGTTTTTGGTTTTGATTTGGGTTGGGTTGGATTTGATTTGGTGTGATTTTATTCCAAACTATGTTTGGTGCAGATGATTTTGGTATGAGAAAAAGTGATACTAAAAAACCAAACCATGTTTGGTAGAGTTGGTATGGGTTGAAATTCTGAAACCAAACCATGTTTGGTAACTTGGAATGGTTTCACATTTTATTTATAAATATTAAATTTTATAATATTAAAATATATTTAATATTAATATATTAATTTTTAGGAAAGATAATAAAACTATAATATTAAAATATATTAAATTTCCAAAAATATATTTTAATATTAAAATATTAATAATATATTAATATTAATATATTAATTTTTAGGAATGATAATAAAATTATAATATTAAAATAAATTCCAAAAATATATTTTAATATTAATATATTAATTTTTAGGAAATATAATAAAACTATAATATTAAAATATATTAAATTTCCAAAAATATATTTTAATATTAATATATTACAATATATTAATATTAATATATTAATTTTTAGGAAAGATAATAAAACTATAATATTAAAATAACTTTTAGGAAAGATAATAAAACTATAATATTAAAATAACTTCCAAAAATGTATTTTAATATTAATATATTATAATATATTAATATTAATATTAATATATTAATTTTTAGGAAAGATAATAAAACTATAATATTAAAATATATTAAATTTCCAAAAATATATTTTAATATTAATATATTAATATTAATATTAATATATTTCCATATATATTTTAATATTAATATAATTTCCAAAAATATATTTTAATATTAATATAAATATATTAATATGGTGCAACTATTTGGTTTTGGTTTGGAGTGAGATGGTGCAATCATTTGGTTTTGGTTGCTACAGTACCGCACCACCAAAAACCATCTCATTAGATGGTTCCAAAATCATGGGTTGGTACCATTGGTATGGTACTGTTGTACCAACACCAATCCTAACAAACATGGATTGGTACCACCATTTCGTACTAAAACCAAAAAACTGGTACCAAAACCAGTTACAAAACAGGGCTTTAGTGACCACTTGCACATCCAAAATAGTCCCACATCGATTATATATTGTATAACACACATTTAAATAATAAAGTAAGTTGCATGTTGAGAATGTCGTGCCCAGTAGCATGGGCTTTTTTTTTAATCACGAAAACATATTAATTTACAGAGCCGAATCATTCACCCAACACCTTCCCAGATACATGATATAAATGAAAATAATTGGTATGCTAATCAGTGTATATTTATAGAAGTGTGATTTTTTTTTTTTATAAAAAATTCACTCTACGTTTTTTTCATTCTTTTTATATACTGTGTTTTTGAGATTTAGAGACCACCTGTACATCCAAAATAGTCCCACATCAGTTATATATTGTATAACACATATTTAAATAATAAAGTAAGTTGCATGTTGAGAATACCGAGCCCAGTAGCATGGGCTTTGTGACCAAGCGGGGCATTAAGGTGACTGGTTGTGTGGACTAGGATCCAGTCTGGGTTGGTGAACCATCATCCAACTTCCATAAAACAAATTTGGCGCTCACCCGGGCTCCCTCCGGGTTAGTGAGGGCCCAACCTACCATGGGAGCAAACCAACAAATTGAGTTCAACGGGGTTAAATGGAGGGGCTCCACAATCATATGAGTCGGATCAACTTGGCCCATTGGTTGCAAAGGGGTGAATGGTCATCATGCCTGGAAAAAAAAAACACCGCTACCTCTACACAACCCCTCTAAAACCTATAGAGCCATAATGCTCAAATAAAAATGCAAAGAAACCACTAATTCCTTTTCTGTTTCTATTTCGAGGTCTATTTTTTCTTTGTTGGAAGCTAATTCTTTTTCTACTTCAAGATTGGTTTCTTTATTATTGCATGCCAGCTGGATATTTAGACACACAACCATTTTTTATTAATTTCAACCAAAATATTTAATTTATTTTTATTCATTAGCAATTTTTTATATTTGATTTAAGTATCTATTTTTTAAGTAACAATAATATTTTTATATTTTTTACTACCAAATATCAAGCAAAAATAAGAATAAAAGTATCTCTCATATATAAAGCACTTCAATGTTTGATAATATGTCTCGCACACCCTCTTCCTCTAATAGTTCATTTCACTCAATTGTTACTTGAAACTTTGAAGCTTGGTTATGATGTGAACTGTAAAGCTATTCGTAGATACACAGTAGTCGAAATAATTGTGTACAGTCATAGAGTCTGAAGTTTGCTATATTATTTTATAAAACTGTGAGTTAAAAAAAATAAAAAATAAACTCCCAATTTTATTTTATTTTTGTCCCACATCGGCTAAATAGTGTATAAGATATATTCTAATAATAAACTAAGTTTGTTGTTGAGAATGCCGAGCCCAATAGCGTGGGCTTGTGACCAAGCGGGGCATTAAGGTGGCTGCTTGTGAGGGCGAGAGTCCAGTGTGGGTTTGGTGAACCATCATCCAACTTTCATAAAACAGATTTGGCACGTACCCAGAGACCCTCTGGGTTAGTGAGGGCCCAACCCACCATGGGTTGGAAAGCAAACCAACAAATTGGGAATTAGGGGTTAAATGGAGGGGCTCCACAATCATATGGGCCAAAAATTCGGGCCGCCCATTGGTTGCAAAGGGGTGAATGGGCATCATACCTAGCGTGCCAACGGGATATCTAGGTCACACAAACAACCACTTTTTTATATCATAATATTACAAAATATTTTTTATCATTTAATATGTATTATATATCATATATCTATAGTTCTTATAATAGTATGACAGTATTGTGTTTTTTATACACTATTTATATACTTTCGTTTTTAATATTTAAACAAAATAATTATTTTATTAAATATTTTTATCCCTTATAATAATTTTAACCGTTACAACTTTTCTCTATATATTTTATGTTTCTTTATGTACTTTCTTTCTTAATATTTAAACAAGATACATGTATAGTAAATTTATTAGTTACAACTCTTTCAACTGCAATAATTAAGAGTTTCTATCATTGTAGAGATTGTTTCTCTACGTTTGTATTGCATTTTACATTTTTTTAATTTAAAGAATATCTATTTTATTCATTCAATATTTGTATCCTTCATAATAAATTTATTCAAGGGAAAAAAAAATGTAAGAAAGATATGATCAAGCTTTGTAAGGAGTAAGGCTATAAGATTTAAGTAAAAAGTTTGTTATCACGATAGAGGTAAACTCTTATTCGTAGATGTTGGATTGTGAGCTGAATTAAGAATTTCACTGGACTTTTTTTTTTTTTTTTTGATAAGCAATTTCATTGGACTTTTTCACATATACTGACCAGTATTTGAAAAGATTTCATGAATCTGAAAGGAGAAGACTATTGAATCATATATATACTTGATGTGACAATTATCAAATGTACAATATCAGATTCTTAATATAATGTCTTATATCTTCATAATGTTTGGTTTCAATACCGTTACGAAATATTGATACTCATTCTATAATTTTTTTTGAGATCGATATTGTCCAAATTCATTATGTTGTTACCGCAACTGTAAAAGATATGCATGATCGCGAACCATGATCTTCATATGAATTGTATTTGAATTTATTCTATGCATACAATAAAATTCTCCTAACATAACACAATACTCTCTCATTTTTTTTTATCACAAAAACGTATCAATTTATGGAAAGGAATCATTCACCCAACACCTTCCGAGATGCAAGATAATAATTGGTATGCTAATCACTGTATATTTATAAAAGTGTAACTTTTTTATATATAAAAGTTCACTCTACATTTTTTTCATTATTTTTATGTATTGTGTTTTTGAGATTTAGACATCACCTACATGTCCTGCACAGTCAAACTAGTCCCACATCGACTAAATACTGTATAATATATATTTTAATAATAAACTAACTTGGATGTTGAGATTGCCAAGCCTAGTAGCGTGGGCTCTAGGTCAATATGGTGGCTGGTTGTGTAGGCTAGGTGGTTATATCGTCACTATTATCAATATTGATATCATCATCGGTTCAGATGTAGGATACCTATCTAGAAGTTTTCGCAACTCAATCATAAATGATGGAATCATCAAAGATTTGACCCTTTCGAACTCTATTTGTAACTCACTAGAGGCCCGGGAAACAAAGAGAAGATGTGTATGAACGAGATATCCATCAACAAGAAAAAGGAAAAGGATTGAATAGAGGAACTCCCGAACATTTGGCGATCTCAGATGTGTCGATATCAATGGTGACTCATTATTTGGATGAATCATTTCTTCGGACATAAGAAGATTATATAAACACTTACTCGAAATCTCATTTATCTGATTCCATTGTGGAAGACACAATTTTTTCTGAAGAACTCGCCATGATATATCTGATCCATGCATAATATCATGAAAAATGGATACAAATTTTTGACTGCTACTTAGTATCGGCAATAGGTCTGAAAAAGTATCTAAAAATATCAAATTTAGATATTTGTACCCTGTTGAAGTAAGGAACCATGGCATATATGTTTGGAATAGATTCCATTTTGAGAGAGTTGAAAAAGCACTATCTCGTTGAAAGGTTCTATACATCTGTCCTTTCTCAACATATTTCTTTAGACAAAGACTCCATTTTTTCCTCTTTCCGGATGGTAAATATTTCCCAGAACATGGAGTGTGAATTAAACCCATGTTTGAATTGAAATTGAGATACTGATGCAAGTTCTTCCCTTCTGAATCAGATACATTCATATCTGAAAGAGGTTGACAATAAGTTCTTTCAAAATTGACTATTTGTCCATTTGTTAGAGGTGTTCTAGAAATGTCTGCGACCGAGTAAATAGCTCTACGAACGAATGGATCGGATCGACTTGGCAAATGGAAAGATTTGTACAAGTTATATGTTTCGTCACCACTTTGTGGAAAATCATTAGGTATGAATATGTTAGAAACCTGTGACTCGATTGGTGAAATAGTATCTCTCCCCCAAAAAGCATGTTTTTTTTTACCGACGCACAACGAAAATATTTTGTTGTGAATGAACAAGATATTGAGGAATTGTCCATACGTAAAATCATAATTACCGATACGGGCCTTTTCCACATAAAAATGGAATCTTTTGTTACAATAGAAGTAGAAGTGATGTGGATTATTCAGGAATTGAAGTCGATTTGCTTTATAAAAAGAAGATATCAATGAACTTCTATGAAATGGTTTCACGGGATTCAGCCAATTGTCCTGATCGTGGGATATCATTGAGAAATAGGAATCCATGTTATCAAAGGATTTCCTGCGATTATTTCGAGTACGGAATGAGTCAATCATCCACTTTGGTATCTTATTAAACAAAAATGGTGATATTCTTCCTCCATTGATCAAGAATTTCAATTTTGGGGAAGTATCATGATCATCCAATAAGAAGGGTTTCCATTTTTTCAAATAAATGATTTGAAGACTTATTGATTCTAACAACTGATTGCAGAGTTGATCATTCGGATCATTTTATTCATAGACGTAGATCTCGGACCTATGAATGGGGATATTCCTGAAACTCACAAAGAAAAAGGGAAGTGAGTTAGACAAAAAGAAAAGCAACTTGGACAAAAAAGAAGTGACTTGGACAAAAAGAAACGAAGTGGCTTAGACAAGTCTTTTTTGTCGATAGCCTCAGACCAATCAATCGAATATTGATTAATACGTAATCGGTCGAAAACTACTTGAAAACGGCTCTTCTGCTCAGAAACGAAATGTTCCAAATGTTCATGGAAATTCTTGCTCCCATTGGACCATTTGTATCTACATGCATTATGATCCCGATTCATGGATCTCTCGGTTCAAGAAATAAAAATAAGTGGATTGAACCATTTCTTCTCACTCTTTTTCAAATTTGATAAATGTCGATTGATCGTATATTTCATTATAGGTCTATGATTCAGAGTATCCTTCCCTATTTGATCCCTTTGAATTCCATATTCAAAGTTGCGATCGGATCTATTCATTAAAAAGAATCGATTCAATACATTTCTTATGCACCCATAGATGCTATATTGGATTTTAAATAAACACACCTTCTTGTGTAGCATTGATAAGAATAAACAAGGTGAGGGCCCAACCCCATATGGGTTGGCAAGCAAACCCAACAATTAGGAATTAGCGGTTAAATCAAGGCTGTCAAAATTGGGAGTCTAGGTAGAATTGTTTTGGGCCCGTAGAATCGTAAGTATAATCATAAAATTCTACCAATTTGTCACAAAAATAATTCAATTTCACTTCATAAACAATAATATCTCTATAATATAACAAAAAATAATTTATATAAATAAAAACACTACCTTAAAGTCATAGCAATGTGCAAATATTTGAATTATATCACGTTACTGCTTACTTAAAAGCTTTAAAACTAATTGAAATTAAAACACAATTTCTAGAAACTTAAACAAATATCATTTAACAAACTTAATATAAATTTCATCAATGTATTATACTAACTCAAAATAATAAATAACCACCAACTTAGAATAAAAAATTACTCGTACACAACATCACTGCTAAATAAGATCATTGTTATGGTCATAGTCTTCATCCAATTCACAACCACCGTCAAAATCATCGTCGCCAACATCATTACTACTATCCTCCTCATTATCAACACCATACATGTTCATCTTACCAAATTCTTCATCATCATCTATTTCATGAATTTCCTTCACTAAAGCATACAAATAAACAAAGAAAAATATTATAATTCATATGATAAAATTACAAATTTAAATAAAAAATTTAAAATTAATTGGAACATATAATTTATTTAATGTAGTTCATTTCTGATTTTTTTTACATAATAGTCAAATATTTATTTTGAAATTTTAAATCATAATAAAAATTTTGTTTTCAATATATTGGACCTTTAATTATCTTTTTCATAAATTTGGCTACATATTGAAATATTTGACTAAATCATTAACATTTTAGGCCTCATATGGATGAATCAACCCTAAAACTATTATTTTAGCAAAAAAATACCAAAAATACATGTGAATACAAAGTGGTGTGTGTGTGAAAAGCTTACCTTTTACAAAAAAAAATTAAAAAAAAAATTGAAGAATCTTACGATTCTACTAGTATGATTCTACCCGATTCTACTAGGATTCTACTTATTTTAGCCCAAAACTTTCCTAAAATAGCAAAATCGTGTAGAATCGGTAGAATAATACGATTCTAATCCGATTCTACCTATACAAACGATTTTGGTGCGATTTGAATCGTTTTGGGGTTCTAGGATTGTAGAATAGTATTTTGACTACTTTAGGTTAAATAAATAGAAGGATCTATTTGACTCATTGATTGCAAAGGGGTGAAGCCAGCTGGATATTTAGCCCCACACACAACCACTTTTTATTGAATAGGGTTCGTAAAATATTCATAGGAATTTTTTTTATATATATATGATTAAGCTTCGTATGGAGTAAGGTTATATAGATTTAAGGAAAAAAAAATTTAGGGTCCATTGCGAGCATGTAACATTACACCACTGCCATTTCTTTGCTGAATCAAATGGTATATATGCTCTGCAAAGGTAGAACCGAACCAGTATATACTCTGGCCATGGTGACCACCATTTAAAAAACATTACACCATTGCCATTTCTATAACATCTTTGCCAAATAAAGAATGTGACGACCATCAAATGTACAATATCAAATTCTCAATTTGATATATTACATATTTCATTCATAGTTCGTTTCGATACGTTACGTATAATCTGATTTGTAATATTCGGTATTGATATTGTTACGTAACATTGATACTTGTTCGATACTCACTTTTGAGATTAATATTGACTTAATCCGTTAAATCATTACCGCAATCGTAATGAATACCGTGATCTCGAACCATGATCTTCATATAATTTGTATTAGAATTTATTCTATATCATACAACATATCAATCATCCGGAGCTGAATTTTCCCACAACATATACATTCTGAGATACAAAATACAAATGAATATAATTTGGTGCGTTAATTCTCTCTAAATTTATATTAGTTATGAAGTGTGATTTTTTTTTTTTCCTTTTCTCTATACAGTTTTTGTTCTTTTTTATAGATACTTGTTGAAGATTTAGAGATGCCGACACATTCCCACATCGGCTAAATACCGTATAATATATATTTTAATAATAAACTAAGTTGGGTGTTGAGAATGCCGAGCCCAATAGCGTGGGCTTGTGACAAGCGGGGCATTAAGGTAGTTGGTTGTTGTGGACTTAAGGTCCAGTGTGTGGGTACATTGAGCCACATCCAACTTCCATTTGGCGCGCACCCGGGCTCCCTCCGGGTTAGTGAGGGCCCAATCCACCATGGGTTGGCTAGCAAACCGACAATTGATTGAGTTCAAGGGGTTAAATGGAGGGGCTCCACAATCATACGGTTCAGACTTGGCCCAATGGTTTTCAAGGGATGAATATGGAACATCACACCCAGCTCAGCCGGATATTTAGTCACACACACAACCACTTTTTATTAATTTTAACCAAAATATTTAATTTAGTTTTACTCATTAATTTAAGAAGTATCTATTTTTAATAACAAATATTTTTTTTCATTTTTCTATTACCAAATATCAAGCAAAAAAGAAGAATAAGTATCTCTCTTTTTTATAAAGTACTTCTATAATTAGTGAATAGGAAAGAAAGTATTTGGAATATTATGCTTTAATTTTTAATAAAAACATAAATTTAAATAAACACACTTCGTATGTCTTGGTTTTTATTTTTAAAAGAATAATTTATAATTATTAGACGTGAATTTTTTATTATTATTTTGCACTAAAACAAAATTATGAATTGTACACAACTTACACACACATGTAATTAGGGCTATAAATGAGCCGTGCCGAGCCGAGCCGAGCTTGGCAAGTTCAAGCTTGTTTATTTATTAAATGAGTCTAAAAATTGTGTTCAAACTTGGTTCATTTGTTAAACCAACAAGCCCGAGCCGAGCTCTAGTTTTAGTGAACCGAGCTCGAGACAACACTATATGTGTGCATTGAACAACACCAAGCCTCATACCCGAGACTTAGAAATGATCTGAAGCAAAGGTAAAACAAGAAACCACCTTTCAAAACACTATAGATTGAGACTTTTGAGAAAGAAGTCTCGTAACCTCAGAATCTCGAGAATTTCTGTAGAATAGGATTTCTTTAAAAATCCACACGATGAAAATGACCGTCTTGCCCCCGGTTTCCGTCGTTCGCCTGTCCTGGCTACGGGGGTAGGTGAAAACGGGTTTTTCTTTTTAAATACGAATGAGTTGGTTTTCAACACTTGAAAAACTCCGTTTCCTTCAGACAGCCAGATAAGAGTGACTAAAACTCCAAGGATTCTTATAATGTCCAAAAGGACAATGAAGGAAGAACAATACGTTGGACTCACGGAACACAACCATCCATTTTCAACTCCACAAAATCAAATGACAGCACGAGGAAGAGGTTTGACACCATGTCGTAACCGAATGCTCAAGGAGTGACATACAAGTCAAAAACATATCCACTAGTATACCAAGGATTAACAAGGAATGCTTAGGAGAATGAACTAAGCACGAGAAACAAGACTGCAAAGCTACAGTACCTCGAGTACTTAATAAAATCACTTAGACCCCTTAATATCATGAAAAGGGAAAACTAGTGGCCGATACTACGGAACTAACTAGTTTCAATCAATACCTCTTCCAATTCATTATAACATCAATTTCACATTTGTTACTAACTCTCTATATCACTAACAGAATCAATAGATTATTACCACACCACCAGATAAGTTCAATCATAACTTGTCTAACCCAACCAAAATCTCAAAATACGGTTGATAACCCATTCCTCAAAAGGTGAAAGGCACCTAAAGGCCTATACAACAACATCCACTAAGTTCACAATCTCATCACCCACCTTCTCTAAGGTCTCAAATCTCAATTGATACTAAAATCAATCTATGACCTCAAATCTCCATAGAGATCACACAACTAACCACGATCACAAAACTATCACCCGCCTTCTCTAAGGCCTTAACATAAATTAACTCTATAGTCCATCACTAACCTCAACTATCCAAAGAGGTCACTAAGCCAATATACTTAACCTCCCCCAAGGGCACAAAAGTATATAATCATAAGTATAAAAATATACATTTCATTATACTTGAACAATTACCGCATTTAATTCATGTTTTCATTTGAGTTGTTACACGTGTTAGGGGCATGGATGCCGAATGGGTTGGTTTCTTTTGCCTGGGTGTTCTCCCTAAGCACTTGTGGTGTTCTTAACCTTGACGTTGTTGTCTCGGTTATCCGTTGATTTAGCATTGGGACTTCTTTTCCCTTGCTTTGGTTTCTTGACTCCTATGTGGTTGTCATGATAGTAGTGTTCAGGTACTCTCTGAGATTCGATCGTTTAGCGTTCCTTATCCATAGTGAGAGTGTTGGTGATTTATTGACCTTGATGGAAATAGTATTTTGAGATTTTCACATAGTGATATGATGAGGTGATTTCATCCTTGAGGTATAGATTTTCTCTAGGAATGGAATAATGGTTTATATATATATACATATATATTATATATATATATATTGATGATGGTTGTGTTAGTACGCAAGGATGTGAGTGATTTTCCTCCTGTATTCTCGGGGAGGGGGATTTGAGCCTTCCTTGGTACCAGTTGTGGATTTTGATTCCTATGGATATTAGAGGTGAGTGTGATTCCCTCTGTTTGGATCTTCTGGATAGCGTTGTGAGCGCTTGATAATTTGTTAGATTGGACCTGGGTGTCGTGTACCTAGTGTACGTTGTGAGAGTAGTGTAGACTACCGGTGTTGGTACTTGGAGTACGAGTCTTAGTTGTACCTTATAGACTTATGTTGTGTACTTATATATATATATATATATATATATATATATATATATATATATATATATATATCCCCGATATATACTCGTTTAAGGTAACATATGAGTACGTGCCTTGGGTGGTTGCGTAGTTGGGATTTGTTGGGCTATATATCTTTCTAGATAGTTTTGCATTACCTAAACAGTCAGAGAATGTGGTAGTTAGGATATTGTTTTTCCACTGAGCTTATTTGCTCACAGGGGTATTTCATCGCCCCCTGGTATTCCCACGCCAGGTTGCAGGAAATGTTACGGCTACGGGCAACATGCGGTGCAACGGCAGTTTTCTATTGTTTTCCTTGTTATAGGTTTTGGAGTTACTCAGGGTGGTGATGCGGTTACAGCTACAGCGTGGCTGGTTTGGGGATGATAGTTATCTTATGTCAGCTTCTTTACCCATGTTTTGTGGGATTGTCATATATTTCTCTTGGGAGCCAGTCTGTTAGCATATCCCTATTGGTGTATCTTTTATTTCCTGTATTTATTATTTCAGGATGTCATTGTATCTATTCGGCACTGTCATGTATTTTTCTGTATTCTTATTCGAGCATTTGTGGCTCTGTTGATTATAGAGGGTTGTGTAGGGGTTGGTGGTTTATTTCCACTGCCTCGGCCCTAGTAGGATTGATGAATGTTGGGCCTGTGAGCCATTGATATTATCGAATTGTTATTGGCAGGTTATTCTATTGTAGTTGTGTGTCCGGATGTTCCATTTATAAACGGAACTCTGCCTAATTTTCGTTAGATTTCGCTGCTTTGTTCTATCATTCTATTGGGTATGAAATATACTATTTTATCATTATTCCATACGTTTTCATGGTTAATGATATCTCAGTTGGTCACTCATTATAAGGATCACATCCTGGATTCCTTGGATGTCCCGGTTCGGGAGTCTTAGGAATTTAGGGGCGTGTCAGTTTGGTATCAGAGGATACTATTGAGTTTTTATTATTCGATTAGGCATGAAGTATATTTTTCATTGTTATTCCATGTTGTGGAGCTAGGGTGGGTTGGTGGTTCATCATCCAACTTCCATAAAAAAAATTCGGCACGGACCGGGCACCCTCCGGGTTAGTGAGTATCCAACCCACCACGGGTTGGCAAGCAAACCCAACAATTGCAATTAAGGGCATGTTTGGTTGGGGTGTTTTTGTGTTTGTTTATGTGTTTATAAACTTGTTTGGTTAGTGTTTTTGGGATATGTGTGTTTAAAAACACTTTTTCACTTTAGGCAAATTTTAGGCATATGAGAATAAACATGAATTTGGTGTTTATTGGGGTGTTTATCACTTACATTTTCTTCACTTTATAATATATTTTATTATTTTAATATTTATATTATTAATTTATTATATATTAATTTATAAATATATTCTATTTATTTATTTATTATTATTTTATTATTTAATTCATTTTATTTATAAATTATTTATTCATTTTTAATTATTTAAAAATATATTTTATTAATTTATTATTATTATACTCATTTTATATTATTATTATGAAGTATTTATTTGTTATTATATTTACTTATTATTTATTATTATATTTATATTTTTTATTATATTTATTTATTATTATTATTTATTTCATTTTGTTTATTATTTATTATTTTTATTATATGTTTAAATATGTTTTATGTAATTTATTATTTATTTTATTAATTTATTATTGTTATTTATTATTTAGTCCATTTTTTATTATTATATTTATTTATTATTATTGTATTCATTTATTATTATTATTATATTATATTATATTTATTATTTATATTATTAAATTAGTATTTATATTATTAAATTAGTATTTATTAATTCATATATTAATTTATAAATATATTTTATTTATTTATTTATTATTATTTCATTATTTAATTCATTTTATTTATAATTATTTATTCATTTTTAATTATTTAAAAATATATTTTATTAATTTAATATTAATTTATTATTATTATACTCATTTTTTATTATTATTATGAAGTATTTATTTGTTATTATATTTACTTATTATTTATTATTATATTTATTTATTTTTATTTATTTCATTTTGTTTATTATTTGTTATTTTTATTATATTTTTAAATATGTTTTATGTAATTTATTATTTATTTTATTAATTTATTATTATTATTTATTATTTAGTCCATTTTTTATTATTATATTTATTTTTTATTATTGTATTCATTTTTTATTATTATTATATTTTATTTTATTTATTATTTATATTATTAATTTTTAATTATTGATTTTTAATTTTTCAATTTCAACCCAAAAAATATCCCTACCAAACATACTTCTGTTTTTGGATGAATAAACAAAAAAACAAAAAACGTGTTTTTTGTTTATTTCAACACAAACACAACTCTACCAAACAGGCCCTAAGAGTTAAATCGAGGGGCTCCCCAATCATATGGGTCCGGGTCAAACTTGACCCATTGGTTTCAAAGGGATGAATGGGCATTATACCAGACGTGCCAGTTGGATATTTAGCCCCACACACAACCACTTTTTATTATTTTTATTCATTAAATACTTATATCCTTTATTGTAAACTTAGCCGTTATAAAAAAAAATTATGTAATTTTTGTTTTTAATATACTTCTTTTCTAATATTTAAACAAGATAATTATTTTTATTCGTTCAATTTTTTTTAAGAAGGTATTATTTTTTTAATATTCATTGGAATTATTTTTATGAAGCCTATGAGAAAACAATGTGAGTTTGATTTCAGCAATGAATTAACTTTTCTAGCAAATGATTCCTTCCATGAGGGAAATGAATAAACTGAATAGCAAAAGACTATCTCATTTACCCTCCTGTTCTCAATAGATTTTAGAAATTGAATAAATGAAGCATATAACGGCAGCTTTATTAATTAATATTTTTTTTCTGCGAAAAAAGTAAACTACATTTCATGGGCATTGTCTTGCCTCTCGAGGTAGTATTTAGTAACATAAAATATTTTTTACTTTTTACGGTTAAATATTGAAAAGCGTAAATAAAAATCAAAGTATCTCTCGTTTTAAAAAGTACTTCTATAATTAGTGAATAGAAGAGAAAGTATGACCAAAAATATAAAAAAATACTTCACTATTTTTGACACGATCAAACACCTTGCACTAAGTTTGATAATGTTTAATTTCACAGATCTTGACAATTCACTATCAAATATTCAACATTATGTTCGCTAAAGACTCTGTGAGTGCAAGAGAGCGATTGGAAGGCTTGGAGTGTGTGCGAGCTCCAAAACCCTATGCATGAATCATGATTATTTAAAGTCCTTTTGCGTTGCATTACCTCCCCTTTGGTAAAATACACTGACCTCCGCATATGTTTAATTCAAAAACCCTAGGTGTGAATAGTGATGATTTTAAGCCCTTTTGCGGTAACTCCCCTTGGGTAAAATATATTGACCTCCGCAAATATTTGAATCGATTATGCATGGTTTCAATAATCGATATTTATTACATTGCGTATCCCTATTAGTATCGAAAACACACACCTATAACCAATATTTATTATACTGAGTACCCCTATCACCCCGGCGATAATATCAATATTTATTTGTTTGATATTTATTACATCGAGTACCCTTATCATCCCGCGATACACATTAACATTTGTTTGTTTGAGTTAAAATTTTGGAGTGATGACACGTAAGTATTAAACAAACCCTATAAACACAATTGGATGCTCGAGATCCACCGAATGCTTTTTCGATCACGCAATGGGAAAACTTTTACTTCGAATAGAAGCTCTTAAAGAAATTTTCCTCCTATTTCTTTTCAAAGGGATGATGGAACTTTGATAGTTCAAATTGTCGCACTCCATTCTTAAGTGACTATGGTTTTTATTTTATTAAATACTTCATACGATCATTTAAATATACAAATTCAAAATTGTATAAAGCATACATTACAAAATTAGTCCAATCCTCAATTATGAGGTCAGATTATTGATTTCGATCAATATTAGAATGCTTTTGCAATATAAAAATGATAAAAAGGACATGACTAAATCCACTTAATTCTGTTTCATTTCAAAAGGCATAACAGATTTTTTTTAGCCTTGCTTCTTTTTATTTTGTTGTGATTACAAAAAGCTGCTGCTTCCGAGAGACACGTTCCTTTAAAGGAAGCTGGTTGTTGCAATTGCTTATGTCAAATTGCATATAATATAAGTACTTTTGTGTACCAAATAATTGAGTGTGCATTTTTCACAAAAATAAATAAATAAAAGGATGTGATATTTATCAAATGTACAATATCACAATTTCAATATGTTATATTATATCCTCATATGCATTTTCTTTTAATTTATTCAAGCATGCAATACATCTTTGCTAACATAATACAATACTCTTCCATCCTTTCTTTCAACCGTAAGCACGAAAATTTATTAATCATAAAGATCTGAATCAACCATCCAACATATTCCGCGATACAAAATACAAATACAAATAATTCAGTAAAGAACAAATCAACTTATAAAGTTTTGCCCCAAACAAGATGATTTTTATTTATTCACTTTTAGACAGTTTCGGTTGTTCTTCGTACTTATATATTGTTTTGTATCAACCAATTTGTTTTACTAATGAATGGAATGTATTGTTTTTTTCGCTAACTATATCAAGTTGATCCCTTCAATTCCCTACATGCCGTTGGGTTGAAATGGTCGGCTTGATAAAGATGAGGTTTTGTAGTTCAGAGCATAAAGAGGGTTTGAGTGAACATCATACATATAGTTTGTTAATTTTCACTCTATATCTCTATACTACTAATAGAACTGTAATTTAAAAAAAATATATTCTATTAATTTTTTCTTTTGTTCAACTGTTTTAATGAACTTTCTTTTTTAAAATTCAGAGATCAAATAGTCCCACATCGATTAAATACTCAATAACACATACCTTAATAGTAAACTAAGTTAGAGGTTGTGATTGCCGAGCCCCGTAGCGTGGGCTTGTGACCAAGCGGGGCATTAAGGTGGCTGATTGTTGTGGACTAGGTCCAGTGTGGGTTGGTGGTCCATCATCAAACTTCCATACAACAAATTTGGCACGTACCCGGGCACCCTCCGGGTTAGTGAGGGCCCAACCCACCATGGGTTGGCAAGCAAACCCAACAATTGGAATTAGGGGTTAGGGTGAATGGACATCATACCTGGCGTGCCAACTGGATAATAGCCACACACACAACCACTTTTTATTAATTTTGACCAAAATATTACTATTTTTCTTTGTACTTTTATTAGGTATCCATTTTCTGATAATATATAATTATTTTTATTTTTATAAAGTATCCCTATAATTATCGAATAGAAGAGAAAGTGTTTGGAAAATTATGTTTTAATTTTTAATAAAAACACAAATTTAAATAAACAAAATTTGTATGTCTTGGTTTTAATTTTTTTTTAAAATAATTTATAATAACTAAAGGTGATTTTATTTTACATTTTGCACTGAAAAAAAATAATGAATTGTACCCACAACTTACACACTGTAAGGCCTTCATTTCATTCACAAACTGGTTGATATCAAACACCTTCCATTATGTTTGAATGTTTATTTTCGCCAAACTTAACGATCCACTACCAACATTTACCATTATGAGGCTTGGAGTGTGTGCGAATATATGTTTGAGTCAAAAATCCTATGCGTGAATCATGATTATTTAAAGCGCTTTCACGTTAACTCTCTTTGGGTAAAATACATCAATATTTCTTTGTTTTATATTTATTACATCAAGTGCCCTATCATCTGTTAGGGTGTGACGAAATTTAAGTGATGTTATGATTAGTGGTGTTAGCATTGATGAAGAGAATTAGAGCAAAAGAAGTTCAAAAGAAAAGTTGCAGTGAAGAACCACCGAGTACTCGGTAGGTACGCAATTGTGCGAACTTGCACATTTGAAGAAAAATAGCCAGAGGCTTGTGTTTTTATCGATTACTCGGTGACCCAGTTTCGGGTTTTTTAGTCTTCCATTTTTAATTAGGAGATTACAATCTTAGAGACTTCCTTTTAGGTTTGGCTTGTTCACCACTATGTTTTCCTATATATATTGGAGTATGATGGCTAGGGTTTTGTGTGAAGAAATACAGAGCAACAAAAGTGTGAGAATAGAGAGGGAGAGAGACACAGTAAAATTGGTAGATTTATGAGTGATAATTTCTTATTGAGTGTTTTTTATTATTTAATAAAAGAGTTGTTGTTTTTGTGTGTATGATCTTGGGCGGGATTAATTCTTAAGCAATGAAAAAATAATTAATTCTCAACAAGTGGTATTAGAGATATGGCGACAACTTCTGATGTCAAGTTTGCGGTGGATAAATTTGATGGAAGAAAGAACTTCAGTCTCTGGCAAATTCGGATACAAGACTTGTTAGTTCAACAAGGTTTGGATGATGCGCTGGACCAGAAGCTTGCAGATATGGATGCAACAAAGTGGAGCAGAATCAACTCGAAGGCAGTGAGTACCATTCGGTTGACTCTGACAGATGATGTTGTATATGATGTAGTCGACAAAAAATCTGCAGCAGATTTATGGAGAAAATTGGAAGATCTCTATATGGGAAAAAATGTTACGAATCGGTTAATCTTAAAGAAAGAGTTGTATTCTTTTCGTAGGAAATAATGTGTGGACTTGCATACTCGTCTTGGTGAGTTCAATAAAATTATATGTGATTTATCTAATCTTGGTGTACAAGTTAGTGACGAGGATAAATCAGTTATTTTATTGACATCGTTCGCTCAACTCATAAGCATCTGTTTAATACTTTGCTTTATGGAAGAGATATCGTGACGGTGGAGCAAGTGAAGAGTGCTTTATTTTCCAGTGAGAAAATAAATGGAGAAGATGAGGAAGTATCCAAGATGATCATGCTCTTGTTGCTGAGAGTAGAAGAAAATTTGAAATAAGACAAGGAGGACATGATAGATGGCAAGGTGGAGTTTCATGGAATAAGAAGCCATTTATGGAGCAACCATGCTACTATTGCGGAGAAAAAGGATATTACATACGGGAGTGTCCAAAAAGAAAAAAAAGTGGGTACAACACCATTGCAGTTGTTGAGACAAGAGAAGAAGATGATGACGTGCATGAAACCCTATCAATTACTGACAAAGAAGATGAAACAAATAAGTGGATTCTTGATTCTGCTAGCTCTCATCATGTGTGTCCTCATAAAGAATGATTTAACTTTTACAAACCATTTGTTGGTAAAAAAATTATGGGGAATAATTCTTCTTGTGAAGTCGTAGGAATTGGAACAATTAATATCAAGACAACAAATGAATTGGTAAGAACTTTGACAGATGTGTATCATGTTCCTAGTGTTAAAAGGAACGTGATTTCTTTGGGTGCATTGGTGTCAAAAGATTGTTGGTTTAAAGCAAATTATGGACTGCTGAAAGTAGGAAGAGGACCACGTATTATGCTCATTGGAAAGAAGGTCGGCAATTTGTGTGTGTTGTTAGGAAATACACTATTAGGTGGAGCAATTCCAAAGATGGTGTATAAATCCGTTTTAAAATATTAAGTCAAGGTGGAGAAATTTTGCCAATATGGAAATTGTTAAGGTGCGGCGATATTTAAGTGATGTTATGATTAGTGGTGTTAGTATTGATGAAAAGAATTGGAACAAAAGAAGTCCAAAAGAAAAGTTGCAGTGAAGAACCACCGAGTACTCAGTGGGTTTTTCACCGAGTACTCGGTAGGTACGCAATTGTGCGAACTTGCACATTTGAAGAAAAATGGTCAGAAGCTTGTGCATTCACTGAGTACTCGGTGGGAGTGTCACCGAGTACTCGGTGGCCCAGTTTCGGGTTTTTTAGTTTTCCTTTTTTAATTAGGAGATCACAATCTTAGAGACTTCCTTTTAGGGTTGGCTTGTTCACCACTCTGTTTTCCTATATATATTGGAGTATGGTGGCTAGGGTTTTGTGTTAAGAAATACAGAGCAACAAAAGTGTGAGAATAGATAGGGAGAGAGACAATAAAATTGGTAGATTTGTGAGTGATAATTTCTTGTTAAGCATTTTTTATTATTTAATAAAAGAGGAGTTGTTTTTGTGTGTATGATCTTGGACGAGATTAATTCTTAAGCAATGAAAAGAGAATTAATTCCTAACGTCATCCTACGATAGCATCGATATTTATTTGTTTGGCTTAACATTTCAGAGTGATAACACGTAAGTGTCAAACAATCCCTATAAACACGATTGGATGCCCGAGATCCAGCAAACACTTTTTTGATCAGGCAATAGGAAAACTTTTACTTCGAATAGAAGCTCTTAGAAAAACTTTTAACTCCTTATTCGTTTCGATGTGATGATGGAGCTTTGATAGTTTAAATTGTCGCACTCAGGGGGAAAAAAAAAATTGTCGCACTCCATTGTTAAATATCTGGATATTGATTGGAGACACCGGAAATACTTTTTTATTTTTTTGAATGTTAAGAATTACTTGCACACCCTGCCTCCAACTAGGCTTGAACCTTGGACCTGTCATTTGAGAGGTCCGGATACTTCTCAAAAATTCTGATGTTCATATTTTTTCTTCCTGCAATGCCATCTGATGTTCGCTTATTTTAGTTTGAAGACTTTTTTTTACCTTTTTGACAATTAAAGTCTTATCAAATTCCAAATTTAACATTATCAAACATGCCTTGAGCTTTGCAAATGTCTTGAGAATTTTGAGCCTCTTACCATAAGGAGGACTAGATCTATTAGATGGGTTTTCAAAAGATGTTTCAATCACCTCAAGCACTTTCTTCCTCTGATCATCATTGTAGAGAAAATCTGGGGCGTGATACTCCTTAACTCGCTAAGGCATGAGGCTACTGCAGCTCTGACATCACAATCTGAATGCTTTATCAAATTTCAGAAATTAAAGCTTCCAGTATTGGAGAAATTGCAGCGTGCATTGAATCACACTGGTCGTAGTATCTTGCAAAGGAATTAATCGGCGTTGCTTTGACAACAAAAGAGTTCATCGAGTGAGGATGGACGTTGACAAAGTCGATTTCCAATTCTCAAAAGTTGGTGCTCCTCTCTTTCTCGGGCTGTTTGTGTTTCCTTTTCATCATCACGCCCATAATCATCATTTTTTGTAGATTGACAAATTCATATCAGTATAGATTGACAAATTCAGTATTATAAAGTAAGAGATTTCACATATATAAATATTTATATATATTTACATAATACCAAAGACAGCACATTCTGAAGGAAATCACAAAGGGAAATCACACAATTCTGTTTCGAACTTTTTCATATTGGTATTGAACAACCAACATACTAGGACTAATAGAGTGGAATAGTTAAATTCACTGCATTTGGGCAAAATTTATAAGTTGTAGAAAGACATCAAGTTGTGATTTAGCAACTGGGTCGGATCTCCCCACTCGAAACATAGCCAATCAGAATTTACAATTTTCTATCATTTAAGCACATAGCACTACTTCTAGTGATTTGCCTATATACTACACAACACATTTCTATTGATCGTTCTCAACCTATAACTATTTGGATAAACACTGGTATTCACTATTTGGATATTCACTGAAACCATCACAAAAATCCCAAAACCATGTTTAACAAACCAAGCTGATGGAACCATATTTGAACAATAGCAATCTTTATATGTTTTCATGCATGAATGCAAATCCATGTATGCAAATCTCTAACCATCCACAAGTCATGTGCTCAGAGACTCCTTGCGGCCTAATGACTCATGTGTAAATTGTAATTCAACATTCATTTCTCTGCAGAGCTGAAAAACCAAAAAAGAAAAAATTGAACGATATAAATAAATCAAGAACATGATTTGTTTGGTCACAAAATTATATATACAAAAATGAACAATGAAAACAGAGAACTAAAAGGAGAAACATTAAATTTGCATAAACTAGTAAATATAACACTCAAGCTCATACTACGCCTTGACAAATATTCATAATGAGCTAAGATTCTGATTACTCAATAAAACACTGAAGATCAGATGTTGATTCTTTGTGAAAGTAACTATAATATTGTGAAAATGGCAGCGACTAATCATATATAATTGAAAGAGTACCAGAGTTTCTTCTTTTTCTTCTTTTTCCTTCTTATAGGTGAAAAAATGCAAAATGAATAGACAGTCAAACAGTGTTGTTAAAGGCGCGCCTAGGCGGGCAAGAGCGCATTTGACAACATTTACGCATTTATTATAGAGTATAAATGTTTTAGTAATAATTTTATATATTTTTTGTATTTTCCATTGTGCGCATCACTTCGCTCAAGCACGTGCCTCACGCCTAGGCTCTAGAGGACCTCTAGCCCCTTAGTGCGCCTTGCACCTTTAATAACTATGCCGTCAAAATACATACAAGAGAGCTCATTTGAAACTCCATATACTATATAGAATCAGCCAACTTAAAAAAAAAAAATCAAAACCATCTTAAGTTTCAACTTAACAAACCATCACCGGCACCACCTTCTACCAAGATATCATCAAAATTGTCACAAATTGATCCAAGGGGGCTGGAAATACACTACCAACAGTCGTCAGGACATTCATCGAGACTAAATGGTATCATATATATCACTAAAGCAAAAGCATCACAATGTCAACATGATCATCCAATTAACCACAAATGGCCAAAAGCACCATAATTCTCATAGGCTAATCTATCAAAACGATAAGTACCATTTATATTGCAGCTAAACCTAAACCAAGCATCAACAGCAGATAATCAAATAAACTTCTAATTATAATCATCTGTCATCTGTATGCTTCCAATTCAACAGACATGCATCACAAGTAGAGGACACTCATCTGTAACCACTAAAAAACCTGAAGTATTGATGTCTGTATTAAACAAAAAAAACTTCACTGTTTCCTCACAATCAAGCATGTCCAAAAGAATTGGAACATGCTAAAAACGGTGTTTCGCAATGTCTAACTTAAAGGGTAGGCAAATTATCCTCAAAACTACTTTAACCCCCAATGGAGACTCCACAGATAAAATATGCTTCCAATCTGACAGTCTATTTGCAAAAATTACAAATTAAGAGATTAGAAGGGAAGTTTTCGGTCTTTCCTACTTATCCAATTGAAATCAAAGTAATTAAAGAAAGAAGGCCAATGAAACAATCAAAGGGTTTTGTAGTCTGAAATCTGGCACATGCTAAGGGGAAGACATACCGTTTTACATGAGTGAATTTTAGGTGCATTTAATTTTCCATTTAGCGGAGGATGTGGGAGTAATAAATTTCTATGTTTTGTGTAAAGAGTCTAGACCTTCTGCCTCCAAAACCAAGGTAAAAGAAGATAAAGAGGATATAAATTTATACGTCACACCTAATTGACCATCTTTTGGCCCACGTATTACACACCAAAATTATACCTTTACATGGAGTCATCACATTATACAAGCACAAGAAAAACATCTCATCACAGCTTATCCTACATAATCGGACCTACTCAGACATTTGACAGATAACAGCCCTTTTAGAGGACTTCGATTATTTACTCCATAATCTTAAATAGAATACACTATGTTTCAACCTCAAAATAACATATTACTTATTATTAATTTCTACAACTTCGCACCACTTGACTTATATATCTACTCACCAACTGATCTGAAAGCCTTGTGCCATTCATTCCTTTTTCTCCTCATAAGACTTGTTTACAATCAATTTCTGTCTTACTTAGATACTAGTAGGAAGTAGATGGATAAATACCTGACTATAGCTTAAGTTATTTTTACAAATAATTGGAATGTTAGAGGAATAAATGGTGCTGTGATGCAGCATGAGGTTAAAAATATGGTAGCCACTTTAAATGTTGACATTATGTGTCTCATTGAAACTAAACTTAAAAAGGACAAAGTTTGCAAAGTGGAAGACTTTATCTGTCCTGGTTGGAATTTTTTGAAGCACCGTGTTTGGTCCTCCTGGTCCGTCTGACCATGCCAGCATCACCCTTAAGATCAATATGGAGGTTAGAAAGGATAAGAAACCTTTCAGATTCAACAATTATCAGTTTCTTCCCGTGATCTCTCAAGCCTGGAGCTAGTATGTGAAAGTAAAGCTCTCTGTGGTTCAAAGGTTAAAGCTTATCAAAGAAGCGCTGAAATTACTTAACAAAGAGAGATTTGAGGGCCTTTCCAACAAGCTCTGTGATGCTGGAAGGAAGATCCTGAATGCCCAGCAACTTATTGACACTTACCCTCTAAATGCTGAGCTGAAGATTAATGAGAAGGACTGCCTCCATAGTTTTTTTACTTTTGCCCATGCTGAAGAGTGCTTGTATAGGCAGCAATCGATAGTGAAATGGCTCAAGCCTGGTAATCAGAATACAGCCTATTTCCATAAGATTGCTAAGCAAAGGAAGGCTTTCGACTGCATAGAATCATTGGTTAGGTAGGATGGTACAAGAATTGATTCTCCTAGCCAGTTAATTTCTGAGATTGTAAACTACTATAAGGACCTCTTTTCTGGTCAGAATGCTGATATTTCCAGTACCCCATCTCTCAATCCCAAGCTGCCATAGCAATTTTTTTCAGTTCTGGTCAGTTACTTGAAGAGGTCAATGCTACCACCATAAACCTTGTTCCCAAGATCCTGAACCCCTCTAAAGTCAGTGACTACAGACCTTACTAACTTTCCCTAGTTAATGACCTCTTATCCCTTCCTAACTTGCCTTTGGGCCATCTTCCCATTTTACTTATTTAGGAGTCCCCCTTATCACCACTAGACTGAAAGCCCCAGATTGTACCGATTTGGTGGCCAAAATCACCAAAAGAATCAACAGCTGCAGTCACAAGCCGCTCTCTTTTGCTGGTAGACTCCAACTCTTGTCAGCAGTGGCTTTTTTTGCGCAGGTCTACTGGGCTACCTCTTTTATCCTACCTCATGCCATTTTGAGGCAACTTAATGCTGTGAAGAGAGATAATGATTCCAAAAAGGGGGAGCTAAAATGGGACAAGGTTTGTCTTCCTAAAATTGAGGGGGGTCTTGGCCTGAAATGCTTAGTGAGCTGGAACCAAGCTGCAATGGGTAAACACCACTGGAACATTGTTAACACTGAGGTTTCTAGCCTTTGGACCAGATGGGTTAGAGTAAGCTGATTAAAGATAGACACTTCTGGCACATGAGTATCCCTCCTAACTGCTCTTGGGCATGGAGGAAAATCCTCAAACTCGGAGACAATTTCAAGAGTTTGATGCAATTCAAAGTTGGGGATGGCAGCGAAATCTCTTTGTGGTATAACCCCTGGCGTTATGGTAAATCTATAGCTGACATCATGGGGATAGGGTCATTGTTGCTTAGGTTTGGGCTTAAATGCTAAAGTCTCCTCTATATCCACAATGAGGAATGGAAATGGCCAAGGGCTGTCACTGATGATCTTAAGCAGTTAAGCCATGATATCCTCTTGATGCCTAGATTCCAAGTACCTGATAAAATGGTTTGGCTCCCTTCTAAAGACAAGTTCTCTATTCACTCTTCTTGGGATACTTTGAGAACTAAAAGGAGCAAGATGATCTGGTCTGCCACCAGCATATGGTTCTCTGAGGCCATTCCTAGGCATGCCTTCATCCTATGGCATGTTAGATTGAGATAACAAATTTCTAGCATGCTCGGTGGGGCCCCTCTGCCTCTCATCTCTTTCTGCTACGTCAAATCTGCAAAGCTCTTGCTTGTCAAAATAAGGTGCCCCCGAAGGTTCAGACGAGCAAGAAAGACGACGCTGCAGCAAAGACTTTCGTCAAGGCTGTCATGACAAGTGGCACAAAGTCCAAAATTCCGTCCACGGAGAAGAATCTCTCCCAATGTTTTCCTAATTCAGTAGTTGTCGCAGCAATGACGACAAACAATACCACGATAAGGATATGCCCCGAGTCCGGTAGACGGGAAGAAATAGGTTAGTATGCTCCTTGATTGGATTGAATCTTATCGCGAACGGCTGGGCCAGAGACTAGGTGAAGGCCGATTGACCTATACACTTGCAGCAATGACACGTGCAATAAAAAATCTCACGAAAATCATTGAAAAGACGGACACGTAGATCGCCGCATTTCTAAACAAGTTGCTTCAGGTTTGGGCTCAATCTGCCTGTATCCATATTACGGGCGTAATATGGATACGCACACCTCTAAACTTATAAAATAAATTTTATTCAATAAAATCCTAAGTTCACCCAATTTTATTACACCAAATAAATAAAACTAATGTCATAAGTAAATCATAAGTTCATTCTAATAGTTCTATAATATCCAAGAAAAATATATTACACGCGTATCGGCGTATACATGAACGCCCTATATTTTATCTCTTCTCTCGTCTCTCACATCCACTCTTGCCTCCGCCCACCATAATCCCTTTCAGTCACCACCAGCTTGGGTATTTTTACAAAATGTTCGTTTCACTCGATATTTTTTTCTTTATTAAATAATTACTCTCTTCAGACATAATATAAAAATTCGTTATTCAGTTTGAAAGAAGGTTCATTATTTATGTAATTTTTTTCTTTTTGAATTTGACAATGCTTAGTACTTATTATTTTGATGTTTAAGTAATCCAACAAAATTCTGACTCTGGAAATCAATAGTGTGGTTTTTGGTTTAAGAAATTCTTGTTCTTGGTTTTGAAATTAGCCGGATTACTTTTCACAACGTAAGTTCATATATGTAACAGATATTTTGAAAGAACTTGTTTAAGGAACCATGGTTCGGAACCAAACCAAACCGATCTTTTACGGCCTGGTTCCTTCACTAACGGTTTCGGTTCTAGTTCATGTTTTCAAGGAACCGTTGATGATGATTTGGACCTATAGGTTCTTGTATTGCCTATAGATATACGAAGGCATGTGTATTGTATTAGGAAACCTTTGAGTATTAAATTGCAGATTGCAATATCTCTTCCCTCTCTTCTGATTCTACACTTCTCTCCTACCCTCTCCTACATCACATACACAAAAAAAAAAAAATCCTTCTTTTGGAGCTGTTATACATATTAGCCAACTAACATGCTTACTTATAAATAATATGAGATCATAATAACGGTTGTAAAGGAGTTAGAACAGCACTTACATATGAGGCCTAGGTGTAACTTATTCACTTGTTCTGACGCCAACTGCGCTCCTTCTCACGCCAACTACGCGAAATCTCATGGTACTTGTTCCTCCAGTCCATTACATCATTGCAACAATCAACTGTATGGTCACTCAAATCCTTGACGGTATTCATGAACTCACTCAACTTCTTCTTCAGCTCATCCATAGCGAGCATCACATCAGTCTCATCTTTACCATCAAATCCATCATTTAGCAACACAGACTCCATCTCAACTTCCAATTTGTCCACAAGTGCCCGAATGTTGTCCATGTCACCTTTCCCCATGGGAGTCCAAAAATATGAATTACTCATCATCTCTCTCTGTAAATCAAGCTCCTTCTCATACTTATGCCACACGGAATTAATCCATTCATCTCTACTAGCAAATCCATCATTTAGCAACAAGGAATCCATCTCAACTTTCCATTTATCCACAAGTGCCCGAATGTCGCCTTTCCGAATGCTAGCCCTAAAACATGATGCACATTTTTTTTCCCTTTGTACCTCCTCCTCGTACTTCTTCCACACGAAACTAATCCATTCATCCATATTTGCCAATGGCATGGCTGCTGCTGCTGCCTCGGCCACTGGTGTCACAAGACGTGGCATCGCCAAGACAGAACACACCATAACAGAAGCAAAATTCGCCAGAAGGATAGCATTGGGCAGAGCCCTCAAACCCTTTTTACCATGTTCAAACCTCTTATCAAGCTTACTCTTCATATCTTTCAATTCCACAAACAATGAAATTTGCCTTTCACGAACACATTCTAACAATTCAGCGAAACCTGCAATATATGGATTATTACCCTTGGCCTTGAATTCCTTCAGCGCCCGGAGTGTGCTCTCGTAGAGTTCCTTTCCACTTCCTCCGCCGCTTTTGGCATCTCTCTCGAATCGGAATAAGGCGAATTCAAGACCATAAAGGTTGTCCCGGGCACGGTAGATGGAGCTCCTGAGAGCACCGCAGATATCGAGTGTCAGAAAAGAGCTGTCGACATAGACTGTCACGAAATCGAACAATTCAGCGTGGGCCAATATGCCGCGTTCACAATCGAGCAAGAGTTGGATAACCTCCTGATTAGGTCGGAGGAAACAGCGTTTGAGCTCGGAAATTGAGGCCATAGAGGGTGACCCAACCTCCACGTCCAGAGCCAGGCTACTGAGGAATCGGGTGAGGGTTTCTCGAAATTTCCCGCCACATGATTCAATATCTGAAACCACACGCTCGTAGGATCCATCTGGGTAGATTGGAATTCTGGAAGATAGTGGTTGGGCCTTCCTTGCTTGTCTATACCAATCGAATTCCTCGAATTCCATTTCTTCACATAGTAGATTTAGATTCTTGGGAAAGAAATCTACAAACCCTAACTTGTGATTTCTTGTTTTGCTATATGTAACTCCACAAAACCCTAAAACCCTAAAAAACCCTACCCAAAAACCCTAAACCCACAAAACCTAAACTTGCATAGTGGCTGGACTGAATGGTAGATTCCGATTCCGATTCCGATTCTTAGGAAAGAGATTGAAAAGAGGAATTGCAGAATTAAAAGGAAATAGGGTTTAGGGTTTGATGCAATTGAAAAGAGGAATTGCACATCTAAACGAAATAGTTACTCAGGTTTTATGTAAATTACCCATCCGTCACTTTTTATATATGAAGATTGAAAATTTATAAAAATATATGAAAATATATAATTTTTAGAAACAACATTTCAATATTACTTAGATTTCCAATAATTAATTTATTATTTTTTAAAACAACGCCTAACTTTCTTCTTTTTAACAGTAAAAACTAATTAAATATAAATAAATAAAAATTACTTGAAAAAATAAAAAATAAAGAAAAACCTACGCAGGGAGGCCTTAACGAGTGTTTTATAGAACTTAAATGATTTGTTTGGAATCAATTTGTTTTGGGATTAGAAATTAGAATTGGAAAAGGAAATGAAGTTTAGAGAAATAATTGTGTTTTGTAGTTGGAGTAAAAGAAAATTGAGTTAAAAGAGAAATAATTATGTAAGACATTATCTCTCTGTACTATATTATTAGAAGTGTAAAGAGTTTTGGTGGTAGTATTTATACTTAAAATTTTATATGTGAATATATAAATTAAATTATAATTTCATTCAATTTTATAATTTCAATTCAAATAAAATTTTATTTGAGAATATCACTATTAATTTATGTATGAATTATATACTACGATAGAATAAGAAGTCCTAAAAACCTCTATTTTAAAATCTAATTTAACTATTGTATTAAATTATATAATAGTTAATCTTACGCCCGTTGGGCAAAAATCTCACGCCCGTTGGGGAATTGCCCCAAACCGTCCCATTTTTTACGATTTTTAACCGCATCATTTAAAAATAGAGTGGTTATGGGGGTTAGAAAAAAAAAGTCAACGGTTATGGGACGGGGGACAGTTTTAGAGGGAAACCGCATAATAATTATATAATTTTTTTAATAATTTTTAGTATTAAAATTACATAAATAATATATATTTACAACTTTTTATATAAAATTACACTAATACCCTTAAATAAACTAATTATTTACTGACGTACCCTCTATATATATATACATATAAAACCCTAAATCTAATTATTTAATGTGTTATTGTTGACTAGTATTTTATGTAATTTCTTATATGTTATTAGATTCGTAAACTCTTATTTAGATTTGAATTATTTGTTGGTCTAAAACTATTAAATTCCTCTTTATTTTAGAAATTATTGTAATTAAATTAATCGAATAATTGCTTGTTTTAATTATAAGTCATATTGTTATGGTAAATTGTTTATTATTTACTTGTTTTTAGGAATATAAAAATAAAAATACACGATTTAATGGGGCGATTTGTGGCAGTTATGGGAGACATGGATGACGGTGTGAGATGGTTATGGGGGTAAGGGTAAAAAATTTAAACGATTATGGGTGATGAGGATTTTCACGATTTTGGTTATAGGTTTTGAGAAAACCGCCCCATGACCATCCCTAGAGTCAAGTGGCGAGGGAGGGAGAGAGAAAAGGTGGGCCACGTTTGTTTGGCCTATATGGTGGTGATGTATAATTATATATTTTGTATATTTTTGTATATATTGTGTTTTTAGAGAGGTTGTAATTTATTTAATTTTAAAAAGACAGATCATTTTTAATAGATCGTCTCCTTTGTTTTTTTTTAATTCAAAATAAATAACTTTACTACTCCCTCCGTCCCAAAATAAGTGTTCACTTTTACTCTTTTATTTGTCCCAAAATAAGTGTCCCAATTGAAAAGTCAAAACACTTTTTATCATGTCAATTTATTAATTTACCCTTTATGCATTGAAATTATAAAACATCTACACAATAAACCATCATATCACTATGATGGAACCAAGTATAAAGTTGGTATTTCATTCATTACCAATACAACATCTGAAAAAGTTAGATTTCCCAAAAGGGCCTTATAAATTGAGATAGATGGAGTATATATGTAAAATGCAAGAGTTTTGTTATAACATCCAATTAATTCATTAAAATAATTATAATTTAGTTAACTTAAAATGAAAAATATATCTTTTTATTATTTGTAAAAAAAAATTGATAATATTTTTTGTTTGTGGCTTTTAATTAATTTTTGATAATTTTAAATAATAAAACAGTAAAGTGAAGAGTCAAAGTTCAAGTTGCACACAATAAGACACTCTCTCTAAATAAAATGTAGTTATTAAAAAGTGGAGAGCTATAAAGAGTCTCCCACTCCTCATGCTCTAAGACCCATAACGATGTATTTATGTAATATACAAACACACTAACACACATATATATGTATGTATATGTTGAGCCCTATTTAACTTGTTTTCTCTCAGGTTCGTTGGGCATGGTGTATACAAAGGTAAAAAAAAATTAACCAAATAATTATTTATGTGTGTAATGTTGTTTCATTAAAAAATTGGTAAATATTGATGGTAACTCATTTATTTGACGGAGTAAAAATGGTATTACCGATTAAAATCCGTCGTAAGTTTGGGGTGATAATGATATTATTAATTTCTTAATGGGGAGGTAATGAATTTAGCTCAACCCGTCCACTATTTCCTTAGGTGTGCAATTTCCCTTTTCAATTTTGGTACCCACATCAAATACCCTATTTCTGAAATCCGGTGATTGGGAAGAATTTAGTCAATAAATTGCTAGTAACCACCTCTATTTTGGAGCTTCAATTCTTCTTTTCCATCTCTTTCTTTCATAAGAAATCGAAATCTACCATTCAAATATGAACAAATTGCAATCGATTTCAGATTTCTACGATTGGAAACCATTTGAAAACATACAATTCGTGTCAGATATTGAATCATTCGATGGCGGGAAATTTAGGGAAACCCTCAGCCGATTCCTGGGTAGCTTGGCTGTGGATATGGAGGTTGGGTCACCCTCACTGGCCTCATTTTCAGAGCTCAAATAATTATGTAAGACATTATCTCTTTATAATATGTGAAGAAATTTAGTGGTTAATATTTATACTTTAAATTTTAGATGTGAATTTATAAATTAAATTATAACCTAATTTTATTTAAATTATAATTACAAAATTTAATTATATTCTAGAACTTCAATTAAAGTAGAATTCTTAAATTGTATTATATAATATGGAGTCCTAAAAACCTCTAGAAATCCTACAAGATTCATTCGTTCTTTTTTCTTTGATAGATGGTCATAATTTCATCTCTGTTCGAATCCTACTAAGAGGTTCACTAGAGATCATAGATTGTAATTTAAGAGTCGTATTAAATTATATTAAATATATAATTATAATAGAAGACTAGGATTTGAAATTATATTTAATTTTATACCCAGTTAAAATTATTAATTATAATTAAATAATTCATCTATTTATCACAACTTCATTATTATTACATAGTCTTTATAGATATGCGGACACCAAATTTCCTTTTTTTAAAATCTAAATAAATCATTACACTGTGTTTGAATTTGGAATCAACATTTTTAAATAACAATTTCTCCTTAGTGGTTATTGATGATATCAATTACTTGATTCAAATGGTGAGCAGAGATTTTCAGTTGTGGTGGTTACCGAGGTGCTGTAACAAGGTAGCCCATGGTCTAAGTCAATAGGTGTATCGCTATCGGCATGGTGATTTGGAGTGGGATGTGTGGCATATGCTCATTGCCTCACATTTTCATTATGTTTCTTTGTAGTTGATTTTTCTCTCTTTTGTCGAATTGGAATGGGATTGTTAATGAAATAGAATTCCATTTGTATTTTTGGAATAAAGAGTAATTTAAGTGAAATAAAATTTTATTTGTGTGTTTGGATGCTAACAAAAATTAGAAAGATTATTTTATTTTTTATTTTATGATCTTACTATAAAAAGGTATTTGATACATATGTGACCCATCTTAATTAAAAATATTATTTTATTTTTATTCTTTTTACTTGTCTTTTATTACAATTAGTTGTTTATGAAATCTTTTAAAACACCTATAATATTCAAATTAGATATATTCATAGAAATAAAAAATAAATTTTACAAAATTTAAAATCTTAGAAGCTAAACATAATTTGGAACATTCTAATATATATATATATATATATATAACAAATTTCTAAAATTTTCAAAAATGTTACATTGATATATATATTAATATAAGAATCCATAAGCTAAACACCGCGTACATTGATAAATTTTATAAAAAATTTAATATGTAGCATTACTTTATAAATATGTGATAGTTATAAAAAATATATTTAAATTGCATAATTTTTTATTTTTAAATTATTTTTATATAGAATCCATATATAATATATGAATTCACGTTCACATCATATTTCATGATAAGAATAGTAAAAAAATTATTGAGAAATAAATGAAAAAATTATAAATTATGTAAAACTAAACCTAACAATCTATAAAGTTATATATAAAGATGCGCTTATTTTCATGTTATGGGAATAGTAGAATATCACTAGATGATAACAAACGTGTTATTTTATGAAAATTGATCTTATGGAGATGAAATAAGTCTCACATGTAGATTCCCACCGCCATCAACCCTATTTCATTTTAGGTCTGCTATTTGTGCAATGTCCCTTTTCAATTTGGTACCCATCAAACCCTATTTCTGGTGATTTGGAAGGATTCAGTTAAAAGAATTGTAATCACCTCTGTTTTGGAGTTTCAATTCTTCTTTTCGATCTCTTCTTTCATAAGAAATCGAAATCTACCATTCAAATATGAGCAAATTGCAATCGATTTCAGATTTCTACGATTGGAATCCATGTGAAAACATGCAATTCGTGTCAGATATTGAGTCATTCGATGGCGGGAAATTTAGGGAAACCCTCAGCCGATTCCTGGGTAGCCTGGCTGTGGATATGGAGGTTGGGTCACCCTCACTGGCCTCACTTTCAGAGCTCAAATACTGTTTTCTGGAACCTAATAAACGAGTTTTACAACTCATGCTGGCATGTAAAGATGACATATTGGCAAACCGTGACTTGGTCGATTTTATGACAGACTATCTCTACAGCTGTGGGCTGCTTCTGCATATCTGCAATGCTCTGACGCATGCCCTCATCCGTGCCGAAGACAGACAATCTATGATTAAAGACGCCTTTTACAATTTTGAGCAAGTTGGCGGGAAAAAGGAGATCTATCAGAACACACTGCGGGCGCTGAAGAAATTCAAGGCGTCAGGTAATGTTCCTTTTAGGGTAGATTTCTGTGAATTGTTAGAAAGGGTTTCTGAAAGGGATCTTTCATGGTTTGTCAAATTAAAAGATAGGAAGAGTAAGCTTGATAACAAGTTAAAAAATAGCAAGGGTTGGCGGACTCTATCGGATGCTATCATGATGGTGACTTTTGCTTCCGTTATGGTGTATTCTGTCTTGGCGATGCCGCGTCTTGTGACAGCAGTGGCCGAGGCGGCAGCAGCAGCCATGCCGTTGGCGGATATAGATGAATGGATGAGTTCGGTGTGGAAAGTGTATGAGAAGGAGCTCAAAGGACAGAGTGAGATGAAGAATTCGTCGTGTTTTTGGGCTCGCATTTGGAAAGGTGAATTGAACAATATTGGGGCACTTGTGGGTAAATGGCAAGTTGAGGTGGAATCCATTTTGCTAAATGATGGGTTGGCTAGTAGAGATGAATGGATTAGTTCCGTGTGGCATGAGTACGAGAAGGAGCTCAAAGTGCAGAGAGAGGTAATGAGTACATCATATTTTTGGACTCCCATCGGTAAAGGTGACTTGGACGACATTCGGGCACTTGTGGACAAATTGGAAGTCGAGATGGAGTCCGTGTTGCTAAATGATGGATTTGCTAGTAGAGATGAGACTGCTGTGATGCTCGCTATGGATGACCTGAAGAAGAAGTTCAGTGAGTTCATGAAGACCGTCCAGGATTTGAGAGACCATACAGTTGATTGTGGCGAAGATGTAATGGAAGGGAGGCAGAAGTTCATGAGGATGATAAGTGAATAAGTGACACCTGGGCCTCGTATGTAAGTGGTGTTCTAACTCCTTTACAATCATTATTATTATCTCATATTATTTATAATTAAGCATGTTGATTGACCAATATGTATTACAGTTCCAAAAGAAGGATTTTTCTTGTGTATATGTGATGTAGGAGAGGGTAGGTGAGAAGTGTAGAACCAGAAGAGAGAAAGAGAGGGAAGAGCGATTTCAATTCCTAATGCAATACATATGCCTACGTATATATATTTATAGGTCCAAAATAGATGCACCTACAGACATGAATATAAAATATGGCTAACATAAATAAATTAAATCCTTAGCCATTGTCCATACTAGCCATTTCTAAGGTCCAAGATGTCTATTGTTGCATACTAGTCAATAAGGACTACCCTTCATATTGGGCTGCTACATAATTGTTAAAGGCGTGCCTAGGCTCTAGGCTCCATGAGGCGCAAGACTTGCGCCTCAATTGTGGGCAAGAGTGTATTTGATAACATTTGCACCATATAATGGAGTGTGAATTCTTCGGTAATAATTTTTTTTTTTCGTTGTATTTTTCATTGTGCGCCTTAATCCTCTAATAACTTTGGGCTGCTATGCAGCTGAAAAAGATTGTGTATAGCCTTCATGCATCAAACTCCCCGACCAAAAGGGACTCTTCTCCGAAGAGTGAATAGTGTTTTGCTCTCAATCTGGACGCCCCTTCCATCGCTCAAGATACTAATTTTTTTTTAAGGTTTGCAACATTTTTCTGAAATGAACTAGTCTCCGAAGAGAGAATAGTGGTGTTGCTCTCAATCTGGACGGCCTTTCCATCTCCCGAGATACTGAATTGTTTTTCAAGGTTTGCAACATTATTCTGAAACGTATTAGTCTCCGAGGATTTGTAACGGAAGTATCGACTTCTGATCACACGTCCAAGGGTGAACTTAGAATTTCTAGGCTTAAATATTGCAACAAAATAACATATCTTGCAAAGGAAGCGATCACACTCTGAATGCGTTATCATTTTTTCAAAAATTAATACTTTCAGTATTGGAGAAATTGCTGCGTGCATTGAATCACACTGCTCTTGTAGTATCTTGCAAAGGATGTGACCAACTTTTCTAAGACAACTAAGGAGTTCATCGGGTGAGGATGGAGGTTGACAAAGTCAATATTTTCCGATTCTCCAAAGTTGGTGCTCCTCTCTTTCTCTGGCTGTTTGTGTTTCCTTTTCATCCCCCCGCCAATAATGATCATTTTTCGTAGAGATTCCCAAGTGATGGATAACTTGGTGTGCAGGGTATATTGGGACTTGGAGTCTTTGGGTTAGCATGAAGCTATTGAGGAGATAAATAAATGGCACCGTTTGTCAAATAAACGATTTGTCATGAAATAAATCTGAAAATTGATTTATTGATTTGATTTGAACGAGTTCTAGAACTCATGATCATGATCGCTTGTAAAGATGATGAGATATTGGCAAACCGTGACGTGGTCAATTTTGTGAGGGACTATCTCCACAGCATTGGTCTGTCTTTCTATACCTTCAATGCTCTGAAGCATTCCCTCATCCGTGCCGAAGACAGCCAATCTATGATTAGAGTCACCTTATACAATTTTGAGCAACCTGGAGGGAGAAAGGAGATCTATCACAACACACTGCGGGCGCTGAAGAAATTCAATTCGTCACGTAATGTACCATTTAGGGTAGATTTCTGTGAATCGTTACAATTGGTTTCTGAAAGGGATATTTCATGGTTTGCCAAATTAAAAGATAGGAAGAGTAATAACAAGTTCAAAAATAGCAAGGCTTGGCGGACTCTGTCAGATGCTATCATGATGGTGAATTTTGCTTCCCTTACGGTGTATTCTGTCTTGCTGATGCCGCATCTTGTGACAGCAGCAGCAGCCATGCTGTTGGCGAATACAGATGAATGGATGAGTTCTGTGTGGAAAAAGTATGAGAAGGAGATCAAAGGACAGATTGAGATAAAGAGTTCGTCATGTTATTGGGCTCGCACTCAGAATGGTGAATTGGACGAAATTGGGGCACTTGTGGGTAAATGGCAAGTTGAGGTGGAATCCATTTTGCTAAATGATGGATTGGCTAGTAGCGATGATGAATGGATTAGTTCTGTGTGGCATAAGTACGAGAAGGAGCTCAAATTGCAGAGAGAGGTAATGAGTACATCATGTTTTTGGACTCCCATTGGTAAAGGTGACTTGGACAACATTCGGGCACTTGTGGACAAATTGGAAGTTGAGATGGAGTCCGTGTTGCTACATGATGGATTTCCTAGTAGCGATGAGATTGCTGTGGATGACCTGAACAAGAAGTCGAGTGAGTTCCTGAAAACCGTCCGGGATTTGAGAGACCATACAATGGATTGTAGCAAAGATGTAGTGAATAACTTACAGATGATATAAATAATAGGCGTCGGAACAACTATGTGCCAAGTTTTCTTGAAGAAATAGGAATTGAATCCATCAGGTCTAGGGGAACTATTGGACTTGATGGAGAACATACAATTCCTGATTTCAAAATCTGATGGAATGGTGCTTAAACTTTCAATAAAATTCACATCCAATTTTTTTGTAACAAATTGAGCCAGTTGGTATATACCTGGGTAACAATGATGATTGTTACCTAAAATTCCTTGGAAATAGGAGGTGAAACAAGAGTTGATGTCCTCATAGTTGTTTAATCTTTCACCATTCGGCATACCAACATTGGTAATTTTCCTTTTGTTAATCCTGTTTTGAAGGCTCTTGTGAAAATAGCTTGAATTTTGATTCCCCAAAGCCAACCATCTGATTCTAGATTTCTAATGGAGAAGTTGCTCCTCAATCTTGGATAGGCTAGTGTAAGCAGTAGATAGGTTATTCTCTTGCTGTCTCAAACCCAAATTACCAGGGTCCCTATCCAGAATGGTTTGACACTCCACTAAACATGTTTTAGCCTGTACAACCCTTTGAGAAAGATCATTGAAATGGTTGTGGTTGAGCTTCTTCAAAGCAATCTTCAGCAATTTCAGCTTAGAAACAACCTTGAACATGGGGATCCCTTCAATGCTAGTATTCCAAATTTCAGCAACAGTTGGTAGGAAATCATGGTGTTCACACCAGAAATTAAAGAATCTAAAAGGTGATTTTCTTTTGAGAATCTGATTGCCCATCGAAACCACCATAGGACTGTGGTCAGAGCTGAGAGGGGGAAGGAAAGTAGCAGATGAAGTTGGGAATGTAGTAAGCCAAACTTCATTACTAATCACTCTGTCAAGCTTCTTCACAGTAAGGCCATATCCCATTGTCTTATTAGACCAAGTAAAAAAATTCCCCATGTACTTGAGATCATCCATGCCAAGCTCCATGATGCTATCATTCATCTGATTCATGTTCTGGTTCCAAACCCCACTCCTTCCAAATTTTTCATTAGGGCTCCTTATATCATTAAAATCACATAGAATAACCCAGGGTGATGAGTCCATATGATCACCTATCAAACTCAGCTCCTCCCATAACTTCCTTCTATCCTCCATTGCATTTTGAGCATAAACAAATGTGGCATAGAATTTAGTATCAGTGTTGAGGTAAGAGACATCCAGGTGTATCATATAATCTGTCATTTTGATACAAGTGATATTAACATTCATAGGATTCCATAGAATCCAGATTCTACCCAAAGGAGCATGTAAAATATTAGTTATAAGCTGCCAAGTGGAAATGCTTTGATGAATACTAGTCATATTCCTGCTTCTAATATTTGTTTCAAGCACTCCCACAAAATCAATAAGGGCTATATTTTTCCTTGCCGAAATATGTTTGTCTTATATTTTTACTCTATATCTTATGAAATATCCATTAGAGTTACATTTCAATTAATATATATTAATTAATTATTAATTTTTTTTTTTAAATGAAAATATTTATAACCCCTTGTCGTATATCTTTACTTTATATCTTTTGAAATATTCATTAGAGTTACACTTCAAGTAATGCATATTAATTAATTATTATTATTTTTTAAAAGTATTAAATTGAAAGTGAGTTTGTGATAAATGGGGAGAATTAGAATTTTGGAGTAAATGAGTGAGAGAAAATGGGTTAGTGATAAATGAAATGAATTAGAGTTTAATTGGAATAAATGAAAGTGTATTTTCGTAATCTTATAGAGGACAGAGATGGGTATTTGATTAAATTGGAAACTATAGGGGGTTTTTGGAACCACAGAGATTTTTTTTGAACAATTTAAAAATCATAGGGGGGTTTATGAAACCACATGATTTTTTTGAACATTTTTAAAACCATAGGGGGTTTTCCGATAATAACCCAAAATTTTATTAGGAGAACTCGTTCCAATAACCTTGTATTTCAAACATAATTTCAGGTCTAGTAAGACAATAAATTACTTAAAGAATTGTTATCTAATACTGCACTACCCTGATCACTTTTGAGTTATTATTATTTTCCTAGAGATTAAAATGTGTTTGTATTAAATAGTTTTTTGCATAACTAACATTATGTATAGTTTAGAACCAAGTAAAGTTAGTTTTCTTACTCAAAGTTTCATAAATGTACACATTGATCAAACCACTACAAACTTGCACTAGCATTAACCATTTTCTAAACCGGGTCATAGTCCGAGTTATGATTTATAAATCGGGTCGGATCTTCCCACTCAAAACATTGCCAATCAGAATTAACCATTTTCTATCCATTTAAGCACAAAGTCCTACTTCTAGATTTGCCTATATATATATATATTACAAATGACATCACATTTCCTCTTGATAGTTCTCAACCTATAAGGGTTTGTTTGGTTGACTTGTTTTTATTTTTTGTTTGTGGGTTTTAGTTTAAAACACATGTTTGGTTGGATTTTTTATGTTTGTGTTTTCAAACTACATTAAATAAACACATGCCCCTTTTAGTACAAAATGAAAAAACCGAAATTTGGTGTTTTTTAACTCCTGGAGCAACAATATTTATTTATTATTTATTATAATATTTATTTATGTATTATTATTTTTCTTTCTTTATTATTTCTTCACTTTATAATATATTTTATTATTTTATTATTTATATTATTAAATTATTATTTATTAATTTATAAAAGGGGCATAAAAAATAAAAAATCTGTGTTATAAATAAGTAAATATTATAATAAATAATAAAAATGTGTTATAAATAAATATTATAATAATTTATAACACATTTTAAAAAGGGTGAGTAAAGAAGAAAAGGAGAGTATGATTAACAAGTCCAGTAGTGAGGTCATAGAGGGGGATAAAATCCCAGTATCTTCAACAAGGTTAGTATTATTTCTCCTAATAAATTTTCTTGTCTAGATGATCTTGAAGATACTGATTTAGTGGATGATTGGAGAGTTGAAATTGAAACAGAAAATCAGGAAATTAAGCAATTGGGGATTACAAAATCCGGCTTTAAGGTCGAATTTTGAGAAAACTTTTGCTTTGGGAAGATTGGCAAACATAACAGCCCTTCGAGGAAGTGGGAACTTGATATCTTGGAGGAAATGGTTCAAAGGTTGGTAGTTGATGACAAGTCTTAATTTTCCACGAACTTGTTCAGCTCTCTTGTTTACATAGAATGCTTCGCATGCCCATTGGGAAGTAGTAGGTTCAACAAGACCTTCTGTTTTGAGCTGAGAAAGCTCTTGGACAGCAAGTTGGTAATGATCTGGATTCATGCCATGGTGAGTAGCTTTGGTAGGATTGAGATCTTCATTTTTCTTGAAGGGGAGAGAAATGAAGAAGTCTGGGTTTTGCCATAAAGGATTTGGGCATTTTGAGAGAAAATCAGAATGGGATTCAGCACAGGAAGATTTGGTAATGGCGGCCTGGATAGAGGTGATCTCAAGAGGTAAGGTCTTAGTGTCAAGTTGGAATAGGTTGTGCTGGGTGGTCCAAGGGAGAAAGAAGTTTTTGTATTTCAGACCCTTTGGAATAAATGATAGTAAGGAGCCTATACAAGGAGTGAGTCCTACTATTAAGAATAAGGGTAAAAAGAGCAGCCCTATTTATTTGTTGGTTTCAGGTGACTCTGATTTCCAAAAGTGACCAGTATATTCACACCAAAATTCAGAGTGTAGACAATTCTTTCTCATGTTTCTCTACTTTTATCTATGGGAGTAATGACTACATTGAGAGAAGAGCTTTGTGGAGTGAGTTGGAAATTTTATCAGGCATTTTACAAGATGAACCTTGGGTTTGTGTGGGAGATTTTAATGCTGTTAGATTTAAACATGAGAAATGGGGAGGCTCTGATAAATGGTCCTGTAAAATGAAGGAATGTGGGGAAGCTTTATCTAGAGCAGATTTATTGGACTTGAAATATTTTGGGTTCAAATATTCTTGGTCTAATGGGAGTGTTTTCTGCAAATTGGATAGATGTGTGGTCAACTCTACATGGTTTGATTTTGTTCCTGCTGCTGATGTGAGTTTTAATCCTCCCAGGATATCTGATCATGCTAGTATTCTGATTAATATTAAATTGGAGATTAAGAAAACTAAGAGGCCTTTTAGGTTTAACAACTTTTTGAGTAAGCATGAGAATTATTTGTCTGTGATCAATGAAGTGTGGAAGACTTGCGTTAGTGGATCTAAGATGTTTATTCTGGTACAAAAGTTGAAACTTGTGAAAAAAAGCTCTGAAACAGTTAAATAAGATGTATTTCAGTAACATCCCTAGTCAAGTTAATGAAGCCAGGTCTAAGTTATTAAATGTTCAAGAGTTGCTTGACAAGGATGCTGGCAATGTGGAGCTTAGGGAATTGGAGAGTCAGTGCTTGAATGAGTTTTTTACAGTGTCCTTTGCGGAAGAAAGTTTATTAAAACAAAGATCAAGAATAGAATGGTTGGGGCTTGGAGATCAAAATACTAAGTTTTTTCATAAGATTGTTGCTCAAAGAAAGGCTTTGAATAGCATTACTTCTATTAACAAGGAGGATGGGACTTTGCTCACTGAGCAAGGAGATGTCAATAGGGAAATTGTTGGGTTCTTCAAGAATCTTTTTTCTAAACAAAACTGTGATTCTCCTGGAGATTTATTAGAATACATTGCTAATCCAGTATCTTTAGAACAAGGGAATTTCATGTGCAGGGAAGTTACTGCTGAGGAAATTAAAGATGATAAAGCACCAGGTCCTGATGGATTGAATGTTGTCTTCTTCAAAACTGCTTGGAGCATCATTGTGAGAGAGGTGGAGGAAGCTATAAAGGAATTTTTTGCATCAGGTATGATGTTATCTGAATTGAATTGTACCTCTTTATCTTTAATTCCCAAGGTAGATAATCCCACAAAAGTTAGTAAATTCAGACCTATATCAGTTTGTAATGTCCTGTATAAGTGCATTGCCAAAATTATAGCTAACAGGATTAAGCCTATTTTAAATAGCTGCATTAGTGCAAATCAGTCAGGGTTCATCCATGGTAGAAACACTGGAGAATGTATTATTGGCTCAAGAAATTTTGCTACACTACCACAAAAATAGTAGTCCTGCCAGAGTTGCTATGAAGATAGACCTCACTAAAGCCTATGACTCTGTGTCTTGGGAATTTATTGAAGAAGTGCTGAAAGGGTTTTCTATTTCAGAAAGAATGAGGAAATGGATTGGAGGTTGTTACTCTATAGCCAAATTTTCAATTAGCATTAATGGTGCTTTAGAGGGGTTCTTCAAAGGGGAAAGAGGTTTAAGGCAGGGGCATCGTATGTCCCCCTATTTATTTGTTATGTGTATGGAGGTCTTATCAGGTTTGTTGAATAAGTTGAGGCACAATGATCAATTTGATTACCATTGCAAATGCAGTAAGATGTCAATCAATCATCTCATGTTTGCGGATGATTTACTCCTTTTTTGCAAAGGGAATTATGCATCGGTGAACACTTCATTGCGAAGTTTGAAGACTTTTAGCAATTGGTCAAGTTTAAATCCAAATACTAAAAAGAGCTTACTCTTTGCTTCTGGGGTAGATGAGGGTATTTTGAGCAGTATAATTAACTTGTCTCAATTTAATTTGGGATCTTTACCTGTAAAATACCTTGGAGTTCCTTTGGTGTCCGCAAAGCTGAAACCTGAAGATTGTAATGAACTAGTGCTTAAAGTGACTAGGAGAGTGCAATCTTGGAGTAGCAAATGGTTGTCTTTTGCAGGGAGGCTGTAATTAATTTCTGCAGTTCTATTTTCTATACAAGTCTACTGGAGTATCACATATATTATTCCTAAATCAGTGATGAAGCAAATCTCTTCAATAATGAGAAAATTCCTTTGGAAAGGGACTGAGCTAAAAAGTGGAGGGGAGAAATTGGCTTGGAATAAAGTATGCCTTCCTAAAAATGAAAGTGGGTTGGGCTTGAAGGATTTAGTTGAGTGGAATGAATCAGCTATTGGCAAACAAATTTGGAATTTGCTGAGTCCAGTTTCATCTAACTTATGGAGTAGTTGGGCTAAGGAGGAGCTTATAAAGGGGAGGAATTTTTGGCTTTTGAATACCCCTTCAAAATGTTCCTGGGTATGGAGGAAAATTCTGGGTTTGAGGGATAAATTTAGAGAATTTGTTCAATATAAAGTGGGCAATGGTCACAACATTGCCCACTTTATATGGAGGATAAATTCTGGGTTTGTTTAATTTACTTCATACTTCAAATTTAAATTGGAAGATAGTTGCTGCCTTGAAGTATGACAGGAAGGACAGAGACGAGGATCATGTGGTGTTTTTTGAGGAAGCCAGAAATGCTTTTACAAGAACTCAGTTTCAAATTGTTAGATAACTGTGATCAGTTGGGTTGTCAGTTCTATGCTGGGCTTTCAAGGAGAGAATCACATGAGTTGAGGAGTCAGAATGGGATTTTAAGGAACAATCAAAATGGGAAGCAGATCAAGGATATGAGTCTCATCCAAAGGGTTGAGAGGAATCATGGTCTCTCTATCTCTAGTATTATATCTTTCTCTGTGCTTACTTTTTGTATCATTAAGGCCCTGTTTGGAAACCATGTTTTTGTTATGTTTTTTGTTTTTTGGCACTGTTCAGGAGAACAAAACATGTTTGGTAACCCTTTTTACTGTTTGTTATGTTCTCAATTTGGAAATTGTTTTCGTGAATAGTAGGAAAAACAAGGGAACAACAAAAACTTGTTTTTTTGTTCTTTTTGGGATTTTTCAAAAAAAATAATTTGTGGTAGAGAGGAAAAATTGTGTGAGAATGTGTGTTTTTTTGCTCCAAACATGTTTTTTGTTTTTGTTCTTTTGGATAAGAAAATAAGAACAAGAATAAGAATTGTTCTTGTTTTTTGGTTCTCAAAATAAAAACAAAAACAATGGTTCCCAAACGGGCCCTTAGGAGTGTATTTTAGTTCTATCTTATGTAATATCTCCTTTAATATGTTTAATAGAGGTATAGGCCAAATGATGTATTTCCTCGTTCAGGTCCTTTTAGATTTGAGCTTGAAATTTTGGTTGTGTTTGGGATACCACCCTTGGGTATGCCCAAGTATTGATGTAGGTTTTTTGCTTTATTATTTGGTTTTATAAAATTGACTTACCCTTCAAAAAAAAAGTAGAAGAGTAATTTCAAGTTCCAAAAATCCTCTAGGGAGTGTCATTGCAAGAAAACTGGAAGTTAAGGGGATTATTGGACCGAAATTGCGTTGATCAATTTTTATGTGCAATTGATCTAAAGTTCAGGGGGTTTTACTACAAATTATCCTAAATTTAAAAAATCTAAGGATGATTATCGTAAAAGAACATGAATTTTTTTACTAGCAAGCCATCTTTACTCTATAATATATATATATATATATATTGATAATCTCTTGGGAAAATTTTATTTTCTAAATTTAGAATAAAAAAAATGGTCTTTAATTTGGGGGTGGAGCCCGGAAAGAACGAAAGGTCCGCTTCTTTCAAATTACGATCAGTATGGTCTGTCGATGGGTTGGGCCATCTCGAGTGATTGATTGGGCCACCTTGGACTCTTCAATGGACTGATTAGTTGTTAGTTCACAAGTCATGCTGGACAGATGCATATTACATGAACAACTGAGCGATGAAACAAATGAATTAATAAGTGAAAACAAATCAAGAGCTAACTGTCTAGCACTGATTTTTGAGCTATGGTAACAAAGCCATTATATGATTGAAAGGCAAGCATGCTCACTGAAGTATGAGTTTACTGAGAAATGATTTTAAGGAAGCAGGAGCGGACCAAAAAACTAATATAGGAGGGGCCACATGCATTTTTTGCGAGATTATTCACAAAATATATAATTTTGGGGGGGTAATTAAAAAAATTAGGGGGGCATATGCAATTTTGTAATTTTATTCATAAAAAATATAATTTTTAGGTTAATAAAAATAATTTTTTGAAAATTTGGGAGGGGCCATGGCCCCCCTAGCCACAACATGGCTCCACCCCTGAAAGGAAGGTGCGGGAGGTACATTTTCAAAGTTTCGGTATGTTGACTTGATTCAGTTTGAGATTTTTACCGCTAGTCTTGAACTTGAGTACTAAGAAGGGAGATGATTATTCCTCCATAAAACTAGTCCGGAGCTGGAGTCATCCCCCAAATAAGATCAAGGCAGGTTGAAACCAACCATTGTGCAAGATAAAAAGAAGCAAGTCGTACAAGATTTAATATGCCCTTGCACATCGATAAACATGACATGGTGTTGCACGAGTCGTGCCTCGAAAAACTCTATATTGGTGACATAATACAAACATTGTTTCTCTTTTCTAAGAGCAACCAATACAAGGTCGCCAAAATTGACTAGCTACAATTGAACTGTAGCCAGTCACATGAGTTTTAATTTTTTTTTTCTTTTTTTTAAATTATAGCTAACCAGCTGCACGGTATGGCAGCTAGCAAGAAGCAACTTATTTTTATTTATTTTTTTTTAAAGATAAAAAATTGGATGGTTGTGCACATGTTATACGTGTTACTTTATTTTATTTTCTATTTAACTTTTGTAATTATATATAGTAGTTTTTTTATTTATTAATAAGACTCTCATTAAATAAAAAATTTATTACATAATCAAATTAAAAAAAATTACATTACATTAAATAAAATGCACTACATATATTATTAAAAAAACATTACATTAAATAAAATGCATTACATAAAATTTTACTAGATAAATAAAAATATTACATGTCGTTATTATCTTGAGCATATTTTTTTGCAATCTTCTTTTGTTGTGTCATGATCCATATTTTTTTTACTTCTATTGGAGCCTTCAATGGATCTTGAAGCACTATATTTTTTTCATACTAAAATTCGGTCATCCTTTCTTTCGATTGTATGTCCATTTGAGTCATCATTTCCTTTGATTCAAACTCCAATTTATTTTTTTCAAACTCCATTTTGTTTTTTTCGAACTCCAATTGAGTCATTCTTTCTTGATCGAGAGGAGGCAGCCCAACAAGTATTCAAATATTACTTTGCTGAAAATTCTGTTTTTCCACCCGAGTATTTTCGTCGATGGTACCGGATGCGACGAGAATTATTTCTTCACAACTTCAACAATGCTACTGGCCATGACAACTTTTTCAAACTCAAGCCCAATGCCACTGGTCGTATGGGTTGCAGCCCTATCTTGAAGATGACAGCAGCAATACATATACTTGTGTATGGAATTTCAGTGGATCTATGTGACGAGTACACGAAGGTTAGCGAGCGCATTGCAATTCAATGTTTGAAGAAGTTTTGTGATGTTGTAATTGAATTATATGCGAATCAATACCTACGCTCACCAAATGAAGCCGATATAACACGTCTACTTCAAGAAGGGGAGGAAAAAAGATTTTCAGGTATGCTTAGTTCTATAGATTATATGCATTGGGAATGGAAAAATTGTCATGCAGCTTGACATGGCACACATAAGGGAAGAGGTTGCAAACCTACGCTCATATTAGAGGCGGTTGCATCAAAAAAATTGTGGATTTGGCATGTTTTTTTTTGTATGGCTGGTTCACACAATGACGTGAATATCTTAGATCATTCTCCAGTATTCCAGTGTATTATCAATGGTATAATGTCTTCTGTTAATTATGAGGTGAATGGACGTCAATGAACATTAGGGTATTACCTATCTGATGGTATCTATCCGAAATGGGCAACTTTGATCCAGACTATTCCACATCCAACGACTGCAAAAGAAAAGTTATTTGCTCAGAGACAAGAAGCAGTTAGGAAGGATGTTAAGCGGGCATTTGACGTATTGCAGATAAGGTGGTCTATAACACACGGACCGGTGTACTATTGGAAAAAAAAAAGATTTTGGCAAGATAATGAAAACGTGCATTATATTGCACAATATGATCATAGAAGACTAACCGGATGCCAACATTTTAAACTGGACACCTTCACCAAATGAATCAGTCTCGCTTCCACACTGCCATCGAGATCCATCATTTTTGGCAACACGCATCTCTGCCCGACTTGGTAGGATTCGCAATACGAAGAATAATTTGGATCTTAGGAAAGATCTTATGAATCATTTGTGGAATAAATTTAATAATGAATAAGTGTAATGGATATGGAATAAAATGTATTTTTTTTTATGTTTATTTATTCGGCTGAGATTGTAACTTTTATATTATTTGTGATGAATAAATAGTAATTTTTAAATTTTATTTTTTTATTAAAATATATTTTATTTTTTTATTTTATTAAAATATATTTTATTTGCATTTTTATTAAATATAAAGATATTGAATTATATTATTTAATTGGGATATAATAATTAATGCAGTGTGACATATATCTCTTTTCTAAAAAATGTGACCAAATGAACATGAATTATTTATTTTTATTTAAAATTAATTATTTTATTTTATTTAAAAAAAAATTGCAAAATTATTTAATCGATACATGAAAGATGAATGTAGTTTCATGACAACTTTTGCTTGAATGGACAAATTAATTATTTTTTTTGCAAAATTATTTAATCGATTCATGATTTTAATGGTATGGTGTTATTTATCTCTTTCATATCAGCATTTCATTTATATATATATACTAATATAGAGCACGTGTTCAAAAATTATATAATTTTATAGTGTAGATTATTTTTTTAATCAGAAAGAATAATATATAATTAATTTATTTTCTTTTTGTAAAAAGAAAATACATATTTTGCACAATAGGATAGCAAATGTGAATGTGACATTGAATCCAATTTATTCTTTGAATTGATTAACATAACAAAGCAAGCAAATTAAATATAACTTATACTATTTTTTTCTTCAAAAGATAAATTTGGCCTTATAAAACAGAGAAACAATTTTAAACTTCAAAAAAAACTTTTTGAATCTTCTTACTTACTTCAACAAGATATTTTGAATTTGGGTTCTTCAATTAGTTTTGTAGACCTAACCATAAAGAGGTTGAAGAAGGCATTATATAAGGGTTTTTCAATTTTATGAGGAAATTTAGAAATATATAGAAGTGATTATAACGGATGAAATTGAAAGGATATAAAGTTATTAACATTTAAATATATAGTTATTAAAATTTAATTACATATTTAATGGAAAGTCTTCAATACATAAGCAATTGTAATAATTAGGAGAATTGAAAAGGTGCAAGAAAATAACTTTCAATTGTAACAATTGGGAGAATTGAAAAGGTAGACACATAACGAATTAATTTTAACTCCATTACTAACATTGAATTTATAAGACATTAAATTCACAAAAAAAAAATATATACAAAATGCTTGTCTGAGGAATCTCAAGCAGTAAAAATCAATTGTTTTAATGTTATTAATCAATCACATTATATATATAATGAATAATTTATTAAACAATAAAATGTATAGAGATACAAATAGTCCTCACTTTTATAGCAGTATATATTGATATAAGTTTATTATATTTGGTAAGCAATATAAACAATTGTAAAATTATATGAAAAATAATGTGTAAATAAAAAATGGTCTTTTTTAGTGTATTATGTGAATAATAGAAGAAGTTGTAACAGTTAAATGGAATCAATAAATATGTTAATTATATTTTACAATAATAAAATCAATCATACATGTCTGGAAATAATTATAGTTTGACACTTTTGTAGAAAGTTAAATAAATATATATAGACATGGATAGGTAAATGACCAAACACATTACCCAATATATAAAAAGCTTCCAACATCAAATAAAAAATATCAAATCATAAAATGGACATTAAAATATTAATAGTGATAATCATTTAAAAGACTTTATGAATACAACTTAATGTTATTATTGCATATAACTATTTTAATGAAATAAAAAATAAGTTTTATATTTAAAATTATGAAAAATGTATAGAAATATTCACAGCCCCTCACACTTTTAGAATATTATATATATATATATAAAGCATGTGCCAATTGAGGGGGGGAAATCTACTATTTTTTAATAAAAAAATTGAATAATTGTAACTCTCAAAAATATTTTTTGTATAAAATTTAAAAATTTAAAAATCAGGAAACAATATTATTGCTTAAGAAAAACAAGAATTTAAAAAGTAAATAAAATTGAAAATGACAATAGGAAGGAAAGTTATTCAGATACATACACCAAGTATAAACTTTGAGTAGACCGCCTAAAACAAATCAGGAAACAATATTGTTGCTTAAGAGTTCTATTTATATAAGAAAATTGTTAATGATTGTGAGTTGTAAGTGTAACTCTCCATAATGGTAATAAGTTAAACATGTTGCATTAATTTCCTTATAATGAAATATTGTATATATCTTACATGTATCTTAATTTCATTTAAATTTTATATTAAAAAAATAATGTATCTAATCCAGAATTAATGAGAGTGAAATTTTTTTGATCTTTTTATATGTAAATTACTAAAAAATAAATATATTTTTATTTAAAAAATTATATTAAAGTGGAGAGACTTTTAAAATAGTATAAATATAGAAGGAAGAGTGGGAAACATGTGATCCCACCTCAAGTTTTAACTTTCTTTCTCTTATTTTAATGTTTTCTCTCTCCTCTCCTCTTCATTTCACTTGTTAGGAGGATGGCCAGTGTCCACTGTGGGCCCCTCATGATTAGCTAGTCTCATATTACACTCTCTACTAGCTATATAATTAAGAGCGGGTTAGAAATACCTCTATAACGGCTGCTCTAAGTTTTAAAAGATCGAAGAGCGTGAATCACATACTATATTAAGTAGGATGAGATTAAAAAAAATAAAAATAAATAGATTAATTAAAATTACTATCATAAAAAGTTAAAATACAATTTAAAACAGTTACTTTGATAATTTTGTCTTCAATTATATTAGCTTATTAAATATATAAATATTGAATGCAGTCGGGCCAAAACAATTTTTAATGGAACAATGTTTCGCACTGTTATCACTAATTTAATTGCATTATTGACCAAAGGTTTTGTATAGTAAATGAGAAGAGATGTTATATACATGTGTGCCTATAACATACTACACCCAATTAAAAGAAAATTTTAGAAGATAACTTTTAAATTTTTAAAAAAGAAATGCAAATAATCGAATTCGGGATTCAATGTTGGCACGAACGCAGGTATGGTGGCGGGGCATGGCAAGAAAGTGGAGGTGGCGGGGTTGGGGTAGGGATGTCAGAGGAGATGGACACTTGCTAAAAAAATTTGATATATAAATATGCTTAATATGTATGAATTTTTTGCTCAGTAATTTTTATTTTATTTTATTTTTGATAATCATAATATTCGGATCAGCTTACGTTTTGCTCAAAAAATTATTATTGAGCATATATATATATATATATAAGGCTATACTGTATAAATAGAGATAGTAATACATATAAACGCATTAATTCAATCAGACATACAAACTTCAAAATGACTGCAGATAGCCAGATAGATAATGGACAATATTGCTGCAATAGCCCTTTTGATGTCATCAATATAGAATGCATCATCCTTACCTGGTTTCAAACTCTTAATTGAAAAATCAGCAAAATTTTCATTTTTTTCCTCATACACTAAAATTAAATTTAACGTCTATACCCTTTGATCTACTTGTCATATAAGAGTACGAATGAGTCATCAAACATATAAGATTATGATCATAATAATAAGGGTTAATTATAGCTAGACCTTCTCGAGATATGTCAAATAATAAGTAGATTCTCTATCATTTGGTAAATTACAGTTAGACCTCTTTAAGCCGATCGACGTATATTTTTGGTGAGTGATAATGTGAAATTACATTTTTACTCATGTCTATATTTCATTTAAAATATCTAAAAATTATTATTTTGTCAATTACTTATTTACAAAGGTAATTTTGATCATATTATAAATTTTAAATAAGGGTATTTTGGTCTTTTTACATATCTTTTGCATCTACTCGGAGGTATTTAAGATATTTCACATCTAAAAAAGTGTTGACATCAGCATTGACCGAATTTGACCACGCCGGTAGGGGGTAATTGTTAGAACTTACAAATTTGAAGGGGTCTAGTTATAATTTACCAAACAATAAGGGGTCTACCTATTATTTGATATATCTTGAGGGAGTTTAGCTGTAATTAACCCTAATAATAAATATTTTACTCACACCATTTTATGCATTTACTATATCGAGCAATGTGGACCAATAAGTCAAACTGAAAACAGACCCACCCACATTTTATATATCAAAAATAAATCTACTTTGCTTTAAAATAAATAAACAAATAAATAACCTTCATTAGACACATAAACCAAGATAGCAATAATAAATTACTCCCTCTGTCCGACTCTAATAAATGTCCATTTTATTAAAAAAAAATGATTTTGGTATTTTATATTAGGGTTAATTATAGTTAGATACCATCGAGATATGTCAAATAACAAGTAGATCTCCTTTCAATTGGTAAATTAGAGTTAGATCCCCTCAAGTTTGTAAGTTGTAACAGATACCCCCTACCGGCATGGTCAAACTCAGTCAATACTAATGTCATCAGTTTTTTCAGATGTGAAATATCTTAAATACCCTCATGTATATGCAAAGGATATGTGAAAAGATAAAAATATTCTCTTTTAAAATTTATAATAATAATTTTTAAATCTTTTAAATGAAATACAAACATGAATAAAGATATAATTTTACATTATCAGTCACCGAAAATATACGTCGATTGACTTGAGGGGGTCTAATTATAATTTACCAAACAATATGATGTCTTTTTGTTATTAAATATATCTTGAGGGGATTTACCTGTAATTAAATTATCAACTTTGTCTTTAATGGATCCGGATAATGTGGTAGTTTGTAAATTAGACTTTGTATTATTTGAATGCCTTAAGGTAAGTTGTTAAAGTCATTAAATAAATTACTTTGACTTTTGAAATATGATAATTATTTTGGGAAGAGAAAAGAGGATAGAGGGACACTAGTGCATGTTTGGTAGAGGGAATGAAGCCAAAATTTTGGGTTTGGTTTGAAAAAATAGCACCAAACCATATTTGGTAAATGGTGTGAAAATTTGGTATCAATACTGTAGCAATTCCATGGTGCCAACTTTGTGAAGGAATTTGGAACCATCATTTTTGATGGTTTTGGTTTGGTGCGGCTACTGTATCAACACTATAGCAATCCGAAATATATTATATATATATATATATATATATATATATATCTTTTTTAATATATTAATATTAATATATTTTAATATTATAATATTAATATTAATATTTATTAATAAATAAAATGTGAAACTCATATATTAATATGTTTTAATATATTAATATTTATTAATATATTAATATTTATTAATATTTATTAATATATTAATATTCAGAATTTCAACCCATACCAATCCTACCAAACATGGTTTGATTTTTCAGTATCACTTTTTCTCACACCAAAACCATCTGCACCAAACATGGTTTAGAACCAAAATAAAACCACACCAACTCCAACCAACCCAACTTCAACCAAACCAAACCAAAAACCAACACCACACCGTCTACCAAACAAACATTTATAATAGGACGGAGGGAATAGTACTCGACAAATTTATTGACTTTACACATCTTGACAAAACTTTGATAGAAAGTCATTAAAGCTAAGATCTTCTATGTATATATCTATATTTATATTATTCTAAAAGTGTAAGTCCCTTAAATTATTTTTTTCCCATTTTAATATAATATTTTAAATAAAAAATATTTGTTTTATTATTTATTAAATCTATTTCATTAAAGAAGTGTGACCATTAGATTATTTCTCCCCACTTTAATATAATATTTTAAATAAAAAAAATTGTTTTATAGAAATCTATATATATACTATTCTAAAAGTGTAAGCCCCTTAAATAATTTCTCCACACTTTAATATAATATTTTAAATAAAAAAGAAACATTTGTTTTAAAGAAGTGTGACTTACACTTATACATTTTAAAATTAATTTTTTTATATAAATTCTCATAAATGAGATAATCAATAAGTTAAATACCAATAGTTTCATCTGTTGAGATTCTCTGCATGTAAACCCAAATAATTTTCAGTAGTCTCAATTGAATTTAATCAATATTGTGAATAGCTAATACTTCATTAAACTTTTTTCTTGAAGGATTTAAACAAAAATAACTTAGAGCCCCTATATATTTTCCTTGAACTTTTCAACAATTTGATGAAAAATATTTTTTTATTTATATCTATATTATCTTCAATTTATATATATATGTTTTTCTATTTAATTTTTTTTTTTTCACTTGAATAATTCAAATACAAGTTTAAAATGAATTTCCTTATAAATGTTGATATAATTTTATTATTTTTATAAATTATTTCTTATTTCTAATATGAAAATTGAATTAAAAAGGTATTAATGAAAGTGATCAATGTATTTTAAAAATTAAAATGTCTTAAAATTCTTAATTTGTATTTGGCCCAAGACATCTCAAGAAAAATAAAAACAGAGCAATTTTAACTAGGGTAAATCCCACTTACACCCCCTATGATTTAGCCATATTCCAGTTACACCTCCTCTACTATGGTATATCCCAGTTACACCCCCTCAGTTTTGGTTCCGTGTATCAAACACCCCCCTCCGTTAGTCAACCGTTAGTTTCCAGCTGTTATGTGATGATGTCATCAGTAAAAAGCTATTGAATGGTCCGTTTTGCCCCCAAATGAATTATTTAACTACATTGCCTTATTAAAATGACCAAGTTATCATTTATTATTATTTAACCCCATTACTTTATTAAAATAACCAAGCTACCCTTTATTTAAGATTGTAAAGTTACAAAAAAAATTCTTAGGTTCTATTTAAATATGTGTTGATATATTTCTCTCTAAAAACGTTTTAAAAATATTTTGATTTAATTTGGATAAAAGTGAAGATCTATTCCCCTAGGAAAAAACAAGTATAATGAACATTATACTCATTTTCAAGAACAATACAAAACTAGGAAGAAGCCTTCATTGAGATAACATCTCATGTACAGTACAAAATGGAAATTTAGCCATGAAAGGCTCTCAAGCCTTATTGGAAAAAAAAGAAAAAAAAAAAAGAAGGCTTCAGGTTAATTAGTTAACATTGATGACTATTAATAAGAGAAGGAAGAAACAGAATTGTCTCCAACTTGGTTTACTGATCTGGAATACTAGTCGGAAGAAGGTGATGAGTTATGTCTCCAACTTGGCTCACTGATCTGGAATACTAGTTGGAAGAAGGAGATGATGAAGATGATGACATGTCACCTGACCTTCTTCTTCTAAGCATATGTCTCATCCCATCAGCCACTCGAATCGCAGGGTTAGATTTGTATTTTCAACAAAACGACATGTGAGCCTTGACAGCTTCATCCATCTCAAATGGCGCCCTTTTCCCTCTGTTCACTTCATCCCTCACAGCCTCAGAGCACAACCCACATAGCCATTTTCCATTGAATTTCGCCTTCACTTGCCTCTGGTCTTCAAACACTCACGATTCACTAAGAATAGTAAAGAACCCTAACTTTCTCTCACTAAAGCATTTATCTCTCTAATGCTAGATATGCGTTTGATTTTTTGGGTATATGAAAGGGAGTGTTGTACTAGGGATGACTAAGGCATTTTCCGTCCTTTCACATATTTTAAAATTATTTTTAAATATTAAAAGACAATAAATTACCTAGGGATAAAATAGACTTTTCATCCTAGTCCGTTAGTTGACCTAACTGTTGTCACTGACAAGGAGTGTAGTTAGGATATACCATAGTAGAGTAGTGTATAATGTATTAACATTGCCTTTTAGGTTCAGTTACTATTTTGCACTCATTGATTTTTGATATAAGACATTGAATAGAAACCCACAACAATTATTGAAGAAGTTTAATAATCATATTTACTTGCATCTTTTCAGTTCTCCAATGTCTTTTACAATGGCTTTTGTGATATTTTTAATGAAGTTAAATTCGTGTACATAAGAAATTCATTATTTTTCATTAAACGTGAAAATAAATGTTAATAACTTTATACCCTTTCAATTTTTTAGTAATAATCACTTATATAATCTCCAAATTGATTCATATTCATAACATCTAATTGGAGAACCCCAAAGCAATGTCTCCCTACAATATTTTTATCGTGAGAATAATTCATATTCACAACATCTAATTAGAGAATCCCAAAACAATGTCTCCCTACAATTTTTTCATCGTGGGGATCGCACAAGTAATTGAAGAACCCGAATTCAAAACATCATATTAGAGGTAAGTAAGGTGATTCAAAAAAATTATTTTGATGTCGGAGTTTCTCTTTTGTTGTTCTTTATTTTTCCTGTCAAAATTATCTTTTTAACAAAAATAGTTTAATTATATTTAATTTGTTTGCTTTGGAATAAATTGGGTTCAATATCATACTGAAAATCTAAATGCTAGAATTTTCTATATTTTTCATCAATTCCAAATATATCATAGGAAATACTTCAATTATTTCAAGAAGGATAAAACATATTATCCGTAAGCACATGTAATATGTCAAACACAAATTACAATATGACAAGATTATTAAAGTATAGGTCTGGTGAGAAATTTATTTGGATGAATGTATAGAAAAGATGGAAAGGGCTATCATAGATAACATTTCTTACATGAACTACCTCCATATGATTAATAATGTTTGTCAAAAATAATACATTTTCAAAATGAAAATGAGAAAACAGAACACATAACACAGACGTGTATTATTCTAAAGTTACCTCTCACTTTTTTTGCTTATTACCCATTTCATATAATTTACATTACGAAATTATATAAACTTAAAATTTGTAAATCATGTGCATCACACGTGCTCTATACTAGTATATATACATATATGAATCCAAATGTTTCAGTTAAAGATTTATAGCTATTAATAACTCACATGTTTGCACTGAAAGTGAATATATGGCCCTGACGCGTTTAACCCTCTGTAGTATCGATATAGTGCGTATAACACTCTCTCTGTTATATGAGATTCCAATAATTTAAATAAGGTGCATATTGATCATATTTGTTATTTTCCGGTGACCGAAGTTGGAAAATATCTAAAATATCCTTAATATATATTTTTAATTTTTTTAAAAAAAAAATAGAAATTGTGAAATGGGCATAAAGTCATCTTCTTCTTCTTCCCCAATTTAGAAACCCTAACCCTAATTTCTATCTCTAAACATAAGCCCATCTTTTTAATAACTACTTGAACTAGATTTTGATTTAACCCATTTTTATTTTGATTTCATCCATTGATTTCGAATTTGATTTCACCCAATTAACTTGGATTTGGATAATTTCACTCTCTAAATCTGCATACATAAGTGTGTATATATATAGAGAAATTTGTATAGTTTCTCCACCACCTCCCTATTCTTCGTCACCGCCAACCACTCCTTCAACCTCCTCACCCTAACCTTCACCCCTCCCCCAACTCCTTCGCCTTCATCAACGAACTCCTTCACCAGTGCATATATATAAATATATGTAAGTATATATATATATATATATGTCTGTAAATATATCTATATCAAAACTTCCCAAAACTTTAATCAAATCTTGTCTCGTCTTCTTTCCGATTCTTCGTCTCCAAGTTCTCTCAATTCAATTATTTAATTGATCGATTGAATTAGTTGCTTCGCAAATTCAGATCTCTCTTTTAGTAAACAAATTCAATTTTGGAGCTATAATACTACATAGGAGCTTCAACCCCGCCAAATGGTTCATAATTCATATATATATATATATATGTGTGTGTGTGTGTGTGTGTGTGTGTGTGTCTGTATATTATAGGAGTGTATATAATATATATGTGTATATATTTTTGGTTGATTGAAGTGTTTTGATTATTTGAATGAGACATGTATGGGTGATAATTTTTTTTCTTTTTTTTGTGAAATTGATGATATACACAGCAAGACATATACTATCTCTGTCCCATATTAATTGTCCACTATTGCAACTTTACTTGTCCCAAATTACTTGTTCAGTTTCAAATTCCAATGCAATTTAACCACCCACTTTCCCCAACTACCCTTATTCCACTAACTTCAAACAAATACCGAACCCCACCATAATACTATATTATTAAGGGCAAAATTGAAAATTACACACTAGTCAACCTCAATCCATAAAATGCTAAAAAATCCAAATTGGACAAGTAATGTAGGACGGAGGGAATATATATATGTGTATATATATATGTATATGTAGTGGGAGAGAAGGAAAGGGGAAGAGGAAGGAGTAGGGATGGCAATGGGGCGGGTCGGGGCGGGGATCCCCATCCCCATCCTCGAACCCGCCCCGCCCCCGAAAAAAAAAAAAAAAATTTTGCCCCGCCCCGCCCCATCCCCCCCCCCCCCCCCCCCGCCCCCGCCCCGCCCCGCCCCCCGGTATGAAATTTTTATATAGAAAAAATATTATAATATATATTATTTCTTTGTAAAAAAAATATATTATATATATATATTATAATATATATATATTTTTTACCTTTTTATATAAAAAATTATATCTTAAATATATATATATATATATATAATATTATACCGGGGCGGGGGTACCCCCGAACCCGACGGGAATTTTTGTTTTTGCTCCATCCCCGCCCCCATTTATGTAATCGGGTCCCCATACCCGGCCTAAACGGGGCGGGGCGGGGCGGTTCCCCACTGCCATCCCTAGGAAGGAGGGATATTTTGGTAATCCAAGAAGGGTATTTTGGAGTTTTCATATTTTTAATATGTCATTTGCAAGTCACGTGATATTTTTTGGGCCAAATATGACTGTCCGGTGATCGTTAAAGGTTTAAATGCAACATTTTTAAAAACGACTGGACTTACACACATAAAATTAAACTTTTGATTTTTAAGTGCACGTATTTACAATTTCGCAAAAAACCCTCTCTATATATATGTAAGTACAAATATATACAAAACATAAGTAAACATGTGACATGTCAACAATTGTACATACATACCTGGCTGAAGAGAAAGTAGATGTAACTTTGTTTATATGCGGGGACGGATACAATTCATGCCCAAGTGGGGCATGACCCCATTGAAATATTTTTTTATATAATTTTTATTTTAAAATTTTAGATATTTAGTATTTAGTTCTCATTAATTTTTTATTTTAGGTACGGCAAAATTTAATTTTTTTTACAAATAAGTTCTCACTAAAAATTTGTTTTAAATTCTACTGAAATAAATATATGTCATTTATATTCCAAAAATAAAAAAAAATAAAAAATTAGCTCTTACTAACCCAGATCCCTAAATCCGTCAGTGTTTATATGTACTTACGGAGGGAAAAGGAAAATGAGAGAAAATTGGGGTGAACTTATATTAGATGGGGCCCAACATGACTATCAAATTTGTATATATAATGTGCGCGTATTATTTTTTCAGGCCAATGAGAGTATTTAAACACACTTCTACGAATTTTGTCTCACGTAGAATTTTGAATTGATTTAAAATTTTAAGTTAAACCTAAAAATATCCAAGTCATAACAAGTGATTAGAGCATACTCAACCTATATGTTAGACTTAACAGTAGTGTATAATATTTTTTTATTATTATTATTTAAGTTTTTTGTTTTGATAATATTATCGAAAACTTTTTTTTTTGCTTGATTTTAAAATAAAAAATTCAAATATTTAAAAAGAATTATTTGTACAATACACACTTGGTTGAATAAATCATGTAGTGACTAATGACACAGGCCGCTATGTACCATCTGAAGTCGTGATTATAATTATTGGACTGTAAATTTACAATTTGTATCATTTGCACATTAAATATGTATACTGACAAATGAAAAAGCCAACAAAGTAATTCTTTATAAGCATATTTTATTCATTGAACTCTAACTACAAGAGTCTTCTTTTTATATGCATATTTTGTTCATTTAACTCCTAGACTCTTTGATGTTTCCTTTGTTTATTATTCAAGCTCCCTATAAAATTCAAAATTGGAGAATTTTCTCCAATTTTAAATTTTCTCCAATTTGGAGGTTGTCCGTAACTTAGGTAACTCCAATTTATTCACATTTTTAACTCTATATTCAAAACTCTCAAACCTCATAACACATATTTTGTATATGGTATTGTCCATTTATCAAAATTATTTTTGGTCATTGTCATTTTTTTGAAATATTCTTTAAATATTGTGTTTTGTAATATTGGATTCAAATATTATTGTTTTTTTTTTAAAATAAAAAATCTCAAAATTTGGCGTTATTGTCATGATTATCGTCAATCATGATAAATTGGAAATTTTGAAGCTCCATTAAGGAAATGACTATCAATGGTTGGATGACCATCTTTTCTCTATTTCTGTTTTATAATATATATATATTGGTCATTTTTCCTCATAAAAAATGTTTCCCCCTTTCTTTTCTACCCTATCCACTTCAAGTGTCAGTAAAATTTTATCGCTGTGATTAATCATAATTAAACAGATTTGAATTTGTGCAATGGCGGTGGTCTATTTACCATTTATAATTACCTAATAAATTTTTCATAGGTTCTGGTTATCATTGTTGAGTAATAAATTTTCATATTCCCTTTGTTACAATTTAGTTAGGGTGGCGAAACTTTAACACCCCTGTAGTATAAATATAATGCGTATAATTTCTTATGGTTTGAATTGATCCCAAATCTTTTAAATATGTGCGAATTGACCTCATTTCGTGTAAAATAATATATATGCCCTTAGTATATAAATTTCAAAAAAATGAAAAATATATATATTTTGAAAAATATATAAATTTCTAAAAATATATATAAAATTCGAAAAAATATATATAAAATTTGAAACAAATATATAAAATTCGAAAAATATATATAAAATTCAAAAACATATATAAAATTCGAAAACATATATAAATTTCAAAAACAATATAAAATTATAAATATATATATATATAAAATACGAAAAATATATATAATTTGAAACAATATATATATAATTCAAAAATATAAATTTTGAAAAGAAAAATATAAAATTCAATTTTTTTTATAAAATTGGAAAAAACATATACAAATTCAAAAAATATTTATAAATTTCGAAAACATATATAAATTTTGAAAAAAATATATAAAATTCGGGGAAAATATTAAATTCGAAAAATATATATTAAATTTCGAAAATAAAATATAGAATTCGAAAACATATATAAATTTCAGAAAATATATATAAAATTCGGGAAAAATATTTTCTTATTAAGGTTGACAATGACAAGAGTTAACAGAATAAATAAATAAAATTATTTAAACAATAAAGATAAAGTATATGAAATTTATATTTTTTTAAAGTACATAATTTTTTTCACACATCTTTTTGTAATTGTAGATATATAAATATATATATACACATCAGTAGTCTTATTAAAATAATTTGATTAAATTAGGTCATTCAATATATTAATCATTATTATATAAATTTAAAAGAGAAATTAAATTTATTTCTTAAATGTCATTGTTTTATTTATTCGAAGAATCGGACCGAACCGAACTGGAACCGATGGTTTGGTTCGGTTCCAAGGTGATTAGGTTCGGTTCCGATTTCAAAAATTAAAAAATCAAATTTTTAAGTTCAGTTCTAGTTCTTAACCATGTAGAATCTAACGGAATCGAAACCGAACCAATATTTTTGTATTCTTATTATCTTATTAGTATTATATTTTTACATATATAATTTAAAAACTATAAGTAAATAGGTATAATGTTATAATTTTAAGATATGTAATTTTAAAATAATTATTTTTATTTCACTAATTATACAATTGATTTTGAGTTTAAAGTAGTTGAGATATTATATTTAATTTAGTTTACAATTATATTATGTTTTGATACTTAACGTTTTTTATTTTTTGGAAAGATGATAATAGGAATCGGAACCGTACCGGAAAAAATGATTCGATTAGGTCCTTACATTAATTTCTTTTTTATTTTATATCATTTCATTATAATTAAAACATTACACATATGGGAGTTGGAAAGAGCAAAACAATAGAGAGAAAATTAGGATAACAATAAGGGTATTCTTGTCATTTTCCTGCCATCAACTATTGAAATTTCTTTGGTTTTATATGCCACATGTCACCTCTACAACGCGCCGCGCCATATAGCACCGGACCGTGGTGACCAGCGAAGAGGATCCGGGTCCCTCAAAAGTGAAGATCATATAAGTACCAGTGTTGTAGACTGTAGTGCTAACGCTTTTGGATTAATATTTTTTTTAAATATCGATCTTGTTATTTAGTATTAATATTTTATTAATATTTATTTTTAATATCGATATTGTTCGAATCCGTTATACTGGTACCAAAATTATTATTGAAACTATTATCACAATAGAGAACTATGATTTAACTTTAAACATGTAAAGCTCCAAGCTAAAAAAGTTTATCCCGTTATTTAATATTAATATCCCATTATTTAGTATTAATATTTTACTGATATTCTTTTTAAAGATTGATATTGTCCGGTTTATCCTGTTATTTAGTATTAATATCCCATTATTTAGTATTAATATTTTACTGATATTCCTTTTAAAGGTTGATAATATCCGAGTCCGTTACACCGGAACCCAGGGGCAGAGCCAAAAAACTCGTCTCAGGGGTCAATGTAAACTTTTATAAGTTTATTAGTGAAATTTATTTATTTTTGGCTACTAGAATAATTTTTTTAAAAAAATGGGGGTGAAAATACATTTTTTTTATAAATTTATTAGTAAAATATATATATTTTTAAGCTATCAAAAGATTTTTAAAAAAAACTGGTAGGGGCAAAAAGCAATTTTTCTAAATATATTTGTAATATATATAATTGTTTAGCCTAAAACAAATAATTTATAAAATTTGGGCAGGGGCTATGGCTCCCCCTCCTCAAAGGTGGCTCCGCCCCTGCCGGTACTGCGATTGTTATTGAAACCGATACCGCACATAGATGTATGGAAACAAGCTATGATTTAACTTTAAACATGTAAAGCTCCAACGGAAAGAGTTTAGTTGAATTTTTTTATTTTCTTTCTTTTAATGGGTTGAGATTGAATGCTCAAACAACTCAAAAATGTTCTTAACACTACTAATTTTAGTCTATAGTCTATCCCTGAAACTCTATCTCTTAGATTTGTCGGATAATGAAAAATACTTGGAGAACTATCTAGCAATTTTTGTTTTTTTTTCTAGTTAGTGCATATTTTTTTCTTTTCAATAAAGTAATTTTCAAGTCACGTAATGTTTTTTGTTTTTATAAAATATTTTCAGAAACCATTTTTTTATTCAGTGTTTAGTAAATGCTTACAAACACTCTAAATACCATAAACACATGAAAAATAATAAAAGAATATTTAGACTTGGCTTTAAAACTTTTCAATGGCTTTAAGATTTTTCAAAAATTGATATGATCTAGGGGTGCAAAAAAAAAAAGAGAACTAATCCAAACCAAATCGAACCGGTGTTTTGGTTCCGGTTTTGAATTGGGTTAGTTTGATACCGGTTCTCAAAAAACATAATTGTTCTGTATTGGTTTGGGTTTCTGAGTATCTGAAACTGAACTGAACCAATATGTATTATATATATCTATATATATGTGTGTAGGGGTGCACAAAAAAAGAGTGGAGCTGTAGAACCAGTCCAAACCGAATTGAACCGTTCTAATTTGATTCGGTTCTGGTTTCAGATTGTTTAAAACTAAACTGAACCGAATCGATATAAATTATATATATAACTATATATGTATAACTTACTTATACAATTAAATTCTATTTAATAAAATTATAAATTCACATAAAATTATTTTAAATATATGTTTTACATCTATAAATGACAACATGATTTTGAGTTACAACATAAACTATTCATGCATGCGTCTGTAATACAAAGGCAATAATTTTTTTTTTAACATTTTTACTAATTTAAAGGATTTGATCTTCTCATCCTTTTTAACTACTTTGTGCCTTTTTGCTTTCCCGGTAAATGAAATTTATATCACATGAGCGAACATGTGTTTTGCCTAAATTTATAAATTATGTTACATTAAATAAAGACAAATTTGTGTATTAAGTAAAATCATAAATTTATCCTAATAGATTTTTACCACCCAAACAAATATTACACACATACACATAAAAAATCTATATTTTGTAGCCCCTAATAGTGTAGTTTTTTGTTTAAGAATCTTGTTCTTAGTTTTAAAATTGGCAGGATTATTTTTCATAATTTATGTTGATATATGTTATATTTATTTTGAAAAAAAAAGACTTACGAAACCGTGGTTCGGAACGAAATTGAACCGTTATTTTATGATTTGGTTTGGTTTGGTGCATTAACTAATGGTTCCAGTTCTGGTTCCTGTTTTCAAGGAACCATTGATAATGATTTGGTTTCAAAATTTTCAAGAATCGTATCAAACTAAACTATGTGCAACCCTGTAAGTGTGTGTATATAATTCTCATAGTTGTCAGAATCCCGATTCTAGCTGGTAATAAGATTTTAAGATTCTATACGATTTTTGTAATACCCCGTATTTAATGGATATTTATTTCCTTAATTATTTCAGATGGCATATTGGGTGTTTAAATTATTGAATGAGGTTATCTTAGTCTTTTTAAGTCTAATAGGTCATAATGTAACTATGTGAGCTTAAGGGGGGCAAGGTTGTCATTAGTGTTTGGGCAGTTTGGTGATTTATGCATAACACAAGGATAGTTTGGACAATTCCCTAACCCTAGCCTCTTCTATATAAGCATCCTTAACTTCAGATCTAACCCCTATCTCATTTCTTTTACTACTTCTTTTTCATCAATTATTCCCGAAATTGTGAGGATTAAGAGGTTGAGAGCTTAGAATTGGTTTGGATCTATACTTGTGGTGGATTCAGCTCTACATTACAGGTAAGACATATGTTATACTCTTCCTCTTTGTACTGAAATTTCGTAGCATTTACTTTATACATCTATAATATGCTAGATAGTATTTTTCATATATGTATATGTATGTGTAAATCATGTTCATATATGACTTTTATATATTGTGTTTATACATATATGTATAGATCCATAAGTATATATATAGATCTTGTATATATGTAGAGATTCGTGGATTTATATAAGCATATATGTATAGATTTGTTAGAGTATGTTCATGTTCATGTTTATTTATGTGATGATATATATATTCTGTTTATACATATATGGATAGATTCGTAAGTATATATATAGATCTTGTATATATGTAAAGATTCATGGATTTATATATACATATATGTATAGACTTGTTAGAGTATGTTCATGTTCATGTTTATTTATGTGATGATATATATTCTGTTTATACATATATGTATAGATCCATAAGTATATAGATCTTGTATATATGTAGAGATTCGTGGATCTATATATGCATTTATGTATAGATCTGTTAGAATAAGTTCATATTAATGTTTATTTACGTGATGATATATATTATGTTTATATGTATATATATTATGTTTATATGTATATGTATAGATCCATGGTCATATGTACAGATCTTGCATATATGTAAAGATTAGTAGACTTATATAGACATATATGTACAAATCTGTTAGAGTATATTTATATTTATATATATATATGATGATTTATATTCTGGTTATACATATATGTACAGATCCATGATTATATGTATAGATCTTGTATACACATAGAGATTTGTGGTGATATATTGATATATGCATGAGACTATGTTTATATCTAGCTATACGTACAAATATGTTTTTACCATGTGTAGATATACATGTATGGATTCGTGATTATGTGTCTTGCTGGTATGATTCTGATGAGGTGTATACGGTTGGAACTAAGTATAAATATCTGAATATATAAATATTTTAGATTTCAATGTTGACAAAGATTTCACAACTGTTATTAGAAAAATATTGCATATTTATGTAATTATTTTTCTCTATTTTCTTTGTTATCAGACTCTGGATATTGATTTATATTGTTATTATGTGTTTCACGAATTATACTGGATTACGTATTTTCAACCGTATAAATGAATAGTTTTGACCGTACAAAATACCGTATACCTTGGCGCCGCCCCCCTGGACTCCAGTAGACCTGTCAATGGATTGGATTTTGATCCGAATCCGATTCGATTAGCCGGATATGGATTGAAAATAAAATCCGATAACCCGATTATGATCCGAATCCGATAATCCAATTTCTTAACAAATTGGATTTAGATTTATGCTAATCCGATCCGATAATAATCCGATCCGATTAATTATATATATACACATATATATTATGTTATTAATATGTAAATATTAAATAGTATACTTAATTATGTTTCATATTTTTTTCTCGTTTTTTTATTTTTATATTTTTATAGTCATGTATTATAAGCATTGATTGTAAAATACATAATTTAGTGTTTGATATTCTTAAAAAATAACATAAAAATAAAATAAAAAATTAATAATTTTTTGTAATTTTTTTTACCTAATCGGATCGGATATCCGAAAATGAAAAAATTCAGTTTTGGATCAATTAAGTGAAAATCCATCGGGTTATCGGGTCAGATTGGATTTAAGCTTATCGGATTCGGATCGGATCAGGACAAATCCGATCCGAATTCGACCCGTTTACAGGTCTACCCCCCAGGCTCGACCTCATAAATTGTTATTCGTTCCCAAATAATTAATACGAGTGAATTAATAAATTCGTAAAATCATAAGATTTAAATTAAATGACTATGATTTGGAGATTTATTAGGAACCACAAAGATGTTGACTATTACTGCAGTCTAACTAGTACCACGAGACATGGGTGAGTTGTCACGGCATGGGTGAGTTGTCGGATACGTGGTTATGGTAGGGCATGAATGTTGTATGGAAACATCAAATTAATGTAAGGAATTTATAAACATAATTATATTAAATGGTGGTATATTAATGACTATGGTTATAGTTAAATATATTATTATTTTATAATATAATTTTGGGATTAAGTGTCACTCGGAAAGGGAATGGATTTTGGTACTCTGCTTGGGATCATGTAGAGTTGTACTTGCTCGTGGGTTTAACCCACATTTTTGTTGTTTCGGGTCCTCGACAGTTTCACCAGCAGGGTTGAGGACTTCATATCTATCCGTCTGGTTCTATCATATTTTCCTTTCCACTCCAGGGTAGGATCCGATAAATGACATATGTTGTATTTCTTTTAAGTGTGTTTCTAGGGGTCCATGTTTATGGGATGTCCAAGTTGTATTGTGTGAGACTTATTTTATTTAAGAATGCATTGAGGGTGGTCTTCTTTATGTATAAGTTGGATCCTTATTTTGTTATTGTTGTTATTATTATATTTCAATTTTATGTCTTCTCTTCTGTGCTTATGTTATTAATAACAGACGCTCCCAGTTTTATTTGTACGGGTCTGGCCAACCTATGTATGAAAATTTGGGGGTGTCACAATTTTACTACATTAAAATAAATGTTATACGATTAAGCCCTCCATATGAAATGCCCAATTTTTTTATGATTTAATCATATATCCCAATATATGGCTTAAATTTATGAGAAAATATTTCAAGGGCCAATGATTAGAAAATTTTAATATGATTTAAACTTTAAAATTAAATATTTAATTATTAATATATTTTAAAAAAAATTAATATGTTTAAATCTTATGATTATGCGATTCCGATTTTATAGACTCCAAAACGATTCTCCCTAAAGGCCTGTTTGGTTGACCTTGTTTTTGTTTTTGTCTGTGTTTTTTTGGCCCAATCTTGCTAACAAAACATGTTTGGTTAATGTTTTTGGCCCAGTTGATTTTTGAACAATAAAAAAAACAAACTAAAAAAAGAGGCCCAAATTGAGAACACCAAGACTCTGTTTGGTTTTTGTTGATGTGAAATTTAGAAAAATACAAATACATGTTTGTGTTTGTGGAGTGATGAAGTCTAAAACAAAAACATGTTTGGTACTGATGTTTTTGCTGTAAATATATATATATATATATGTGTGTGTGGTATTTTAAGGGAAAGGAAAGTGGTGGTGGTGTTTCGGGGCAAAGAAAAGTTGTGGTGGTGGTCAAAGGCGGAAGCGGAGGCGATGTAAATATATACATATATATTTTGAGTGAATAGTAAAAAAAATATTTTTTTTGTTTGCTAAAAGAGGTAAATTTTAGAGCCAAACATATTTTTGTTTAAAAAAGAATTACAGTATCAAACAAAAAAACAAAAAATATTAAGCAAAAACAAAAACCAAACAGGAGTGTTTTTTTGGGTGACTTTTTTATGTTGGAACTTTGAAGTGTCCACGTGCACCTAAAAAAGACACGACAAAAAAACATATGAAAACATTCCCGCCTTCGTCTAGGGATTTGGCGATAGAGGGCGATTTGGTCCTGGTCGATTGTATCACCTCTGTACCATCTAGGGTTTCATCGCTCTCCGTACGATCAGGTTCGGTCCTTTTTGAGGTGTGTGTGTATATGTGTGTGTATGTGTGTGTGTTTGTATGTGTCGGTGTGTGTTTGTTTGTGTCGGTGATTATATATCTACTACGTGTGTGACTCTGTATATGTGTGTGCGTGTGTGTTTAGGAATGTGCGTTTCTTTCTCGGTATTATAGATCTACGGATAAAATGAGGGGTTTTGTTTGATTATATGCTTTTAGGGTCTAGGGTTTAGGGAGTAGAAATTTGAGTTGGATTTATTTGAATAATGATCAAATTTTGTTTGTTATTTGACAGAGTGTTGATAAAGGAGACATTGAAGAAATTGCTGGAAGGAAGTGATCTTTCGCCGGAAAAGGTATTCGCTGAATGCCTGAATTGTGCAATCTTTGCTTTAATAAAAATTAAGCAAAAATGTAAATGTACTCTAGAAAAAAAAATTCATAATAAAAAATGTAAATGTTTTACTCTAGAAAATATTGCTACTAGAGTAATTTGTTACGAAAAACAGAAAAATGAAAATTAATTGGTTTGAGGAGTTTGAACACGTGACCTAAACTACATTCTTCATTTCATATCTGAAATATAATATAACTACAAATAAATTGATTCTAATATAAATTGTTCCTTTGATATAGCTCTAGATGTGAACCCTATTGAATTGACATTTCACCCAAATTACAAGAGCACATGTTGAATATAAGAGCAAGGAAGAGGATAAACCCAAATTAGAGTTAAAAGTGGAAACCAAACATGACCTTATTGGGGTCAATTAACATATTGGTCAACAAGAAGACGCAAAGATGAAATATATATATATATATATAGATAGATAGATATCCAAAATAAAAACTGTAGAATCCCTTTTAAAATTCGTAGATTCTGGTTCACACAATAAAAACACACACAAGGAAGATTCACTAAAGGCACAACGTATAAAACTTAAGCCATGATCACAAACCCTGGAAGCCAATGGTGCATTGATTTAAGGCCAAAAGATGTGTGATGTATCTAAGACTCATTTGTGAAGATAAAAAATGTCAAGCAGAAAATATCTAATTTTTTATAGGAAACAATTCATAATCTATTACTATGATGCTTCACTTGTGGAGACTAGAGTCTTCTCAGAATATTAAAACCTCACGTTAACAGAAACACATCCTAAGCCAAAAAAATGATGAAAGCTCGTTGTTGGGTAAGCATCAAATGGGACAAATATTAAATTTAGAAGACTTGTTAAGAAGTGCGGGTGAACTATTGTAGGAGATTTGGTGGATGGAGCTTGAAGACTATCAATAACAATTGCATACTTGGTTGCGTATATTGATCCACAATAGGAGATAAAAACATTTTTTTTTTTTTTAAAAAGTTCTCAATAGTATACTGTTAAAGCAAAAAATAAAAAAGTAATATATAATTAAAAATAAAATAAAAATCTACTGAAGTATTGAACCTTTTGCACAGTTAAGTAAGCTCGTAACGAACAAAATGAACGGTCAGTTCTTTGTCCTTACATATAAATGGTGCCCCTGTGCTTTACCCTAATGAGGACATGCAAAGGAGTTTCATGCTGTAAAACATATATTGTCTCATAATGTGGTCAAAATTAATTTTCTGTATAATTTCATTAAATAATCAAGTATAGATATCTTAAAATCCTTCTCTCCAAGTTAGTAATGATCAACTCTGAAAGAATAAGAAAAAAGTTAAACTTAGTTGGGATTCCATGCATTATGTTGTATTTTCCAGAATAAGCGGATGAAGTAAGGAATTTAGTTTAACAAATCACAAGCCTAAAAGACTACTAGGAATTGCTGTTCTATTGATTCACCAATTCAGGACCCAAAGATCTATTTCCTTAAGGAAATTTCTAAACGTTCAACAATTGCATAGACTCTCCCCAGCCCTTGAAATAACATAAGTTTCTGCTTCATTATTGTTGCCGAGATTCAGAATAAGCATGAAAGGGTTACTCAGACCCCAAGCACCACAAGCGGACTAGCGACAAATAAGAAGGGAAGTTTTCAACCTAGATCCAAATACCGACCATAAAATTTGAGGGCACAAGGTTAACTTAGTTTAATTTTGGACAGCTGTGTAACTTAGTTTAATATATATATATATATATATATTTTTTGATAAGTAGTTTAATATATATATATATATATATACTTTTCTATTAGTATTCCCTTGCTTCTCTTTCCCTTTATATATATACCTTTCTATTACTACTATCAATCTTCATGGGCCCTGCTAGATATTCTACAGTATACACTGTTTTTGTATTAGGTCAAGAACATTCCTCAATAGTGGAGGTATCTCAATCACAGTTTTAGTTTTGGAGGGTTGGTTCTGCAAAAGCTCAATGATTACGAAACAATCAAACCAATAAAAGTGAAAGCCTCTGCATCAAGGAAATAGAATGCAGAACAATTATATAAGAGCTCATGACAATCCAAAAGTTAAAGCAACAATACAGTTGGAACCTAATAGAAGATCTTACTAACCTTTGGCCAGCAAGCCAGATAAAATAAGAGGATACTAAAAACATTCTTTTCAGCTTCTGCATTTTGGTGAATAAGAGGATGATATTTTAATTTTATTCTATAAGTTCTAAAGTAGTTAAATTTGGTATTCTGATAGGAATATTCTTACGTTGACCCAGTGAGGCTACAATCATAAGCCTAGTCCCTAGACACATGTTTGTTTTTGTGGAACTGTACTGATTATGGTGTGTTGAATAATTACTTCTGTTTCATCAAATCTGAGAGTAATAAGGCGGAAGAATATGAAATGTACCTTTGATATTAATATCCTCAGGGAGATATATGTATTAAGTAAAACTAAAGGTTTCTTTTATTGCTATTTTTTCTTTCTGTGTTCAGTTTACAAAATTGAGTAGTTTGAAATGGCAGAATATGATTATTATATATAAGTTTAGCAAAACCACATGATTCTTTTGAGTATAATATTCTCTACTTAGTTTCTTCGAGAGTTGCATATATAAGGATTACATTATAATCTCTGTTTTATGAGCTTAATCACTACAAAAACACATGGTAGAAGGGGATTGAATACACATCTCCATAAGGAAAAGCTCCAGTGGTTTTAAAAACAAAAACAAAACTAGAACATAGATCAGCTAAAAAAATTTCAGCTGAGTCTATTATATCATAGATGAGTTGATCGAGCTTCATCCCCAAACCCATAATCCCTTGATGGAAAAGCACAAAAGAGAAAAAAAAAAAAAAAAATACCTCCCATACGATAGCTGTGCAGTCTATTGATGCTGAGGCTAAGTATTTTCCGTTATTTGAGAACTTCACAAACCACACTAACAATTCATCAAGATGCTTGCTTAAAACCTGCAGGAGTGAGCATTGGACGGCAGACATATGAGCACATGTCAATCAATTTGTAGACGAAAAAGAAGCTAGTTGCACTGGAACATTATTTTTCAATTCTGTCATGTAGATAAAACAAAAAATTTCCTATGGCTATGCAAATTCTCTGAGAAATTTCATTGCTGATTAGCACATTTGACGCCTGAAACCAAAGATTTAGAACAGAAGTCTCCCACTAAACAAAATAAATGCAAATATGAAAGATAAGAAAATAAAATTGAGCCAATGTAGTCCACCCCCTTGGAAATATTACCTGAATGGTATTTTTTTCCTGTATTTCAAATACCTCACTCTTCTTAATGTGCCACTAAAACCTGTTAGGACTGATAGATCTACTAATAAAGAAGAAAAGTTGGTTCTCTTTATTGCTAATATGCAACAAGTCCAATGTTTTAAGACAGAGAAATTCCAAAATATTCAGTACAACTCAAAAGGTATTTATTAATTTGGAAGCTTACATAGGGAGGGGAAAACCTGCCTAGTTATTTTCTTATGTTCGTTCAAATGAGTAGCAAATCCGAACGAAAGTGATACTAATTGAGACAACTCATAACGACACTTTGGAAGGATATATATTCCTGTTTTATTTCAAATAATATAGAGATTAAGCTTACAAAACTGAGATTATAATGATATGAACCAGTTTAAGCATACAAATTAAACTTCTAGACACCTTTGCAGCAAATTGAGAAAAATAAGATAATTTGGGACTATGGTACAAATACTTATTGTATACCTCTATTCAAGTCAATCAAAACAGTCCCAGCATCTATATCACAAAACTATGAAAATTGCTTCTATAGTACGGGTGTGTATATACCAACTTGTAAGTTGTAATGCTTTGGATAGAGTGCGGATCTACAATCAAGAACACCGAGTCTCTTTGCTATTTGCTTATCTTGTATAGTTTATTTTGTCCAAGATAAGGTACCAAAACCTTTTGCATTCTTGCATTTAAAGTTACAAACCCGAATTTCTAAGACAAGGTTGATCACAAAATTCATGGAGAACCCGCACTGCACCATATATAAACACATCTTATCTGTTCAGCCACGTAAAGAATAAACACCCGAAAAACATACATTAACTTGAGCAGTTATACAAACTTGCAAAAACATGGCATGCAACCACAATAAAGCACGCGCACGCACACACAAAACATATATCAACTCAAGCAGTTATACAACATGCAAAAATCACGGCATAAAACCACCATAAAGCAAACACACACTCACACAGATATTTATGAAGTAAAATGAGAAATGAAAGTTAATACCATATTTTTCTTAGTAGGAAATTCATCTCTGCAGCTCCAATAGTCTTTGAGCAGCGAAATAGAGATAGAGGAATTGGAAATGACAAAGGCATCGCCACTAGAAAATTAATAGTGGCGATGCCTTTGTGATGATGTTAAAGGAGTGGTGTGGGTATGATAGGCGATGCCTTTGCTTGCCTTCCTGGGGGTTTGAGTAACACTACAGGTGTATTACATTGTTGTCTGCTCTTACATTAGGGGATGTAGTTTCCAAGACTCTTCAATTTTCGCATTGACTGGAAATTTGTCAATAGGAATTTTGTCTTCAATGATTCTGTTAATTTAGATAATGCACAACGTGCAGCTACAGTTGCCGAGGCAGCAGGTGTTAGTAAAATAGAAGTAAAAGATTCTACCACAGTTACTTTGGGATTTTTAAGGTACTCTTCAGAGAACCTTAGTGACTTTGCGGTTTGCCTTATTATCTTTCAGTTATTCCAAGCTATTAGGCCTCCCAATTAGGTTTTCCCCCCCTTTGTTACTTCTAATTATGCATTAAATATATTACTTTCATTTTGTGTTGTCCTTGTTACATTTAACATAGCACTTCTTTATTATTTTTTCCATGGCGTAGGCGATGTCAATATTCAATCTCAAATCCTTGGGGATGCGCTGGTTGGGATCCAGTAGTTCAGGTCCGAATATCGAAGGGACGGAACCTACAGGGGCTGACCCGACTTCTGTCCCGACTGTGGATGCACCAAACCTGGATACTGGAGAAACGACATTTGCAGCACCAGTGATTGAACTTGACCCAGCTACTGAAGAAACAGTAGCGCCAATCCTGGATGAGACGCGGACTCCACCTGAGCTGGCTGGAGCGATTGTTAATTTAACTGAGACTCTTGCGGAGCCCGTTCTTGGGCTCCTTCAGCCTTCGGGAGAGGCTTTAACACGAAGCCCTGAATTTGTGATGCTTATCAGAATCGCAGACTACACACACCACACTGATGACGTGGTTACGCAATTGATCAGGCAACTTGACATTGGGCGAGATTGTCTCCACGATCTTGTGATAGCCATAGACAGTGCTGAGCAAATGGAAGGACCAGAGGGGCTCCGCACTATTACTGTTGCACTGGACCGGTTTGAGCAAAATTTGATTTCAAACGAACTTACCGAGCTGTTTCAAAATGACTGCCAGAGCCAAATTTTACTTCACAACGATTTGTTGGATAGGGTTCGAAAGGTTGGTACAAAGTTCCAGAGGCTTAACATGATTCGAGGGATTGGAGATTTTGTATTATTCGTCTCTGCCTTGAATCTCGTAACCACCGTTGTAGCGTGGGTTTCCTCCCCCTTTGTTACTGCAATGGCGACCGCTGCCATTATTGTGCAGTGCCCCAGATTGCAGGCTTCGTATAATGCTTTCAAAGATGGAATACAGCGGGAGTTGACTTTTATGGACTCTCAAGCCCGAACGATATCCAAGTTGACTCAACTTCAGGATAGTATGATGAAAAAGGTCAGTGACATCAGAGCTCGGATGCAATCTTTCTGCCTCGAAGCTGGTACTAAATGTCAGGGTGGGGTTGTTCCCAATCAAACACAATTGAATTTACTAAGGGAGAAAGTTACGAATCTGGTCTTGGGAATGAATAACCTCAGTGTGATGTTACATGAGATGCAATCATCAGTCACTGCACATCAAGAAAGCTTGGCGCGTCTATTTTGAAAAGGAGGAAGGTACAATTTTGTCTCCCCTTTGCATTAAAAACCTCTATCAATTAGTTGCTGTTAAATTGTTCCATGCGTCAAAAATAGGTATTTTGCATGTCTGTCTTAGGTGCTGAAGTTAAATTGATTCTATAGAGAGCATTGATATGCCTTCCCAATGCCATATGTTTTTGGGTATTTTCCCCTTTCCATTTAGGTATATGTGCCATGGGCAAACAAATGGAAGATTTTTTTTTGGTGTTCCATGCAGCATAATTTTTGTTGGCATGTTTGCTTGATGGGTTGATTTTTTTGTGTTATTGTGGTGGTACTACTGTCAAACCACTTTATCTTTGCGTTCTGAATTCAGGTCTGTTGAGTTCTATTGGAGATGGAGATATGTCTATTCATCTTCATTTTTCTTCCTTCACTTTTGATGATTCTCTGTGTTGGCACAAGCATTTGTATGATATGGTACTCCATGGAAGAGAGTTTCTGGAAGTTGCAAATAGGTTGCCTTGTTTGCTAGCAGAGCTTGTGATTTTTCTGATGATCCTGTCTGTTTCTACTGATTATTCTAGTGATGCGTTCCATACCATTCCATTGTATTGCAAGTTTGTATCTGCAATGGCTAAAGAAAGCCACCACAATTCGGTGTGTCATCTACTAAAATTATGTGCAGTTTTGTGAGTGTTTATATATATAGCAAAGCAAAAGAGAGCTGACTGTTTTGTTAGCAATATGGAAGGTTGGAGGCCAGTGGCTTATGTTAAACTCGTGTTGTGTCTCCTTTATGCGCATTTGATGAACCTTTGTGGGTGCTTGAGTGGCTGAGATATGGATGACCACGGAGTCACGGACCAAACCCATTTGCAATATTCACCCAAGATCAAACATTATGGTGTTAACCATGTGCTTTATCAATAGGTCCATTGCTATTTGCCAGGCCTGTTCACGAGTGTAACACTAACATTCTGTCCTTTTTTTATTCTTCTTAAAGGTATATATCTAATTCTAGTTTAATGGTATGTGCAGGGCAAGGGAACGGTTGGTCGTCAGACTTTGACATGTACCGGTACCGATAAGTTCAAAGTTTTCCGTTACACAGACATGTCACAAGCAAGGATCAAGGACTTGTGCGCCCTTTTGTTCTCTTAGAATTGATTGCAGTTCGAAATACTTCTGATCGAACTAAAAGATGAGAAAACTGATTGCAATTTTTCGTTTTCTGAAAGGTAAAATTGATTGCAGGGACATATTTCGGGCTGGTATAGTCTGTATGTTGATCCATACAGACCATATGATGTTGGAAAGCTTGCTTGCTTCTTTTTTTGTTGTAGAATTTGAACCACCTGTTGCACTTTGAATGGATGTTTGCAGTAGACATAGATTGGTTCGTTTGTTTGGCTAGTATAATTTTTTGAGCAGGGAAGATTTACCAAGTATGGTCAATATATATATATATATATATATCCGAAAGAAGATAAATTTGACCAATGACCATGCAATTAGGCCACTTCATGTGGGCCTAGAATTCCTAGGGACTATGTATCACATGCAGACCATATGATGTTGGAAAGCTTGCCTGTTATACTTTGAATGTATGATGTATGCAGTGAGCAGGGAAGATTTACAAAGTATGGTCAATATATATATGTATGGATCAGGTAAGGGTTGATCCATACAGACCATATGCTGTTGGAAATCTTGCTGTTTTTTTGTTGTTGAATTTTAACATGTTGAACTTTTGAATGTATGTATGCAGTATAAGTTTTTTGAGCAGGGAAGATTTACCAAGTATGGTCAATATATCTATCTATCCGAAAGAAGGTAAATTTGACCAAATGCAATTAGGCCACTTCATGTGGGCCCAGAATTCCTAGTTGACTTACAGTCCCAGTAGGCGGTCTTTCTGGTCTGGTTTGGTCTGGTCCGGTCTGGTCTGGTCTAATCTGATCTGGAAATGTCTGTTTGGTAAGCGGTCTGGTCTTACTATTTATTTATTATTTATTATAATATTTATTTATGTATTATTTATTTCTTTATTTATTATTTTATTATTTATATTATTAAATTATTATTTATTAATTTATAAATATATTCTATTTATTTATTATTATTTCATTATTTAATTCATTTTATTTATAAATTATTTATTCATTTTTAATTATTTAAAAATATATTTTATTAATTTAATATTAATTTATTATTATTATACTCATTTTTTTATTATTATGAAGTATTTATTCATTATTATATTTACTTATTATTTATTATTATATTTATTTATTATTATATCTATTTATTATTTATTATTATATTTATTTATTATTGTTATTTATTTCATTTTGTTTATTATTTATTATTTTTATTATATTTTTAAATATGTTTTATGTAATTTATTATTATTATTTAGTCCATTTTTTATTATTATTATATTTATTTATTATTATTGTATTCATTTTATTATTATTATTATGTTTTATTTAATTTATTATTTATATTATTAATTATTAATTATTTATAAATATATTTTATTATTTATTCATTTATTTATTATTATTAGGTATTATTTATTTTATTTTGTTTATTATTTATTATTTATATTTTATTTTTAAAATATGTTTTATTTAATTTATTATTATTATTATTTATTCATTTTTAATTATTTATAAATATATTTTATTAATAAGACCAGACCGGACCACCAGGAACCACCTTTTTTTTTGGTATGATTTGGTCTTACTTGGTCTAACCAAAAATTTGGGACCAATGCTACCAAACACGGTATGGTCTCATAAAACGCAAGACCAGACCAGACCACTTACCAAACATGGCCTTAGAGAACCCATTTAAAGGCTGCTGGGGATGCATGGGTTTAGTGTATTTAGGCCCTGTTTGGTAGGTGGTTATGGTTACACATGGTGACCTGGTCTCGTCTAGTCTTTTGGTTTTCAGGGACCATACCATATTTGTTTAGACTGGTCTCAAAATTTGAAATCAGACCAAATGAGATTAATTTGAATCAAATGTGATGTTTTTGGAATATGTTTTTTTGGTGGTTTCACATAGTCTGGTCTGGTTTTGGTAATCAAAATAAGATTTTTGATACCAATGATTAAGACTACCAAAAATCAAGATTGAAAAAAAATAATATACAAAATAAATTAAATAATATATAAAAATAATAATAAATGAATTAAATAATATATAATAATAAATAATAAATTAAATAAAAATATTTAAAAAGAAAATAAAAATAATGAATAATAAATAAAATGAATTAAATAATACATAATAATAATAATAATAAATGAATATAATAATAAATAAATTAATAAATTAATAAAATATTTTCAAAATAATTTAAAATGAATAAATCATAATAATAATAAATTAATAATATAAATAAAACATATTTTAAAATAAAATAAAAATAATGAATAATAAACAAAATGAATTAAATAATACATGATAATAATAATAATAAATGAATATAATAATAAATAAATTAATGATTAATAAAATATTTTCAAAATAATTAAAAATGAATAAATAATAATAATAATAAATTAATAATATAAATAAAACATATTTTAAAATAGAATAAAAATAATGAATAATAAACAAAATGAATTAAATAATACATAATAATAATAAAAATGAATATAATAATAAATTAATAAAATATATTTATAAATAATTAAAAATGAATAAATAATAATAATATAAATAAGAAATTAAATAAACATATTTAAAAATAAAATAAAATTAATGAATAATAAACAAAATGAATTAAATAATACATAATAATAATAAAAATTAATAAATATATGAATAAATAATTTCAAATGATAAATAATAATAATATAATAATAAATGAAATGATTAAATAATTAAATAACAATAAATAATAAATAAATGAATAGAATATATTTATAAATTAATATATAAATGAATAAATAATAATATAAATTATAAATTAATAAAATATATTTATAAATAAAAAAATAATAAATAATAAATAAAATAATACATCAAAATAATAAATAATAATTTTTATTATTTTTTTTAAAGCGAAAAGATCATACCAGATCGCTTTACAAAATATGGTTTTATTCAATATTTGTAAGACCGTGACCATCAGACCAGACCGCTTATCAAACAGACTTTTAAATTCAGGATCTAAACAAGTCAAACCAAATCATACCGGATCGGATCGAACTAGACCACACAATACCCCTACCAAACATGGCCTTAGTTTTCTTACTCAACGTTTCATAAATGTACACATCAAACTTGCACTATCATTGATGAAACAAAGTAGATAATGCTATTATGGACCAAACATAATAAATTATTTTTAGGGTAAAGGACAAGAAATCCTTCAAACTATTGAGTTTTTGCAAGAAATTTTCCTAATCTAAAAATCACCCACAAACTATTTAAAACATGCACTTTATCCTCTAGTTATAATATGAAAATACACTTTCATCTCCTCCTATTTTACTAATTACACTTCCACTATTTATTACAAAATATATATATTACGAAAATTACAATTTGATTTTTTTTATAAAATTCGAAATAAACATATAAAATTTGAAAATATATATAATTCGTAAAAAATATATAAAATTTGAAAAAACATATAAAATTTGAAACAATATATAAAATTTGAAAAAATATATAAAATTTGAAACAATATGTAAAATTCGAAAAACATATATAAAATTCGAAACAAATATATAAAATTCGTAAACAATATATAAAATTCAAAAAACATATAAATTATAAAAAATATATAAAATTCAAATATGTATATAAAAAATGCGACTGAAGTTTAAGTGGACAAGTCTCAGAGTCATTAACAAAGGTAACGGATCCTTTCCAGCTTTCTGCAGAGCTATTTCAAGGGTCACGATGGCGACACATGCCCCACGATGGTGACCGAAATTGGAATCGAACCGATACTTTATTAAAATATTTTAATCAAAATAAAATATATTAATATTTGAATCAAAATTAACGGTTCGATTTCGATTTTCATTTTTAAAGAACTGAAAGTATCGGTTCGATTCCGGTTTCGGTCGAAATCCAAAGCGAACCGCATCGTGAATATATTAATATTTGAATCAAAATTAATGGTTCGGTTCCGGTTCTCATTTTTAAGGAACCGAAAATATCTGTTCGATTACGGTTTCGGTCGGAATCGGAAGCGAACCGGACCATGTGCACCCCTAGATTTGGGTACCAAAGGACCCTTTAATCGATATAGTTAGTCGATTAATTTTTTTATTTTGAATTTTATTTTATTTAATTTTAATTTTTATTTTATATAATTTTTATTAAAATATTATTTATATAATTTTTATTTTATATTTATTTGTAGAGAGGAAAAATGATACTGATGGAGAGAGAAAAGTGGTAGAGAGAGAAAGAAATAAGTGTTGAATAAGAAATTGTGAGAGGAAATTAGTGGGGAATGTGTCACCATCGTGACCCTTGAAATAGCTCTGCAGAGAGCTAGAAAGGATTTGTTACTGTGACTAATGATTCTGATGCTTGTCCACTTAAACTTCAGTCGCACTTTTTATATATATATATTTAGAATTTTATATATTTTTGGGAAAATATAATTTACCTCCCCTAAGTTTTGGCAATATTGCACGCGGACCCTTTAGTTTTTAAATATATCAGTTACCTCCCTTGGAGATGGAAAATTACTAAATTACCCTCAATAAACCCCCTAGACTATTGAATTTTCACATTGCCCCCACCCTAATGGGTAAATTACAGTCTCACCCCCTAAAATTCTAAACAATATTAAAAATTTAAATATATATATATAATTCAATATATATATATAATTCAAATATATATATAAAAAGTGGAAAAAATATATAAATTTTGAAAAAAATATAAAAATAAAAAAAAAATATAATTTTTGAAATATATATAAAATTTGAAATATATATATATAATTCCTAAAAAACATATAAATTTCGAAAAACATGTATAAATTTTGAAATATATAAATCTAATTCGAAATAAATATATAAAATTCAAAAAAGATATATAAATTTTGAAATATATATATAAAATTTGAAACAAATATATGAATTCAAAAATATATATTTAAAATTAGAAGAAATATATAAAATTTGGAAAAATATATATAAATTCGAAATGGGTTAATTTGAAAATTCAAACATGCATATATTTAAAGAGACTACATTACAGGAAGGTGTTCCAATGTCTGTTGTACAGAGGGTGGGAAGTCTATCAAATCCTAAGCACTTCTTTTTCTAATAAATCTGATGGGTTCTGCTAGCTATTATGCAGGTTTTTGTTTGGAAGATTGAACCATCAAAATTTCAAATTATATATATATTTTTCTAAATTTTATATGTTTTGCGAAATATATATATATATTTTTTGAATTTATATATATTTTTCGAATATATATATTTCAAATTTTATATATTTGTTTCAAATTTTATATATATTTTTTGAAATTTATATATGTTTTTCGAAATTTATACATTTTTTCAGAATTTTATATATTTTTCTGACTTTTGTTTAATTTTTCTTATTTTATATATTTATTTCAAATTTTATATATATTTTTCAAAATTTATATATATTTTTTATTTTTATATTTTTTTTCAAAATTTATATATATTTTCCAAATTTTATATATATATTTTAATTTTATATATTTTTTCAAATTATATATATTCAAATTTTATATATTTTTTAAAATTTGAATTTTTTTTTGAATTTTAGGGGGTGAAATTGTAATTTACCCATTGGGATGGGGGCAATGTGTAATTCAGTAATTTAAGGGGTGAAACTGTAATATGCACTTGAGGGGTATTTAGGGTACTTTACCCCTTTGACCGCGTTTACTTTGGATGGAGGGGGTGAAAGTGATAGAAAAAGCTAACCTAAAGGGAGGTAACTAATATATTTAAAAACTAAGGGGTACCGCTTGCAATATGATCAAACCTCAAGGGAGGTAAGTGATATTTTTCCTATATTTGTTTTCGAATTTTATATGTTTCTTTCTAATTTTAAATATTGTTTCAAAATTTATATATTTTTTTCGAATTTTATATATTTTTTATGAATCATATATATATTTTTGAATTTTATATGTTTGTTTCAAATTTTATATGTTTATTTAGAATTTTATATATATATATAAAATTGTAATGAAAGTGTAATTAATAAAATAAAAGAGGATAAAAGTATAATTAGTAAAACTACTTTTTGATTTATGCCGAAGAGTATAGTTCGGAGGTTTCTTGCCATCTATCCTTATTTTTATAATGCTGTAATGGTGTCCATTAGTTTATTTTTATCAAATATTAATTAATTAATTAATTTTATCCATCTACGATTGATAGGTTGAGATTTTTATTTAATGAAATTTGATCTTATCTTATATTTTAAAATTAAATTATTATTTTTTGTTTTATTACAATTAGTCAAAAAATTATCATTCAATTTAGTGTTGACAAATTATGAGTTTTTGTTTAATTGAACTTAATAAAAGACCCTAGGTATTATTTTATATTGAAAATTTTAATTTTATTACACTTAAAGTTGAACCGTAGACGTTGCTACTGAGATTCAACTAGGCCCGTAGATCTTGGTTCAAAAAATATATATATGTTTTGTTGAATTCCACATTATTTATCATCAAATATGAACTCTTCCTCTCTTCATTTCTTTTAAATTCTTCAGACTTAAATCATCTTAATTTGGACCATTTAAGATTCAAAAACAAAATGAAAAAGTCATGCTGATAGATTTTTGTTATCTGACAATTAAGAGTACCTGATCCGGGTCATAGTCGGAGTTGTGATTTCTCAACCGGGTCGGATCATCACACTCAAAAGCCTAGCCCAAGCCCAAGCCCGGCCCAAATCGCCACTCTCGCCCTATCCACAATTTTTAACTTGGAAAAAGAGCATAGCCAATCAGAATTAACCATTCTCTATCCATTTAAGCACCAAAGTCCTATTTCTAGTTATTTGCCATTTAGAACAAAGCACCTTCACTAATACTCCCTTTGTCCCAAATTATATCTTCATTTTAAAGAATCTAATTTTTTAAGATGATAATTTTTATTAGTGTGATAGTAAATGAAAAATCAATTTTACTCTTGATCCCACCATGTGATGTTTGTAGTTTAGATATTTTATCATTTGAATGATTGAAGGGTAAATTGATAAATTGACCAAATAAAATGACATTGACTTTTCTTATTTTGAAATGGGTTGAATAGTGAATGTAAATACTTAAATTGATACGGAGGGAGTAGCTGTTATATCCAACAATCTATATATATATATATTGAATCCCAAATGAATTGGCAGCATAAAATAATAATATATAAAACCACCTTATTAGAAAATAAAACACTAACCTTTGAAAAAATAAATATCACACTAACCTTTAGAAATATTTCTATGAACACATGTTGTTGATAAAACTGAAAATTAAGTACTGAAGGTTTTAAATGGTACTTAATTTTTTTTATATTTTATAATATTTTTGTAAATTTTCAGTCTTTAGACTTCAGTGTTAAATGGTGACTCTGTCCCTTAGATTTTTATCTCATTTTAAGTGGTCAAATTTTTTTATCAAACATACTTAACAGAATAAGTGTTGAATTTATTCAGATTTTACATTATAAAATAACCCACTACCCATTAAAGATATTTATGTATAAAAACACACTAACCTCTAAAAAAAAAAACATTCAATTAATATTGCACCCGGGAAATATTGGAATTCCATTGAATTCAATCTTATCTTTTATCATAGTTAGTAACCCACTGATTATTCTCCTAACTGACTTTGGCAAAATTAACAAATCTCACTCTAGTTTTCTCTAGCCATACAAAACAAAGTTTAAAAGCATGTTTGGTACGTTGGAATGTAATAAAATGAAATGCTCATTCATTTCATTCTTTGGTTTGGTACAACATAAAGAATGAGAATGACCATTCCCAAGAATGAAATTTCATTCTTGGGAATAGATTTTCATTCCATTACTAAAGTTGTGGAATAGTTATTCCATTCCTTTAGGAATACTTTTAAAATATAAAATTACTTAAATAACCCTCTCATATTTCAAAAAAATAAGCCGCCACCACCACCATTTCGCCACCACCGCCGCCGCCTCCTTTATTGTCCATCATTACTATTCCCGTTACGTTTTACCATTTTTTTGTAAAAAAATTCAAAAATAGTATTATTTTATTTAATTTTATATTAAATACTAAGAATGATATTTTTGAGAAAAAAATTCAAGTTCATTCCATTCCCAAAGTGCTTCATATTTATAACCAAACAATAGAATGAGAATGGTTATTCCATTCTCATTCTCATTTGATCATTCAACCGTACCAAACGTGCACTAAACGAAAATGTCTATTTAGGCCTTTCATATTCCAGCTTCCAATAATTTTGAAAAAGAAATATTTGGTATTTGAACACAATTAACTAATGTCCCGAGGGACACACATGTCTTAATAATGGTATGGTCCAGACCTAGGCGGTATTTTCTACATCTACTTAAGTATTTAAATTTGAACATATTCAACAATAATTTAATTACATGTATGATAAGTAATTTAAATATTACTGAAAATATTAAATGCCACTTAAAATAGGGTAAAATTTTGGGTGATATGGTTAGTACTTACCAGTGAAGTCTAAAAACTAAAAATTCACGGACATATCAAAAAACATAAATTTTTAAAGTATCATTTAAAATCTTTTCGGTACTTAATTTTCAGTTTTATCAAATAATACCTTAAGTCTGACGTGAAATATAATATGTAAATTTTGTTATCATATTTATTATATAATTAAAATTGTCCCCTTAAATAATTGGAGTATCTAGAGTTTTTCCCAACTAATTATGGGGACATATTCAAAGCGTCCCTCACGAATTGAATAAAATTTAAACTATGTTGCAGCGTGTGACTAATGAATAATAATTGATTTTTTTTGAAATACCAGACTCCAAATCTTTATTGACTGAGGAAACAGATTTGAATTATGGTAATATGAATTATTTTAAGTTTGAAGGGATTACATTAGTTGTTTTATATATATATATATATATATAATATTTGGAAACCATTTGAGTAGATATTGCTGCGTGAAACTGATGTTTTTAGGTAAAATTCCACTAAGGTCCCCCAATCACAAAGTTGAAGTGTGGTGGGAAAAGGGGAATGATGAAAAGAGTGATAACTTTATATGAGACTTCATGCCCACTTACATTGGTGTGTTCCTCAACAATGGGGGATATTTTTACATTCATCAAATATAAAAAAAAGCACATGCAATGACAAGAGCACCCATTTAATAAAAAATAAAAAATAATAACATAAAAAATCTTATTATTGTTGTTGGCACTGAAACTGAACTGGGGTGGGGGTTGTTTTCAGTATCCTCTGTAATAGCACTACTTTTCCTGCAAGTGGAGTAGTGGACTTTAGGCTATGTTTGGTAAGCTTTTTGGTTTCACCTGGTCTGATATGATCTTTGTTTTCAGGACCAAACTATGTTTGTTTGGACTTAGTTTCAAATTTTGAAACTAGACCAAATGAGACTAAATTGAATCAAATGGGGTGTTTTTGGAACCAGATTTTTTGATGATTCAACCTGGTCCGGTCTGGTCTTATTAATAAAATATATTTATAAATAATTAAAAATGAATAAATAATAATAATAAATTAATAATAATAAAAAAATTAAATAAAACATACTTTCAAAATAAATAATACCTAATAATAATAAATAAATGAATAAATAATAAAATATATTTATAAATAATTAATAATATAAATAATAAATAATAAACAAATAGAATTAAATAATACATAATAATAATAAATATAATTGTAAATAATTAAAAATGAATAAATGAATAAAATAAATAATAAATTACATAAAAGATATTTAAAAATATAATAAAAATAATAAATAATAAACAAAATGAAATAAATAATAAATAGATATAATAATAAATAAATAATACATAATAAATAAATATAATAATAACAAAAAATGAGTATAATAATAATAAATATTAAATTAAAAATGAATAAATAATGAAGTAATAATTAATAAATAAAATATATTTATAAATTAATATATAAATGAATAAATAATAATTTAATAATATAAATAATAAATTAATAAAATATATTATAAAGTGAAGAAACAATAAATAAATAAATAAACAATACATAAATAAATAGTAAGACTGGACCGCTTACCAAACAAACTTTTAAGTTCAGGATCCAGATCAGATTAGACCACACCGGACCGGACCAGACCAAACAGACCGCCTACCAAACATGGCCTTAATGTCCAGATTGGTTAACTAAGCAAGTCTATAATATATATATATATATATATATATACGAAAATATATAAGCATATTATTTTTTAGGGTAATTTACAGTTAGACCTTTTGAAATTTCGGTCAATTGCAGTCAGCGCAATTTCGGTCCCATAATCCCCTGAGGTTTCAATTTCGGTGTCCTTGATAGGTTTTTTTGACTTAAAATTACTCTTGTGCCCTTGCTTTATTGTAAAAGACATATGCCTTGTTCTTAATTATATTATATGACCAAATAGCCCTTGTCTAATATAAGAAATTAGAGCCACTGAACAGTGTTGCTAACTAACCCTTAGAACATTACAATATGAATAGTAAAAAAAAAATTTCCATAGCTAACAAAAAAAAAATAGTTGTTAGAAAATGCCTATATATACATTCCAACATAAATTCACACACAAATCATCATAGAAATCATACTACAACAAAGTTGAAGTGATCAAGCACCAAAATTGCAAGAAATCCTGGATAAGGTAAATCATCATAGATATACAAGCATTGCCACAACATGTAAATCAAAAATATATTACATTGAAGTTCAAGTCCCCTACTGGCAAAGTAGTGCAATGATAGTAATACAAGCGACATTGTTGTAGTAACCAAGTGAAATAAATTACATATAAAAAGCCTAAACAAGGTGGCTTGTAAGTAGATTGCTACCCTAAGATATCACCATAATAAACATATTTGGCTCAATCATGTGTGTGTCTAAGCGTGACATATACAGAAAGAATAAAAAAAACTGTAACTGCCACTGTCCGTGAATGCAAAAACAGTCCAAAAAGAGCTATATGCAGTCCAACTTCAAAAGATTCAAAAAACACATGATAAAGCTTGGTTTACCACTGTGACCAAGGTGAAGAAGTGGAGCTACCTTGCCCAGAAAGAACCTATAAATAAAAGAAGTAAAAACACATTGTAAAACTGAATAAAAAAATATTAATAACATTTAAGGGCAGAATTGTACATTGGACAAGGTGGCTTGAGCAGGGGTTGGGGTTGGTATTCGTGTTGATGACTTTTGTTTTGAACCACCTTTGTTGTACATTGATGACCTTTGTTTAAGTTAATTATTATAATTAGGGTTTTAGTTAATTGGGGTTTAGGGTAATTTAGGGATTAGGGTAATTTAGGGATTAGCAATTAAGGTAATTTAGGGTTTAGGGTTTAGGGTAACTTAGGATTTAGGGTTTAGGGATTACATTATTATGGGTTTTATTAAAAACGTAATTTAATAAACAAAATACCAAAATAAACTACTTAGTTTATTACTAGAGTAGAAACGTAGGAGTCCATTTGTTTGGAATAAAGGCAAGATGATAAAAAAAAATTGACCAACTAATTTTGCAGAAATTCGAAGTGTACAGTTGATAAGCAAATTACAGATCTCAAGAATTAAAAAATAAAAAGGAAATTGAAATATAGTTTGTTGTGAAAATAGAGATAAGGCAGAATAGATAGGAAAGAAAAAGAACTGAGTAATTTTCTGTATATTCATTTCATGGAGTAACACCTATATATATACAAGAAAGTCCATAAATTAAGGAACCCACTACCACTAATTAAGGAATTACAAATGCACTAAACTTCCCACTAATTTATGCTTCCCACTACAAATCTTATAATATCAACAACACTCCCCCTCAAGCTGGAGAGTAGATGTCAATCATTCCCAGTTTGCGACATATAGAATCAATGACACTTTTAGAAAGTGCTTTGGTGAAAATATCTGCTAGCTGACGATTGGATGGAACAAAAGGAGTAATGATCTCTTTTGACTCAACTTTTGCTCGAATAAAATGACAATCAACCTCAATATGTTTAGTTCGCTCGTGAAAAATGGGATTACTAGCAATATGGATGGCGGCTTGATTGTCACAGAAGAGAGGAGTCGATTCTTGTGCTGAAAAACCAAACTCATGTAAGAGAGTCCTTAACCAAGTGAGTTCACAAGTTACATGGGCCATTGCACGATATTCAGCTTCAACACTAGATCGGGCAACTACAAATTGTTTCTTACTTCTCCAAGTCACAAGATTACCTCCAATAAAGGTACAAAATCCAGTAGTAGATTTCTTGTTTGATGGTGATCCTGCCCTGTCAGCATCAGTATATCCCTCAATACGAAGATGACCTGAAGAACGGTAAAGAAGTCCACGGCTTGGAGAATTTTTGAGATACTTCAAGATGCAAACAACTGCATCCAAATGAGGACTCTAAGGATTGGTCATGAACTGGATGACGATACTAACGGCATATGAGATGTCAGGTCGAGTGATGGTTAGGTAAATAAGTTTACCTACAAGCCTTCTATACATCTCTGGATCATCAACTGGATCTCTCATGTCTGATAATAATTTCAGGTTCACATCCATGGGAGTAACAACTGGTTTAGAGCCAAGATAACCTGTTTTTTTCAAAACATCAAGAGTGTATTTCCTTTGAGATAAACTAATTCCTGCTTTCGATCTTGCTACCTCAATGCCAAGGAAATAACGGAGCTTACCCAACTCTTTGGTAAAGAAACGTGAGCCAAAATGATGGATCAGAGTTTGGATGCATTTCTTGTCACTTCCCGTGATAACAATATCATCCACATAGACAACTAATATAACAATGCTAGTGCTAGTCTTTTTAAAGAAGATTGAGTGATCAACTTGGCTTCGAGTCATACCATGAGCGACAACTGTCTTGCTAAACTTATCAAACCAAGCCCGTGGAGATTGTTTGAGTCCATAAATAGATTGCTTAAGATGACAAACATACTCCCCCTTGGACTCAAACCCGGGTGGTTGAGCCATGTACACCGTCTTGGTGAGATCACCATGAAGAAAAGCATTTTTGACATTAAGTTGGTGAAGAGGCCAATTAAGACACGCAACAATGGAGATAATAATACGAACAAAATTCAGCTTGGCAACCGGAGAGAAGGTTTCAGTGTAATCAATACCATAGGTTTGGGTGGATCCTTTGGCAACTAGACGGGCTTTCAGGCGGTCCGCAGTACCATCCGAATTTTGCTTGATAGTGAACACCCAACGACAACCAACCACTTGTGCATCAGCAGGAGTAGGAATAAGATCCCAAGTATGATTCAATTTCAAAGCCCGCATTTCTTCTCCCATTGCTGTTTTCCAGCCAGGATGAGAAAGTGCCTCCCTGTAAGACTTAGGAACAATAGTAGAGGATACAGAGAGATAAAAGGCCTTAAAGGAAGGCGACAAGTGATCAAGAGAGACAAAGTTTGACAGAGGATGCTCAGTACATATGCGCTTACCTTTGCGAACAACAATAGGAAGATCAATATCGGAATTAAGAGGAGGATCTGCAGACGTTGAGATCGGTAGTGGATGTGATGGAGTAGACTCTACATTCTCAGGAGCAATTGAGACAATCTGTGGACGATGTCGAGAGACACTCCGTGGTCGATGAGGAACATAAGCCTGAGATATAGGAACAATAACAGGAATAACAGGTGTAGTAAAAGAAGGTTCCTCTAACTGACCATCTGTGGAAGAATAATATGGAGTATCCTCAAAGAATGTGACATCAACACTAACAAAGTGTTTTTGTAAAGTAGGACTGTAACACTTATATCCTTTTTGAGTACGAGAATAACCAAGAAAAATGCATTTGTGGGCACGAGGATCAAGTTTGTCTCGATTGGGACTAAGATTGTGAACAAAACAAATGCATCCAAACACCTTTGGGGGTATGGTAAAAATATTTTTATCCGGAAACATTATTTGAAAAGGTGATTTTCCTTTTAGAATACGAGAGGGAATTCTATTTAAAAGATATGCCGCAGTCAAAACTGCATCACCCCAAAAACGTTTAGGTACATTCATTTGGATCAGGAGAGCACGAGCTATAGCAAGAACATGCCCATTTTTCCTTTCAGCAATTCCGTTTTGTTGAGGGGTATCAACACAAGATGTTTGATGGATGATATCTCTCGACTCAAGGAATTGTTGAAAAGTGCCAAGACGATATTCAAGAGCGTTATCAGTTCGTATGGCAAGAAGCTTAGCATTAAATTGATTGGTTATTTCAGCATAAAAAGATTGAATTTTTTTGAACAATTGAGATCTTTCTTTAAAAACATATAACCAAGTCATTCTTGAAAAATCATCAATAAAAGTGACAAAATAACGTGTATCCAATAGGCCAGTAGTTCTAGAAGGTCCCAAAATGTCTGAATGAACAAGTTCAATAGGATGTAAACAAGGTGCATTTTTTTCGAGGTTTAAACGAAGCGCGACAATGTTTACTAAGTTCACAAATATCATAGTTAAACTTAGAGACCGAAGGTAAAGAAGGAACCAAATGATGTAAACTGAGAGATGAGGGATGTCCTAGACGACAATGCCTCTGGTACGAGTGGAAGGCTGCATGAACTGAGTTTGAAGATGACTGAAAATAATAGAGTCCATCCTTTTCAAATCCACCACCAATCGTCATTCTCGTCGTTAGATCCTGGAAAACACAATGATAAAAGGTTACTGAGCAATTGAGAGAATGAGTAAGCTTGTGTACAGATAATAAATTGAAGGGAAAATGAGGTAGATATAATACATATGAAAAAGTAAGAGTAAAATACTGAATATTACCAATTCCGAGAATCGGAGTTTTGGTACCATTAGCTATGGTAACAAAATATAGATAAACAATTGGTCAAAAATTAGAAAGAAGAGACGAATTACCTGTCATATGATCGGAGGCCCCTGAATCAATGATCCAAGGAGAAGTAGATGATGAGATGAGACAAGTATTACCTGAGGCAACAAGATTGGCTGTAGAGGAAGAGTGGACATGCTTGCGCTGAGTGATAGAATCATACTCGGACTTAGTCATAACAACCTGCTCCTCAGAAGCAATAATAGGATGAACATCGTCAAAGGAAGCCTGATTAGCCCAAGCGGGCTTCCCATGAAGTTTCCAGCATGACTCAACATTATGGTTACTACGATTACAATGAGTGCAATATCTAGTACCACGTCCACTATTCGTGCGACCACCATGACTACGGTTGAGACGACCACCGTGGCCAATATTATGACTACGATCATTACAAGTGTCAATAGGCCTAATATGAGCAACCAGGGGAGACTGGGCATCTTTCTCGGAGGCAGAAGAATGAATGGAAGCACGCCGAATCTGGGAAAATGTTTCAGTGACTGTAGGAATGTCCTTCCCAGAGAGAATTTGAGAGCTAATAGCAGCAAGTTCTGGTTTAAGCCCGGAGAGAAATTTAGCAACTCGGAATTCCTCTCAGTGTTGTTGCTGAATTTTCAAGTCAGTTCTTAACGGCTGATAGATGTTCAGTTCGTCCCACATACCCTTGAGATTAGAAAAATATTCTTCAATCGAGCGATCACCTTGTTGAAGAGAAAATATGTCCTGATAGAGCTGATATATCCGAGAAAGATTCTGCTCGGAAGAGTATAACTCCCGAAGCGTGTCCCAAATTTCCTTTAAGGTTTCAAGACACGAAACATTGTTAAATACGTCCGGCTCCAAACTATTCCATAACCAGGTCATTATCTAGGCATCCTCTTGTTCCCATGTAGCAACTTTGGTGGCATCAGAAGGTTTGGTACCCTGAAGATAGGATGCCTTGCCCCGAGCTTTCAGAAACACAGTTACAGCACGCGACCATTGAAGGTAGTTAGAACCCTTCAATTTGGTATTAGTTATAGATCCAAAGAAAATAGTGTCCTTGAAAGAATCCTTAGGGGTTGATTTATCTTCCATTATAGTAGATAAAGATTAGATTGTAGAGACAAGGGATAACAAAAAAAATATGGCAATAGCAAGTAGTAACATGATTGGGGCTGGCAGAAACAAGAGATTAAATTGTAGAGACAAGGGAAAGAAAAGAAAAATATGGCAGTAGCAGAATTGGTAGCATCAAGATTAGAGATGGTAGTAGCAAGTTGGTAGAAAACAGAGCTGAAAAAAAAGAAAAATTGGCAGTAGCCAATGGCAGCAGAATGGGAGCTGGCAGTAGTAAGGTGGTCACCAAGAAATGGTGATTGGAAAGGGCAGTAGCAAGGTGTTTGTAAAGGGCAGCAACAAGGGCAGTAACAAGGTGTTTGTAAAGGGCATTAGGCTTATAAAGAAACACAAAGATCAAAGGGCTGCTCTGATACCATGTTGTGAAAATAGAGATAAGGCAGAATAGATAGGAAAGAAGAAGAACTGAGTAATTTTCTGTATATTCATTTCATGGAGTAACACCTATATATATACAAGAAATTCCATAAATTAAGGAATTACAAATGAACTAAACTTCCCACTAATTTATGCTTCCCACTATGTTTCCCACTACAAATCTTATAATATCAACAACATAGTTATTATGACATTTAGGAATGGAGAAAGAAAAACCAAAGTAATCGAACACTGATTTCAACCCAAAATATCATCAAAGTCATAGTAAAGACATGGAAACACAGATTCATAGATATATTTATAAATTCCCAAAATTTCAAAATAACAGAGAAGAGATGACATGCAAGCCTAGATTCAACCATAACTTCATAAATCCCCAATTTTCAGAAGGGAAAACACAAAAATCATACAAACCATAATCATACAAATAATTGTGTTAAGAGTTTCATACCAGTTCTCAGCGAAAATCCAAGACTTGACACCAAATCCAAGGATCTACAACAAAACTAAAATATTAGCTTTCTACCAACTCAAAAAGTGAAAAAATTGTAATAAAATTACACAAATCGTTTCATACTTACCCCGTGAGATGAGATCAGAGCAAGACTTCACAAGATCTTCAAATCGAACTCAGATCGGCACTGATCCGTGGAAACCCATCAACATTACAAAGAAATGTAGAGGTTACAGATCAGACCCCAACAATTTCATTCAAAATTAGAACCCATCGAAGATGAAAACTGAGTGTTTTGAGACTAACTAAACCTATAATCTAGAATCCATGGCCTTTTTGGACAAACACCAGGACAATAGGGTTAGATTTTGACAGAGATTAAGTGTGGAGATGAAGTTTAGAGATGGAAGTGTAGAGAGAGAAAGAGAGGAAATGAAATGGACGACACATTTCTAGAGAGAGAAGGAGGCAGGTGAGGTGATAAGGTTGTTGGGTGATGACAAGTAAAGGGCATGCTAGTCATTTCACCAGTCCGGGGGTGTCATTGCAACGAAATTGAAACTTCAGAGGGCTATGAGACCGAAATTGTGTTAACCAACCACTGACTGCAATTGATCGAAACCTCAAGGGGTCTGACTGCAATTTAGATATTATCTTCATGTAATAAGTGAGACAAGTAAAGGGCATGCTAGTCATTTCACCAGTTCGGAGATGTCATTGCAATGAAATTGAAACTTCAGAGGGCTATGAGACCGAAATTGCGTTGACCAACCACTGACTGCAATTGACTGCAATGAAATTGAAACTTAAGGGATTTGACTGCAAATTATCCTATTTTTTATATGCTTATATGTGATTGACATAAATAAATAAATTATTATTTAAAATTTAAGAATTATATTTAACAATCAATATAAAAAATAAATATGTTTATCTTGCTCATGTAACAAGAGATCATTTTCATATATATATATATATGAGCCACCTAAAAAGACAAACCCAAATTTATTGGTTAATGTTAACATTAGTTAAATCTTTGTGAATACGTTTTGATCCGACTTCATTTTTGTAAGGGGTTCAAACCTTAACCATATCAAATTTCAATAGAGCCATGGATGCAAGATCCCACTATATATCTAACAAGGTTAAAAATAAGGCAAGATTAATCATACTGAAAATAATAAATTATTAATTTTTGGAAAAAAATATTAAGTATTTAATAAATCATTACAAAAAACAACGGACTTTATACATTTATTTATTTGTATAAGATACTATATGGCTTATACGAAAACAATTATGCACTTCTCTTTTATATTTGCATCGCTAGTGGTATGGTTGTAAGAGGTGCTCAACATATACAAATTTTAAATACAAACGTTCCACGTGGATTATACATAACCCTGAATAGTTAATAATCAAAGTTTCAAACTATATATATATACACACACACGTACAATAACAACAATAATATAATTATATTATTGAGTCTTTTATTGTGTCAACTCTGTGTCTATTGACTTTGGTCAAATTTAAATCAGAAATCCTTTTGTGACATTTTTGGAAGAGTTACCACTGCTAAAGAGGAACTTGCAGCCTTGCAAATTGCTCTTGATTCTGATCCAGGAAATGTTAGCCTAAGGGAACAGGAGAATATTAAGGGTTTAACCTATGCAGCTCTAAGTAATGTGGAAGAGCGACTTTTCAAACAAAAATCCAGGGTGCACTGGTTGGCTGTGGGTGACCAGAATACCAGTTATTTCCATAAGAGTATGCTGAATAGGCAGAATAAAAGGATAATCAATAGTGTTCTAATGCCCAATGGTGAAACTTCTAAGGATTTTCTTGTGATCAAGGAGATATTCACCAACTATTTTCATTCCCTGCTTGGTAGCATTCCTCATTGCTACCCTGGTATGACCTCTCTTTCCCATTTTGTTAAAAAAAAAGTTGATGACAGTTTTTTGGATATTCTTGATGCCATTCCTACTGATTTGGAAATCAAAAATTGCTTATTTTCAATTAAATCTTCCAAATCCCCAGGCCCCGATGGTTTTAACTCCTTCTTTTTTAAGAAAACTTGGCATATTGTGGGAAAGGAGGTTACCCTAGCTATCAAAATGTTTTTTGAAAATGGTATGATGCTTAGGCAAATTAATTCAACCTACCTTGCTTTAATTCCAAAAATTCCCAATCCTAGTTCCCCTTCGGACTATAGACCTATTGCTTGTTGTAATGTGGTTTATAAATGTATTTCAAAGTTGTTGGCTAATAAGCTTAAACCCATTTTACCTACTATTGTTGATAATGCACAGAATGCATTTATCAAGGGGAGGAAAATAGGGGATAATATTATTTTAGCTCATGAGCTTGTGAGAGGGTATCACAAGGATGAAAATCCCCCTAGATGCACTCTCAAAGTGGACCTTCATAAAGCCTATGACTGTATTGATTGGAGCTTTATTCTTGATGTGCTACATCTCATGAATTTTCCTATTAAATTCATCTCCTGGGTTAGAACATGTATTTCTACTGCTTCATTCTCAGTTTCGGTGAATGGGGAGCTATGTGGTTTTTTTAAAAGCATTAAAGGCCTTAGACAAGGGGATCCCCTTTCCCCTTATCTTTTTGTTCTAGGTATGGATGTGTTGTCCAACATCACGAATCTCATGACTGCAAATGACAACCTTTTTTCCTACCATAAGAAGTGTGATGTTACCAAACTCTCACATCTTTCATTCGCAGATGATATTCTTTTGTTCTTTCATGGAAATGTGAACTCTGCAATGACCATTCATAATGTTTTGAATGTTTTTTCTTCCTTTTCTGGCTTAATTCCTAACAATAGCAAGAGTCATCTGTTTTTCTGTGGTGTTCATGACCAAGTTAAAAATGATATTTGTAATCTTTTTAATTTCCCTTGTGGAGCCTTTCCTATTAGCTATTTAGGGATCCCCCTTGTTTCCTCCAAACTCACATCGTTTGATTGTCAGAGGCTTGTTGACGCCATGTTATCTAAAATGGCATCTTGGACTGCTAGGGCTCTTTCTTTTGCTGGAAGACTTCAGTTCATTCATTCTACTCTTTTTAGTATTCATATTTATTGGACTAATTTGCTTATTATTCCTAGTAAAGTATGCAATCAGATTGAGAATGTGCTCCAAAGGTTCCTCTGGGAGGTCCTAGTAGGACTAATCAAAGAGCTAAAGTGACATGGAACAAAATGTGTACTCCTAAAACAGCTGGGGGTCTGGGTCTCAAGGACTTGAAGCAATGGAACAGAGCCTCTGTCCTTAGACACATTTGGACATTGTTCAATGGTGATTCTACTAGCATATGGAAAGACTGGACTCTTAAGAATCTCATTAAGGGGAAAAGCTTCTGGGAACTTCACATTAATGGGGAATGCACATGGTTTTGGAGGAAATTGTTGCAGCAAAGAAAAGCTGCCCAACCCATGATCAAGCACTGCATTGGGGATGGTAGAAACACTATGGCTTACTATGACAATTGGCTCCCCTGTGGGCCTCTTCACATGATTCTTCCAAATTCTACTTATAGACAGAGATGGCAACTCAATAAGCACATTAAGATTGCCTCCTTCCTGGTTGATGGCAATTGGCAATGGTCTAGACAGCTCCTAAACACTATAAACCCTCACTTTGATTTATCAACCCTCCCACATCCCACCTTTAGTGGAGCCGATAGAACCCAGTGGACCCCCTCCCCATCCAAGTGTTTTACTCTTAAACATACACTATTAGCCATTAACCCCTCTCCCCCCAATTGCTTTTGGCATAAATTGGTTTGGTTTCCAAATAGGATTCCAAAACAATCATTCTGCCTTTGGCTAGCCATTCAAGGGAAACTTCAAACCAAGGACCAACCTAGTTTACTCTACCTTATGCAACCAAACATCTGTGTCCTATGTCTTAGTGGTGCTGAAAGCCATGAACACTTATTTAGGCAGTGCTCTTATTCACAAAAAATATGGGTAAAGTTGCAGGAAAAATGTGGTGTATATACCAACTCTGATTCTTGGCAACAATTCCTTGTTTGGGCATCACAACATTGGAAAAATAATTTGGGGAAAGCTCGAATCCTGACTTGGAAATTAACTTTGACTAGCTATGTGTATCATATTTGGAGAGAAAGAAATCACAGAGTATTCAGAGATCAAAAATTACCTCCTGATATGCTTCTTAATGCAATTGTTGATGCTATAAGATTAAAATTATTTTCGGTCAAGATGAGTGAATGCCCCTTTGCCCATTCAATTGCAACAGATTGGTGCCTCCCCTCCTCTTTCCATGTTGCTACTCACAGCAATCCATTCTATACATTCCCACAGCCCATCACTCTCCCTCTTTCTCAATCTGTCACAACCCTTACTCCCAACCCTCAGCTGATTCCCACTATTACCTCTCTGAACCATTGCCCATATGGCCACCATCTAAATCTTCAACTTGTTTCTCCCCCTGCTCCTCCCCTACCACGACCCCAACCGCCATAGCCAATTGTTGATGCCAGGGTTTTGATGACCTCCCATGTTGGATTGCCATGGTTGAATGACTACTGAAGGCTTCGATGTAGGTATTGGGAATCTGAGGATTGTGATAGAAGTGATATGAACATATTGGTGCAGGGTTGAAGGCTGGTTTGGAGTTGTCTTGGAGCTCTTTACACTTTCACTCTCATGTACTTTTTCTTTTTGGGCTATTTTGCCCTTTCTCTTGTATCTTCTTTTCCTTTTATATAATTCATTTATTTACCAAAAAAAAAAAAACCTTATGAATATACGTGGGATAGAATTATCCAACCCACATATATAGCAATCAAGAAACCAATGACTCTTTTATCAACCTCTAAAACTGAGATGACGTTAGTGTTGACCGACGTTGACTGTACCAAAAGTTTGCAGAGGGTGAAAGTGAAACAAATGTATGAACAGTAAAAAATGTAATAATAATTATTCATACTAGAGGGGTCAAACTGTAATTTACCCTTTAAAGAAATAGTACTAATCTTTGATGACAAATTGACAATGGAGTTTGGAAAGGGTTACAGAAAAAATAGTAAGTTTATTTTAGGGGAATTAGAAAATGTATTTTTGGACATTCCTTAAATGAAAGATGGAAAACATTATGAGATAAGGGAGAAATATATATTTCTTTGAAGTATTTTATATAAATTTTCAGCTCAATTGTTATTTATATTCCCTCTTAATATTAAGAGACTACAAGGTGTAGTTTTGATGATAAGATTTGGAGTTGTCAACAACCTCAGGATGGTTGGGTTTATTGATCTAATGATCTTGAAATACAAAGTTTTTTTTTTTTGGAAGGTAAGGAAAATAGGATAAAAGCCTTGCAAACTATTTTGTGTCATACCCAATGGAAAAAGAAGAAGGTGAAACCCAAAAAGCCACCAAACAAAATAATGCCAACAACCTATATAGCTGATTACATAGCAAATAAAGAAACTTCGCAAAATGAATTTGTACTGCAGAGAAGAAATAAAGCTGCATCCGTGAGAGTCATGGAATTGCTTGGGGACCATCCACACCTAGAATAGACCAACATCATGCACCTGAAAGCACTGAACTTGGCAAATCCCAGACCTGGACTAGACTGATTCAATTGAGAATTATCAAAATTAGACAATGAAAACAAAGCAAGTCTCACTATACAAATAATCTTCTTAGATAAATCCTTCAAGGCACAAAGCTCGGACTTAAACACGAGCCTATTTCTCTCCATCCAAACCTCATAAACAATTGCAGAAAAAAGCCATTTTATTTAAAATTGTTGTGAGAGTTTTCCTCTTGAGATGAGCAACCATCGACTGCATCAAATTTTCCCAGTGATCATCAGGCCAGTCTAGAAGCCCTTTTTGGATAATACTTTTCCAAAGTCTATTTGTAAAACCACATTGAAAGAAAAAGTGAACCATATCCTCCACCCTAAGACCACAAAAGAGACAAGTAGCTTGAGTCACAAGGCCAATGGAAAGGAGAAAATGTCGAGAGGAAATTCTATTCAAATGAACTAGGCACACTAAAAAGGAGTGCTTTGGAATATGATGTTGAAACCAGATAACCTCTTTCCAATCCACCACATCAAATTTAAACCTATAAAAATCCCATGGAGAAGCAATACTGAATTTGCCATTGGAGGGAAGCCACACAACCCTTGTTGGGTTATGGCTCATAATCGAGATCCGACTAGGGCATCAATTAACTTGTTGGGAGGTTCGGGGGTTACGCCCCCCGATGTACGGTAAATGGTGATTTTGATCTTACCAGTACATATAAATTAGGTATATATATAGATATATATATATATATATATCATTGTAACCCTAATTCATTGAGAAGCGAAATACAAAGACTACTCTGGTGGACGTATGTCAAATTGACCGAACCACGATAAATCTTGTGTGTTCTTGATTCTTTACTGTTTTATTATTTGTGATTGATCTTTTGTTTCAACAACCCTATCCCTTTTGGTTTGGTCTGGAAGCATATCAGTAGGGATTGTTTTTAAAATCAAGCCAAGCTTGTTAGTTAAGAGTAAGAAAGTGTCATCCTGAACCAGTAATTAACCTACTCACTTTATCATTATTGTTGATATCAGAATATCTAATCATGTTGGGAAGAAAGATGGTGCACAAAGGTCCTTGGGGATGCCAATTCTCATACCATAGAGATGTTGTTATCCCATCCCCAATAGGACATTTGATAGAAGGCTTAATCATACCATTAAGCTTGAGCAATTGCTTCCAAGTCCATGAATATTGCCTAGGTATAGGAATGACAATGGGGCGGGGATCACCTTCCCCATCCTCGATCCCCGTTTAATTTTGGGGCAGTATAACCTCCCCGCCCTCGTTTATTTTTTTGGACTTTTGCCTCGCCCTGATTACTATTTTTAATTTTTATTTATTTATTCATTTCACCTATTAAAATATAGGTTCTATGCAAACTCAATTCCTACACCCATTTTAGTGCCATGAAAACCTAAATTTGTAGATCTATACAGAGAATGTGTCAAATCAATATATATATATATATATATATATATATATATATATATATATATATACAGATCTAGGAGAGAAGGTAATACGAATATATGGTGTAGAGAAAGAGAGAGTTATGAAAAATCTCTGGATCCGTTTGGATAGGTTGTTTTCTGTACTATTTTTTTACTGTTCACCAAATTTAAGAACAAAAACATGTTTGGCAAATAAATAAGGATGTTTCTTTCTCTAGCACAGTAAAAATATTTGTCCCAAAATTCACCCAATTTCAAGTACAGATTTGAATTGTTTTTGGTGTTTTATTACTGTACAATACCATACATCAAAAAACGTATCTTACAAACTCTTTTCTTCAAATCTCAGAAACTATTTTTCGTCTCTTTTCTGGCCGCCTCTCTTGCATCTCCACAAACCCTAACCCTAGCCGGTCGCCTCTCTCGCATCTCCACAAACCTTAGCCGGTCGCCTCTCTTGCATCTCCACAAACCCTAGCTGGTCGCCTCTCTCGCATCTCCAGAAACCCTAGTTGGTCGCCTCTCTCGTCTCTCCACAAACCCGAGCTCGATACCTCTCTCGCCTCTCCACATAGCCTCACTCTCCAGACTCACCTTCAGTCTATGACAAGCGTTGAAGGTTCGTTCTCTCTCTGCGATTTTCCGTGTTCGTCTTTTTACAGTGTTCGATTTCGAATTTTGGTGGAAATATATATGTATATGTGTATATATGTATAGCTATGTATATACATATATGTATATGTGTATATATGTATATGTATATGTATATGTGATAGATCTATTCTTCTTAAATTTCTGTAGTTTCAATTTTGGGTTCGAATTTAGGATTTTCTTGTTGAATCGAATGGGATTTTCTGAATATAAATTAGGGCTTTTCGGCTTTAGGGTTCAATTTTGGGTTTCAAATTAGGGCTTTTTGGCTTTAGGGTTCAATTTTGGGTTTCAAATTAGGCTTCTCTTGTTCAAGTTATATGCATTTGATTTAGTTTCTTGCATTGATTGAGAGTAGATCCATAAAGGACTGATTCCGTCAACTGGTAGTAGTGTATATGCCATCAATTTAATTACTAAATTTTGCGTCCCTGTTGCAAATACATACAAATTTCATGACTGTGTTATCCCCTGTATCCCCCTAAGAATTCTGCTACATGCTAATTGAAAATGCCTCAAAGTTATATGCTTTGAGCCTCAGTGCAGATATAAACATAATAGAGATTTGTATATGTATATATTAAGATATATGTTGTGCCTCCTCAAATCTCAATGATGATAAATTGGACAGTCAGAACTTGAATTTGAAGTTAATGGGTATCCAACAATCACCAGAAATATATACATAAACAAATGATTGAGTAGAAAGATTTTTAAATTTTTCTTTGCTTTTCACAAAATTGGAATTTTTTTCTTCTTTAATTCTGTAATATTCGTTGAGTTGTAGCTGGGGTTTTTCTTTTTCTAATTAGGACAGTGCCCAAAAATTTATGTATCTGTGAGTGTTCTACAGCCCTCTAATCTAAGCTGGGTGGCTCAATAATACATTAGTTTTTAACATGAAATATTTTTAGTCTGTTCTTTTATGGTTTCAGTAGTTATTTTTTTTCTTTGAGGAGGAAAAAAAAAATACTCCCTAGTCCTATATTACTAGTGTATATTGTTTAATTTAGTTTTAAATTTATAGTTTTATTGCATTTTTATTGAATTTATTATTAAAATGTAATCATATTTTAATCTCAACACTGATCCCAAACAATATTTTTGAACTCTCATTTGTGGAATTGAATATATATATATAAAAATTCATAATAGTAAATTTAAAATTTTCTTTCATTTATTTATTTTTCATATAAATAGAATCAAATTCATTTGCACAACTTGTCAATTGAGTGAAAAGAATAATCTAAGACTATATAATAATTTCTAATAGACAGAAATGTGACTGGGCATGAGTTGATTTACCACCTAAAATTGCTAACTGGGCATGACTTGATTTTATCTGATTGATGTATAGTCTTTAGTGCAAAAACAAATATCCATCCCACAGAAAGTATTACATTTATGTTTAATATTCAGTTTTGCCACCATCTTCTGTGCAGTTCTATGAATCAAAGCTTAAGCCCCTGTACTTGGTAGCCCTTTTACAAACACTGCAAGGGGAGAAAAGCATTGTATTCAAGATTAAGGAGTATTCTGGTCTTCAACGTCAGTCAGTAAGGAGGTAATATATGGCTCAGTTATTTAATTAATAAATTTTATTAATTCTCCTATTTATTTGTTTAATAAAATAGGATGAAATCCATATCCTGAAATCATGCATTCATGTATACAATGTAGAATAGTCAAAGCCACAGATCAAAGGCGATTCAATAATAATTTTTTTGAATCTTTTAAAAGAAACATGGGATCTGATAGTAGAAATCTTCCCGTACAGTTGTAATTTGCTGCAAACAAATTATAGAGGCAGCTGTATGCACTATTAGGTGCAACTGTCTATGAACTCCGTAATTTAAGCACTTACCCTATCAGCTAGACACGAAAAAGATTGGTATGCTATTGATGATAAATTTACTGTCTTCAAGAAACTGTCTTCTGGATGGACAGAGTAGTGCAGTTGATACTTTAAATGGTATTCACACAACACAAATGTACTACTGCAGCCCACTTTCTTTTTTGCAAAAGCCATAGCTATGTGTAGTTGTTATACACCTAACAAGCTGTATGAAATTTCAGAAAACAAGCACTGAAAATGAATAAGTAGTTACAGAATTGGCATATACAGACCTCAGTTTCAAGCTTGGCTATATAGGCACTGATAACAAGTACTTGGTTAGCTGACTGAAAAGTAGTTACAGAATTGGCTTTGCTCAATTAGAATACAAAAAAATGTTTTAGGATTTAAAGAGGAAAACATGTTCTATCCGTAAATAAAGTAGCTTTATGGTCTTTGACTTAAGTCATATACTTTGAGTTTGGTAGGCGATTGGTATTGCAGATCCTTAATTTCTCAAGTCACGCTTGAGAAATATCCATTTGAAGAGTGTATAATTCTTCTATTTCTCTAGTTACTTTTACATTTTGAGCTGAGACTTTAATCCAAGAAACTCGTCATCATTATTAGATTTAAACCTCTTGAAGCCTATGATATAGTTTTGGTTATATGGTTATACTCTACTTGTGTAAATGTAGATGGATATCAATGCTTCACAAGCTACTGAGACTGAAAGTACGCCTGGGGGGGTGGGAGATGACAGTAAACTATGGCGTAAACCTCAATATGAGATGTTGTTGAATCTATTAGAAGACCAAGTCAATCTTGCTCATGGGACTGGAAAGGGTACTTTTTCCAAAACAGGTTGGGATAATGTGACAAATGCCATGCAAGCTGAGTTTGGAAATGAATACGTGGGTCAGAAAATTAAGTCAAAATTTAACAAGGAAAGACCTCATTGGAGGAAGTTTAAAAGGGTGAAGGATAACATAGGAGTTGGTTTTGACCCTACTGTTGGGTTGGTGACCATGGAGTCTGAACTTTGGGACAGTTTGGATAAGGTACGTAGTAATATGAAAAATCGGTAATTGAATTTATTGAATATGGTGAATTATTATTATCTCCGAATTAATAATTAATTTTTTTTTTTTATTTAGAAAATTCCCGGGATCAAGAGCAAATTTAAGGATAAGCCGTTCATATACCATAGACAATGGAGCGTCATAGATGAATACGGTGAAGCTATGGGTGACTTTGCCATACCTTCCACTATGAGGCCGGAATCTGAACTAGAGTCCTCCACCCGCCCAGTAGATGATGAGATTGATACTGACGACTTTGTGCGGTCTGGAGGCCCAAAACGCAAGAAAATGAAGGATGAGCGTTTTATTAAAGCCATGTATGATTTCATGAATGTCATTAAGGAGACGTCACTTGCAAGAGATGAGAAATTCGAGAAATCAACCCAGACTGTCGTTAGTGCCTTTAACAACTCTGCTACAAGGTCAACTCCTACTGCGGAACCTCAGAGTAGTCATAATGATGAGGTGAACTCCCCCACTAAGAACACGTACAATCAGTTTATGCAATGTGTTGAAATCTTAGGGAACCTGAAGGGCATAAGTAGTGAGCAATATGCTAAGGCAGTGATTGCATTAGAGAAATCTGAGGCATTCCAGCATTTCTTTATTACCGTTGCAGATGATAAGAAAATTGCTTGGGCCAACAATCTCTCTTAGGATTATCTATGTTTCGTGTTATTTGGATGACTGTACTGTGATGGTGTTATTTTCATGACTGTAGTTTGGATTTATTTGGATCCCTGTTGTTTTGTTTTTATTTGGATGACTGTAACTTGATTTATTTGGATGACTGTACCCTGTGTTGAATTTGGATTCATGTAATACCGTGTGTTATTTGGATAATTGTAGTCTCGTGTGTTTTTTTATGATTTTCTTAGTGATGACTTGTTTAAAAGTTTGTAATGTCATATTTTTAAGATTTACTTTTTTTTTATGATTAATTAGTGTTGTTGTTATTAGGTAAATCAAGAACAATATGAGTGAAGAACAATGTTACCTGTTGAACTCCTATTGGCAGCTGTTAGTACCTTATGTTAATGATGACTCTAAAGAAGAACATAGTTGTCATGCCATGTGTTTAATGATGGAAGAGTATATGCAAGAGATGGATTATGAACGAGTTCCGTGTAGGACTTCGATGTTGAGAGGTTTTGATTATGTTAAAGAGTTACTACATGGCCATCCTGATATATGTCATGAAAATTTGCGAATGCAACCATTTGCCTTCGAGAAATTATGTGACAAGTTAAAGGAATTAGGGTTAACTGATACTAGAAGAGTATCAGTAATTGAACAAGTTGCGATTTTCTTACAAACCCTAAGCCATACAAGAACAAACCGGGTACTAGCTGAAAGATTTCAGCATTCAACTGAAACAATAAACCGACACATACACAGGTTAATTCAAGTGGTACAACTTCTTGGGAATGAACTCATTGTCCCTCCTGACATGACTGGACATTCTCAACATATTTTGAGCAAAGGGGCGAGGTTCCACCCGTTCATGAATGTTGTGGGTGCAATAGACGGCACCCATGTGCCTGCCCATATAGAAGCCGACATGGTATATACATATAGAAGGAGGAAAGGGTATCCAACGCAGAATGTTATGGCATGTTGTTCATTTGATATGTTATTTACTGATGTCATAGCAGGCTGGGAAGGGTCGGCTAATGATTCCCGAATCCTAAACGAATGTCTTGCGCGGGAGGAATGGATGTTTCCTAAACCGCCACCAGGTAAATACATATGTTAAACCAATATATGGTGTGTTTATTACAAATGATAATTTCGTATCCTATTCTAATATATTTATTTTTATTATGTAAATAGGAAAATATTATTTGGTCGATTCCGGTTATGCCAATCAACCGGGATTTCTAGCCCCATATCGAGGACAACGATATGACTTGCTTGAATTTCAGACAGTTACAAGGTTTAAAGGGAAAGAAGAAATGTTCAATTACATACATTCTTCACTGCGGAATGTAATTGAGAGGTGTTTTGGCATGCTTAAGCAACGGTTTCCAGTGCTTAGGCTAATGCGTCCGTACAACTTTCCCACTCAAGTTTAAATTGTCATGTGTTGTTGTGCTCTGCACAACTACATAAGGATACTTGGACAATCAGATAACATATTTGATGGGAGAGAATTCGAGAGTTCGGGTGAAGGGGATGGGGGCGATGAAAATGATGCTGATGATGTCGAGGTATTACAAGGTCAACTCGACACCCAATATATGCAGGCGTTTCGCAATGATATAGCTAAGGCCGTTTGGGCTAATCGACGCGCTTAGGATATGTTATTGTGTATGACTTTTCGTATTTGTATGACTCTTCGTATTTGTAGCATGTACCATATTTATATGCGATCCATTTATTTTTCTTACTTTACTAGTACTGGATGACTCTAATACAATTTTTGATGGACTGTGAAAAAATAAATAAATAGACATGTACGGAGTTCATGGCCATGGGCCACCTTGTTATTGTGGCAACGGACCGATGATTCTTTATCAGGCCCACACAAAGGCGAATTATGGACGATACTTCTACCGATGTCCAGATTAAGAGGTATGATTTAAGGTTACCATTTTAATCAAATTTTCAATTATATATTTTGAAATTTATAATTGGTCTCCTTTCATGTGCAATTGTAGGATCACCGTGATTCTTTTATATGGGTGGATAGAATAAATGCCGAAGATCAAATCAATCATGACCTAGAGGATAGTAACACTGATTTGGGCAATGTTGTTGCTCATATACAACATGAACAGAATCGGCAAAAGTACATGCTATATGCTGGTTGTATCTGCCTCAGTTTGTTGTTGGTTCTTATGTGCATTCTCATTTTAATTGTATTTATTGTTATTGTACTGAAATGAAGAGAACCTAGTCATATGACATGATGTTGTAAAATATTTTTGACATTTATGGGGTAATATATATGTAGAATATGTTGGGTATTTATATGTATAAGTGTGTCAATATTTTTTATGCCATCATATATTTATTGGTATTAATTTTATCAAAACCAATAGCTAAACATAATTCTATAATAATAATAATAAAAACTATTAACCATAAAATTTTAGTAAACTTTTAAAAAAAAAAAAAATTCAACTTGCCAAACGTGTTTTTCTATTTCTGTTCTCAAATTTTCTGAAAAAACAAAGTCTGCTGCCAAACGTGTTTTTTTTTTTTTTTACCAAAAAAATTTTCGGAGAAAATTTCGAACCAAACATGTTTTTGTATCCGGACTACCCTAAATACAAAAACAAAAGGAGTATTGATTTTCAAGAGGAAAAAAACAAAAACAAAAACTCTGCTATCCAAACGGACCCTTTGTATATCTCTCTACATAGATTGACCAAACGAAGCTCCCTCTCTCTTATATGAATATATATGTATATGAATAGAATAAGAAACAAAGGAAACTACATATGGCCGACAATGTTCTTGAAGTGGGACATATACATATGTAGTTTTGTGTAATGTGTATAAGACATTAAATGCATATATATACTAATCGGGTCGGGTGGGTCCCGCCCCGATTAACTTAATCGGGACCCCAAACTCGAAATAAATGGGACGAATTTTATTTCCAAAATATGAATTTTTTTTCAAATTTTTTTTTTTTGCAAAAAGTATATATTATGTTCCAAAATATGAATTTTTTTTCGAAAAATATTTTTTTTGCGAAAAAGTATATATTATATGCCAAAATATGAATTTCTTTTTTGAAAAATAATTTTTTTGCAAAAAATATATATTTTGTTCCAAAATATGATTTTTTTCTGAAAAATAATTTTTTGCGAAAAATATATATTATGTTCCAAAATATGATTTTTTTTCGAAAAATATTTTTTTTGCGAAAAAGTATATATTATCTTCCAAAATATGAATTATTTTTCAAAAAATATTTTTTTTGCAAAAAATATATACTATTATGTTTCAAAATATTATCTTTTCCGAAAAATAATGTTTTTGCAAAAAATCATATTTTCGAACATAATAGTATATATTTTTTGCAAAAAAATTATTTTTCGAAAAAAAATTCATATTTTGGAACATAATAAATATTTTTTTCGCAAAAAAAATATTTTTCAGAAAAAAATCATATTTTGGAACATAATATATATTTTTTGCAAAAAAATTATTTTTCGAAAAAATAATTCATATTTTGGAACATAATATATCTTTTTCGCAAAAAAAATATTTTTCGGAAAAAAAAATCATATTTTGGAACATAATATATATTTTTCGAAAAAAAAAAATTTTCACAACAAAATCATATTTTGGAACATAATATAAATTTTTTGCAAAATAATTATTTTTCGAAAAACAAATTCATATTTTGGAACATAATATATATATTTTCGCAAAAAAAATATATTTTTCGAAAAAAATTCATATTTTGAAACAAAATATGATTTATTTTCGATTTTTTTTTTTTTTGCAAAAAGTATGTATTATTTTTTCTGAAATAATTCACTAAACCCCCTTATACTATTGAGGGTAGTTTAGGCATTTTGAGAGGTGGGGGGCATATTGATAAAATTGAATAGTATATGGGGCAAAATGGACACGGTAGGGGTTAGTTGATTAAATTGGATAGTATAGGGGGGTTTACTGAAATTAACCCTCCCATATATTATTCAATTTCATCACTATGCCCCCTCATCTCACATTTTGAGTCAAAATACCTAAACTACCCTTAATAGTATAAGGGAGTTTAGTGAAATCAACCCTTTAAAAAAAGTATTTTTCAAAAATCAATTATATTTTTCGTAAAAACTATAAATTTCAAATATATATATTTCGGGGAAAAAATAGTTTTCAAAAACAATATATATTTCGAAAAATAAATATATATATTGGAAAATGATATATATTTCAGAATATATATATAATTCATCAAAAATATATATTTTCCGATTTGTTTTAAAAAAATATGAATTTTTCTGAAAAATATTTTTTTTTGCGAAAAATATATATTATGTTCCAAAATATGATTTTTTTCTGAAAAATAATTATTTTGCAAAAAATATATATATAATTAGTCAATAATATATATTTTCTGAATTGTTTAAAAAATATGATTTTTTCCGAAAAATATATATTATGTTCCAAAATATGAGTTTTTTTTGAAAAATATTTTTTTTTTGAAAAATATATATTATTTTCCAAAATATAAATGATATATATTTTGGAATATATATATAATTAGTCAATAATATATATTTTCCGAATTGTTTTAAAAAAATATGAATTTTTGGAAAAATAATTTTTTTGCGAAAAATATATATTATTTTCCAAAATATGAATTTTTTCCAAAAAATATTTTTTTTGCGAAAAAATAAAATATTTAGAAAAAATTCATATTTTGGAACATAATATATATATTTCACAAAAATCTTATTTTTCAGAAAAAATTCATATTTTGGAACATAATATATATTTTTTGCAAAAAAAATATTTTTCAGAAAAAAATCATATTTTGGAACATAATATATATTTTTCGGAAAAAAATCATATTTTGTAAAACAATTCGGAAAATATATATTTTTGACGAATTATATATATATTCCGAAATATATATAATTTTCCAATATATATATATATATATATATATTTCGAAAACAATATATATTTGAAATTTATAGTTTTTACGAAAAATATAATTGATTTTCGAAAAATAATTTTTTTAAAGGGTTGATTTCACTAAAACTCCCTTATACTATTGATGGTAGTTTAGGTATTTTGACTCAAAATGTGAAGGGAGGGGGCATAGTGATGAAATTGAATAGTATATGGGGCAAAGTGGACATAGTGGGGGTTAGTTGATTAAATTGGATAGTATAGGGGGTTTTGTGAAAATAACTCTTATATATATATATAAATTTACGTATATATCATTGTATATATATACATTTATCTACGTATATATAATTATATATGCATTCATTTACGTGGGTTTGTGATATAATTTTATATATAATTATAAATTAAAATTGGGTTGAAATTGGAATTTAAATTAAAAGTGGGTTTGTGATAAATGAAATGAATTAGAGTTGAGTTGGGTTAAAATTGGGATTTAAATTGAAAGTGGATTTGTGATAAATGGGGAGAAATAGAGTTTTAGAGTAAATGAGTGAGAGAAAGTGGGTTAGTGATAAATGAAATGAATTAGAATTTAATTGGAATAAATGGAAGGGTATTTTCGTAATCTTATAGAGGGCAGAGAGGGGTATTTGATTAAATTTGAAATTATAGGAGTTTTTTTGAACAATTTGAAAATCATAGGGGGGTTTATGAAATCACAGGATTTTTTTGAACATTTTTGAAATCATAGGGGTTTTCCGATAATAACCCAAAATTTTATTAGGAGAACTCGTTCCAATAACCTTGTATTTCAAACGTAATTTCAGGTCTAGTAAGACAATAAATTACTTAAAGAATTGTTATCTAATACTGCACTACCCTGATCACTTTTGAGTTATTATTATTATTTTCCTAGAGATTAAAATGTGTTTGTATTAAATGGTTTTTTGCATAACTAACATTATGTATAGTTTAGAACCAAGTAAAGTTAGTTTTCTTACTCAAAGTTTCATAAATGCACCCATTGATCAAACCACTACAAACTTGCACTAGCATTAACCATTTCCTAAACCGGGTCATAGTCCGAGTTATGATTTATAAACCGGGTCGAATCTTCCCACTCAAAACATAGCCAATCAGAATTAACCATTTTCTATCCATTTAAGCAATAAGTCCTACTTCTAGTGATTTGCCTATATATATATATTACAAATGGCCAAAAGCACAATAATTATCATAGGCTAATCTATCAAAAGGTTAATTACCAGCTAAACCAGGCATCAACAGCAGATAATCAAATGAACTTCTGGTTAGCATATGTAGGCTTCCAATTCAACTGACATGCATCACAAGTAGAAGACACTCAATATCTGTAACCACTGAAAAACCTCAAGTATCGATGTTTGTAATAAACACAAGAATCTCCATTGTTTCGTCACAATCAAGCATGCCCAAAAGATTTGGAACATGCTAAAACGGTGTTTCACAATGTCTAACTTACAGGGTCGACAAACTATCCTTAAAACTACTTTACCCCCAATGGAGTCTCCACAAATAAGATATGCTTCCAATCTGTCAGTCTCTATTTGGAAAAGTTACACGTTAGCTTTCGATCTTTCCTACTTATCCAATTGAAATCAAAGTAATTAAAGAAAGACGGCCAATTTAAACAATCAAAGGGTTTTGTAGTCCGAAATCTGGCACATGCTAAGGGGATGACATACTGAGTGCAGTTTAGGTGCATTTCATTTTCCATTCAGCGGAGGATATGGAAGTAACAAATTTCCGGATGTTTTGACTTTTGTGTTAAGAGTCTAGACCTTCTGCCTCCAAACCCAAGGTAAAAGAAGATAAAGAGGATATAACTGAGTACTGCACACCTAGTTGACCAATCTTTTGGCCCATGTATTACACACCAAAATTATACCTTTCCGTGGAGTAATCACATTATACAAGCACAAGAAAAACATTTCATCACAGCTTATCCTACATAACGGACCTGCTCAAACATTTCAGATAACGGCCCTTTTAGAGAACTTCGATTATTTTCACCATATTCTTAAACAGAATACACTACGTTTCAACCTCAAAATAACATTTTACTTATTATATTATTCTACAACTTTGCACCACTTGACTTGTATATCTAACTCACCAACTAATCTGAAGCCTTGTGCCATTCATTCCTTTTTCTCCTCATAAGACTTATTTACAATCAATTTCAAACTCACTTAGATACTAGTAGGAAGTAGATGGACAAATAACTGACTATACCTTAAATTGTGTGAATTCAGTAATCAAGGTGAATAAAATAAACTGAACTACAGATTAACCTCTCATTCTAAAGTCCAACTGGTTCCTTCAGTTATAAATTCAAGTATTCAACAGGGGGATGAGACCAACATTGCAAGCTACAAGTCAGAAAATAACAACCTACTGATTCTCCTTTACTCTTCCATTCGTTACTGCATCGCTCCATAATGAAGTTGCCATAAGCTCTAATGGGCAATAAATAGATTCCTTTCCAAATCATTTTTCTTTAAAAATAATCAATTCAAGTCCATCACAGTAGCAAATAAATCAGATATAACAATTACTTGAGTAGGTCAGGTTAACTCCATAATCTCAGCTTCCGAATATACATTTCTCCCAAATCTTTCATGGTTCCTATCACATCAGCTCATATTCTTCACACAAAGCGTAAAACACAATATATATGACACGTAACACATTGGTGGGTAATGTGGCTCGAGCGGAACAAAAGGTGTTTTGAGGGGGTGGAGTCCCCGATTGGTTTATTTAAGGATTCTTTCATTTCCTTGTTGTTTTTTTGGGTAGAGGGTAGATTTTGGTCATCTACAGAAGAAAATATTGTCTTTTTGGGCTCACTTAGTTCTTGAGCGGTGTCTTGTATTATTGGGATGCACTCCCCTTTTAAGTGCTTTTTATAATATACTCACTTATCAAAAAAAAAAAAAACATATACTAAAGACGTGGCATAAATAACATATCAGCATATATTTCCAAACTAACCTGAACTCAAACCTCTACCCAGAGTTCTAAGGTATTCAAACCTAGAGCTCCATACCATGTTTGTCACACCCCAAATCCCAAACCCGTGCTCATAATAAAAGGAACGAAAAAATAATGAGTAATAAACAAATATTCTTCAAACGCAAATGTATATCTCACATATTTATCAAATGAAAGTGAAGACAAATACCTTCCCAACCATATAAGTTTCTAAGTATTAATGTTGCGTTTGGTACGTAAGAATGGAATGGAATGAAGGTGAGAACGGAATGGAATGATCATTACCATTCTATTGTTTGGTTAGAGGATCACTAACTAGAGGATGGAATGATTATTTCAGTTTTAGGAGAGAATGGAATGCTCATTCCATAGGTTTACTAATGGAATGGATTTTCATTCTTTGGAATGAAATTTCATTCCAAGAGAATGCCCATTCCCATTCTATAAAGCATACTGAACTGAAGAATGATTTGAATGGGCATTCCATTCTTGCATACCAAACGCAGCATAAGGAGCTGTGAGCAACTCAACCGGATTATACTTCCAAATAAAAAGGTATAAACAAATTTAACATTGATCAAAATAACGTACTACTATGTTATGACTAAGGTAACAATTTATAATATGAACTGCCGAAAGAATAGAACTTGTACCTATTTTGAATAAGTCATCATGTATCTCAAACACATGGGTTACAACAAGAATTAATACCTAACATATCCATGCCTATCAACCCAACCCCACGAAAACAATTCTAACAAACCAAGCTGACGGAAGGCATTGGTGAAACTTCTACCCATTAATAATATTCCATTTTTTTAAGGCATTTTATCAAGCATCTTTCATGCATAATCTCAATAATCAACACAAGTTCTCCATTTAAGCAACATACACAACCCATCATGAATAAGAAGCAAAGGTCATGTTTTAGCACCCTTTACAGACCACTTATATTGTAGCTCAATAGTGAACTTGTGTATGTCATTCCAAACCGGAAACTGATACAAGTTCTTATCTCCAACCTATTCTTGAACAAGTGTCAAAATTCTAACCTATAAATTTTATTTTCCTTCCTCCAGACCAAAAAAAAAAATTCAGATTTCTTTTATGACAAATGGTTTAGTTGACAAACAGTGCCATTTGTTTGTCTCTTCAATGGCTTCATGCTAACCGAAAGACTCCCACTCCCAATATACCCTGCACACCAAGTTATGCCTGAATCGCCGACTTTTTGTTACAAGACAGCTGTTCCATCTCTTGGTGTCTCTTCAAGAAATGATCATTTTTGGTGTGGGGATGAAAAGGAAACACAAACAGCCAGAGAAAGAGAGGAGCACCAACGTTTTAGAATTGGAAATTGACATTGTCAACCTCCACCCTCACTCATGAATTCCTTTGTTGTCTTAGCAAAGCTGATCACTTCCTTGGCAAGATATACAAGACCAGTGTGATTCAATGCACGCCGCAATTTCTCCAATACAGAAAAGCTTTAATTTCTGAAAAATTGATAAAGCATTCAGGTTGTGATGTCAGAGCTGCAGAAGCCTCATGCCTTAACGAGGATCGTGGCCCCAGATTTTCCATATAATGATGGTCAGATGAAGAAAGTGCTTGAGGTGATTGGAAAAACTTTCGAAAACCTATCTGATAGATTTAGTCTTCCTTATGGTAAGAGGGTCAAAAGTTCTCAAGACATTTGCAAAGCAAGGCATGTTTGATAATGTTACATTTGGAATGTGATGAGTTGATTGTTAGGATGTTCCGGCACTTCTTATTAGAATTAAGGGACTTTCATGAGGAAGGTATCTTTAAATCTACGGAAGCTGTACCGATTCTTGTATTTGAAGAAAGAGACTTTGTTTTGAAAGATGTAATTACTCTTTTTGCTATTACTAGCGAAGAAAAAGTGGTGAGTCAAAGACTAGGTGAGAGGGTACTCAAAAACTGTGCAGTTGTTCTTCAACCTTATGTTCAACTATTCGCGAGGAAGAGCAGCTTGATTATATCTCCAAATATTGAAGTGTCAAAATAATAACATTCAAATGGAGAACTACTTGTTGCAAGGGACTTATTTGTTATTATTTATTTAAAGTGGGGTGTTTTTGTATTTTTAGAAACTTATTAATATATACAAAGTATAGTGGAAGGATGAATATGATTCAATTCATTCCTTTCACTCTTTCCCCAAATCTCTCTCTGTTTCTCTCTCTCTTTCTTTTTTATCTCTTCCATCTTTAATCTTGTTGATTTTCTCCTAATTGCAACATGGTATCAGAGCATAGTGTCTAAACCCTAGGACAAGTTTGTGTAAACCATTGTTGGTGTGAAGGGTTTTGAAGAGATCCCTAGATAGGAATTGTTTCCAATAAAGTATTGTTAATCCCATCCATAGCTTTTGCGTGTGCGATTGGTGATTTTTTTATGTTCACATCGCTCAATGGGTTATATTATTTTTGGTGTTCATGTGGTTCTCCTCTGCAACAACACCCTTTTCTTTGTCGTTTCAGATTCTGGTGTGTTATGCCCAGTTTGTTTTCCTAGGGTATTCTTGGTGATCGTGTGGTCGCATTCTTGGATGCATCTCACAAGATAGTTTCTATAGTGGTGGTTGTTTCAGTCAATTAAACCACAAATCAGTAAGGGATTTTTGTTTGTGAAAATAACAAACGAGTTATGGAATACGAGGCCCGGTTGTAACTTATTATAAATATTGGTCAATTAAGATGCTTAATTATAAATAATATGAGATCATAATAACCAGAAAAACAATCACATACACACCAGAAAAATCATTCTTTTGGAGCTGCTATACATATCAGTCAATTAACATGCTTAATTATAAATAATATGATATCATAACAATGATTGTAAAGGAGTTAGAACACCACTTACATACGAGGCCCAGGCATAACTTATTCACTCCCCCGAACACCTACTACTTATCATCCTCGTGAACTTCAGCCTCCAGTCTATTACATCTTTGCTACAATGAATTGCATGCTCATTCGAATCCTCGAAGGTTTCCATGAACTCACTGAACTTCTTCTTCAGGTCATCCATAGCGAGCATCGCAGCAGTCTCATCTCTACTAGCAAATCCTTCATTTTGCAACACGGAGTCAATCTCAACGTCCCATTTATCCACAAGTCCCAAAATCTCGTCCGAGTCACCTCTCCCAATGGGAGTCCAAAAACATGATGTAGTACTCATTTTGAGCTCATCCTCATACTTATTCCACGCAGAAATAATCCATTCATCTCTACTATCCAATCCGTCATCTAGCAACATGGACTCCATCTCAACTCCCCATTTATCCACAAGTGCCCCAATGTTGTCCAAATCAACTTGCCAAATTCGATTCCGAAAATATAATCTACTCATCATCAACTCTCTCTCCCCTTCCTCACACTTTTTCCACACCGAATCAATCCATTCATCCATGCTTAAGAACGGCATGGTTGCTGCCGCCTCGGCCAGTCCTGCCACGAGACGCGGCGCCACCAAGACAGAATACACTACTACAGAGGCAAAAGTAGCCAGAACGATAGCATTCGACAGAGCCAGCCAAGCCTTGCTATATTTACACTTACTATCAAGCTTACTCTTCTTATCTTTCAATGTCACAAACAACGAAAAGAAAAATTCGATTTTTTTGCAATCCCGTTCCAACAATTCAGAGAAACCTACCCTAAACGGATTGAATCCATTACCTGAGGCCTTGATTGTCCTCAGCTGCCGCAATGTGCTCTCATACATTACCTTTCTATCTCCATTCTTAACTTGCTTGAATTGGCGCAATGCGTCTCGAATCATAAATAGGCTGCCCCGGGCACGGAAAAGAGAACAGCTCAGAGCATTGCAGACATCAAAAGTGAGTTCAGAGCTATCGAGATAGCCCGTGACCATATCGAACAAGTCGGGGTTGGTGAATATGGCATCTTCCGAAGCGAGCATGAGTTGGACGACTCGTTGATTGGGTTCGAGGAAGCATCTTCTGAGCTCTGAAACTGAGGCCAGAGAGGGTGACCGGAATTCGATATCCACAGCGAGGTTACGGAGGAATCGGTTCATGCTTTCTCGAAATTTGAGATTAATGGATTCAATTTCTGACACCAAGCGCTCGCGGGCTTCATCTGGGTAGCTTGGAATTCTGGAAGCTAGTAGTTGGGCAATCCTTGCTTTGCTATTCCAATCGAATTGGTGAAATTGCATCTCTTCACAGGGATTTCAATGGTAGATTTCGATTCTTAGGAACGATGTTGAAATCATGGAATTTACAGAATGAATTCGTCCAAATCACCCAATTTTGGGTTTGATGAATTCTTCCAAATCACCAAATTTTAGGGTTAGGGTTTGAGGGGCAATTGAGAAGAGGAACGATAAATAGGAGAAGGGGTTTTGATGGCGGTTGGAATTCACACGTGTTAGACAAAATTAAAAGAGAATTACTTTTACTCGAAATATTATTTTATAAACATGCAAAAATAAATAATCCATTTCACTATTACGGTTTTTATTGTAGAATTGGATTAAAATAGGATTTTGGTGTTCACATATTGTGAAGATAATGTTTTACATAATTATTTCTCTTTTAACTCAATTTTTATTTTTTACTTCCAACACAAAATATAATTACTTCTACATCAGGATTCTATTCCTTTTCCAATTCTAATTTCAAATCCAAAAAACTTAATTCCAAACCATCATTAACCCTCTTTACATTGGTTTCCTTTATCTTTTACTTTTTCAACTAAAAAACACTTTTTGATGTATATTTAAACAAAATTTTAATTAGTTTTTATTTTTAATGTTTAAAAGAGGTAAAATTAATATTGTCTCATTTGGTCTCTTAAATAGTCTCATACCAATTGGAGACAACAAATAAACACATCACCATTCTTAAACCCGAACAATGTGAAACATCAAAACTACCAAATTAAGTAGCACAACCTTAAACACATCGTATTTGCCAGGTACTTGCTTAAGTTTCTGGTAAACACTTGATGGGTGTATAATCACAATTAACAATGACATAGATCTCTCTTACCATTCCCATTTTCTTTACTTCTTAAAACCCTCACAAGAAGCTTTTCTAATAACACCTTGAAGACAATGTCAGCTTATGAATAGGCCACAAGCACACTGTCTATATCTATATACATAACTTTTACCTCATTCTATATAGGGAGAAACTTACATACAACATTACATTTTCGAAAACCGAGAGCCCTAAGAGCCCGTTTGGTAACTTGGTTTTGGCATTAGTCTTGTGATTTTGGTCTTGGTGATCTTGGGTGATTTTAGATAAATTTAAAACCATGTTTGGTAAGGAGTTGGTCTTGGTCTTGGTATAATTATATATATATACTAATATATATTAAAAATATATAAATTTGAAAAATATATATATATAATTCGAAAAAAATATAAAATTCTGAAAATTTATATTAAATTCTGAAAAATCACAAAATTTAGAAAAATATATATATAAAATGGGGAAAAATATATAGATTCGAAAAAAATATAAAATTTGAAAAAATATATAAAATTATAAATTTCAAAAATAATATTTTAAATTTGAAAAAATATAAAAAAACTGAAAATAAATAAAAAATTCGAAAATCAAACATAAAATTTTAAAAAATATTTAAAATTAGAAAAAAATATATAAAATTTCAAAAAATATATAAAATTCTAAAATTCTAAAATAATATATAAAATTTGAAAGAAATATTTAAAATTCAAAAAAATTATATTAAATTCGAAAAAATATTAAAATTCAAAAAAATATATATAATTCAAAAAATATATAAAATTTTGAAAAATTATATTAAAATATGATTGTTTTCCAAAAAATAATTTTTTTTGCAAAAAAGTGTATATTATGTTCCAAAATATGAATTTTTTCCGAATTTCTTTTTTTGGCGGAAAAGTACATATTATGTTCCAAAATATGATTTTTTTTTGCCAAAATTTATTATGTTCCAAAATATTGAATTTTTTCCGAAAAATATATATTATGCTCCAAAATATGATATTTTGTAAAAAATATATATTATGTTTCAAAATATTATTTTTTTTCCGAAAAATAATTATTTTGCAAATATTATATATTATTTTTTCCAAAATAATTCATATTTTCGGCCATATATATATAGAGAGAGAGAGAAAAGTCAAAATTGGTAGGCCAAAACCAAAAGTTTTAATGGTTGGTTTTAAAAAGCCCAAAACCAAGTTCAATAACCAGCAACCAAACATGAATTGGTCTTCAAATCAAAGACCAAAATCAAAACCAAGCTCAAAAACCACCTACCAAACAAACCCTAAGTAACCTTATCTATGTTGGTGATTCTTCGCTTTCTGCAAAACTTCCTTTAGGACTGCCGCAATTCTAACTTTTCTCTTACCCTCGCTTTCCCATGGTAAGACTCCTCTCAACATGAGTGGTGAGATTCACAATATTGTTTGCTAGAGGCGTCACCCCTTTTTTTCCCGACAGGATGGAGCAAGCCCTGTGTGCCCTGTATGAGTACAAAGGTATATATATATATATACATTTTCACAGATATAAAGAAGTAATAATATTCTCTAGCCAAAAATTAGTTGAAGATTAAAAGGTTGTATCTATTGTTTCTATATTTCCATATCTTTGAGGAATACACTTGGCAAAACAATGAGATTTAGGGCCCGTTTGGGAACTTGGTTTTGGTTTTGGTTTTGGTTTTGGTCTTGGGTGGTTTTAGGTAAATCTAAAAGCAATATATAGTGTTTGGTAAGGAGTTGGTTTTGGTCTTGGTCTTGGTATAATTATATATATATATACTAATATGTATTAAAAATATATAAATATGAAAAATATATATATAAAAAATTGGAAAAAAAGTAATTTTCTGGAAAAAAATATTTTTTCGAAAAATATAAAAAATAATTTTTTGGAAAATAATTAATTTTCGGGAAAAAAAATAATTAATTTTTTCCGAAAAATTAATTTTTTGTCCGAAAATATGATTTTTTTCCGAAAATTAATTTTTTCGAAAAAATATGATTTTTTTCCAAAAATTTATTTTTTGACGAAAAAATAAATTTTTCCAAAAAAATAAATATTTTCCGGAAAATAATTATTTTCGAAAAAATAATTTTTGTCGAAAAAATATTTTTTTTCCGAAAATTAATTTTTTCCCAAAAATATGATTTTTTTCCAAAAATTTATTTTTTGACGAAAATATAAATATTTCCGAAAAAATAAATATTTTCCGGAAAATAATTATTTTCGAAAAATTAATTTTTTTCCGAAAATTAATTTTTTTTCCGAAAATATGAATTTTTTCCAAAATTTTTTTTTTCCGAAAAAAATTATTATTTTCCAAAAAATAAATATTTTCGAAAAAATAATTTTTTGGAGAAAATCAATTTTTGTCCGAAAATATGATTTTTTCCCGAAAATTAATTTTTTTCCGAAAATTTTTTTTTCCCAAAAATTTATATTTTCCCGAAAAAGATAATTATTTTCGAAAAAATAATTTTTTCCCGGAAATTAATTTTTTTCCGAAAAATATAAAAAAAATTTCAAAATAATTCATATTTTCGGCCATATATATATATATATATATATATATATAGAGAGAGAGAAAAGTCAAAAATGGTGGACCAAAACCAAGTTTTAGTGGTTGGTTTTAGGGTGTCCAAAACCAAGTCAAAAACCGGCCAACCAAACATGGTCTTGGTCTTGAAATCAAAGACCAAAACCAAAACCGGGTTGTCAAACGGAGCCTTAAGGTGGTAACTATAAATCTTATATGCTATGGTTGAAAGTAAAAACTAACGTTATTATGAAATTAGTACTTGTTTTAGTGATAAGTCAAAGTATAATAAATGGAGTAATAGTAATAACAAGAAAATAACAGTACTAACAAGAAAACAAAATAATTAGGTTAATTCCACCAAGACCCAAAATGTAGAGGAATAATCCCAGACCGTACAAATAATCTGATCACCCTTGTTGGATTGATGAAAGTCTTAAAAAATCTAAGCATCAAAAATCAATTACTATAATGTTATTAATCAACCGCATTAAATGCGGAATAAATAATTTGTTAAATTATATTGAATTAATTTGATGCATATATTTTAAATTCAGAATAACATTATTTACATTAAAAAATAAAAAAAATGTATAAAATAAAATAGTGGTATAAATAACAATTAAAAATAAATTTCTTATATTTGGCGAGCAATAAATTTTTTTGTAACATTTATATGGGAAGATAGTGTAAATATGGATGTACATTTTATTGTATTTTATGAATTATATAAACAAATTGTAACAGTTAAATGAAATGAATAAATATGTTTATTATATTTTATAATAATAAAATCAATCATACATGTCTGGAAATATAAGGTAAATAAATATATAGATCTGGATAGGTAAATGACAACACACACTAATAACTATATATAGATGTGGATTAGGTATCATAAATTTTTTAAATAATTCTGACTTAAATCATCGTTGCATAATTTAAGATTCAAAAATAAAATGAAGGGTGCGTTTGGAAAGCCTGTTTTTTGTATTTGTTTTCTGTCTTTAAATATAAAAACTGTTTTTGTATTTGTCTTTGTTTTTTTCAGCAAAAAACTAAAAACAAAAAAACATTTGGATGAAGGTGTTTTCACCACTTTTATTTGATGAAAGTTGTATTTTATGGATTTGGTGTTTTCACTGTTTTTACCACCTAAACAGTGAAAAAACTCAAAAAATAACTAAAAGTTGTATTTAGTGTTTTCACCACTTTTACACATTATTCACAAAAAACGGTTTTCTTGGAGAAAAAAAAGTGAACAATAAACGCGTTTGCCAAACGTGTTTTTCTTTTTTAGTCTGATGAACAGTAAAAAAACAAAAATAGAAAACAGGGTACCCAAATGGACCGAAAAAGTCATGCTGATAGATTTTTGTTCTCTGACAATTAAGAGTACCTGTTCCGGGTCATAGTCCGAGTTGTGATTTATCAACCGGGTCGGATCTTCGCACACAAAACATAGCCAATCAGAATTAACCTTTAGAAATAATACTGTGAGCACTTGCTAGAAAATAACACTACCCATTTTAAAAAATATGACACACTAACCTCTAACAAAAATACTATGATCACATTCAATCCAATCTTATCTTTATCATTAGAGTCATAATTAGTAACCCACTAATTATTCTCCAATTGACTTTGGCAAAATTAACAAATCTCACCCTACTTTCCACTAGACATATAAAAAAAAGAAAAAAAAATTAAAGGCATTAAGGCCATGTTTGGTAGTCGGTCTTTTTGGTTTGGTCTGGTCTGGTATGGTTTGGTCTGGTCTGGTATGGTCTGGTCCGATCTGGTGTGGTTTGGTCTAATCTGATCTGATCCTGAATTTAAAAGTCTGTTTGGTAAGCGGTCTGGTCTTACTATTTATTTATTATTTATTATAATATTTATTTATGTATTATTTATTTCTTCACTTTATAATATATCTTATTAATTTATTATTTATATTATTAAATTATTATTTATTAAATTATATTAATTTATAAATATATTTTATTAATTTATTATTATTTCATTATTTAATTCATTTAATTTATAAATTATTTATTCATTTTTAATTATTTAAAAATATATTTTATTAATTTAATATTTATTTATTATTATTATACTCCTTTTTTGTTGTTATTATGAAGTATTTATTTATTATTATATTCACTTATTATTTATTATTATATTTATTTATTATGTATTATTTATTTCATTTTGTTTATTATTTATTATTTTACTATATTTTTAAATATGTTTTATGTAATTTATTATTTATTTTATTATTTTATTACTATAATTTATTCATTTTTAATTATTTACAATTATATTTTATTAATTTATTATTTAGTCCATTTTTTTATTATATTTATTTATTATTATTGTATTCATTTTTTTTTTATTATGTATTATTTAATTCTATTTGTTTATTATTTATTATTTATTTTTAAATATGTTTTATTTAATTTATTATTTATATTTTTAATTAATCATTTTTAATTATTTATAAATATATTTTATTATTTATTTATTTATTATTATTATTAGGTATTATTTAATTCATTTTGTTTATTATTTATTATTTATATTTTATTTTTAAAATACATTTTATTAATTTTTTATTATTATTAATAATTTATTATTATTATTTATTTATTTTTAATTAATTATAAATATATTTTATTAATAAGATCAGACCGGACTAGGTTGAACCATCAAAAAATTTGGTTCAAAAAACACCCCCTTTGGTTCAATTTGGTCTGATTCCAAATTTTGAAACCAAGTTCAAACAAACATGGTATGGTCCCTGAAAACAAATACTAGACCAGATCAGGTGGAACCAGATAGCCTTTCATTTTCCAGCTTCCAACAATTTTGGAGAATTAATTAGGGTTTGAACACCATTAATATCATGAGTGAGCAGGGACGGACCTAACATTTTTGTGAGTGGGCAAAATTGTACAATTTTTAATTTTAGGGGGGTAATGTAAGAAAAAAAATTAGTGGGACCTTTAGGCTATTTTTTAAAAAAAATTAGTGGGGTTGAATGCTAAGTATCTCAAAATTTAGGATAAATTATGTAAAAAAAAAAAGAGTGGCGCCCACCGCCCCATCCGTGCTTGTGAGTGAGACACATGTTAATTTAACTTGACCCGAAATAACATTGGACCCAATAACTTTACATTCATACATCCAAAAATTTAGTTGTCCCTCAAGTAGTATAAATTTTAGGATAATTTGCATTGACACCCCTTGAGGTTTGGGTCAATTACAGTCATATCACGGTCAACGAAAAATTTGCAGAGACACCCCTTGAGCTTTCAAAAGTCTTGCAATGACATCCCTTTGGGCTATGAAAAGTCAGGTTTGCCCTTATTATAAAAACGGTTAATTTCAATAAACCTTCATCTACTATTGAATTTAATCAACTAACCCCTCTTACATCTGGATTGTCTACTGTGCTTTCCAATTTAATCAATTAATCCCTCATATATCCGGATTGCCCAATATACTTTTCAATTTCAATTACATTACCCCCCACCCTCAAACAATATATATATAAAATTCAAAAAATATATATCAAATTTCAAAAAAATATATAAAATTCAAATATATATAAAATTAAAAATATATATATTTCGAAAATAATATATAAAATTTGAAAAAAGTAAATAAATTTAGAAATATGTATATATAATTCGAAAAAAATATAAATTTCGAATATATATAAAATTCAAAAATAAATATATATATATATACATATATAATTCGGAAGAAATATATAAATTCAAAAACATATAAATTTAGAAATAATATATAAAATTCGAATATATATATTTTGAAAAACAAAATTATAATAAATAAATAAATTTAGAAGAAAAAAATATATATTGGTAAAATATCATATTTTTTCTAACGAAATGAATCAAACTACTTACACCAATAACAATTAGTGGTCTTTTTATATATATTTTTCCAATATATATATATATTTTTGAATCATATATATATTTCAAAATTTATATGACGTTTTCAAAATTTATATGATATTTTCTAAAGTTATATGATATTTTCAAATTTTATAAAAAAAATCAAAATTTATATATTTGTTTCAAATTTTATATATGTTTTGAATTTTATATACTTTTTTTGAATTTTATATATTGTTTTCAAATTTTATATATTATTTTCGAAATATATATATTTATAATTTTATATAATTGTTTTGAATTATATATATATATTTTTTTTTTGAATTTGATATACATTTTTTGAATTATATATATATTGTTTGAGGGTGTGAAGTAATGTGATTGAAATTGAAAAGTGATGGGGCAATCCGGATATAAGAGGAGTTAGTTAATTAAATTGGAAAATATAGAGGGCAATCTGAATATAAGAGGGGTTAGTTGATTAAATTCAATAGTATAGGGGAGTTTATTGAAATTAAATAAGGGCAAATTTGACTTTTCATAGCTCAAAGGGTGTCACTGCAAGAATTTTGAAAGCTCAAGGGGTGTCTCCGGAAACTTGTGCATTAACCGTTATCTTGTTGCAATTGACTCAAATCTGATGTCAATGCAAATTACCCTAAATTTTATTATTTTTTAAATAATAGGAGAATCCAGAGTTTCGCCTCAACTAATTAGAGGGACATGTTCAAAGCATTATTCGACTAATCGAATAAAATTCAAATTATATTTTGCAGCATGACTCAAACAACTAATAAATAATACTCTCTCTATCCCAAATTATAAGTCCATTTTGGGGAATCCAACTTTTTGAGATGATAACTTTTATTGGTGTGATAATGAATGAAAAACCAATTTTACCCTTGGTTCCACCAAGTGATGTGATGTGTGCAGTTTAAATATTTTATAACTTGAATGATTAAAGGGTAAATTGGTAAATTGATCAAATAAAATAACATTAACTTTATTTATTTTAGAATAAATTGAATAGTGAATGTGAACACTTAAATTGGGACGGAGGAAGTTGAAATAACCCTAATTTATTTATTAAATGGATTTGGTATTTATGATGTGAGTATATATGCAATTTATAAATTTTAATGTAAAAATTTGTAATTGTGATATGTGTAATTATATATATATATATATATATATATATGAGTGTAAATGGTAGATTAATGATATTTATTTCATATAAAAGAAAAGGGGAAATGTGAGGAAATAATTGATAAAGAAATGAAAGAGTGGGAATGTGGGGTAAATGTGAAGAAAATTGGGGAAAGGTGAAGACAAAAAGCTAAAGGAGGGGGCCCACACGTTTTAAAATGAATAATTGTTAGAATTATTAAGTTATGTCTTAGAATTGATATAACTTCATTTTTTTGGCTCAAATGTTTGAGAGAGAATTGAGAGAAATGAGAGAGAGTCTTGGAGAGAAGGTGATCCTCTTGTATGGATTTTGGGCTTGAAGATATAAATCCAAGCCGAATAATTTAATGCAAGTTACAACTCTATTCTATCCATTTGGATTTATAAATTCAAGACTTTTGTGAAATAATATGTATAAATAGATATATATTATTTATACATAGTTATTTTTCTATAAAAATAATTATATTAGTGTTATCATGTATATAAATGCATATATATATAGATATATGAATGTTTAATAATTATTATCATATACTTCATATTATCTTTAAATTGTATTTTAATTATAAAATACATCTATAATCATGGAATTTATCATCAAATACCAGTTAAGAAGCTTTATTAATATTTAAAATTATTTAAATAGGCTTCTTGAATTTTCTAGGAATTTTAAGAATTATTGTGGCAATTTTCAAAAATTATATAAATCTGAAAATCTAGTGTGGCTGATTGTATGTTGTTATGGTACACTTGTTTTTCTAACCATAGGATTGTATTAACTTTCAATCCAAGCCTTTGATTTAAATATATATCTATGCTGGAATCTAGTGTAAACGGATATAGTTTACTATGGTACACTCATTGTAGTAACCATAGGATTAGATGGAATCTTTAATCCTTACCATTGAAGTAAATTATACTTATTAGGTATACTCTCGTGTAGGTGTGCACACACTAAGTATAACTTTGACCAATTAAAATCATCCAAATATATGAGAAATGATCCGGTGTAAATGCGGGCATGGAACTTCACTGAAATTATTCCAACCCCTTAATATTACTATAACTACTGATATACCCCTTTAAATTACTATAATTATAGTTTGACCCCTAATTATATTACGTTTTGACCCCTTAGGTTTATACTAATTATAATATGAACCCTATAATTTACGTAAATTATAGATTAGTCCCCATAATGTTTCTGAAGTTACAATAGGATCCCTGTACTGCACTTTAATTACATTTTGACCCCAAATCTTTCTTAAAAAGATATTTGGGATCCCTATACTTTAATTAAGTAATATTGCGATTTCGGATCTCATTATTAACCTATCATAAAATATGTTAAGGTTATAATGGTGTTAAATATATTCATTAGAATAGTTTATCAATGATTATACTATGGAAGTTGGTATTTGTTATTTATTGAATATAATGATTTATTATGTTTATATAAATCATTATGTATGATTTCGTACATATGTGTAGCATGTGATATACAGTGATGTGTAGGATATTCATCTTTATTATGCTAATAAGCATATTTGTGTGCGGTGATGTATGAGATGAAATAAATAATGCAAAGGGAATTGATAAATTCGTAAATAATAATATTTAACTAAATAAATATGGATTGAGGATGTTTAAGGAACCACTTGGAGGCTGACTATTAACGTAGTCTTATGAATACCACAGGACATGGTTGAGTTGTCACGACATGGGTGAATTGTCGGGTACGTGGTTAAAATAAGGGTTAAATAAGTTGTCTATTGGCATAAGAAAATGATTATGAATAGTAATAGGTTCATTTATATGATATTGGTGAGGCATGGTATGCATGGGTTATTTATCCTAAAATGGATAATTATATATTTTCATTTGATTATGAAAATATATTAATGCACAGATTTCATTGGTTATTTATTTTAAAAGGTATAATTATATATCTTTTAATTCAGTATGAGAATATATTATAAAATATATTTATGCATGGATTGCATGGATTATTTATTTTAAAAGTTATAATAATATATCTTCTATTTGATTAGGGGAAAAATATTATAAAATATGTTTATGCATGGGAGGCATGAGATATTTCTTTTAAAATATATAATTATATATCTTTTATTTGATTATGTGAGATACATATTATAAAATATGTGTATGCATAGGTTGCATTGGTTATTTTAAAAATAAATAAATAAATAAATAAATATATATATAGTTATATATCTTTTATATGATTATGAAAAGAAAAAAAATGTTCTAAAGGTTTTATGGAAAGTGAAAGACAAATCTTATTACATATGGTCTATATATCCATGTTGTTTCATTCAGAGATGTTGGCTTTATCGGTCCTCTGTTGGGTTGTAGTAGTAGTGAACTTGCTCGTGGGTTTAACCCACCTTGTTGTTATCATTTCAGGTCTGGGATAGTTCAGCCACCGGGTTAAGGTTTTGAATCATAGCATTTTGTTCGTGATCGTCTATTCCATTCCCACTTTCGGTTTACAGTGTATATTAGTTGTACAACTGTTGTAAATTAGGCAAAGTTATTAAAAATGTAAATTTTTATTTAGGGGTCCTTCTTTAACAAGATTCCGAGATTGTATCTTAAAGTCTTTTGTAAGATTTGACGTTAGTGTTGCTTCTTTTATGATTTTTTTTATTTCACAAATTTCCTATTTTATTATGTATTTTTATATCAATTGCATGGTATTTTTCGATTTTCGTGTGTAAATCTGACCAACTCACGTGCGAAAATATCACAGAAGTACTTGCTGAAATAACATACTTTCTCAAGATTGCACAACCGATTAATATGAACCATTTAAGTGTAATGACTACATCAATTTTATAATATATATTTTTAAATCATTTGAATAGATATTGCTGTGTGAGATTGATGATTTTAGGTAAAATTCCACTAAGGTCCCCCAATCACAAAGTTGAAGTGTGGTGGGAAAAGGGGAATGATGAAAAGAGTGATAACTTTATATAAGATTTCATGCTCACTTACTGTAAGTGTCAAATTTCACTCACATCCAAGATATATCTATTCAAGCTCAAAATGGTCATATTTATACATTTTTGTGTTTGTGGATCATGGCCTAAGTTCATGGGGTCATGACCCACTCTCTTAATAACTACCCACTCTCCTTATGTAGTGGGTTGTTACTCCCTTTTTAAGGGAATGGCTTAATGTTGATGGTCCCACTTATATTTGGTGTGCTCAAATACATGGGCTGCTCACTATCTACATTTTACATGGACTCAACACACTTGGGCCTAATAAAATGGACCTGAGCCTATAATTTTCACTATTTACACTTACATTGGTGTGTTCCTCAACAATGGGGGGATATTTTTACATTTATCAAATATAAAAAAAAAAACACATGTAGTGACAAAAGCACCCATTTAATAAAAAATAAAAAATAAAAAATAATAATATAGAAATTATTATTATTGTTGTCGGCACTGAAACTGAACTGGGGTTGGGGGTTGTTTTCAGCATCCTCTGTAATAGCACTATTTTTTCTGCAAGTGGTGTAGTGGACTTTAATGTCCAGATTGCGTCAACTAAGCAAGTCTATATATATATGTATATATATATGAGCCATATTCACGTTTTGATCCGACTTCATTTTTGTAAGGTGTTCAAACCTTAACCATATTAAATTTCTATTGAGCCATATCAAGGCTAAAAATATGGCACGATTAATCGTATTAAAATTAATAAAGTATTTATTTTAGAAAAAATTATTAAGTATTTGATAGATCATTTTAAAAAATAACGGACTCTATACATTTTATTTCTTTGTATAAGATATATACCATATGGCTTATACGGGAAAAAAAAATTATGCACTTCTCTTTTATATGCTATCAGGTGGTATGAATGTAATAAGTGCTCAACATATACAAATTTTAAATGGGTAAATGGCGCAAAATTCCCCTATAATTTGAAAAGTGTGCTCAAAACACCCCTCATGCTTTGTAAACACCCTTGTATTTTGAAAAGTGGCAAATACATCCCTCCAACCCATTTTCTGGTGCTTGAGTTATTAATTTACTATTTTACCCTTAAATTAGGGTTTTATATTTTATTTAGAATAGTAATGAAATGTGAAAAGACATTTTAAACCCCTGACATTAAAATAGTAATGAAATGGAAGAAGAGAAGCTTCAAAAAGGTCTTTATTCATTTTTATTTTAATAAGTAATTATATAAATACAATATAATATATACCATATGTATATATATTTATATATATATGTATCTCAAACAAGTGTCTGAAAATTAGGGCAGATGAGGATGAAGGAGAAGGAGGGTTCACGACGGTGGCTGATTTGGTGGTTCACCGCGGTGGTGTTTGGGGGCTAATTATAAATATATACATGTATATATATATATGTATGTATATATATGTATCTCAAACAAGAATGTGTAAATTAGGCAGATGAGGATAAAGGATGAGGGTTCACGTATATACATTATGTCTATATATGTATATCTCTATATATACACACGCACAGATCTGAAAATTTTGAATTTTGTGGATGGGTTTATGCTCAAAATTGTTGATAGGGGGATATGAAATTAGGGTTTAGGGAGTTGAGGGATTGGGAAGAAGAAGAGGTTATGCAGTGGGTTGGTTCAAGGGTTTCCTATTGGGGGAGGGGGTAAGTGCACTCTGTGAGGGTCGAAGGTGGTGCGATATGTGGGCGATTGATGATTTGTGGGGTGCACAGGTAGAGACTGCCGTCGACAAGAGGTGAACGACGCTTTTGGAGTGTTGATTTTGGTTGTGTGTTCTGGTTCCATTTTTTCATGTGATCACTAATTCATGATTGAGATTTATTATCAAATCAATTTTTTTTCAAATAATGTTTGACCATTGTTCAATGTTTAATGATTGGATGGTGGTATCATTGTTTTATAAAATTTATGAAAATTCATAAGATATTGTTAATTCAAAAACTGAAACCCACTTCTATACAACTGAACATAATTATAGATATAGAGAGAGAAACTAGTGGGGGTCAACTGAGCATATTTGGAAGAGGGGTGTTTTGGTAACTTGGAAAGGGTCTTTTCGGAATTTAGGAAAAAAATTAACATGTGCCTCTCATGTGCTCATATTCAGTCCAAAAAAACTACCTGAACAATGTTACAGGGGGTCACCTTGCACATTTTTCCAAACTAGTGGGGTTATCTACACAAAATGAAATAAAAAGGGATTTTCTGCACACTTTTCAAACTAAAAGGGGTTTAGCGCCATTTGCCCAATTTTAAGTACAAACGTTCCAACTTATTTGCCCAATTGACTTAAAATATCACGTGGATCATACCTACATATAACCCTGAATAGTTAATAATCAAAGTAATAATCAAAGTTTCAAAGTATATATAAAAAATACACACGTACAATAACAAGAATAATTATATTATTGAGTCTCTTATTGTGTCAACTCTGTGTGAGTTGGTCTATTGACTTTGGTCAAATTTAATTAAAATATCTAAATTAACCTTATGAATATATGTGGGATAGAATTATCCAACCCACATATATAGCAATCAAGAAACCAAAGACTCTTTTATCAGCCTCGTTTGACTCATTTCCCATTTAATTTATTTTCATCTTTTACGCTTAACCCTGTATTCACTAAACACTCTCACATCCATGCTTCACACTCGGATACACAAAACACACACCCTTATATAAGGCTAGCTCATGTAAGGATTTAAAAGTGAAAAACAATATTCAAAGGCAAAACATTCAGAGAATACACAATTTAAAAGTGAAAAACAACAGATTCCAAGTAAGGCAGATAGGTACGTAAGTGATCTATATTATATATATATATAGTGATGATTTTTTTTTTTAATAATTTCATTCGATGCCCGTTCGTTCTTATTTATTTTAGAGTTCATTTCATAAGTGCTTTGATACTTCTTCAATTTCTCGTTCTCTTCGCATTTGATCTTCAATATATTTTGGTTGCTTACTGAAATATGCTTGCATGGAGATTTAGGATTTTCAAATTATACGAGAGATTTAATTTATTTTGCAAATTTAGATGTGAATAATTAATACTCAATCCAATGGAAGGGCTACAATAATTGCACTTTATTTCCCAAAAAGTACAATGAAAAACAATAATTGTTGCACTTTGATCCTTGTAATATTGGTATAGAACATATAGATTTGACATCAAATAGTTTGCAAATGAAGTTTATAGTTATGTAGCTCATAAACAAACTACAACTCCTACTTTAATAAAAGTTGAAGCTCTAAAATTAAGTGAAAGTTTTTATCATGACAGGTTATTCAATTCACGTTGGTTCATTTTACACAAGTCTTATGAATTAATGAAACAACCATAAAAAAAATATTTGAAAGTTGATTTTGAAATAGAAATACAAGTTATATATATATATATTTGAATTGAATATTGTCCGCTGACTAGAAATTATATTTCTTTTCCGATAATTAATTGGCAACTAAAAAAAAGAATCATGTTAATACAACAACAAAATCGTAATCTTACAAAAATAAAAATAAAAAACTGAAAATAGCTTTGTAACCAAGGTGTTCACCATTAATTATATTATCATAAAAAGAATCATTATGCTTAACACTACTACAAGCACAAAGTTATTATATATCATGATGCTTTTTTTTTGGGTAAGGTTATCATGATGCTTAATGCTACTATATATAAGGACACTGTTACTATCATCATGCACATGTCGAATAAGAAATGAGATACGTAATCCACCTTATAAATGCAAGTTGTCTAACATAAATATTAAAATCGCAATAGTCAATAACCACGTCTAACATATTTGTTGCTATTTTATATCCATAATATAGTTGGTGTCGTAGTACGTCAAAATAATAGTGTAATGAATTTGAATAATATCGATTATATATTAATATTATATAATAATATTAAAATATTTTAATTAATTAAATATTATTAATTTTTTTTAAAAAAAGTATTAAACAAATATTAATTTTACATATAAATATCAATGTATTCTAAAAATATTATAAATTGAAACATACGTAAATTTGTGTAATGCTTCAATTTTACGTATCAAAACAATACCACAAACTGATTCTTATAGGAACTATGATTCTTATATTATACCATTATCTTATATATGGTATATGTATAAGTATATCAGTATATCAGTATATGTATGTCCGAAGAAGACAAAATTTGACCACCATGCAATTAGGCGGCCCCTTCATGTGGGCCTTGAATTCCTAGTTGACTTTAGAGTCCACTCCTTTTAGTGAACCCATTTTTTAAAGGCTGAAGGGGATGAATGGATTTAATTAGTCAAGTGTTTAATTTATTACGTGGATCAATTTTTTAGTAATTTATATGATAGACTTTATTGAATTGCCTATTAATTTATTTGGTCTTGAGAAAAGGAATAGGTGGATTGAGACATGTTATTCACTGCCGACAAATAAGTTGAAAATTAAAAGGTATGATTTAAAATTTAACATTATTTTTGTAAAATTAATATCGCTCAATATGTATTTCTGCCGACAAATAAGTTGAAAATTAAAAGGTATGATTTAAAATTTAACATTATTTTTTGTAAAATTAATATCGCTCAATATGTATTTAAGTTGTTAGCTAATTTTCTCACACATGATCTCCAAATGGATAAAGATTAGAAGAGGTTAAATTTATATATATATGAAAATAAATTATTATTCATCGGGAGTGAGAAATTTCATTTAGATTCATTACAATGACATTCGATGTAATCATTATGTTTTCTAAGGTATCATTTTACTTACGTCAATTACATTTACATCCAGAGATTAATATACAAGTATAATATAATATATTATTTTCCCACTAATTCTTTACTTCTCTACCCAAAAATAGTTGAATTTTAAAGGTTGTATATATTGTTTCCATTTCCATATCTTTGAGGAATACAAATCAAGAGTTGGCCAAAAAAAATTATAAAAACATTGAGACAATAAGATTTAAATGTTGTATTAATTTATTCTTTTCCATTCCTTTAAGAAAAAACAATGAGACAATGAACTCTAAGGTTGTACTATTTTCCATTCTTTAAAGGAAGGCTTTTCTTTGGCACGCAAATCCAAAGCATATTATCACCCTAATATATAGATCTATAAAAGAGTCAAACCGACCATGATGCTTCTGTCATTTTACCTAAATTTTACTCCTATTTACTATAGTTGAAAGTAAAAAACTAACATTATTATGAAATTAGTACTTGTTTTGGTGATATGTGAAAGTATAGTAAATTATAGTAATAACAAGAAACAAAATACATAAATAATAGTGATGACAAGAAAACAAAATACATAAATAAGACAGTTGTGCAAATTTAATATATTAGGTATAGTAGTCCAAAATTGATGTTTAGATATAGAGACGAAAGGAAATAAAACTTGAGATTTAAATTGTATAATTTACAAGGATTAATTTCATTTATATCCCCTAAACTTTATAAATACTTCAATATGACCCAGGTTTGTATAAATTCGTTCACTGATTCTTATCTATGCTAGTTTTCTGTCTTCAATTTTTTTCTTATGCTAAATTTTTTGTGTCTCGTATTTGGGAATTTAAGTCGAAAATTTAAATAATAAGTAATAGCTAAGACCATCTCAATGAAATGACATTTAATAAAATTGACATTAATATTTAATCACCAAGTAGTCTCACAGCTCAGTGATGAAGCCCACAAATCACAATATCCCATCTTAGTCCAACTATGAAAATCTCTGTCATGATTCATGAGTCATGACCAAGTCTAAAATGTAATCTGTCTTAGATTGCGATATGTATATATATATATATATATATATGTATATATATATATATTTTAGGTTAGTATGTGTTGTTATTCCTATCCACCTTAACTTATAATAAAGGAAATGGTTGTGCATTTACTAATAATGACCATTAATACCCCGAACATTAAGGGATATATTATATATATATATCCCAGAGCTCTTTATCTTTTTGCTTGTCCAGGCCTATATGCAGATGCAGAGAAGGGAGATCAAGAAAATATATATATATACATACACATATATATATATCTCGTGCCTCATTATCATTATAGGGTAGTGGGCACCACGAGACTTGTACATACATTAAAGCGATAAATTCCTTTTTCTCAGTGCATACGGGCCTGGCCCTATATCCTTGCGTATATACATATATATTGAAATTAAGAGATTAATTTGCAGATAGAAGGATTAAAGGTTTAGAGAGAAAAAGTTCACAATGGTTTCAATAGAGAGTGGAAATGGAGAGCAAGATAAAAGAGTCAACAAATATGCTTTGGGCTGTGCTATTGTTGCTTCTATCATCACCATCATATTTGGCTATGGTACGTATCTCTCTCTATATACATGTGTGTGTATATATATATATATATATATATCCTCTTGTTGAAATCATTTTTTTAGTTGATAAAATGAAAGCCCTTTTCCTATAGATCATATATCACTATAGGGGTGCACACGGTTCGGTTTCGACCAAAACCGTAACCGAACCATTATTTTCGGTTTTCTAAAAATGAAAACCGTAATCTAACCGTTAGTAAAAAAAACCGAACCGAACCAAACCATTTTTTTCGGTTTGGTTTCGGTTTTTATAATTGTCTTTCAAAAAAAAAATAACGACATAACTCAAAAGATAATATAACTAAAAATATAAACTAAATTACATAGAATAGTTCATGTTTCAACTATTACAAATACAAAATTAGTGGAATGAAAGTATGTCATTCAAAATGAAAAGCCATTTTAGATGCTACTATGAGACAGTGTGAGAGTGGGGCGGCTACTTTGGCATAGTGGCATTGTTTAGGTTAAAGATTTTGACTAATGAATTTACTAAACTACCCACTCTCTCTTTGTACCAAAATGTTTTATAAATGAGCAAAAAGAAATTATGAATTTAATGAAACTATGAATACATATATATATATATATATATATATATAATATGAAATATTATTATATAAACTCGGTTTGGTTCGGTTATTTTCGGTTTTTGACTAACTAAAACCGTAACCGAACCTAAAATATTGGTTTTTCAATTTTGAAAACCGTAACCGAACCAAATCATCTTAAAACCAAACCGAACCACCGGTTTCGGTTCGGTCCGATTCGGTTTTCCGGTTTTTTCGGTTTTGTGTGCACCCCTATATCACTATACTAGAGCGTATTCTAGAATATATGTATATATATATATATATATATATATATACATACGTGTCTTCCAAAAGATGAAACAAATAGAAAAGTGTTATGAAAATAGAGTATTGATGAATTTTCTCTCTCTCTCATTAATTAGTTGTGATTTGTGCTCAGAAATTGAAATTAGATAAATTTTAGTGTCATTAATTTAGTTAAATATTTTTCAATTCAACTTTAAATCTTACATAAAAAAAATATTTGTTTTTAATTGAATAAAAGGAAATCTAAAACATAATAAAAGGAAAGCTTGGTTTGTATTTCTAGAAATAATTTTTAATGAAAAATCGGAAATTATACCAAAAGTTTTCTTGATTGAGTTTTATGAAAATTGTTCTCGAAAATTAATTCAATTATAAAAAAGTATGTTGTGATAAAATGATTTTGTATTTCAGAATTGTGAATAATAATTTTCAGAAATACTAACCGACAGTGTTGTTTGCATCTTCCACAAATTAATTTGTCTTCGATCTCAATTCCCAATCGGTAATAATTCGAGTCATGAATGATTGAAGTAAAAATTTCTTATGTTTTTCTTAGTGTTATATAAACTAAATTTTCTCCAATTCCAACCACTTAAACTAATTCAAAACAATTGGCAGACACCGGTGTGATGAGCGGAGCCATGATCTTCATCAAAGAAGAGATGGACATCACCGATGTCCACGTGGAGGTCATCGCCGGAATCCTCAACCTCTGCGCTCTAGTGGGCTCCCTCAGCGCGGGAAGAGCCTCGGACTTCCTCGGCCGCCGCTACACCATCGTCATGGCCTCCGTCATTTTCATGCTGGGCTCAATCCTAATGGGCTGGGGCCCAAACTACGCCGTCCTCCTCACCGGCCGCTGCGTGGCCGGCGTCGGGGTCGGCTTCGCCCTCATGATCGCCCCCGTCTACTCCGCCGAGATCTCCGCCACCGAGCACCGCGGCCTCCTCACCTCCCTCCCGGAGCTCGGCATCGCCATGGGCATCCTCCTCGGTTACTTGTCGAACTACTTCTTCGCCAAACTCGCCCTCAAGCTCGGCTGGCGCCTCATGCTCGGCATTGCCGCCATTCCCTCGCTAGGGCTAGCCATCGGGATCCTCAAAATGCCCGAGTCCCCGAGGTGGCTAATCATGCAAGGACGCCTAGGTGACGCAAAAAAAATCTTATTCGAGATATCGAACACCAAAGAAGAAGCATTGAGCCGATTCCGGGATATTAAAATCGCGGCCGGAATAGACGAAAATTGCGACGATGACTTCGTGGAGATGCAACGGACCAAGAACATCGACCCAGCATGGAAGGACCTCATTTTACGACCAACCCCTACCGTCCGGTGGATGCTACTCGCCGGCATTGGCATCCATTTCTTCGAGCACGCCACCGGTATCGAGGCCGTGATTTTGTACGGCCCGAGAATCTTCAAAAAAGCCGGTGTCCATAAGAAGTCCAAGCTCTTACTTGCTACCATTGGTGTCGGAGTGACCAAGCTGACCTTCATCGTAATATCCACTTTCTTGCTGGACAAAGTTGGGAGGAGGAAGTTGTTGCTGACAAGTGTTGGGGGTATGATCGTCTCACTTTTCGCCCTAGGGACAGGATTGACCATAGTGCAAAATTCACATGAGAAGTTGTTTTGGGCATTTTGTCTATGCATAGGTGCAACATATTCCTACGTGGCATGTTTCAACTTTGGATTAGCACCTGTGACGTGGGTGTATAGTTCTGAGATATACCCTTTGAGGTTGAGGGCACAAGGGCATGCTATTGGGGTGGCTGTGAATAGGGTTATGAATGCTGCTGTGTCTATGAGCTTTATATCTATATATGAGGCTATAACTATTGGCGGGACTTTTTATATGTTTGGGGTGATTTCAGTGGTGGCCTTTGCCTTCTTCTACTTCTTGTTGCCTGAGACTAGGGGCAAGTCTTTGGAGGAGATGGAGAGCATATTTAGTAGGGAAACCAAGCCAAAAGATGATGGGAACTAGGGGCAAAATGGGCATAATTTGGCATTATGAAAAACACTGAAGGAATGGGTTTTAGCTAAACTTGCCTTGATTATCTTTGTATGCCAAGAGCTGTTTGTATGTTGAACAAGTTGGAATTCATATAATACTAAATTTGTTTTTATGGGGTTTATTTAGTCAATGATGTTGCTATGCTTTCATTTATTTTGTTTGTAATTAATGAAATAGATAAAATGGCATGTCAATTATGGGTTCCATCCTTTTTGAAAAGGGAAGATAAGGTGGAAAGATTTACAGAAGAGAAAATAATTGGGTCATCTATAATGAAAATGAACTTTGTAGGTAATTATTATTTTTTTCCTTTTTAAAAAGGTAAGATGCGCATAAATCCATTAAAAGAAAAATTGACCTCAAATGTATTATTGTTCGTTAAAAAAAATTATTTATTTATTTAAATTTTATTATATCATATTAGAAGAAATGATAACTTCATCCATTCTGGATTTAAGTATTATTCATACATAAGGTTTTTCCTTTTATATAAACTCCTCTTTTAATACCACTTTTTTTCTTTCAAAAGTGGGAGAAAATAAGGAAACTATTTTGCCTAATATTCCAAAAAAATCAAATCAAATGGTTCTTTTCAGTTACCCAAATCGCATTAGTGTCAATTCAATTGACCACTTGAACAACTGAGTTGGCTAAAATGTTTGATTACTAATACATTTTTTTCAGTGTCAAATCATGCATTATCTTATCATTTTTGTTTTATTTCATTTAATTTTTTATTAACCACACAATACATGTACAAGAATGAACAAGTGAAGTGCTCTTTCCTTTAGATATTCACATCTGTGCCTTAGCTTCTTTTGTTTTTTGTCTCCAACTTAACAGTTGGTGATATGACCATTATATAATTGCGCCACCTTAATTTTGGCCCATTGAAAGAGAAGCACAAAATCAATGATGAGTGACGTTCGTCCATAAACATATTAGTATTGGTGTACTAATATTGAACTTATTTTATGAAAAATCTTTTAAATATAATGGAAGTTTGAGAGGTGGATTTGGATATTGTAATTTCATTCTGCTTATTTATTTTATTTAATTTTTTATTTGACTAAATATGATGGATCATAATTCATTTGATGCTCCAGTATGGTATCAGATTCTTTGAACCTGTAAAAGAAAAACTGGTCTGGACTTTTCTCCTTTCACATTTGGGGTTTGTTCATGGACTTCTTTAAACTTCGTGGTCCTCCAAAAATCATAGGAGATTATAAATAATAAAAAATGAATGATTTGCAAGAACTACTAATGTAACTAAATAAATCCTTAGTCACATTTCTTTTAAACTCCGCAATCCATAATTATTTATTTCAGAATCATGTCATTACCTCATTCAATTATCTCGTCCGTCTTTACCATTTTTAAATTAGTTTAATAAAAAAAAAATTAATTTAATTAAATAACGAGGTGGTGACGTGACTGAATTTGAACAGCATAATTGAGAACCGTGGAGTCGAGAAAATAGTTTTGGGCCTTTTGGCTGTAAAGGGCTACCAAGTGTTTGAGTAGGCCCATAATTAACCCTGGCCCATAAATTAATATTGAATCTAGATTGTGAATTATACTGAACCAAATGAACACAATGCAAATATAAAAGCTGCGTATATTTAAATTAACAGTTTTAGATGACGGATATTTAGTGCATTGTGCTAAAGATTGCATTTTGATGAAAAAAAAAAGAATGGAATATAATGCTCATTTTTATATATTCTTTTGTTTAAAATATTAATGTAGTATGGAATAAGTACTTATTCCATTTCTTAATAAGTTAAATAATTAGATCTGAATCTTTCAAAAGAATCTTTCATCACTTTATTTAATCACCAATTCAAATATCAATTCCAACACTAGAGTTTAAAAAAATTATATTTTATCTTCCTTCTCATTCTGTTGTCATTTATATTTTTCACTATCAAACAATATTAGAGTTGGGGTTAATTTCACATTTTCCACTTAAATCCAAAGCCCATGAAAATGATGGAAATGGGTCAACATAGTGAGCTTCTGGGCTGACCCGCTAAAGAGAGAATTTCACTTCTCAGTTCTCTCTTCCCAAAAAAGCAACTGCCTCTCTCTCTCTCTCTCTCTCTCTCTCTCTCTATATATATATAGATACACACAAGTATTGTCTTCTATTCTCTCTCTCTCTCTCTCTCTCTCTCTCTATATATATATATATATACACACACAAACACGCACACCTCTTAATCGACTCTTCATCCAAATCAGTGAGAGTTCTCGAGACTCGAGAGTGAGAGTGAGAGTGAGAGTGCTCAATTCAACTCCTAAACAGATTCAACTCTCTCTCTCTATATATAATTATATATCGAAATGAGGGATAGTGAGGGGTTACCAATATCAACACAGACCCCGACATCATCATCGTCCACATTCACAAGGAAAGAGAGCTCAGAGTCGGCTCGATTAGTCGGCCGATACAAGTTCTGGGCATTGGGCGCCATTTTGCTGCTAGCCTTCTGGTCCATGCTCACCGGCACCGTCTCCCTCCGGTGGTCCGCCGCCGCCCTCAACCGCTTCTCCGACGACTTCCTCTCCCCCTTCCATGACGATCTCGACGTCCTCGTACGCCTCACACCCTCTATTTCTCTACATCTATATCTATATCTACACACACACATATAGGTATATATGCAATGAAGTTGTAATTAATTGGAACTTTCTATGCATCCATACACACATACTCGCATATACAGATACAAATATATATGTATGTATGTATGTATGTAATCAGTTTGTGATTGGTTTGAAATTGTGATTGGGGATAGGATATGGAGGAGAGATAGCAGTGGGTGACCGAATGTCATATATATATATATATATATATGTAGGAATGTATTTAATTTTGTGATTGCTTTTGAAATTGGAATTGGGAAGTTGCTGAAGCATATTCGGGATATACACACAATGTGTGTGTGTGTGTGCATATTATGTAGGAATGTATTTAATATTTTGATTGGTTTTGAAATTGGGATTGGGAAGTTGCTGAAGCACATGTGGGATAACACACAATGTGTGTGTGTGTATACATGTAAGTATGTATTCAATGTTGTGATTGATCTAAAATTTTGATTTGGGGATAGGAACTGGAGGAGAGAGAGCAGTTGGTGAAGTACATATGGGATGTGTATCCGAACACATATATTTGTATATATGGGGGGATGTATTCAATAGTATTGATTGGTTTAAAATTGTGATTGGGGATAGGAAATGGAGGAGAGACAGCAGTTGGTGAAGCAAATGTGGGATGTGTATATGAACAGTCGGCGGATCAGATTGCCAATGTTCTGGCTAGAGGCGTTTGAGGTGGCCTACGAGGAGTTGACCAGCGATGACCCGGGGGTTCGGGAAGCTGCGATTACTGAGATTTCCAAGATGTCAATTCGATCGATTGATATTGAATCGCTTCCTCTTGAATCAATGGTTGGTGTGCAATTTTTATTTTGGGTTTTTGATTGAATTTATATAATTAATGTCTCCGAATTACTGTTTTTGATTGGATTTCAAATCATTATTATATGCATTATGGTTATGTTGAACTTATTGTGGATGCATTGCAGTCTCAGGTGTGAATTGTTCTAATATATCCAATTTTGTAGAGTATTTGTTGAGTTTTGTTGACGTGTTAGGGAGTTAATGGAGATTTGTGGTTCAATGTGTGAGGAGACTTGATAATATACCTATGTACAAAGGCATGATTAAGTTGAGAGAATTATCCAAATAAATTTGGCTTTACTCTTTTTGTTTCCGAAATAACTCTCTTCAACTAGCACTCTTTTGATGTGAACGTTTAGGAGTAATTCATCATATTGGAATCGAATAACCAATATAATTCTGAAATTAAACTCTAAAAGAGATTTTATACTAAAAAGAACCAGGCTAGGAATCATTATTTGACAGTTGCTAAATGCCGTCTTATTCTGTCATTAATATCTGACAGATGCTTAATTATCATATTTGGATACTTGTGATCGTGTAGATTAGGTGTTTAGGAAAATAATGGAATTAGTGTTCTTTGATAATATTTTATACTTCTTCATATCGATATACCTATCTTACTCAGGTTAAACCCTTCACTCATTAGAAATTACCTTGGTAATTTAACTGTTCTCTTAGTATGTCTTTTTGTGTGCCAACAATTTTAAGATTCTTTTGAATGAACTGCTAAATCTAGTAAGGTATTGGTCAAGTTTAGTAACAGAAAGATATAAAAATATATGTATATCCACTTTAAATAAGAAAGCCCCTGTCTTGATCTGACGAAGCTCAACTGGTGCTCAGTTTTAGCTCAAGCTATCCATAACTTTTTGGTCTAAACGTGATCAGTAGAAAGTAAGCTTGTTGAGTAGAGTAATTACTCATCAGTCAAATAGCTACTAATAAGCCTTTTAGCTATTGATAACTTAACTTCATCTGTATAAGGTCAATTTCTTTCACAGGGTTTCCGAGGTTCTACAGAGGTCCACTAAATAAGCCATTAATGAACCTAACTTTGATTATTGATGTCACTTATTATTACCTTATGTGACTGTCAATTTGATGAGGAATTAACATTGAATCACTCTAAAAGTTTCTCCTGAAAAATCCCTGATCCTTAATTTTACCAATTTTAATTACAACTTCGGTCAGGATTTTGTTGTAGTTGCTAATACTTGTTAATACGGCAATCTATGCCCTGTCCTCTTTGAGAATCTATCTTTTTCTTTTTATTTTTATTTTTTGGGGTGGAGGGTGGTTGGGTTTGGATAAGTAAATATGGAAGTTGTTGATATGCTCATTCAGACACATCCATAATACATTGTCAAATGGGTTACGCATTCTTACTTTGTGGCTGGTGCGTAGGCTTGTTTGAAACATGATGGCCTTTTGAGTTGTTTTGCAGCCTATACTGGGATAGATAGGCTTTAGCGTGCCGAGTGTGTTCCGGAAAGTCTGTTTATTTCCCACTTCTCTCAGCAATGTACATCTAAGTGTGAACCCCTAGATGGACAAGATTCATTCATAAACGCTTGATGATCATCTTGCTCCACTATTTAGCGGATAATTAATTTGGTACGTCCTCAGATATATTGAGCTGTGCATTTCAATGTTGGTACCAGAGGTGCGAGAAAATAATTGTAAACCATTAGATTCAATTAGAAGGGTCCTAAGTGCATACATCCTAGCTAGCTCCCTATTTGCTAGAGTATCAGTTGTTTAAATTTACACGTCTATAATTCTATATACACAACCAATATGTAAAATTATTATATGTGGTGCTATTGGTCCTGGTTCACTGCCTGGCTTTGGGGTTGTTATTCCGGCGGCCATATGATTTCTTTCTGGCTGCTTTATGGTCAAACTCTTCAATATACACGAAGTGCTACAAAATCCTTTATTCTTTTGGCCTTAAGTTGTGCTGATTGTTTAGTAATGTGCTTATGGAGGGAAGTTTAAGAAAAATGTATTGTTTTTTAGGTACATACCCCCTTGTCTGATTCTTGTGTTTGATTTTTGTTTATTATTTTTGAACTAAACATCTAGGGGTTACTAACATATTTTGGTCTTCATTTTCTGCTGCCTACTCTCAGAGTGTCAGAGAATTCACTATGATGCAAGCCGGGAATGGAAAGATGGCCATAACATGAGAAGCAGCCAAGTGAGTAGGCCATGGCTTGTAGATGGTTCAGGTTTGAAGCCTGCATGTTCCTCTTTTTTTGTTTTTTTTTTCCCACAGTAGTTTTCTGCTGCCTAATTTAGCGAAAGGTAGTGTTGCAAAATTGTAGTTGGTTCCTCACCGTTTCTGTTACTTGGACAATCTATTTATTTAGGGTCTAACTCTGCCGGTTTTTGCTATCACAATATCACGAAGTTAGGTAGTAAATTGAAATGACTATTTAGGTTCTCACTCTTCCAATGTTTGCTATCATAATATCACAAAGTTAGGTGGTAAATTGAAATGACCTTTTCGCTTTATGAATGAAGCGAGAATTTCATAATGAGGCTTCAAAAAAAAACAAATGGTGAAAATCTATTCCCATGTATCTTGTTGTACATTACTACATGGATGATGATACTGAAAATTATTTTTTCCTTTGGCAAAAAAGCACCCTTTTTTTCCGGTGTCTTTGTCCAATGCATGTTGTAGACAACAAATTTCGAGTCCGAAAATTAAGGAACGAAAGATGCGACAAATCAGAATTTTATTAATTTAAATCAAAGTGGTACAATCCTCTGTTCAATTATTTACAACAAGAAAGAATATTAATCCTCTGAATCGATCTCCTTTGTTGGTGGGATCCAAGGGTGGTCGGGGCTTGATCTTGAAATGGTTGTTTAGAAGGATTCAAGGGCCGTAAGGCTTGATCTTGAATCGTTTTATTTGATTTCTGGTCGAGTGCTGATGAAGCTTGATCTTGAACAATTTTTCTTTGATTTCTTGAGTTGTTGAAGAAGAACGGCATGAACTTTGATGTGCTTGTTGTTCGTCGTCTTCAAGGTTTGGATTTATGTGTGATTCTTTGAATTTGTTGAACCACGAGAAAAGAACGGCACGATTTCTATGTGCTTGTTGTTCTTTAGTTTGATTTCTTGTTGGAAGAGAAAAAAAGTGTTTATAGAGTTTTTGTATTTTTCTCTATGGAGAGCTTCTGTGATTTTTACGTGAATTCTCCCCCTCTCATTCACAACCTGGATGAATAGGATGATGACATATGTTACTCCTTGATAACGATCGAATTATAATATTAAAATAATATTATAATTCAATAATTATTATTTTTATTTTACTAAGTGAGCTTGAATTAGTTAAATAATTTGAATTAGCCCAATAAGAATTGGGTTGATTAATTTAATTTGCGGCCCAATATTTTGTGTTGGGCCTTGTTTGTTTTGGGCTTGAGCCCACAAAATTTTAGTGTCTACAGATTGCCCCCACTCCAAGTCTTGCCCATGGATTAGTCATCTAGTTTAGGCGGGACTTGGAGTATCCTTTTGTCAATCAGTCTTCATCTTCTTTTGTTAATCAATCTGAACTTCTTTCGTCCATCTGAATTTCTTTCTTCCGTCAGTTTGAACTTCTTCTTTTAGTCAGTTTGAACTTCTTTTGTTAGTCCGTCTTATTTTTTTTTTGGTTTGTCAGAACATCTTTCGTCCGTCAGTCTGAATTTCCTTTGTCTTTCCGTCTGAAGTTCTTTCGTCCGTCAATCTGAACTTCTTCTTTTAGTTTGTCTAAACTTCTTTTGTTAGTGGATCAATGTGAACTTGTTTTGGCCTGCAATTTCTTTGTCGAATTCCATTTCCTTGTCAAAATGATTTATTTATTTTTGTTAACTCCACATGATATTCAAATTCGTGTTGGAATTAGAATTAGCTTACACTTCAATTTCTTGTCACCGTTCGACTTGTGTTTTTTTCTGTTTTTGTAACTCTACTCCAACTGGTATTCCAATTGTAATTGGAATTTGAATCAGTTAATACACCCATTCCTTTTCACAATTGGATTTGTTTTTTTTTTTTTTCATCCAACGCGGACTAAAATTTTAACTCCTAATTCAAATAGAACTGAAATAGGAGTTCTTGCTCTAAATACAATGTCGCCTATATATACAAGGGTATGCACCCACAATTATGCACGAGTTGCCAGAATCTTCAAAGTAGTAAAGAGCTGTACCTCCGCCATTCATCTAGAGAGAGTAATGAGAGACACCCTCACCTCCCCCTCTCTTGTTTTTTCCTTGTTTGTTTGGTTTTTTTTTTTCCTTTGTTTTCTTCTTCAACCAACCCACTTGTCATCTTATGCTCTGGCTCAACTTTTTTCTTTTTCCTTGTATCTATTTCTCAAAGTATCCATGCAATCACCAACAGGCATACAAATTTTCCATAGGTCAGGAACCTCCTGCATGTGATCGACTACTAACAACTTGATCAGTGCTGCAGCGATAAGTGAGAACTCCATGATAGGCGTTGAGGTTTCAGAAAAGTGGGGCTCCATATGGCTGTGACAGACACCATGGTCGATGGAGAGTTGGAATGCACAATGGGGTGACGGAGTCCTTGATATGGCCGACCATGCATGTTGGTGCTGCCGGCAAGGTCCTTGAGACAGAGCTCGCAATTTTTTTTTAACGAAACAGAGATGTCGTTGTCGGCAAGAGATGACTTCCTTGGCTTCGTCGGCGGGGGTGCTGTGCAGCAGCGAGAACTGCGGCTTCTTGCAGTGGTGTAGGAGAAAGCTTAAGCGGAGACTCACTGACCAAATCCAAGGTGGAAGATTTAAGCATGCGAAGTGATGAACGAAGTCTTCCCCTAGCGGCAAACAGAGACGCCAGGGTTGACGGTGAGAATTGAAGCTCCGTGCAGCAGCGGCGATTGAGCAGAACCATGTAGCGATGATTGAAAACACCATTGTGGCGGCAAATCAGGATTGCGGCATTGAGGAACTGATTTGGGGGCATGAAATGGTGATGATGGCGGTGAACCGAAGTGTCCACGGAGTGGCAAGATTGCGGAGCACCATGACAAGTTGTAGCTCCATCCATGCGTCGGAAATTAGGCATCTCGCTCCCATTAGGACTCTTCTCCTTCAAACAGGTTGTTGGTACCGTGTGTTTGCGGGCGTGTTTGTGTTTGTGGGCAGAGAGAAATTGGGTTTGGGTTGGATTCTAGTGGTTTTTTATTGCTTTTTTTTCAACTCTTTTTTATTCACCTTTTATTTTCACTATTTTTTTTTTGACTTTTTTTTGACAATTTTTTTCTCTCTCTCTTTTTTTCCGGGTCATACCTTTGTCTCGCATTTCTCTGTCAACAGACATTGCGTCCTTCACAGAAATAGTGCGGGCGTCCTTCACAGAAATAGTGCGGGCCAAAGTTATTGTTACAGGGGGGTTGTCCTTGCGAAAACCCTTGCAATGGTAGTTGGTGTTCGACCATTTTTTTTTTTTTTTTTGCGATCACAGTTTTAGATCATGTGGGCTAGGATCATGGTGCAGTTTAGGCTCGTACGATTGCAAGCCTTGACTATTTTTCTGTCTTGCGACAGAGAGAATACAACTTGAACTTGTGAGATTAGAGAGGACTTTCTCAAATTTCTTGTGTTTGAGAGTTGATGATTTTTGGTGAGTCCCATCTTTTATCGAGATTCTTTGACTTGATGCCCCTGTGATTTAGAATTTTCATATGAAGTTGACGAAGCGACAAACTTATTTTCGTCATGCAAATCTTTAACGACAATGTTCGTCATGAATGATGTTGTTATTTCATCGTCTGAACTTAACAATATATTTTCTCCATTGTCATGCTCAATTTATTTGTCGACATACTTAATTTTCTCGTCGCCATCGGACTCACTTTCTTCGTCATCAAACCATATTTCTTCGTCGTCAGACTCAATTTCTTCGTCTTCGTCAGACTCAGATTCTCCGTTGTCGGACTTAGTTTCTTCGTTGTTAGACGTAAGTTCTTTGTTGCCAAACTCAATTTTTCTGACTTTAAAGAAATTGTCAAGCACATTAGGAACATATTTTCTAGTACCACGACTTGTTATGCTAAGTTCCATATCATGTGCTCGAGTAACAAGTTCTTCAAATGTATTTGGCTTGATTCCTTATAAAATGTAGAAAAGCTCCCAATTCATGCCTTGCATGCACATTTCAATTGCAGAGATCTTAGAAATTTGGTATTTACAATCAAGACTTAGAGCTCTCCAGCGGTCAATATAATAAACCACATGCTCATCATTCATTTGCCGAGTGTTTGTGAGTTCTACCATGCTCACTATTCTGCGAGTACTATTGAAACGATTGAGAAATTCTTGTTCCATCATTTGCCAACTGTTAATACTTTATGTTTTGAGGTCCGTGTAACAATCAAATGCATTTCCTTTTAGGGAGCGCACAAATTGCTTGACTAAGAGGTTTCCGTATGTGCCAGTATTATTGCAAGTTTCGACAAAATGGGCGATATGTTGTTTTGGATTACCTATTCCGTCAAACTGTTGGAACTTTGGTGGTTGATACCCTGCGGGCATTTTTAAGTCGTTGATTCTTCTGGTGTAAGTCTTTGAGTACGTGGAAGTACTTTCAGGGACGCCACTAACTTGTTCTCTTATGCTTGTAATTATCATGTCTTGAAGTTGTTTAATAGAGAGCGAGGCGACGGAGACATCTTGATTTGCTTGACTAGCCATTTGAGCAATGATGGATGGATGACTTTTGTTGTCAACAGGAGTAACATTTGGTGTTGAATCAACAGGAAAAATTTGACATTCACTTGACTCGGCAATGCCATGCAATTTTAACTTCTCCACTAGCGAGACGATTTTTAGATCTTGTTCATCGATCGTCTTTTGCAATCTTTCAATTTCACGAGTCATACTCGTTAATTGCTCTTCGCTTGAAGTAGTGCTAGTCATCATGACCGACATAATGACTGAGTCAGGAAAGCTATCTAGTATTGGATGGGTCAACCTTGAGTTAGAATTTTTTTGTTCGACCAACCTTTAAGGAGGCTTTTGAATGACAATCAGAGATGCGTTCTGACAGTAATTTCTTTGAGAGAATTTGAGCCTTCAAAGTTGGAAGACCATTCTTTCTTGCCCCCAAAGAGAAGAGAGGTTCCTCTTTGACAAGTTTGAAGGACTTGACCTTCACCATAATTTGCTGATTTTTGTTTGATTTTTCTTTATCTTTTGCAAAATTCTTCAATGGTGTAGCAACAACTATGATGGACTCTTTGACAACATTCTTTAATATTTTGTCATTGTTCTTTCCATTTTTCTTGTCTTGCAGTTGTTGGAAAGATAATGACGAACCTGACGAAGGATGAGTAGTCTGGTTACCTACTTGTTCAGATGTGGGCGATAGTTGACGGACTCCTGAATGAACATATCGCGATCTCGTCTGAAAAGGATTTTTAAACGATTTCGTCATTTGTAAAAGATTTGCAGACTGTTTCATCGTCTGCGCAGGATTTGTAGACGATTTTGTCGTATGTGAAGGATTTGTAGACGATATAGTCGTCTCAGAAGGATTTATAGACTGTCGCGTCATCTACGTAGGATTTGCAGACGAGTCTGTCATCTATGAAGGATTTGCATACGGTTTCGTCGTCTGCGTAAGATTTGCAGACAATCCGTTCAACTTTGAAGAATTTGTAGACAATCTCGTCGTCTTTAAAAGTTTTGCCAACGGTCTCATTGTCTGCGAAAGATTTGCGGACGATTCCATCAACATAATTTTGGGCTTTGTGCGACTTTTCGTGACAACCTTGACGGAAGTCTTTGCACTGTCGTCTTTCTGACTCGTCTGAACCTTCGGGGGCGCCATAGATCCTAACAAAGAAGTGTTTTGCAGATTTAATGTAGGAGAAAGAGATGAGAAGTAGATGGGTCCCACTGGGCGTGCCACAAATTTGTAGACAACAAATTTCGAATCCGAAGTTAATGGAACGAAAATTGTGACAAATAATAGTTTTATTGATTCTTTGAAAATAATGGGTACAGTCCTCTGTAAATATCTTGTACACAAACATTATGTCACCTGATTCGATCTCCTTTGTTGGTGTTGATTCAAGGGTTGTTGAAGCTTGATCTTGAATCGAGTTGTTGAAGGAATTCAAGGGTCGTCGTGGCTTAATCTTGAATCGTTTGATTTCTGATCCGTTCAAGGAATGACGAGCGTGCCATAAATTTGTAGACAACAAATTCGAGTCCAAAAATAAAGGAATGAAAATTGAGACAAATCAAAATTTTATTAATTTTAAATCAATGGTAGTACAATCCTCTGTTTTATTTTTTATAAGAAAAAAAATATTATCCTCTGATTCGATCTCCTTTGTTGGTTGGATCCAATGGCTACCTGAGCTTGATCTTGAACTGAATTGTTGAGAGGGATTCAAGAGCTGTCAATGCTTGATCTTGAACTATTTTATTTGATTTATGGTCGAGAGCTGATGAAGCTTGATCTCGAACAGTCTTCTTTGGTTTCTTGAGTTGTCGCGGAAGAACGACACGAACTTGGATGTGCTTGTTGTTCTTCGTCTTCAGAACTTTATTTATGTGATTCTTTGAATTTGTTGAATCACGGGAAAAGAACGGCACGATTTCGATGTGCTTGTTGTTCTTTTATTTTCTTGATTTGTTGTTGAGAGAGGAAATTATTTGTAGAGCTTTTGTACTTTTTCTCTGGAGAGCTTCTATGATTTTCACGTGAATTGTCCCCCTCTCATTCACAACCTTGTCTATATTTTATAGACAACTTGGACGAATAGGATGATGACATATGTCACTCATTGATAACTATCGAATTATAATATTAAAATAATATTATAATTCAATAATTATTATTTTTATTTAACTAAGTGAGCTTGAATTAGTTAAATAAGAATTAGGTTGATTAATTTAATTTGCGGCCCAATATTTTGTGTTGTGCCTTGTTTAAAGCCCACAAAATTTTAGTGTCTACACATGTCATACTGCATTTCTCTGTCGTTATCTTTCAGCAGTGACTGCTTAAGAGTTACGCTGTTACTTACCCATGCTGACATGTCTTAGTAAATTGCACAAGAGATGTGGGGTTTTAATGTCTTTTTTTTTTAGTACATGTACCGAAATCGAGGATGGGGTTGCAACTAGGTGAACTTGATCAGGATTCAGGAATTCAACTGGGATAGTAGTTTTTTTTTAGTACATGTACCAAAGTCGAGGATGGGGTTGCAACTAAGTGAACTTGATCATGAATTCAACTGGGAGTTCCAAAATAGAGGATGGGTTGTAACTAGGTGAACTTATCAGGAATGCAACTGGGATAGTAGCTTTTTTAATACATGTACCAACATAGAGGATGGGGTTGCAACTAGGTGAACTTAACTAGGTAGACTTGAGCAGAAATTCAACTGAGATAGTGACATTTTTAGTACATTTGTCAAAAAGAAGGATAGGGTTGCAACTAGGTGAACCGAATTAGGAATTCAACTGGATAGTGGCATTTTTAGGACATTTGCCAAAAAGAAGGATTAGGTTGCAACTAGGTGAACTTGATCAGCAATTCAACTGGGATAGTGGCAATTTTAGTACATTTACGAGAAAAGAGGATTGGGGTTGCATCTAGGTGAACTTGGTCAGGAATTCACCTGGGATACACAGATCCTCTAAGTTGATGTTCTCATCCGCTTATGTTCGCTCCTCCATGTGCGCCGTTAGATGAAAGAACGGACATAAGCGGATGGGAAAATCAACTTAGAGGATCCATGTCCCCCAGGATAGTAGCAGTTTTAGTACATTTATCAAAAAAAAAAAGGTAGGGGGTTGCAACTAGGTGAGTTTGGAAGAAATGGGCAACTCGATCAAAGAAAAAGTGCAGGCCAACGGTTTTTGTTTTTATAATATGATTGTTTTTTCCCCCTGATGTCAGAATGAGCTTGCAAGAAATGTTTTGTGACCAATAATTTCTCAATTTTTTTAATTTTTCACGAGAAGAAGACCATCAAGAGTTGTCTCTTTCTATCTAGAATTTATTATAAGGGCTATTAACCTAAAACTCCCTCTAGTTTTAATTTTTGATCAAATATTCCATGAGGTGTTATATTGTCCCCTCCACTATAAAAAAATATTTTATACTCTCCTTTCTGTCTCAAAACGATGTAGTTTTGGGTGGAAAAAAATGTTAAAACGTTGTTGTTTGGAGTCCAAAAGGGGGATCTGAATTATTTTCATAGTGAAAGGGGTATTTGAAACTAGGGGGTTTTATGTTAATGAGCCTTATTATAATTCTGTCCTTGTTAAAGGTTTAATACACCATCAAACTAAAAATGAAATAGTATTTCACAATTAGATAATGAAACTGATTTAAATGTATAAACATCAACTCCAATCAGATAATGGAATATAAATCTTCACAGTGATGCCTGTAGTTTGACATATTCCACTTATTGGTCACTTGATGCAATTAAAATCCATAATTAAATCAATTTGCAATTAATTTTATGAAGAATTTAACACATAATTATATAAAGAGAAAATAAGTCATAAATCTCAAATATGGAGTTAAATCTATGGCATCACATTTTTTTTTTATTACCTATAGGCTATTTTCCAGTTCAAAAATCAACTCTACTGAATTATTCTAAAATTGAAACTATAAAAATACTAGGGAAAATATCACATACCTCCCTTGAGGTTTAGTGATATTACACGCGGTTCCCCTATTATTTCCAAATCGAGCAGATACCTCCCTCTATGTTAGCTTCGGATATCACTTTCACCCCATCCGTCCAAAGTTAAGCCGGTCAACTCTGATTTCATGTGTGATTTTACCTAATTGCCCTTCATGGTTAATTTCAATAAACCCTCCTAAACTATTGAATTTCATATTGGGTAAATTACAGTTTCACCAGCTAAAATTCAAAAAAAAAATTAAAATTTAAAAAAATATATAAAATTTTGAAACTATATATAATTTTTAAAAATATATAAAAAATTGAAAAAAGATATAAATTTCAAAAAATATATATAAAATTATAAATAAATATATAAAATTACAAAAATATTTTAGAAAGAAGTGTTTAGGATTTTATACACTTCTCACCTTCTGCACAACAAACATTGGAATTTGAATAAAGTATAAATTAATATCTTCCAGTAATGTAGCCTCTACAAATATATGTATGTTTGAACTTGCAAAATCAATATTATTTTTTATCTTCAAAGTGAGTAAGTACATTTCCGAATTGAGATTATGAAAAAAAAAAAGAAACCCATTTTGAATATATATATATATATATATATATTCCGAATTTTATATATTTTTCCGAATTATATATATATATTTTAATTTTATATATATTTTTTGAATTATATACTCCATCCGTCCAACTTTAATTGTCCACTATTGAAAAGTCAACATTTTTTTGACAATGTTTTGTTTCCTATTTTGCCATTGATAATGTAGTATAATTGTGATTTTTAGTGAGGTCCATTGCTTTTTGAAGTTAATGAAGAAGGATAATTTGGGAAAATATATGATAATATTGTATTGAGATTCGAAACTGGACAACTAAAAATTGACAAGTAAAGTAGGCAAAGTGGACAGCTAAAAATGGACGGAGAGAGTATATATTTCAAAATTTTATATATATTTTTCGAATTAGATATATATATTTCGAAATTTATACATTTTTTTGGAATTTTATATATTTTTCTAATTTTATATATATTTTTGAATTATATATATATATTTTTAAATTTTAAATATTTTTTAGAATTTTAGGGGGGAAACTTACCCATTAGGGTAGGGGCAATGTGAAAATTCAATAGTTTAGGAGGGTTTATTGAGGGTCATTTCATAATTTTACATCATTGGATTCATCCAAAGGAGGTAACTGATATATTGAAAATAATAGGGGCACCGCGTGTAATATCACTAAAACTCAGGGAAGGTTTGTGATATTTCCCAAAATACTATGACGAAACAATTATTATTTATAGAGTTAAAAATATCTACAAATCAATTATCTTTATGTATTATTGTGTCTGTTTAGTGTCATCAACCCCACTAACATATCAATTTCAAATATATATATTTTTAATTATCTAAAAATGTAGCCTATTTTAAAATTTAAAATAATAATATTTAAATCGATTTGTAACCTTATTTAAAATTCAATTAAAACAATTTTTTTTAAGTGGACTAAAAAATTGTAGAAAAAAATGCTTCATTATGAATAAAATACTGAATATTCATCAAATAAATTCCAAATTATGATTCTTTTTCATTTTCAATTTCACTACTAATAAAACCACTCTCTCTCTCTCTCTCTCTCACACACACACACACACACTAAAAAAACCCAATGCGGTGCCCATACTGCTCCGCCTCGCAGGGGCGGTGCGCCACCACCACCACCGGCCGCTCCGTCACGGAGTGCACCTCTTGCGGCCGCGTCGTCGAAGAGCGCCAATCCCAACCCCACCACCTCTTCCACCTCCGCTCCCAAGACTCCCCTCTCTGCCTCGTCACCTCCGACCTCCCCACGACCACCGCCGCCGCTACCACCTCCGACGAAGACCCATTCTTACCCACCGGCTTCATCACTGCCTTCTCCACCTGGTCCCTCGAGCCCTACCCTCTCTTCGCCCAGTCCTCCTTCTCCTTCGCCGGCCACCTCGCCGAGCTCGAGCGCGTCCTCGAGACCACGTCGTCGGCGTCGTCTTCGTCGGCGGTGGTGGTGGACAATCTAAGAGCTTACCTTCAGATCATCGATGTGTCGTCGATTTTGGGTCTGGATTATGAAATTACTGATCACGCGTTTCAGCTATTTAGGGATTGCTCGTCGGCGACTTGCTTGAGGAATCGGAGTGTGGAAGCGCTTGCCACTGCTGCTCTTGTTCAGGCCATTAGGGAGGCCCAAGAACCCAGAACGCTCCAGGTATACTGTATACATTTACACAGTATATACATATATAATATTGCGTAGTATTTCAGGTGCGTATATAGATATAAATGTTTGGAATTATAAGGGGCTTTTGAATGTCAGTGGTGAAAATAAAATGCTCATCAATACATTCGTATATATACGGATGTATTCTTTGTGCATAATATCATTTGTGTCGTATAAATTTTAGGGACTCAAAGGGCTTTTGAATGTCAATTGTGAGAATAAAAAGTTCATCAAGATATATATATATATATATATATATATATATATATATATATATGTATGTATATATTCTTTATGCATAGTAGTTCATTTGTGTCTATATATGAATGTTCAGATGTAAGTTTGGTTTTCTTCTTTTTTTTCGGGAGTGGAGTATATTTCCTAATTGGGCATTATGGTTACTTTGGTTACTTTCTTTTACTAATTTGTTCACTTAATTTTGGTTCACTGTTTATATATATACATATATGTATATACATTTTTTGGGCATAGTATTAAGGATGTTTCTATATGGATATAAATTGATGGAATATAAGGGGCTTTTGGATGTGATTGATTTAATGTTTAAATTTAAGTTTGGTTTTCTGCTTTTTTTGTTGGGTAGCTAGGAAACAGTGTCTGCATATATAGTGAGTTTGGATGTGCATTATTCAGTTAGACTAGAAAGGATTGAAGTAGAAATAATCACATCTTGGAGATGGTTGCGGTTGCGCAAATCGAAGATAGAAGAAGAAAAAATATTCGGGTTAGAGTTGGTCAGGAAGGATATGAAAGCATATGGATCAACAAAGGTTATGGCTTTATATTGAGCTGAACAGAAATATAGGATTCACTTAGCCAACTCCAAGAAGTTGGGAAAAAGGACTTGGTTGTCTTTGAGTATTATTCTTAGTTAATCATGAGGATTCCTTTGGTTGAGATATATGCTTGTTTGAAATGTGAGAACTTTGGTTGTTATCCCTTAAAGTAGTGTACTGCATCTGAAGTATTAAATAGTATGAGGATCTATTGGTTCCAGGACTTGATGTAACAAATTGTCCGACATTAATGTTGTTTCTTGTAGTGACATGCCAACCAAATGTGGCAATCATGTAATGTTGTTCAAGCAATCAGACAAACCTCCTATTTGATTGCATTAAGTGCAGGACCCCCATATCATCTGTCCTCGTGTCGTAGTTTTAGTCATCTGTAAGTACCACTGTCTTTGTTTAGTGCATTGTAGATGGAAGAAGGGAGTGTTGCCTCCATGCTAACTGCCATTGATATTGTGATAGTGTCGTAAATGAACTAAAGGCGAAAGATTGAAAGTTATTATGACATGACACTATGTCTAAGAATGCAACTTGTATGGCCAACCAAATTGAGTCCGACTTTCCATGTCTCATCAAAATGAACCCAACCTTTCCAACTGACATTTGTATTTCACTAAGCTGGATTGTACTACTTGTGAAGTATCATCAGAATGGACCAACCTTTCAACCCAATTCTTAACTGACTAATGTGTTTCTACCAAGCTTGTGTTTCCTCGCTAAAGCCAACAGGACTCTAATCATGTATAAATTGATCGAATTCTGTTATTGCTTCTTTTTCCTGTTGATTTAGTGTAGGAAGGTTTCTTGATGAAGATTGATTTCATTGGTAGGTATTTTACTGCTCAATGTTAAAAAAAGCACAAAGATTGGTGTATTCTTGCATTTAACAGAACCTTGCATCCAATTGAGTGTTGTAGATTTATTACGCTGTATTTATATTTTCCTTGTTTAATTCCTCATGTCTTCGTGATTGTGTGAAAGAGGAAAATTTTAGTATCTTAGCTGATATTGCAATGTGTTGAGTAGTGTGTTTGACCTGTGGTGGTAGTCACCCGTACTTTCGGAAGTTTTAAGCCTCTAACTCATCTTCTGTAATATAACAGGAAATCTCTATTGCAGCCAATTTACCCCAGAAGGAGATTGGAAAGTACATTAAGATACTGGGAGAAGCTCTGCAATTAAGTCAGCCCATTAATAGCAATTCCATATCAGTTCATATGCCGAGGTTTTGTACACTTCTTCAACTCAACAAATCTGCTCAGGTACCTTTGCCCCATTTCTTTTCTTCTTCTTCTTTTATTATTATTTTTTTTGGTTTTTTGGGGATTAAACTTGAATGCTAGTCCATCTCCGAGTGAAAATAGTATCTTAACCTTGTGGTACAAGCAGATCAAAATTTTGCAACGTTTAGTAGTTGCAATGTTGTAGTGGTTTAATGTCAAGACCTTGAATCTTACTAAGAAACAGTTCTGTTACCCGACTGTTTTTAGAGCTCTTCAACATTTCATTAGGAACTAATGTTTCTCTGTCCAGAATCAAGAGCTTGTGGAGGCTTGGGGTTTGCCATCTTCTATTATTGTGTAATGACTGCTATGAGCTATAGTGAGGCTGTTTTCTCTCTTGTGCTGTTGTTTCTAGTTGACTGCTGTGTTAGGGAGATGTTGTTGCTCTTTTGTTTTGGTTCTTGTTTTTGGTTTTGGCATTGGATGCTGGGTAGTTTTGTGATTAGGAGACTTTTGTGCTTTAGGTTCTTATGGCGGCCTTTTGGCTTTCATATAGGAGTGAGTTACCTAGGGTATGCCCTAGAGTATTTGTAAGGCTTTTAAGCCTATTTATATATCTATAAAACAACTGATCTTTTCAAAAAAAAAAAGAAAAAGGAACTAATGTTTCCCAGATTTTTATGCAGGTTTAAACTGTCTTTGAATGAAATGGTTAAGATGTGTTGTCCTCATGTAATAATAGTTTTCTAACGATTGTATCTTTGAATGAAATGTCAAGATGTGTTGTTCTAATGTGGATATTTTCTACCGGCCTTATTATGTATACGGCTGATTGTTTAAACTGCTCTGGTTTTGAGCTTTAGTGTTGCAAAAGTGTATAGGAAAGAAGCTCTCCATTTTCTTACTAATGCCTCGTGACTGTTTCAGGAGCTGGCAACTCACATTGGAGAAGTTGTCATCAACAAATGCTTCTGCACTCGCAGGAATCCGATTAGCATCTCTGCAGCTGCTATATATTTGGCCTGCCAACTAGAAGACAAGCGCAAGACCCAGGCCGAGATATGTAAAGTCACAGGACTCACTGAGGTCACCCTCCGTAAAGTTTACAAGGAGCTATTGGAGAATTGGGACGATCTCCTCCCGTCAAATTACACTCCGGCTGTCCCTCCCGAAAAAGCATTTCCTACCACTTCAATTACCTCGGGCCGTTCTTCAACACCCAGAGCTGATTTAGTCGAAGGCACTCCTTTGGATAGAGAGAAGCAGTGTGAAGTTAAGCCTACTAAGCCAAATGATGCTATGGACACAGACCATCATACCAGAGGGAAAGAAGAGACAGAAGACAAAGGAAATTCACGAGGAACCCCAACCCCTGCGTCGAATCAGGCACCAAATTTCTGGCAGCCCCAGCTCCCGTTTGGGTCTTCGGCTACTAGGTTAGCAGGAGAGAAGAATCAGAACGTCGGTCAAGAAATGGAAATCGATGCAAAGGGTAAAGCTCACGGGAAGCAGATAGACAAAGATGCAAGGTTTGCTAGTAGCTCTCAGAGACCAAGCCAGTTTTTAGTTCCTCCTACTTCAAATGCAAGTTCCACAGCATGGACGTTTCGGTCCCCGGTTTCATCGGGGCCTTCATCGGGTCGATTTGTGCCACCACCGGCGGTGGCATCAGGTATTACAGAGCTTAAAAGAGGTGGCAATTTGAATGCTAGTAAAAATGCCAACTAGTTTGGGATGTGTTAGAAGTAGAAGCAAAATGGTTACTTTTATCCTGATGTATATAATTATAATGTGTCAAAACATGTTTGTTGAAACTATTTAATTTTTAATCTTCTTCTCAGGTCTTAGTTTAGTCCTAGAACGTATGTTGAAGTCGATGGAAACTGATAATTAGGGACAAAACACGAAATGTAGGTGTTATATTTGAAGGACCAAATTCATTTGATTGTGAGGACCCAACTCGCAATCATAAATTATTTTCATTGGTGTGAAGAAGAGAATACCATCTTCACTCGAGACATTTCAATTTGTTGCAACCTTTAAACATCTGATTAGAAGGTAAAACCCGAGCATATCTTCTTGGGTTAATCCAACTTTCACCCCTTGAGGTTTTCCCTAATTCCACATTGACCTCTTCGAATTTCAAGTATTCCAGTTTCACCTCTTTGAGATTGATGGATGTCAACTTTACTAATGGTAATTTGTGCAATTATCTCTTTGCTTCTGAATATTATATTATAAAAGGAAAAAAAACATGTATTTTGTGAGGACAAATTAGCCATTTTGTTTACAGTGGTAAGAGGGTGTTCAAGTGGGACAAAAATCAAATTCAAAGGAGGTGTAATTGAGATATTTAAAATTTGAGAGGTCAAAATAGAATTAGAGTGAACCTCATAGGGTGAAAGTTATCATGGATTTTGGAATTGAAAGAGATCAAGAATTCTCACTATTTCTTAGATTTATGGACCAATTCAATTCAATGGGATCTTTCATTCACATTTTTTTCAGCAAGAACATTTTATAAAACTCATTGACCCCCAAATTTGGAGTATCCTACTTTCACGCGATTCACAGGATTCAACAAGCAATCGATATTTCACGATCAATGGTGTGAAAGCTCTTCACTACCCAAATAAAGCACACAACTTTTGATTATAAGACTGGCAATATGCCTCACTGTTTAGGGCTAGTTTCCCTCCATTACGCCCTGGGATGAGCATTTTAACAAGTTAACATTATCTAAATTTGATATTTTTAGATACTTATTCAAACCTATCTCTAGCAGTAAAAATTTGTTGAAGGACATGACCGTTTAGGTTTGATTCTTTAAATGAAAAATATTTTGGTAACAAAGTAACGGATTCTTGACTGTTTCCCTCCGTTAGCAGAGGACGCAGGAACTAGAGCCAAGATAGCTCCTGTCGAGAAAGCATTCATTCTTCCGTTTTCATTTCTCAAAATACTTCAATTGGACCATGCAAAAAATAAGCCAATTCAGCAACTTTTTGTTCAATTTCTAGCGGAGTCAAATTCTCATCAGTGCAAGCTTTTACATATAAACTGATTCTACTAATTTACTTTTCCTTCCCATAGCTTAGGGGCATAAATAAAGTAAAATCTTTGGCAAGTAAACTTCAAGGATAGCAGAGGAGCATAAATATATATCACCATATCAATGACTATGAATAAATGAATTTCTCCAAATTAGACTCACAGCCGAGGATATACAATATACAAAATACTGAAAGAACAATTACACAAGTAAAAAATATACTCATTTTCTCAAGGACAGAGCAGGAGTAATCAAGAAAAAAAAAAAAAAAAAAATCTAGTTCAAATCAGTACACTGATCCTGATTCCTCAGGATGTTGCTCAATCGTCGATAGTCCTAACTTTATGCTCGAAAATTGGATGAGCATTCAACTCCGAAGTGCTCTTTGATTCTACAGCATCCGATACTCGGGAAATTGAACTGATTTTAATCTGTAATTAGGTCTAATCGCATTGATCACCTCATAGACGACAATTTTCGATAAAATCTGTTTCATTGGTTTCGTCCACCAAAACTGATTGACCTTCTCCTTTCCTTTTCGTTTTCTTCTTCTCTCCATATCCGTATCTATAAATATAGGACAGACAGAAGAACGATATGAGCATATCATCAACTCTTTCAGAAGGTTAAAAAAAATGAATATAATACCTATACACCACATCCTAATGCAGTGATTCACACATTTAGCTAATATTTTCCTCTAATGAAAGCTGTGACAAAGTCTCGGCAATACAAGTATTATTATAAATCAGTTTCATGGATTTATGCAGTCTAGAAAACTAGAATGATTGTTGTATAAGAAAATTGGAGGACACAATTTGTTCAATTGATACTATCTAAAAGACACAGCTAAGGACCCTGTAAGATCATTGAAACTCCAACTCCTAAAGATCAGTGAAGGATTGTAGGGGCAGCACCTTAGGCTTTAAGATTCAGCAACATTAGATATATACAATAGTCTTAAGTTCATGCAAGAAATGAATAAAGAATTCAAAGCTAGGCTTCAAATGAAAAAAAATGGGGAAAAGCTGTTTGCACCATGCTGACACAAGAATTCACTGGAGTCTGGACCTAAATGTGTGTCCTATAGCAGCATCCAGAAAGATGAGACCGAACCTGAAATGAAAAAATTTTAGGGATCGAAGCTTATGTTTTTGTGTAATTACTCCCACAAAAGCTGCATCTACAGTATACTAGACACCAATTCTTATTTATACATTTTTTCAACAAAGCTTATCTTCTCTTATAAATCCATATTCACAAACTCAAAAATACTGAGACCAACAAAGAAAAGGAAAAAAAAAGTCTCATATGGAAAATAAACTGAAAATTAAAGCAATTGCAGTATTTCAAAAGTGGCTCTATATAAGGAAATGGCCAATATGGTTCCTAGTTGGGAATAGATGCAATTGCTTCTTGTTGGACAATACTTGCCACCTACCCCATGATGTGGCTCAATAAAATGTGAACATGTGTCATATATTTAATCAATCATCTCTCTTTTTAAAAGTTAATCGATTCATTATTACATATTCACTTCCCTTATTTAAATCCAATACAAATATTTATAACATACTCGAATTGACAAAATTGTCCTCCATCATTTCTTTTTCTTTTAATTATTTGCACTCATTTTGATTCAAACATAAAACTAAAAAAAGATTATTTTTTAAAAAAAGATGTAACTTTTCAATCATGAAACTATAATTATTTTTTTTTAAAAAAAGACATTTCTCCCTAAACCAAAAATTCGTATTTTCTAGACCTGAAATGATGGAGGGTAATTTGGTCAATTCGGGTATATTATAAATATTTCGTATCCACACGCTAAAGGGAAAGAAGATAGGTCGGAAGGTTGGAGAGAGTACTCTTAATCAGAGTAAGCCTCCCACTTTTGGAAAAATACTGCCGCTTCCACCCGGCAAGTCTCCTATCCACACGCTCAACCACGGAGTTCCAACACTGCTGTCGCGCCCCGGAAGATCCCAACAACATCCCCAAATACTCAGACGGCAACTGACCAACCCTACACCCCAGAATCGCAGGCAAAACAAAGATGTTCCCCACCTCCCCAACCGGAATCATCGAGCTCTTATGATTGTTTACCTTCAAGCCAGACACCGCCTGAAAGCACGCCAAAATACACCGAAGATGTCTAATCTAAGCCACGCCCGCATCGCATAATACAAGAGTATCATCGGCAAAAAGCAAGTGAGAAATATGTACAAACTGAGCCGAAGCCTCCCCAATCCGAAAACCATGAACAAAACCAGCTTCTAAAGCCCTTGACATCAATCTGCTAAATCCCTCCATCACTACCAGGAAAAAGAGAGAAGAAAGCGGATCCCCCTGCCTCAAACCACGAGAACTCCCAAAAAACCCGGAAGGAGAACCGTTTACCATCACCGAGAACCGCACCGATGAGATACAAAAATAGATCCACTGTCTCCACCTCGCCCCGAAGCCCATACGCTCCAACATATACAGCAAAAAACCCCAGTGAACGTGATCATAGGTCTTTTCCACATCATGTTTCACCATCACACCCGGGACCCCACTCAGTAATATAGCATCCACCATCTTGCTAGCGATAAGAGTCGAGTCAAGAATTTGTCTACCACCAATAAAGGCATTCTGATAATCGGAAATCACACCATCAAGGACACTACTCAGGCGAGAGGCTAACACCTTTGCAATTAACTTGTACACACAGCCTACCACACTGATCGGTCGGAAGTTCTTAATGTCTTTCATATCCCCATTTTTGGAAATTAAAGAAATGAAAGAGGCATTAAGGGACTTCACAAAAGCACCTTCCTCATGAAAAGTCTGAAAAGTACCCATCACATCCTCCCGAACAAAAGGCCAACAATCCAGCAAGAACCTCGAAGTGAACCCATCCGGACCCGGAGCACTATCAACATTGTACTGTTTCAATGCCCTCGCCACCTCCTCCTCCGAAAACGGAATCTCAAGCAAATCCCGATCCTCCACAGAAATAGAGTCAATATGCAAACCATCCAGCTGAGGTCTCCACCTCTCTCTCTCACAGAAAAGACGCTGATAATAGGTCGGAATCCCCTGACGCAGTTCCTCTTCCGAGGACAACATCGAACCCTCAATAGAGATACAATTAATGTGATTAATCCTCCTGCGAGCATTTGTTGTTCGGTGAAAAAACTTTGTATTCCTATCCCTATCCCTATCTTCCAACCAAATAGCCCGAGATTTCTGCCTCCACGAAATCTCCTCCTGAGCCGCAATTAATCTCAATGTCAACCACACACTGTTCTCTCCCTAGGCGCACCAATTCATCAGCCTCCCCGCTTAACTCAACACTGTCAATGGCCTCAGTCTCAAAAAGTAACATATTCCTCCTCCACTCCAAATTCCCAAACACCACTTTATTCCAATCAATGAGCTTTGACTTCAATGTGCGCAACTTCAAAGCCAATATAAAACTCGAGGACCCCAGACGAACAAGAATAGCCCACCACTCTGATACCCGATCCTGGAATCCCTCAGCCCGCAGCCACATATTTTCGAACCTGAACGGAGACTTCCCCGAAGAAATACCTCCACAATCCAAGAGTAGGGGTACATGATCCGAAGAAAATCGGACACCGGTGGACTGGATGACATCAGGAAATCTCTCCTCCCAATCACCTGAAATCAAAAAACGGTCAATACAAGAAAAAGTCAGAAGCGTCCTGCCACTGGACCAAGTGAAATCAGCCCCCACAAGTGGAAGATCATGAAGTGACTGTCGATCAATAAAATCAGCAAAGGAATCCATAACATGTATCCATCGCCGCCACTTGATCGCTCAGAAAAAGCTCGAACAACATTGAAATCCCCACCCACACACCACATCAATCGCCACTCCTCCCCTACCGTCTCCAACTCCTCCCATAATAACACACGGTCACCATCATCAGAAGGGTCGTAAACCCCTGAAAAAACCCATCTGAAACCATCCTCCACCATCGAAAGAGAGCAAGAAATCGAAAATCTCCTTTTACGCATAGCCAAGGAAGATACTACACACTTATCCCACATCACAATGACTCCACCCGAAGCCCCACAAGAGTCTAACGCAACCCAATCAACAAACCTAGTACCCCAAAAGCTCCTCGCCACCCTATCATTCATGATTTCCATCTTTGTCTCTTAAAGGCAAACGATGTGTGCATTCCATCTCCCTAACACAAATCTAACCATCCTCCTTTTGTTCGGGCAGTTAAGACCCCGAACATTCCAAGAAATAAGGCGTAGCTTCATATCAAACAGATTGGTAACCCACCTCTCTCCTCTTCCCACCCCCTCTACCCCCATCCCTTACGCCCAAAACACATTTCCTCCCTTCATAATTAACACTTGAAGCCAATCCTCGAACTTCCCTCACACCCTTCCAAGAATGGTTCGGGCGGTGCACCACTAGAGCCCCTCATCACCCCTCGACTCCTCCTCATTTTCCTCCACCAATGCCAATAACATCGCCTCACCCTTAGCCTTTTGATCGTCAAAAGAGACACCGACCTCCTCAGCCACACGCACTACATTGTCATTCACCCAATTATGGTTCAAAAGATCCAAGCAATCCATGGCAATAGGGCGAATATTCTCTAATACCCCCAAACAGCCTATGTAATTCTTCACCTCAATCAACCCCAGCTCCCTTTCAAACCCCACACTGATGCATGCCAAAACCTCAGCCTCATTAGCACTGTAGACAGAACCAGAAAAACAAGAGCTATCATCAATATTGGAAAAGTCATTCCCCATTATCCCAACATCCTCATCACCCCCACTACTACATTTGGTTAAGGACACCTCATCTAACCCCATAATAGAGGTCACAGCCCGATCAACCCCCATCCCCTTCACACTGACAACCCCCTTTTCATCATTTTTGCACTCACTAATTCCTCCGCCATTAATTTCTTCCATCATTGAAACCATGGGTAACACCTTGAGCGACGGCATCCCCATCTTCCCTTTATCATAAACAGATCGTCACCGGTAAACCAAGCCATTTAAGCCACCCCCAGCCTCCACCACTACCTCTGAAATCCCTTTAACCACTCGAGCCTGCATAGTAGCTGCCGTCGCCTAAGCCGAGGGCCATCTCCGACAAGAACGATCCCTCACAAAACCCTCTCGGACAGGTCTGTGGACGCCACACCTCGCTTCACGCCAAGGTCGATGTCGCGGCTCAAATCGACGAAGAAAAGGTTCCTTTGATTGCCCCGACTCCAAGTCCAAAACCGGACCCCGATCCAAAATGTTTCGCCCATTGCTTTGACTCGGCTGGTTGCCAAAACTGGGCCACCCATGAAAGAAACCGGCCCACCTACTAACTGGTTACTGGGTATAGGAACGGCTTAATCCTTGCAACAGTAATTGGAAAGTCGTAATTTATTCGCTGGTAGTAGGGGTTATATTACCTGATAAAGGGCTTCATAAAAATTAAAAATTAAAAAAAAAAAAATTGAATGCACATTACATATATCTATAAAAATTAAGGGAACTACACATGAATTCATAGAACTGAGTACGATGCGAAAAACAACACAAAATCCATGGAAGCAAGAAGTCAAAAACACAAGCACGAAGTGAACACAAATAGTACACCCAACTTTATGATACAGAATTGTAGATACATAGACATCGTATAGATATGCTCCTGTGCACATCTATATACATAAATTTGGTAGATAAGCAGTCTCGTCTAGCAGACAACAAATCAAACAAAGGAAATTCTTGTACGAGGAACAAATGGAGCGTATAAGGTAAAATAAAATAAAATAAATTTAAAAAGGGAAGGAATCAACTTCTTAATATATTAAGCAATATAGCACTTATGTTCTATTTGACAACCAGCTTAGTGGTGTGTTTGGTTATGTCCTTACCTGTTTGCAACTGGTTAGTCTTAAATAGCAAAAGGTTTAGTTTCTACCGCATGACATTCTATTAAAGAGTAGCCACTTCACTACTATTCTCGGTGCAAAATAATATTCTCGAGAATACAAAATAAAAGCAACATAATACAAGATAAAAGCAGCATGAAAACACTAGCACTCACCTCATATACATAGGAAATCTGAACTCATGCTCAGCAAAAATTACTGCTAGAGAGGATAAATTATTCCTTCGAATTATTCAACTTCTTCCCTCTGCCCATACTTGAAGACTTATAATTAATCTTGCGCTTCCGGTATGTTTCTGATTCCACACACTCCTTCAGTTTTTCCAAAGCTGACACATTGAAAACAGGGCTAGGATTGGCAAAACATCTTGAAGTTATGACAAAGTGTATAAGGATCTCCCACTAGAATTGCACGGGAAAAGAAAATCGTCATTCAACAAATAACTGCAAAAACACCGACAGTTTTCTCAAAATTAATGGCCCTACCGTTTGCTGCAGTATTCTTTTGTGACAATCCAATAAATTAGAGCACCTATAACTTCTAAAGTTTTAAAAGTCAATGCTAAGTTGGTATTTAGCAGCAGCTTTATTGATTTGGTTGTGAGCAGATTTTCCAGAAAAAGTTAGTCAGGCCATCAATTCTGAAAATTTTGAGACAGAGAAGCTATGAGAAACCCAAACCAATTGTCTGGATATTCCATCAATTCACCATATGAATGCCTAGAAATTCGAGACAAACAGGTTAAATGATCCATTGGCAGTCCATAATATGTAAAGGTGAAACTGATTCTGGTGTGAAGTGACTAATGGTCGGGTCTCTCATCTCCAGGGACTAGGCACATTTCTTGAGGGAGACCCAATTTATTTTTCGATCTTCAAGCGGTTAAACTACTTTGCAATCCTTCAGAGGGATCTTCACGTTTCATGCAGTTCATTTATAGGGGCCTCTGAGTTTTAAATTTATAGTTGTTTTAATACTACAGGGTCCCCTCGCTTCGTCCTTTCCTCAGTTGTTCAGGATCGCTCGGGATCGTCATGCCTCAGTAGCCAACTGTTATCACCTTGATACCGGGAAGCTAGTGTGGGATGTCCGTTTTGTGCGGCATTTTCAGGATTGGGAGTTAGAGGAGGTCTATGATCTATTGGAGCTCTTGTATTCCTTGACGGTTGGTTGTGGATCGGATGCTTTGCTTTGGAGGCCGACTTCTTCTCTAAATTTTTCGGTATCTTCTTTTTTCGCATGTCTTTCGCCTAGGGTGGAAGGGTCCTTTCCTTGGAAGGCGGTATGGTGTTCTAAAGCCCCTCTCAAGGTAGCTTTCTTCACATGGTCGGCGGCTTGGGGTCGTATTCTCACCTTGGATATCTTGAGACGACGGGGAATGTTCTTGGTCAATCGGTGTTTTTTATGTAAAAAGGAGGGGGAATCAATTGATCACCTTCTTTTGCATTGCCCGTTTGTTTATGATTGTTGGTGCCTTCTTTTTTGTCTCTTTGGTGTTCAGTGGGTAATGCCGGCTTCAGTGCGTGATGTGCTAGCTTCTTGGAGGAGTGTACCGATTGGCTCTCATGCATGGATCTTTTGGAGGGCGGCCCCTCTTAGTCTTTGGTGGAGCATTTGGATGGAACGTAATAGGCGTTGTTTCGAGGGCGTGGAGTCTTCTTTGGGGACGATCAAAAATTTCTTTATTTCTGGTTTGTTTAGTTGGGTGGAGGGGCGGAATTGTATATCTATAAATGAAAAGATAGAATTTTTGGGTTCTCTTGGCCCTTGGGGGTTCTTTGTTAATGAGACGCATCCCCCGTTTGGGTGCTTTTATATATAATTCTTACTTATCAAAAAAAATAAAAATATACTAATGTTTCTACTTATCAATAATGAAGTTTTGAAGATCCATTTGAATTGCCAGATTTTAAAGCATTCCCAAGTCTAAACAATTGCAGCCATGAATAATTTTAACCCCTCTAGTATATTGATTAAAGAAATTACCTGAAGTATATATGGGATGAAGTGAGACTACTGAATCTGAAGGAACGGAGTGAACAGGACAAGAGTTATTGTCAGCTTTCCGTAACAGCTTCCCAAAACGCTTAACCTGAAACAAGTGAAAAGAGTGGATAACTTGCCCAATATCATCTCAAGGGTAAATCTAACGAGGGAAACTGATAACTTTGAGAGAAAACTTGAACTGCTTCCATTTCTTTTCTTACTAAAAAGAATCATTCCATGGAAATGTTAATGCTAAGTAGCATGATTGCATCACATCTTTGGTACCTATTGTAAGTGCTGAGGTGCATGCAAATATGACCTACTAATTGAACTAGATGTCAATACAAATGAAGACCTGTGAAGCAATAAAGGGAGCTATAAATTGTAAGGTATCGTATCTATAAAATGTATAGACGGTAGACGACTTAATAGCAGTTGATATACAATCTGGCAACAAACCTCATCTTTACGCAGTAGAGTAAAGCAACGACCAGTCTGCCCCGCTCTTGCAGTCCTACCAGCCCGATGAACATATGTCTTAATATATACAGGCATATCATAATTAATAACATTTCTCACCCCTTCAACATCCATTCCTCGAGTCATTGCATCAGAGGAGACAAGTACTTGTATTTCTCCAGCTCGAAATGCTTTCAGTATCTTGCTGTGGAAAAAAAGAACTGAGCATTTAAAGACCAATCTGATCAAAGAAAATTATAATCAACCTACACAAACTTCCACTGTGCCAAGTAATAAGTCTCAATTAGAAATAAAGCAGCAGATGGGAAATTTTGTAAAAAGCAGAAAACCAGTATTTTGAAAATAATTCCGCCCACACTGGCCAGACCCCGATTCGTGAAGGCCTTCCATTTTTTTTTACCTCTAGTTTGTCATGATACCAGAAATTAACATTCCACTTCCTGTGCTTAATCAAAATCTTTTATAATACATGTAAACTCCTGTGCTTTTTCTCCCTTAGCAGGTTTCTCTTAACAAACAGGATATATAACGCACACACATATAATACATGTGTCTGTGTGCATGTGTGTATCAAGGCTTCCATGAAGAGAACCTATATCATTTACCTCGCTGGTCCCCTGACAGCTTCTATTGCAAGGATGGATATGATACAAAATCAATGAGGCCGCATTTTAAGCTCACAAGGCACCTTTTGGAAGGAAAAACAAGTGGAGTTTGACTAGTTTTTTTTTGTGTGGGTGGGTGGGTGGGTTTTGGAGGGGGGGGGGGGGGGGGGCAACCGTGTAATGTCCTTTTTCTGAAAAAAGAAAGTGGGCTGCAGTAGTACATTTGTGTTGTGTGAATACCATTTAAAGAATTCTTCTGCACTACTCCGTCCATCCAGAAGACAGTTTCTTGAAGACAGTAAATTTATCATCAATAGCATACCAAACTTTCTCGTGTCTAGCTGATAGGGTAAGTGCTTAAATTACGGAGTTCATAGACAGTGGCACCTGATAGTGCATACAGCTGCCTCTATAATTTGTTTGCAGCAAATTACAACTGTACGGGAAGATTTCTAGTATCAGATCCCATGTTTCTTTAAAGAGAAATACCAAATAAAATTATTATAGAATCGCCTTTGATCTGTGGCTTTGACTATTCTACATTGTATACATGAATGCATGATTTCAGGATATGGATTTCATCATATTTGATTAAACAAATAAATAGGAGATGCAATAAATATATTAATTAAATAACTGAGCCAGATATTACCTCCTTACTGACTGACGTTGAAGACCAGAATACTCCTTAATCTTGATCTGCAAATCGCCAAAAAAGTTCAGCAGGGTGCAGAGTCTATGAGTTGACTCCACGGATGACGTGAATACAATGCTTTTCTCCCCTTGCAGTGTTTGTAAAAGGGCTACCAAGTACAGGGGCTTAAGCTTTGATTCACAGAACTGCACAGAAGATGGTGGCAAAACTGAATATTAAACATAAATGTAATACTTTCTCTGGTATGGATATTTGTTTTTGCACTAAAGACTATACATCAATCAGATAAAATCAACTCATGCCCAGTTAGCAATTTTAGGTGGTAAATCTCCCTGAGAGTCGAGCCAATATTCCTAGAACCAGAGAAAGAGGACTACTTGATAAATGAAATCTCCGAATTCAGAACAACAACCAATCTCCATGAAGGCGTAGATAGGATTTCCAACATTAAACAATTATCTAGAATAGTTTACAACATTATCAAATCATAAAGCCATAGCCATGAGGAAATCATCAAATTCTAGAACGCCCTAATTCATCAAATTTGGGCATTAGCAACTCTTTCAGTGCAATTTAAAGTCAAAAACAAATGTTATGCCTCCAAAAATTAGTTGAGATAGTCACCAAAAAGGAGTGGAAAAAATTTGGCAGCTACACGCGGCTTTCAAGTGAAAGATCTTATACTTGTATGCGAGATGATGTGACAACTTATGTGGAACCACCGCCTCACAGATTAGCCAGAAGAAGGTTTTGTAGAAGGGGGTCCCCACCAATTTAAGAGACTAACATTCAGTAGCATGTCCTCTTCGACAAGGTTACTTTGCTAGCTTTGGGTCCTAAAAGCTATTTATAAAGGAAGGATTATTCACAAGCCCTGAGCGCCTCATATGAGCTATGGTATCTATTTACTCCAAAGGGTCCAATAGCTTTCTGATAAGACACTTGCATTGCAAGGACTTCAAATTCAAATATTCGAAACATCGGACATAACACATCAACAGGACCTCATCTTCTCAAATTTGCCCAACACTGCCATCACATATGACAAGGACCTCTTCGCCTCAAATTATTTGGAGACCTCTTTTCCTTAAAGAAACCTTGACGCCTCTTCCACAATCACTCTAGAATAACTACCACAAGAATCTCACAATTAATGACCCTTGATGAAGACTCAAATGACACCACAAAGACCTCATTCTCTATTGATAACAAGGGTAAAAAAAACTGCAAACTTTTGTCCCTAAGCCAAAATATGAATGCAAGAAATAGCTCAACCCAAGGACCATTAGAGATTGATACAACTGAAAAGTGAAGAATTTCACATAGGATGACATATTAATAGAAGTACAAAACAGTTTCATTGTCATACCAACTTGAAGGATTGCAGTTGTTCAGGTAACTGATAACGCCTTTGGCCAGTTGTCAAGAATAAAGGGTGATGCAGCTCGAGCTGGGCAAGCTTGCTTGGATCTTGGGTTAGTGTGGCAGATAAAACCATCTTCACAAGCCTAGGATGTAATTTACCCTTAAATCCCCTTTCCACACCACTGTCATTATTTCAAGTTAATGTCAGACACAAGCTAATCTCAATATAGGAAATGTAAACACACACAGAAACGTATATAAACATATATATATGTTCAATGAAAGCTAATAGGGGAAGTTCAAGAGATAGTAAATGTAAAAAAAAAAAGCATGCTATGTAAAAGGATGTGTCAGTGGTGCAATACAATATACATTCTTAAAAATCCTTTCAGCCATGGTTTATAAGTGTCAGATTCGGATCAGCGTGTTCCACTTCAATTAGCATAACCAAATGCCATGGCACGCAAAAATAAGACAATAAAATTGAAATATATATATATATATATATATATATTACCAAAATTTTCTGAAGGATAAAGTGCAAAAAAAACCCTGAACTATTGCACTTTTGCAATAAACCCCCCGAACTAAAAATCACCCCCCTAAACTATCAATTTCTTGCAATTTGCCCCAATTTGAGTCCAAAAGATCATTTTACCCTTCCTACTAAATTTGGCATTCTTTAAACTTTGTTATAATCTATTTTACTTATATATAATATTACTTAATCCTTCAACTTAATTGTATTAGAATAAATATATCCTCCAATAAAAATAAAATAAAATTATAAGTTGTAATTTCTTTATTTTTTAGAGTAATTATAATGTTATTATAATTTAGTTTTGATTTAAATAATAACACTTATATTTATAAAATAAAAACTATCATACTTTTTTCATGATAAAATAAAAACCTCTTGTTATAACATATATTTAGAAAAAAATTACTTATAGCTTAGTAATAAAGATTTTTTATATCTATCAAGTTATATATAAAAGTAGCGTTGAGTAATTACTTAATTTTTTTTTCAATTTTTACTTCATTTTATTTAAGAAACTAGAAAGCATTGTTTAATCAATTAGTTATTAAAATTATGTGTAAATTTATGCAATTTTGAGTAGAGATTTTTCATCAATTAGTTGTAATAATTAAAAAATTATGTTGGTGAGAAAACTTAACGAAGTATAATTGTATAAGAAAGGGCATTTTGGTCATTTGTGAAATGTTTTGAAGATAATGGGGCATTTTGCAACAAAATGTAATAGTTCAAGGGGTTAGTTGCACCAATAATAGTTCAGGGGGGTTGTTTGCAAATTTGGTCATAGTTCAGGGGGTTTTATGCACTTTACCCTTTTCTAAAATGAAACACCACAGTTACAAAGCCTACTGTTAAAACGAGAGTCGCTGGCACTGGAAGCTTCTAAACACCACTATTCACGAGTCAAATGACTAGGCCAATACATAAAACAGGATGAAAGCGAAACAGCCTGACACTTGCCTGCAGTTTCATCCACAGGTTTATTTTCTGTATCCGGCACATGAGCAAGCAATAAAATAAGCAAGCGGCTAATAATAACAATAGTTAAGGTAAAAAGAACTCTGAACTCACAATCTCCTGATGGTTCTTAGAGGACCAAATGTAGAACTTAGAAAAGTATTAGCACGAGGGAAGAGACATTCGTCACCGGAGTGTGTTAGTTGAAGCACAGTAGGAAGCCAGGATTGGTATGCCTCCCTGAGCAATCTATCTGTTTCGTCGACCACCTGAAATATTTACCATATCAGGAGAAGCTTTACAACAGAAAATCTAACTTGAAATTGATGATACTGAAAATCCAGAGAAAATACATATAGCTACTTTTCAATTGTGCAGATTCGATTTCTCAGGTGCCAAATTTGATGTTCTCATTTGATGAGACAACAATTCTAATAAAACTATCATTAACAATTAATTTCTTATTTGGGAAACCGACAAAGATGATTTGTGATAAATCCAGTTCTACATTGCATTTCAAACACCACATTCACATATAAGTCATCACTCAATCTAATCAAAACAGCAAAAGAGATAAACTGATCTAGAATAACTCTACCTAGTACACGTACTTTAATTGACAAAACCTTGTGTCTGTGACCAACTCAATTTAAGAGCTAAAATACATTCACATCCCAAAAACAGTCCCTTAACCACTCAAGTAATAACCACATTACAGGAATAATGAAACAAAAGAGCTTTACAGATTTTAAAACCATCCCTAAACACATGGCATAGTTTTTAGGAGTTTTAGTAGAAATACATGGGTAAGAGAATAAAAGAGAGAGTTAACCATATGTGAATAAAAGTGCAACTAGATGATCTTAGACATACAAGATAACAAAGATGCTCGAGTGTAAAACCCTTTGTGTTGTTGATATGGTCCATCAGCCTTCCAGGTGTTGCCACTAGTATGTCCACTGAGCTTTGTAAATCCAGGGAAATATCGTCTGGGTCGTAACAGATCCCTAGCTCATGCTTAGGCCTCTTAATAAGCTCCGATATTTCCTCGGCAATTGAAGATTGACCAACTGATAAACCAACAGATAAGCCCACTGCAGGGGCAATAGCCTCAAAGACTTCCTTAACCTGTAACAACAAAAATAAATAAAATGATCCAGATATCTTCCGTGAAAGCCTTAAAACAGCACTTGAAACAATATTCATAAATGTTTTTTCTTTTTCTTTTTTTTAAGTTTGATATTCAAAAGGAAGAAAAACAATCCACTCTACCACATGGTATTATATTGCTGCTTTTGGACAGTGCTCACATTATTTTATTATCGAGTATTACCCCAAAAGGTCTCACACCACTTGGAGACAACACTAGCAAATATAAGAAATCCACCTTCAGTAAATCCAGGCAACATGAGATAGTGCAACCTGTAACTTGTCCATGCGAGTCACGCCAGCGAGGATGCTCGGTCCTAACATGGGTAATTGTGATGATGATGATGGCTGACATCGCCGGGTATAGTGCATGTGTGGTGCTTGTATGTGTTAGTGTTGTCTCCATATGGTATGAGCAAAATCGTGCAGGCTCAGATCCAAAGCAGACAATATCATGTCATGTGGTGGAGCAGGCTATCACATAGTCTTTGAAAAGCAAAATACAAAAAATAAAAGGAAAAGAAAATATTTCTAAATAAGATGATACTTTAACAGGTGATGCATAATGAAGAAAAACAGTCATGCCCTCTTAACAAGGGCGTCACTCTGCATTATCATATCACAAAGAGAAAGAGAGTTATTAGTGGAAGCTATGTCCCCTATACGCAGAAGTCCAAACATACACACAAAAAGCATTCTAGAAGTACAATAATGGTACACAAAAGTGTGTATAACCTGCAAGGCTAAATCACGAGTGGGCAACACCACCAAAGCACGAAGACATTTAATCGCACGAGTTGACAGCTTTTGCACTATTGGCAAAGCATATGCTAGAGTTTTCCCACTTCCTGTAGGTGAATTTATACAAAGGTCTCGCTCAAAAGAACCAGGTCCAATTGTCTCTTGCCATACTGCAACTTGCACAGGGAACAGTGAAGTAATGCCCATATTCTGCAAAGCCACCTCCAACCTAATGTAGAAAACATAAACAACTAAAAGTAAAAACAACAAAAACAAATAAGCAACATCATTTCAAAAGATTAGATTATAGGGTGGGAATCCCGTTGCACTAGAATAATAGGGAAAGAGGTTCTTCTTGATATAAGATAAAATGAAAGTTAGCAAGAAAACTAGAAATAGTAAATGCTTTTGTGATGGAGATCAATGGCAGCAATAGGATTCTAAGGTTCAAGCCTTAACTTGGCACATGCTAGATGTGTGGGGTCAACTTGGAGTAGTGTTGTTAAAGGCGCGCCTAGGCTCTAGGCTCCTTGAGGCATAGGATTTGCGCCACTTGTGTGCCCAGGTGCGCCTTTGATAACATTTGTGCCTTTATGATGGAATATGAATGCTTTAATAATAATGTTATTTTTTTATTTCATTTTTCATTGTGCGCCTCGCTTCACTTAGGCATGTGGCTCGCCTTGCGCCTTGAGCCTTTAATAACACTGACTTGGAGTCTTGCAAAAATGGGGAGATGTGATCTTATTGCAGGGCTACGGTAATGCATCAACTATAGTCAAATTACACCAATTAGTGTAGATTATATTTATTATACTAAATGGGATGTGCTCCCCGTTTGTGGGTTCGCTTGGCTCCTAAGGCCTTTTTTGTAAATGGGATGCGCTCCCCGTTTGAGCGTTTTTTATACAATCATACTTAATTATCAAAAATATATATTTATTATACTAAAAAGTCAAATACTAGTTACCTAAATTATGGGATAATTTAAGAATCAAGTATTGAATACTCGGATTATAGAGTAATTAAAGGGTCATAAGTTTTTATAATAAGAATAGGAGCTTGGTGAAAAGATGAGTTAAAAAACATATATGAATTAGCCTATTAGCCACCTCAATTAGCTACACACACAGAATTAGACAATTTTATGATGAATAAATAATATACCTGGGGTCCAGAGAAGGAAGGAGATTGAGAGCGCATTCATCAAGGAGACTAACATCAACAGGACTTCTCATCCATGGCAATACCGGCACACTCTTTTTCCTCTTAAACTCCGACAATTCTTCCATATTTCTTTCTTAGCCTGCATTTAGTAATAGTAAACACGAAAATGAATTTTAATTTATTCGCTTCACATGATGCAAGAGGGTTGAAAATGAAAGTTTTTTTGTTTAGAATTAGTCGCTCTGATATTAAAGTTCACTAATGATTTCTTTTGCCCAACATACGTAAAGTGTAAACAGCTATATATATCAATAACAATATTTGGCAAAACTATAACAAAGGCCTTACTTAGAACTTATTAATTGAGTAATGCTGCTGTGTAGTGATAAGTAACTAGCTACTAACAATCTGACAGATGAAATCGAATTATATTTTATTGATGTAACAAAATTATATTTCAAGCCAAACATATTCAATTTTATATCGACAAAAATATAACTAGATAATCCTTAAACCTATTTGCTTACAACAACAAAAATATTAACCTATATTTAATCATCACAAAAAAAAAGAAGACCAAAATACAGTATCTACTACAAAAGCTGAGCTTGATGTTTTATAGAGAATAAAAATATATTTACTCGAGCAATATTCTGCGCCTAGGCCCTATGTAGTGTCATAACCCAGATGTCAATTGGTTAAAATCTTAATCTCTCTGGTAAGTGAAAAATGAAGACGAACAAAACGCTAACATAAAGAAGAAAATCAATAACTCATTACAAGCTATATTTCATCTTAATAAAAAATCAATTGGCATGACAAGGCTGTCATAGTCGGGATTATATGTAGAATCGTCTTAAGGTCTCTGAAATCAGTATGATAGAACCGGATAATAAAATTCTACAAAATTAGTATAATAACAATTCAAACAAACTTTTTTTTTAGAAGAATTCAAACAAACTTTTAACACTTAATATCACTCAAATATATTTTCCTGCAGCTCCCTAATAACAAAATGGTGCACCCAGTTGATAATTATTCACCTTAATAAAGTTTTCAGAATATAATTTAAGAGTCAGAAAAATCTTAATCTCCACACAGGAAGTAGGGTACAGCATTGGTCTAATTCGTTTTATTTGTATGCAAATTACTTGACAACCTATATTTTATACTACGCAGTTACACACACAACTGTATGTATTATTGTATATACATTAAATATTGCAATTGTCAAGTAAGGTTGCAAATTCAGAAAAGAAAAAATCGTTTTTTTATGACGAATAGAAAATCCAAGATATGTAGTTTGATAATCAAGTCCTAGGCATAGAAATAAGAATGGTAAACACACGCCGACACACACAGTCACACCTACACACAGTATTACACACACAGATTGATTACCTCACGACTGAGGGCCAGAGAAGCAGCGGCGGAGACGCCGTGAGGGAGAGGTCACGCGACGGCGACGGCGACACCGAGAAGCGGCGGCGGCGGCGACGGAGAGGGAGAGGGCAGAGCTTCGAGTCGCAGAGACCGCAACTGTGAGCGAGGCGGTTATTCGTTAACTAGGGCTTCAAATCTGCGGGGTTTTTAAATTCTTTTTATTTTGTAAGTGATTATGTCCAAAATTAATTAGCAAAAGTATAAAATTTAGGGTAAATTATTCTTTGACTTCCTCAATAATTACAGTTTCATCTCTCCCCCAACTCATCGGCATTCAATTCAGGTGATCGAAACTGTGAAATAATTTATATACTCATAATTTTTTTCATGTTTTTGCATATAGTTGAGGGTATTCTAAACATTTTCATCTCTTAAGAAGTGATGATGTAATTGTTGACTGAGTTTGACCACACCGAAAGTTCAATTAAAGGAATATTTATTATGATTTGCAAATTTAAGAGAGTCTAATTATTATTATCTAAACAACATTCGAGGATGTGTAATTGTAATTTATCATAAAATTTAAAAAGAAATCGATTACACAACTCATTTAAAAAGTTATATGTAATTGAGAAGAAAGGAAAGGTGAATTATGCAAATTATCCTTTTCTTTTATAAATTTATGTATAAGAGATAAATTCAGTTTTTTAAAGGTCTAACTCCCAATAATGATATCTATGTGATCTACATCCCAGATCACAAGGAGATCGTATTTTGAAGGTGTTATACGAATTGAGCTCATAATTTGTGTAATTTTAAGTCATGGTACACGGCAGTTAAAATTCTAACCCACATTCTAGAACTTTAATACGGTAGATCCAAGTTTTAGAAGATCTGTCCATACCAACTCAGTTACACCCGCGCGGCATGAATTCAGTTTTTGGGGTGTCTTTTAGTGAGGATGTGTAATGAATCCTTTTGCAGTCCTTGTAAATGAGACTTTTATGTATTTGTCTACACCATATTGATTATCAATTGTTATTTTCTTTAGTCGAATTTTCTTTTTTTTTCTTTCATTTTTAAAAAGGATTTCTTTTCTTCTTGTAAACTATATGAGAGGTATTTCCAATCTTTTACAATCCTACAAAGCATGAAAAGCAACATCTAAACATCGATGTTTCAACACAAGTTGTCTCGTTTAAAACAATTTTGCAAAATCAAAAATAAAATGGAGCAGATATACGAATTTTTAAATGTTTTTAATTTTGGATAATGAAAAAACCATCTCAAACCTAATTACTTATTAAAATTTTATTTTCTTCTCATCAACTATGAGAAGGGTATCTAAGTCTTTTTACAGTCCATCAAAGGGAGTTCGCGGAATAGTCAAGCAAGTCAAACAGAGTATCAAGGTTGACTGTCGTTTTTCCATCTTTTGCCTTTTTTCCATTTTTTTTTGTCTCCTCCTCTTTTTTCTATTACCCTTTTTTTTCTCTTTTGTTTGCGCAACGTTAGGAAATGTTCACTATATATATAAAATGGTTATCTACTATATATATATATATATAAACACCTACATATGCGTCTTTTCTTCTTCTTTCTGTATAAAACCATGTTCTTATCTTATTTTGTGGAATTATTTAAAAGCTTTCCACCTCAGTTGACCGTTATCCTTATAATTCTAATGCGAAATCGAAACTGGCTCCTTATAAAATCATTTGAAAACCATTCAAAAAAAAAAAATCATTTGAAAACTCAAGAGACTTTAAGTCCAAGTCTTGAATCCTCTCATGGACTTGGAGTCTCATATCTGTACTCTATGCATTAGAAAATCAATTATGCAACACATTGTAACTAAACAAGTTAAATCATGAGATGTAGCATTACCATCGCAGTTATGCTACTTAATTACATAAAAAAAATATGCAACATATAGCACCCATGATTCTTGATTTGTTCGATTCCTAATACTTTTTGGAAGGTATCGATATTATCCCACGACAACGATACTTGTATGAAATTCATTTTTTAAATTTTTATTATCCAACTGTCACTCCGACTGCAATCAAAACTAATACCGCGAGTCATAATTGCACTGCCTGGCAACACCGTTTTACCATCCATAAAAATTATTCCACTATGAATTAAACTTACTATCTTAATGATTTACACTTATTGTGTTGAAACACATAAAAACATAAAACGAAGGTAAAACAAAAAAACAATGACACCAGAGAGGATCATCGTGATTGTTTAATTTATAATATAATATAACTAGTTGGCTTTAAATCAAAATTAAAATGGGTAAATAGCTGAAACCCCCCCTCATCTTTCTTCTCTTTCTCTACTATCCACCCTCAACTTCGAAATTAGCTTTAAAACCCCTGAACTTTCTCACAATCTTGCACCATGGGCCTCCCGTTATAACTGAGCCGTTAGAAATCACTGTGCATGTGATGTGGCATTTCAAAATTCCAATCATACCCTTTTTAGTCGTTGTATGTGAATTGTAGTTTTCCATTTCTGTTTCAAACTCTCGCTCTCACTCTGTAACCCTAAAAAGCGAGATTGAATTTCATCTCTCTCTCTCTCTTTCTCCATAGGTTCGCGATTACAGTGTTAGCAAACCCCTAAATCCATTCTAGGGTTTGCCCTTTGTCTCTCTCTCCCGTTCGCATTCCAATATGAAACCCTAAATCCCCAATTTGAAGCCATTCATCTCTTCTCCTCTCTCTCTCCACAGCTTTAGTAGCTCGAATTGAAGACAAAACCCCCAAATTGAAGCTAGGGTTTGATTTCGATTTGAAGGTCCCTCTCTCTTTCGTCTCTCTTTGTCGCCATATATATATATATATATATATATATATATATATATATATATATATATATCCAGTGTGCTGTTCATTATAAGCTTTTACTATGTATAACGATGCCTTCAATCTTCTTTTATTTTGTTTTTCTATTATTGCGTTTTCGTTTTTCATAAGCGTTAATGCCTACAAATTTTTTATCCTACTGGATTTTGTAGGAAGAAGAGGCCCTGATTGCGGCCCATAGAAAAGAAATCGAGGACACAATGGCGAAAGTTCACCAAGTAAGTGGAGTTTCTCTCTTCCCCTTGGAATTTTCCTTTTTGAATTTCCATCTGGTGTCTTTGGTTGTACGCCTAATTATCTTTTGACTCAACTGGTTTTTTATAGAATAATTTCATGGAAATGGATGTTATAGTCTTGTTTTAAATGGGTTCTATTTTGTTTCTCATTTAACATACAAAAAAGATATTAATTGACACTACTTCATTTTGAATGAGTACAATGGTTTCAAGTGCTACAGAAAGACTAGGAAAAATAAGGGAAAGGAGTGTGCAAAAAAAAAAGGCATTAGTTGATCTAATTAGGACGTTGAGACATGCCAATAGTTAATTAGGCAGTGTGCAAAAATTTCCTGAATATACATGCCAATAGAAGAAAGGAGATAGATATAGATGTCAGGTAGTGTGCAAAAAATTCCTGAATATACATGCCAATAGAAGAAAGGAGATAAATTTCCTGAATAATCAGGCAGTGTGCAGAAATATCTATCTCTCTATATATATATAGAGATAGATATTTCTTCTTTTCTTTTTGTACCCTTTTCTACTAGATGTCATGAATTCCTTGTACCACTAAGTAATTTAACATTTAGAGCATTGATTATGGAGGAGAAATATTTAATGAACAGGGGAAAAAAAAGGAGATGATGTCCTTTCTAGCAGCTATATTCTAAAGGCATAACCTTTATGTCTTATGGAATCCAGGATATGAAACTTCTGCCTGAAGTAGAGCAACCAGGCAGCCTGATTGACAATTATGTGGCACAACTAAATTTTTTGCTCTCGCGCAAAGCAGCAAGTCTGGTCAGCCTTCAAGCTCGCCTTGCGAGGTTCCAGCACAGGCTAAAAGAACAGGAGATATTGAGCAGAAAACGAGTTATCCGCTAAGGCAGTACTTTCCTACTCTGATGCAGCAAATGGTATACTTTACTGCATTGCCCCGTAAATCACTTTATATCTTATTAAAAATAGTTCGGTTTTCTCTAATACATACAGGGGTGTTTGTGGAAAAGATGTGATCTTCACTTTTGCGTTTGCTATTTGACAAGGCATGAATATATGTTTATTTCATTATAGGATCCAAGAGGAACCAAGGCACTACAGTTTCCTATACATTGTGTTATATGCCCAGACTTATGGCTAGGGTCAGTGGCGATGGTGTATTATCTCTAAAGCAGAGAAATATTTCTTGGAACAAAATGTGCTATCTCGACCATCTGAAGCTGTTATTGCCACACCATCAAAAGCTCCTATTGCATATCCATCAGAAGCTGTTGCTGATGCCATTGAGCTTATAAATTCAATGATCAAGCTTGCAAAGATTATGTTTCTGGGTTCAATATGTTTTTTTTTGTTTTTGGCGTTATGGCATTCTTGGGTGCACTGCTACTTAAATGACTTGTCTCTATGGAGTATGACAAATGAAAGGGTTGTGGGTGGAGTGTGGGATTGATTTCTGAATTGCTTGAATGGTGCTGTGCAGTGTTGTGGTTTGTGGACTGTTGTTGGAGTTGTGTTTGTGGTGAAGTTTTGAATGGAGTTGTGGGATGTTGTTGGAGGTGGGGTGATTAGTGAATGTTAGTGTTTAGTTATGACAATAGAAGTTTGAATATGTTTGAATCTTAGTGTTTAATGTGTTGTTGTAACTGCAATTTGGGGCTTTAAAAGTACCAATTTTGAGCTCAAATTGATCACATTGATTTTATGCCTTTGAGCACAAAATTCATGTAATGGAAACTGCAGTTTTTTATGAAATGATGAATTGATTTTGTTGTTCAATGAATTATGTGTGTACATGAATGATTGAATGCCTTAGTCTCAAAACAATTGCAATATTACAGAATGTACTCTTCTCAGCACCAACCACTAGTGAAATGATGAATATATCATATGAATTAAAACACTGAACCTATCAAGACTCAAGAAAAGCATATTGCAGACATGAATGATATACATCCACCAACCTTCACCATCAAACCAACAACATGATAGAGAAGAAAAAAATCAACATGAACATCAGTGATGAATGGAATCAGACAACAATCATTTTTGAACCAAATATCTATTGAAAACATTATTCCTATAGTGCAGCTACGCCAGCCACTATAACAGCTTATGGCATTTGATATTCAAACACCAAACAAGACTAAAATAGCCATTTTAAGCACTTTTATGGCACTACACATAGACTCGAACATGCCCTAAGGATAAAATTCTGAAAAAATATCCAAAAAATAGGAAAAATTCATCTAATTGAGATTTAATAAGGTTTGAAATATTAGAATGGCATTTCATAATGAAAGAAGCCAAAAATAGCCATTTTAAGCACTTTTATGCCACTCCACATGAAGTCAAACAAGGCCTAACAAAAAATTTTTGGAAAAATACCCAAAAAATAGTAAATAATCATCTATTTGAGATTTAATAGGGTTTGAAATAGCAGAATGGCATTTGACAAGGAAAGAAGCCAAAAATAGCCATTTTAAGCACTTTTATGCCACTCCACATAGAGTCAAACAAGGCCTAACCATAAAATTCTGGAAAAATACCCAAAAAATTGTAAATAATCATCTATTTGAGATTTAATAGGGTTTGAAATAGCAGAATGGCATTTGACAAGGAAAGAAGCCAAAAATAGCCATTTTAAGCACTTTTATGCCACTCCACATGAAGTCAAACAAGGCCTAACCATAAAATTCTGTAAAAATACCCAAAAAATTGTAAATAATCATATATTTGAGATTTAATAGGGTTTGAAATAGCAGAATGGCATTTGACAAGGAAAGAAGCCAAAAATAGCCATTTTAAGCACTTTTATGCCACTCCACATAGAGTCAAACAACGCCTAACCAAAAAATTCTGGAAAAATACCCAAAAAATAGTAAATAATCATCTATTTGAGATTTAATAGGGTTTGAAATAGCAGAATGGAATTTGACAAGGAAAGAAGCCAAAAATAGCCATTTTAAGCACTTTTATGCAACTCCACATAGAGTCAAACAACGCCTAACCAAAAAATTCTGGAAAAATACCCAAAAAATTTTAAATAATCATCTATTTGAGATTTAATAGGGTTTGAAATAGCATAATGGAATTTGACAAGGAAAGAAGCCAAAAATAGCCATTTTAAGCACTTTTATGCCACTCCACATAGAGTCAAACAACGCCTAACCAAAAAATTCTGGAAAAATACCCAAAAAATTGTAAATAATCATCTATTTGAGATTTAATAAGGTTTGAAATAGTAGAATAGCATTTGATAATGAAAGAAGCCAAAAATTAAAAACACATACTTACTAAATAGATTTTTCATATATTTTTCTCAAGTGATACATAGGTAAGCAAAAGGGGTTGCATACATAAAGTGATTTCTAATTTGCATACATACTACTATAATGGCCTACAAACATCACCAGTACATAGCCTATTTCACAAAAGATGGCTATAAATACATCACTTTAGGTAGCAACCATATCACTTGACAAAAGTACCAACACTTATATCCCATTTCATAACCAAACAGTCACCAATAGCAAAACCAAAAGGGTGATCATTCCAGCATACCACACATACTTGAAACCCTTCAGAAAGCAGCATAATCATTATCCCATACCATTGACCTTGATGATGATGCTTGGGTGTTGAGTAATTCGGTGAATGAAATATTTTGAGTCTGAAAACGTAGTCAATAATAGTATCAGTGACAGTTTAAAGCTTAAGAAATTGACATTAAATTTATGCATTGACATGGCAAAATCATATACCTGTTGAGATTCCCTAATTTGAGCTTGTGATGCTCTTGTGATGCCCACTCCATCTCTGTTAGATAACAATGAAATAACCTCTTGAGATTGCCTACCACATTCATCTCTGTCAGCCACTTTCTGTTTGCCTTTACCCTTGTCTTGTTGCTTTCCACCTTTTCTTTGGTTGCCACTCCCTCTTCCAAGCATGGTAGGCTCTCTAATTTGGATTCCATTGCCCCTACCTTGACATATACCACCTCTTCCACCCCTTCTTGCTCTTGTTAAAACCTTGATTGTTGAAACTGGCCTGCCTTTCTTTTTTGGTGGAGGCTTCTCAACAACTATTGCTTCAGTGGCTTTGCAAGTCCTCTTGTTGTGTCCATAAACCTTGCACTTGGAACACTGCATTTCTTCTCTCTGCCTACTCAGCTTTGTTTTTGAAACATTCTCATCAGCTTGCTTCTTTCTTGCTTTTGGTGGCCTTCCAGCAGGAACCCTATAATTTGGAGGCATTAGTGGATCAGTTGGATCTTGCAAAAGTAGGCCTCTCATAGGAATTGGATAGATTATGCCTCCATATGCCTTCAAGTATGTCTCCTTGAGGTAGTAGTTATCCACATATATTTCTGCATTTTCTTTCCTCTCAAAGAAACATGCCACTGCATGTTTACATGGGATACCAGTGACATTCCAAACCAAGCAACTGCATGAATTGTGATTAACATCCACTGCCTCACTTGCCCCATTACATTCCACATCATATTTATCATATCCAGCATATCTAACTCTACAAAATCTTGCACCTTTCTTCCTCATGTTCAACTCCCTTTGTATGTTTGGACACAACAAGACATCCTTTGAAATCATGGATTCTCTTTTCTTCTGTAACCTTAGCATCAAATACTTCCTTATCCATTCAAGCATGTATATTATAGGCTTGTCTCTGGCTTCAAGTATGACAGCATTCCAAGACTCACACATGTTATTGATGACAAGTGGAGTCTTGGAATTGTGGGAAAAGTGGGCTCTTGTCCACACTCTTGGATCCACTCTTTTCAGCCAATTATATGCCTCAATCGACAAGTCTTTAATCCTATTAAAAATAAAATGTGAAGTCAGCTTGTGTAAAAGATAAATAAAACAAAACAGAAAAAAAAAACTACATATGTACAACAGTATTTTGAGTGAAAATAAAGTCAAACACGCCCTAAACAAAAAAATCTGAAAAAATATTCAAAAAATAGTAAAAAAATCATCTAATTGACATTGGCTAGGCCTTGAAATAGCAGAAATCAAATTTGAGCTTCGAAATACCTAAAACAGCCTTTTGAAGCACTAATACGCCACTACACAAAGACTCAAACATGCCCTAACCAAAAAAATATGAAAAAATATCCAAAAATTAGCAAAAAATCATCTAATTGACATTAGCTAAGCCTTGAAATAGCAGAAATCAAATTTGAGCTTCAAAAGACCTAAAACAGCCTTTTGAAACACTAATATGCCACTACACAAAGACTCAAACATGCCCTAACCAAAAAAATCTGAAAAAATATTCAAAAATTAGCAAAAAACCATCTAATTGACATTAGCTAAGCCTTGAAATAGCATAAATCAAATTTGAGCTTCAAAAGACCTAAAACAGCCTTTTGAAACACTAATATGCCACTACACAAAGACTCAAACATGCCCTAACCAAAAAAATATGAAAAAATATCCAAAAATTAGCAAAAAATCATCTATTTGAGAGTAACTAAGCATTAAAATTCAAAAAAATTCATTTCATATTCTAAAACCCTAAAACAGCCTTGAATATAGACTAATTTGAATGAAAATAGACTCAAACAAGGCCATAGCAAATTTTTTTGAAATAATACCAAAAAAATAGTATAAAATCTAAACAATACTCACCTATTCATGTGCAATGTTAAATCAGTTTCAGTGAATGATAAAGCTGCCTCCCACAATTCATTCTTCAAAGCTTGTCCCTTAAATTTTTGCTTGAAATTCTCATACAAGTGCCTAACACAAAATCTATGCTCAGCACCATACAAGATGTTTTCAAAAACACCTACCAAACCCTAATATACATTCACAAATAAACATATAGTCAGTTTATAAATCACAGAATCCTAAACTTTCACAAATAGTATACTATTTGAAAACAAACAAGGAAAATAGTTTATGAGTTGAGTACTTACTTTCTGTCTATCTGATATGAATGTAAGGTGATAGTGAGGCCCAATGCACTCCATTAATTCAGACATAAACCACCTCCATGAGTCTATATTTTCAGCTTCAACAACTCCAAATGCAACAGGAAACAATTGGTTGTTACCATCCACTGCCACAGCTGATAGTAACTGACCACCAAATGTACCTTTCAAGAAGCAACCATCAACTCCAATGAAAGGCCTACAACCTTCTAAAAATCCTTTCCTCATGGCAGCATAACATATGAAAACCCTTTGAAATATCTTTACTTCAGAGTCATAAGACACAGGATCAACTGAAATTGTTGCTCTACTACCAGGATTAGTTTTTAAAATCAGTTCACAATAATCCCTCAACTTTGCATATTGCTCCCCTGCATCACCCTGAATTATCCTTAATGCCAATCTTTTGGTTCTATACACCTTGAATATAGACACATCAATGTCCAAGTCAGAAGCAATAGTACTCCTAAGTGCACTGCATGACATGTTTGGATTCAATCTAATTTGTTCCAAATACCTATTTGCTAGATAGGTATAGGTCACTTGGTTGTTTGTATGAAACCATAAACAGTTCTTGTGTTCTGGATTGAACATTTTGATTTTAAAACATTGCTCATGCTTTGAATGACTTGCATGTACCCTCCAACCACACCTATCCTTACATATAGCTGTCACTCTATTGGATTCATTTTTATCAAATTTTATATCCATTTTCTCTTTGACAACATAATCTTTTAGAGCAAGCCTAAAGTCTGCTGCTGAAGCAAACCTCATGCCAAGCTCCAAGGTCTTGACACCTAAATCCCTATTGACTATAAAATCTTGGTTATTAATGCCAAACAAACCACCAGTACCTCCAGTTTCCTCATCTAAACCACACAGACTCCTCAACTCATCATCAGGAGAGTAATTAGACTCCACTTCTGCAAAATCAAGATAAGTCTGGTCAACCTCAGTTTCATCTACTGGAGACTCAAGAGGCATGTCATTTCCTTCATCAAGCTGCTCAATCTCATTAACCTCAACTCTCTCTGGTGCAACTATGTATATATCTATTTTAGGGTTTTCAATGGAGCCATCAAGTTTAACAAACATGTTGATCACATCAAACTCTGACTTAATTTTCTGAAACCTATCCAAGTAATTTGGCATCTTATAATAGGCTTTAGAAATCTGAGGATCACAACCTAAACTTCCTAACAGATCCTCAAGATCACAGAAAGACCAAACATATGGGTCTACATTGTCATATTCTTCTACATTTCCTCCCACATATGTAGTAACATTGTTTATACTCTCAAATACACCACCATAGTGAAGTACAAGAGTGTACTTCAGCTCCATCTGCAACAAAACAAACAATGACCTAAATAAAACATGTTATTTGAGCCTAAACACGATTCAAACAAGCCAAAAGTTAAAAAATCTGAAAAACTATCTTAAAATCAATAAAAATTAAACTAAATGAGATACCAAAAGCATTAAAACATAAACATTTTCATTTGATCTTCAAAAGCCAAAAAATAGCCTAAAATAGCCTTTTTAAACACATATTTGAGCCTAAACATGATTCAAACAAGACCTAAGCAAAAAAATCTGAAACAATTACCTAAAATCAGTAAAAAATAAACTAAATGAGAAATCCTAAGCATTGAAACAGAAATATTGGTATTTGATATTCAAAAGCCCTAAAACAGCATATAAAAGCACATATTGGAGCCTAAACATGATTCAAACAAGCCCTAAGCAAAAAAATATGAAAAAATTATTTAAAATCAGTAAAAAATAAAGTAAATGAGATACCTTAAGCATTGAAACATAAACATTAGTATTTGATCTTCAAAAGCCCTAAAACAGCTTATACAAGCACATATTTGATCCTAAATATGATTCAAATAAGGCTTACGTAAAATAAATCTGAAAAAATAACCTAAAATCAGTAAAAAATCAACTAAATGAGATATTATAAGCATTGAAACATAAACATTGCAATTTGATCATAGAAAACCTTAAAACAGCTATTTGAAACACATACAACAGAAAGTAAGTATAGTGATTCAAGGCTATCATTGTTACATAAGTTCTGAAACATTGTTTTTTATAACTCCTAAACACTAAAACAAACACCATAATTTTTAATTTGTTGTAATATCTGTGTTAAATCAGTTCTGAAAGCAAACAGAGTATGCGAATGGTAGTTTTTAGGATTCTGATATAGGTTTTCTGCACACAAACATTAGGCATGATTTTATACGTATAGTTTTAATGAATTTCCTTAATACCATACTTTCATGAAGTTTTGAATGTCCTCTGTAATTTATGAACTACCTTCCAAAAATCTAAGCTATGTGTTCTGTAATTTATGAACAAGCTTACAAACAAAATTCAATGCTTATTAAAGGAAAGCAGTGCATATCAGCCATATATACAATTTGTAGGGTCATTAATAGGGTCATAAAGGCTTACCTCTGTGAGACAAAGGACTGCAATTCCTTTACTTCCTTCCACAACTGCAAGTCTCGTAATGACCCACCAAACAGAGCTTTTTGTATATATATATTGTATACAGCTTCTTGTATATATGGGTGTATATATAATGAAGGAATGGTGTAGCTGATTGTGGGTGGTGTTTGACAGAAGATCAGGGACAAGACAGGGCGCCAAAGCTTGAAGCTTTTGGCGCTAATTTCTCTTCTACTTGCAGGAGCAGTTGAGGGTGCTGTGTTGTCACAATTTGCTTGGATGAAGAATTTTCAGGGCAAAAACGTAATTTCACTTAGCTGTTAACAGCCATCTTCACGGCAAGCCCCTTGGTGCAATGGTTTGCAAAGTTGAGGGGGGTATAATTAATTGAGGGGATATAGTAGAGAAAGAGAAGAAAGTTGAGGGGTATTTTTAGCTATTTACCCAATTAAAATTTAATATACAAACCACGAGATACCATTGTTAGATGATTCCTTTGCTTTCAAATATAATATATACCAAAAAAGATGGAGGGAAAATAATTTTATGAAAAGAAATGTCCTATTGTGATGAAAAATGAGATAAAAAGATGTAAGGAAAATTAGTTTTCTAGAGAAATGGCAAGGAAAAATAGTTTTTTCAATGACAAGTCTTTATTTATGTCTTTGATTTTAATTATATTAGTTATTTTAGTTGTTTTTATTCTGTTAAGTTGAGTACATCTTGTTGCAAAAATGTTAATTTTTTTAAATGACAATGACAATGACAAGTGTTAGGCCCTCCAAGAAACAGATATATTTCGAGTCCAATTAAAAGGCAATCCAACGAGGAACCACTAAGATTGAACAACTAACTCCTTCTAAAACTAGAGGTTGCAAAGCCAAAACATTGAGGAGGAGAGAGAAACAGAGAAGAAAAAAACTGAGAAAGAGAAAGAAAAAGAAAACAAAAACAATAAATAAATAAAAATAAAAAATTACAGCTTTTGTAGGAGGCAGTCTGAGGAAGGAAGGGGTCCACTTTCTAGGATGGAAAAACCAGAATGAAACAGCTTTTCTCCTCCTTTCCTTTGAGAACCCTCCTAGGTTCTTCATTCAGGTACACACCATCTAATCATCCTCCATTTTCAATCTGTAAAAAAAAAAAAAAAAACATTTTTTTTTAATTTTTTTTGATAAATACCCATTCATTTAATACAACAAATTGTAACAACCCATGTCCCAGAAATGCATATGATGTGGTAATTTGAACACCCCTTTTGTTTTTTTTTACCTTATGCTCACAATATTGTTCTTGTATGTGTTTTGTATTCAATACCATGAATGAACCCTATGTGTAAGTGTTTGTGAGTTCTTCATTCAGGTACATCTTTTAATCATCCCCCATTTCCTAGATACATACATATATATGTTTATATATGCACAAACAAACATAATAATTGTTAAAACACCACCCCTTGAAGATGAAATGTGTTGAATTTGGTTATTGAACTGTTTTTTGAAATATGGATGTGATGAAGTTTGGAATTGATATACCATCCCCATTTTTTTTCTCATTTTATTTTGAATTCAAAACTATGAATGAACCCTATATGGCTATATGTAATATTAATATTCTCGTCGCTAGTTAAATACATATACATATATATATATACACACTAACAAACATAACATTGTTAAAACACCACCACATGAAAGAAACAATGTGTAGAATTTGGTTATTGATCTCTTTTTTGAAATGGGTACATAATGTCTACTGCACTTGTTAGGTGATGAAAGAAAAAATGTGTTGAATTTGGTTATTGAACTCTTTTGTGAAATGCGTAAATAATGTGTATTGCACTTATTAGGTGATGAAATTTGAAAGTGATATAGTGATGTTATATGAGGTTTGTGTATGTTTCTGTATATGTCATGTGAATAATTTTGGAAAAATGATGATCAGGGTTGTGAATTGTTGCGTAGAGCAGTTAGCGGAGAGTTGGAGTCTCCGTCTGTCTTTGACATAAATCTTGGTCGAAAGTTGTTCGGAAAATGGCTTCATCCCCTGCTAATGCTCCGCCGAATTCTTCATCACCACCTACTCCATCGCCACCACCGTCAAAATCATCTTCATCCAGCAACTCTTCCTCCACTTCGCCGCCTTCCAGCTCCAGCTCCAGCTCCAACTCCAACTCCAACTCCAACTCTAACTCCTCCTCATCCTCCTCCTCTTCGCCACCGCCCTCTTCACCACCACCGTCCTCCCCGCCGCCCTCTTCTTCGCCGCCACCGTCCTCCTCACCTCCTCCATCCAGCTCACCCCCCAAATCAAACTCTTCCCCTCCCCCTCAATCAGACTCCCCTCCCCAAGAATCCCCTTCCCCTAAATCATCCCCTTCACCACCACCACAAGAGGCTTCACAATCGCCACCACCAACATCCGGGGGCGCTTCTCCGCCTCCTTCGGGCGCTTCTCCGCCCCCAGCAGCGAAAAAGCCCAACCCTCAAGCCCCCATTTTCTCTCCACCGCCTCCCGTGCAAGCTACTCCACATACACCCCCTTCTGCTGTTCCATTGACGCCTCCGCCTCCACATGCACCAGCTGCCCCCAAGGCGTCTAATACTTCTTCGGAGTCTGACAGCGTGCCACCGCCGCCAGCATCGTCAAATAATTCAATGTCATCCTCAACTGTGGCATTGGTTGCGGGACTATCAGTTGCAGGTGTCCTAATTATTGCCATGGTTATCGTTTGTGTGATATGTTTAAGGAGAAAGAAGAGGAGGACTTATATGGATGGTCGCGGACCTAGAGGTGATAATCAATACCTTACTCTTTTAATTCAAATAGTACGATACATTTTGATTAAAGAATATGATGTGTGTTTGTGTGTGTGTCCCTATATATATAATTCTTGAACTTCTTGTCATTTTTGCACAAGTGCCCTGTTATCTTGAATTGTTTAGGTTGCAGTGGAATGGTAAAGAAGAGATGAAGGGAAATGAAAAGTAATTTTAGTGACCTTTCGAAACCATATTTACCACATAATTACTAGAGCTGTGAGGAAGGATCAAACCAAACCTGAAGAAAATAATATATGACTAGAACTGTGAAGCTAGCTGGTTTAGCCAATATCTAACTTAATCTCCAAAAACAGAAAATGAGGAAGAATGGGTTTCTTTATGCACATTGGATGGTTGGGGACCCCTCGAAACATCAGAGAACTGGAAGAATTAATCATCTGTAATCCTTAAGCTTGTTTATAGAGAGGAAAAAATTCAATATATTTTGCTACGCCACACAAAGTGTCGATAATACTTAGGGTCCGTTTGGATGCCTTGTTTTTTGTTTTTGTTTTTTTACTGTTCACAAGACTAAAAAAAAAAACACGTTTGGCAAACGCGTTTACTGTTCACTGTTTTTTCCCCAAGAAAACTGTTTTCTGTGAATAGTGTGTAAAATTGATGAAAACACCAAATACAACTTTTAGTTGTTTTTTGAGTTTTTTCACTGTTTAGGTGGTAAAAATAATGAAAACACCAAATTCATAAAATACAATTTTCACCAAATAAAAGTGGTGAAAACACCTTCATCCAAACGCTTTTTTGTTTTTAGTTTTTTCCTGAAAAAACAAAGACAAATACAAAAACAGTTTTTATATTTGAAGACAGAAAACAAATACAAAAAACAGGCTTTCCAAACGCACCCTTAGCGTTGTAGACATGGTTCTTTTTTGTACAAGGGCAGTAAACATGTTTTTCTTTCTTTTCTCATCGGGAACAAAAAGACTCATTCTTCGATTGATTTTTATGTACATCACTGATGACTCTTGTGGCTGCCATCAACATATGTCCAAGTTTATTCACAATAGATTTCGATTTTCAGACGAAATATTATTTGCATTTGTACTTCTTACAATGTTGAAATACCAAATAGAAATACAAAGGCCACCTTATTAATTACTAGTGCATTTTTTTGTGGTTTATATGTAGGTGAGTACATGTACAACAATATGACACAGCAGTGGAACAACAATCCGCAAAATCTGGACCACGTTGTTAAGCTTTCTCCACAAGGACCGCAACAAAATATGATGGCGATCCCTTCTTCACCAACTTTGGGGATGGGGATGAACCAGGGTACCTTTACTTATGAAGAGCTAGCTACGGCTACGGATGGATTCTCTCAAGCCAATCTTTTGGGTCAAGGAGGGTTCGGGTATGTACACAAAGGTGTGTTGCCTAACGGAACAATAATTGCGGTTAAGAGTTTGAAGTCGGGCAGTGGCCAAGGAGAGCGTGAGTTTCAGGCTGAGGTTGATATCATTAGCCGTGTCCATCATCGCCATCTTGTGTCACTTGTTGGATATTGCATTGCTGATGGGCAGCGGATGTTGGCATATGAATTTGTTCCCAATAAAACCATGGAATTTCACCTTCATGGTAAGCTTTTTTCACTCAGCTAATCAACATAGACCAGTTACTAAGCAGCTTCTCAAAGAAGTGTTTTTTCATGTAAATGTCATAGGATATATATATATATCCTCTCTGATTGTTTAAAGCTTTTAGAGTAGACGTATCATTAACATGGTATCAGAGCCAAATGTCTAGAATTTAAACTTCACCTTAGAAGGTCACACATGAGGGGTTGTGTTTGAGGATATATAAACGTGTGTGTGTGTACGAGTTACACACTTTATCTAAAGCATACCTGTAGTCAAATAATTATGAACAATTAAGGGTTGCTCATTTCTAAACTTGACGAATATTTGGGATGCAGGAAAGGGTCAGCCAGTAATGGACTGGGCAACCCGGCTCCGTATTGCTTTGGGATCAGCCAAAGGGCTTGCTTACCTTCACGAAGACTGTATGAGATCCTCTCCCTCCCTCCCTCTCTCTCTCCCTCTCTCTCTCTCTCTCTCTCTCTCAATTGCACTGTTGAATATATGCAGGTCACCCCAGGATTATCCATCGTGACATCAAGGCTGCTAATATTCTTGTTGACAATAACTTTGAGGCCATGGTATATATATTTTTCGGATCCTGTTGTCATAATACGGAATGATACTTTTGTTGCCAAAGCCTAATTAATCATTATTTGGTGATATTTTCTTTTCAGGTGGCTGATTTTGGATTGGCTAAACTAACAACAGACAATTTAACTCATGTCTCTACACGTGTCATGGGAACGTTTGGGTAAATGATACTAACCCTTTGGTTCTGATTAAGGTTGTGTGAAATTCATCATTCAGTGAGATGAATCAAGCTTTATATAGTTGAAGTATTACCTAAAGAAAGAATTAAATATAGGTATAAACAAGAGAAGTTAAAAGGGGCATTTCGGTGCTGGAATGACTAATAATTCACAGATTGTCCTAATGATGAATCAAGCAATGACATAGTTGAAGTGATACTTCAAGAAATAATTAGAAACATATTTTTAATTATTTTTATACCATCTAAGTTATATTTTTCACAACGGCTGCTAATATGGAGTACTGACATTATTGTACATTATTCTAATGGCCATTACATTAGGTGTAGTCGGTTCAAAGCACATTCTGTCAAAATATTTAAATTTCAGCAAAATCTTTATTTAAAAACATTTTGGATGTAAATGCAGGTATTTGGCTCCAGAGTATGCATCAAGTGGTAAGCTCACGGAGAAATCTGATGTTTTCTCGTACGGAGTGATGCTGTTAGAACTCATAACCGGACGGAAACCTGTGGATCCTACCAGTAAATACATGGAAGATAGCTTAGTAGACTGGGTTAGTACTTTTAACGCATTTACAGCGAAGTTGATATGTACTATGGTGAAGAATTTTTTTCAATGTTGCATTTTTCGTGTTAGATCACAGTCAAAATCTTCTATTTGCATGTGGTGAACAGGCTAGGCCTCTCTTAACACGCGCGTTGGAAGATGGCAACTATGATGAGCTGGTGGATCCACGGTTAGAAAATAACTATGTTCCCCATGAAATGGCACGCATGGTTGGCTGCGCTTCTGCCTCTTGTCGTCATTCTGCCAGAAGGCGCCCGAAAATGAGCCAGGTATGGAGGCCTAAGTTGCACTGCTCACATAAAAACACACACACACACACATAGAATGTAGATATAATAGTGTGTCCACAACTATCATTTTCTTTAAAATTCCTGTGGTATAAAATGGAATCAGTACTTAGTAGTAGTAACCATATATATAAAAACTACCTACACCAAAAGTGACCACAAGTAGTCCTAAAAGAGAGAGTACTTCAAAAGCTAAGACAAAATTTGGGCTCTTTTTGAATTTCAAGAACAAGTACATCTTTTCATTTCCATGGTGTTTCCGAATGAGTCAAATAATCGAGGGCTAGATTGTGCGCAAGGTTGGAGTGTCAACGGTCCCAGGGACCTTATATAGACCAAAACTGATTACTGTCTGGCTTTGGGCCATCAATCATAAGGATTTTGATATAATCTTGACATAATATATATATATATATATATGTCTTGAGGCATAGCTGTTCCAATGTGATCAATGGTGATTCTTTCTTACCCCTCAATTTGGTTCCACCTTGCTAGCATCTACATGGGAATACCTTTTTACAATATAGGTTTAATGAGATTATTTAGAACTCTATAAAGAGAGATACTAAACTGAACTCTATATAGGTTGAAGATCATGTTTATTAATCTGAACTCATTTGCTCAAATGTCAATCAATGAATGTCACAACAGATTGTTCATGCATTGGAAGGAGATTCAACGTTGGAGGACTTAAATGAGGGTGTAAAACCGGGCCATAGCTCGGTCTACACCTCGAGCGAGGGGTCATACGACACAGGTGCATACAATGCTGACATGATGAAGTTCCGGAAAATGGTGATGTCAAGTCAGGATTTCGATAGCAGCGAATATGGAGCAACGAGTGAGTACGGGCTCAACCCGTCCTCCTCAAGCAGCGATTCCCGGGATATGTCGGGTCCATCAGCTCTGGGAACCGCAGCAGCGGCAAAAACACGAAGCACGAATTCCAGGCAGCCGGCGGGGAATGCAGCAGTCCAGGGCACCACAGGAAGAAAACTATAGAACAACCTTACTACTGAGGCCTCAGTCATGGGATGACTATCTACCCAAAGGAAAAAGGCAAAAAAAAAAAAAAAAAGAGCAAAATGAGAGGACTATACACAACCCTTTTGGTGATTACACATTATTAAAATTTATTCATTATTCTTGAGTTGGTTATATTTAGAAAAATTCATTCTGAAGAGAGAATTTGAAAAATCCGGTGCAATTTTACGTTGGATCGCATGCATGAAATGTCTACATTTTGTACATGAAGATGATAATCCTGGAATTAACATTGAATTGATTACTCCTTCAATTTGATGGATCAGTATTAATACATACATTTACATAAAATGTTTGTATAATATATTTAGGAATGGCTCTCTTTTGCTCTATCTGGTTCTTCTACCCTATGCATTTAATCATTGAACTTTCAGCTTTTAAATAGCATATATACATGACTACAAGGGATTAAAATAGATCAAACTATTCAGGGCAAAAAAAAGAAAAAAGAAAAAAGAAAAGCTAAACTGATTATTTTGATACTTCATTTGTCTATATTGTAAGATTTCTGTATACAGAAACAGTACAGATTCTCTGAGTTTTGATGGTGCAAAATACACCATTTCACTGATTGTCATCATTTTTGCAGTGCTCTTTCACTTCATTTTGATGGGATTTATAAGATTAAGATAAATTTGAATGCCAAATTATAACAAAAGCATTTAAGACCAAGAGGGAAAAAACTGAATTCCAAATCTAGAATATATGAGAATCAAATTTTAATATATATTTTTTAATTTGTTGGTTCAAATGCTACACCTAAGAGGTGCTTATAAATAGAGCCTTTCGTGTGCTGAATTAAAATTCTCGAGTTGAACCATAGGGTAAATTACACTTACACCCCTTGAGATATGATTTATTACATTTTCACCCTCTATTCTTTGGATAATTATAGTTTCACCCCCTCTAGGTCATCAAAGCCCAATTCAGATGACAAAAAAAGTGAAATGACATATATACCCCTAGATATTATTCAATTAGGGTATAAAAAATTATATTTTTTGTCTGATTTGTTCCTAATCGTCCAATTAGGATGTAAAATTTGGGGCAAAATGAAAGCACTAATTTAGTAGATCGGAGCAAAAATATTCATAACAATAAAGTTGGGGGTATTTTAGATATTCATCTAGCATTGACATGGTTTGACCACACCGGAAGTTCATCCTATAGGATATTTGTTACAACTTACAAAATTGAGAGAATGAAATTGTAATTATCCAAAGGATAGAAAATAAAAATATAATAAATCATATCTTGAGGGGTGTAAGTGTAATTTACCCTAAATTTTAACATTGATAAATAAAAAGTGAAGAAAATGAAAACATGAAAACCTGTTCCACCCCGGAACTATCAAATCAGACCCTCCCAGAAGATTATAGAAAGAGAGTGACAAAAGAAAAAACTCTAATTTATGAGTTTATTCTTCAAATGATACCCTTCTATTATCACAATGATACCCTTCAATTAAAACAAGCACAAAACCAAAATAAATAAAAAGTCATTCTCTTTCCCATTTTTTATGTATATATATTTTATTATTTATATCGGACAAATCTAGAGTTAAAATCAGAATTTAAAAAGTCAAATTAAATTCATGTTCAAGGCTTATCAATTAAAGTTTTCCAACCACTATGTCATAAATGCAAGTTTTCTTTATTGCATTATTCTTTTAGGACAAAGTGTAAAAAATATCTCTATAGTATTCATTTTGATCAAATAATAACCTTATCGTTTATCATGGATAGAAAAATACGTTAATTATTAACAAATAGCTTTCTGTTATAATATTTTCCCGTTACTAGATCATTTGACTATCACATGACATAAGTTTATTAATGTCCAAAGTACCCGTAACATATACTTAATATTTTATTTTTTAATGTCCAAAGTACTCATAGCATATACCTAATATTTTATTTTTTAAATATATTTTATTTAATATTGAAGGGTATTTAAGTCCATTCGATCTGCCGTTAACGGCCGTCCGACACAAAATCTTCCTTTGAACAAAAATCGATTTTTAGGGGGTTATTTGAACTTATAGAGGATTATTTGAGCTTTTTCAATAGGTTTTTTTTTTTTTTTTTCAATTTCCCCCTTTTTTAATTTTATTTAATCCATTTTATTAATCTTTGCAGCATTCCTAATTACATTTTCGTTTAAAAAGAAGCGCGCGGACAAGGAAAAGAAATAATATTGGGAAGGTTTTCAATTATCCAAAAATCCAGTGGCGCAACTGCAATTTAGACAAATTTCTGGGGTTTTCAACTCGGTATGAACTCGGAGACGAGTCACGGGTCGAGTCAAAACCTGCATTGCCTTCCCGAGCGTCGATATAAAATAGACATATGAAACCCTTTTAGCTCTTTAAGTTTAGCTGCCGCCATCACATCACTCTCCTCTCTCAGCTCTATTATAAACACATATATATCTACACATATATATCTATATATATACATATCTGTGCAAATTCATGCGTTTATTCAAAACCCTAATTTGTTCCTCATCAATCAACGAGTGCATGCAAACTCAATCGTTTGATTGCAGTATTCCGATTCGATAGGCTCTGGAAACCCTAGGCTCGTCGGATCTCTGCAAAGATGGGGGACTTCAACGATGCCTTCATGCGCAACAACAACACCGCCGTGCAGGCTCGCGCCAAAGCGCAGAACCGCGCCAACGTTATGCAGCTGAAACTGGTATGATTCCGATCCGATTCGTTGATTTATTGTTGTAATTTTGGTATTATGTGGCTTTTGTGATGTTGAATTCGGTTTAAATTTTAGTGGATTGAAATAAACCAGAATATTATGTGATTAAGAATGCGACGAGACTGTGTTTGGTTACTGAGAAAACGAGAATGGAAAATAAATTTGATCTAGGGTTTTGTTCTATTGTTTCATCTAACACCCAAAAATTTCAATCCATTTCAAGCGATAATAGTTATGAATGACTAAATAAATAATCACATACAGCTTTAATAAATATATATATATATATATATATATATATATATATTTGTTTTTGATTGATAATTCTGTAATCAATGCGGCAATAATGCTTTTATGTTGAATTTATGCCCTTATGAATGTAGAAATCTATTTAGACTTGTGTGATGATTGATAAAGAAGATTATGTAACAATTATATGTATCCAATGTTAGAATGTGGTTTTGGCTATTGGTGAATAGTTCTTTCAGTTAATAATTTGCAAATTTCTAAATAATACAGATTGGGCAAAGTCATCCCACTGGGTTGACAAATAACCTTTTGAAGTTATTTGAACCTCGTCCTCCATTGGAGTTTAAACCACCACCGGAGAAGAGAAAATGTCCTCCATATACAGGTTATATCTCTACTCCTTGAATTTTATAAATTTTATCAACCTGACATGTGTGGAAGCTCCAAATTTAATTTCCCCCCCTTTTTTTGTCATTCTGCAGGCATGGCTCAATTGGTTAGTAACTTTGCCGAGCCAGGAGATCCTGAATATGCTCCACCTGTCAAAGAGGGCGAAACTCCGGTAATATGCTGCCTTCAGTGTGGAACTTGTTATTCTTAGTGATTTATATCTACGTTGATACAATTTTGCCTTTGATTGAATGACTCTGTTGCTCTTAGAATGTAATATTTATGGTTGTTCATATGGGTTTTTTTTATTCAGTTATCTATCTTATTTTCATTTGCTTTTATGCTAATGTCTGTTTAATACTATCAGTGATTTATATCTATGTTGATACGATTTTGACTTTGATTGAATGACTTTGTTGCTCAACTTGCTCTTAGAATGCAATATTTATGGTGGTTCGTGGGAGGGTATTTTATTCAGTTATCTACCATATTTTCATTTGCTTTTATGCTAATGATTGTTTAATCCTATATAGGGCAATGCTTGCCTCAGGTCATGTAAGGAGGAACTTCCTACATACATGTGGTGTGGTCCAATGAAAAACTTACTTGTGTTCTGGAACTTTAAAACTTTTACCATAATTTTAAAAAAATAATAATTTGTGAAGTCGATCAAATCTATGATTATGAAAAGATTTTGAAATTTATGGTAATGTTTTATATTTAACCACACCACGTGTAAATAGGAAGTTCCTCCTTACATGACCTGAGGCAAGCATTGCCCTACTATATATGTCCTGCCTCTCTATGTTGTTTAAGTGTGGTTCTTGTATTGGATTAATTGTGTATATCTGCATACTGTCTTGGAAAATACAAACACCACCAATACCACTTCAAGGAGATTTAACGCGTTTAATTACCAATTAAAGACTTTCAACTTTTAAACATGATGCATATTGGTGCTTATTAATTTATTTTGACCAAGTATTAGTATGCATGTGGCATGCACTGGCTGTTTCTGAGGCTAACTTGGCTTTCAATGGACAATTTTGGAGAGACTTCGCGAATGTTGAAGGAACATAATAATTTATGGACTTCAGAAGAAGGTTGCAAAAAAGCGTCTTACTATTGGGCTATAATATAATGTGAAATTCACCAGATCATAGTTTAAAGAAATTGTAGATGCTTTTCTAATGATTTTATGGGAAACTCTTTCTGTAGTGTACATACATATGCACTGATTTCATTCAAGATAGCTTGTAATTTTTATGTATTACAACCTAATCCATGATCTGCATTAGCGAACAGTGAACTGAGGTAAAAGTAAATATCTGTGGTGTTACTTCTACTTGACTAGCATTCGGAAAGCAAGTAGTTAGATACATGATAGGATGAATTACATCCTGGCACATCAATATTACCTTGTGCCACTAATAGTTGCAGGGACAGAATTGATTCAAATATTTAAAATCAGCACTTCCGTCAAATTCTGATGGTTCTTAGTTATGTGCTACACTACACACAAGAAGAAGATACACCTGTATATGATATGAAATCAAAGCTGTAAGTGATGGGTGCTAGGTGGCACATGATCACATTATACAATTATAGGAATTGTCTGTGTTTGTATCATAGTACTCCTTGGACTATAGCAGATAATCCATTAAATTATAATACATTTTTGCATTCTTCTGTAACTTGTTTCTGTTCTATATGTATCTTTGTTGATTATGTTTTGATGGATCTAGACACAAAGAAGGGCTAGAGTACATCAGTTACGGCTAGAAGAGGGTGCGAAAAAAGCAGCTGAAGAGTTTGAGAAATGTATAATGCTTTTTGCGTTTTTTAAGTTATAATAAACTTATTGAATTTGATATTGGTGATATTATTGGTTTAATTGTCTTAATAGTATCATTATTTTTTGTGCAGATGATCCAAATACTGACCCAAATATATCTGGCGATCCATACAAGACATTGTTTGTGGCTAGGCTTGTAAGTCCTATTCTCCAATAATCAAATTCTAAGTGTGTTTCCAATGCTTTGCTTGGTAGTAATTGATCATATATATGTTTGTTTGCAGAATTATGAGACGACAGAGAGTAGACTCAAAAGGGAGTTTGAGGCTTATGGGCCTATCAAACGGGTAGGTATTATAGAGCTTCCCAATGGGGGCTCAGGTTATTACCTTTTGGTTCGGTAAGAGATTCACGTATGTGGTAGCAATATTAACATATATATATGAAATTTCCAATCTGGAAGTTATATAATGCTAAGCTTTTTAATCATTATATTTTATCTATAATTTTGTTTGAACTTTTTTGTTAATTATTATATCACATTGGTTTTTCTTATAAGATATATTGTGATTATTTTATAAAATCATAGTGCAAAACATGTCACAATGACAAATTGACGATACTCAATCTTTTTATTTGTAGAGAAGATGTCAGAGCCAAATTGCTATTAAATCATGACTTGGGCTTAGTAGTGACTCTAAATATAGTGTTAGCCTGGTGAAAACAGAATCTTTTTCCTCTCTTTCTAATAGTGCATTAGTCTTGCCAAATAAATTCTCTCTTTATGCGAAGTACATTACTCAGTGGACGATGGAGAAATATCCCAATATAGAGGTGTTTTCAAGATATATCATGTTTATTGAGTAAATCCACTAAACAATATGATTTCCATATGCTTGTTCTTTATAATTTCATTTTTATAACTTCGTATTGAGGATGCATCAAAGTTGTCAAACTTTGTGCTTAAATGGTGAGCACAACTGGTGATATATAGTGCACATTCGATTTGGCACTTACACCAAGTTTAAAATGGAGAATAAGCATCACTTTGCCCTGAATATAACATTGAGCTGGTAATAAATTGCACAGGTATCATTGCTTATTTGCCTCTTCTAGTGTAGTTTCTATTTTCATAAGTTGTACGATATAGTTGGTTTTGCAAATCACCTTGGGGCTTGGGTGTACGTTTTTATAGTAAAAGCTATTTTATATAGCATTAAGGTTCAACTTTTAAGCCGTGTGCCTGGTAACTGGTAAGAGAGATTCATTTCTTCCCCAAATAGTGTTTTTGGTACTTCGGTTTTCTACGAATTCAATCTAGAGATGGTGCTTCCTACTGCATGGAAAAGCTGAACACTTTAAGTAAAGCAGACGGTGATGGACTGTGCCTTTTGGCTTTTATTTTGAAGCGAGAAAAGGAGATTGACAACTTTTTCCTGCACTGGGTAAAACATGGTGGGAGTATTAGTATCTCATTCTCTTCTAATTTAATTTGTAGTACGTGATTTTACTGCTACTAAAATTGTACTTTTGGCTTTAAAGGCTGTCAAAAAATATCAGCAGTTGAGGAGATATCTGGTATTTCACTTATTATTTATAATTACTTTCGGTTTTTAAAATAAATTTCCCTGGTAAGGGGACGTAGTTTGTCTGGCAATTGGTAAATTGGCTGCATTCTTCAGTTTTTCTGCAACTCTAGCAGTGGTGGTGATGCATCTCGCCTGGGAAGCTGTTTGATTTAAAGGTGAGCACGGCTAATTAGGCATAATGCCTGTCTGCCGTGCCATTAGGATTTATTGTTTTAAACTATTACAATACACACTTAATTGGTAAAGTTAACAGGCAAAAGAAATCTGTTTATTGCTGCAGAATTATGTATTTTCTATGGCAGTGGCTTATTTATCTTTTTCTTGGATTTTCAGATACGATTGATTGCAGATAAAGAATCAAATAAACCCAGAGGCTATGGTTTCATCGAGTATATGCACACACGAGATATGAAAGGTTTTCCTTTGATTGAATCTGTATATTGGTCTCTATATCATCTATTTTAGATAAGGTTTGAGAGTGCGGTTGTATATTTTATACATACAGCTGCATATAAACAAGCTGATGGGAGGAAGCTTGATAATAGAAGGGTGCTTGTGGATGTTGAACGTGGTAGAACTGTTCCAAACTGGCGGCCTCGCAGACTTGGCGGTGGACTTGGAACAACCAGGGTTGGAGGTGAAGAAGTAAACCAGAAGCATTCTGGAAGGTAATTAGCCCAATTGCAACATGTTCACAAACTTTTGTGCATGATGAGAGGAACCACAAATTGTATTCGGTAGGGCATTAGTTACTTAGTAATATGAATGTTGGAGAATGATAATAAAAATGGAATGCACTGTACATGGAGGTAGCCGAGAGATATCATCCATGTTCTGGAAGTTAAACCATCATAAACAGTTTTTTTTTTCACTATTTTGTTTTTATATTTTTTGGTTGTGAAGTTAGTTTTTATTAGAAACAATTGTGATTGTGCTTGAGGTTGCGTCTGTGTGCTTTTATCCCTTACAGCCAGTACCACCACCACAAAGAACCCCCCCCCCCCCCCCCCCCCCCCCCCCAAAAAAAAATAGAATTTGCATTTTCCTTTTTGGAGGCTAAGAGATGGAGTTTCCCACATACCTTTTTTCCTTGTTGGCCCTTCGAGTGTAGACACAGCTTGCTCTTGAAGTGTTAATCTTTATGCAAATGCTATGAAATTTGCAATCTGAAAATATTATTTATGATGAAAAATAACTCGAGTAGTTGATCATCTTTATTTTCCTCGTTGAGTGGCGTTATCGAGTGCTTTGTAATATGCTGAGCAACTATAGTACAAAAGTAGTGATTATGCATGTTCTGGCTGTTATTATTTTGTGAAATGTAATGTGTGTGCTTCTTGCTCTTCTTTCAATCCTCAGAGAGCTACAGCAGTCAGGAGGACAACCTCGGTCTGAGGAGCCAAGGATACGAGATGATCGGCAGGGAGAGAGGTAATATTTCCTGCAACTTTTCATTTTTCTTTTGTTCAAATGTAAGAACCTGTCTGAGGATAGAAACGACACACAGAGTTATTGAACCAGACATGTAGGGGATGAATTCATTGATTCGGTAATACTAGATTGCTTTTCAACAGTAAAATATTGTGTTTCCAGTAACCATATATTTTTCTTTTCTTTTTTGTTTTTTGACTTGGGTGCACAATAAGTTAGTTTAGTGAGAAAAATCATATGTACTAAAAAACGGGTAAGCCTTTAACAGAATCCAGGTTAGATTATGGAGGTTATATGAGATCTTATTAGATCCTCGCCATGTCTTTCTTGTGTCAGCATATGATATTTTTGGTTGCTGTTGAATAAAATGTTCCAGGGACAGGGAAAAATCCCGGGAAAGGGGAAGAGACAGAGAGAAGGGACAGGAGAAGTCTCGTGAACGATCTCATGACAGGCCAAGGGATCGTGATCATAAGGAGGATAGGCACCTCAGAGATCGGGACAGGAACCGGGACAAGGAGAGAGACCGAGGTCGTGATCGTGACCGCACACGTGACCATGACCGTGATCGTGGTCGAGATCGTCGGGACAGAGACCGTGATCGGGAGCGTGAACGACCTCGAGAAAGAGAAAGAGATAAGGAAAGGGATTATGAAGTCGGGGAACCTGACCATGACAGCAAGCGTTCACGTGATAGGGAGTATGACTATGACCAGGTGGAACCAAAACGTGATCGTGACAGGCATGGTGAAAAGGAGTCTAATTATGATCCTGCTGAGCCAGAGGATGATCCTGGTTGGTACGAAGAGTCTGGACATGGGCATAGGCGTCCAAAAGCTGAATACTATGAAGGGCGGGGTCAATATGATAAGATGGATGCGCATCCTGATCAGGACCGATATGATCTTCCTGATCGTGATAATGATCAGTTTGACGAAATGGAGGATGACTACCATTATGATCGAGCGGCATCTGAGTCACATGAAAGGGACAGGACTCGAGATTTGGATCGCGAGTACCGTCGCTCAGAGAGGTCACTTTCTCGTGGGGATGAGTACTAGGGAATACTTAATAATGCCTGTCGTCCCAGCCTGATTGGTAAGGAGACAAATGTTTGCTTGTGCCTTTTAGTCTTGTTGTGTTCCTGTCCCAACCTTCTGTTTCTTATTTGGACCTATATTGTGTGGTTGAATACTTCACTGATGGGAGCTGTGTAAGGATTTCTGCTTGTTTTTGGTACTTCCTGTTACTCATTTATCTAATAGTTGCAACCTCAGACCTGCAATTTTAAGTTTTTCACCGTGGGAACTAAATTTGGACCATGAAATGTGCCTGTGCTAATTCGTGTCAATTTCTGTTTGCCGTTCGGTGGCCTTGAATTGTTTTAAGTGGTGTCACCGAAATGAAAACCTTAGCTAATTCCTGAATTCCTTCGTTCGGCATTTTATTTATTTCATTTCATTTCATTTCATTTCGTATGAAAGAGCTGCTGTCTGAGAAAGTTATCTGGCCTTTTATTTATTTCATATCATTTTGAATGAAAGAGCTCTTGTATGAGAAAGTTCTCTGACATGGCTAGCTTCTATTAGCAAAATAGATGAAGAAGTTGCATATATTCTTATCCAGATATTGACTTGTACTGGTACTGTTGCTGTATAGACTACTTGCAGATTGAAACATTCTGCTTTGGGGATTCAATTAGTATTTATAGCTGATCTCATTCACTTAGTGTTAAGGGACAGATGATGGTGGTGCTGGTTATATATATATATATTTGTAATGACTATTTACATCATGCATCACTCACATTCATTAGTTGATATGTTGGGGTTATAACTGAGATGATACTAGAGAATGGTAGTTGCTTACCACAGGTTTTGGCATGGTTGAGGACTATATGGTCCATGCTGGTCACAACTTCGACATTCAAATAATTATATCAGATTTGTTCAAACTTTTGTTTGTAAAAGTTTGTGTTGAGTTGGTGATCATGGTTGGTATTGTCGGATAGATTACGTATCACTCGGTTTATAATGCTTTGAAAAGATACTATTACTCACCTGAAATTAACATGCTTTGAAAAGATACTATTACTCACCTGAAATTAACATGTATCACTCGGTTTATAATACTTTGAAAAGATACTATTACGAAAATACTCATCTGATATTAACATTATCACTCGGTTTATAATGCTTTGAAAAGATACTATTACTCATCACCTTATGCTCATTTTTAAGATCAACATTATTCGGGTTTGTTATACTGTTTTGTCATTTGATGCTCATTTTTAAGATCGATATTATTCGAATTTGTTATATTGTTATTACCGTATTCGTGTCACTTTTAAAATGTGTAGATTTATAACCGAATTATTGTTTATGATCAAACTTGTTTTTTTAATTATTCACAATACTTTCCCACTTACAAACTTGAATGCTAACATGATCTTCCTAAAGTGTACCAACAGTTGTTGTCTCTCGTTCCTTACGTAGTATCGCAATAAGCAGGTTTTTTTTTAAAAAAAAAATAGATACTTCACCGCCATTAATAGGCAGACCTGCTTGGTTGTCCCTTGTCACTCTTAAAACAATATTCAAAATTTCAGAGACCTATAATTCTTCTTTAAAACAAAAACATTTTAAATCAAATTTCTAAGAAACTCCTATTAGAAGGAGCCAAGTGCCAACCAGTAACCCGTTTCGTATGCGCTTTGTTTTTAGCCGTAACAAAACAGACATTTTTGTTATAAGGTTTTTGTAGTCAAAATCGGAATCATATTTGGTAACTTAAATTTGAATCTGTTTTAAGTTTGACAATTAGCTATAGTATTGAGGCAAATAGTGCAAAACACATAAATCAATTGGTGTTTTTTTTCCGAAATGTTTCAATCACGTTACTGTACAAAACAAAACATACTGCACCAAACATACTTTAATTTAAGCATTACTTTCCTACCGAAAACAGAAACATCCAAAACAGGCCCTAAAAACATATAGGGTGCGTTTGGAAAGCCTGTTTTTTGTATTTGTTTTCTGTCTTCAAGTATAAAAACTGTTTTTGTATTTGTCTTTGTTTTTTCAGGAAAAAACTAAAAACAAAAAAGCGTTTGGATGAAGGTGTTTTCACCACTTTTATTTGGTGAAAATTGTATTTTATGAATTTGGTGTTTTCATTGTTTTTACCACCTAAATAGTGAAAAAACTCAAAAAACAACTAAAAGTTGTATTTGGTGTTTTCATCACTTTTACACACTATTCACAGAAAACAGTTTTCTTGGGAAAAAAACAGTGAACAGTAAACGCGTTTGCCAAACGTGTTTTTTTTTTTAGTCTTGTGAACAGTAAAAAAACAAAAACAAAAAACAGGGTATCCAAACGGACCCATAAATTTAAACAATTTTAATTTTCAGTTCCTGAAATTTTGCTGGTCAATGCCAGATAGGTAATTAACCCGAAAAAGAGAAAATAAATAAATAAATCTGTTATGTGATAAACGACCAATAAGCACCCAAAACGACATCTCTTTGGTTCCAATGTAAATATGTGACCGTTCTAGGGTAAACTCAAAAACTTCAATTTCCCGCCAAAACCCTATCCCTCAATAAACTAATAATTTAGCAGTCATTCATAAAGTAACCTTTACCAAATTGCCTCTTCATTTCTCTGCAACCGTCTCTCTCCCTCTCACTGGTTGAACTTCTAGCTCAATCCCCCTAAATTTCACACACACAGACACACAAAACACACACACACGCACATTCTCTCTCTATATTTCTCCCTATCTATATCTAGATATATACGTATATGTAATTGAAACCCTAGCGTTTTTGCATTTTCAGCTTAGGGTTACGATTTAGAAGCTCAAAATGGTGGCCGATGAGGGAGTGAAGAACGAATCTGATGCTGCTTCTGTGGATTCTCCAACATCGGTCCTCGCAGAAGAGGTTTGCTTCCATTTTACACTTGTTAATATATATATACAGATACACACACACATATATATATATATATGCATACATATATTTGTTTAGTTGTTTTTTTATGTAATGGGCCTTTTGGCGTCCCTAACTTGTGGGTGTATACAAGAAAATAGTGCTTTATTTGCCTTCACTGTTCGTGTTCTTTTCACGACCTAGTGTGTGTTTCTTGTTAGCCCTTTTTATTTGACCGTTATTTTTTTGGGAATATAGCTTTGTTAACTTGGTCTGTAATCTGTATGGTTAGAGCGACTCTTTCTAACTCTCTACTTTCTTATTCATTATTATTATTATTATGAAAAATCACATGTCAACAAATATTTAAATAATAGATGAAAGGCACAACCAGGATTAATAAACACATAATTATTTTGCAATTATCACACATTATTATTTTATTTGACAAATAGTCAAGAGATGTTCTTATATAAACATGTTTAGACAAATATAGAAAACTTACATTTGCATTTTGTGATATGTGAGAAATCAAATTTTGAAGTAAGAGGATACATCATATTTTTTTAACACTACTTACAATATACTACAATTAATTAGTACATTAGGCCAAATTTGTTGTGTGTGGAGATTCTTTTATAGTTTTCAGAGGCATAAATATTTACTTGCTCTATCCCAAATGAAGAGTATATTTTTGGGAGGCAGTTTTTACTGTTTTTTTTTTAATTGTTAGAGCTAGTGAATAAATTTTCAAATGTACCCTTCTATGGTAGAGTGATATAATGATTCATTTGTTTTTTGTTTGGTGGTGTGTCCACAATGATGAATAAATCAGGGATGTCAAGAAAGACAGTGATAGCCAAAAAGGGAAAGCACAATCAATTGCATTTCGTTCTCTTTGGTTGTCATGAAAATGTAATTATAAGATAAAGAGACCTTTTTGTAGACCATTTCTCTAAGTCTTGTTGATATGTTTTGGGAAAAAAATGGAGTTTTAACTTCAGGTTCAGTTTGAAAACTAAGTTATGTGGATCAGTGCAGTGGTTAAGACATTCAGTCTGATGCAGGGTTATAATGTGTGGTTGTGTGTTCATTTAGTGTAGAACGTAGTACAGCAATTTCTATAGTGTCGTGTGTCTGTGTATATGTGATCAGATTATCACCCACAATCACACATCAGAAATTGCCCACTACAGAGCTCGAACACCTTTTCTCTCCACTTTCAGGGAGGCAAGCTTCTACCAGTGGACAAGTGGCCCATTAGCAATAGCGGTAATTGCTGTTAGCTGATTATTTCTTGTTTGTTGCCGATATACAAAGACCAAACCATGTTTATAATCACTTATGTAGAGGTGTTCAGTGACCATTCTTAATATCAACTTTACATGCTGACTTTCAGACTTTTCCATTAACGGGACCAGTGTTGTATGTGTGTTTTCGTTACTTGTTTATGTATTGTTACATTGTTTGTTTCTTCTGTTATCTTTGAGTTGTAGTTACAGGGTTTGTTTCCTTTCCCCATGCCCTTTAACCCCATGAGAGTATATATTGTTCCTTGACCAATCACTGTGCTACATCTATTTGTTCCGCTCAATCTAAGGTAATAGAAAGGAACTTTCTACTACACTCAAAAAAAGAATGATAATTGTCAATCTTAAACATCTTGAAGAGTCCTAATCCAAAGGTATATGGCTAGTTGGTGAGGTTAGTCTATACAGCACATCATGAGAGAGTCTGTCCATCACATCCATAGTGTTTGTTGATCTTTTTGGGTGTCAAGGTTGTATGCTTTGTTACATGGACTAGGTTAGGAGTGTCCGACACGGGTATGTATCCTAGTGCCGGACATGTCAAATGTCTAATGAAAGGACATATGGACACGGCTAAATAATTATTTTATTTAATGTTTTTATTTTATTCTTTAGTGTACAACAATGATTTTATCAAATATAGTGTTCAAACTAGACATTTCAGTCATTTGAAGTAATAAGATAGCATCATGGAACCATTTGAATCGAAATCTATATAAATGTCCTACCAAATGTGTCGGACAAGTGTCCATACCCATGTTCGACTAATATGTGTCTGACTAATATGTGTCGGACACGGGTACTTCACCTACTTTAGAAGAGTCCATGTAACATAGGTTGTATGTTATGTTTCAACATCTTACATTACTTTTTCTTATATATTAAAAAATTAAATTATGTTTTCTTCTTCGGTAGGTATATTTACATAGTTTATCTGTTCCTGTCATATTTGAGTTTCAGTTGGAAAGTTTCTTCCTCTTCTTTTTTTCCGTTGCCCCGTTTATTCGCAGGGTGCTGTGTGGGTTTGAGTCTATTCAGTTTCTCCTCTACTTGAAATATGTACTTTTCCAGTCCAACACCTTTAATCTTAGACATTAACTGTTCCATGTAGGATATCTGCAAGGAGAAAATTGGAGTCAAGTTGGAGGAAGAAATTCTTCTGGATGGGAAAAATGGAGATTCTTCTCTCATATCAAGTGTCAAGGCAGAGGAGGAAGAAAAGATGCTGGAAACCAGGGTGAAGGAAGAAGAAAGAATGAATGAGCCTGAGGCACAACCCTGCTTGAATGACAACCAGTTCACTAAATTGGATGAGCTTCTAACAAAAACCCAGCTTTACTCAGAGTTTCTGCTGGAGAAAATGGATGACATCACCTTTGTATACTCTGATGCTTATTTCTTCAAGAAATTTCTAGGTGATCATTAATGTATTTCATTACTGATTTAGTTATTATATGGACTTTATTGGTAGAATGGAGTTGAAGAAGATGTTGAACCCGTGAAAGAGAAAAAGAGAGGCCGTGGTTCAAAAAGGAAAGCAGTAACAGATGCTAAGACGGTAATCCCCTCTTATCTTTTGAGATTGATTTCAAAATTTAGTTTTTACTATTACCTGAAAGGCTGGAACCTTCTTCTTAGATCCCCAACATTGTGTGAACTTGAGTCACTTGACATGGATGTGGTTATATATACTCGAGTACAGAAAACATCTCACATATCTTTTTGTATCATAAATGTCATATACATTGTATGTCGTTTTGTAAGGTTCTTTATGATATTTCATTCTCATTTATGTAGAAAGTTGATTGTGGGTTCCATTGTTGTTAACATGATTATTGGCTTTGATATATGATTTGAGGGCATTGTCATCTTGAATGATTGAAGGCACTACTTATTATTCTGTGGTGTATTTTGTTAATCCCATGTATCCTTCCCCCACCCCCCCTAAATCCATGTATCCATTTTATTATAGCTATTTTTAAGACTATGATTAGGATTTTATAAGCCTTATATTTATTGTATTATGTTGGATCTCTGTGGGTTAGTACCCTCTGGAGCCCTTGATTAAGTTTCAGTTCTGCAACTATGAAGTTATCTTACATGCACTTGAGTGCATGCATCTGGTGACGTGTCTTTGTATTTTTCAAATCCCCCAACCAAAGGTGCAAGGAAACATTGGACAGTGCTCAAAATATATAATTTATAGTTTTATCTATATTTGTTGAGTTAAAATGGCGTCTTTATCAGGGTCAACATGTATTATTTTGTTGTTTTGAAGGGTAATTTAACAACACAGAAAATGATAGGACAGCTCTATGGATAACCTTTTTGGCGCATGTCAACAAGACCTGTTAGACTCATGCATCATACCTATAGCCAATTGTCTGCCCCCATTTGTACTTCGTCTTTGTCCACAGAATTTTCTCCATTGCTTATTCAGTTTCTTTCTAAAATGCTACATTTTTTTGGCCTGAATGGTCTGTGACAAAATGGTGATAATTTACAGAGGAATGCAAAAAGAGCAGTTGTGGCAATGCTTACAAGGTCGCAAGAAGGCACTGCTCCAAAAGATTTGAGACTCACAGAGGAGGAGAGAGCTGAGAAAGAGCAGGCTGAACTTGTTCCTCTGTTGACTGGTGGAAAGTTGAAGTCCTACCAAATTAAAGGTGTGAAATGGTTGATATCTTTATGGCAAAATGGGTTAAATGGGATCCTAGCGGATCAAATGGGGCTTGGAAAGACAATTCAAACTATTGGCTTATTTGCACACTTAAAAGGCAAGGGATTGGATGGCCCCTACTTAGTTATTGCTCCTCTTTCTACCCTCTCAAATTGGGCGAATGAAATATCTAGGTAATCTTTTCTTTCTTGGCGATTTATTGAATTAGCTGATTCCAAGTAGTTGAAATTAAAGCTGAATTGTCACCCTTCCCTTTGTTATTTAGAACACTGCTATTTGTTGTGACGGCCTCTTGTACACTAATAAGATGTGAGATATCATCATTCATGGTGGACCTCATAAGGGGTTGTGAGTGTTGCGGCAGTCGCCTGTCACAACAAATATACATATCATTTTATTGATGATTAATATTTATTCATTTTGAATATTTCCTTTAAAAGGTTTGTTCCGTCGTTGAATGCAATTATCTACCATGGTGATCAGAAGGAAAGAGCTGAGATAAGGAGGATACACATGCCTAGAACAATAGGCCCCAAATTCCCCATTATAATTACTTCATACGAGGTTGCTTTAAATGATGCGAAAAAGTACTTGAGACATTACCAATGGAAATATATTGTGGTTGATGAGGTATATCAAGTGTGTCCATGAATATTGCATTTTCAAAACATGTGTGAATTTTGTATTCTAAGGTTGGGCAATTGTACTTTTGATATGTAAACTATATATTTCTTTCTGTAGGGCCACAGATTAAAAAACTCAGAATGCAAATTATTCAAGGCACTGAAGTTGTTACCAGTTGACAATAAGCTTCTATTAACTGGTACTCCTCTACAGAACAATTTGGCTGAGCTTTGGTCCTTGTTGAACTTTATTTTACCGGATATATTCTCGTCCAATCAAGAATTTGAGTCATGGTAAGTGCCTTGGCCTACTCCATTAGTTATGGTTTTCTCATGAACTTGTAAATGAACCCCTAGCATATGTTAAGTGGAAATTTGTCATCTTTTAGTATTTTGATTTAAGTTTTAAATCCTTTTGCATTGGAAGATATATGGAATTCTTAGTAATATAAAGCTACGATGAGGGCGTTGTGTGAGATCACATGAGAGAGCCTTCACAATTCTAACTTAGTAGCACCAAAATAATTACTGTCGGTTTTGGTATCAATTTCAGACAATATCGTAAACATACACAAGATGGTTCTGGTATCTTAGTAGTAACCATTCATAATCTGTCATGATGAATGCAGATTTAGCTTGTGTAAGTTTTAGGACAAAAGATCAAGTTTAGTTATACAAATCTCAATAATGAAGAATAAAATCATTTCTTACATTTTTATTATAGAGTGATTTTTTAAAACCTGTAATTTTGTTTTGGTGTATTTTTCATCTATGTCTGAATCGTGAAGCATCGGTTATGCCTGTTTGGTGCATAGTTTAAGCTGGTTCTTACTTGTGTAATACCTTAGGCTATTATGCAAAGTGGAGCTTGTTAATGTGGAGCCCTATCTTAATTTATGGATAAATTGTGTTATGAACAGTGTTGTGATGAAGTTCGGAGGCACAAAATTTTGCCTTCTATTTAATTATTTTATCATTCAGCATTTATTAGAGTCGAACAAATTTTTAATTATTTATTTAAAGTTCTTCTATTCTTTTACATTTGCTTTAGTCATTGTTCAAATTTGTTATTTATGGCACATTAAAGAAACCCTACGCATTCTTTTGCAACTATACTTCTAATTATTTTCACTCCTTTGTACAGTTGGAAATCTTAGAGTTTGGGAGCCCCCCCCCCCCCTCCCCTCCTTATGTACCTTTCATAACTACCCATGATCCCCTTTACCCTACCGTGCCGATTGTACCACCTTATTGCCCAAGACTTTTAAATCCTTTGTACAGTCTGATGGGCAGTTTTGCTAGAATAGGCAATAACAAGATCACTGTATTAGTAAATGAAAAAGCTAAAGATTTAAGAATGTAAGGCACAATGAGTAGTTTTCTTAGGGTGCGTTCACTAACGTGGAACGTTTCTTGTTTCTATTCTCACCTACCAAAAAGTATAAACAAAAACAAAAATCACGTTTAATAATCTGTTTCCATTCTCAGTTATTGAGCAACGTTTCTCATGTTTCTATAGAAAAGTGAAAACGTTAAAAGGTGTTTCTCTTGTTTCAGCCACTGTAGCAGAGAAACGTTCCCACAAATGTTACCACATATGCACTATTCATTTAGAACAAACTTTATATGTTATGAACATCAATTAATGTATTTTTAATTAATATAAAATATATAAAATTTTATATACTAGTTTGAGTAATTTTTGAGACAAAAATATATAATTTACTATATATATATCTTTATTTATTTTTAATACTAACATATTAGCAAGCACTAGATATCTACTATATTATGTTGCCCTTATTTTTTTTAGTTAATATAAAATTTGAATATATTACATACAAAATTGTTATAGAATTTTTGTGAAACAAATGTTTTATTAAACACTATTTGTTCTTGTTCTTGTTAACTACCAACTACTCTAAAAACTTAAACGTGAAACAACAATTTTTCAACAAAGGGTGGCGGCAAGGGTGCGAACATGAGACCTTTGGCTCTGATACCATATTAACTATCAACTACTCTATAAGCTTAAGCTGTTAGAGAGGGTGTAACTTAAATATTTATATCATTCAATAGTTCTCAACATTGTGAGAATAGTAACGATTAATATCATTTCTATTTCTTGTTCCCAATAAGAGTAGAAAAACAGAAATAAAAAATGTTGCATTTTACAATAAATGCCTTGGGTTAAAGTGATGGTTTACTTGCCATGTCTGATAATCTTGTTTATGTTACATTTTCATGTTCAGGTTTGATTTTTCCGGAAAGTGCAACAATGAAGACACAAAGGAAGAAGTGGAGGAGAAGAGAAGAGCTCAAGTATACATTTTTGCTGACTGCACATTTTACTGTTCTAATACTTTATTTGCATCTTATGAATAATACTAGGTAATTTTGATGCCTGCAGGTGGTGGCAAAACTTCATGCTATATTGCGACCTTTTCTCCTTCGAAGAATGAAGGCAGACGTTGAACAGATGCTCCCTCGCAAAAAAGAGATTATCTTATATGCTAATATGACTGAGCACCAAAAAAAATTGCAGAATCATCTCATTAATAAGACCCTGGAAAATTATTTGCTAGAGAAGGCACAAGTTGGTAATGAACGATTTTTGCTTCAAAACCGCATTATATACCTTATCACCCATTAACAGCAAAGAAATTTAATGAGTAGACTCATTCATTTGTCACCAATTGCTGAAATTCGTTTTTGTTGCTTAGCTGTATCGGAAATGATTTCATGTGAAAACATTGAATTAGACAGTACCGTTTCTGGATGGTACTTTTGAAAATTAAAAGCAAAATTTACTTGTAAATGGGTGGCATCCCATAGTTTGTAAGGTTTGTCTAATTAACAGCACATGACCAGAAGAGGGGATTGATGCCAAGGCGTCCTCGAGAATAATCTACTTTGACATATATTCTAAATGCTTTCTGATCCTTCATTATAGTGGTGTTAGATTGGTGATCAGGCATATTTCAGGACTCGATATGGTTTTGTACTGTCCTGCTATCATGTAACCAGATTAACAGTTTTGTGTTATGGTCCTCACTTCTCATGAATTTGACTAAAATTGGCCTTGGATGAAATAATAATGAGTTAGTCTTGGATGTTCATGAATTCAGTCCATTTGTCTGCACTTTGTTGGTTGATGGACAATCGGTTTGATGGTTCAGTTCTCTCATTTTTGACATTTTTATTTATTTATTATATTTTGTAATATTTGTCGCTGACTTTTTTTATATATATAAAACTGCAGGATGTGGTATGAAAGGCAAGCTTAATAATCTGATGATTCAGCTTCGGAAGAACTGCAACCATCCTGATCTCTTAGAGTCAGCCTTCGATGGCTCTCGTATGTATTTTGCATATCAATTAGATCTAAAATAATGGATTCTCTATAAATTTATGCAATTTTGTCTTGCTTGTCATTTTTACAGTTGACTATCCACCACTAGAACAGATTGTTGAACAGTGCGGCAAATTTCACTTGCTGGACAGATTGCTGGCAAAGCTATTTGTTCTCAAGCACAAAGTGCGCTTAATTTGTTATTTATTTATGTTTTCTTCTGTTTTTCTATATCATTCTAATAACCTTCTGTTATATTGTCAATCAGGTTCTAATCTTCTGCCAGTGGACTAAGATATTAGACATACTTGAATACTACTTCAGTGAAAAGGGATTTAAGGTTTGTAGAATTGACGGTAGTGTGAAATTGGCAGAAAGAAAGAGACAGGTAAGGACTACCTCTTAACATGTGATATTGCTCCAAGTCATTTTTATAAACTAATTCAACTTTGGAGAAATTTGGTGTTCTAAGTGAAGTGTTTTGATTTATCCATACTATCAGAATGTAAACTCTTCAGTTTGGTTAGCCTCAGTGGGCTGATCCTAGTGGTGACACTGTTTCTCATAATTTTCAGACAATCGGTATACTGGTTATCTTGGGAATTTTATTACGTAAATTTTCCAGATAGGTTGTGATACACGGTCACTTATGGAAAATGTTAGTGTTTGTATGCATGTATGAGTGCAACATGCGCTTGTTCCTTTATTTTTCTTTTTCTCATAGTTCCACATCAAGTAGTTTTGATGTTTCCTTGATAAGCTTACAAGCCTACACAATACGTTTAGTCTCATTGTTGCTGCCTCTTGTCCTTTCGTTTAAAATAAACTTCTGTCCATGCTTTTATCTATAGCAAGTTTACTTAAAATTGCAAAACTGCCCTTGTTTCAGATCAGTGCCACATAAGAAAAAAGAGAATTTGATGAACCATCTACGGTTTTAGTGATTACCTGTTTTTTTTTTGGTCTACAGATCAATGAGTTCAATGACCTGAACAGTACTTACAGAATATTTCTCCTCAGCACTAGAGCTGGTGGGCTGGGTATCAATCTCACGGCAGCTGATACCTGCATTTTATACGACAGTGACTGGGTACCTTCCTCTAACCATGATTTTCTCTATTTCTTGTGTTTCTGTTTTGGTCTTTTTGGCCCTTTTCTTTTGAGGGACTTGACGTTCTTGGTTTATCATATTTCATTTCCATCCCAGAATCCCCAAATGGATTTACAAGCGATGGATCGGTGTCACAGAATAGGTCAAACAAAGCCTGTTCATGTTTACAGGCTGGCAACAGCTCAATCTGTAGAGGTACCTTTATGCTTGTTCCTTTAGTTTTTATATATAGTGCAATTTGCTATTCTACTTGTAATGGGAACAGACTGAGGAAATATATGATATCAGGGTCGAATTCTGAAAAGAGCTTTCAGTAAGTTAAAGCTTGAGCACATCGTTATTGGGAAAGGGCAGTTTCAGCAAGAAAGAACTGCGCCTAGCAGTACAGATCTTAACGAGGTTTGTGATATCTGTTTTCCTATCTTCAATCATGTGATATGGTATTGTTTTGCTTGCTCAATAGTCCTCGAATGTCATACTGTAGTCTCTGTTGGACAATGTGCTTATTAGATAGCAAGTTGATTTAGCTTTATCTATGATGCATGGTATGACTTGTTTGTGTATTTCTACTACTTTGGTATATAATGTATCTTTTCTATTTTCTAAAATAGACAAATGAACAGTTGTTGACACAATTCAGTAGTCCTGCAGTAAGTTATTTACAGAATTTTCCACTCAATCAAAATTATTTTTTCTGCTCAATTATTGATTCTGCTGTGTTCTTAGATGTTCTCTCAGAAAGTTCAATATTTTTAAAAGCTTAATATATAGACAGGCTAGTTCAATATTACGAAATTGGTAGGCATTAGTAATGGATGACTCACCCTTGTTGTATGCAGGGCCAATTCTATATCAGTGCATATGCAAGTTTAGTTCCTGCTTTATTCGAGAACATAATATTCTTCGACTCATTTACTGCTGATATGTTTGATTCCTTCATTTATATGCCAAAAAGATTATACTACTATATTCATTACCCATATCTGTGAACCGTGTGTTTATATTATTTTTGTCGATGTTTTGTCACTTCTGTTGTGTTTCCTTGTGATGTTCCATATGTGGTTTTTTCGAGTGATCAACTGTTTGAATAACGAAGTTGAATGATTTTCTTGGCAATAATTGATTAAGCATGTAATGCAGCTGTATCACTTTAAACTTTTCCGTTAATGCAACTGTGTTATTTCAGGAGGACCTGTTGGCACTGCTCCGCGATGAAGAGGATTCAGAAGACAGGGCGATACAAACGGAAATCTCTGATGAAGATCTTGATAGGGTTTTGGACCGCAGTGATCTGCTTGCTGGTACACCAAACGAAGATGGAGAACCAAATTATACTCCTAGTTCGTTTCCCCTCAGCGGGGCAGGTTGGGAGGTGGTGATGCCAACTGCTAGTGGAGGTATGCTCTCCAACATCAACAACTGATAACTGGTTCAGTGTAGGCAGCATTTTTGGAAGTGCTTAAAGCTCTTAATCTGTGTTGTTTCGATCCGACATTTTTTGGGATGGTAGAATATGCAAAAACAGTCTTGTATGAGCTGAAAAATTCTGATTAGAAAGCTTTCTTTCATTTTGGAAATATGGGAAACATGCAATTCCCTGGAAAGGAAGCTAAGGTTGTGTCATGTCCTGGAAATGTATCACAAATAGTCATATTCTGGATATGTATTAATTTAAGTGATGTTATTGATACTCAGAGAGGTCTAACTGATTACTTTTTATTTTTATTTTTTTTCCCCAGTAATGCTAATTAGCCAAATGCTTGTATTTACTGCATAGGCATTGTTTGTTTGCAACCTACTCTATTTTTATTGACAAACAAGTTAACCCAAAGTTGTTTTTCAGAATTTTCTGCAGCCCCCTCTCAGATGTTTTCTTTTTTTTCTTATTATTATTATTTTATTCTTTTCTTTGTGCAATTCGAAAGTCTCTATATTTTAATGTAATCATGAATCCTTGAAATGTAAGAGACTTTTTTTTTCTCCTTTTCTTCTAGTTTTTGTAACTGGGCTGAAATGAATATGGAACATTTGATCATAGACGAACCTTTTCTACATTGGTTTCGAGTCTGATGGGGAGTTGTCTTCAGAAGATTCACTGATATTGTTAGCTACTAGTATTATTTTTTAAAATAATTAACTTATTGTTATAATTTTACTATTTTTGATAAAGGGTGCGTTTGGAAATTGGTGTTTTCGTTTTTGCTATTGTTTTTTCTATTGTTCATGGGAACAAAAACGCGTTTGGGAGCTTTTGATGGTTTTTGTTTTCGTGAACAGTAAAAAAATATTTTCTCACCCTTAGTTCAAAATTTGAGAACACCAAAATGGTGTTTTTTTGTTTTCGGCAATGTTTGTTCTCAGCAAAAAAAAAAATTAATTGTTGCAGATTTCCTAATCGCCATCTTCAACCTCCAAATCCTAATCCCCACCACCACCACCACCAGCCACCATCCCACCACCACTGCAAATCGACACCACCACAAACCTCCATCACTGCAAATCGACACCACCACCAACACAAACCCTTACCTCTGCAACTTGACACCCCCAATCGAATTGGGGTGATGTGGTCTTTATACATGCTACTACTCATATATATATATTTTCTTGTATGTTAATTTTTTGAACAGCAGCAGAGTGATCATGTTCATTGTTGTATGGAAGACTTGAAAGTGTACATTATAGCTGATTTGTACAAGGGATGACAATCAAGTCAAACTTAATCTCACCCTTTGACAATTTGTTTTATACTTTTTATTCCAAATAAATCTCAGAAACGTGTTTTTTTTTTGTTCCCGAAAATTTTTTAGACAAAATTTTCAACCACATGTTTTTGTTTTCGGATTACCCTTAGGACAAGAACAAGAAATTTTTTTGTTCCCAAGAAATAAAAAACGAAAACGAAAACACTAGTTTCCAAACGCACCCAAAACTTTTTACACTGAACATTTTTTGTGTAAAATAATATGTAAATTAAGAAATTAGGCAAAAAAAAGCACTTAAATTTCTATGTAAAATATTCATGAAAAATTAAAATATTATTTTTGTTGATGTAATCTTTTACTCTTATAATTTATTTAAAATTAAATTTATGCCTATTTAATGAAACATTTGCTACCAAGATAATGTGATTTTTTTTTTATCTAGTCATGGGGGCATTTTGTAACAAATGTACTACCTCTGTCCCATATTAGTTGTCCGCTATTGCAACTTTACTTGTCCCAAAATACTTGTCTAGTTCGAATTCTAATACAATTTAACATTCCACTTTCCTCAACTATCCTTCTTCCACTAACTTTAAACAAATACCGAACCTCACCATAATACTATATCATTAAGAGCAAAATTGAAAATAGCACACTAGTCAACCCAAATCAATAAAATGTTAAAAAATCCAAATTGAACAACTATTGTGGGACGGAGGGAGTAATAATTATCGAAACATTGTGTACCAAATATGAAGTTTATTTTGCAAATTGGAACTATTTTTTATATTTTATCCTATTGCATATGGAAAAAATAATAATAATAATAAATTAATAAAAAAAGAGGTAAAAATTAAAAATTCCATTGCCGGGAATCGAACCCGGGTCTCCTGGGTGAAAGCCAGATATCCTAACCGCTGGACGACAATGGATTATTGATAAACGTTTCGTACGATTATATAATTCTATTTAACTTTGGGAAGGTTAAGTTGACTTTGACCCACTATATACCACTCTTTTCTTGCAAATAATTCGTAACTATAAGTATTTTAGATATATAAATGTGTATAGGCTATAAGTGTGCCATTGTATTAACTTCAAACACGTTGTGGTCTACTAACTAAAAGAAAGAGTGAAGAGTAGTTTGTGTTCATAGCTCAACAACCATTTGAAGAACAAATTTTAATTGGTTTGTGAATTCTTAATATTATATGTGTATTGTGTCATCACACCTAAATATAAAAAAAGTGATACATGTCATGTGTTGAAATATATATTTTTTGCTTGAAATTGTTTGTGAAGTTATATAGTTGATGGATATCACCTATCCAAGAGGCCCCGCGGGGGTAGCACATTTGGTATGAGCAGATCTTTTAAAGTTTGGATTAACTGTATCCAAGTTCTAGAGCGTAGGTTCGAATCTTTGTTACTGTATACCGTAACTTAATGTTACACGAGTTGTGGGGTCAATTCGTGTAACACCCTCAAATGACGATCTCCATGGTATCTAGGTCCCAGGGAGAGTCTTTGGGGGTTAGACCTTTTTATAGTGTCACAAGAGACAATATGGAAAAATTATACATATCAAGTTGAAATTAATAATTTTTATTGAATGATTTGTGAGCGATATAGTGATAGTGTTACATGAGGCACTAGGGGTGATTTCTTGCAAAATGCAACTAAACTTAATACCCTATTTTTCTTTTTGTTGGGAAAAGCAATCTTACCATTTTGTTGGTACAATTACAATAATCTGCCTCTAAAATCTCTATATATATATATACACACACACACACGTATGACCACACAAAAATCACACACACATGTTCTAGTTTTTTAGAGGCCATGCTTTAAATGTTTATAATTTTTGTTTGAACTCACATGAACATATGCATAAACTAAATAATATCCACACACATGCTTCTTTAAACCAGAAAGATATATATCTAACAAGTACCAACCACAAATGTCTATATATGCAATCACAAATTATATAGAGCAGCTCCACACATCATGAAATTTTTTTTCAAGTTAATAACTTGAATTGACGTGACATCCTACATGTCTTTTAATAAAAAATAAATAAAACTTTCATCAAAATCTAAAACCTCAAAGATGTACTGCCAAACCCATCCACCCTACTAAACCATCTTTGTGTGAAGCCCTAACAAAATCCATAGCCCATAACCAACTCAGAATCTAAAAAGCCCAAAAAAAATTTGTTGTCCTTGCTATAATAAGTTTTCAGATTTTTTTTTTCCCTTTTTCTTCCTATCCCAGATGGCCCTCATCCACCTTCCACATTAGAGGAAAACAATTTTTGGTAATGAATGAATGCTTACTAAAGAGTATCAGAGGTCTAATAAGGTGACACTTCATTCAAACACGTTGGTCTCATCATCTCATCAACCAATTAAGCCAGCAGAGAACCCATCAACAGGCTGCTTGCAAAGCTGATAAAATTTGATCAAGAAAATATCCGATTACACAAGAAAGAGGGGAAGTTAAAGAATTGTGTGCTTGGATTGTGAGAAAAGGGAGAGAAAATGAAGAACCTCAGAGAAAATTTGAAATGAAAAAGCTAAATTATAAATGAATTAAAGATTATGTCATCTCATCCTTACACGTCATTCAAGTTAAAATCTTGAATTTAAATTCATGATATTTGTATATGTTGTAATTTATATATGTTCCTCTCATTTATTTTCCATCTATAGATCACTTAGATAAGTGGACTTATACTCTTCAATATATATATAAAATATATCAGAAATCATATACTCCCTCTATCCCAAATTATAGGTCCATTTTGGGGAATCCAATTTTTTAAGAAGATAACTTTTGTTGTAGTGTTAGTGAATGAAATACCGACTTTACCCATGATCCCACCATAGTGATGTGATGGTTTATAGTGTTAGTGAATGGTTGAAGGTTAAATTGGTAAATTGACCAAATAAAATGCTTTGACTTTTCAAAAATGAACACTTATTTTGAGACAAGAAAAAAAGAAAAAATAAACATATAATTTTGGACGGAGGAAATACATATTTGCATAAGAAAGAAGTTACATAGCTAGCATTTCAAGTCATCATCAAGTCTATTAGAAAATTTGGTTTAAAATCTCTTAATCTCATGCGACTAACATGCATCACAACATATACAAATATCATCAAAACCATTACATATATCATTTGGTTCAACAGGTAGTTCTAATTTAGGGCATACCACCTACTCTCTTTTTTTTTGTTCTTTTTTTTTTCCTTCTAAGAAAATGGGAAACAAATCTCTTGCAAAAAAAACTAGAACATATATATATACCATATTATCTCAAGAACACAAACTCAAAAAGTTTCACAGCAAGAGAGCGTCTCTAAACACGTGGGATTGCGAATTTTCCAAGCCTTGGCGTTATTATTGTTTGTGCATCATCGGTTGTAGTCAATATATGTGGAATTGACAAACCTCCAGAGATAACAATTTCTGCACCGAATAAAGAAATGACAGCAGATATAACATGTAATTAGGTTCTAAGAAAGAACTTGGATCCTCTCCAGCCAAATCTCTGTCTCGAGATTTTCCGTGAACCTCAATCTAAAAGTGTATAAACATCCATGTCAACATTTATGTATGTCTTTATACATTTTGAAATGTGATGCAGTTAAAATTTTTAATGACTTGCCCTTTTTAAAAATCTTTAGATTGAGGTTCAGAGAATAAAAGAGAAAGATTTGGCTAGAGAGGGACATTGTTCTATAAAAAAACGACCTAAAAAAGTCGAATATACTTGTTGAAATGACATGTAATATAAAAGATCGGAGACAGAGAATTCATGAAGCCAACGCCATCATAACGTAGATTAGTTTCGAACGCTTACCTAATCCTTCTCGAACAGAGAGATTAGGCCTCATAATGTCCTTGGAGCTGATAAGAAAAACATCTCCAATATAAAGATGGTTTGAGGGCACATAGACGCAACAGAGCTCTTCTGCACCGGTACTCTTGCGCAGAACTACAGTCGATGTGATGAAACCAAACGCATATTCGCCAACACGGGGATGCCTTATGATGGCCACTTCCTTGAAAGCATGAGAACTCTGATCTGAAAGAGTGGTTTTCAATAGGACATATTTATACACACACATATATATATATATATATATATATATGTGGTGACACTATAAATTGAGTTGAATATGATCATGACCTGGTGATATAGCTGCACTAAATTGAGTTCTGAATCAGCTTACTTCAACATTTTTACATTTGAATTAATTATACCTCACACATGTGGTAGTAATACCATGAATATACGCATTTACGTAACGCAATAAAATTTGAGAAAAATAAAAATACTAACCAAAAATATTGATCCCGAGATGAATATATATTGGGGAGAAGAATCCGTCAACAAAATGAACGAACCACCAAGTAGTGTAGAATGTGATTGCTATGGGAAGTGTAATCACACTGCAAAACAATATCATAATTTCACTCAGTAAACATTTCAATGTACTTTCAAATTTTTTGTTAAAATTTTTTTATATATATATACTTCAAATTTTCTATAAGAAAAATTCAAGCTTTCTCCTAATAAATAGTAATAAAAATATATATATATAACATTAAGAGGGGAGCCTAAAGAACTAAAGAAATAAATCAAAAGCAGGTAAATCACTACGATCAAGTTATATGACAATTTCTGGTGCCATTAAATATAAAACATGGATTTCCGAAAAATGTAAAAAAGAACAATAAAAATAATAACCAAAGAACTAACCATCCTGACATAAATTTTTTCGATGCCCAGCTGCGAATTACTTTGTAAAATGCCTGCAATATAATATAGCACAAGTAAATTCATTTTAACATATCTTTAGAAAAACCATAGTCTTTAGGCAAAAAATGTTTCTCAAAAATTTATATTAAGAATCAAACATTATCACAGTGACTTCAGTTATGTTTATTTTTTATCCAATTATTTCTCAACAACTAGAATCCCAGAACAGTTATTTCGTGGGCTCGGACTACATGGTCAGGATAAATCACAGTTTGACATGTAAGTAAATGTCTATATAAACCCAACACAATTGCTTATGTGTCAAATAGTGTAGGGGACCATATAGTTGTTTCATGGGCTCGGACTACATGGTTAGGACAATCACAACTCAACATGTAATTAAATGTCTCTATTAACTCAACACAATTGCTTATGTGTCAAGTATTGTAGGGGACCATATAGTTATTTCATGGGCTCGGACTACATGGTCAGGACAATCACAGCTTGACATGTAAGTAAATGTCTCTATAAAATCGACACAGTTTCTTATGTGTCGAGTAGTGTACTCGACAATATAGCTCAGGGCCATGCAATAAATTTCCCCGCATTGTGTCTCAAAATTCACATGAACTCTCATAGCTCACAAAAGTTTTGTCTCATTGAATTCAAGGTTTCATATCAATAGCTCCAAAAAAATTACAATTATTGATAATTTTTATACTTTTTCAATCCAAAAAACCCTAATATTACAAGGCCACAAAAATTTCTTCAAATGGTAACTGAATTCAGACTTGCCTTTTAGTATTATAGAAATATATATAGAGGTGAGCAACAGATATCATCTCTCATACAGAAATACCTAGCCAAAATCTGGATCCTAATATTAATTACCCCTCCCCTATATTCAAAATAAATAACTGAAACTATATATATGACAAGACATTAAATAAGATTGGAATTAACTACAAATTAGTAGTTGAAATGAAACCATTAGAAAATAAAATGTTGATATACAGCTACAAATTCGAACATTGTGAAATGGACTCGCACATTAATTAACACACACATCATATGCATTATGCACACAGACACACACACACACATACACACATATATATATATATATATATATATATGTATGTATGTATATATTTAGACACATAAACCTCTTTTCCGGAGTGATGAACAGAAGGAGGAACAGGGGACTTTGGGCTTCCTCCATTATCAATAGTCCCAACCCCTCCAACTGGAATGAGACGTTCGAGATCTCTCTCATCTCTCGAACCCATCTCTCTCTCTAGCTTTCTCTCTCCTTGGAGCTCAGAGTACTAACGAACTTTGCTGCTATAGACTCTCGCTCGTTAACAGAACGTTATATTCGTTTGGCTTTACAATTCAAATGAAATATAACGTTTTCATTTTTTTTTTTTAAAAATAGAAATAAAAACAAACTCGCTGGTACAAAATGGCATTTCGACCAAATTAGTAATGTAAATTGTTATACTCCCTCCGTCCCAATTTAAATATACACATTCATTATTCAACTCATTTCAAAATAAGAAGAATCAATGTTATTTTATTCGGTCAATTTACCAATTTATTCTTCAATCATTCAAATTATAAAATATTTAAATTACAAACATCACATCATTTGGTGGGACTAAAGGTAAAATTGATTTTTCATTCAATATCACACAAATAAAAGTCATCATCTCAAAAAGTTAGATTTCCCAAATAAAGACATATAATTTGGGACAGAGGAAGTATTATTATTTTTGAATTAAATAATTTCTTCTATGGGTTTTGAGAAATGATTAATGCAAAGTATTCACTATATCTACACACCTCAAGATAGTTTATTTTCAGAACAATTTTCCATGGAGTTTGAATATACCTTTTCTACAAATCCATTTTTTAAAAAAAAAATAATAAAACAAACGCTTTATTAATCAAAATTTCTTATGTGAAAAAAAAAAGGTTATTATGTGTATCTAATTAACCAAAATTCATTAACTTTATAACGTTGGTGTGTACATAAAATTCTGTTTATGGAAGCTCCTCACATCCTCTACCTACCCAGAGATTCAATTTTGAATCATTTTATTACGTCATTAGGATAATTTTGAAATTTTGACCGTTCTAAAGAGATAATTAAATATATTCATGTTAATGAATTTTATTTTGTGTTAATTCAATTTGGAAAGAACAAAGATAAAATCTTTCTAATATTTTAAAAGAAAAGGAGGAGAAAAGAGGATAAGACTGTAATGTATGTATGTATCTATATTTATATGCACATATGGTAACTTTTTACTACTACCACTATATATTCTTAATACTTAAATTTAACTATTTTTCGAACTTTGTAGAATAGTTTCCTAAATACCACTCTATTCTTAAACTTTAAACTTTTAGTATTTTTTTAACTTTGTAGAGCCTTTCATAACAAAATTTTGGAAGGTTATCCTTTTTTTAATTCCTTTTAAAACTTTAATTACCATGTAAATAAAACATCTTCATATAATCTAATTTATATTATCAACTTCATTTGGATTGACATTTGGTTTGTTAACGAGGAGAGAAAAAATATATTTGTAGGGACGTTTCTTATTTTTTAAAATCTTCGATTTAAAATTATAATATTTGAAAAAATTGATAACAATTTAGGGGTCACCTTCATAATACCAAAAATAGATGCTAATATTTTAAAAGTAAAATGTTTTTAAAAAATATTAAGATATAATAAAAAAAAAATTATTTTCTTTCCTCTGCATACATTTTCAATCAATAGTGCAATAATTTCTTTTCTTTTAGTACATAATTTATCCAAATACCTATTTAAGTTATTACTATCTCTCTCTTCTTCTTTTTTATCCTTCCCCCAATACCTAATATTATCATTTATTGTCTTTTCTCGCAAAGCTTATTTGTGCACCAAGTCTAAAGTACATATAGTGGTTTTATAGTAAAAGAAGTGAATTTGAGTTTCAGATTTATATAGATAAAGAAAAATTGTTTTAGGAATGTTATTAGTTACTTCAATCTTCGGCAAATGCAAAGTACCAAATTTAAACGACAAATTTACTTAGCAAAGACATTTTGAACACTCCTATTGAGGTAATTTATTAGTTATATTTTATTTTGCTAGTCCATTTATATTATTAAGGTGTTTGTTCAGGTTTAAGCACTACCTCATATTCAAGAAAAACCTTGTCCAAATCCTATAAAAAAATCAATGGAAAAATAAAATTAAATTAAAAACAAATTTTAAATAATTTAATTAGCATAATTAACTTTTGAGATTTCAACACTTGATTATTTCAACTTATCACAATATATTCCACAAAATTTTAAAAGAAAAAAAAAAACTAAAATGATTTTATCAACACTATAGTTATAATAAAATTTGCTAAGCATATATTAAAGACTAAAAAACCCAGTTGTAATTTGTTATGATAGCAATTTCAATCCAAATTCAAACACTATCATATATAGACAATATTTATGACAGGTCCCATGAGGATCAAGTGTGTCTTCCTCATTTATGTGGTTCAATACAATTTTTAAATCGTAGCTAAATCTTTTTATAAAAGGAAGATAATATAAAATTTATAAAAAGATTAATTAGTGTTAATTCTTTTTTAATTTTTTTAGTTATAGCTAAATTTTTTTAAAGGAAGATGATATAAAATTTATAAAAATATGAATTAATTTTAATTATTTTTTAAAAAGGTTTTGATTGTCTAAATTGTATATATATATATATATGGAAAATATCACTAACCTCCCATAAGATTTAATAATATTACATGTAATACTTCTCTTGTTTCAAAATAAATAAATACCTCCCTCCAAGTTAATTCAGCATAACACTTTATCCCTTTCGGGCATAGTCAATGCTGGTCAAGTAATTTTTGACTCTAAAGTACCACAAATACCCTTATAATACTGCAAAGACATTTTTAACCTTACTTTTACATTGAAAAAGTCTAAAATGCCCTAAATCAAATAACAAGAATGCCCTTGTATGGATTATTTCTAAACCCTCTATATCCTTAAATCACTCTCAAACTCTCTAAAGAGACTCTCACAATCCCAAATCTCTCTCTCTACTGGATATTTGAATGGTTGAACAAAATAAAATAAAAAAACAAAACAAAACAAAAAAACCCTTCAAATCACCAAATTAAAAACATGAGCAACTCTCACATGCACTCCCAAATCTCTCTCTCTACGGGATTCTCTCCTTTCAAAACTTTCAAATCACCAAATTGAAAGACATCATTGAAATTACAAACAAACCCATTCAATAAGAAAAACAAAGAGAGAAATGGGAAATGAATCATTGTTCAAATAAATTCAAAACCACCAATTTCAAATCACCAAACAAATTGACATCACAGAAATTCCAAACCATTTCTAGGTTTGAAGGAGGAGGATGAGAGAAATTAGATCTCCAACCACAAGCCACGCTTTTCTTGCTTATTCTCGTTGTCACGATCTTCTTTGTCTTCTTCAAACCCAGACAACCAAGCATCACCGGCGAGTCGTTCACGCTGAGGTTGCCGGTGAGAGGGGTGACGGCGACAACGATCGGGTTAGGATTAGGGTTTTGAAGGTTAGGGTAGGGTTGATGGAGACAAAGCCGATGATGGAGTTTGATTAGTTACCGCTTACTACTCTTTCTCTCTTCCAATTTTGATGCAATGGTGCTAGGGTTTATGGCTGATTTGTGGTGTATATATATATATATATGTGTTTGTGTATAATATGATTTTGATTTGAGATTAAATTGGGTTTGGGATTAATATATATATATATATATTGTATTTTGATTTGAGATTAAAATGATTGAATTGGGTTTGGGATCAATATATATATAAATATATATATATATATATTTATATATATATATGTGTGTGTGTGGGCAAATTACGCTAAACTTTCCTGTAGTTTTAAAAGTGTGCAGAAAATCCCCTCTTTACTTCATTTTGTGCAGATAACCCCCACTAGTTTGAAAAAATGTGCAAGGTGATCCCCTGTAACACTGTTCATGTAGCTTTTTTGGATTGAATATGAGCACGTGACAGACACGTGTTAATTTTTTTTCTAAATTTTGAAAAGACCCTTCCCTAGTTACTAAATTACCCATCTTCCAAATATAGATACATATGTATATGTGTATGCAATCAGCTTCTATTATCTCAAATCACCTTCCATTTCGTTTCCTTGTTCCATCTCTCTCTCTCTCTCTAACATTGCTCCATCATCATACCTAAACATTAATAGCTGCAGAAACCATCATATTTTGATCACACACAACTTTAATTCTTATATTTCACCAAACAAAACTTCAATACTAACCAACACCAAAATTCCCCAAAAATTCGAATCAAATTTTGCCTTCTCTCTTCTCAAATCAAACATTTCTCTTCAATTACAAGCTTATCTCTGAACCCAAACAAAATATTTAAATCATCAAATGATTTAATAACCTAATTTTCAACTCTAATCCTCTGAAAATCCTAAAATCAAACTACCAAATGATTGAGGAAACAATTGATGAACTGTCTCAAAGTTGTGTAGATCAGAGACCCTGATGCATTTCATATCGAAACTTTGAACAAGAATTTGCGAAACCGATTATTTTCAAAAGATGAAACGAATGTGGAAAAGCTCAATCAGTAATAGAACAAAGCACAAGTAAAATACACTAACAAGAGAGAGAAACTGCAAATTTTTGTTATGTTCACATTGTTCTGTTCTGAATTTTTGTGAGTTTTCCATATGGGATTTTGTTTGCATTGATATCTGTATATAGATATATATGTTGAATATATTCACATTGTTTTGTTATGAAATTTTGTGGGTTTTTCGTATGGGATTTTTTCTTGCTTCAATTTGGATCAATATATGTATATGGATACATATGGCATATATTCACATGGTTCTATTAAAATTTGTGAGTATTTCTTATGGGTTGTTTCCTAGCATCAATTTGTATCAATATATGTATATAGATACATATTGCATATGACATTATCCTGTTCTGAATTTTTGGGGATTTTTCGTATGAGTTGTTTTCTTGCATCAATATTTGGATATAGATGCATTATTGCATATATTCACACGACTTACATGATAGAGAGAGAGAATGAAGTAAAACCCTAAAACGTTTTTGTGTTCTAAGTGTAATATAAGAAATGAAGAGTGGTTGAATTGAATAAGTGATATCCAAACCACCTAAAATAATATATTTAATCCAAGGGTTAGAAATGTCTTTTCTTATTTCGTTATTATTTTAAAAAAATTAGAAAACCCTAATTTAAGGATAAACTAGTACATTCACAACTCAGACACCGGAAAAGGCTTTGGAGGGGTATATTCGCTTACTTTTCAAAGAATAGGGGGGTTTAGAAACCATGAAGGGAGTTTTGTGCCCACTTTTTAAACTATAGGGGAGTTTAACGTCATTTGCCCATATATATATATACCTGTATATGTGAGTGTGTTGTATAATTGGATTTTGATTTGAGATTAACTTGATTGAATTGGGTTTGGGAAAGTGCTCAAAATTATTGGAGTTACAAATCATACCAGGGCAATATAGTTATTTCGCAAGACTTCAAAATATTTTTCGAATATAATAAAAATATGGGTAAATTACTTAAAACCCTTCTTAAATTTACTCTCTTTCCTTACTATATCCCCTCAACTGTGAAATGAACTTAGAACCCTCTAAAAATTCATAAAATGTTGCACCATGAGTTTTGCCCTCAATTTTTTTTACCCTTTTACCCTCCAAATTTTTTGTATTTCCACTTTACCTTTAATCATATCCTTACTATTATATTTTTTAATTCTTTAAATTACAAAAATATTATTTTTTTTAGTTAGAATATTAATTATGTCATTTACCTTTAATGTATTAGACTAAATATACTCTCAAATGTTATTTTTTTTTTTATAAATTTTAATTATTTTATTTATAAATCAATTAACTTGTTATTAAATTTTAGTTTGATTTAAATCATAAAACTCAATCATAATTAATATATTCATAAATAATTTGTATTACTTCAGTCTCCCAATTAAAATAACCACCAAAACCATGGGAGAGGTGGCCATTTTAATCTCCCTTATACGATTCGGTTCCAGTTTAAAGTCCGATCGATCGCCGGAACCCTAATCCGGGTATCAAAATTTGCAACTCAGAGATTACCAGAGAGAGAGATGATAACTCGGTCTAAACTCGTGGAGCAACTCAGAGATTACCAGATCCGATCTCAACAAAAATGCCCCACTCTCACCATCTTCTCCCCCAAGCCCCACATCACAACCTGGTATATATACATAAATATATTTATATATATATGTATATCCCATGTTTACTAGGTATATAGCAACTTGGAGAAATTATGTGAATTGTGATATTTTATTGTATTGCTGATTCTGGACTTGTATTGTTGGAGCATTATGTATTGGAAATTTAGGCGGAGTTTTAAGCAGTGTAATGTACTAGTAGTGGAATATAAAGCAATTGATATGTATCCTAATTGGGGAATTTCAGTCTTGTTGTTAAGGGTTGAGAGAAGAAAATGTTGGACATGTTTTTCACTTGTGGGTCTTGGGTCCTGTTTAGAACTCTCTTGTATGTTGGTATTTAAGGGATTTTGCATTTGAATTGGGATAGTGAGAGAATATGAGAAATGAGAGAGAGAGAGAGAGAGAGAGAGTTTGGGGGTTGAAACTTGTATAGTTCTGAATTTGCACAGTAAAATAATTAGCTTTGTCGAACTACACGTAGAATTTTGTGCGCGGCGTGTTTATTTTTCTGTCGTGGTTTCTGTTTTGGTATTTGGTTTTGCTGTGTTGTGGCAAGTTGGTAGTTATTTTTAGGGAGGCTGAATGAGGGATATAAAAGGAAAAATTCAGTGCAAGAGGCTCCTGCCATTGCAAGGCCGGGATGATTAGATGTATGCATGGACGGGCATTAACATTTTCAATGGGATATAAGCATGTCAATAGATGGTTGTAATGAGTTTTGTCTATATGAGCTAGGAGATGGATGGGCTTTGGCGTCCCTTTATGTAGGGACAACAATTGGAAATGTTGGGTAACCCCTGTACTACATGCTATCCTCCCCTGTTTCTGTTGAAATGAGGTTAGGAATAGGAAGGGTAGAGGATGGAAGGGAGGAGAGGAGGGCAGTCTTCACTTTTCCCCCTAGGAGAAGGAAATGAGATTCACTCCTCTTTGGAATTTATTATTTAAAACCTTCCTTATTTATGTAGGGTCTAATGTAAAAAATCATATGGTGGTCCTTTCCTTCCACTCTCTTTACTTCTTACTTTCAGATAAAAAGAGGAGAAAACCCCTTCCTTTCATCGGGGATACGTTTTCAACACCTTTCAAGTCCCACCATACCTCTAATTTCCCAAATGCAGCATAAGAATGCATTCCTTGTCATTAATATGTTTGCTTGCGGTAATTGTTGCCCCTCTGGAGAATCCAGGACTACATCTTTCATGCGTGGCTACTAATAGTTTGACTCTAGAAACAATCTTCTATGAGTAGTGTGGCATGATAGGTATTGATTGCAATTGTTAGCAAATGAGGATCGAACAGTTCTATAAGGGACATCAATCTACATTCTTCTCTTTATATGGTGTGTCTCAACTATTTACCCTTTATAAATTTCTGCATGAGGCTACTCAATGTTTAAAGAGGAAGTTAGAAATGTTCAAGAATGGGGATTTGTTTAATTTGTGGGTGGTTAAGGTTTGGAAGACAACTTTGTGCATTCTCTTACTGGTCTTTTTGCATTACTGGTTGATCTGTTGGCTCAGTGTTTGTGTGATCAGTGATGCATGTTCTTTCTTAGGGATTAGGGTGGCCCCTACTTTTTTCTAGTTATCTGCAATAACGGAAGCAAATTATGAAATGGCTATTGGGCTTAGTGTGTATTTTGCTTCATGTTCTATAAGAATCAGGGAACAAGAGGTAGATAAATTTATACCCTTATGATGCAACTAATCCCCAACTGGAAAAAAAGTTGCAAGTTACCTTACTTCGTTAAGTCGTATTAACCCTCACGGACATTTTGTATGAATGATGCGTCCCGTCCTCTAATGCACATAACTGATCCAGCAAACAAGAAAAATATTTGTATAAATGATGCTTCCCAAACCCTAATGTGCAGACAAACTGCCACTACTAGTGGGGAGTTTTGGAGGGAGGAAAGGAAAGATGTACACGTGCTAACAGCAGCTACTCTACTTTACATGGGGTTGTTTAGCAGATCAGAGATTGGGAGGGAGGCGAATATTGCACACACGGCATCCCTTAAGTATAGGCAGAAAATCTGCATGCCAAGATGTATATAGTTCTTCTCTGCAATTATGCCACTGGTGGTGTATTTGAAGTTTCATTGAGCTTTCTTGAATGACTAGACCAAGATGTTGAGATATTTTCATGGTCTTTAATTTACATCTTTGCCCAGAACTTCCTGTCAACTACACACATTAAATATTTGACAGGAACTTATCTTTTTGTATATTCCCAGATTTATACCTTCCTGAAATCACATTTTAAGTGACTTGTGGATCTTTATATGCCATTAATGTCATTAAATGTAAGAGATTCTGTTCAATCTTTGCAGGGTGGATGTTGCTGTGGCAATCTTGTGGGCGTTACTATTTTGCGTGCTTATATTATCATCCTGTTTGAACCTTTACTTCAGATATTTTTGGCTTTCTTTTGCCCTCGTATGTCTCAGTATGCTTATTCCTGTACGCCTGCGAATTTCTAGGCAGGCAAGGAAGAGAGATAGAAGACTGTTGTTACCTTTGTCTATGTGAATATCCACAGTGAATGATGTAAGTGCAGCCCAATTATTTGGCCAATGGGCATTTTTCTCGCCTTCGATAATGTGGCATTTATTTGATGTTTATAAGCTTAAAGCATGATCATTCACCAAGTACACTTGCCAGCCTACTGTCAAGAATAGATGGTATGGTTCTTTTTTCTCCTTAAGATCCATTTGTGAGTTGTTCCTCTCACTTGTAGACACTACATGCTAACTGTTCCATTGTTTCACCATTGGCTTGTATATTTTTATTTTGGTTAATAAATCTTATACCTGTTCTCCGGATCCTGTTGTTAGATGTTAAGTCTACTAAATTGAATAAGAAAGATTGTAAACGATTCCGTTGTTGATGTTTATAAGTTCGAGAAGATGAAGTGGTACATAGGGTAAATAAAATAAATAAAAAAGACAACATATAGAAGAATAAAGGCAATTGAAATAGCTAGCCAAAAAAAAGAAAGGATTCCTTAGTGAAGAGAAAAAGGTAAAATCCAAATGTAAACTACTTGTGGGTTGTATTGGCTCTATTTGCAGAATTTGACGTGTCAAGTGGGTTTTCGGTATATCTAATTTACTTTTTATCTTGGTAGGCCTTTGAGGGGGGGGACAGTGTCACTGGCATTCAAGTTTTTGTTCAAGTGTAATTTTAGTGTATTGTGAACTGCCCATATATTGTTTATTTTGAAAAGTGAAATGTTTCTAGTTACTATGGACAATCAGTTGAGAAGTGTACAAGTAAACAAAAGTATTAGTATAGCTTGACTTAAAAATAAAATAAATGGAGTAAAATGAAAAGTATGTGATAAGAGTACCAGTGCGTTTAAACAAGTGCACCTTACAATGAAAACAAGTTCTTACCAAAACTTGTGTAAAAGTACAGGATAGACATAGGATACAGAGACTAGAGTTTGTGCTATATGTTGGAAGTAGAACTACAACAAGGATAAGTTCTAACCCTATATCTAATAATTATGATTTTTACTAAATTAACAAAAGCATTAAAAGAAAATGTTTATTGGTGTGTGTTGTTTGTTGATGACATAGTGTCTGCTAGTTTTGCCGGACTGAACCTGAGGCTTTGGTAAGAGAGTTAGAGAAAAGGTCCAACTAGATGTAGATGGGGGGTGAAATACCCTAATTGTCTATAACCTATGTTTTTAGTAAAACTGATTATGGATTTGATATCTTGGTATTTGTGTCTGGATGTTAGTCTGATTGAATATTCAAATGCGAATATAATTACAAGGAAATCAAAAGACTCACACAAAGACATCAAATTTTATGTGGAGATCCCCCGCAGAGAATACAATGGGGACAATGTCCCACTAGAAATGCAATTCAATCTACTATGAAGGAAGAGTGCAATCTTAAGCCCTCAGATTCTAACTCCTACGAACCACTTAAAATGGTTTTCATCTGATCTAGTCTAACTACAGACACTCCCCTGAGTTCTGCTACTGTCCAATCAAAGAACCCCCTCCTCATGCAGTTCACTCTTCATTTAGTGATTGTTTCTCGTCCAGCCACGCGTTGTCCCAACCAACAATAATACTTTGATGAACAACCTTGCGATTCGCCACTCGGTTATTCTCCACATGTATATCTTCTTTGGTTCTTTGACAGTGAATGACACTCACATCTAATGAATACTCAAAGAGAATGATAAACAAACATTACGATAGGATATCTATCTAATAATCTGCATCAAAGTCACTTTGATATATTTTATCTCATGCTACCAAGCCTCAGTAGTTATTGACTTTTAAAGCCTTGAAGTCTGATAATCGTTATACATAATATTAGTACAGGAGAAGGTTTAATAGGCGCTGTACATAATACAAGTACAGGATCTAGAAGTACCTCCTTTGGCGAAGTTTTGAAGTTTAATATTTGATGTACAATATACAAGGACAGGCTCTTTTGGCGAAGTATTGAAGTTGGGGCACATTATTTGACTTGTGAAAAAGAAAGTGACTGTTTAATATGTTTACATTTGCTTTTATGAACACAGAAAATTTTAAATGCTACTTAATTGGAAATTTAGATAGATTTAAATTTTCTAAGTCCTCCAAAATCGGAGCCGATTATAGATGGAGCTCTTTTTTTACTGTTATAATGTTAATTAGAACAGGAAATAAATGGTGCTGTGACCATTGTTCAGAGGATATTTTCTTTATATCTGTATCAATTATCTTTTACTCGGTGGTTGTTGTCATTATCATTTGACAAGTAAATGTGGACCAGAACTGAATTCTTATCGGATTATTTATTCACTTTGTTGCAATGATACTTGGAGATTATTTGAGAACTAGATTTTGCAATCTTCATTCTGACCAGTGCGAAGTTGTTGCATTCATTGCTTAGTTATATAAAACCTGTTCTGTCATCTTCCCTTGGGACCATTGCTTCTTGTTCGTTTCAGTTGATAAATAGTAAACTGAAAGCTTGTTGAAATGGGTGGTACACAAGAGATATGATCTTTTTGTTGTTAATGGTATTATGGTCCTCCAACACATGCGTTGTGATGAATGCTGACACTGTGAAGCTTCTCATCAATGATGACTACCACCTTGTGTGTGTGCGCGCGCGCGCGTTTGGCACAGTCTGGTTAGTTAGATGCTAGATGGTGGATTATCCCAGATCTGTTTTTTACTAGTCATGTAGTTAAGAAGTGCCCTTTCTGTTAAGTTGTGAACTCAGCTTTGGTGGGAAATATACTTGTGTCATACTTCCTGGAAATATATATACATATATATATATATATATATATGGTTCTGTAGGAGCATAGCATATCATGTTGTTCTCCTGGAAGGAAAATTAAAGTGAATGTTGTATGTTCCAAAAGGAGCATCTTTTAAATGACTTTGTGTGCTTCTTACATGGAAGCCACTTCTACTTGCTAAGCTTTTGGGATTGTGATAGATGATCTATCCATTTACATTTTTTAAACTTCTCTTTGCTCCAATGCTTTTATTTGAACTCTTGTGTCTAGCTGCCATTCTCTTTCTTCAAGTCGAATAGACAAAACAATACTCAGTTACGCTTGGTTTAAAGGCCGAAATTTTCGGGTAATGACCACACCATTATGTCTAGATTATTGTTATCTTGTAAGGTATAATAGTTTCTTAATCATCATTAGGAGCTTTAATTGCTGTACTCAATATTGATTAAGCCTAGCTTCTGATGCTGATATTGTATTCACCAGGTGTTTATGACACATCCAAAGCAATGGGGACCATGAGCTAAGATGTGACATAGCCAAAAGATAAAGTTAGTGAGCTGTAATCAATATTTTTCATCCCAGGCTAAAATGGCTAGGTTTTGATCCATTCCTTTGTGATCTATTTCTTTTGCATATAGTCTTTTATAAGGAATAGAAAAGGCTGGTGAATATTTTTATTTATTTAACTTTTGCTGTCAACCCATTGCTTCATATCCATTGTAGGGACCAATGTTGTTGTGATGATGAGTTGGGGAAGTGCTTCATGTGGTAGCCAAGGTGCTTTATATATATATATATATATATATATATGTTTGATCCTGTTAGTTCAAGTATGCCTGAGAAAAGGGGATATCTATTTTGAGTATGTGATTTTAAATATTGTGTTCATAAAACCATAACAGGACCTTAGGGCAAAGTCTCCACTGGTTAAAATCATCCTGAAACTTGTTATCCCCCTCATTTTGCCAGGTTATTGTCCTCAACCTTTTGCGCCGATTATTGCTCCATTGTGAATTTGTGACCTAGAGATCGCAGGCTAGAAACACGAAAAACTTAGTAATGAGATACGATTGCTTACATCAAACCCTTAGAGATATTCTGAGTGACGAGTCTCGTGAATGGTCTAAATAAAATTATGTACTTATTTGTCAAGTTGTGATTGATCTTAGACCATATTCGCTATGAGAACGCATTAGTTTTTTCGAAACTAAAAGGTTAGGGTTTTCCTATTTGTTAAAGTTACTTGTAGAATCTATGGAAGTGCAACTCCATCATCTGCTTATAGAACCTCCAACATCAGCAACAGTATACTCCTTAGATGGCATCCCAAAGCCAAACAGTGGCTCAATTAACATTCATATTTGAACATGAAAGGCATAAATTAGGATTTATATATATATATATATATATATATATATGTATGTATGTTTTTTTTTTTTTTAAAAAAAAAGGGGATTGTCATGTGAAAGTTGAATGTAATGATTCTCAAAGGATGGTGGACGCTGTATGAAGCGTGCACAATGATTGAAAATTTGAAAGTGCTTCTGGCTTTTTGCTTCTGTACATTATGAGGCTGACACAAATCATCTCTCTCCTTCTTTTACCACAAACCCCAAAGTTTTTTTTTTTTTTTTTTTTTTTTTTTGAAAAATAACAAACCCCAAAGTTTTTTCTACCTTTTGGCACCGGTAGGGTATCAAATTATACAGCTTTGACTCCACATCTGACTTGTTCCAATTTCACTTTTACTCTGTATTAGTTTTCGGTTAGATTGGAACGATTCTACTTTTAAAAACAGTATGAGATAAATAATAATAAAAAAAATTAGTATGATTCTGAAACGGAGATTAAATTCAGATTAACCAGGCTTATATTCAATTCATAAGATTGATTTGAGGAGAATCCGTACCACTTATGAAAGAACAAAATATAAGGTTGAAAAAAATAAAAATAAATAAAAAAAATTACGAAAATAAGAACTACAAAAGTGAGTCTATGAGCGCTTTCTTAGTTCTAGAGTACTAAGGGACATTCCCTTATATGCTACCGGATATGAGTTGTTCATATGGTTCAATTCGGAGCTGGATGTGGATCCCGAAAGTAAATTACTTATTTGCCCCAGATAATCTATAGAACCATGTATGGAAAAGCTGTTGGCTAATACAACAAAAGAACAACTCACTAGCCCTATAGCCCTTTTCTTGGAAGTCTCTTTTGTATGGTATACATCCAAAAATCAACCTCCCTTCCAAACAACCCCTCTTTTACTTCACTAACCCTAAACCCTATTCCTAACCCTAACCCTAACTCTAACCCTAATTTTACAAAGATTGACTGGGGGTATGTTGAAGTTACAGTAGTAGAATCCAGAGGATTGTCCCATTGGGATATTTTGGGCCTGACTTTATCTGTCAGAGTTGGCTTAAGAAATCTGCAGTGGCCCAGTCTAATCTAATCTAATCGGGTTGTACCGTTGTAAAGGACCTCAACCCCGGAAGCCCTACACTAATGTACGCGGTTGGTGCGCATTTAATACCCTATATATATATATATATATATAATTATATAGATGTCCTGTGCACGTGTAGGCTCAGCACAACACACCCCACCCGCACGAGTGGTTGGTTGGGTATTGCTTTTAGCTGGTTGGTTCCTGAAGTTAGGTCAACAGGCTTTGGCCTTTACTGCTTTTTAGTACACACCACCACAGTACATTTTGTCAATGTGTTCATCTTATATTATGGACATCTTCGCTCCTTTTGATTTTACGAAGGAATAAACTGTTTTTAAAAATTTAACTAAACATTGAAAGAGTATTTTAAAGAAGCTAGGTTATCAGTTTCTCAAAATAACTTCTGTTTCTTTTTTTCTTCTGCAAAAAGCCAGAAGCAAAAATTATATCAAACAAAACCTATGTCAATTACAGGAAGATATTGGCTACCTGGAATAAATCCACATGGTACCCAAAATCAATAATAAAATAGGTGTAATACACGCAGGAATGGGTATAAAATACTAAGGAATCGAGTGATTTGCATCAAGTATTTTAATTGGTTTGGGACACCACGTCATAGTTATCTATGGAGTGAACAATAATTTTTCGTCAATTACATAATAAAATTTATTTTTGATATATATATATAAAATTCTTTGTTTTTTTTCTTTTGAGATGTCAAGGTCGATGCATTTCTGAAAACAACAAATTGTTTCTTAAAATTAAAAATCAGAAAATTATATACAAATTCTTTCTCTAAATACATGTGGATTAGGTACTCTATAAGTTAAGAGGATGAGTATTCACGTGCAGGCCAATACTCTCCTCACATGTCGGTTGAGACACAAGGACTCTTTATTCTTTTTTTTTATTTAGATTATGTTTTAGATAATTTCTACTTCTGACTTTTTATAGAAGAAAAAGATAAGCAAAGTTGATACTCCCAGTTTTTTTAAAACATTCTTCTAAGGTCGCAATCTTTTTTAAATTTTTTTGTTCAAATATTATTCAAAACAGTTTTTCCCTTCAAAAAATCAAAAATAACGTTTGAAAATTAATTCCAAACATAGCCTTAATAGGAAATGAGCACATAAAATTCGTTAAATCAACAAATCAGACAGGACTAACCAATCACTTTGGAAAGATGATTGAATGAAGGGAAAATTACACAAACTATCCTGAACTATGATATAATTGCACGCGATATCCTTTACATTTTAATAATATCATAAACTACCTTTAAAACCAGCTCCGGTGTAACACATAACCCCTTCCGTTAAAAGTCAACGACGGAAAATTTTCTTTTCGGTCAATAAAGCCTATTTGTAGAATGAACTTCTAATTTTGTCATTATATATGCATGTTCCAATTTAACTCTAACTTTTACATACAAAATTATTTAAATACCCTAACTTTTTTTACCAAATTGCCCTCACAATTTCATTTAAAAAAATATAAAAATTGAAATTGCTTGTTCCAAAAAACACAAACATCAATGTTTTAGCAAATTCCATTAACATCAATGTTAGTTTAAACCCCAGAAGCTTAAATAAAAATATTCTATAAATTATATTTTTCGTAAAAAGTATAAATTTCAAAATATATATATATTTCGGAAAATATGATTTTTTCCGAAAAATATATATTATGTTCCAAAATATGATTTTTTTTTCCAAAAAATATATATTATGTTCCAAAATATGATTTTTTCCTGAAAAATATTTTTTTTGCAAAAAAGTACTTATTATATTCCAAAATATGAATTTTTTTTGCGAAAAATATATACTATTATGTTCCAAAATATGATCTTTTCTGAAAAATAATTTTTTTGCGAAAAATATATACTATATTCCAAAATATGATTTTATGCCGAAAATAATTTTTTTTCAAAAAATATATATTATTTTTTCCGAAATAATTCATATTTTGGAAAATAATATTCTCCCTCCGAAAAATAATTTTTTTGCGAATAATATATATATATATATATATATATATTTGAATTTATAATTTTTGTGAAAAATATAATTTATTTTCAAAAAATAATATTTTTAATGGGTTGATTTCACTAAACCCCCTTATATTATTGAGGGTAGTTTAGGCATTTTGACTCAAAATGTGAGGTGAGGGGGCATAATGATGAAGTTGAATAGTATATGGGACAAAGTGGACACAGTGGGAGTTAGTTGATAAAACTGGATAGTATAGGAGGTTTCTTGAAATTAACCCTAAAATATAATATAAAACAAGGGCTTTTAAGTAAATTCACGCACAAATCTGACTGGGACTCTGGTGTTCTAAGGGGTAGTAATTGATATTATTCAAACGTTAGGACTATTCTTTGTAATTAGGTTAAAGTTCAGGGGAGGTTAGTGTAATTTTCCCATTGAATGAACCGCTAGTTAGTGATATATAATAGGGTAAATACCATTGACACCCCCTCAAAGATACCATAATCCCACACAGACCCCTCGATATTCACTATTTTCACTCGGACCCCCTCAAAATTGAATTTTGTCCCACAAAGACCCCCTCCGTCTCCACGCCGTTAACCACCGTGTGAATTGTCTATTTTGCCCTCAAAATGATATAAAATGACATTCATATCCTTCTTCTTCTTCAATTTGGGTATCTCAAAACCCTAACCCTAATTTATATACATAGAGAGATTGGAAGTGGGAAATTGGGAGAGAGATTGAAGATGGGGATTATATATATTGCATACCCATATATACATATATATATATATGATGTTACATATACCTGTGTATATATATATATATAGCTGCTATATATATAGTTATATACCCGTATATATATGTATATACCCGTATATATATGTGTGTGTATATATATGTATAGATCTATATATATGTGTGTGTATATATGTATATATATGTGTGCGTCTGGTGCAGGTGTGTGTGTGTGTGTGTGTGTGTGTGTGAGAGAGAGAGAGAGAAGAGAAGAGAGAGAGAATTAAAAAAAAATTAAATGTTTTTTTAATTTTATATTTATTTTCGAATTTAGTATTTTTTTTTTGAAATTTAATATATATATATTTTGAATTTTATATTTATTTTCAAATTTTATAATTTTTTATGTTTTTTTTGAATTTTATAATTATTTTCGAAATTTAATATATATTTTTTAATTTTTATGTTTTTTGCGATTTTTATATTTATTTTCGAAATTTAATATGTTTTTTTGAAAAAAAAATAATTTCGAAATTTATATATATTTTTAATATTATATATATTTTCGAATTTATAATATTTTTCAAATTTTAAAATATTTTTTTTTGAATTTTATATACATTTTGAAAATTTAATACAATTTTTTTTGAATTTTAAATACTTCTTTCAAATTTTATATATTACTTTTGAACTTTATAATTTAGGTATGTTTATTGAAATTTAAATATTTTTTTGAATCTATATATTTTTCCCCTTTTTATATATTTTTTTCTAAATTTTTATATATTTTCAGATTTTAATATAATTTTTCTAAATTTTATATTTTTTTTGCATTTTCAGATTTTATATAATTTTTTTGAATTTTAAATATTTCTTTCAAATTTTATATATATTTTTTCTAATATATATATATATATATTAGAAATATATATATATATATATATTTTCGTAATATATATTTATATATTTTCGTAATATATATATATATATATATATTTTGGGTATATGGGTAATTTTATACTTTATATATTACCCTAATGTAATAAGTGAAACCTTAGGGGGTGCTACTGCAATTTATCCTTTTTTTAAATCTATATCGAAGGGCAAATTAGTAATTTTATAATAAAACGTCAATAAAACTAACTGAACTGTCGTCTGTCAGAGGGGGTTCGTGTGGGAATATTCAATATCGAGGGGGTCCGTGTGGGATTAGGGTATCTTTGAGGGGGTGTCGGTGGAAATAACCCTATATAATATTATATATATATATGTATGATATATATGTGTATAATATATACGCGTATATTTTTAAATAAAATGGTGGAAGTTATAAATTGTGTTTGTGAAGTATCACTGGTGCTTTAATTAATTATTTTTCGCAATTGAAATGAACCATTTTTAAAAATTTTAAATTAAATAATTTATGAAACAGTACCGATAGAGCTGGACGGAACCAATCATCTACGGTATTAGATTTTACTATGATTTTGTTCGATGATAAAATCTTTTAGAGGCATGAGCAGCCACAAATGTATCATAAGTAGGGCTACAAATGAACCGAGTCGTTCGTGAGTAGGTTCGGGCTCGATTCGTTAAGAGATCGGCTCGTGTTCGTTCGTCTAGCAAATGAATCGAGCTTGAGCACAATTTTTAGGCTCGTTTAATAAATGAGCCGAGCTTGAACATTGTTGAGCTCGACTACATATTCGTTTAAATAAAATAGTAAGATTAATTTATAATCCTCAAGTAAAGATGTCAAATTTGAAAAAAATTGTAAAGAAAGTTATTGATAATTATAGGACTTGTGCAAGTATTTCATAGAATATTAAAACATATAGAAAAAAGGAAATAGACAGTATCCAAAGAATATGGTATTCGAAAAATAAAAAACACGTTAAAAACAAAACATGCAATAACTCAATTTTGGATACTGTAATTTATGTTGTAATTGAACCGAGCTATTCGTGAGCATGTTCGGGTTCGACTGGATAAAAATAGTATTCGGCTCGGGCTCATTCGTTTAATAAATGAACCGAGTCTGAACACAATTGTTAGACTCGTTTAATAAATAAACCGAACTTGAACATTTCAAAGTTCGACCCGGTTCATTTGCAGCCCTAATCATAGGACCAGCAGAGACGGCAACCCCTCTGAAATTTTTTACCTCGAGTACCTTTGAATTTCAAATATTATACATCTATTGATTTTTTTAAAAAAAAAAATCCTAAGACCCCATTGAAATTTTGATATTGTGATTTGCTTCAAAATAAAAAAAAAAAAAAAAAAAAATCTAACTCTATCATTGGGCTTGTTGACGCACGCCCTAACTAGAAAAGAAAAAAATCCAAAAAATAATAAATTTTGTTTGCGCTGTTTTCTGAAACATTCTTCTTGATTTTTTGTTTTCCCAGTTTAATTTCACATAAATGTCATTATTTTTTTTTTTTTTGCTGGTAATTATTCAGTACTTTTGTCAGGCAAAGACACATGGGATCTTTATTTAAGACTCATTATTATTAGTGGCCCTATCTAAAAGCTCAGACATAAACCAAATAAAAATATGAAAATAGTTGTGTGACAATTGAGAGGACAAAGGAAAACTATATGAAAGCAGCCTATAAAAGGACTTCCACTGGCTTTAAAGCTCTCAATAAGCCCTCCTAAACCACCAGCTTAAGCAACTTTTGTAACCTCCACATGCACAAAATCTCCTTTTCATCATATGAGAAAACTATAGGTATCTGAATTCAGTTTTTGCTTCCATAAACTAAGCACTTTAGATACAATATATACATATATACATAAACATATTGCATTTTGTCACTCTCTATGTCTGTCTTAGAAGCCCTTCCCATTCTCCTTCCATTGAGTTTATGCATAATTTTGATCTTCAATCTCATGAAGAGAAGAAAAAACACTCTCAATCTTCCACCAGGCAACATGGGTTGGCCTTTCCTCGGTGAAACAATCGGCTATCTCAAGCCATACTCTGCCACAACCATAGGAGAGTTCATGGAGCAACACATATCAAGGTAAAAGAAAAAAAAAATTATAGGTCGAAGCTCGTTAAATATTATGTATTTGAACCACGTTATATTTTGTGTTATTATGTGTTAGGGTACTTTTTTCCCGCTAAATAGTAAATATAATGTTACTATGTATTGGGTTTTATTTTTTTTGGTTATATTTTGTATTATCATGTGTTGGGTATTTTGAAATTTTACAAAATTTATTGAATTTTAATGAAGGTATGGGAAAATTTATAAGTCGAATTTGTTCGGGGAGCCAACGATAGTGTCAGCGGATGCCGGACTAAATAAATTCATATTGCAAAATGAGGGGAAGTTATTTGAATGCAGCTATCCAAGAAGCATAGGTGGGATACTTGGGAAATGGTCTATGTTGGTTTTGGTTGGAGATATGCATAGAGATATGAGGATTATATCTCTCAATTTCTTGAGCAATGCTAGGCTTAGGACTCATCTCTTGCCTGAGGTGGAGAAGCATACTCTGCTTGTACTCAACTCTTGGAAGGACAATTCCACTTTTTGTGCTCAAGATGAAGCAAAAAAGGTATAATTTCAAACACAGTTATATACCCATATATATACACATTTATATAAATTGCACATATGCCTTGAAGCTTTGGAAGTAAGGGCCTGGTACCGCTGGGTCATTTGACTTTTGGTTTGTGAGTTGATCTATTGTTCGGAAATAAAAACAAAAAAATAAACAGTTTGTGTTTGTATGTATGTATATATATATGTATGTATGTTTAGGAGAATTATTGTTGAATTAATTGAGAAGAATTTGCAGTTTACATTCAATTTGATGGCAAAACATATAATGAGTTTGGACCCTGGAAAGCATGAAACAGAGCAGCTGAAGAAAGAGTACATTACTTTTATGAAAGGAGTGATTTCTGCTCCTTTGAACTTGCCTGGTACTGCATATAGAAAGGCTTTACAGGTATTTAAGACAAGTATTTAATAAATTCAACAACTCTACTTCAAAAACTAATTTTTTTTTTTAAAAAAATAAATTTACCCATTTCAGAATTATCGCTAATTTTATTTTATTTTTCGTTTTTTTGGACAGTCGCGATCGATTATACTGAAATTTATTGAGAGAAAAATGGAGGAGAGAATTCAAAAAATGAAGGAAGGGGATGAGAATTTGGGTGAATATGATCTACTTGGTTGGGTGTTGAAGCATTCAAACCTGTCTAAAGAGCAAATTCTAGACTTGGTTCTAAGCCTATTATTTGCAGGCCATGAGACTTCATCAGTATCCATTGCTTTAGCCATCTACTTCTTGCAAGGTTGTCCAAGTGCTGTTCAACAATTGCAAGTAAGCATCACATCATTGTATATATACATATATATATATTCTCATTTTATTTAGCATGATAAGTTTGTTCATGAATTCAGGAAGAACATACTGAAATAGCTGCAGCAAAGAAGCAGTCAGGAGAACAGGAATTGAATTGGGATGACTATAAAAAGATGGAATTCACCCAATGTGTAAGCATCTCTAATTAATTCAATTTGAATTTATTTTCTTTTTTTCGTATTTAGTAAATAGTACTACATATACACAAATACCACTAGAGGTCATGGTTCAGTGTGTGGGTCAATAAGTTGTGTATCGTCCAGTCATAACCTTTTTTATAGTTGTTAATATCGTTACGTTGATACTCGTTTTTAAGATTGATATTGTCCGAATCCATTACCTTGCAGTCATGACCAAAATCGGTACCGCGATTGTGAACCATGTCATCGAAATATGTAGAGACTATATCAATTAAGTTACCAGCTGAAACCGCTTTAATATAAGAATTATATTAAATTTTTATATAGATTAAAGTTGTTAATTAATTTTGTGCTATGTTTATGAAGGTTATTAATGAGACACTGAGGCTTGGTAATGTAGTGAGGTTTCTTCACAGGAAGACTCTCAGAGATGTCCGGTACAAAGGTAGGCCTGAGTGACAGTTCATTTGATACAAGTGTGTGTATTTCCCGGGAAAAAATTGCCGGAATCTGACCCACTTAGAATTTGTTTATTGTTTTATGTGTGTTAAAAGGACTTGACATTCCATGTGGGTGGAAAGTGCTTCCAGTGATTGCAGCTGTTCACTTGGATTCTTCACATTTTGAGCATCCTCAACACTTCAATCCATGGAGGTGGCAGGTTTGTCTATTAATTATGTTATTATTTGTGTTTTAATTTTCTCAAATCAAGAAAAAAGGGTATCGAAATTCCTAATTATCATTTTTTTAATTTTTTTTACGTCCATGCTTTTGTCATGAAAAGATTTCATTTATTTACATTTTTCGCTTTATTTTGCGACAGTAATGATGTTAGGTCTCTTATAGCATGCATAATCGATCACTATACACAATAAAAGAACATATTTGACAGAGCTTCTATTTATACTTTTACATCGAAGAAAAAGAGAAACAAAAATCACTTTAAAAAGCCGGCACATCCTAATTTTTCAAAATGCTCTTCCAATGACCAAAAACTTTGCTAAAATATTTGTCAAACATCGTTCAAAATAACTTTTCACTCCAAAAACCCCAAAACGGCTTTTGAAAAATCAATCCAAACAACCTAAGACTTTTGTCCCACATACAAAATTTCGAATAAGCTTGCACTCATGAGTTTCGCTTGATTATTAAAAACTTTTTCATTGTTAAGAAGTATAAGAAAGTTTAGAAATATTCAAAATTCTTTTCACAACCAAACATGAATTAGGGCAATAATTAAACAGAGATACTAATAAAAGTAGTGTGATGACAGTGTTTTGTTTGTTTTTGGTCATTTTTTTTTTTCGAGTCAACTTACGCGTATCTTGATTAATTCTCGAAACTCTGAAATTAATGATTGAATAACCCCAAACGAAATTGGCCATTTTCTAGTAATATTATGTCATGTACTTAAGACAACCAATGAGAACACCAATAATTAATTCATGGTTGTTGCACTGTAATAAGATCATTACTCCCGATAAAATCACCCTCCTCAAGAACAAGGACCCATGTACAACATCAAGTAAGTAGGTCCATTAACATTTTACATTAAGTATATTTGATAGGTTAAGTCAATAAAACTTGTATAGTCTTCTAGAAAGATGCATTTTTTAATGATTTGATGTGAATTTAATGGGAGAAAGCAAAAGAAATGTGATAGGTTAAATTTATTTTGTAAGTAAAAATAGTAAGAATGCACACTACACTATGGCCGTCATTAACCAAGAAAAAAAAATAATAGGGAGGAATATTCTCTACAAGTTAACCCCTCTTTCTTGTCAAGTAAAGTTACGCAATATATGAAAAAAAAAAAAAAAAAGTTACATATATGTCAATTATAAATTTTGAATATATAGAATAATTTACAGGGATGTAAGTAAAAATAGATTAGAATCCGTTACATTATTACCGCCAAAGTTACCAAACCCCATTTGATAGCCTGGTAAATTCTTGCATCATCATCCATTACTAGTTGGGCCCATTAGATGAACTGTCATGGTCATGGGCCAGGATTGGAGATTGTACGGACACAGGCCCACCCAGACGTGATCAACTTGAAAGGACACGTGTCGCTGTGGGGGAGGTGGAGGTTGGGGGCTCGAGATGATTCAAAGCCCAAGCCCATGTGGTGGTGGGGTTGTCACGTGCACATGGGGGTGGGTCATGTGCACGTTGCTTCAACAAATTTCCAAATTGGATGTCACAAATTATATTTCGAAATTTATATATAGTATAAGTAAATATCATAAGATAAGGTCCTATAACCACATATATATATATATAATATGTATATATATCATAAGATAAGGTCCTATAACCACACACACATATATATATATATATATATAATATGTTCTTGTTTTCGAACTTCATTTATGTTAGGGTATCAACTAAAGTACTTTGAAGGTCAATGTCGTGAACTTAACTGATTTTAGGTGTTTCTAAATTAAAAATAGATACATCATGTATTGCGTATTGAAACTTCTCTTTGTACTATGAGACAATTATTGTTGGTTTAATAAGAGCCACCTAATTTCTTGTTTCCTTTGAGTACATCTTTCAAAGTATTCATTAATTCACTAGTAGGCACGTGCAAATTCGCAATATTATTTGCTTATAAACATTATCCCTTTAGCGCCCAAAAAAAAGTGGTTTGTGACAATGACAAATACTTAAATTAAAATTATTAATGAAAAGTATACGTGGAATTTCTTAATCTTTTTTTTTTTTGATATTACAGAGTATTTTTACTAGTTCGAGCACAACAATCAACAATACGTTCATGCCATTTGGGGGAGGATTGAGACTCTGTGCTGGATCAGAATTGGCAAAACTCGAGATGGCTGTATTTATCCACCATTTAGTTCTAAATTATCATTGGGAATTAGCCAATTCAGATCAAGCTTTTGCCTACCCATTTGTCGATTTTCCGAAAGGCCTTCCCATCAAAGTCCAAAAACACATTTCCATATCAAAATAAGGACTCCATGAACGCTTTAAAAAGATGGACCTCAACCTCAACCTCAACCTTTCATGTTTCATATAGTAACATGACAAAGGTTTGTTTCTATCTTGAAGATGTGAATCCTTGGATTTTCCAATGGCATATTGCAAGTTGTTTAGGGTTTGTATTCATGGTTCACATGGAATGAGGGAAGATATAAGTGAAGTACAAAGATCATAGGACCACATTTCTCACTCATTGTAAATTTTATCTACCCATTGGCTCATTCATATTGGGTCCAAAGTAACTTATTCATTTGTATGGTGATATGATTGAATATATATTATAGTAAGTAATTAATTTGTGTTTTTATTGGGAGCTCATGGCCCCCAATATGTTGGAATTTCAATAGAACACTGGCTATTGAGATTTAGGGTTTAATTTTAAATATCAATTTTTTATTTTGTTAATCTAAATGCATAAAAGTAACAAAAAATTGAAAAAAAAAATGACAAAAATTGAAAAAATTGACGCATCTCAATAATTGTAATCTCACTTGTATAAAATTGTCGAACAATTTGTTTCATCTCTAAATTTTTTGAAGCAAGACATTTCAGAACAATTTGTCTCATCTCTAATTTTTTTTTAAAGCAACAAGTCATTTCAAATTGTTACAGTTTTCTTAATAGTTTCGAAAGGTTCATTTGACAATATTGATGATTGAGGATTGGAATTTTTTCATATTTAATACTTGAAGGGTGTTGAGTGCACTTTTGTCAATTAAAATTCATAGCCTTCAATTTCTTTGTCATTTTAGTCTCAAGCTTACTAAAAACAAATCCAACATCACAAATTATAGAACTCAAATAATATTTGCTAGTTTCAGATGAAAATGACATAGTAACTATAGAAACTCATAGTAAAAGATGGGTTCTTCCAAAACCATATGGTCCAAAAAATTAAAAATTATTAAATAATGAATTTATCCTCCTCTTTTTTTTGGCACTACTAGAATAAGGACTCAAAAACCTTGATTTGGGGTTTGCCATTTTGTCTCTTATTAAGCACTACTTTGCATAGGGTGCTTCTCATAGGCTTATCAGGACCTTACAATCACACCACTGATATGGGAGATCAAACCTCATGTTACCATCAACACTTATCCTCAAAACTTTTGGACCATGAAATCAAAATTAAATAAATATATAAATAAATAAAAGGTAAACAATAACTTTGTTGTCCTTTGATTGGCAGATTCAATTTTCTGTTTTTAACCTGCCCATCTTATCTTCCACATGGTTGGCCATCACGGTATTAGTATCAATTTCAATCTTGTGGCGAAAATAGTATAAAAGACTTGGACAAATTCAACTTTTAAAATGAATATTCAAAAGTGATACAGACCAAATAAAATGAATATTCTAAAAATGATACAGACTTGACAAATAATATAGGTACGATATCACGAATTATGATCTTTGATTGACTTTCAATGTCTTCATTTTCATTTTGGTTTTCTTCCAGTATGAATTCTTATTTTTTCTTTGTCTTTTCATTTAATATACCATGTCTTTTATTTGTAAGAAAATTAAATAATTTTTAATCACTTCCTCCTATCTTTGATTGATCATTTGACAATAATTAATTATCCCTACCAATAGAGAGTGTCACATTTCTTATACTCTGGTCATTATGCAAGTAGCACAAAGTGGTTGTCAATTACAGAAATACTGTTTTGACATGTCCCTCTACTTGCTCATTTACCAAAATTTCATCTACTCTTCCTAAATTACCCCTCTTTGACCTCTCTTGACCTTGTGTAATCTTGGCTCATAATAGTCCTATGTATATATATTTTTCAATTAGGTTATTAGTGCAATATGTTTGATGACTATATATATATATATATATCTCATTTTTGCCATAAACTTCAAAGTTAAACCATTAAAGATGGCATCATTTACATTTTTCTTTTCAATAAATGTTGTACAACCTTTTCACCCTTATTAAATAAACTGATATATTTGTTTTATGGGTCATTTTTATTTAAAGGTACTCCCAAAAACTTTCTTTAATAAATTTGACGAGATTTGAATTTTATAAAAAAAACAAAATATACAACTTTTTACCAAGTTTAAGCTATTTTGTCAATTTTAAGTAACTGATTTTTGTTCTGAAAGAAAAGTTTGCCAAACTGTCTCACATTCGAAATTAGGATATTCTTACTGTGCATAATGGATGGGAGGATTGCATGTATTCGATCAATTAGTTTATATCGTAGTTACAGTTTTGATTTATGTTGTAGTCACAATAACGATATAATTGTCAGGAACAATATCAGATTGCGTATCGGTGTTGTGTTACGAACATTTTTCGAAAATAAACGGTAATGATATAACAGATAGGATAATATAAATCTTAAAAAATGAATTTAAAATGGCTATCAAGATTGTGTTTGGACACATTTCAGAATCGTTACAAACATGATGATATGGCAAACCATAACCTCAAGGTACAGTGTTATGTGGATCAAAGTCTCACAGGTGCATTACTGGGTTGGTCTATGATACAAAGCTGTAGGAACTTTATGGATAGATTGGGTTGGGTCTAGATGGTTACTTGGGCTGTTAGGCATCTACTTTGGGCTCACCATTTACAAAATGGGCCAACTTTTTGCTTGATCGTTTGAGAAGCAACTACTTGTAGCCGTTGCATGTTTTTCAACCTTAATGGGCCTGAAGTTCTAATATGATTGGCCCGTTAAACAATGGAAATCTGCACCAATCTCATATGAATTTCTCAGATTTATCGTATTAATTTGGTTTTTAACATGTAAATTTTTAATTAAATAAATTTTAGTGAGTCATCTGTAAATAATAAATATACGTAACAAAAGTTCATCTATGTAGGCAAAGATTAACTATTATCCATCATGTCATAATTATCCATGATGAAATCAACTAAAGAATTATTATTTTTGAATGGTAAGAAACACACACCCACACACTCACACACCCTCACATGAGCCCTATGAGAATCGAACCCCTAACCTCCCCTTTATTACTATTAGGGTTGTAAACGAACAGAGCGTTCGATGAGCTATTCGAGAGTCGACTCGCTAAGAGCTCGGTTCGTGTTTGTTTGTTTAATAAACGAATCAAACTCAAATAAAAAGTTTAGGCTTGTTTATTAAACAAGTCAATCTCAAACATTCGTACGTTTTGTTCGTCAACGTGTTCGTAAATAAGTTCGCGTAAATACTAATTTAATATTTTATAAATATAAATATAATAATGCTATATATTTATATTAATATATATGAACAACCCATGTTAAAGACCCAACCCATTTCCAAACTCACCTCTATTAAAAAATAAAATCAAACTCATTCATCACCAAGGCCCATATTCTCTTAAATAAAACCCTATTCTTTAAGCCCATTAATGATCAAAGCCCATTTAGGAAATATTTTTGTTTACTATTGTGACTGATTTGAAAGTTAAAATACTTTGAATAGAAAAATAAATAAATAAAGAGAAAAGCAAAGCATGTGCCCAACTTGTGCACTCATCTCCCAAGCCCTAGATTTCTCATCATCTTCTCAAGCCGCCTCATTCAGATCCCTTGCATAAACCATTTCTCTCCCTTCTTAACCTAATCTTCCCCAAATACACTCTCTTACATACATATACATATATACCAATATATAGATATACTTATATAAGTCTGAATAAGTTTTGAATATGTTCATACTTAAATGATAATAAGTGTTATCAAATATGTTAATCAACCAGCGCATAAGTGTTGCAATGATATAACCTCACATCCTAAATGAAGATGTGAAATGTTCAAATCTCATATGAGACATTGTGGGTGGTGGGTGAGTGTGTATTTACCTATTAATAATAATAACACTAATTATTTAGGCCCTGTTTGGTATGCGTTTGTGTTTTTTGCTGTGAATTTTAGAAAAACACAAATATTTGTTTGTGTTTATGGTATTGTAAGTCTAAAATAAAAGCATGTTTAACACAGATGCTTTTGTTGTAGATATATACATATACGTGTTTTGGAATAAAGGGAAGTGGTGGCGGCGACGATGGTGTAAATATATATATATATATATATATATATATATATATATGTAAATATTACTTATATATGTATGAAACTTTCATATTATTTTCAAAAATTTTAAATAAAAAATAAAATAAAAAATCTCTTCACAAAAAGTGACGTTTCTTCAATATTTTTAAAAGCACCATTTACTCATTAAAAGTGGTGAATGAAAAGGGATGTCTTTTCGATACTATTAAACACATCTCTCATAATTTCTCTCGCATCGTTTCACTCTCTCTATATCCTCCATGTCCGTTCTTCATTCTCGCCCTCACTCCATTTTCTCTATTTAATCATCAGGTTCACATCTCTTCCTCTTTGTGATGAATGGTTTATTTATTTAATTTAAATAATTGATTTTTTATTTATTTTTTTTACTTCATTCATCATCGTAAGTCTTTCAACATGTGCAAAGCACATATTTTTGCCTAGTGTGTATATATATATATTGATTGAATTGTTGAGAAAAAAAATCTTTTTTTTGTTACGAAAAATGGATATTTTTTTTGCTAACCTTTTTTTATCGTTTAAAACAAAACAAAGTCAACCATACATATTTTTGTTGGTGGAAAAAAATGCTACGATACCAAACAAATAACAAAAAACATTAAACACAAATCACATACTAAACAAGGCCTATAACTGAACTAAAAAGAAAATCCATCCATGACTGTTTTCAAATAACCTAATATAGCCAAAGAGTTTAAAAAATATATATATAGCTTTAGTCTTTATCTCAATTTACGATTATGAACATGGTGAATTAAAATTTTAAACATGAATAATGTTTGTTAAATATCACAGTCTTGATCGAACTTTTTTTAACCATTTTTTGTTCAATGTAATTTTAATACAATCCAAAACAACGCAATCGAATATAGCCTAAATGAAGTTCGTTCCCACAGTATTTATTTAGCTATGATGGAATTAGCTAGAGTAGTGATCATCTAATAATTGTGCTTAATCTTTGAAAAAATAGACACGGTTAAATGAAATAAATGGGTCGGGTCGAACTTGGATGACGACCCGACCCGTTTATTGACCCAATTAAACTTCCAATAGTTTCCCCAAAAATGGTGGCCAATTGTTTTGTTCGCTTTTTCCTAAATAAATAGTGGTAAAAGAAGTGCCACGTGGCAAAGCTTCTGACCAATTCTGCGGTGGCTATTAGCGGCTTCGCGTTCCCTCTTCTCACCAATAATCCGCGCAGCCGTGAACAGTTTGACTTTCTACATGTGACGTGGATTAATATGGATCTTATTTATGACATTTAAATTTATTTATTTTAAATGTTTTTTTACAAACAAAAGCCACAATAAACACTTGTATTAACTCACACTTCACAAATTTGATTTTTTTTCTTTGAAAGTTAAACACTATTTACACTTTATCTCCATCAAGTCTTGAATCTTGAACCTCTCATTTGAAAATTATGATCCGGTATTGCTTGATCATCACGCATTTGATAACTTTTTTTACTATTTAAAATAAAATTATTTACGCATTTAATAATAATCATCATCATTGATTGTATAATGAGGTCAGTTTTAATTATTTCATTTAATGTAAGTTTTAGTCCATCATTATCTTATATGTTTTACAAGATTGGATAATTCAAAAAGTAATTGAGAAGTTGAATTAATAATTGGATGAGTTGGTTTTGTTATTTCACATATATATTCACGTTTTACCTTTGTCAAGTACACTGATTTTAAAATGGTAGTTTTATTTTTGAAATATTTATTAATATGACTTTTCTATTTGATAATTCTATTTTAGCATTTAAATTTGAACAAATTTCACACTTATTTCATAAAATGAGTTTGATAATCAATTGAACACTATTAAAAAATATTAAGTGATAGTTAAAATAAGATAAAATTCAGAGTGACATGATGATCACTTATTAATAAATCATAAAGACTAAAAACTTTATAAATATATCAAATAACTAAGATAGTTTTAAATACTATTTACAAATATTTAGTACTTAAATTTTCGTTCCTTTTTTAATTGATTTTTAGTTTTATCCAAATACCACCTTAGTATTACGAGTTATATTGATATTTGTTAAATTGTCTATTTTTATCAATTTGGTAATACACTTACCAAAAAAAATACTATAGTCTATAAATTTTACCGCGTGTCCTTTATAAATGTTTTGAAACGGAATTTGTGAAAATGATATGCTAAGCTGGGATCGTTTCCCTAACCCAACCACTTTCCAAATTTCATAGTGCTTTAATTTATTTTATTAAAATATCCACGAAACCAAACAATAAAATAAAATATTATAAATTTAAAAATAAATCACACTAATTTTTCCGAGTAGATATATTAGCGTATATTAATGCGAAAGTACAAAAATATCTATAATTATGTTATATTTTATATAAGAGAAGGACAAATTTATTACTATTCCTTTCATATAAAATGAGAAATTCAAAAGTAAAATAAAAAAGATACAAAGCAGAAAAAGAAAGAAGAAAAGAAGGGTGTAGTGTTAACACTTATTGAATAGCATCAAATCTGATATCTAATATCCAACTCAAGAGCCAAGAAAATGCTAATTTTGATTAATATATTTGATAACATTTATTAGCATTTAAATCTAAACAGATTCAATATTTATTTATTAAAATATGTTTGATAAAAAATTTAAACATTACTTAAAATATTAAATGTTACTTATAAATTATTAAGTGACAAAATTTTTCACTTAACAATAAAGTATAAAGACCGAAAATTTATATAAAATATATTAAAAAAATATATTTTTTTAAAAATCACTTAAAACCTTCAATACTTAACAATCATATGTTAAAATTTTTACTACTTCATTTTTTATTTTATCAAACACCACCAGTTCGTTTGTGTACATAATTTGCTCAAAACTTTCGTTAATGTGTATAATTTGCTCAAAATTTAGATCGGTGTAATTTATCCAATTTTTTTTAAAGGGGTTGACCCGGACCCGAGTGGCATTAAGGTAATTAAATCTGAAGAATAGGGGTAACTGTGACAATTTTCCGAGTGAGCAGCACCAGGTGTCGTCGCCTCTCTTTTCCGTTCCACTTATTTCGTCTCATTTCGCTTCCCTTTTTTCCATCTCTCCTATTTATCTTCTCCTCTCCTCTGCGATCTATACATACAGAAACATAAATCTATACATATATACAAACACATATATAGATATATAGAGAGAAAGAGATGTGGCGCTGCGTCTCTCGCCTCAGATCAGTCTCTACCGGAACCCTCAAACCTCACATTCAGAGATCCTTCTGTACTCAGACGGTAAGATCTCTCTCGTTAAAACTTCAATCAATTACTGTTTTTTGAATCTCACAGTTTTCGATAGCTCATATCACTGTATATATGTGTGTGTATATATATATATAAATTAGCTTTTCTTTTTTATGTTTATTATTATGATTATTAATTTGTGTGTGTGTGGTTAGTGACGATTATGAGGTGCCTTGAATTTAATTTGATTTTTTTTTTTGCTCACCAATTGCCGACTATTTTTTGCATAGTTTTTTTAGTTTGTTTAACAAAAATCTGGATATTTTGTGTGGATCAATGTCTCAGCTGTGTTTAATTTATGTGTAGTATCGATTTGATTTCTTAGCTGATGGAATTGTTGTTGTTGTTTAATGCTTTGTTTATAGCTTGATTTCTTAGCTTAGTGTGTGTGTTTTGTGGATAAATGTTTCTAATTTATATATATTGTGGTTTGATTTCATAGCTTAGTATTTCATACTTGAGCGAATGTTTTGGAATTGATTTATTACAATTGTTTTTATTTTTTTGTTTAATGCCTAGTTTGTAGTTTGATTTCTGAGCTTAGTATTTCGTGCTTGAGCGAATGTTTTGGAATTGTTTTTGTTGTTTAATGTGTGGTTTTTGGTTTATATTGCAGGTTAGTGTATGTTTTGTGTGTCATCAATGTCTCAGTTGTGTTTAATTTGTGTGTATTGTAGTTTGATTTTCAGCTCTTAGTATATCATGTTTGCGAGGATTTTAAGGAATTGATTTTGTTGTTTAATGTGTGGTTTATAGTTTGATTTCTACACTTAGTATTCCGTGCATGTGCGAATGTTTTGGACTTAATTTTGTTGTTTAATGCGCGGTGGTTGTCTGAATCTTAGTTTTTGTGGTGATATTTGTTTTGACAGAATGTGGGAAAATCGGCCTATACGATAGTTGATCATACATATGATGCAGTTGTGGTTGGTGCTGGTGGTGCTGGGCTCAGAGCGGCCATTGGGCTGTCTGAGCATGGATTCAACACCGCTTGCATTACAAAGCTCTTCCCAACTCGGTCACACACCGTTGCAGCTCAGGTATTAAGTTGTCAGCTCGCTAAATGTATACGTAATATAGTTTAAATGTTCACCATTGGTTGTGCATATTGTTGAAGTAGATAAAATGATTGATACCTTTTAACAGAAGATGGTTCTCATGGTATCCATAATTGATTGAGGTTCTAAATTCCTTTTGTGTTTTATCAATGATTATCAAGTTCATGTGCAAGTGTGACTTACAATTGTACAGCACCATTTACGGGGCTGTTCTGTTCGGACAATGCTTATGTTTTCTGTAGTCTTTTTCTTGTATCAAATTTGACCACAGCAATAATATTTTCTTGATTTTCTATGAAATTGAAGAATATATATATTTTGGAAAAGTTGTTTTTGAAGCATTCTAGATCCTTACTTGACGAATCTTTATTTTCACGTGAATCAACTTCACTTTTCATAGCTTGATCACCAAATGAAGGCTGTAGGTTGGACTGGAAGGATTAATTCCTGTGGGATTAATGTTCATTGATTTGGGTTGAGATATTTAAGAGATAAGCATCCTTATAGAGAGAATCCCAATTAAAACACTTTTAAGCATTAGCAAATTAAGTAGTCACAATGAGTATTATTTAAGGGAATCTGGACATATATGGATCTGAGTGATCTTTTTGTCTCAGATACATAGAAGTATACGATTAGAGATATTTCAGGTTTTTGGTGTATAAAGAAGAAACTGTATAGAGATTTCAGGTTTTTGGTTTATAAAGAAGAAACTGTATAGAGATTTCAGGAGATTTATCAATAAGGCATAGTGGACAGTCATTTACAATTTTTTTTTTATAGAAGTTGAAGAAAGTTATGGGAGTAATAATTTCTGTTGGAATTGAAAATTGTCCTTGGACTCTTGCTCTCACCTCAACATGGAAGACCTGATGTTTCCTTTCTAGAAAGCTCACTCCTGTGTGTCTGTGGCTTCATGGTCTTTCTTTACACATCTATCATTCAGACCTTTTACCATCAAAATGGGATTTTAGATTTTCAGAAACTCACATCTGGCATCAGAAGCTGCTAAATGTATGTATTTGTTGTGGTAAGTAGGTAAATTTTGTTTTCACCATCCCATGTTCAGTTTTATACCAATATTAATACTGGGTCCAGGAATTTTGCTCGTGGTGGTTTTCTCATTTGGATATTCAACAACAATTTCTATTTAGATAATTTACTCTCCAATTTCAACCTGGAAACAGTAAATTTCTCCTTAAATCCATAAAAGCTTTACTAGGAATGTATGCCGTATAATTTATTGATCCATCTAGCTGCAAGGTTTGTGTGACACTTTGAAGAATCTTTATTGATGATCTGGATATGTTTCTATTCTCTGATAGTAATTACTCTGTACAGGGTGGTATTAATGCTGCATTAGGAAACATGAGTGAGGATGACTGGAGGTGGCACATGTATGACACAGTTAAAGGAAGTGATTGGTTAGGTACAATGCTTCTGAGGAGTAGACACTCCTTGCATGGAAGTTTACGAAATTTCTTTTATTCAGGACTGTTTTATTTTATATATATTTTTTATTAATTTCCAATTTCATCCTGGTTGAATTTCGTTCTTCAAATATTGTTCAAGGAAGGAAATGTCTGTTGATGCTTACCTAATACTTTTTCCCCTTGCTACTAATAACTGACTTTTGTTTCTGCTAACTTGTTATTGCAATGATTTTGATGCAAGTAGTTTTGTGATTGTATAGGTGACCAGGACGCTATTCAATATATGTGTAGGGAGGCACCTAAAGCAGTGATAGAGCTTGAGAACTATGGGCTACCATTTTCCCGAACTGAAGAGGGAAAAATATATCAACGAGCATTTGGTGGCCAAAGTTTAGACTTTGGGAAAGGTACTAAGATGCTAATCTGTTATTAGAATATTTTACATGGCTTTTGGGGAAAACTACCTGATCATGGCTTCGTGTCTGTCAATTTATTAGGTGGACAAGCATATCGTTGTGCATGTGCTGCCGATCGAACTGGGCATGCTCTGTTGCATACTCTTTATGGCCAGGCTATGAAACACAATACACAGTTTTTCGTCGAATATTTTGCTCTGGATCTGATAATGGATAGTGAGGGTACGTGAAATAGAGACTCATATATTCCTTATCATTAAGTTTATTCTTTTTGGTTATTATTTGATGATTGGACTAATTTGCCACACTTAGTGATTATAAATATAGCAAAAGAAAGACGTAGTTAAGGTACTTGTTTTGTTTGTTTATATGAAGAAAATCTGTGCAAGGATTTCTTGGACTTTGTGATAATAGCAAAGTTAGGAGGAGATATAGCAGCAAAAATCCTCTCTGCTTAAGCTGGAATAATGATTGTTGAGTTGGTTCTTATGTGACTTGTATGCATGCTCATGTCCTGACGGGGGTTGCAAACTTGATTGCTTACCCTTTGGCTGTTTGAGAGTCCTTCAATGATGAAAGCGCACAAAATGCAATATAGCATACGGGCACAATATATAATCAGCTTAAACCCAATACTCAGTAGCAATTCTTGGAGCCTTCACAAGTTCATGCTGAAGTTATTTGCTTAGTCATTGTTGGGTGTAATACCCAACCCAAGCTTGTCTTGCACACTATAACAATTTGATTGAAGATGTCCGCCATTCCGGGGGAGAAAAATAAAGATGGAAAGTCAATTAGAGATTATTGGATATTTGATCCATAAAGTCTAATTTAATCTGGTCAAAAGGTAAAATGAGATTCTAGTTTGGTGTAGGAAGTAAATTAAATAGCTACCTAGTAGCGGATGATTTAGAATTCCATATTTGGCATGCAAAAGAAGCATGAAGGAATATATAATCAGATTATGAACCTAACGTACAATGGCTTCCTTGCAATTTATTGAAGAAAATAAGACTCCTAATTCTTACATCAACTATAATTTGGTCATGCTTCACATCTACATGAACACACATGCAATATATGCATTCTTTTACAAACAAAAAAAAAAAAAATTTATGTCGATTCTTTTTGGGGGAAAACTAGTTGACTATTGATTATAATACCAGGTACCTGCCAGGGAGTAATTGCATTAAATATGGAGGATGGTACAATACATCGCTTCCGTTCTGCTTCAACAATTCTGGCGACTGGGGTATCTATCTTTGTCATTAAACTCTATTTGAATTCAGATTAGTCATATTTACGTCTAATTACTATGATTACAAATCTGTCAGGGTTATGGTAGAGCTTACTTTTCTGCAACCTCAGCCCATACATGCACTGGAGATGGCAATGCCATGGTTGCACGTGCTGGGCTCCCCCTTGAGGTTTGTTTTGCTGCTTTTCATTATGGAATGTGGTCTTTGTGAATTTATATCAGAATCCTTCTCTTATTATCATGGAAATATTTCTTTTTGTAGGATCTTGAGTTCGTGCAGTTTCACCCAACAGGTATATATGGTGCTGGGTGCCTCATCACTGAAGGTTAGTGTGTACATCATACTATTGAACTTGATTATGCTTGTACAGTATGATAAATGCAATCTCATTCTGATGTCTCGTTCCACTTTCTTCTCTATGTTAGCAGCCTTTTGTATGTAATTAATCTAACGTACTCTGCTCATTTTCGATCAGATTCCCCTTTATTTTTATTTTCCTGATTTCTTTCCACCACCTGTAGGATCTCGCGGTGAAGGTGGCATTTTGAGAAACAGTGAGGGTGAGCGATTCATGGAACGGTATGCCCCTACAGCCAAGGATCTTGCATCCAGAGATGTTGTTTCTAGATCCATGACAATGGAAATCCGAGAAGGTCGTGGTGTAGGTATGATCTCTATTATCATGGGATTGTTGTGGGCTCATAGTTTGTATTGGTTCGGTGGTGAGTCTAGAGAAATTTCCTTGTTGCCTATGGTATCCTAAATGTGTGTTAACTTTTCTGGTCTTTGTAAGAAGCATTCATACGTTCGACTTAGTGATCCCACCAAGGCACCCACCTTCACCACCTGAATCATCATCATTTAACAGCCATTACTCATGGAAGAAGAAATCCTCATTTTGTTTATCTAGTTATCAATTATTTTGGTTATGACTTGTACTAATACAACATATACTAGACCTCTTGGACTTGGCTTCTACACATTAACATGATTAGACATTATATGCGTTCTTTAATATACGTGGTTTTTTTATAGGGCCCCTGAAGGACCACATTTATCTCCACCTGAATCACTTACCCCCAGAGGTCCTCAAGGAGAGGCTTCCTGGCATCTCTGAAACAGCTGCTATTTTTGCGGGTGTCGATGTTACAAAGGAGCCTATTCCTGTTTTGCCTACTGTTCATTACAATATGGGAGGAATTCCCACAAATTACCATGGAGAGGTAAAATGAAATTGTGCTATGTGAAGTTGATATCCTTGGATTGCTGTTTCAATCAGTAAATGTAGTGTAAGTCTTTCTATTTGTAACCAATATGTTTTGGTCTCCAGGTAGTTATCATTAAGGGTGATGATCCTGATGCAGTAGTCCCTGGACTGATGGCTGCTGGGGAAGCAGCCTGTGCGTCAGTTCACGGGGCCAATCGTCTTGGTGCAAATTCTCTTCTTGACATTGTTGTATTTGGTCGAGCTTGTGCAAATAGGGTTGCTGAGATCAGTAGACCAGGTATGTCCTTTTGTCAAATATAGATGCATACAAATCGTGTGAATACAAACTAAGATGCTTCCACTTGTTGTATCCAGGGGCGAAACAAAAACCTTTGGAGAAGGATGCTGGAGAGAAGACTATTGCTTGGTTGGACAAGATAAGGAATTCAAATGGTTCTATTCCAACTTCAAAAATCCGCTTGAATATGCAACGAATAATGCAAAATAATGCTGCTGTATTCCGCACGCAGGAAACATTGGAGGAAGGTATATAGAGAACCTGCTGTCCCCTACTCCACTCTCCTCCGAAGAAAATACATAAATAAATTACTTATAAGCATTGAAGGGAAAATGTAGTTCCCTATTCTTTTATTCTTATTTTAATAAGTAGAACAAAATGTAGTTATCTTCGGTTTTGTGCTAATACCATGGCACGTTTCACTTCATTCATTGCATAGTACCGGTTATGCTATTGTGTGTTTATCTGAAATGTCAAACAGGCCTGAAAATAGTGGTACTACATTTTATTTTATTATTTCCTTGACATTAACCATTCTAGCTTTTTATTCTATGCATTTGCAGGCTGTCAATTAATTGACAAAGCATGTGAAAGCTTTCACGATGTTAAGTTGGAGGATCGGAGTTTGATATGGTACAATTCTCTTTGCGAGGAAAATTATTTTTAGAAATTCCATGACCATTTTTAATTGACTTTTATTATCATACATCTTTGGCTAGGAACTCGGACCTGATAGAAACTATAGAGTTGGAAAATCTTCTGATCAATGCATGTATTACCATGCATTCTGCTGAAGCTAGGAAAGAAAGCAGAGGAGCACATGCTCGTGAAGATTTTACGGTTAGTTTGGATTCGCTTGTAGTTAATATCTCCTTTTCTCCCCACTTCTGCGATAATGATGCTTAAATTGTGCGTCTCTGCAGAAAAGAGATGATGAGAAGTGGATGAAACACACAATGGGGTATGTCATTTTTCTTCTCCTTTACTTTTTCGTTTCAGGGTGGTGTGCTTTTTTTTATTCCTTTCCAGTTCGGCAGTTCCTTCTCTTGAGACTTAATATATGGGGTTAATTTCATTTGCCCCGAGGTTTGTCCTAAAATCAATTACACCCCCTCAACATAGTCAAAATTCATTTACACCCCCAATTTCTATTTATACACAACATTTACACCCCTATAGGGTGGTGTGATTGATGTTAGGACAAACCTCAGGGTGATGTCATGGTATAAGGGGTGTATCTTAGGGTTAATAAAATTAGAGTTCTGGTGGTTGGCATATCGGGTTAATTAAATTTTCTTTTGGAAGCTATGAATCCTAAACCTCAACACAAATTGAAGTTTATGACAACATCTAGTGGACAGCGAAAATAGTCTACCCCAACGAAGAACTTTGTAAATCGAGTGTGGTAGGAACTTGTAGTTGTTGAAAAAACAAAGACTATTTGTAACACCTCGCTCCAACACTTGGTACGATATTATCCGCTTTGGGCCCAGCCCGCACGGTTTTGTTCTTGGGCTTCCCCCAAAATGCCTCATACCAATTAGAGACAATACTGTACATATAAGCACATCCCTAGACCTTTACCCGGACGATGTGGGACATCACAATCACCTCATCTTGGGACCCAACGTCCTCGCTGGTGTTACCCACGGGCTGTGCACGCTCCCACTCCCACATCGCCCGGGTCTGGGGATGTGCTTATATGTGCAGTGTTTTCTCAAATTGATATGAGGCCTTTTGGGGGAAGCCCAAGAACAAAACCATGCGGGCTGGGCTTAAAGTGAACAATATCGTACAAAGTATTAGAGTCAAGGTTGTCAAGATCGCGATCCTAGATAGGATCGTTTTGGGGTCCGTAGGATCGAGATCGTAAGATTCTACTATATTGTTATAAAAAAATGTCCATTTTAATTCCTTAACCAATGACATTTCTTTAATGGAACAAAAATATACTCAAAACACCAAATATAAACAAAAATATCACCATAAGGTGTATCAATGTGCGAATCCTTGAATTCGCTCACATATATTTTCTTAAAAATTTCAAAACTAATTAACAAAATAAAGATAACACAATTTCAAAAAATCCAAACAAATATCATTTAACAAAGTTTCAATTTTCATAAATGTATCATGTTAACCCAAAATAATAAACAAACACCCACTTGGAAACTGATGCGGTCAAACTAGTGTTAAATACGGACCCTTACAATAACATAGTTTTACCTCTCGCAGGTGCACGAATCATATTGTAGTATAATTCGGCTTGAGAAATGTTTTACCTCCGGACAGAGTATAAGACAAAAGTAAAATAAATATAAAACCCCTTATATTAAATAACTATGGTCTCTCATCTACACAATCATCACATGTGGTCTTCAGTTTTCCCTCTTTACAATTGAAACAAATAAGTAAACTGCATTACTTAGCTCGGGTTTTGCTAGAAAACCCTAGATACTAGTTTAGTTGTTCATGGTGGGGGAGATCAACATCATTGATGTAGAAACGTCCTCCATGATCTTCTGCTCCTAATCTTTAGGTCTTGAATAACTCCCTTATTCAAAAGATGTAAATTTTCAGAGTTAATGCTATGAAAATTATGTATTTAGAAGTTCCCTAGATCTGATTCAGACCTTAGTATTTATAGAAGAAGTTGAGAAGAGTCCCACCGGGGTCAAAACGGATCAATTTGGGTCAAACCGGAATTTATGGTTTGCGCAATGCAGTTTTCTGCAGGACACCTCTCACTCGAGCTTAGGGCTGCAAACGAATCGAGCCGAACCGAGCTTTGGAATGTTCAAGCTCGGTTCATTTACTAAACGAGCCTAAAAAATGTGTTCAAGCTCGGCTCATTTGCTTAACGAACGAGCCCGAGCCGAACGCCAGATTTAACGAGTCGAGCCCGAGCTTGTTTACGAACGACTCGTTTCAGTGCAACATATATTAATCTTCCTAATAGTTGTCTGGATTGAGTTGTTGCATGTCTGTTTTAACATATTTCCACTAGTATAATATTTTATGAATAAATTTTATGTTATGACCACCTAATTTCTATAATATTTTCACAATAATCTTCATAATTTGTTCAATTTGAACATTTTCTTTTGTCAAATATGATATAATTTTACTATTTAACTTAGACGAGCCGAGCTTAGTAATGTTCAAGCTTGGTTCGTTTACTAAACGAGCCTAAAAATTATGCTCAGGCTCGGTTCGTTTACTAAACGAACGAGCACGAGCCGAACCCGAACTTGCTCACGAACGGCTCGGTTCATTTGCAGCCCTACTCGAGCTACACTACTCCGATTGAGGCGTACTTTTTTTTGTTGGAAAGTTGACTTCAAGCTCTTGAGTTTAGACTCAAGAATCACTCAATTTGGACATGGTTTGATCGAGTTATGGCCGTTTGAAGTTGGTCGAAAATTTTCTTTCTAGGATTGTACCATCCTACCGCGATCCTACACCCATGAACGATTTTCTTACAATCTGGATCATTTTTGTTCATAGGATCATGGGATCGTACGATCCTACCTAGGATCACGATCCTAACAACTATGGTTGGAGTGGGGTGTTACAATATTGAGTTCAATGTCAATGGTGGTGGTTGGTTTTAGGTTTTTACTTGTTGAGCAAAAGATAAATTGTTCCCTTAGGATTTTCCGAGATGAGAAGAGATTATAGTAACTTAGCAACGACGGATTTCTCTTTTTCATACAAATCCGTCTATTGTTGTTGTCTTCATTTGCTTCTCTCGAAAATTTAGTTCATTAAATATAGCCGGTGTTCAATATGATCTGCAGATATTGGGAAAATGAGAAAGTTCGGCTGGACTACAGGCCGGTTCACTTGAACACATTAGACGATGAGGTTGAGACATTCCCACCTAAAGCTCGCGTGTATTGATTCATGCTTTACTTATAAGACGGAGTCTAGTGCATAGCGATGATGATTTTTCCCGCTAAGGTTGTAATAAATTGTTTTAAATACTATGATGATTAGAATTATTGCATTCATCAGCGAAACTGTAAATCTTGTAACTTGTTTTGCATTTTATAATTCTGCAATAAGGAGTAAAATTTTCTGTGACCTTTTTTAAACACTCATTTGCAGCTGTAATGTATACTTCATTCTGGTGTTAGAAGGTAGCATAGAGTAGAACTTCATATTTCAGGATTTAGTATTAGGGATGCATTTAACTTTGAACAAAATTGGCATACCAAATGGCAAGACAACTTTGAAATTTCTAAACCGAATTATGCAATTAAAATTTGAAAAAAAGAAGATAGAAGTTAGTTGTGTTAGAATCATTGTAATTTTAGTGTATTATAGCTTTCGTACTATTGAGTAAAACATAATCCAAAATAGGAGAAAAGAAAATTAAAGATGGAATATTAATTTGAGAAATAAAAATATGTATTCACATGTTACCAAAATAATAAACTTGTATTTTTATGCTTTGTTGTAGTTTTACTGGAATGTTACATGTTAACAGTTGGATTTGTTTTATGATTCAGAAAGTGTTTTTTGTCTTTATTTTTATTGTTTTAATTTTTTAATTGAAAATTTGGTATCCTCCACCACTCAAAAGTAAAAATTTGATATTCTTTAATCGATTGAAACTTCGGTCACTTCTGTTCAATAGACTTACATTTTACTTATTCTTTTGTTAAAGGATATCTAATAATGGAAAATAATGATGGAATTTGGAATCTGACTAGAATAATTTATTTATTTAAATAATTTATTTTTGTTCAAGATTTAAAATGCTAGAAAATTTAGGCTCGAACCCGCAGCTTCCGCGCGGTGCTCTAACCAATTGAACTATAATCCCGGGGAAATAGGAAATAGAACATAAAATTAGATTCTTTTTTATTGCTCCATATCGAGTATTTTTGGAGGACAAGGAAGTTATACCATGTCATATTGGGCCGAGCTGGATTTGAACTAGCGTAGACATATTGCCAACGAATTTACAATCCGTCCCCATTAACCGCTCGGGCATATCTAGAATTCTATTTTATTTTGTGAAATCTACTTTTACCAATTTCTTTACTCCTACATTAATTTAGAATCTTTCATCTTTCTACCACATTCCATTTTCTTTCTTATATGACTTCTACATTAATGATAATCACGAGTATGGTAATGAGAAATTTCTGAAAAAAATGAAAAATAAAATACCTGAGTGTTTTCAATCTCAAACACCTATTTTAGATGGTGAGAATATACTCTTTAATTATAATCCCATCTAAATTACAATATATTATGTGTAATTGTATTTTATTTTTTCATTTAACTTCACTTTTCAACTAGAACCGTTGAGACAAAATGTAGTCTGACATTTATGTTTAATAGGAGAGAGAGAAAAAAAAAATGATACAAAGATCAGCAATAAAGATCTGAAATGGTAAATACAAGTCATTATATACAAATAACATATAATTAATACAAACAAATGACAGGTATATGTATGATGTCCATAAAATATATATATATATATATGTATGTATCCTCTAGTAATATATATTGCAAAGGGTAAATAACAGTTTCACCCCTGTTGATAATGTAAATAACACCCGCACCTCCTCAATTTTCGCTAATTACAGTTTCACCCCTGAAACGTAAATTACAGTTTCACTTTCACCCCCTCAACTCATTTTCCGGCGAGGTCAAACCGGGTCAACCAAAATCTGAGATGCGAAATGACCAAATTATCCTTATATGTGTATAAAGACTTGTTTGTCCATCCAAAATGATGTGAAATACCTAAACTATCCTCATCACTTATATATATATATGCGTGTGCATAAATATATGTATATACCCATATACATATATGTATATGTATGAATTGGGTATTGGGCAAATTCAATCTATATCATAGAAACATAAATTGGGTCCAAGATCAACAAATACGTCCTTTAAGAAGCATGATTTAGACCCAAAAAATCAAAAAATCAACACACCCATTTCATATGTATGTAGATATATATGTGCGTATATATATATATATATATATACATAGTTATATATGTATATATATGTGCATGTATATATATAGATAGTTATATATATATATAGATATATATGTCATTTTGTTTTGATTTTTCTATAATTGAAAATGGACAATTAATTGAGTATGGGTAGGAATTGAGGTTTGATAATTGGTAGTTCATTTTAGGGTTAGGGTTGATTTGAGGGATTTTAGGAGAGAGTGGGGGTGAGATGAAGAAGATGATGGACGGGTTAATAGGTAATTTAACATAAAAGAATATTTGATTATTTAAAATAAATATAAAAAAAGGGGTATAAGAGTAATTGCACATATCCGGTTGCCGAATATGGGATTCAGGGGATGAAACTGTAATTAGCGAAAATTGAGAGGGTGCGGGTGTTATCAACAGGGGTGAAACTGTTATTTACCATATTACAAATACTGTAACAACAGGACAAAAAAAAAGACAAGGCATCTGATCAAACTGGTGTTTATGCATATAATAGAAGTCGTGAATCTACAATCTATATTCAAAGTTTGCATGGTTGATATATTGACTACTGACTACCAATCAGTAGTTTCAATTTCTTTTACAAATATAATTGAAAATAAAAGCCCTAATGAGTAGCTTATTCGAATTTTTTTTTTTCAATGTTAGCACAGTGAGTCCCACTACCAACGTCTCTCTCTGTCTCTAAAGTCCAACCAAAAACATTTAAATCAAAAAGTCAATACTCAGTCACTACTTGTCTCTCCTTCCTTACAACTATATATATATATATATATATATATCGACGACTAGTAGTTCCACTAAAGCAGTCTTTGGATCAATAAAACACTCTATTGCAACTTTGACTAACAACCACCTTTTGTCATTTTTCATGTGGAAACTTTTAGCTAGTAAAATTTCATATCTTTGCTTACCAAATAGTACAATAATTTATAGGCTATGGTAGGTGTGTGTTGAAATATGTAGAACCCACACCAACTTATGTATATATCAAAAAAATTTAATAGGAGTGACAGTGATTTATAATCAATGAAACAACGTCAATGATATCACATCAACGTGTACATGCATTTTAAATGAAATGAGAAGGGATCGGTAATAAACTTTTTAATTGACTGAATAAATTAGATTTGCTAATTTAATTTTAATTCTTTTCACTTCAACCTAATTTCGAAAGTATGAACATGCAGAGATAAGTTTGATTCAAGAATACATATTTTTTTAACACATCAAGTTATTTTCACATTTTCTTCTCTTCATAGAAGCATTAATCCCTAAACTGAATCGATTCAATTCATTCATCTATAATTTGAATTAATTCAGTTTTGATTATTATAAAATTACTTAGATCAGTCTCATTCACTATATATGAGTATTGAAATAATAATCACAAGACTTGCAACTAAAAACATGATACTATCGTATCAAAGTAGTGTCATATTTTTCAACAATTGTACAACATGAAATTCTTAAATTTAGGTGAGATTGAAATACTTATTTACATATAAAATCAAATGGAATGGTCTTATTTAGTGTAAAAGATGGGACATTATGCCCAATAAGGATGGTTAAATCATCCTACAAGTTTGATTTCATGTCAACCTGTCTAGTAAGTGTACGTATGGTTGGGAACAACTATTTACAAGGACAAGTAATTGAGAATCTAACTTTTTAAGATTACGATGTTTATTAGTGTAAAAGTGAATGAAAAATTAATTTTACCCTTAGTCCTATCAAGTGATGTAATGTTTGTAATTTAGATATTTTATAATTTGAATGATTGAATGGTAAATTGGTAAATTAATTAAATAAAGTGATATTGACTTTTCTTATTTTGGAATGAGTTTAATAATGAATGTGGACACTTAAATTGAGACGGAGGAAATATCATTTTCCTTACATAAGTAAAAAATTATCTCACAGGAAAATCCTTGTCTTGTAATTTTAATTAACATCATAAAAATAAGTTCAACCCTATTTTTGTTTGAAAGTACAAAAATTCTACATGCAGTTATATATACATGCAATGCTCATTATTTATGTTAGTATTTAACGACAATAAAAATTACTAGCGCATTTTTGGTGTAATGGTATAACCTCACCCTCCAAGTGGGGAGGTGAGAGGTTCGAGCCTCCTAAGAGGCATTGTGAGTGTGTGATGTGTGAGTTTCTTACCATTTAAAGAAGAATTAAAAATTGATGCAAAGACAAAAAAATTAAAAATAGTATATAAAGGGTAATTTTCATAAAACCCCCTGTAATTTCATGATTTAATAAAAAAAAATCTTATAGTTCAAAATTTTTTCTTGATTTGCATTCTGGTTACAATTACCCCCCTTGTTCCAAAAAAGATCCAATTTACCGATAACGAAAAGGAGAAAAGATTTAAATACCCATCAGCTTAAGTGGATATATTTCAAGGATAATGTTTCATGATTTAATTAAAAAATATATTGTAGATGCAGAAAAAATACACAACGAATTAGGTTTTTTGGAATCCCTTTATTAATCACAAATTCATATATTTATACACATTTTGGTAGATGGGTCGACCTAAGTTTGTCAATCCCTTAAATCATGAGATTTGATAAACCCATTTCTTTCTTGGGCTCTTTCTTCCCTTATTTGAGACTAATCTCTAACTTGTTGGTCACTTATTTTCTATAAATTACCATGGGCCAAGCCCATCGGTCCTTGTTTATGACCCAATAAAGGTGGGCCACAAAATTTGACTATTACACAGGCCCCCGAGGTCATGGGCTCATGGGCCAATTCATGGCCCATGACCGAATATAGACACACATATACATTCAATGTATTCATGAGAAATGATGGTGGTGATGTGACAAGTCCTTTATTGTTGGCATTTATTTGAATTCAAAATGTGAGGCCACAATTGCCTTGTTCTTCGCACCATGACGGCTCGTCGTGTAACGTGTGACCTCCGGGCTTCGTGCGGACTATTGGTATGCCTGTATCCCACTATAAAACCATAGTCAAATCATTTGATATCCTCACTCTTAGCAGATCATTATCCAAACCTTTACTTCTCCTAACTCTTCTTTTGTTTTGGATCCTTCACCAGGGTCTTGTACTTATTGCATTTTACCAGAACAACCCTTGACTATACCGAAGACCACTTCCGTTCCATTCAATTTCTCGTGTAAGTCCTATTTTTGCTTTATTTTCCGTTATATCTCTCCTGTGTTCCAATACTTCTACACTCTTCTACCTTTTTGTAGTAAAAATGTCAGATAGAAGAGGTCGTTCTGTTTTCTGGAACCGACCCTGATTATACCAGTAGCGATAGTCCTTCCTCTGTCCGTCAAGAGGCCCCTGTTCCCAAAGTCTTTCCTCCAAATACTGACCTTCCGGGTTCATAAAAAAATCTAAAGACCCCCGATGAAGGGGGTTCCCATCATAATGATGAGCCTGCGAACCCCAACCCTCCTGAACCTTTCTCTGTTGCTCCTCTTAAGAAAACAAGGCCTGAGGTGGATGTAAGACACCTTCAGGCTAAAACTAATGTACCCGGTGATGTTCGTCTGACCCCTTACCCAGGCTATTTAGACTTCTCTAAAAGTGAGGGAATTTAACCAGGTAGTATTCTGTTGTCGGCAGTTCATCTTAAGATATTAAGATTCCCCCTTCACCCTTTCTTTCATTATGTTTTCTTCATGTTAAGGTTACACCCTCTCCAGCTTAACCGGAATAGCTTCAGAATTTTGGCTATGCTTCTTCTATACAATAAGGATCTAGACCTTAATCAAGGTTTAGGTGACCTGCTTCTCTGTTATTTTTTCCAAAATGCCAGAGAAAGCAGGGGTAGGTATAACCTCTTTCCCTTCCAAGGTCGGGGCATATGCTCTGATACAGAAAAATCTGATAAAGGATAGAAGGAGAAAATGGTAATTGTTAGTGGCAACTGGTTTTACCCATTCTCTCTGACATTCCCGATCCCTAGAATCTTTGGCCCTATCCTATTGTCTGTCTACCGTCCCCTCCACAAAGCTACGTGTTTCTGTGACTTGCATCGGGAAGAGTATGCATATAGATTTCTCGGCTATGAGGATAGAGAAATACCATTATCCCTTATAAAAGAATGTTTTGCACTTCTGAAGGCCAAGATCTGGAGCAACGTCCGATCTGCCACTATTCTTTTGACTAAGGCCAATCTGGAGATAATTTCTAATTTGGGCATTGTTGTTGATAGGATGGATTTACCCCTCAGGCCCCTTTCTGCCAGATGTACTCAGGTCCCCGAAGGATCTAATCTAGTTGATGCCATACCACTCTCGACAGCGCCCCCGGCACCTCCGGTACGCCCGGCTGCACATTGTCCTTCAAATCCACCTCAGCCTCCTTCTGCAAATGCTGCAACCACCAGGTCGCGATATGGTATGGGTGGTGGAGCGGCCAATAAAAGACCCAGACTACTAATGCCTCTATGAGCGATACTCCTCATGCTCAGGACACTCTCCGCACCGCAATTCCCTGGGAGCCAAAGTTTCTCCTTTTGGATGGCTCTCCTGTCTGTGCTGACCATCTTACTATCTGTCAGCCAGATGCCCTTCGGGCCATAGCAAAAGGAGTCTGAACTTCTGTTAACAGGGCTGCTTAGTCGAAGATTTCTAGGATTGAGCTTTTTCAGAAAGGCTCCTCGATGGCCATGGAGCTTGGCGCTTCGACTTCTTTTTCTTTTGTACCTTAGCTTATTCCTTTGTCTATTTTTACTTCGTTATGTACTAATATGTACCATTTTCCCTATTTGGGTAACTTCTTTATAGGATCCAGGCCTACAATCATACCCTGGAGTCCGATGTCCGGGAAATGGCCAAGATATAGGCTCAACTACAATAGAATAATGAGCATCGTATCACTTTGGCCAAGGAGGCGGATGGTCTTTGTCATAGTGTTTTTGAGCACAAAAGCCTTATGGAGAGCGAAGAGGCTGAGAAGAAGGCCCTAGCTGCTGAACTAGCAGAGGCAAAGGTAGCCTACCAAAAGATAGTTACCGAAAAGGCGGAGTCAGATAATCTTCTAGCTCTTGAGGGATCCAAGGTAGATATGTGTCGTTTGGGTGGTCTGGACATGCATAGACAGTACGTCACTGTAGATGCTCAAAATTGTACAACACAAAAAAGAATCCTTTATTCAATATTTGATTTTCCTTTTATACATTTTCTTGATGGGCTTGAAGCCCATTGAGACAACATTTCATTTATTAAATAAATACACGGATACAATGGGCCCAACCATTGGGCTTACAGTAATTTTATTGGGCCAGTAGCCTGATGGGCTTAACCCGGAAAGGCTTTGGTGGGTCAAGACATTTTCTACACTTACACAGGCCCACTTCTTCTTGATGGGCCGTGGGGCGACCGGGCCCATAAGGGAGAAGGAAGGGTAAGAATAATGAATTCCTCACCCCTGTTGGGGTGACGTGGCTCACCCAATTAATGTGATGGCTGAGTAATCATTGCGGTCTTTGAAATCAGTGGTCCGGATGGCCTCGATTGGCGAGAAGGGTGGCCGAGAAGGCGCACATGAAGCGAGGTGACGCTTCGCTTCCCGAGCGCACGGCTTTTTAGGCGCCCCTGAGACTCCTATAAATACTGGCTGTAATGTTGAGGATCCATCCCGTTTCACAACTTAAAACTTTCAGAGAACTCTTTGCACTTGAGATCTTTACTTATCATTGCCAGAGTCTATGTCCTCTCTCAGGAAAGTGTCCGAAATCTTTCGGGATTCATCTTAGAGTAAGTTATTTCTTTTCATCTTCGCGTCTTTCTTTTTCTTATTTTTAAAATGTCCGATAGCGATGACACCCTGTCGGGTAGCGACCGTTTACCCTCCTCTGTGAACCTGGATGCCTCCCCTAGTTCACCCTCAGTGGAGGTGGTTAGGACAATTGTACTTAGTCCACCGGAGATTAACCAAAATGTAGCAGCAGCTGGGAATCCGGCTGCAGGGGGTTCGGGAGATCAGTTTTATGCTGATCCCCTTCCTCCCATGAATAGGGTAGAGACAGTGTTAAAAAAGTTAAGGGTCAAATGCGGGGTACCCGATGGGGTAATTATTAAAAACTATCCTAAAAAGTATGATTTTAGGAAGGGTGAGGGGGTTTTGGACCACCAGATTTTGTTATCGGCCTTTCACCTTCAGGTCCTTAAATTCCCGATCCAACCCTTTTTCCTTTACACCTTAGGTACCCTGGGTCTGGCCCCGCTTCAGGTGGGACCGAACTTCTTCCGGGTCCTGGCTATGATCCTGATCATCAATCGGGATCTGGGCCTTGACCTTGGACTGGCGGACCTTCTGTTATGTTACAAAATACAGGCCCAAAAGGACTGCAGAGGCCGGTACAATCTTTTTCCCCTTAGTGGGAGGAAGATCTGTGCTGGCACTGAAAAGTCCAACAAAGGGTGGAAGGAAAGAATGGTCGTGGTGAGCGGGAACTGGAGACTTCCAAGCTCGTCCAGATTCAAAGTCCCTAGCGAGTTTGACCAACACCTTTTCCCTTCTTTCAAGCCATTCCATAGGGGGTCATGCAACTGCGATCAGTGCAATGATAAGTTAGGCCTCCATGTGCTTGAGTTTCTGGGAGCGCTCGACGAATATAAAACTTCAAATTATATCAGAACCCGTTTTGAACTGCTAAAAACAAAAATTTGGGGACAGCCATTGAGGATGTGTAACAGTTTCCAGACAGGTTCTACTTTGCAGGCTCTATCTACAGAAATGCTGAGAATCCCGCAGGCAGTGCTGAAAAAGAAGGCCAGGCGGGCAGTTGTTCCTCAAGTGACAACTTCGACCCCGGGTGAGAGTGAAAGCGGGCAGGGATCACAAAGCGCCCCCACTCCTCCGGCTGGGCCCAATCTCTTGCCCTTGGTGGAGAACACCCCGGTAACTCCACCTCCACTGATGGGAAATGTTCAAATCGGCCAGACTCCTCCTCCAAGATCAGAGGAGGTTACCCGACCTTCAGGGGATGTTCCCACTCCTGAGTTTCGTCTGGTTGAAGGGGAAACAAGCCTGACGGGAGTACGACATCCCCGATCAGAGGAGAGTCTACCCGAATGGTCTATCAGGCCCCGAACGACCACACAGTCGTCTCCCATCGTACTGGATGACAGTGGGGTTGCAACTGAGGTGGAAAGACCCGTGCCATGGGCGCCGAAGATTACACTCCCGGGCGGTGACTTTCTGGTTGCAGGGCACGCGACCATTGACAACGACTCTGCTCTTCGGGCTATGGGGTCACAGATATGGACGCCCATTGACCGAAAAAGACTGAGAACCATTGACCGGGAGGAGTTGACTCTGACAGGTCCAGAGGTAGCGATGAAGGTAGTGCTTTAACCTACAGCTTCCTCAATTGTACTTAATATTTTATTTGTTTATCTATCGGGCTAACACTTGTTCTTTTGGCATATGTTTTACCTAACCCAGGCTTACAATGCCAAAATGGAAGAGGACACCAAGCTGCTCCAGAAATCCAATGAACTTCTGAGGCTGAAGGAGGACTCCCGGATGAAGGTCGCTAACCAGTTGTCCATATCCAATGAAAAGTTGGATGTCCAGACCCAGAGGGCTATCACTGCAGAACAACAGCTTCGGGCTGCTCAAGATAAAATCAAAGAAATGGAGGCAGTCCGGCAGGCCCTTTTTGCTGAAACGGAGGCCTTAAAGGCTGAGAATGAGAGCCTGAAAGCTAACAATGAGAGCTTGACGGCCTCCAGTTCGAAGCTCCTGGAGGAGAGGGCAGAGATAGAGAATCTGCTTGCAACGGAGAGATCGGTGGTGGAGATGTGCCACCGGGGTGGGAACGAGATGTACAAGCGTTTCTGCGAAACTTCCCAGTACCGTATCGGGTTTGGTTGGAGGTCATGCTTCAGTGACATGCAGAAACCCGTCGAAGAAAGGACTTTTGCCTCGGTGGAAGAACTGGATGAGAGTCTGGGCATCGCTCCTCCGTACAACGATCCGGTTGGCGGTCCAGACGACGTTCGTTTCTGCGAGTTCCTGACCAAGCCTCTCCCAGGAATGAGCATCGCCGCCACTCCTGATCCTCCAACTCCTGATGGGGCCATCGTTCTAGTGAACCCCGATGAGCCAGGCACCGGAGTTGGACCCTAGGATTTTTTACTAATAAAGCATATTGTAAGCCTTGGCCACTGGGGCCTATTTTGAATGACAGATAATAGTTTTTGTCCAGTTGACTTTTGACTTTTATAATATTACCATTCTTGTCATGTGCCTTCGGGCACTTCAGGCCATGTGAAGGTCCATATAACACTTAGTTTATTTTTGAAACATTGATCTCTTCAGGATCTGTGTTGTGTCTTCGGGCACTTCAGGCCATGCGATGGTCAACATAACGCTCAGTTTGGAACTTTGATCTCTTCAGGATCTGTGTTGTGTCTTCGGGCACTTCAGGCCATGCGAAAAACAATGTAACACTTAATTTATTTTTGGAACATTGGTCTCTTCAGGATTTGTGTTGTGTCTTCGGGCACTTCAGGCCATGCGAAAGTCAATGCAACACTTAATTTATTTTTGGAACATTGATCTCTTCAGGATCTGTGTTGTGTCTTCGAATGCAACACTTCGTTTATTTTTGGAACATTGATCTCTTCAGGATCTGTGTTGTGTCTTCGGGCACTTCAGGCCATGCGAAAGACAATGCAACACTTCGTTTATTTTTGGAACATTGATCTCTTCAGGATCTGTGTTGTGTCTTCGGGCACTTCAGGCCATGCGAAAGACAATGCAACACTTAATTTATTTTTGGAACATTGATCTCTTCAGGATCTGTGTTGTGTCTTCAGGCACTTCAGGCCATGAGAAAGACAATGCAACACTTAATTTATTTTTGGAACATTGATCTCTTCAGGATCTGTGTTGTGTCTTCGGGCACTTCAGGCCATGTGAAAGACAATGCAACACTTAATTTATTTTTGGAACATTGATCTCTTCAGGATCTGTGTTGTGTCTTTGGGCACTTCAGGCCATGCGAAAGACAATGCAACACTTAATTTATTTTTGGAACATTGATCTCTTCAGGATCTGTAGATTTTATGATTTAATTTGCCATGATAATGATTTTTACTGATCAAGCACTATAGCCTTTTTTACAAAAAGATCAAAGTTAAAAACAGGACTTGGCCCATTAAGGGTAATACCTCTTCAGGCGAGAGGCGTTCTGAGAGTTTGGTTCCATTCCGCCATCACTATTCCGTCGGACTCGGTATGCTCCGCGACCAATGACCTCGGTAATGGTATACGGGCCCTCCCAAGGCTCCCTGAGCTTGCCTACGAGCCCTATTTTTCGCCTAAGGACCATATCTCCGACCTGGAATTCTCTTATTTTGACTCTGCGATTGAAATGGTTCCGGACGTGCTGTTGGTAGGCGGCCAACCTGATCCCGGCAGCCTCTCTTCTTTCATCCAGAAGATCAAGATTCTGAGCCAAGTGCTGGTTATTTGGTCCTTCAACCCAGGCCTCACTCAGGAGGGTTGGAACCCTGATTTCTATAGGAATCACAGCCTCAGCGCCGTACGCCATGGCAAAGGGTGTTTCTCTAGTGGGTTGTCTGGGAGTCGTTCTGTATGACCAGAGAACTTCGGGCAGTTTCTCTAGCCAGGCTCTTTTAGATTTTTCAAGTTTTTTGGCCAAGGTGTTGAATATAGTTCGATTTGTCCTTTCCGCCTGCCCATTCCCTTGCGGGTAGCCAACGGAAGACGTGTTCTGGTTGATACCATGCTCGGTAAAGAATGCTCTGACCCCCTTATTGTCCAGGTTTGTTCCGTTATCCATCATGATCGTCCTCGGTAGCCCAAATCTGCATATTATGTTGGTCCATATGAATTTGATGACGTGGCTTCCTTTGACAGTGGGATAGGCTTCCGCTTCCACCCATTTGGTAAAATAGTCAGTCGCCAGAAGGACGTACGCGTTCGACCGGATTGCTTTCGGGAGGGGTCCCACTATATCCATTCCCCATCGGGCGAATGGGTGTGGTACTATAGTAGGATGCAAGAACTCGGGTGGCCGATGGATAGCATCCCCGTGCATTTGACAGGGCTTGCACCTTCGGATGTACTCTTCGGCATCCCGCGACAGGTAGGGCCAGAAGTACCCTTGAGACAGTATTTTATGGGCAAGGGTCCTGCCGCCGGAGTGGTTTCCACAAACCCCACTGTGAATTTCCTGCATCACTGCTCTAGATTCAGACGGGGTAATACATCTCAGGTAAGGACCGGAAAAGGACTTTCGGTAGAGTTGCCCATTGATGATTGAATACCGGGCTGAATTCCTCCTGACCTTGTAAGCTTCAGCTTTGTTTTCGGGAAGAGTTCCATTTCGCAAGTAATCTATCAGGGGATCCATCCAGCTGGGTTCCCAAGGGATGAGCATTACTTGTTCGGCCTCTTGGATATTGGGCCTTTGAATAAAATCCACCAGTGCAACCCGAGTTAGGTCCTCTCTGGCTGAGGATGCCTGATTGGCCAGATGATCAGCCTCAGAATTTTCGTTCCTAGGGATCTGGGTAAAGGTTACTTTTTGAAAACCTTCTGTTTATTTCATAACGAGTGCAAGATATAACTCCATTTTCGGGTCCTTTGTTTCATACTCTCCGTTGATCTGACGGACAACCAGCTGAGAATCACTGTGTAATGCTAAGGACTGAATCTGGAGGCTCTGGGCTATCCTTAGCCCGGAGACGACGGCCTCATACTCCGCCTCATTGTTCGTAGCTGGGAACTATAATTGTACTAACATATGAAGACGTGTCCCATCAGGTGTCAAGATCTCCAAGCCAATCCCTGATCCGGAGAAGCCGTATGATCCATCCACAAAAATCTTCTAGGTTTTCGGTTCGTTTTCCTGGTCTGGCTCTTCAATTTCGCTTTCAAGTAAAAAGTCCGCCACTGCCTGTCCTTTGATGGAAACCCGGGGTATGTATATCAAATCGTATATGCCCAATTCGATAGTCCATTTAGAAATTCGCCCTGAGAGGTCAGGCTTTGACATAATAACCCGTAGGGGTGTTGCTGTTGGGACGACGATCGGGTGAGCTTCAAAGTAATGCCTTAGCCTTCTTTTTGCATTCACTAGTGACAGAACCAACTTCTCTTACCTGCTGTATCTGGTCTCTGCCTCAGCTAATGATTTGCTGGTGTAGAACACTGGCATTTGAAGTTTTCTGTCCTCTCTAATGAGGGCGGCGCTAGTTGACGCAGAGGATACTGCTAAGTACAGGTATAAGATTTCATCGGGAATTGGTGTGGACAGAATCAGGGGCACGGTCAAGTACTCCTTTAGACTCGCCAGGGCCTCCGATTGCTCTGGACCCCAGATCTCTCCCTTCTTTGCTTTTATTGCCTGAAAGAATGGTCGGCATCGATCAGTGAGTCGTGAAATGAATCTACTAAGTGCAACCACTCTCCCCGTCAAGACTTGAACGTCTTTGTGTGTTTGGGGCTCCTTCATTTCTATCAGGGCCTTGACTTGCGTCAGGCTAGCCTGGATCCCGGTCAGGTCCATGATGTGCCCGAGGAACTGTCCAGATGATACGCAAAAAGAGCATTTCGCTGGATTAAGCTTCATGCCGTGTGACCTGAGGGTGGCGAACACTTGGCGCAGGTGGACGAGATGGTCCTCCTTCCTTCTACTCTTGACCACAGTGTCATCGATGTAGGCCTCAATTACTGTACCCATCATACCTTTAAAGATCTTGTTGACCAGTCTCTGGAAAGTGGCACCTGCATTTTTCAGTCCGAAAGGCATAACTCTAAAGCAGTATGTGCCTGTTTCAGTAATGAATGAGGTCTTTTCCTCATCCATTGGGTTCATTTTTATTTGGTTGTAACCTGAATACGCATCCAGAAAGGTCAGACGATCGTATCCAGCGGTAGCATCAACCATCTGGTCAATCTTTGGCAGTGGAAAGCTGTCTTTCGGGCTTGCCTTGTTCAGATCGGTGAAGTCAACACAAACCCTCCATTTGCCATTCTTCTTCTGCACTACCACTACGTTGGCAAGCCATTCGGGATATCTGACTTCTCTGATGAAGCCTGCTTGGAGCAATCTGGATACCTCATCCGCTATAATTTGGTTCCGATGTGCCCCTATGCGCCTTTGCTTTTGCCTGATAGGTTTGACATTCGGGTCAACCCGTAATGAGTGCTGTGAAACTTCGGGGTCGATCCCCGGCATGTCCGTATGCTCCCATGCGAAGACATCAAAGTTTTCCTGCAGTAACTGTGTTAGTTCCTTAAATTCAGGATCGGTGAGATTTGTACCTGCAAAGGTAACCTTTCCCGGGCTATCGGGCACAACGCAGATCTGCTGCAACGGTTCAACCACAATTGGGGGGCCCGGGTCCCCTTCCTTTAATTGCTATTTGGAGCCTGAGCTTTGCTCCTTAGAGCGGAATGCCACTGGGGCCTTCACCTTCTGGATCTCTTTCAGGGTGATCGCATAGCATTCCTTGGCTGCCACTTGGTCGCCTTTGATATCAATTGTACCTGTACCGTCGGGGCATAAACATCTCATGATTTGGTGAAGAGTCGAAGGCACACCTTGCATTTGGTGAATCCATCCCCTTCCCATGAGCAAATTGTACGAAGGTTTGGCATCGACTACAACGAATGTCTCGTTTAGGGTCCTCTGAGCGGCAGATACCGGTAGCTGAACCTCTCCGATCGGTTCAATTTGCCTTCCGTCAAAACCTACGATGGGGCACCGGGATGCCAGAACTTCGGACGGATCGATCTCGAGCTTTTTAAAAGCCCATTTGGTGATGATGTTGGCGCTGCTCCCAGAATCGATTATGACTCTTTTCACAAGACAGTTGGCCACCATCAAGGTCACGACCAGAGGGTCTTCATGCGGGGTTTGGACACTCCGAAGGTCTGACACCGAGAAGGTGATATGCGTTTCCCTTGCTTTGTGGTGGGCGTCACTGACCTCGTTGACTCTTCGCATCTTTTGGGCTCTCCGCATGTGGCTCCGGCGTGACCCTTCGGTTGCCTTGGATGGGGGGCCGTCATGTATCATATTAATCACCCTGACCGGCTGTGCATCTGAGGGTTTCCAAGGGGCACTGAGGGCACGTTGATCATTTGTCCTTGGTCTGTCCCGTTGGACGTAATCTCGGAGTTCCCCGCGAAGTAGTAACGTCTCTACCTGTTGCCTTAGGTTGCGGCATTCATTCGTGATGTGCCCGAAATCACCGTGGAAAGCACAATGTTTTGACTTGTCCCTCTGGTCGAGTGGTTGTCTCATGGCCGGGGGTTGCTGGAAGATTCCTTTGGCTTTGTTCTCTTGGTAGAGTTTAGCAAGGCTAACCTTCAGGGGTGTCAACCTTTCGTCGAACCTGGGGCGTTTGAACGGCTTAGGGACTGACGATCCTGGTAGGGCTGAGGATCCCGGTGGAGTTGCTCGCTTGCGATCGGTCAATCGATCCTTGGACTGAATCTCAAGACCGACGAAGGCTGACCTCCTTTGCCGGATAGTCTCCTCTTCCTCAATTCTCAAGTACCCCTGGGCCCTGGAGTTTAGCTCCCCAATGCCCGATGGAGGGCGTTTTACCAAAGACTGATGGAGCTTGGTTCCTGGAATGAGAGCCATCCTGAATGCCTCAACCGCCGAATGCTGGTCACAGTTATCCACAGAAGAGGATTCAATGTTGAAGCGGGATAAAAAACTTTTTAATGACTCCCCCTTCTCCTGGATCATGGTGAAGAGGCAGGATATGGTCTTCTTTTGTCTTTTGTTTCCATAATACTGGGCAATGAAGAGCCTGGTCAATTGCTGCCAGCTGCCAATGGATCGGGGTGGCTGCTTCCTAAACCACAATAGAGCGGCGTTAGCAAGGCTTGTAGAGAATACTTTGCAAAGCAGGGACTCGTTCTCAGCGTACATGGTCATCTTCTGATGGATCTGGTATATGTGCTCCTCGGGATCCCTTGTGCCATCGTAAGGGGTGAATTGGGGCATAACGAACTTCTTTGGAAAGGGCTTTTGTGTTATCTCGTGAACCAAGGGTGACTGTATCAATTCAGTGGACGCCTGGATGGCCATATCATCAGTGGATCGGGACCTCAGCTCCCCGAGGAATTTTCTTTGGAATTCATCCATCATTGCTTGAAGCTTCTGGGGGGTTATGGACTCGTTGGCTGCTGGAGCCTTTTCCGAGCGCTGAGAAGACTCGACATGCTCCTCAGGTTTGTCGCTGCCATGCTGGTTTAGAGAATGGTCGACTGCCGCCACAGGAGGGTCATCCGTGACTATTGGCGGAACAACAGGCTGTGGAGTCAACCTGGCCATGAGCTCTGCATTCTGCCTTTCCAAGGCCATGCTACGTTCCTCAGCAGCTGCCAAGCGTTGAAGAACTTGCTCCATGGAACCCTCTGCACGATTATCCGCAGTGGGTTGAACGTCCACCTGCGAACGAGTGATTGGCATCTCTGCAGTGGGTTGGCCTTTGTTTGACAAACAGACTCAGCTTTTTGAGATGGGAAGAAGGAGGCGATTTTTCAGATCCCGAATGACATATTTGAAAAGTCGCGACTCCGACAGTGCATTTCCCACAGACGGCACCATTGTGTAGATACTCACAATGTGTAGATGCTCAAAATTGCACAACACAAAAAGAATCCTTTATTCAATATTTGATTTTCCTTTTATACATTTTCTTGATGGGCTTGAAGCCCATTGAGACAACATTTCATTTATTAAATAAATACACGGATACAATGGGCCCAACCATTGGGCTTACAGGAATTTTATTGGGCCAGTAGCCTGATGGGCTTAACCCGGAAAGGCTTTGGTGGGTCAAGACATTTTCTACACTCACAGTCACTATCTGTGATGTTCGATCGGTTAGGGCATGGTGGGATAGACATGAGGTGGAGCACATTCCCCTGGCTGATTGGGAGTTTAAGACTGCTGAGGAGTTCGATGCTTTTATAGGGGTTCCTCTTCCTTATCAAGACCCACCGGCCTCTGAGAATGAGAAGCGTTTTACTGCATTTCTGAAGGGAGAAGACTAGTTTTGCCCCTGAGTTGAAATAGGACTTAGGTTTTCTGTACTTCATTTTGTATTACCCTTCAGAATGGTTATTTTTGTATCTTTTATTTATATTAATGAAAGAATTTTCCCAATTTCTTGTGGCTCTCTGTTCTTGTTACTTCGGTTAGCTATTGATTAGCCCGAAATAAACATTTTTGAACTTAACACTTAAGAAAATTTTCATTTTAGTATGGAGTCTTCGGGCATCTGGCCCCTGAGACTCGTTGATGTCCTTTGGTTAGTTTAAATCAGTTTTGAACCCAACACTTAGGAAAAAAATTCTATTAATATGAAGTCTTCGGGCATCTGGCCCCCGAGACTCGTTGATGTCCTCTGGTTAGTTCAAATCAGGTTTGAACTCAACGCTTAGGAAAATTTTATATTAATATGGAGTCTTCGGACATCTGGCCCCTGAGACTCGTTGATGTCCTCTGGTTAGTTTAAATCAGGTTTGAACTCAACGCTTAGGAAAATTTTATATTAATATGAAGTCTTCAGGCATCTGGCCCCTGAGACTCATTGATGTCCTCTGGTTAGTTCAAATCATGTTTGAACTCAACACTTAGGAAAACTTTAATATGGAGTCTTCACAAGGTATAATCATTCATATATAATGTAATATTTTATTCAAAAACATGAGAAACATATAGCAGAAGTGCCGAACATTGGGCACATATGTTTTATTATAATCAACAAAAGTGTCATGTGCAAGACACAGTGTCATTTACTGTTTAATGGAAAACTATCTAAGGATAATACCTCTTCAGACGGTAAGCGTTCTGAGAGTTGGGCTCGATGCAGCCTGACTCATTCTTCCGTGCCTGATAGGCACCGCGACCGATGACCTCAATTATTGTATAAAGTCCTTCCCATGTCTCCTGTAACTTGCCAATAATCCTAATTTTTCTTCTGAGCACGATAACACCTATATGGAACTCTCTTATTTTGACATTATGATTAAATCGGGCCCTGATTTGTTGTTGGTAGGCAGCCAGCCTTATCCCCGCGGCTTCCCTTATTTCTTCTAGTAGGTCCAAATCATGGGCCAAGTGCTGAATTTTTAGACCTTATTCCCAGGCCTGACTTCTTAGCGTTGGCACCTTTAATTCGGTCGGGATAACGACTTCAGCCCCATAGGCCATGGCGAATGGGGTCTCTCCCGTTGGTTTCTTTGGAGTGGTCCGATAGGATCATAAGACCTCGGGTAATTTTTCCAACCAAGCTCATTTTTGCTGCTTCGAGCTTTTTTCTAAGTGTATCAAAAATTGTTCTATTTGTCCTTTCGGCTTGTCCATTTCCCTGTGGGTAACCAACGGAATAAGTGTTCTGATTGATCCCATGCTTTGCCAGGAACGCTTAAAATTTTCTGTTATCCAGGTTGGTGCCATTATCCATTATTATAGTTCGGGGTAGACTGAATCTACAAATGATGTGACTCCAGATGAACTTGATAACATGGCTACTTTTGATAGTTGAGTATACCTTGGCTTCCACCCATTTGGTAAAGTAATCCGTAGCCAGAAGAACATGTGTAGTAGATCGTATGGCTTACGGGAAATGACCCACAATATCCATTCCCCATCGGGCAAATGGGTGAGGGATAATTGTTGGATTCAATAGTTCAGGAGGTGGATGAATGGCATTACCATGAAATTGGCACTTTTTACAGCGTCGGGTGTATACCTTAGCGTCTCTTGACATATAAGGCCAGAAATACCCCTGGGTGAGGACTTTATGAGCTAAAGACCTTCCCCCGAAATGATTGTCACACGATTCAACATATATCTCTTCCATGACTGCAGAAGCTTCGGAGGGTATGAGACATCTCAAGTATGGCCTAGAGAATGGCTTGGGTAAAGATGACCGTTATATAGAGCGTATCTTATGGCTTTCATTCTTATCTTTCGGGCCTCTGGTTTTGACTCAGGTAATGCACTTGTCCTCAAATAGTCTACTATGGGGTCCATCCAGCTTGGCTCCCATAAAATGACCATCACGTCCTCGGAGGGCTCCAAGCTCGATCGGATGATGAAATTCACTGGTGTTGTTTGAGTCATACTTTCCCCTGTTGCGGAGGCCTGATTAACCAAATGATCTGCCATGACATTTTCCCCTCTAGGGATCTATTCAAAGGTTAACTACTAGAATTCCTCGGCCTCTTTTAGTACCAAATCCACGTATGCTATCATTTTAGGCTCTCGGGTTTCATACTCCCCATTAAGCTGTTGTACGACCAATTGGGAATCACTTTTTATCTCTGCTTTCTGTATTTGCAGGTTTCGGGCCAACCGAATTCTTGCTAGAAGGGCCTCGTACTCAATTTCGTTGTTGGAGGCTGGAAACTCCAATCGAACGGACTACTGAATTTTAGTTCCATCGGGTGTTACGATCTCTACACCGATCCCTGCTCCATTGACATTTGACGATCCGTCCACGAATACTACCCATAAGCCTGCTTCATTTTCTTATGGAGAGTCTGTAGTTTCTGTTTCTCACAGAAAGTCAGCTACTGCTTGTCCTTTGATGGCAGTTCGGGGGACATAGGTTATGTCATAGATTCCCAGTTCTATTACCCATTTGGATATTATTCCTAACAATTTGGGTTTCGCCATTATAGATCTGATCGGGGATGCAGTTGGTACCACGATCGGATGTGTTTCAAAGTAATGCCGAAGATGTTGTTTTGCATTGATCAGTGATAGTACCAGCTTTTTATGTTTGGAATAGCGGTTTTCTGCATCAACAAAGGCTTTGCTGGTGTAGAAGACCGATATCTAGTACCCCTTGCCCTCCTTGACCAGAGCGGCACTGGTAGATGTTGCAGATATGGCTAGATATAAGTGTAATGGCTCGTCTGCTTCCAGGGTTGCCAGCATGGGAGGCTTTGTCATGTAGCTCTTGAGCTTTTTCAAAGCTTCTGATTGCTCTGGCCCCCAAACCTCTCATTTTGCTGCCTTTATAGAATAAAAAAAGGGCTAGCATCGATCAGTTAATCGAGAGATGAAACTGATGAGGGTTGTCACTCTCCCGGTTAGTACTTGGATCTCCTTCCGTGACTTTGGATCTCCCATTTCCATGAGAGCTCTAACTTATGTTGGGCTCGCCTGTATTCCCGTCCGATCAACTCTATGTCCCAAGAACTGGCCCGAGGACACTCCGAATGAACATTTGGATGGGTTGAGCTTCATTTTATACTTTTTGAGAGTGCCAAACACCTGCTACAAATCAACTAGGTGATCACTTTTTGCCTTGCTTTTGACCACAGTGTCATCAGATTAAGCTTCTATGGTAGATCCCATCATGCCCTGAAAAACTTACCTAACCAACCTCTGAAAGGTTGCACTTGTATTTTTTACTCCGAAAGACATAATTGTATAACAATATGTACCTGATTTAGTGATGAATGTTGTCTTTTCTTCGTCATCTGGGTTCATTCGTATCTGATTATACCCAGAGTATGCGTCAAGGAAACTCAAGCGCTTGAATCCCGCGGTGGCGTCCACCATTTGATTAATTTTTGATAAAAGGAAAAAATCCTTCTGGCATGCTTTGTTCAGATCAGTGAAGTCGACGCACACCCTTCATTTCATTTCCCATTCTTCTTCTGGACTACAACCACGTTCGCCAGCCAGGAAGGGTACTGCACCTCTTTAATGAATCCGACTTGGAGAAGTCGATCAACCTCTTCAACTATAATCTTGTTTTGGTGGGTCCCAATGCGTCTTTGTTTCTGCCTAACGGGTTTCGCATCGGGGTTCATGTTGAAGGAATGTTGGGCTACTGAAAGATCAATGATGTGCATATCCATGTGGCCCCAAGCGAATACGTCAACATTGGAAAGTAGAAGGGCCTTCAATTCTTCATTTTCTTGTGTATTGAGGCCAGAACGAATGTAAGTCATCTTTTCAGGGTGATCGGGGCAAATCTGAACTTCCAGCAAAGGTTCAGTTGCTATAGATGACCCCGCATCCCCATCCTGTAATTGTTATTGATCATTGGGTACTACCTTGGATTTTGAATCTTGCTCCGGTTTTATCCTTTTCCTCAAGCCTTTCAGGGTGACGGCATAACATTTTTTGGCCGCCACCTGATCTCCCCTGATGTTAATCACATCAATTTCGTTCAGATCGACACATCGTTTGACTTGATGCAGGGTGGAAGGAACTCCGTGCATTCGATGGATCCAACCCCTGCCCATGAGGAGATTATATAAGGGTTTGACATCTACCACCATAAAAGTTTCTCTGAACATGCGTCTCGCTGTTGTTACTAGCAGTTGGATCTCTCCCACTGGTTCCATTCTTCTGCCATCGAATCCTGCTATCGGGCTTCTAGAAGGGACTATCTCTTGGGGGTTAATCTCCAGTTTCTCAAAAGCCCACTTAGTGATTATATTGGTGTTGTTTCCTGGGTCGATCATTACTCTTTTGATCAAGCAATTTGAGACCATGAGGGAGACCACCAAGGGATCGTCATGTGGTGATTGAATGTTCCGCAAATCTGTAGAAGAGAAAGTTATCCGTGCATCCTTTTTCGGGCTTCAAAACTCGCTGATCTCCCTAACCCTTCACAGTCTCTGGGCTTGACGCATCTGGGATCTACTAGTTTCCTCCACTTCTGATCGGCTTGTGAACCATGTGAATGAATTTTACAGGCTGACCCGTTGTCCTCTTGACGAGCGTATGTGAGGTTTGATATGATCGGGTGCCCTCATTGGAAACAAACTCGGTCAATTTTCCTTTTGCTATCATAGCTTATACTTGCCTCCTGAGGCTTTTGCACTCGTTGGAGTGGTGCCCATACTCACCATAGAAGGCATAAGGCCCTGACATGTTCATCTGTTCCATTGGTTGTCTGATAGGTGGTGGCGATCAGAAGATCCATTTACCCGTAGTCTCTTGATACAGCTTGGCCGGGCTAACCTTCAATGGAGTGATCTTGTCTTCGAACCTCTGGCATTTCTCTAAGACTTGGGAGGGTGCAGGAGGAGCGCTTGGCTGCTTCCGATCTGGCGCTCGATCTTTAACTTTAGGTTCAGATGCTCTTGCCTCTATGCTTGCAAAGGCTGCCCTTCTTTGGCGTATGGCCAGTTCTTCTTCTATTCGAAAATGCCCTTGTGCCCTGGAATTGAGTTCCCCGATGTCTGCTAGTGGCCTCTTGATCAAAGATTGGTGAAACTTGGTTCCAGGAATCAAGGTCATCCTGAAGGCCTCGACGGTTGAGTGCCGATCACAATTGTCAATCGAGGACATCTCGACATTGAATCATGAGACAAAGCTTTTCAGGGATTCACCTTTTTCCTGGATCATGGTAAAAAGACTAGAGATGGTCTTTTTTGTATTTTATTACCGAAGTACTGGGCAATGAACAACTCGTAGAGTCTAAGTCAACTTCCAATGGATCGGGGTGGTTGCTTCCTAAACCATAGCAGGGCTGCTTCGGTCAGGCTGGTGGGAAAGACTTTGCAGAGTAAGGCTTCATTTTCGTTATAGACGTTCATCTTTATATGAACATGGTAGATGTGTTCCGTCGGATCTTTTATGCCGTCAAACATGATAAACTTCGGTAGCCTGAACCTCTTCGGGTAGGGCACGCTGGTGATCGCCAGTGTGAATGGTGTCTGCACGGCGTCGATGGATGCCTCAAAGGCCAGATCATTGGGGTCTGAATCTTCAGATCCTTGAGCATTTCCCTTTGGATCCTGATCATAATCTCCTCCAATTTTTTCATGGTTAGGGTTTCCTCTGGATTGTGCATCCCGAGCACCTGTAGGGATGACGCTGCGTGCTCCTCCTGATCATTGTTGAACTTTGTGTGATGGTAGTCCCATTCCGATTGGTGGCCCGCAGATCACTTATGTCGGTTGGATTGTTCGGCATTTTGGGCTTCTAGAGGGTTTTACAGCAGGGCCAATTTTTCCACCAACTCGGCGTTCTGCCTTTCCAACTCCACGGTCCTATCTTCTAAGGCCCACCTGATCGGATCTTCGGTTTGAGAAGGTTGACCTCCGTTCGAAGGTAACTCAGACTATTGTGACCGGGTGATATCCGCCATGGATGATGTCAATCTAAGCTCCTAGTAAAGAGTGGGAAGCTGTTGAAAAAGATTTCTAGGATCCTTCCCACAGACGGCGCCAATTGTGTAGATGTAGAAAAAATACACAACAAATTAGGTTTTTTGGAATCCCTTTATTCATCACAAACTCATATATTTATACACATTTTGACCCATCTACCCAAGTTTATCAATCCCCTAAATCATGGGATTTGATAAACCCCTTTTTTTCTTGGGCTATTTCTTCCTTTATTTGAGACTAATCCCTAACTTGTTGGTCACTTATTTTCTAGAAACTACCATGGGTCAAGCCCATCGGTCCTTGTTTATGACCCAATAAAGGTGGGCCGCAAAATTTGACTATTACATATATATATTTCATAAAAGATATATATATATATATATATATTCCAGAAAAAATATATATATTTCGGAAGAAAAATACATATTTCTAAGAAATTTTTTTTTCCTGAAATATATATTTTTTCCTATGTTACCCCTGACTATATTATATAAAAATTAAATAAAAAAGGATTAATACCATCTATACCCCATGAAGTTGGTCTACATTCCACATAAACCCTAAGTGAATTATAAAAAATATATATATATTTGGGACTTAATTGTTTTTATATTTTACCCTAAACATATATTTTTTCCAAATCAATACATCAAATATTATTTTCGTAAAAAATATATATTTTGGAAAAATATAAATATATATTGGAAATATATATATATATATATATTTTAGAAAAATATAAATATATATTTAGAAAAAATATAAATATATTTTTTGAAAAAATATATATATTTATATAAAAAATATATATTTAAGAAAAATACAATATATATATATATATATATATTGATTTATCTGAATATTTGTAAATTTATATATATTTTAGAAAAATATAAATATATATATATATATATATATATATCTGTTTCGAAAAATATAAATATATTTTGTAAATCTGTGTATATATATATATATATTGTAAATCTGTGTATATATACAGAGACGCATCTAGAGATCCATGTCAGTGGGGCTAAATATATATATTTTTTTGAAAAGTAAGGCTATTAAAAAATTACATTGGACTCTTAAGGGTATAAATGAAATATATTTATTTTAGTAGGACTTACTTGTGAAGAAAACCAAACTCTAGGGTATATAAGATAAAAAATAAAAATACAGTGGGGGCAGTGGCCCCAACTGGCCCTTCATTGGATCTGTGCCTGTATATATATATATATATATTTTGTAAATGCATATATATATATATATATATATATATATATTTTGGGAAAAATATATATATTTCGGAAATAATATATATTTTTAAAAATATATATATATATATATATATATATATCTTAGAAATATGTATTAAATATATTTATGAAATATATATTTTTTTCCAAAATATATATCTTTTCTGAAATATATATATATATTTATTAAATCATGAAACTGCAGAGGTTTTTATGAAAATTATCCTTAAAATATATTCACTTAAGTTGATGGGCATTTAAGTGTTTTCACCTTTCCGTTACCGGTAAATTAGATCTTTTTTGGACTGGGGGTAATTGTAACCGGAATGCAAAATTAATGTTTTTTTTAACTTTAGGGTATTTTTTTATTAAATCATGAAACTACTGGGGTTTTTATGAAATTACCCATAAATAAATATAAAAATATTTTCTTTCTTCACTATTTTTCTCTTCATTTCCTTTCATTCTTTTTTCGAATAAAATAAGTATAAATTTGCATGAAAATTTTGATAACATTTTATAAATGTTAGAATATATTAAGGTTTGGACCCATTTAGATAGGTCCACTCATATTTATAACTTTATACTCCCTCCGTCTCAAATTATAGGTCCATTTTTTCTCATTTTCTTGTCCCAAAATAAGTGTCCACTTTTGAATAGTGAAAGCACTTTATTTGGTCAATTTACCAATTTAACCTTCAACCATTCACTAACACTATAAATTATCACATCATTATGGTGGGATCATGGGTAAAGTTGGTATTTCATTCACTAACACTATAATAAAAGTCATCTTCTTAAAAAATTACATTCCCCAAAATGAACCTATAATTTGAGACGGAGGAACTATTAGGATTAAGATTATGATTAATCGTGATTGTACATTCAGTCGTAATAGCGAGCATAACAAGTTAAACAACTACTAGTATTGAGAAAGAGCCAAAAGAGAGGAGAAAAAAATTGTTTTATTCACGTAATGCCAAATTTAAACAAACTTATAACTATGATCCTTCTACATTTAATAAATAACAATTATATGTGTCTGAGAGAGATTTGATTGTAACTTTCTTAGGTGGTGGTGGTGAGACTTAGAAAATTACAACAAAACTAACTTTAACTGATTAAGGAAGTACTAAATGTTGAAATTGATGTCCTTTTCAACGTAACGGCTACTCGAAGAAAATAGTAAAAATTTGAATGATAGTTACTTTCAGTTTGAGCCGCATTCAACCTTATCAGGCGGGATAGAGTTGATATATATACATATATATTATATATAATAAAGGAATTACCTTTGTAAGTTGATGATTTTGATCTCATGGATATACACGAATATGGTGTTTTTTTTTTGACCCACCACTTTTTATAATCAATCATATTCCTAATTTGATGGGACGTGATCTACACATACATATCTTTCTTAATCTTCAATTTTTTAAAATAATGAGTTTTGGCTTTAAGTCAAAATTATTCTTAAAATATTTTACTTATGGGTCGTGTTTTTAGCCATTATGTTTGACATGCAATAATTTTAAGTGGATATGATATTTTTGGCCCTTACAATCTCTCTATTTATTTATTAGGTAATTTACAGTGATATCCCCTGAGGTTTATGTCAATTCTACTTAATCTTCGGTCAACGCACAAGTTTACAATAACATCCATTGAGCTTTGAAAAGTCTTGCATTAACACCCCTTCGAACCATGAAAAGTCATGTTTATCCTTATTATAAATAGGGTTAATTTCAATAAACCTTCCTCTACTATTAAATTTAAACAACTAACCCTATAGTATTGAATTTCAATCACATTGCCCCCACCCTCAAACAATATATTTATAAAGTTCAAAAAATATATAGAAAATTAGAAAAATATATATCAAATTCAAAAAATATATATAAAATTCGAAACAAATATATAAAATTTGAAATATATATATATAATTCGAAAAAATTATATAAATTTCAAAACAAAGATATAACATTCGAAAAAATATATATAATTCAAAAATATTATATAAATTTCAAAATATATATATATATATATAATTAAAATATATATATATATATATATATATTGGAAATATATTTATAAAGAAAGACCACTAATTGTTGTTGGATATATTTTTTGAAATTTATATATATATTTTTGAAATTTATATATTTTTGAATTATATATATATATATTTCAAATTTTATATACTTGTTTGGAATTGACCTAAACCTCAGGGGGTGTCACTGTATTTTTTTTTATAAAATTTGAAAATATCATATAACTTTCGAAAACATCATATAAATTTTGAAAACGACATATAAATTTCAAAAAATATATATATTTTGGAAATATATATATAAAAAAAGATCACTAATTGTTGTTGGTGGTAAGTAGTCTGATATACTTCATTAGAAAAGATATGATATTTTACCAATATATATTTTTTTCTAAATTTATTTATTTTTTCACATTTTGTTTTTTGAAATATATATATATAACTTTCGAAAACATCATATAAATTTCAAAAACAACATATAAATTTTGAAATATATATATATATAATTTGAAAAAATATATATAAAAAAATACCACTGATTGTTGTTGGTGATAAGTAGTTTGATTCACTTCATTAGAAAAGATATGATATTTTACAAATATATATATTTTTTCACATTTTGTTTTTCAAAAAAGATATTTTTTGAAATTTATATATATCTTTCCTAATTTTATATATTTTTTCTAAATTTATATGTTTTTGAATTTATATGTTTTTTTTCGAATTATATAAATATATTTTTTAATTATATATATATTCAAAATTTATATTTTTTTTCGAATTTTATATACTTTTTCGAATGTTATATATTTGTTTTGAATTTTATATAATTTTTTTGAATTTGATATATGTTTTTTGAATTTTATAAATATATTGTTTGAGGGTGGGGGGCAATGTGATTGAAAGTCAATAGTAGAGGGGGGTTTATTGAAATTAACCCTATTTATAATAAGGGCAAACCAGACTTTTCATGGCTTAAAGGGGTGTCACTGCAAAACTTTTCAAAACTCAGGGAGTGTCATTGTAAACTTGTGTGTTGACCGGAGACTAGGTAAAATTGACCTAAACCTCAGGGGGTGTTACTGCAAATTACCCTTATTTCTTTAATATAATGGTAATTTGATAAAAGTAATTACCATTTTTGCCTAATTCTTACTAATGGAATTCACTACATGACAATGGATAAATTATGGGTAAACAAGTTCATATATTTACAGTAGCTGTTATATATATATATATATATATATATATATATGTTATATTTAATTGTCTTATTTCTTCCAATCAAATCTATGATTTACCAATCATATCAACTCTTAATAATTGGCATTCATTTCCTTTAGGGTTAATTTCATTTACATTCTCTTAGGTTTGTCCTAACATCAATTACAGTCTTTCAGGTTTGTCAAAATTCATTTACACTTCTTAACGATGACATCATTCTAATTTTTTTTATAAATACCTAAATTACCCTCAATAAGATAATTTAGTGTTGTTTGGAAACAAGAATATAATATTTTATCAATTTGACCCCCTCCAATAATTTAATCATTTAAGTTTTTATTCAAAAAGTTTCACTTTATCATTATCATTTGTATTAAATTTTGAAAAAATATATAAAATTCAAAACAAATATATAAAATATATAAAATTAAAAACAAAACATATAAAATTCAAAAAATATATATAAAATTCGTAAAAATATATATAAAATTCAAAAACATATATATTTTGAAACAAATATATAAAATTCATAAAAATATATAAATATAAAATATAAAATATTTCTAAATTTCGAAAAAATATAAAATATATAAATTTTGAAAAGACTATATTTCAAATTTTATATTTTTTTTGAAATTTATATTATTTTTCGAAATTTATATGTTTTATGAAATTTAATATATATATATATATTTGATTTTTTTTTTTGAATTTTATATGTTATTCGAAATTTAATATTTTCTTGAATTTTATATTTTTCCCCGAAGTTTATATATATTTTTCAAATTTTATATTTTTTTTTTGAATTTTATATTTTTTTCAAAATTTAATATATATTTTTTAATTTAATATTTTTCCCGAAGTTTATATATTTTTTTCAAAATTTATTTATTTATTTCGAATTTTATATATATTTTTTATTTTTATATATTTTTTGAAATTTAATATATATTTTTTCGAATTTTATATATATTTTTAATTTATATATTGTATAGTTGGGTTTGTTTGGGTATAGAGTTAGGAGTGTTCCACTATAGTATTAGAGTTGTTTGGGTAGAGGGTTTAGACTATTCTAGAATTAAATAATGTTTGGTTTAAGGGTAGTTTAGAGATTTCACATTGAGAGGGGTGTAAATGATGAGAATCTCAAATCTGAGGGGGTGTAAAAGAATTTTGACAAACCTAAAAGAATATAATTAATGTTAGAACAAACTTAAAGGGGTGTAAATGAAATTAACCCTTTCCTTTAACTAGGGTAGGGGGATATAAATTTATAATACTATTTGGTCCGGATCAACTCGATCTCTATATCTATATGCAAAGGACAAAAATAAATAAAAAATGATTGGAGTCTAATTTTTAAATTTTAAGATTATATAACTCATTAATGATTGGATGATATGTAGTAGGTGCTTTGAATATGAGCAGTATTTATATTATTGGATGATATGTATATAGTAGGTGCTTAGAATATGTGCAGCATTTTTATCATTGGAGCATATGTAGTAGGTGATTCAAATTAATATAATCTTCATATAAAAACATACTAGTAACATTTGATTAGGTCCCATCCGATCGTCTGCCCCATACGAGGTTTTTTCTATCCCTAATAAACAATTTATTTTATCTTTCTAATAAGATTATTCATTTACAAAAGCGGTTTATTATATTTTTTTTATGAAATTCATTATAATATGGCATAGTTTAAAAAGACTTCAAATTAAATTTATTAGATCTCATCTTTAATTACTATTGGGGACAAAAGATTTATTCGGGTCAAGACTCCGTATGAAATGGTCATTTTACAAGTGTAAAGAAATTAGTCGAGACAAAATCCCGCTCACTCTGATGGTCAAAATATCAATTCGTATGAAATGATAACTTTACACTGGTCCCAAAAAATAGTCAAGGTAAAATCCTATCACTTCGGAGCTCTAGTTGGAGTGACTCTCTCTCGTGATGACACACCATAAAGTTCTTGGTTAAAAATACGATGCTCTATCTATATGCCTCATTTTTATTCTTCAGAATTTTTGGGTGTTTTGATTTTCAAATTTCTGTTCTATGTTTTCATACTATTTTTCTACTTCTTGGAGAGGTGAGAATTCTAGTCCCATTGGCCCAAAATTAATTTGAAGGACTCCACTTAACCTTTAATAAAAACAAAATAAATAAAAAAGAACACCAATGCATTTGATAAAATTCATGGAAAGAATATTTCTTTCTTCTATATCTCTTTACAAAGAATGAATGTGTATATATAACAGTAGAATTCCTATTTATTTTTGGCTATAATAATTTCATGGCTAGAATTAAGATTAACCCTTATATCAAGGGATTGACAATCAAGGCTCCTACTATAATTTCTCGAATGACAACTCATGCCAACACCCCCCCTCAAGTTGGTGCATACAAATCTCTGATGCCCAACTTGTCAAATGAGTTGTAGAAATTCTTGTTGCATACAACTTTCGTAGGTATGTCTGACAACTGGTCTTCAGACTTAATAAAAGGAAATCGAACTATCTTGGTCTCAAGATTTTGTTTGATGAAATGTCGATCCACCTCCACATGTTCGGTTCGATCATGCTGGACATGATTGTGTGAAATATCAATGGCGACCTTGTTGTCACAAATAGGTTCATCTCACAGCTTGGAGCAAAGCCAATTTCTGTTAACAGTCTTTTAAGCCAGAGAATCTCACAAATACCCTTAGCCATCCCACGAAACTCAGCTTCAGCACTTGACAAGGCCACCATATTATGTTTCTTACTTCTCCACGTAACAAGGTTCCCGCCAATAAACATGAAGTACCCCGAGGTAGATTTTATGTCCGATATATTTCCTGCCCAATTTGCATCTGTATAGCCCTCAACTTTTAGATGATTATTTTTGGAGAACAAAAGCCCTTTTCCCGGAGATGACTTTAAGTATCGAAGAATTCTAATCACTGCATATGTGTGATCTTCGCTCGGATAATGCATGAATTGACTTACTATGCTCACAACATAAGCAATATCTGGGCGAGTATGTGAGAGATAAATAAGCTTCCCAACCAATCTCCGGTATCTCTCTTTGTTTGTTGACACTTGGTATGGGTATTCTCCAAGTTTGTGGTTTTGGACAATTGGTGTGTATGCAGGATTACATTCCAATAGTCCTGCCTATGATAGTAAGTCTAGGATATATTTTCGTTGGGAAAGACATATACCTTGCTTCGATCTAGCAACTTCAATTCCCAAAAAATATTTTAAGTCCTCCTAGATTCTTCATTTCGAATTCAGTCGCCAAATGCTCTTAAAGTCTTGATATTTCTTTTGGATCATCCCCTGTAATAACCATGTCATCTACATAGATTATTAAGGCTGTGACCTTTCCCCGTTGATGCTTTAAGAATAGTGTATGGTTTGAGTTGATTTGTTTGTAGCCATATTTCTTCATTGCCAAGCTGAATCTCCCGAACCATGCTTTAGGTGATTGTTTTAATTCGTACAGTGCTCGTTGTAATTTGCATACCACCTCAGCCTCGAAAGTTGTTGTGTAGCCCGGTGGAATATCCATGTAGACTTCCTCCTCCAGATCACCATGGAAGAATGCATTCTTTTATATCAAATTGGTGTAGTGGCCACTCGAGGTTCGCTGCGAGGGATAGCAATACTCTGATCGTGTTCAATTTGGCCACTGGTGAGAAGGTTTCTTGATAGTCTATGCCGTATGTTTGCGTGTAGCCCTTTGCTACTAGCCTTGCTTTGTATCTGTCGATTGAACCATTTGCTTTGTGTTTGATGGAGAACACCCATTTACACCCCACTGTCTTTTTCCCTTCAGGTAAGGGAACAAAAGTCCATGTTTCATTTTTCAGCATTGCCTCCATTTCTTCTTTCACAACCAGAGTCCACTTAGGATATGTCAAGGCTTCATGAACATCACTTGGGACACGATATGAGGAAAGTTCATGAACGAATTTCATAAGTGGTTCAGAAAGCCTTTTTGTGGACACATAGTTGGCAATTGGATACTTTGAACTTCGTTCTCCAATATCCGGAGAATATCTATTTGGTGGTTTGCCACGATTATGCCTGAAAGGTAAAGTATGGCCAACATGGATATCTATATCATTACAGTTCCTAGAGTAGTATCTACAACAGCTAAATCTATCGTTCTTTGTATTCAATCGGATGATGTATGTGATGTGCACGGAAAACAAGCCATTAAAGAATGTTTGATACTAATGAATTATCGAGTTCATGTTTTCAGCAAAAGACAGGTGAATGACTCGGAAAGAATGCTTACATAAAAAGGAAAAAGCAAGAAAGGAATTGAAGCGCGGAAACGGAAAATCAAATATTCAACGGATAAGGTGAAAGTCAAAGACTCAAGACTCAGGGTAGATAGGTCGGGGTGCGATCATTGTAACAAGGTAATTTATGTGTCGATAATATCTTATAAGCTCAAATATAAAATGAACCGAACTCAAATGAAAGAAAAAATGATTTAAACAAGTGTTCTTCAAAGTCATAGTCGACTAGAAGACTCCATATAGTCGACTAAAACATACAGAAGTTTAGCAAGTTTTTCTACATTTCATTGAGTCGACTAAAACCTAAGTATAGTCGACTAAGCTACACCATTGAGTCGACTAGTCACCACCAAGTAGTCGACTAATCGACTAAGAGAATCCATCTAGTCGACTAAAGACTTTGTGTAGTCGACTAAATGCTCCATATTTTCTACAGTTTTGACAGAAACATTTTTCCCTCTTTTGAGCAACATGTTTAAAGCTTTCCAACGGCTCTTGTCTCTTTCAATTACAATATTCATTCTCAAAACCCTAAAGCCTCCATATATAAAGAATGAGATGTGTAGTTTGTAAACAAGAGATTGAACTAGAGAGAAAAAGAAGCCTTCATCTTCATACACAGATTTTCTGAAAAAACCATTGAAAGGAAGCAAGCAAAAAAAATCTGATTTTCTGCAAAAATCTCAGAAGTTTCAAACTCTAGTATTTCTTCTTATTCTCCAAATATTATTCATTGATATATCATTTGAGAATACATATCTAGAGCTATTGAGAAATCACCAAAAATACTTGAGCTTATCTTGATTTATCTTCCATAAAAACCTTTAGGTTTTGAGTGTTTTTGTTCTTGAGTGATACAAATGATTACATACGAATTTTGTGATCTCGGACAAGTGAAGTCCAATGATTTTTCAAGAGAGAATTATTCTCTTCATTGAGAGACAAGCTCATGAGGCTTGTGTTGTAAAGATTTGTCATTCCACCTGTGAAGGAAGGGCCATAAGGAAAGGATCGGAAAAAGTCTCAAGAAAGGGTTCTTAAGCCGAGGACTAGGAGTTACCGAACCTCGTAAAAATCACAGTGTCAATCTCTCTATCTCTTTCTCTCTACTTTATTATTTTGCATGCTATATTTACTTCAATATTTTATATGCTATAATTAGTCTTGTGATAATTTATTAGATCAATTGAATTGAATCTTTCACTTGACTATTAAAGTAATTCAATATTTGTTGTAACTTGTTCTACTTTCAAAAAGAGTAAGAAATATTTTTGAACATCCTATTCACCCCCCCCCCCCCCTCTAGGGTTAATTAGTGACTAACAATTGGTATCAGAGCCTAATCTCTATTAATTTTAGACTTAACCATCTTAGAGAACGATCATGGCCTCAAATTTAGTCACTCACGTTGAAGGATAATCTAGTAATTGGCCCCCATGGTTTGACGGATCAAACTATAACTATTGGAAGACTAGAATGATAGATTTTCTTCAAGCTATTGACTATCAAATATGGCAAGTAGTCCTTGAAGGACCATTTGTATCAACCAAAGTCGTTGATGGAAAAACCGTTCCCAAATTACCAAATGAGTGGGATAACGATGACCGTAAGCTCATGTCCTACAATGCTAAAGCCAAAGTAAATTTAAATTGTGCATTGAGTCCAAATAAATTTAATATTGTATCTACTTGTTCGATGGCTAAAGAAATGTGGGATAAGCTTGATGTGACTTATGAAGGTACCTCTCAAGTACGTGAATCAAAAATTTACATACCCATGCATGAATATGAATTGTTTGCTATGAAAGATGATGAATATGTGAATTTTATGATGTCTCATTTTACAAATATTTTGAATGGACTAAAGCATCTTGGTAGAATTGTTCCTAGATCCGATGCGTCACGCAAAGTGCTTAGAAGTCTTCCAGCCAAATGGGATGCAAAAGTAACGGCAATCAAAGAAGCTCATAATCTCAACACCATGAGTCTCAATGAGATTTTTGGCTCTCTACTCACTTGGGAAATCACGTTGAAATCTCATGAAGACGACATCAAGCCAAGAAAAGGCATAGCTTTGCAAGCTTCTACAAAAAATGAAGCCAATGAGCCAACTGAAGAAGAAGTGGATGATGACGTTGCTTTGTTCACCCAAAAATTCAAGAAATTCCTTCAAAGAAAGAAAGCCAATGGTGGAAGATTCATGAGGATAACCGAACCAAAAGGCGAGCCTAGCAAAAGGGAACCCCCAACTTGTTTCAATTGCGGAAAGTCTGGACACTACAAAAGTGATTGCTTCAAGCTCAAAAAGGATAACGAGAAAAGACCAAACAAGATGGTTATGAATACTACATGGGATGACTACGACTCATGTGACTCGGATGAGGAGGAAAATGACGAGGAAATGGCAAATATTTGTCTCATGGGAAATGAAGAAGAGGTACATTTAAATTCATATGCATTAGATAAATCCAAATTGTCATATGATGAACTTCTCCTTGATTATAATGAATTGCAAGATGTGTTTGAAGAATTACATGATGAATTTGAAAAGTTAGCTAGAAAATATATTTTTCTTAAGAAAACTAAATCTTCATGTAGCTCTACTATTTCCAACTTAGAAGTTTCATGCAATGACAAAAGCATTGAGCTAGAAAAAGAAAATAATCGATTGAAAAATACTATAGATGATCAAATAAATGTCTTAGCTAAATTTACAAAAGGAAAAAAGAACCTTAGTATTATGTTAGGAAGATAAAGAGGATCATTTCATAAATGTGGTCTAGGGTATGATACTTTTGACAAAGATGCTCTTATTTTGAAAAAGAGAAAAATATTTAGTCCTACATTTACAAGACAATCTTCTCATACATTTTCAAATGATCATAAACATGTTACTTGTTACTATTGCAATAGAAAGGGACATAAAGCTAATGCATGCCTTTATAGAAAGAAGAAAATTATGACAAAAATGGTTTGGGTTCCAAAAGGAACTATTGCATGCTTACATAGAAAAGAGAATTCGTAACGAAACTGATTTGGGTTCCAAAAGGAACCATTGCATCTATATCTAACCAAAATGGACCCAAAATAGATTGGGTACCAATAAAAGTTACTTGAACTTGTTTTGTAGGTATGCTTGAAATTCGCATCAAAGGAAAAATGGTTTCTTGATAGCGGATGCTTAAGGCATATGACGGGAGACAAATCAAAGTTCATTTATCTAAAACCCTATAAAGGAGGAAACGTAACTTTTGGAGACAACTCTAAAGGCAAAATTATAGGGATTGACTCAATTGGTATATCATATTCTCTCTCTATAGATGATGTGCTATTAGTTGATGGTTTGAAGCATAATTTGTTTAGCATTAGTCAATTGTATGACAAGGGCTATGATGTTATCTTTAGGACAAATGCATGCATAATTGAGAAGGATGGGAAACAAATGTTCAATGCCAAAAGAAATGGAAATTTGTATACTTTGTTGCTATGTGAATTGCATGAACAAGATGTTAAATGTTTTGTCACATCTAGCAAAAATAGTTGGTTATGGCATAGACGTCTAGGACATGCTAGCATGGACCTCATTCATCGTTTATCCAAAAATGATTTAGTCAAAGGCCTCCCAAAGACTAAATTTTCGAAAGATAAAATATGTAGCGCATGTCAAATAGGGAAACAAGTAAAGTCCTCTTTCAAGAGAAAGAAAGACGTTACCACTTCTAGACCATTAGAGCTACTTCACATGGATCTTTTTTATCCGGAGAGAATGGCTAGCTTAGCCGGGAAACTTTATGTACTTGTTATAGTCGATGACTACTCTAGATATACTTGGGTTCACTTTCTTGCTCATAAAAATGAAACTCACTCCATTCTTGATAAATTTTATAGAATCATTCAAAATGAAAAAGATTTGAAAATCAAGAAAATTAGAAGTGATAGAGGTAAGGAATTTGAAAATCAAGACTTAGAGAAATTATGTGATGACCTCGGTGTATCTCATAATCTCTCGGCCCCTAGAACCCCTCAACAAAACGGTATAGTTGAAAGAAAGAATAGGTCTCTACAAGAGATGGCTAGAACCATGTTAAATGAACACAACCTTCCCCGAAGCCTTTGGGTGAAAGCGGTAAACACCGCTTGCCATATAATTAATCGTGTCATTATTCGAATGAAATTGGGAAAAACACCTTATGAGTTGTGGAATGGTCGAAAGCCCAATATTGGGTATTTCAAAGTTTTCGGGTGTAAATGTTTTGTGTTAAATGGTAAAGATAACATAGGAAAATTCGACTCCAAATCGGATGAAGCAATTTTTCTAGGGTATTCTTCAAAGAGTAAAGCCTTTCGAGTTTTTAACAAACGGACTCTAACCATGGTTGAGTCAATTCATGTTGTCTTTGATGAATTACCCTCACCACCATCGCCTAGAATTGACCTAGAAGAAGATGAGGCTGTTGAGATTGAGGATAATCTAAATACTCTCAATATCTCCAACTCATCAAGTAGCCAAAAGGAAAGGAGGGAACTTGAGCATCAATTCAATGATGACTTGACCAACTCAATGCCTAAATCATGGAGGATTGTACACAATCATCCTCTTGATCAAGTCATAGGTAATCCATCAAAAGGGGTTAGTACTAGATCTCAACTTAAATATTTTTGCAATCACATGGCTTTTGTATCGCAAATCGAACCCAAGAACTTCCACGAAGCTCAATGTGATGATTTTTGGATCGTAGCAATGCAAGAGGAACTAAATCAATTTGAACGCAATCAAGTTTGGCGTTTAGTTCCTAAACCCGAAAATCAAACTATAATTGGCACAAAATGGGTTTTTCGAAATAAAAAGGATGAGAATGGAGTAATTGTTCGAAATAAAGCAAGATTGGTAGCTCAAGGATATAATCAAGAGGAAGGCATCGACTACGATGAGACTTTTGCACCCGTAGCTAGATTAGAAGCAATTGGAATTCTCCTTGCATTTGCATCATCTAGAAACTTTACTATTTATCAAATGGATGTTAAAAGTGCTTTATTGAATGGTGTCATAGAAGAAGAAGTTTTTGTAAAGCAACCACCCGATTTTAAAAATAATCTTTTTCCAAATCATGTTTTCAAATTGGCTAAAGCTCTATATGGTTTAAAGCAAGCTCCTCAAGCTTGGTATGAGAGACTTAACGGGTTTTTGACTCAAAATGGTTTTACAAGAGAGAAAGTTGACAACACACTTTTTATAAAAACCATTAAGAATAATTTGTTGATTGTCCAAATATATGTTGACGACATTATATTCGGCTCAACAAATGATTCTTTATGTAAGGAATTTGCTACAAGTATGCAAAACAAATTTGAAATGAGCATGATGGGTGAGTTGAACTTCTTTTTAAGGTTGCAAATCAAGCAAAGCTCGGATGGCTTATTCATTAGTCAATCCAAGTATAGTAAAGATTTGTTAAAGCAATTTGGTATAGAGGTTACCAAACATGCCATAACTCCTATGAGTTCCTCTATTAAGCTTGATAAAGATGAAAATGGTAAATGTGTTGACATTACTAATTATAGAGGCATGATCGGAAGTTTGCTTTACTTAACCGCTAGTAGGCCAGATATAATGTTTAGTGTGTGCCTATGTGCTCGTTTTTATGTCCTAAAGAATCTCATTTACTTGCCGTGAAACGTATTTTTCGTTACCTAAGTGGTACAATTAACTTAGGGCTTTGGTATCCACGTGGAACTTCACTTGATCTTATTAGCTATTCGGATGCTGATTTTGCGGGATGTAGAATTGATCGAAAAAGCACAAGCGGCATTTGTCACTTTCTAGGACACTCACTAGTATCTTGGTCAAGTAAAAAGCAAAATTCCATTGCATTATCTACGGCCAAAGCCGAATACGTTGCAGCCGGTAGTAGTTGCGCTCAAACTCTTTACATTAAGCAACTACTTGATTTCGGTCTTATTTTCAATCATGTGCCCATTAAATGCGATAATAGGAGTATTATTTGTATATCAAATAATCTGATTCATCATTCACGAACCAAGCATATAGAGATTAGGCATCATTTCTTACGTGATCATGTTGCTAAAGGAGACGTTGTATTGGTTTTTATTGACACTAAAAATCAATTAGCGGATATTTTCACTAAACCACTCGCGGACGAATTATTTTCTAAAATTCGTAGAGAAATCGGAATGGCCATGGATTTTGATGTTTTGTCCTAAATTCTTTCATATATTTTTTATTTTATTTTATTCTTTTTTTCATGTTTTCTGTTATTTTTATTCATTTACTTCACATATTTTCCCCATGTTTTACATTATTTTTCAAAATTTCCTAGCCTTAGTCGACTACACCAAACACCCTTAGTCGACTATTTGCTCCCTCTAACCAACTACACCAAACCCTGGCCCTTCTAGTCGACTAGACCCTATGCCTTAGTCGACTACTTGCTCTTTTTAAACCGACTCACCAATCCTTTAGTCGCCTAACCCTCCTTTATGACCTAACCCCCACTTCATCTTCTTCATCCGCCTCTCTCACTCTTCACCCAACTCCATTCTCTCTCCTCTCTGCACCTCTCATACTCTTATTTCCACACTCACACCATCACCATTTCCCATTTATTTCACATTCCCATCGTTTCCATCTATTTTCTTCACCCAATTTCTTCATACCCATTCTCTTTCTATCATCTATATATATCTCTATTTACACCACTATATATTCATATATATATATATATATATATATATTCGCACATTCTTCTACAATGGCACCGAAGACTCGCGGCTTACACTGGAAACGTTCACGAATTGATGGAGGCCAAAGCTCCACCACTCCACGCATACCTGCTGCTGCAGAGGAAGAGGAATCGAATGAACCTTTACTCCTTAAAGCTCTTCTTGTAGATGACAGTGATAGAAATCAATTCATCACCATCTTTGACCATCATCCTCCTACACCATGCCGTATTGTCACTCAAGCTCTATGCAATGAAATTAGGGCTCGAACTTTCGATTTGTTCCGAGCAATTGATTGGGATTTTTTCATTTCTCTCGACATCCCAGATCTTCCTCGCATTGTCAAATCATTTTACGTTTCTCTTGCGAATCACAAGGAGCATTTTCTCCCTCATCTTCGGATTGATTTGGTTAGTCGCGAAGTGACTATTTCCGACAGGGAAATCAATTGCATATTGTCACTTCTGGATGACGGTATCCGCCACTTTTCCAAGCAGGGTTGGTACAAGGATGATGGGTTTGACTGTATTGAGGCAGTTCGGACAATTTGCATTGACAAGGAAATTACGCAGACAGTCGGCCTTCTCGCTTCTATGCTCCTACCCGAGGCAAGATTAATTCACAATGTCATTACTTATTTTATTTTGTGTAGTCGTAGTACTGTGTCTCATATGGAGGCGTTTCTTGTTTACTGCATCATGACAGGGACACAAGTTGATTTAGCTACTATTTTCCGCTCTGTCATCCTTACATGTCAGCGCAAGCCATCCGGTCCGCTTTTCTTTCCTGCGCATATTACCTATCTACTTCAGCAGAAAGGTTTTTCTTTTCCAAATGAGGTGTCCGAGCATCATCCTATTTTTCTCGACTCTACTCATGTCAAGCATATGCATATCACCTCTGATGCAGAAGGGAATTTCATTACCTAGGGTGCGTCTATTCCTCGTTCGCGCCCAACCCCTAGCATTTGTGCATCGCGCCAAGAAGTCTGTTCATCGATTCATCTGTTGGAAAGTGCTTCGGCTCCTCAGGCCTTCGAGAATAGTGCTCAGGCTGCTCTTCTCAACCAAATTCTTGGGGTTGTTCAGAGCAATTCGGAGATACTTAGGCAACAGGACCAAGTGCTTCAGCGCCTTGATGCAATTGTGACCAAAAATACGAAAGCGATTCAAAGAGTCAATGAGCGTCTAATTGTTTTTAATGAAGAAATCTCTACCCGTATCTCTGGTCTCGCTGGGTCACTTGATGACCTTACTCTTGGTCTCGTGGCCCCTCGCTCGCATGCCCCTCGACGCTGACAAAAAGGGGGAGAAATTATACTATTGTAGTATCAAGTACTTTATTATTTGTCATTAGCAATTTCTGTTTTTGTGTGGCTTGTTGGTGTTAGTTTGCGGCTTGTTGTTTGTTATTACCTATTTTCATTAGTATAACAGCTTGTACTAAATTGAATCATCTATGAAATGTTGTTTTTATTATCTCAAATGTGCCTAAATATTAATTGTATCAAAATGCCCATTAATCTGCAAATTTCATTTACAAGGGGGGAGCATTTGAACAAAAAATTTATGCACATGTTGAGGGGGAGTATCCCTTGATATTTCACCACTACCAAGCAAACACAAAATATTTTGTCATCATCAAGGGGGAGATTGTTGGCTTTGAAATTTATTTTCGGCAAACAATACCAAAATTGATGATAACAAACCATTAAAGAGTGTTTGATACTAATGAATTATCGAGTTCATGTTTTCAGCAAAAGACAGGTGAATGACTCGGAAAACAAACTCGGAAGGAATGTTTGCATAAAAAGGAAAAAGCAAGAAAGAAATTGAAGTGCAGAAACGAAAAATCAAATATTCAACAGATAAGGCGAAAGTCGAAGACTCAAGACTCGGGGTAGATAGGTCGGGGTGCGATCATTGTAACAAGGTAATTTATGTGTCGATAATATCTTATAAGCTCAAATATAAAATGAACCGAACTCAAATGAAAGAAAAAATGATTTAAACAAGTGTTCTTCAAAGCCATAGTCGACTAGAAGACTCCATATAGTCGACTAAAACACACAGAAGTTTAGCAAGTTTTTCTATATTTCATTGAGTCGACTAAAACCTAAGTATAGTCGACTAAGCTACACCATTGAGTCGACTAAAGCACCATTGAGTCGACTAGTCACCACCAAGTAGTCGACTAAGAGAGTCCATCTAGTCGACTGAAGACTTTGTGTAGTCGACTAAATGCTTCATATTTTCTGCAGTTTTGACAGAAACATTTTTCCCTCTTTTGAGCAACATGTTTAAAGCTTTCAAACGGCTCTTGTCTCTTTCAATTACAATATTCATTCTCAAAACCCTAAAGCCTCCATATATAAAGAATGAGATGTGTAGTTTGTAAACAAGAGATTGAACTAGAGAGAAAAAGAAGTCTTCATCTTCATACACAGATTTTCTGAAAAAGCCATTGAAAGGAAACAAGCAAAAAAATCTGATTTTCTGCAAAAATCTCAGAAGTTTCAAACTCTAGTATTTCTTCTTATTCTCCAAATATTATTCATTGATATATCATTTGAGAATACATATCTAGAGCTATTGAGAAATCACCAAAAACACTTGAGCTTATCTTGATTTATCTTCTATAAAAACCTTTGGGTTTTGAGTGTTTTTGTTCTTGAGTGATACAATTGATTACATACGAATTTTGTGATCTCGGATAAGTGAAGTCCAACGATTTTTCAAGAGAGGATTGTTCTCTTGATTGAGAGACAAGCTTGTGAGGCTTGTGTTGTAAAGGTTTGTCATTCCACCTGTGAAGGAAGAACCATAGTGAAAGGATCGGAAAAAGTCTCAAGAAGGGGTTCTTGAGTCGAGGACTAGGAGTTACCGAACCTCGTAAAAATCACGGTGTCAATCTCTCTATCTCTACTTCATTATTTTGCATGCTATATTTACTTCAATATTTTGTATGTTATAATTAGTCTTGTGATAATTTATTAGATCAATTGAATTGAATCTTTCACTTGACTATTGAAGTAATTGAATATTTGTTGTAACTTGTTCTACTTTCGAAAAGAGTTAGAATTATTTTTGAACACCTTATTCACCCCCCCCCCCCCCCCTCTAGGGTTAATTAGTGACTAACAGTTATGATTCCACCTGGTCTGGTATGGTTTGGTCTTGGTTTTCAGGGACCATATCATGTTTGTTTGGACTGATCTCAAAATTTGGAACCAGACCAAATTGAACCAAATGTGGTGTTTTTGGAACCAGATTTTTTTGTGGTTCCACATGATCTGGTCTGGTCTTGGAAGCCAAAATAAGATTTTTGAGACCAACGATTAAGACCACCAAAAATCAAAATTGAATAAAAATAATAATATACAAAATAAATTAAATAATACATAAAAATGAATTAAATAAATAATAAAATATATTTATAAATAAATAATAAATTAAATAAAAATAATGAATAATAAACAAAATGAATTAAATAATACATAATAATAATAATAATAATAAATGAATATAATAATAAATAAATAAATAAAATATGTTTCAAAATAATTAAAAATGAATAATAATAATAATAATAAATTAAATAAAACATATTTAAAAATAAAATCAAAATAATGAATAATAAACAAAATGAATTAAATAATACATAATAATAATAAAAATGAATATAATAATAATAAATTAATAAAATATATTTATAAATAATTAAAATTTAATAATTAATAATAATAAATTAATAATATAAATAAGAAATTAAATAAAACATATTTAAAAATAAAATAAAAATAATGAATAATAAACAAAATGAATTAAATAATACATGATAATAATAAAAATTAATAAATTAATAAATATGTGAATAAATAATAAATTAATAAAATATATTTATAAATAATTTAAAATGAATAAATAAGAGTAATAATTTAAATAAATAATGAAATAATAGTAAATAAAATGAATAAAATAATTAAAGAATAAATTAATATAATATATTTATAAATTAATATATAAATGAATAAATAATAAATTAGTAAAATATATTTATAACTGAAAAAATAATAAATGAAGTAAATAATACATTAAAATAATAAATGAATATTATAATAAATAGTAAATTATTTTAATTTTTTAAAGCGAAAAGATCAGACCAAATCGCTTTACCAAATATGGTCTGGTTCAATATTTGTGAGACCGTGACTATCAGACCAGACCGCTTACCAAACAGACTTTTAAATTCAGGATCTAAAGAAGCTTGATCAGACCGGACCAGATCACACCAGAGAAGACCGTCTACCAAAGATGGCCTAAGTACTTTTTACTTATTTTTCTTATTAAAGTATCAAATTATATCAAAGCTTGTAGGTAACACTTTCTATTTTAAGGTTGCTAGATGGAGTGGTATTAGTAGAGTTTAGATTAATATTTTTCCTCTCGGATTATGATTAATGACTCTTCCATGCTTTTGAATTATTCTTCTGCTCTCATCAGTACATATATCAATTTATTTTGGGTAAATACCACCTAGACCCCCAAAGGTTTCACCAATTGTATCTTTTAGATTCTCCATTAGTTGACCGTCAGTTGACCAACAGATTGTGTTGACATAAGATTGTAAGGTGGTTTATGGATCATTTTGCCCTTAAAAACTCTTTCTATCCGTTAGTTGACTGTCAATTGATCAATGAATTATGCTGATATAAGCTTGTAAAAAGTATTTTATAGATCATTTTGTCCTTAAAAAATCTTTTTATTATTAAATACTTTGGGGCATCAATGTCATTTCAGGGTATTCCATTAAAAAAATTGACGGAGTTAGGAGTTAATATAAAGAGGTCTAGGTGAGAATATAATAAAGAAAAAGAGTCTAGATGGAATATGCGCAAACCTCAGGATATCCAGGTAATATTAACCCCTTTATTTTTAAATTTCTATTTATTAGCATTTCCACTTTCACTGTCAAACTTTTCAGGTGTCTACTTTCTGCTTAATTTCAGACCTAGTTATGAATAAATAAAAAGGGTAAATAGCTTAAAAAAACCATCAAGTTCCTCTCTTTCTCTATTATACTCCCTCAACTAAATTTAGCCCCCTAAATTTTTATTTTTTTGCACCATGGGTAAGCCCTCTAAACTTTTTATATTTTTACCTTACATTTAACCCTCTTATAGAATAAAGTGCAAATAACCAATTTGCCCCAACTTTATTATAAAAGACTATCATATATTTACTATTATATTTCTTAATTCTTTAAATTACAAAAATATTATTTCTTTTAGTTAGAATATTAATTCTACCATTTACCTTGAATGTATTAGACTAAATATACTCTCAAATACTAAAAAAAAAATATCTATAAGTTTTAATTATTTTATTTGTAAATCAATTAACTTGTTATTAAATTTTAGTTTGATTTAAATCATAAAACTAATTATCCTAATTAATTTTTTTATGTCAAATGAAACTTTCTTTTCATAAAAATATATTCATAAATAAATCACAAATTACTTAATAATAAACACCTGTTAATTTTCTCATATTATATATATATATAGGGATGGCACGGGTGCGGTTCTGGGCGGGTGTACCTCGCCATGCCAACCGTTAAGAAATCTCCATCTCATCCCTACCTAAAATTGGCTAAACGGGGTGGGAGGTCACCCTGTCCCCATTCCCGTTGGGTTTTTTAAAACAGTTGGGTGTCCGCGGGTACCCGCTAACAATTGAAATTTTTGAATATTTCACTTTAAAATTAAACAATTCCACAAAATCATATACTTAAAACACGAAATTAAAGATTATAGAAACTAAATAAACATCAAATTATCCAACAGTCCAAATTATAATACGTTTTACGAAAAATAACAACAACAAAGAAGTTTGTCCAATATTACGTTCACTTCAATCTAGACAACAACAAAAATAAAATTTAGGATTAATGGGTTACACTTATTTTTTATTCTAATATGTTTAAACGGGGCGAAGACACCTAAAACCGTCCCCGTCCCGTTTATGTGAGGGTTTTTTCCCCAACTCCATCCCCACCCATATAGTATAAACGGGGCATCCAAAACCGTTATAAACATGGCGGGGCGGAGCAAATTGTCATCCCTATATATATAACATGAAAAAATAAGTATACCGAAGATTTCTATTCCAAAAGCTCTTATCGGTAAGTCTCTTGTTATCTCTTGTTCTTTGGTACTAGCATTGGCTTTCTGGGTTTTAGTTTCTATAGTTGTTTAAAGCAATTGTCTACATAGGTTTTTATTTTTCTTTTCTTTGTCAAATTTAGCTTTTACTGAGAAATAAAGACCATCACTAAAACACCAAGCATTTTTCTAGGAAATGACTTCAGTATCTTTTGTACGCACAGAAATAGATAGTAAAATGGTGATTGCAAATGTATTCTTTAAAGATTTAAATGTTTAACTGGTATCCCTTTAATTGATTTTCTATAATTTTTTGGGAACAAAAATAAAATCAAGTGTTGTATAATTTGGAAGATGATAGACAGGAGATGTGAGAGGAACAAGATTTAAGTCCAATTACATGATATGATTTTCAGTACCTAGGGTTTTAGATTTGGATATTATCATTTTTTTAATGTCTTTGTCTTCTTTCCGAGAATGAGTTTTATTTGCTTCTTATTATTTGGGTATTCATTATCTTGTGTTGGATGGGAACTTAATAGGTTCTTTGGTTAAATATACAATTAGAGCATTTGAGTGCATGTCCATACATTTAGTAGGTTCTATGAAATTTCTAAATTTCATATGCATTGATGATCGGTTTAACATGTAGAGTACATGTTAAACCGAACTATATATATATAACATGAGAAAATTAACAACTATCTATATATATATAACATGAAAAAATTAACAAATGAACTATCTATATATATATAACATGAGAAAATTAACAGGTGTTTATTATTAAGTAATTTGTGATTTATTTATGAATATATTTTTATGAAAAGAAAATTTCATTTGGTATAAAAAAATTAATTAGGATAATGAGTTTTATGATTTAAATCAAACTAAAATTTAATAACAAGTTAGATGATTTACAAATAAAATAATTAGAATTTATAATTTTATTTTATTTTAGCATTTAAGAGTATATTTAGTCTAATACATTAAAGGTAAATGGTATAATTAATATTCTAATTAAAAGAAATAATATTTTTGTAATTTAAAGAAGTAAGAACTATAATAGTAAAGGTAGGATAATATTTTATAATAGAATTTGAGCAAATTGGTGTTTTGCACTTTACCCTATAAGAAGGTTAAATGCAAGGTGTAAATATAAAAAGTTTGGAGGGCAAGCCCATGATGTATAAAAATGAAAGTTTAGGGGGCTAAATTTAGTTGAGGAGTATAGTAGAAAAAGAGAGTAAACTTGAGGGGGGTTTTAAGCTATTTACCTAAATAAAAATCACGTTTATGTTTCACTATTTAGCTGCTATACTCTACATATATATATATATATATATATCAATCAGTTGTATTCTTTTCCATTTTGCTTTTCTTACTCTATCAATTTTTTTCAGGTTCTTCCTTGCAGTGAGGATACTACAAAGAAATGTGTATATAATAACAAAGATTTGGTTGCAGGCTAAAATTATTTGTCACTGTAAAACAGAAGGTTAATTTTTCTATTTACAAAATCGAAAATATAATAATAGATTTTTACTGTCGCTCTAGTCTAAAAAATTTCTATTGTCCGAACTGTAGATAGTAATTTCGGTTCGTTATTAAAAATTACAGCAACAGTCCTTTATTTCTTGTAGTGGCACTTGCCTTGTTCTTTCAGAGAATTTTTTTTTTTTTCTCATTTTTGTTTTGAAGTATTTTTCTATGTTTCATTATTTCTTGTAAAGTTTTATCAGAATTTATTTATAGCAAGAAATGATTTCATTAATAACCAACTAGTATTACATTTACAACTCTATCTCATCCGTTGACATGGCCAACTTTTTCAAAGTTAATATTCTACTTTAAATAAAGACCCTTTAGGGCCTTTACCACATAATATATTGTGTGAACATGCTGGGGAAGAATCGTACCTAAAGTGATAGGTATATGAATTTTAAAATACATGGTAAGACATATGAAGTTTAAAATACATGGTAGATATACAATAAAATAATAATAATATAATAAATTTGCCCTCGTGTATAAAGTTTCAAATTACAGACTCATCAAATAATTGATAGCTTATAGCCTTCAAATCCTTTATAAAATACTAGTCTAAAGAACTACTACTTTTTTCTTTGTTTCATTTTTTTTTTTCTTCTGGCTTGTGTTTGATTGGTTTCTTTATTTTACTAAATTAACATATCATTCTCGTCTAATCAATTACTATTTCCCTGTACAATTCAGTCAATTGACATATCATTTTAGCTTATTTTCAAACCTATGGCTTCACACTGAATTTTTTATTTTTTTTCCTCATCCTCAATTCTTTGAGTGGTAGGATACATGTATATATGTAATATGGTTCGGTTTGTACGTACATAGAATGTGTTTTTTATCCTCACTCCTTTTATTTCTAAGATACATGCATGATTTGTAGTATGGTTGGGTTTGTAATGTTTGTGAAATATGTCTACATTATTACGTAATATTAATACTCATACAATATTCATTTTCAAAACTTTTATTATTCAATAATTTTATTATATTGCTCACACTGCCCAATTAACGGAACACCGCTTCTTACGTAGTGTGTGAGAATCACACTAGCCCAAAGACTCACAACCAAAAGAAAAGAAGAAAGATCACAACAATGTAAATGAGATTTTTTATTATTGGGGAACATAATACATAATCTGATATATATTACAATAGACAAACTTGGTATGATTAGAAATCTGTAAGAAAACAATTACAAATGGTGGTTGGTGAAGATCTTAGTTGTTAGGACATCACTGTTTAGCGGTTAAGACAACATTAACTAATAGATACATTTAATACTTTAAAAAATACACTTTAAATTTAACAATCCCCCTTAAAGTGATTTTTTAGAGACGACTCCAAGCCTTTGTCGGAAAAGCTTGAACGGTCCCTTAGAGAGTGACTTTGTGAAAATGTCTGCCACATTGTCATAGCTTCGCACCTCCAAAACTTCAATGAAATCATTGAAAACCTTCTCCCGAATAAAATGATGCTCAATTTCAATGTGCTTGGTCCTTGCATGACAAACTGGATTAGTTGCAAGCTTTAGAGCACTTTGGTTGTCACCAAAATTTGTAGTAGGTCTATGATCTTGCAAAGAAACATCATCAACCAGTCGTTGAAGTCAAACACATTCTTGAGCAGCAAGAGAAGTCGTTTTTTATTCAGCCTCAATTGTAAAAAGAGAGACAGAATCTTGCTTCTTACTATACCAAGAAACACTAGCTGAACCACAGGAGAAAACATAACCGGATGTAGACTTTCGATCATCCAAGTCGCCACCCAAATCAACATCCGCATATCCAAAAAGTTTAAAATCACAGTCTTTCTTATAATAGAGACCCAAGTAAAGGGAAGAATTCACATACTTCAAAATTCGCTTGGCCGCCTCCAAATGTGGCTTCCGCGGTGCTTGCATATAACGACTAACAAGACCAACTGAAAAAGCAATATCGAGTCTTGTAATAGTCAAGTAAATCAAACTACCAACAAGAACCCGATATGGTCGAGGATTTGGAAGAAGCTTGCCTTCTTCACGCTTTAACTTCATATTTGCTTCAAGCGGGGTGGAACACACCTTGCTTAGAATAACCCCAAATTTGTCTACAAGTTTCTTGGCATAACCTTGTTGTGAAACAAATATTCCACCCTTCAAAGAACTCACTTCCAAACCAAGAAAGTGACTAAGCTCCCCCGAGTCTTTCATCTCAAACCGAATAGACAATTCAGCTCGGAGCTTGGCAACTTCCTCTTTATCATTGCCGGTAACGATCATGTCATCAACATATAAAAGAACAATAACATGCAACTTGCCATGCTTCTTCACAAATAAACTAGAATATGAATTTGAAGCAAAATAACCACAAAATTGCAAGTATTCGACAATCTTGCCATACCAAGCTCGGGGGGCTTGCTTTAATCCATCGAGCGCCTTCTTGAGTTTGCATACAAAATTCGGATTAGTATGAGAAACGTAACCAAATGGTTGCTCCATGTACATGTCTTTGTCTATCTCACCATATAGGAATGCATTAATTATTCACATCAAGTTGTTAAAGCTTCCATCCTTAATGTGCCGCCAATGAGATAACAACCCGAACTGAAGTCAACTTAGCCACTAGACTAAAAGTCTCCTCATAGTCTTCTCCATATTTTTAAGAAAATCCACGAGCAACCAGCCTTTCCTTGTACCTCTCAACACTACCATCTGCCTTGTGCTTGATTTTATAGACCCATTTACAAGTGATAGGCTTCACTCCTTTAGGCTTAGAAACAAGATCCCAAGTCTGGTTTTTTATGAGAGCATTCATTTCTTCATCCATGGCATCCTCCCATTCTTTAACACCACTAGCCTCATTAAAACTAGAAGGCTCACAATCATCAATGGAACCAGAAAGTAAACACGAGACCAAGGAATCAAAATTTTCATCTCTATACCGAGCCGACAAAGTAATTGTTCTATTGGATCTCCTAGGAGGCGATGCACTTTCAACTTTTTCATTACCTTGCTGCCCCTGTTGACTTAAACAATCAATTTGGCTCCCCCTTTCACCTTTCTCACAAGTAGAGGAAGATGAATAATTACCCGAAGGCATTGAAACACTATGAGTAAATGGAAGAGTAATATGGTCATTATAATCAACATGATCAGTAGTGTTATTATTAACATTCAAAATGACAATACTTTCCTCTTTGTAATAAGAAGAAGTTTCACCAAAGACAACATCCCGAGAAACAACAAACTTGTGTGTTTCGAGATCCATGCACTTCCTCACTTTTTTCCTTTCATCATAACCAATAAAAATACATGTTTTTGCCTTAGCATCAAGTTTGGTTCTCTTTGCATCCGGCACATGAACATAGCAAATAGAGCCAAACACCTTGAAATGCTTCACACTTGGTTTTTCACCAAACATCAATCCATAAGGAGATTTCATATTAACCGAACTAAGAGGAATACGATTAATCACATATGTTGCACAAGCCATACCTTCAACCCATAATTTTCTAGGCAGGTTCTTCTCATATAACCAACACTTGCAAGTCTCCACCAAGTGTCGAATATTCCTTTCTGCTGCACCATTTTGTTGACGCGTATAGGCACAAGAAAGCTCTCTTCTAATACCATGTTCACAATAAAACTTGTGAAATTCATTGGAAGTGAATTTGTCACCATTGTCAGTCCGAAACCTTTTTATCTTATTGTTGACCAGCCCATCAACAGTTGTCTTGAACAATTGAAACTTGAAAAACACTTCAGATTTCTCCTTTAAAAAATACACCCAAGTGAACCGAGTGTAGTCATCAACAATAACAAGCATATAAAGAAAACCTAAAAGATATGGTGTAGCACAAGGCCCCATTTAAGTCACCATGAATAAGCTCCAAAGGTAAAGTGCATCTTGAAAGAGATTTGTAAAATGGAAGACGACGTGCCTTACCATATTGACAACCCTCAAAAACACTTTCACTGCCAAAAGAAGTTAACTTAGGTAGCCCATTCACCAAAATTTTCTTTACCATAGCTTTAAATTTATCCATACCAATATGCCCCAATCTACCCTGCCAAAGTGAAGCTCCATCATTCGTACTCATTTTATCAACATAAGAAAAAAGAACAAATAGATCTTTAACCCTCTTACCCATATGGACAACATCAACCTTTAAAGTAGTGACATTCCGAAGAAACTTAACATCATTCGGCTCAAATAAAACATAGTTACCTGCATCAACCGCATTTGCCACTGAAAACAGATTTTTCTTCATACCGGGTACTTGATATACACTCTTAAGTGTAATAGGATCATCTTCACCAATGGTCATGACCCCTTCCTTCTCAACCGGATGGATAGAATTGTCCGTTGTGATAATAACATCATTTCTATTGTACTCTCGGAAACTTGAGAACTTGGATTCATCACCGGTGATGATGACCACAATCCGAGTCAACAATCCAATTATTGTTAAAATCGATTGAAGACAAGGCATTAATTAGACTAGAATTTGCCACAAAGCAACTCCCCCACCCTTCATCACCTTCAACTGGATCTTCCTTTTCTACTACATTCCTTCCTTTAAGTTTTACACGACAATTCTACTTTATATGCCCAATTTTACCACATTGGTAACACTTGACACCTTTCCGATTGCCATTTCCTTTTCTGGATGACTCGCCACTATCATTATGTTTATTAGTGGATTCATAATTTGAACCATTACATTTGTCTTTGTCGGAACCAAATTACTTTTTTTTCCTCATAAATAAGGCATCTTCTTCATTACTTACAATTGAACATCCCGCCATTTGTCGAGCCAATGATTCTTGAGAGAAAACAAGACTCTCAAACTCTACCAAAGATGGTTGATTTGCCCATACTTGAATAGAAGTAACATAAGGAATATAATCTATCTTCAATCCTCGAATAATATGTCGTTTCATTCGAGTTTCTGAAATAGCCTCCTCCGGATCAAGTAAAGAAACTTCAAAACATAAGTTTTTAATTTTCAATAAAACTGACCAATAGAAAGATCACCTTGAGTTGTGTTCGCCAACTCATTTTCCAAAAGTTGTAATCGTGCCACATCCTTTTTGTTGAACAACCCATCAAGAGTTTTCCATATATGATTTGCTAATTTACAACCCATAATATGCTCAAACAACCCATGCGATATGGATCTCTTTAAGATAGACTTCACCTTAGCATTCGTTATACGCCACTTTTTCAATGCATCGGCATTTTCTGGAGTATCTACGGGTTTCTCCACATTATTGCCATCAACAATCTCCCACAAGTCTTTACCAACAAGGTAAGACTCCATACACGACTTCCATATTTTGTAGTTGGATTTATTGAGTAACTCAATACTCAAACTATTGAGTCGTCCACCCGAATTCATTTCCACACCACCAAATGATCTTCTTCACCAATGATGAATTATTAACACCCTTGAGGTTCTGATACCATGAAAAGAAACACGCTACCCAATTAACGGAACACCGTTTCTTACGTAGTGTGTGGGAATCACACTAGCCTAAAGACTCACAACCAAGAAAAAGGAAGAAAAATCACAACAATGGAAATGAGACTTTTTATTATTGGGGAACAAAATATATAATTTGATATATATTATTGAATAATAGACAAACTTGGGATGATTAGAAATATGTAGGAAAACAGTTACAAATTGTGGTTGGTGAAGATCCTAGTTGTTAGGACATAACTGTTTAGCGGTTAAGACAACATTAACTAATAACTGCATTTAATATTTTAAAAAATACACTTTAAATTTAACACACGAGAAAAATCCAAACCCTAATTACAGACCATTATTTCAAATAAAATTAAGAATTTTTATCATCAAGCATGTATCTGTAATTGGCCAAATGCTGAGAAGAAATTTTTAAAATGTATGACAGTGAAAGTGTGAAAAGAAATTGGAAAAGAAGTTTCGATAAGGTAAGGAGGCCGGCCAATTGGGTGGTGGTCCGATTAGAATCTGAATGTGATGGAGCAAGTTGCTTTCTTCTCAAGTCATTCAATGACCGCGGATTAAGAAGACTTCTAATTCTAAAGTTTTGTCAACTTATATATCATGAAAACCCCTTCTAAAATTATAATAATGCAAAAAGCACAAGAGTTTGTGAGGATGATTTGAGTAGGGTTTTATATATATATATATATAGTTAGTAATTCACTAAAGAATGGTTTAATCATAATAAAATATGAATAATCAAAATACAATTTACCAATACTATTTAGGATGAAATCCACCTATTTGGGTCATCTTGATAAGTATATTATTGTTTTTTATTGTTTATTTTATGATAATAAATACTTTTATATTCATTTTTCATTACAATGAAAATTTGTTATAAAGAAAAAAAATCTTTTAATTAATAATAAGGGAGTGGACTCTACTCTATCACACATCTCTTTGCTATCTTTACATATTTATATCATTTCAAGTGAGTATGATAATTCCTCCATCCCTAGTAATTTTAAATAGTATGTATTTTTATTAATCTAAAATGCACATCAATTATAGAATTTTTATTTTTATAATATTTAATATAGAATACAATATCGTTCAGAATTTAGAATTTTATTAAGTACATCTATAATTGGTATACCTAAGACAAGAATAAACGAGTAAAAATTACATATTGGCATTATGTGGTGCTTCCGTAGTTGTGTTTGACTTTTTTAGTATTTATTTTTTTAGTATTTAGATATATTACTCCTACTTCCAACTTTTTGAAATTTATGGTTAGTACATGTAGTTACACCCCTATCAAAAAATTCTTTTTAATTGACTAACTAGAATGCAATATGCTTGAACATTCATATACACATGTATACAATTTATAGTACCTGCCCCTACTTGAATCTTCTCTATTTTATCAAGTTCTACAAATTCTTCAATAATTTAGAATCATCTCTCTTTACCATGCTTTAAATCGGATGTAACTAATGGAATCTTTAATGACAAATTTCTTAAAAAATCAATATTACTTCATTGTGTATTAATAATAATTGGAGCTACATACAAAATGTCCAAAATAAAACTAATGAACTTTCCACCACCACTCATGTCAATGATGGGTTGCAATCTTATGGGACAGTATAGCCATTCAAAGCAAAATAAGACCGTTACTTTTCACTTGTTGCAGTTTTGTTGGTCTATATTATTTCACACCATGAATGGACCCACCACTTCACCACTTTGCATTCTGGCTAGCTTCATGTGAGACCATGTGGTCCATGTGGGTCCACCAACCGTCCTCCAAAGAACGGTCGTTAATCGGGAGATGTGGAGCCCACTCTCTCACCTCGCAAACAAAATAGAGTTCAAATGTTACAACATTTGTTTTTGTAACTTCTCAATTTATATCTCACAATTTGATTATGAGAAGGAAGAAAAAAATGAAAAATACAAAATACAAAAATATAATTTGGTTTGTAACGTAGGTTATTGTTTAGTTGTGTGTGACTAAATTAGATAAATACTCAAATACAATATACATAGCCCAAATTCTCAATCAAAGTGCCTTATAATTCCCTATTGAATTTTTAAATTTTTTTTTGTTTTTTTCAACTTCTAAAATAATTATATTTTAGGGTCAATTTGGTAATCTTGAAGCCGCGTAGCAGACGGAGCTAGAGAGAAAAATTACATACAAGATTAATTTGATTCAATTCAAGAGTGGAGGGTGCAAAATGATACTTGTGGGGTTTATTTGAGTTAAAATGATATACTATGGGTGGCATTTGTGAAAATTACATTTTTTTTGTTCACTCTTAATTGGCTTCATGGCATCTTTACAAATATTATACAATTCACTTGATGAGTCTATGCCTTTGAGTTTGAAGTTGAAGAAGAGCCCTTGTAATTGGTGTGTGATTTTTTTTGCTCACCGATCAGCCATAAATCATTTTAGATAGGATAATTACATATATCTGTTTACAAAAATGCCCAAATCATTGCAACTCTTCTTTTAATTTATTTTTTATTTTTTTAAAAAAATATTGATTTTCTCTCTAGTTTAGGTATAAGTAATATTCTCTTATAATAAAATCCAGCCATCTTGTTGGCTAATCTCATACTTAATATATGAGGAGATTGTAAAAATGACAAAGTTATAATAAAAAGTTTCGTTTTGTCCATTTTGTATTAATGTTAAATTAGTAGGGTAAATTAGTCACTAAACACATTTCAATCTATGTGAATAAATTTTCAAAACCGTCCAACATATTATTATTATAGATATTTTTTAGAAGAAAAAAAATCAATGTAATATTATTATAGTATTTTCATAATATAACTGTTATCAAATTTATATTCTCATGTAATCATATTGGCAGCTCGCAAAAACAATAGATACAAATATTAATATTTTGTTTCCTCCCAAATCTTAATTATAACTTCCAGAAACCCAGATGTAATAAAAAAAAAATTGTTGTCTTTTTATATCAAAAGAAATCACAAGTATGCTATTTCACTTATAAGCACATAAATGACATGACTTAATAGAATTTCCCAATTTCCCTCCCAAGAAGGGGGTTTAGGAGCAAAATTATAACCAATTGCAGCATTTTTTATAGAAAAATCAGCAAAATATATTTGCTGCATTTAATTAAATGCAACAAATGAAAAATGCAGCAAATATGTTTTGCTGATTTTTCTATAAAAAATGTTGCAACTGATTATAATTTTATTGCATTTTTTTATCGCCGCAACACTCAGGGCAAACGATCCTACCGTATTTTTGGTGCTTGCATGGCCTTTCCTTGTTTGCATGGCTTTTGGTTCGCTTTTTTAATAAATTGAGTTGCCCCAAAAAATAATATACAAATTAATTATTCATCCTTCATACATATAAGACTTCATGCATTGTGATAAGTCATAGGAGTATAATTTATGTGCTTATTAGTGCAATAACGTACATGTGATCTCTTTTGATATAATTACTACGGAGTATATTTTAAACACGATTAGCAGTTAGCATTATTATCTAATTTATTTATCTCCTCTTCTTATTCTTCCTATTATTACACAGTACCAAACCCAGCCTACTTGTCACCATCTCTTATCATATTGTCTTCATCATTTTCATCATTACTAGTATCTACAATATGTTAAAATCAGTAAGAAATACATTGCTAGTCTGTCCATTATGATGCAATTTTGATATATAAAAGAAGCTGATAGATTTTGTATATTATATACCATAACAAATTTAATGGACTGTGAATGTTATTTTGAATTGGTTATACATTTGTTACCTGTTAATGTATTCTTTTGATAATGTATGTAATTGTCCATTTCACTATATATGTATTCATATGTCCGTGAGATACGAATTGTGAGTATTCATTCTGTTATCATAATTGATTCATGCAAGCATGGAGCCACAATAAGGCTTTGGGGCAACTGTCCCCATGATTTTTTTTAAAAAAATTATTATCTTAACGCTATATTTTGAAGGGAATACGAAAAAATAAAAAGAGATTTGTTCCCATTGAATTTTGAAAAATATTTGTTTATTCCCCCTAATGTCATAGATTGTCCCCCATTTGTTTGCACCCAAAATGAGCAAGCATTTTTTTTTAACGGCAGCATGCAGATATTTAATTAAACCGGGCCGACATTAATTGGAGTATGCCGATTTGGAGCCGAAGTGGGCCGAGAGAAAAAGTGGCGACCAAGAAAGCCGAAGTTCATTTTTGGAAGATTTCTAATAAAGTTAAGATTTGTTTTTTATTTTTATTTCTTTAGAAAATGATATGTTATGATGAAATCGTATCTATTTAGGATACTAATTTTAATTAGGGTTCAATTTTTTTTTTGAACACTTCATTATTTTAGTATAAATAAAATAGAATACCTATGTTTTAGAGGTCTCCGACCAAATACAAAAATGTCTTCCATTAAATTTTACTCTTTTTATTGTCATTTCAATATCTTTATTTTCCTTGCACTATTTAAATTTCAGTCCATTTAATTTCTTGCAACAGTCCTTTCAATTCCCAGTATCTTCAATTATCTCATACTTTATTTTTCTTGGTTACCCAAAAGTCCTCTTTGTTGAGACAATCAGAACACATTGGTGTGAGTTGAGTTCTCTCTTGCACAAATCGTCTGATTCTATTCCACATGTTAAAAAAAAACAAAAATTCACATATTTTTTTATTTTATTTTATTTTTATGATTATCTAATTGGTAGCACCTATAACAACATGAGAGTAGATTTTGGTGTGTACAAAAAATATAGCATTTTATTTTATTTTTATTTTTGTTTTTAACTTTTTATTACTACTCTGTTTTTTCCTCTTCCGCAGCTTGGTCATACATTCTTGGGGGGTCAGGATCGTCTGTTAAACACACCCCCAAAAGCCAACTGTTAGCTAAACAGACTGCAGCTAGAGCCAGATACAAATACTAATCAAACAAAGAACTAATCACTAACTTCCGTAATAGAGGTAGGATTATCTTCAAAAATTTTGTTATATCTCTTTACTACTGGTGAAATGAGACACCATATAATAATACGGTATGAATTAAAATAATTAAGATTAATCATAAAAGGGTTGAAGCTGTATAATGATCAACCTGAACACGACAAGTTTGACACGATTATATTTATATTTATTTTTATTCTTATTTTTTTCTCTTCTCTAATTGGTCATAAGTTGAAATATATGAATAAACTATTATTGGATCGTGTCAAATTCAATTTAATTTTGCTGATAATATGTTAAATAATTTGTTTCGTGTTGGATTATGTCAAATTTAATTTAATATATTATAACAAATAGGCTAAATGGATTACATGGGTCGACACAGATAACATGTGGGTTAGGTTAGGGTTGAGAATATTTGACAAGTATATTAAATAGGTCTTTTTTGACACAACACGATCTCAATCCGACACGAACACGACCCACCGACACGAATTGTCAACCATACTTACGACTAATCTGGAGCTTGAGAGAAGAAAACACGAGTCTAATGCAGTTTTTATGCTTGCTCTAAGCTTCAAAACAAGAGTATGATTACCAGAGAAGACCCTAGCATTCCTTTGTCTCTCAGAGCTGGCAAAATGAGACACGACAAGGTAACACGACATGAATTAAAAAGATTAGAGTTGACCATAAAAGGGTTGAAGTTATATAAAGGTCAACCCGAACACGACACGAGAATATAAGGATCGACCCGACCACGACACGTTTGACACGATTATAGTTATTTTTATTTTTTTTCTCTTCTCTAATTGGTCATAGGTTGAAATATATCAATAAACTATTATTGGATCGTGTCAAATTCAATTTAATTTTATTGATAATAGGTTAAATAGTTCGTTTCATGATGAATTGTGTCAAATTTAATTTAATATATTATAATAAATGGGGTAAATGGATTATATGGGTCGACACGGATAACCTATGAGTTGGGTTAGGGTTGAACATATTTGATATGTATATTAACCAGCTATTTTTCGACCCGACATGGACACGAGTCACCGATATGAATTGCGAGCCCTACTGCCTCCAAAGAAAATAGATTGCTCTGCAAAGTTGAGTCTGAAAAAAGTGATTCGCCACAAAGCACTATGGGTGCGTTTGGAAATGTTGTTTTTTATGTTCTATTTTTGTTTTTTGGCACTGTTCATGAGAATAGAACATGTTTGACAACCTTCTTTATTGTTTGTTATGTTCTCAATTTGAAAAGTGTTTTTGTGAATAGTAGAAAAAATAAGGGAACAACAAAGACCTATTTTTTTTGTTCTTTTTAAGATTTTTCAAAAAAAAAAAATCTAAAAATTGTCACGAACAATTCTACAATCGGCACCACCCCTTCACCTCCACCCTCCACCATCAACCACCACCAACACCACCACCACGAGCCATCACCCCCAACAACAACCTTCGACCACCATTAAACCCCCAAATTGAACACCCACCCCCACCCCCACCCCCACACACATATATATACGCACAAAATCCTGACCACCACTACCAATTGGCACCACCCTACCACCCGCCGCCACCACCACAACCACCACCACACACCCCTAGATCGACTTTCCGAACCCTAAATCGAAACCCAATTCAACACCCAATTCCCCAAATCGAAACCCCTAAATTGACTTTGCAAACCCTAAATCAAACCCCTCTCCACCATCTGCAACTGCAATTCCACCACCATCGAACCCCCTCCACCACCTTCGAAACCATCTGCAACTGCAATTGTAAATCGTGTGTGAATGTGTGTAGGAGAAGAAAAAAACTTGTGTTTTTTGTTTTTTTGTTCCCAAACAAAAATTATATTTTTTTATTTTTAAGATAAAAAACAAGAAAAAAAACAAAAATATTTTTTTGTTATTAAGAGGACAAAAACAAAGTTTTCAAACGGGCCTATATGTTGTGCAAGTTTCACTAGTCTATTTCGTTTGTAACCTTTAAAATAATTTTTATTTCTTAAAATCTAAAAAAAATAGATAACTGTAAAGAAGTCAACATCGTTTAGTCTTCTCGAAAAGAATTATAGAATTTTTTTTACCGGTATAATTATTTTATAAAATTATCTTTTATCATTTTTAAAAAACAATTTTACGTAAAAATATTCAATGAAGCAATTGATAAGTCGAATGGGTCTATTTACATAAATAAAATCGTAATGCCCACAATCAACTATTCCTACCTTATCATATTAATTTACTTTTTCAAAATAATTATTCAATTTCAAATAGACGACCGAGTATATAATTTCATTTTTTCCCAAATAATCCTTCCTGCATTGTAAAATGTAATTTAAATACTACATATGTTTCAATTTAGTTATTTATATTTGATTTTTTAATAATTGTTTTGATATTTTGTATTTTTTATTTTGTTATTTGATAATGTATTATAATTATAATTTTTAATAAAGTTTATTATTTTATAAATTAATAAAAAAATAATTTTAAAAAATATATAATAATATTATATTGGAAGATATTAAATAGGTAAAGTCAACAAGTAAATTGGAAAAAAAGAGAGTATGAAATATTTTAAGTATAGCTAATTCAAGAAAATGTGGTAGATATTAAATGGCTTAAAAGTTGTATACGTGTCTATATCTAAAGCCATCAGATTGCTTTATCTTACGACAGCGCCTAGAAGAGTACAATCACAGGCAGTCTTTTCGAGAACAAATCCATCCCTTCGATTTTCCAATCTAACGGGGCGGATGATCTTTCCTTTTCCCAAAGACTGCAGTGATGACGTCAGTGTCGACAGCGACACCAACTCGGTTAGGACGTTGACGTGGCACGCCGACTTCAGATAACTGGGGCCCACTGGTTGGCGCTTAGGTTTCCGAACAGGACGGGAGATAAAGTGGCTCTCAACATGGACGCTGATGACCTGGTGCTGTCACGTGTGGGACCCTGTGGGCCCCACTATGTGAGTGGACGCCACGTCTCGTACACCCCCTAGAAGTGTACTAGTCCATAAAGTGAGCTACAAAGATGGACTTACTACTACTACAACTAGGAGTAGACTAGACTAGTAGCGTAGCTGAGCAAAGGTCTCTTGAGGTTTCCCATCATTTCAAGTCCTTCCACATTTTTTATCACTCAATCTTGTTAATTGGTGGGAAAGTAATAATAATAAAAAATAATCTTGTTAATTGTCACAAATTAATTACTCCATTCTTTTTAAAATAAGTATTTATTTTCTTTCTTTTAGCACTTTTAAAATAAGTGTCAATTTTAAAAAATTAAAGTATTTTATTTGATCAATTTAACCTTCGAACATTAAAGTTATAAAATATATATACACTATAAACTATCACATCACTATGATGGAACAATGAGTAAAGTTAATATTTCATTCACTAACCCTATAATAAAAATTATTTTACTAAAAAATTAGATTTTCCCAAAAAAAATTTATAATTTAGAATGAGGAAGTATTTCTTTTTTTAATAAATTGGAGTGTGACCTCCTTTTAATTTAATGAAACTATACAAAAGTGTTATCTTTTTTTTTTTTTTTTTAAATGACATGATTATATAAAATACTCTTTATTTGTTCCAACTAGGATTGTATCCTTCTTCTTCTTCTTTTTTTCTCCTTAGATAGATGATATTCTCTCATCCCAAGCTTTATCACAAAAGGTTGAAGCTTTGCTTAAATTTAAATTGTTTTAAATTTTTATTTTTAATAATTATTAAAATGCATTTAATAATTTTTTTGTGAGTGAAGAATGAAACAAGTTATAATCCCACAACAATAAGGTACATGTCTATCTCACATAAATGTAATCTAATATCATCATTCTATTTAATTTATGTTATGTTTATGTGTTTTTGAAATATTCTTAAGGTTGGGGTTTTAGTGATACAATAGATGTTGGGCATTACGGGCCCCACATATCTCAACAATGGTGTGATATTGTCAGCTTTGGGCCTAGCCCGCACGGTTTTGCTCTTGGGTTTCCCCAAAATGCCTCACACCAATTGAGATATGTATATCCTTTAATATACCCATGATTCTTCCCACTTTTAACTCATGTGGGACTTTGGTCGCATACTTAACAATCCTCCCCTCGAACAAAGGACCACATCTCATGGTCCGAGCCTCCCCTCAAACGATCATCCATCCGTCCATCGTGAGTTAATCCGAGGGCTCACCTTCCGTTCGACATTTCGAGGATTCTCCACATGGCTACTAGTCCACTCCCGCTAGTTGATACGACGCCACCACATACAACTTGACCATCACCGGCCTCCGCCGCACATACGACTTGGCCATTCCTGGCCTCCGCCGCCACCGCTGGTCGATACAACGCTAGCCCACTCCGACTGGTTAACACCATGAATCGCAACCTGGGCTCTGATACCAATTGTTGGGTCTCACGGGCCCCACATATCTCAACAATGGTGTGATATTGTCCGCTTTGGGCCAGGCCCGCACGGATTTGCTCTTGGGCTTCCCCAAAAGGCCTCACACCTATATCACCGGAATAATATAAACGTATATTATTCCTAACTCTCTCTCTATTTCTGTGTGTACAATTCAATAGGAGAAGCCATATATTTATAGGTGAGGATATAGATGTGGGTTTCCCAATCTTCCGATGTGGGACAAGTTAATATAACAAACTAGTCATATTATATATATATGCCAATATATAACAATCTCCCACTTGACGACTTTGCCTTCATCAATCAACTCCATCAATGATCAGTGTTCGGTGCCCTCATTTCTGTCTTTAAGCTTGAAGACCAACTGAAGTTGCGCACAACTTCAGTTTCTCTGTTGTCACCACTTTGGTCAACATGTCGGCCGGATTATCGCATCCTTGAATCTTCTTTAGTGTTAATACTTCATTCTCTAATAGAGATCTGATAAAGTGATAACGAAGATCTATATGTTTGGTTATCGAATGAAATGCTGAATTTTTCGCCAGATGTATAACACTCTGACTATCACTATGCAAAACACTCTTCCCTTGCTCGAATCCCAACTCTGCCAACAAACCCTGTAACCAAATCATCTCTTTGCTAGCCTCTGTCACGGCTACATACTCAGCCTCTGTAGTAGATAACGCTACAATCCTCTGTATCTGCAAAATCCAACTGACTGTTGTAATACCTACTGTAAAGATATAACCAGTAGTGCTTCTTCTGTGATCTATCTCACCAGCAAAATCTGAATCTACATAGCCATGTAAATTCACTTCACCTTTTCCAAAATAAAGGCATATGTTTGTGGTACCTCATAGATATCGCAATATCCACTTCACTGCTTCCCAGTGAGTCTTTCCTGGATTGGACATGAACCTGCTGACTGTTCCCACTGCATATGCAATATCTGGTCTTGTACAAACCATTGCATACATCAAGCTACCAATAGCTGAAGCGTATGGAATACTGGCCATGTTGTTCCTCTCTGCTTCTGACTTGGGAGACTGCTTTTTGGATAATCGAAAATGACTAGCCAAATGTGTGTTAACTGACTTAGCATCACTCATGTTGAATCGCTTCAAATCCCGTTCAACATAGTTAGCCTGAGACAACTGCAAAATTCCCTTCTGTTTGTCTCTGATGATTCTCATACCAAGAATATGCTTCGATGTGCCTAAGTCATTCATCTCGAACTCTTTTGCCAACTGCTTCTTCAATTTACTGATTTCCACAAAATCAGATCCAGCTACTAACATGTCATCAACATAAAGTGGGAGGATAATGAAACTCGTGTCAAATCTCTTGAAGTAGCAACAATGGTCAGCGTTGCACTTGATATAACCATGTCTCTGCATAAATCCATCGAATTTCTTGTACCACTGTCTTGGAGCTTGTTTCAAACCATACAGGCTCTTTTCCAACTTACACACAAGTTTCTATTTCCCTTTCTCTAAGAAACCTTCCGGTTGCTGCATATAAATCTCCTCCATTAGGTCACCATGGAGGAAAGCAGTTTTGACATCTAACTGCTATAGGTGCAAACCCCCTCTGATGCAACAATGCTAAGAACTGAACGAATGGTAGTCAGTTTCACAACCGGAGAAAATACGTCTGTGTAGTCGATTCCTGCTTTCTGCTGAAAGCCTTTTACTACAAATCTCGCCTTGTACCTCTTAGAACCATCATGTTCTTCTTTGACTCTGTAGACCCATTTATTATGGAGAGCTTTCTTTCATACCGGCAGCTCGGTTAGCTTCCATGTCTTGTTGGAAATAAGGGACTTCATCTCATCTTCCATCGCAAGCTCCCAGTGGCTCGCATCTGCTGTACTGCATGCTTCATCAAAATACTCTGGTTCACCTCCATCTGTGAGCAATAAATAATTCATGTATCTTCGATTCGGCACACCTCCTAGGTACAGGAATAGGAGTCGGAGACTGCGTGTATCAACTTGTTGAGTATTTCCATCTGCAATATGTTCATATGACTGAGTACTCTCACTGTCTTGAACATCATCTAACTCAACACACACAGGATCACTCTGTGTTGTAGACTCTGAGGTTGTTGTGTATCTGTCCTTGTACATAACATTTTCATTGAACACTACATCTCTGCTTCGGATTAGTTTTCGGTTCTGATCATCCCACATGCGGTAACCATACTCATCACCGCCATAGCCAATGAAAATACACTTTTGTGACTTGGGATCAAGCTTACCCCTCATAGTGTCACTAACATGTACATATGCAACACAACCAAAAACTTTTAAATGTAAAAGTGTTACCTCTCTACCGCTCCAGACCTCTTCTAGTATTCTCTGCTCCAATGGTACTGATGGACCACGATTGATTAAGTACGTTGTTGTACTGACTGCTTCTGCCCAGAACTATTTCGGTAACCCTGCCTGAATGCGCATGCTTCTGGCTCTCTCAGTCAATGTCCGATTCATCCGTTCTGCTACGCCATTCTGTTGTGGTGTACGTGGAACAGTTTTCTCTAGTCTGATACCGTTCTCATAGTAAAATCTCTTAAACCCGGTGTCCTGATACTCTCCACCATTATCGGATCGTAATATCTTGATCTTCAAACCCGTCTCATTCTCTATCATAGCCTTCCAACTCTTGAACACACCGTACACTTCAGATTTATATTTTAAGAAATAAACCCATACCTTTCTGGAATGGTCATCGATGAAGGTGACGAAATAGGACTTTCCGCCAATAGATGAGACATTTGCTGGCCCCCAGACATCATTGTGAACTAGCTCAAGCTTCTCCTTTCCGAGTTCTCTGCCGCTTTTCTGAAAACTAACCCTCTTCTGCTTACCGAATACGCAATCCTCACAGAAGTCGATATCAATCGAATTTAGGCCTGGTAGCTTTCCCTTTGCGAACATAACCTTGAGCCCCTTTTCACTCATGTGACCTAGCCTTTGGTGCCACAAATTATGATCCTCCTTGCTTTCTGCAATTGCTATAAATATGATAGCCTTGGTGGTAGTGTACAACGTACCTATTTTCTTTCCTCGTGCTATAGTCATAGCCCCCTTGGAAACTTTCCACTTATCTTCACTGAAAGTGGTCATATAACCTTCACTCGTCAACTGACCTATTTAGATCAGGTTCTTCCTCAAGTCTGGAATGTGTCTGACATCCCTCAGCTTCCATATCGATCCGTTGAGTCTGATATGTATTTTACCCTTGCCAACAACACTGCAGGGTTGATCGTTACCTAGATAAACCTTGCCGAGGTTTCCAGGTGCATAGCTCTCAAAGAGCTCTCGACTTGAGGTGGCATGGAAAGATGCTCCAGAGTCCAAAACCCAAGACTCTGCTTTGCTCTCCAAAGAGCATATCAGCGCATCATCTGCTTCTTCTAAGACAATATTTGCCTCTGTCTTGTCATCTGCTACCTTCTGCGGGGATCTACACTGGTTCCTTAAATGACCAATCTTGCCGCAATTCCAACATTCGATTGCTTTGGAATTTCTGGGACCTCGAGACTGTGATCTTCCCTGTCTCGACTTGGAACGGCCACGCCTTTGGTTTCCGCCTTTCTATCTGTTCGAACATCTGCCTCTAGTGTCGACATTCAATGTTGTGCCACTGCTTGAAGAGTCTGACGACTGTCTTCTGATCTCTTCTGTGAGTACCATACTCACAACGGTATCATACTTCAGTGGGTCTATCCCTGAAGAATTACTGATTGCAGCCACTGTGGCGTTCCAACTCTCTGGCAATTGATTAAGGAGAAAAGTTGATTTCACCTTGTCTTGAAACACTACTTCAATTGATTCCAACTGCCCATAAATGTCATTAAGCTTACTGAGATGTTCACCAACATTCCCATTCTCGGACATCTTCATATTCGTCAATCTGCTGATAAGATGTAATGTATTTGCTCTAGACGGTTGTTCGTACATCTTCGAAAGAGCTTCCATAAGAGACTTTGCAGTCTTCTCTTTCCTGATATTGAAGGCAACATATTTTGCCAACGTCAATCTGATCGTGCCAAGAGCCTTTCGATCTAGGATATTCCACTCCTCTTCTTTCATCGAATCTGGCTTCGTCTCTTCTAGCGGTTGATACAAATTGTTGGGCCTCACGGGCCCCACATATCTCAACAATGGTGTGATATTGTCCGCTTTGGGCCAGGCCCGCACAGATTTGCTCTTGGGCTTCCCCAAAAGGCCTCACACATGTATCACCGGAATAATATAAACGTATATTATTCCTAACTCTCTCTATTTCTGTGTGTACAATTCAATAGGAGAAGCCCTATATTTATAGGTGATGATATAGAGGTGGGTTTCCCAATCTTCCGATGTGGGACAAGTTAATATAACAAAGTAGTCATATTATATATATATGCCAATATATAACAATAGATTCAAGTAAATCTAATTTTAATTTGATTTGGTTGAGTCATTTTTTCTCGACTAATGCCAGAGCTCAACTTTAGATCTTGTTGTGTGCCAAAAACTAAGTATCGGTTTGGAGGGGACCTCTAAAAGGACTTTCAGATTTTAGTAAAAAATTTAGACGCACTCTCTTAAATAGTTGCTTCTAAAATTCACGATCCTCATTTTAGGAATAATGGATGTAAAAATTAGTAATTACTTATATTATTCTTATACTTAATTTTTTTATAATTTTTTATTCATATCTCTTCTAAACTCTCTTAAATTATATTATTTCACCGTGATTAATGAAAAATAACTAATTTCATTGATGATTTTTTGTTTGTAACAATTACTATATTATGGATCAATTTTAATTCTAACTAAAATCTAATAAAACTTATAGGCATTCCAAATATTAAGAAACATAATGCCATAATTGGAGGAGAAGAAAAACCTTGGAGAACAAGAATCATAATGCCATAATTGAAAACTTCTTTATCTATAATATGAGATAATATTAAGAGATGAGATAGTATTTGAGAGAGCTTTACAATTCTTCCATATTTCAGATATTTCTGCAGAGAGATAGTATATATATATATATATATATATATATTGATTGATCATTCATCTTCTCGTTCTCTCTAGTTTTTGGGGTTCTCCAATTTTACTTCAACAATAGTGAACTTTATGCGCAATTGGATGACCTAGAAACTGAAAAATCTGCAGACCATCTGTTGCATTGTGTGTGCATTGATCATTGAGGAGCGGAGCCGTCAAAATACGAAGATTGAAGCGAGAAGTTTTGTGGAGCGCTAGTGAATCAAGAATTTGGACGTTGAGTGAGGAACGAGAAATTAGAGTTATTGTAAGTCATAACTTCATAGAGTCTGTACAAATTATTTGATTCATAATGTATCGATATCGATGTTATCCGTGATTTTTTCCTTGAAGTTTTTCCAAGACTTTTCAACATAAAAATCCGTGAGTCGTTCTCTTACTTTAAATTATGCTCTTATATTATTGTTTGATTAATATAAACTGTGGCAAGAATTAGTTTGTGTGGAATAAACGAAAATAACTCAAACGTTGATCTTGCGATCGATCGGTGGAAATCTTCGATCAATCGGATCGCGATCGATCGCAAAACCATAAACCAATTTATTTTTTCTTTCTAGAAAAATATTTTTAATAAAAATTTATTATTTTTTATTAAAACAAAAATATTTTTAATAAAATTTTATTTTATTTGTAATTAATATTATTATTTTAGAATTGTTTTTTTAATGACGTATGTATTATGATTAAAATTAAATATTTTGCAAATAACATTAATTGACTATTAAATTTATAAAAAGCCTATTTAATTTCCTTCTAGGTTTATTTCCGTTATTTTCTAGGTATTTTCAAAGAGTATTTTGGAGCTTAAATATTTATTTGAAAGATGTGAAAGACCATATGGTCAAATTCAAGAGGGCAAATTGTTCAATTTTGAACACAACTTTAAACTATTCGGTTTATTTGATGTTTTGTGTAAAGAACTTTACTAGATCAGAGTAATTTGGAGGATAAAAGAAACACAAAGGTAGTGTGTGTACTTTTACCAAATTCAGCAGTGTATGTGTAGTTTTATCATCAAAATATTCATTTATTTATTCAAGTGGGACCCACCCGTTTATTTCTGTATTTCACACTGCTTTAATCAGCAAGTAGTCCTAGCTCTCTATCGTTTCATCAAATCTCTCTCCCTCTCACATCTCTGTTCCTCTCTCTCTCTCTCAAAACTTACTGTCTCACACACACTTTGTAGTGTTTTTTACACACACAACCTCAGTCTCCTTTCTTGTCAATAGGTGATGTGAGTGAACTTTTTCCGGCGAGATTTGGCCGGAGAATGGCATATATGTGTGCGGACAGTGGAAATCTAATGGCGATTGCTCAGCAAGTCATCAAACAGAAGCAACAGAGAGAGCAACAACAACAGCAACAAGAACAGCTCGTAACGGTCAACCCGTTTTGTCTCAGCCCATGGACCACGACCCACCAAGGCCTCAACAACAGCCCCACCACTCTCACCTACGGGCTAACGGGTCCCGGGTTCTCGGATCCATTTACCGGAGCTCCAGACGCCGCCGGCGAACATGGGTTTCCGTTCCCGGGCTTGGAAAACCAGTCCACGGCCGGGTTTAGGTTCGCGGATTTTGGTGGCGGGGGTGGCGAGTTCGACTCCGACGCGTGGGTCGAGAGCTTGATGGGCGGTGGAGATTCGACGGAGAGTTCGAATCTACCGTCCAATTGCGATGCGTGGCAGAGTAGTTCGGTGTTTAACATCTACTCGGCCGATCCGTTTCCGAGTTGTCCGAGTCGACTCAGTATCGCTTCTTCTCCGCCTCCGCCACCGCCACAAACGACGGAGCTCAACGAAGTCCTCAACCCTCTACAACCACCGAATCAACCGACTTGGGTTGCTCCGCCGAAGACGGCGGTTTCGGAGCCCAAATCGAAGAATGAAGTCGTAGTGGGTTCGTCTTCAAGCTCGCCGGAGACAGATTCGACCCAGCCGTTACTCAAATCCCTACTCGATTGCGCCAAAATTGTCGACTCTGAACCAGAAATGGCGGTGAAGTCACTGATTCGACTCAGGGAATCGGTGAGCGAACACGGTGACTCGACTGAGAGAGTGGTGTTTTACTTCACTGAAGCTCTTTACAGTAGGGTCAGTCTCCGAGCTGAAAGAAAACCCACCACCAGCACCACTACAGCCACCGTTGGCGCCATTTCTGACGAGCTCACTCTATCATACAAAGCTCTCAACGACGCTTGTCCCTACTCCAAATTCGCCCATTTGACGGCGAACCAAGCAATCCTCGAAGCCACCGAGAGCGCAACGAAGATTCACATCGTCGATTTCGGGATCGTTCAAGGAGTTCAGTGGGCGGCGTTTCTGCAAGCTCTGGCGACCCGACCCGCCGGGAAACCCGCCAAAATCCGGATCTCCGGGATCCCAGCTCCCGCTTTGGGGTCTTCTCCGGCGTCGGCGCTTTACGCCACCGGCAATCGCCTCCGCGAATTCGCGAAGCTACTTGGTTTGGATTTCGAGTTCGTCCCAATTCTCACACCCATTGAAGAGCTTAACGGGTCGAGTTTCCTGGTCGACCCGGACGAAGTGCTTGCCGTGAATTTCATGCTTCAGCTTTACAACCTCCTCGACGAGACCAATGCAGGCGTCGAAACCGCTCTGAAATTGGCCAAATCGCTGAACCCAGCCATCGTCACTCTCGGCGAGTACGAGGCCCGTTTAAACCGGGTCGGGTTCCAGACCCGATTCAAATCCGCACTGAAGTACTACTCAGCCGTGTTCGACTCGCTCGAACCCAACTTGACTCGGGACTCGCCGGAGAGACACCAGGTTGAGAAACACCTTTTTGGGCGGCGGATTTTCCGGGTCGTCGGATCGGATGAACCGGGTCTTAGAAGAGAACACATGGAGGAGAAAACCCAATGGAGGGTTTTTATGGAAAGTGCCGGGTTCGGGTCGGTTCCACTGAGTCATTACTCAGTGAGTCAAGCTAAAATACTACTCTGGAACTACAATTACAGTTCATTGTACACCCTGGTTGACTCAGCTCCTGGGTTTCTCTCTCTAGCTTGGAATGATGTGCCTCTCCTCTCTGTTTCATCATGGAATTGACTAGAAAAAAATCATGGGTTTTTTTTTTTTTAATTCCAACTGGGTCTTTTTATCTCTGGTGTGGAATGAAAATATGTGGATAAAGTCAGAGCCTTGGATGGTCTGTTTGGGAGGTGAGAAACAATGAAACTTGGCTAGTACAATTTAGGGAAAATACCCATTATAGATATAGATGTTTTGAAGTTGTTTTTGTTTTGGGTCCTCTTTTGTTCAACTCTTAGAGTTTGAATTTATATCCATGATGTTTATATGGTTATTGATAGTGTGGGTGTGAATGTGTGTTTAGTGCAATTTCTATTTTTGAGATGTGAATATCATATTCTAGGGTTATTTTGCTTGTACAAATGTGAAACCTAATTTTTAAAGTAGAAAAATGTCATTGTGTTTTGTCAAAAAAATGTCTTTTGTATGTCTTTCAGATTTTTATTTTGTTTTGAACGATTGGATTTGGTAATCAAATTTGCTCTAAAAGTCTAATTTTGTACCGTTAGAAGCAGTGAATCCTGAGAATCTCCTTTTGTGTATTATGAGATTTTGAATCATTGATATGTGTGCCTGGCCAAGCTTTGTGGTTTCTAAATTTTGATCTCTGCTTTTTAACATTTTTGCCGGCATAACCAATAATTATCCGATGTTTATTTTGATACATATTGATATCTTTCGAGTCTATTACACTTACATTATAATTGAAAACGCTCGCAAATATTTATTTGGAGTCAATTGTACCTTTTGCATATAAGATTAGAGAGTTGAATAACCTTTCCGTCCCAATAATTTTTTTATGGAGTTTCATATACGAGATTATGTGACCGTCTTCTATCAAGATTTATGCATTACGAGCCCTGTAATGTTATTGTGTTTAAATTACTTATACGTTCAATTTATTTGATTATGAGATGAATAGAAGTAAAGTTCGTCGTACCGGGTTTATAACACTTTTTAAATGTATTAATATATGTTTATTGTTATTGTGTTAAAATTAATATTTTTATTTTTTATTTTTTTTAATATTAAAGAACTCACACATCTCTATATGAGCCATATAGGCTCGGATCCCAGATCTCTCACAATTTGAGAAGAATTGAAAATACCATCAAATTACAAAATTATTAGTATTTAAAATCAATATTGTATGAGTTTGTTAACGCCGTTATAACCGATAGCTCGAGTACTCATGATTCCCATGATATTAGGATTGAAGGTAACAATTAAAGGCATTCAAACCCTAATTATATCTTATACCCTTTATGATATATAATTGATTGCGGAGGTATATTGTCACATCCCTCTCTAATAGTGTTGTGTGCCCTAGTTCTTATTTAGTATGATATAGAGCTTGAAAGATGTAAAAAGCGGAAAAAGGAATAAAAGTTCCGTGTTGAACCATCTGATCTTTGCTTCTATATCCTTCCTATTACTATGTAATATTTCAAAGTTCAAAATTTTATTTTAGTTAAAATTGTTTTCATTTAATCACCTTTGATATAAAAATTATTATTATAATACTTTTTCTATATTTATTTAATATTTCTTAAAATATGTTCACTGTTTTCAATAAGAGGAGGAAAATGGAATTCACATCATCATGAGTTGTAAAATAAGTTGATACAGTCAAGAATGCATCTACAAGTCCAAAGTGTGTGTGTGTATATATACATATATGTATATATGATCATTGATCTTGTCTTTTTATCTTTCCATCTCTTTGCAAGACTGTGGACCAGTTTATTCAACCTGTGGAAAAGACACAGAAAAAAAGGCAATATAATCATCTCACTCTTTTACTGAGGGCATTATGGTTTGAATGTTTTTAACTTTTGGGTGAAAATTTTGGGGAATATTTTTTTACCCTTATTGTAGATTCAATATACTGTTTTAAGTGTAAATAGATTACTACTTCAAAACTAAATTTAGTTTTATCTCGAAACATTATTTTAACATTTAAGTAGAAATGCTAATTCTATTCATTTCTTTTATAAAATTTATTCATTTGAAGTAGTAGATTAATGCATGTTTCGGTCTTATATATTACGTTGAGAAAATATGTTGTGTTTGTTAGGTTACCACTTCTTTTCTTGAAAGGAAAGATAATTTGGGCTTCAAGATTGATATGAAGACTTGTAGTTGGAATCGGTCTTTGATACTAAATTATCAATTGACTAGTTCACCACTTCATTATCTCCTATAAGTATAGGTCTAATCTATTGTATTTCATGTACCAGCGGTACCAGAGAGCCAAAAGAGATCGGTACCAAAGAGCCAGAATAGGTCGTACTAGAAGATTAATATTTTTTTTAGTGTAAGTGAAACATTGGGTGAGTGATTTCAATAATGCTTTATTATCATAAAGCCTAATTTAATTAATTACACAATTTAGGGCCTCAAAATTATTTTTTAATTGTTTTACTATGAGTTCATAAAAGAAAAACTAATTTGTTTAACAGTCCATTTCGTACTAAATCCAAATTCAATTTCACAGTTTAGATCCAAAATTTTATATATCATTTCCTAGTAGGGTTGCACACGGTTTAGTTTGGTATGATTCTTGAAAAAATTGGAACCAAACCATTATTAACGTTTTCTTGAAAACAATAACCAGAACCGAAACCATTAGTTAAGGAACCAAACCAAACCAAATCATAAAATAATGGTTCAACAGTTCTGTAAACATGTTTCTTTCAAAATATACATAACATATATATCAACATAAATTATGAAAAACAATTTTGTCAATTTCAAAACTAAAAACAAGACTTTTGAACCAAAAATTACACACACACAAACCCACCTTTACCCGCGCCCCCAAAAACTCACATACACGCGCACTAAGAGGATGAGAAAGAGTGTGTGTGAGAGAGAGAGAGAGAGAGAAAGAGTTTTAGAGAGATTGTTTATGAAGTTTTCATGATTTTTTTTAGTGTTTTTTTTTTAATTTCATAAATGACTTTAGTGAAGAGAGTTGTTGAATGTCCATGAATTAAAACAGAAAAATTATGAGTTCGTGTTTGTGTGTGAACCAACACATATTTAGAGATTTATAGAGGGGGAGAGATAAACTAAACTTTTGTAGAAAGTTTAGAAGTCGGTGGTAATGAGGGGAAGAGTTATGGTGCCCGGCAGTAATAATGGATGTGAGATATGAGATGGGCTATAAATTATAGGATTTTTATGTATATGCATGTAATATTTGTTTGGATAGTAAAAATTATTAGGATAAACTTAAAATTTTATTTAATACACTAATTTTTAATTATTTGGTGTTATAGGTTTATATGAATATATAATTTTGTTAAATATACTGTAATTTTATAAGTGAGTTATATATATATATATGTATATCTAATTTATATTAGTTCAGTTCGGTTCGTATTGGATTAGTTCCAGACAGTCTGAAATCGGAACCAAATTAAATTAGAATGGTTCTATTTTTTGAGAACCGGAACCAAAATATCGGTTCGGTTCAGTTTGGACTGGTTCTACGGTTCCACGATTTTTTTGTGCACCCTTACTTCCTAATACTATAGACTCCAAGAAGGGAAAAAAAATAAAACAAAATGTTATTTAATCAATCCCATCGAATTCAAATAGATTTTATTATCAAATAAAATATATTATTAATAATAACATATTTATATAAAAGAAATACTTACATCAAAACCGATTACTGTATATTTACATAAAAGAAATAGTGTTTAATATGTGTAAGTGAAACACTGTGTGAGTTGTTGATTTGTTGATCATCATATTGTAATCCTCGCATTGATAATGATTATTGGTGATCACCGTGGACGTAAGATGATTTGGTCGAATCACATATAAATTTATGTGTGTGTGTGTGTGTTTTTTCGGTACGTTTGGGAAAGGATGTAAAAATCCTAATAAGTGGTATAAGAGGGTTTTCTGATTCCTAACAGTGTTCGACCTACCAAATAAATTAAGAAAAATTGTACAAAAATCATTAAGAGTGATTATAGGGTACAAAGAAACAAATCTAAAACAGAAAAAATTGACAAGTTCACAACTTCATCCATTGCGTAGTATATGTTTCATTTTCAGTTATTAAACTCTCAAGTCAAAAAAAAAAGCAATCTTTTAAATATTAAGCAAATACTAAGGGTAAATTACTCTGACCTCCCCTGAGATTTTGCATAACTACTCTCAGATTAAAATTTTGTAAATTTACTCTAACATTCTCTGTAAAATTAATATTACACTAATATTTTTATGCATTTACTAAAATACCCCTAACTTAAGTACTTTAAATTGAAGTAATTTATTGTGCATAAAATTATGTTGAAGTTTTGTTAACTTTGATACGGATAACGTTACTATCAAATGAAGTTAGCTTTATTAAATTAAGAAAGAATAAATATATTAAAACCCAAAAGTACCATTGAGAGTGACAAAAATATTGAAATAATCTCACCAACTTGCTTGAGAAGTAATAGAGATATTTTAGGTGGTGTCAAACAAGGGTATTTTAGTATTTTAAATGATAGAGGACATTAGACATGCAAATAATAAATTAATTCAGTTTAAAAAAATTAAGTTTGGGGTACTTTAATAAATGCATAAAAATATTAGTGTAATATTAGTTTTATTGGAGGAATCAAAGTAAATTTACATAAACTTTAATCTAATAGTAATTATACAAAATTTTGAGGGAGGTCAGAGTAATTTATCTTTAAATATTTTATAACTGAAATGATTGAAGGTTAAATTGATAAATTAATAAAATAAAATAGTATTTATTTTGGAATTAATTAAATAGTGAATATGAAAATTTAAATTGTAATAGAACGAGTACATGTTAATGTCTTAATCATTTTTTAATGTGCATGTGTACGTGTTCATGTCATTAGTTATAGATTCTACTTCAAAGGTTCTAATTCGGTATGAGCCCAATTCAATAGATTTGATTTGAAAGTGATTGACATCTATATTCAGCTTTTAAATCTATTAGCTGTAAGAATCAATTCAAGACATCATTAAATACTGTGTATCATAATGTTTATGCATATCAACGTGTTGGATATTTAAAATATGAGTTTAAGTTACAAAGCAAAGTTATAGTGAATATTAGAGATTGATTTCTGATTGGGGTATTTGTTGTTGGCAAGTGTATATTGAAATTGAAGAAATTGATGTATGTTGTGTATCTATGAATTTTCGATATTCATAAAAACAGAAAACATGAAAGAAGTAGAAAAAAATTACATTAGTAGACAACTTATTGTTATATGGCTTCTTTGCACAAATTAAAAGGCAGGATCAACATTCAACATAAGATTCTAATGAGAACCAAATCAAACTATTAATGTAAGGGATCCAACTGAACTAAATAATTTTTTTTGATTCAGTTCGGTTTTGATTTCTATTAGGCCTTTCGAAAAAATAAAAATTCTTAAATATTAAAATATAATATAATTATAGACTAAATTAGATAAAATATTTCAACTATTAAAAACTCAAAATTAAATGCATAATTAGGGGAATGGAAGTAACTATTTCAAAATTACATCTCATAAATTTATAACCTTGTAATAATTAACTTATAATTTTAAAATTATTATAAGTAAAAGTATAATAATAAAAAAGAATACAAAATAATAATACTAAAAAAATCAGTTTGGTTCTAATTTGGTTCGGTTCTACATGGTTAAGAACAAGAATTGAACCTAATAATTTGGTTATTTAATTTTCAGAACCAAAACCGGACCGAATCACCTTGAAAAAGGACCAAACCTTCAGTTTCGGTTCAGTTTGGTCCGATTCAGTTCTTCGATTCTTTCGATTATTTGTGCAACCCTAAGGTCCTATTTGATAGGCTGTCTTAGTTGATCTGGTCTGGTTTAGTCTTTGTTTTCAGAGACCAAACCATGTTTGTTTGGACTTTGTCTCAAATTTTGGAACCAGACCAAATTGAACCAAATGGGGTATTTTTGGAACCAGATTTTTTTATGGTTCAACCTGATCTGGTCTTATTAATAAAATAATAAAATAAAATAAAATTAAATAAAAAATAAAAATGAATTAAATAATGCCTAATAATAATAAATAAAACATATTTAAAAATAAATAATACATAATAAAAAAATGGACTAAATAATAAAAATAAAATAAAAAATTACATAAAAAAATATTTAAAAATATAATAAAAATAATAAATAAATAAATACTTTATAATAATAACAAAAAATGAGTATAATAATAATAAATTAATATTAAATTAATAAAATATATTTTTAAATAATTAAAAATTAATAAATAATTTATAAATAAAATGAATTAAATAATGAAATAATAATAAATAAATATAATATATTTAGAAATTAATATATATAAATGAATAAATAATAAATTAATAAAATATATTATAAAGTGAAGAAATAATAAATAAAATAAATAAATAATACATAAATAAATATTATAATAAATAAAAAATAAATAGTAAGACCAGACTGCTTACCAAACAAACTTTTAAATTCAGGATCTAGACAAGCCAGACTAGACTAAATAAGACCACCTACCAAACATGGCCTAAGTAAAACTATACCAAGCTAAATATTTGATAATTCAACATCTAATTTCAAGAGAGCAATTTAAATTGACATATTAAGAACTAATTTGAAAACCCAACTCATAAAAAAAGTTATAGCATCTAGGGGTGCACACGGTTTGATTCGATTTGGTTCCAACCAAAATCAGAACCGAACTGTTATTTTTGGTTCATTAAAAATGAATACTGAAACCGAACCATTTTTTTTATTTGGTTCGGTTCTGATTTCCAATATTGCCTTTCAAAAAAATAAAAAAAATCAAATATCAAAATATAATATAATTATAAACTAAATTAAATAAAGGATCTCAACTATTACAAACTCAAAATTAAAGACATAATTAGTTAAATGAAAATAACTACTTCAAAATTATATCCTATAAAATTATAAATACTACCTTATAACTTTTAAATTACATATAACTAATATACAATATCAATAAATATATATATATAAAAAAATTAGTTCGATTTTGATCCAATTATGATTCTTAAGGTTAAGTTCTATATGATTAAGAACTAGAATCATCGAATATAAAAATTTGATTATTTAATTTTAAAATTGGAATCGAATGGAATCACCAAATCAAAAATTCGATTATTTCGGTTCTTTCTGCCATCCTAATTGCATCTAAAAAAAAAAAGGGTTCTAAACATGTGTAAAGAGCCCAGACCCCAAGAGTACACTGCAGAACTACAAGTCCTGAATCTCGACTCCCCCCATAATATGATATGATGTGAGCGCCATTTTTAATACATCACAACCTGCCTCTGCAGTCTGCACTGTCTGCTACTTAACAACTTGGAGGTAGACACCCTCTGCAACCTGCCGCCCACAGTACTCTAAAATTTCTTATTATATGCATGTATATATATATACGAAAATATACATACAGATTACAGACTATTTAAATGTATATGTTACATATATATAAAATATAATAATAATGGTGTAGTACTACGAAAAGTAGCCGTTTCCATGACGTAGCTGCAGGTGAGGTCGGTAGTTGAGAGGATTTTATTTGCGTCATTTACTGAGGCAACGGTCGGGTGTTGGTACCAAATCTTATCAGGATTTAAAGCCAACCCTTCTAGATTGCTGTGCACCTCATGTATACAACAAACACAAAAAATAATAAAACAAATTCATCAAATAAATGAATAAATATGTTTTAATTGTTTTATTCACATAATTATAAAAATATATAAGTCTAAATCTTAGCATTTCTTTTTTCTATTATTTTAATATATTTTTTTGGGTTAATTTCAACCCCCTATACTATTCAATTTAATCAACTAACTCATATTGTGTCCACTTTGCCCCCTATACTATTCAATTTCATCAATCTGCCCTCTCACCTCACATTTTGAGTCAAAATACCTAAACTACTCTCAATAGTATAAGGGGATTTAGTAAAATAAACCATTTAATAAATTCAGAAATATATATTTTCAGAAATAATTCATATTTCTCAAAAAAAAAAAATTTGAATATATATTATATTTTTCGGAAATAATTCATATTTTGATATTTCTAAATTTTCGAAAATTATAATATATTTTTCATATTTTCGGAATTTTCAGAAAATATGGAAATTATAATATGAAAATATATATTCGGAAATTATAAATTCGGAAATATATATATATGTTTTGCAAAAAAATTATTTTTCGGAGGGAATATATTATTTTCCAAAATATGAATTATTTCGGAAAAATAATATATATGTTTTTGCAAAAAAATTATTTTTCGAAAAAAAAATCATATTTTGGAACATAATAGTATATATTTTTCGCAAAAAAAGTTATTTTTCGGAAAAGATCAAATTTTGGAATATAATAGTGTATATTTTTTGCAAAAAAAAATATTTTACAAAAAAATCATATTTTGGAACATAATATATATTTTTCGCAAAAAAATTCATATTTTGAAACATAATAAACACTTTTTCTCAAAATAAAAAATAATTTGTAAGAAAAATCATATTTTGGAACATAAAATATATTTTTCGTAAAAAAAATCATATTTTGGAACATGATAGTATATATTTTTTGCAAAAAAATTATTTTTCGGAAAAGAACATATTTTGAAACATAATAGTATATATTTTTTGTAAAAAAATTATATATTACACAAAATATTTACCAAAAAAAGTATTTTTACCAAAATATTACTTTTTACCAAAAAAATCATATTACACAAAATATATTTTTTGCGAAAAAGTATATATTATGTTCCAAAATATGAATTTTTTCTGAAAAATAATTATTTTGTGAAAAATATATATTATGTTTCAAAATATGATTTTTTTTCCGAAAAATATATTTTATGTTCCAAAATATTATTTTTTTTATGAATTTTCTTTTTTTGCGAAAAAGTATTTATTATGTTCCAAAATATGATCTTTTTTGAAATATAATTTTTTTGAGAAAAATATACACAATTATGTTCCAAAATATGATCTTTTCCGAAAAATAATTTTTTTTGCGAAAAATATATACTATTATATTCCAAAATATGAATTTTTTTTCAAAAAATAATTTTTTTGCAAAAAGAATATATTGTTTTTTCCGAAATAATTCATAATTTGGAAAATAATATGCTCCCTCCGAAAAATATATATATATTTCTGAATTTATAATTTCCGAATATATATTTTCATATTATAATTTCCATATTTTCCAAAAATTCCGAAAATATGAAAAATATATTATAATTTCCGAAAATTCATAAATATCAAAATATGAATTATTTCCGAAAATATAATATATATATTCAAATTTTTTTTTTTGAGAAATATGAATTATTTCCAAAAATATATATTTCTAAATTTATTAAATGATCTATTTCACTAAGCTCCCTTATATTATTGAGGGTAGTTTAGATATTTTGACTCAAAATATGAGGTGATGGGGCATATTGATGAAATTGAATAGTATAGGGGGCAAAATGGACACAGTAAGGGTTAGTTTATTAAATTAGATAGTATATGGGAGTTTACTGAAATTAACCCTATTTTTTATAATATTTTGAATTAGAGCATAATGTACTTGTTCAAAATGTATTTTTTATTTTTTAAATTAATTATAAAATTACTTTCTCGAATTTTTTAAGTGTCCAAAATATGTACACTTCTCAATTGTGTCCATATATAAAATAACATCTAATTTTTTTTAACTATGTCAGTCATGTGTCTGGATTATTTGTCTATATCCGAATGTTTATTTCTAGACAAAATATTCGTGCTTAACCAATAATTAAATTAATTTTCGTATTTAATTTGAACAAGAAATTAATTAATTTCAGTATTTAATTAAACAATAAATGATATTGGAGTAATGTTTAAGTTAGGCCCTGCTTATGTAATGAAAAAGATGACTGCACCGTAATATAAAAATGATTAATGATATTATTTTCCATTCACGAGCTGCTCCAAATTAAGGTAAGAACAAATTATCATTGATTTTCATATAAGGAAGCAAATTAAGAGTTAACAAATATGCATGGTTGTCAAAATATTAACTCATAAAATTGTATTTTACTACTATTCTATACGATTTTGTATGATTTTATAATTTTTATCACGATTCTACTCACAATTTTGGACTAAAATAATGATTTTAGGGTTCTAACCCAAAATCTTAATAATTTACTAATTTAGTTCAATACCCAATATATGGCCCAAATTTATGTACAAATAATTAAATATCCAAAATCTTAATATTTTTGTTTATATTTTATATTTCGAGTATATTTTTGTGTATTATAAATATATTATTCTATAAAAAATTAAACATAATTATTTATTTATAATTATGTACAATCTTACAATTCTAATTATAATTCTTCCATTCCGATTGTATGAACCCCCAACGATCATCCTTAGACTTTCCCCTTACAAATATATGTATGCATGTATAATTAATAATTATCGATGATACCCCCAATTTGCATAAATGTACTCACCATGAGGAAGTAGAACTGCATTCATCAGGCCCATAGCACGACGTAGGCCCATTTATTTATATGTGGATGAGCCCTATCAAGAACGGCTGACTTTGTTGGAGGTCATTTAAATTGAATTTCATGTTTCTAAATACCACAATTTGCCCATACATATATATATATGTATGTATATATATGTATGTATGTATATATATGTATGTATGTATATATATGTATGTATATATATATACTAGCTAAGAACACGTAGGGTGCATTTGGAAAACCTGTTTTTTGTATTTGTTTTATGTCTTCAAATATAAAAACTGTTTTTGTATTTGTCTTTGTTTTTTTCAGCAAAAAACTAAAAATAAAAAAGTGTTTGGATGAAAATTTGTATTGAAAAATAAAATGGTATTGGTGGACGACGGTGGTGGTCGGCGGTGACCGGTGGCGGCGGAGGGCGGCGGTGGTGGGTGATTGGCTGCGGGCGGAGGCGGCGGCTGTGGGGGCAGTGGCGGAGGTGGTATCCTAAACAGTGAAAAAACTCAAAAAACAACTAAAAGTTGTATTTTGTGTTTTCACCACTTTTACACACTATTCACAGAAAACAGTTTTCTTGGGAAAAAAAAAATGAACAGTAAACTTGTTTGCCAAACGTGTTTTTTTTTTAACTGGGTGAACAGTAAAAAAAAAACAAAAACTGTTTTCTCATATCCAAACGGACCCTATATGTTTTTTTGAATTTTATATATTGTTTACAAATTTTATGAGTGCGTTTGGATAGCTTGTTTTTTGTATTTATTTTCTGTCTTCAAATATAAAAACTGTTTTTGTATTTGTCTTTATTTTTTTCAGCAAAAAACTAAAAATAAAAAAGCGTTTGGATGAAAATTTGTATTGAAAAATAAAATGGTTTTGGTGGGCGGCGATGACCGGTGGTGGCGGGGGGCGGTGGTGGTGGGTGACTAGCGGCGGTCGGAGGCGGTGGGGCCCGGAGGTGATGGGGGCCGGCGGCGGCGACTGGTGGCGGGGGGTGGTGGTGGTTGGTGGCGGCGGTGGTACCCTAAACAGTGAAAAAACTCAAAAAATAATTAAAAGTTGTATTTGGTGTTTTTACCACTTTTACACACTATTCACAGAAAACAGTTTTTTGGGGGGAAAAAAAGTAAACAGTAAACGCGTTTGCCAAACGTGTTTTTTTTTTTGAACTCGGTGAACAGTAAAAAAACAAAAACTGTTTTTCCGTATCCAAACGGGGTCATACGAATGCAGGTGATGTAAAATATAAGTTGAGGTTTTGGTGTTTAGAGCTAAAATACAAAATTATAAAATTGATTGATAAATTTCCACTTACAAAATTAAAATGATTTACACTCTTATAATGATAAGGAAGGATAATAAGTAGAAGCACATGAATGGACCGGTTAAAATAGGCTTCATGCAATACAAACTAGAGAATGAAATCAATTAAAGAAATACGTTGTCGTTCCCTGTTTATACAAAGTATATGAAAATGAGATTAATTAAGTGCAACAGTATATAATTTTGATTTATAAATGTCAAATTTCCTGCATAATGCATAAATTATCTTCTTACATAAAAAGATCAAACTAAAGCTAACAATGTTGTATTTTTAACATCTACGAACAACTATATTAACCCAATAAACATAAATATTCATAGTAACAATGAGAACCAAGAAGAGAATCACTGGTTCAGATTCAAACATATTTGATTGACATTATTTGAATAGGAATCAAATGCGTAGATTACAAAATTCTTTGATATCCAACAATTTTGTTATTTGTCAAATTTTAAGAAAAGCTAGAGGGGTTGAATAAATGTCATCAGTTGAGGTAGAAGAACGATTTAAACTTGTTGTTTGGTAGACTTTTAAATAACCAAAGACTTTCATCCAATGAATCATATTCATCTGTATTTACTGATATTGAATTGGGTGTTGAAATATTTTAAATGTGGGGCTTTTTGGCTTCTTAACTTTACCACACTTAATTAAATATTTAAAATAGTATTCAAATATATTAAAAATTGTAATGAAGTATTCTAAATGTGGGCCTTTTGGCTTCTTAACATTAACATACTTAATTGAAAATTTAAATCAGGAATAATGACACAACCTAATAAAAAATATTTTAATGCTTTGGCTAACATTTTGTGTACGAAGTACATCATAAAAATATTTTTAATGCAATTTCTATTTTATAAGTAATTAATCTCTTATTACACTTATCACGCCTTTTTGTAAAATCAAATTAAACAAAATCCATCAAATCAATCATAATTTTTCTTGGTTTTATAAGTAGGATATGTAAATATATATTTGAAATTACTTATTATATTAAATTAGCAATTTTAAGAACATCTCTCTAAGAGGTAGAACTATGAAAAAAGAAAGAATAATACTAAATTAAAATTGAAGTGATACCTTGAGACCACGCTTAATCTTTATGTTTTTGTCTCTTTTGCACTGTTTATGTCATTTATCTGAACCAATGAACTTCTTTCCTTTTCATGTGATACTTGATAAGTAATCCATAAAAAAAAAAAAAAAACTACTCCAAATCATAGTAAATCAGAATATAACACATGAATATTTTATGTATGAAAAGATGCACCTCTATTGTGAGAGAGCATTGACAAAACTTACAATAAACAAATGTAACTACAAGGGTCTTTATCAAATCATCAAAATTTTTGGTGGAAGAAATCATCACGAAGCAAGATACAAATAGAAAGATTGATTTTGCAAAAACAAAATAGACAGATGCATGGAGTATAGATCAATAATAACAAGAGACATGCATAAGTTCTAACATCTATATATATCACTACCTGAAATTGGATATGGAAATTGAAATAACTTTGATAATGTTGTTTTACAAATTTTAGGAAGATTGGAAGAAATTTGAGAATGATGAAAATGTAAATGAGAGAAAACATATATTTTACTATTTAATGCACCACCTAATAGAATAATTAAATGAAAATGTAAATGAGAGAAAACATATATTTTACTATTTAATGCACCGCCTAATAGAATAATTATTTCAGGCATTGCATTTGAATGTGAGAAACTGTGGTCTTTTGAAATTCTCAGCCTTCTCAAAGTTCAATTACAGTTTTAACCCAAAAATAAAATAAAATAATTCCAAGTATGCTCCTATGTCTTTTGGAATTTTCAACTCTATTAAGTTTAAATCACTCACAAAATTTATCATTCATTTTCATGTATTTCACTCATTTTTCATTTTTCTATGTATTTTATTCACTTATATGAGTGCCTACATTATTTTATTTATAATTTTTTTTTATATACATACAATATACAATTATAAATAGGTTACTATCTTATATTACACTACATAATAATTTCATTTCAGTTACTGAATTTGAGAAGACATGCACTTTCTCATAAACTTGTAATCATAAATTCTACACCCACCAAATAAGTTGCTATTTGAACTTATTTATGTTTTTTTTAATTTAAAATACTATATTAAAGTGATGATAAATAATTCAAGGGGCTTACATTTTTAGAATAGAATATATATATATGCTAGTGAAAAAATAATTATTGAAGAATTTTCAAAATAACATAAAAAAATAAAAAGGTTATAATTACTATACTAACACAACATTACCAGGCTTGATATAGTAAGTGCATGTTTGGTAGAGGGTGTGGAGTTGGTTTTTGGTTTTGGTTTGGTTGGAGTTGGAGTGGTTGGAGTTGGTGTGGTTTTATTTTGGTTCCAAACCATGTTTGGTGCATATGGTTTTGGTGTGAGAAAAAGTGATGCTGAAAAACCAAACCATGTTTGGTAGAGTTGGTATGGGTTGAAATTCTGAATATTAATATATTAATATATTAAAATATATTAATATATGAGTTTCACATTTTATTTATTAATAAATATTAATATTTATTAAATAAATATTAATATATATTAATATATGGGTTTCACATTTTATTTATTAATAAATATTAATATTAATATATTTATTTTTTCATAAATATTAATATTAATATATTAATATTAAAATATATTAATATTAATATTTTTTAATATATTAATATTATAATATATTAATATATTAAAATATTTAATTTTTTGAAATATTTAATTTTTCATAAATATTAATATTAATATATTAAAATATATTATAATATATTAATATTAATATTTATGAAAAATTAAATATTTCAAAAAATTAAATATATTAATATATTAAAAAATATTAATATTATAATATTAAAATATATTAATATATTTATATTATAATATTAAAATATATTAATATATTTATATTATAATATTAAAATATATTAATATTAATATTAATATTTTTTAATATATTAATATATTTAATTTTTCGAAATATTTAATTTTTCATAAATATTAATATTAATATATTAAAATATATTAATATTATAATATTAAAATATATTAATATTAATATTTTTTAATATATTAATATTATAATATATTAATATATTTAATTTTTCGAAATATTTATTTTTCATAAATATTTAATTTTTCAGAATATTTAATTTTTCGAAATTTATTAATATCAAAAATAAATTTGCTACAGTGTTGGTACCAAAACCAAAACCATGAACCTTCAAAAATTTGGTTCCAAATTTTGGCTCATTCCTTCACAAAAGTTGCACCATGGTTCAGCTACAGTGTCGGCTCCAAATTTTGACTCCATTTGCCAAACATGGGTTTGGTGCCAATTTTTTGAAACCAAACCCAAAACCATAGCTCCACTCCTTAGCCAAACAAGCACTAAGCACTAAGTGCTTGTTTGGTAGAGGGTGTGGAGTTGGTTTTTGGTTTTGGTTTGGTTGGAGTTGGAGTGGTTGGAGTTGGTGTGGTTTTATTTTGGTTCCAAACCATGTTTGGTGCAGATGGTTTTGGTGTGAGAAAAAGTGATGCTGAAAAACCAAACCATGTTTGGTAAAGTTGGTATGGGTTGAAATTCTGAATATTAATATATTAATAAATATTAATATTAATATATTAAAATATATTAATATATGAGTTTCACATTTTATTTATTAATAAATATTAATATATATTAGTTTTATTTATTAATAAATATTAATATATATTAATATATGGGTTTCACATTTTATTTATTAATAAATATTAATATTAATATTATAATATTAAATATATTAATATTATAATATTAAAATATATTAATATTAATATTTTTTAATATATTAATATTATAATATATTAATATATTTAATTTTTCGAAATATTTAATTTTTCATAAATATTAATATTAATATATTAAAATATATTGATATATTAATATTAAAATATTAAAATATATTAATATTAATATTTTTTAATATATTAATATATTTAATTTTTCGAAATCTTTAATTTTTCATAAATATTAATATTAATATATTAATTTTAATATTTTTTAATATATTAATATTATAATATATTAATATTAATATTTATGAAAAATAAATATTTCGAAAAATTAAATATATTAATATATTTTAATATAATATATTAATATATTTAATTTTTCAAAATATTTAATTTTTCATAAATATTAATATTAATATTAATATATTAAAATATATTAATATATTAATATTATAATATTAAAATATATTAATATTAATATTATAATATATTAATATATTTAATTTTTCGAAATATTTATTTTTCATAAATATTTAATTTTTCAGAATATTTAATTTTTCAAAATTTATTAATATCAAAAATGAATTTGCTACAGTGTTGGTACCAAAACCAAAACCATGAACCATCAAAAATTTGGTTCCAAATTTTGGCTCATTCCTTCACAAAAGCCACTCCATGGAGTTGCTACACTGTCTACTCCAAATGTCAACTCCATTTGCCAAACATAGAGTGGAGCAAAATTTTCAAACCAAACCCAAAATTTTGGCTCCACTCCATGTTGCCAAACATGCACTAAGTGTTTGTTTGGTAGAGGAAGTGGTGCCCTTTTTTTGGGTTTGGTTTGAAAATTGTGCTCCACTCCATGTTTGACAAGCATGATGTTGGAGCAATAGTGTTTGAATAGTGTCACTCCATTGGACTCAAATCCATCAATTTTCACACCATCTCAATAGATGGTTTGGTTGGAGTTGAGTCCATGACACTATTCATTTATAATATTATATAGGGTAAATACCATTTACACCCCCTCTAATTTGCCTATATTCCAGTTACACCCCCTATACTATGGTATATCCCAGTTACACCCCCTCAGTTTTGATTCCGTGTATCGAACACCCCCTCCATTAGTCAACCGTTAGTTGTTGACCTTTATGTGATGATGTCATCAGTAAAAAGGTGATAAATGGTCTATTTTGCCCCTTGTAGTCAAATGACTTATTTAACCCACTCCCATCATTTAATAATTTAATTTGTATTAAATTTTCAAAATATATATAAAATTCAAAAATATATATATTAAAATTTGAAAAATATTATAAATTCGAAAATAAATATAAATTTTAAAAATATATAAATTTCGAAATTATTTTTTTTTTCAAAAAAACATATTAAATTTCGAAAATAAATATAAAAATCACAAAAAACATAAAAAATTTGAAACAAATATATAAAATTAAAACAAAACATATAAAATTCAAAAATATATATTAAATTTCGAAAAAAATTATAAAATCGAAAATAAATATAAAATAAAAAATATATATAAATTTTGAATTTTTTTTTAAAAAAACAAATCTCTCTCCCTCTCTCTCTCTCTCTCTCTCACACACACACACACACACACACACACACCTGTATACACACAACACACACACACATATATATACATATATATATACACACATATATATATATAGATCTACCGCTTCCCCCGCCGCTCCCCTCCCACCGTCTCCCCCGCTGCCGCCCCCTCCTGCCGCCTCCCCTATTTTCGACCCCCCCACACACCCTGCACACACACAACACACATATATATATACATGTATAGATCTATATATATATATATGTGTGCGGGTAGTGTGTTCAGTGTGTGTGTGTGTGTGTGAGAGAGAGAGAGAGAGTTGGGGTATAAATGGGATTAATAAAATATTGAAGGGCAAAAGAGACATTGCACTCAATTCCGTTAGGTCAATTAACGGTCGTCAGTGACAGGGGGTGTAACTGGGATATACCATAGTAGAGGGGGTGTAAGTGGTATTTACCCTATTATATATATATATATATATAAATTCAAAAAATAAAATATTTCAAAAAAAATCAAACAAAAAAATATATTTCATAAAAAATAAAATATTTCGGGAAAACAAATATTTCTAGAAAAAATAAAATATGATAAAAATATATTTATTATTTTTTAAAAAATATACAAATTATATGTATTTTTACTGAAATATTTTATTTTTTCAAAATATTTTATTTTTTTGAAATATCTTATAGAAAATATTTTATCTATAAATATTTCAAAAAAATTAAATATTTATGAAAAATTAAATATTTCGAAAAAATTAAATATTTATATATTTTATTTTTTAAAACATATATATTTACAAAATATTATTTTAAATAAATAAAATATCAAACTATTCCAAGTTACCAAATATGATTGGTTTCAGAATTTCAGCTCATACCAACTCTACCAAACATGGTTTGGTTTTTCAGTTTCACTTTTTCTGACACCAAAACCATCTGCACCAAACATAGTTTGGAACTAAAATAAAACCACACCAACTCCAACCAAACCAAAACCAAAAACCAACACCACATCGTCTACCAAACAAGCACCAAACCATGTTTTAAATATTTATTTTTTCATTTTTTCTTATTAAATTTTTATATACTATGTTTATGTCATTGTTTTTTAAAAACATACTTATCAAATAATGAATGTAATTCGTAGAAAGCGAGAGATTTAAAAAAATTAATTAATTAAAATGGACATAGAAGGGGGGTACCTGAGCATATTTGAAATCATTAGGGATTTTTTGAACCCCGGGGGGTTATTTGATTAAAAATTTAAACCTAAGGAGATTTTGTGAAAATTATCCGACAATTTAGGCAGTACAAAATATGTCCTGAAATGTTGTCATATGACTATGGGCCTTTAAGTCATTTCGACATTTCCGGTTCCGAAAAATTGGCCTTTTTTGGAGGGGGGTTATCCGAGAAGATTTAAAATCTTAAGAAGGTTTATTGCAAGGTAGTCAAATTCTACGATCATAGACCTCAAAACGACTCAAATCGCACCAAAATCGTTCATATAGGTAGAATCAAGATTCTACCGATTCTACACAATTATGCTATTTTAGGGAATTTTTGGGCTAAAATAGGTAGAATCCCAGTAGAATCGTGTAGAGTCATAAGATTCTACAAATATTTTTTTTTTATTTTGTAAAAGGTAAGCTTTTCACACACACCACTTTGGTATTTTTTTGTTATTATGTAAAAAAAATCAGAAATGAACTACATTAGATAAATTATATGTTCCAATTAATTATAATTTTTAATTTCATTTTTTTATTTAAATTTGTAATTTTAACATATGAATTATAATATTTTCTTTGTTAATTTGTATGCTTTAGTGAAAGAAATTCATGAAATAGCTGATGATGAAGAATTTTGGTGTTGATAATGAGGATGATAGTAGTAGTGATGTTGGCGATAATGATTTTGACGATGATTTTTAATTGGATGAAGACTTTGACCATAACAATGACCTTATTTAGTAGTGATGTTGTGTATGAGTAACTTTTTATTTTAAGTTGGTGGTTATTTATTATTTTGAGTTAGTATAATACATTGATAGAATTTATATTAATGTGTTAAATGATATTTGCTTAGACTTCTAGAAGTTGTGTTTTAATTTTAATTTTATATTTATTATTAGTTTTAAAGCTTTTAAGCAAATAGTAACGTAATAAAATTCAAATATTTGCACATTGTTATGACTTTAAGGTGGTGTTTTTATTTATATAAATTATTTTGAGTATTTTTTTATTGTATTATAGAGATATTATTATTTTTATTATATTTTTTGATAAAGTGAAATTGAATTATTTTTGTGAAAAATTGGTAGAATTTTACGATTCTACATTTTGTAATTCTACTTACCCAAAATGATCTTGCACAGACTTCCGATTTTGACAGCATTGGTTTATTGAAGATTCTTTTGCTGAATTCGGCCCAAACCTTTGTAGCAAGATGTGGAATCACTCTGTTAGTCAGATTAAGCCTACACCGACCTTGTGTGTCATAGTAGGGCCGAATTTGGCCCAAGTTGCCTAGCTAAGGATTTTCTTGCTTCATATTTAAAGAGGACAATTGTCTATAGATCATCAATTTTATCCAAATAAAAGGAAAAACGAGTTAATCACAAATATTTTTTATGTAATAATTTCTCAAATTGCTAATGTTATGATAAGGCTCGAAAACTTATTTATTTATTTATTATTAATGATTTTAGCATGTTAGTCCTTGCTCCAATTCATGGACTAAATATTTTGTTTTCTTGTTGTGGCACACAAATGTTATGGGAAGAAATGTGATGTCTCAAACATTTGGGGAGGGGTATGCAACGAGGTCCGACGAAGAAGGATTTGGAAGAAGTGTCGGAGGGAACCAGTCTAATCCCAATAAAAAGTGGGATAAAGTTATCGATGAAAATTATCATGGTAATTTTTTAGCATATTTTTTTTACCATAATTCGTCATATCTTCTAATACATTATATATCGCTCGATTTGTAACATCAACGATATTCATTCAACACTCGATTGATGAGTTTTTTAACATCAATATAGTCTGAATCTGCGCCTGCAACTGTGAACTTAAAACTGGTTCTAGCACATTAATCATTATTTACTCCAATAATTTAGAATTATTTGATTCTTATAATAGTTAAGTAGTTCTTTCATATTCATTTATCCTCGTGCTCTAATTCATATATCTATATATATTTGTTTACTTATATATATCAATTGTTTGTTGATTTTTGCATGATGATGAAGGGTATGACAAGAGCCAAGGAAGCCAAGTGAAAGAGAAGGAAAATGCACGAAACCAGAAGAATGTGTCATCCTAGGCTCGTTTTGCCCCTCCTCTAATATCTAGTGGAAAGTTTGAACCATTACTATTTTCTTATTAATACTTCCTAAATTTATATGTACCCAAGTTTCTATTGTTAATTTCTTGGGAACATTTTGGGTTTTCCCATCTTTATTAATAATATGGTGGCTTAGGTTTTGATATTTTCATCACTAAGTTTTTTCAAGTAATGTGATAAAACCTTGATCGCATGATGTCATATTTATTTTGAGTCAAAGATTTGTTATGCTTATTTGTCTAACTTAAGAATATATATTTATAAAATGTGGTGAAAATGATCTTGAGATCATGTAACATGATTAATGTTTAATAAGTGAGATGGGTGGGTAGAAATATCATTACTCTTTAATATATTGAGTTACTCCATTAAAAACAAAGAAAAGAAAAAAACCATACATTTGATTTACATGTAGTAATGGATTTGAAAGCATGCAAGACAAAGGTTTTTAGGGGGATTTGGATTGCAAAATTGTTGAAATATCAATCAAATGGGATTTCATATTTACTATGAAACTTTGGTGAAATTATATACTGTCCACAAAATTCAAATAACATTTTCCCCTGTTTTTGAAATTCATAATATTTTCATGATTATATTAATAAGATAAATTATAGAGGTGATTAAATTGGATATTTATAAATTACAATTTTCTTTCTTATATTATGTTTTCTATTAAAAGTTAATAAGCGAACCTTGAGTTATAATCACTAGGGACTAAATGATTGGACTAATGACCCTTCTTGTTCACTAAAATTGAATAGTAGAACTTCTTCCCTGATTCATTAGATCCAATTTGCTTGCCTTTCTCCACTAGAATTGCTTCATGAAATGCATTGTTAGTGTAACTATTTTGCCAAGTGAATATAATTATATTTGCATCTCAATATATATATATATATATATATTGCATTTTCGCTTTAAAATCAAATTCACTTTAATGCAATCAACTGAAGAATAAATGATGCTTGAAAAGTAATACAAAAATGGATGGAATGATTTAAATTTTAATGCATAATGCGTTTGCTAGTCCTCTAAACAAGAGATACTAGGAGGATAACTGTTACAAAACTGTCGTGTCACGATAACCATGGTGCTAGCTTTTAAACAAATCAAATATGAGGTAGATAGATGATTAGCCACAACTCGGTTAATACTGATGCACCGTGCATTTGATAAGAGCAAGAGTGTCATACCCCATGTGAGTTGGCCAGTTCATACACGGATATTCCAAAGCATCATGTCATTGATAGACAAAAACACATAATATAATAAATTTTTTGTGAAATAAAAAATATTATAGCGAAAGTAACATTAACGTAAATCTTACAAAAGATTTTAAGATACAACATAATAATCATGTTAAAGAAGGACCCTAAATAAAATTACATTTTTAATAATGGCACCCTAAGTTACAACAATTGTATAAGCAATATATACACTGTAAACTGAAAGTAGGAATATAGTAAACGATCATGAACAAAACGAGATGACACAAAACCTTAATCCGGTGACTGAACTGTCTCAGACCTGAAATGATAAAAACAAGGTGGGTTAAACTCGGTTCACTACTACTACAACCTATCGATAAAGCCAATATCTCTGAATGAAACAACATGGATAGATATATCATATGTAATAAGATTTATCTTTCACTTTCCATAAAACCTTTAGAACGTTCTTTTCTTTTAATAATCACATAAGAGATATATAAATATATATATTTTTATAATAAATTACTAATACACCCATGCATAAATATATTTTATAATATGTATCACATAATTGAATAAAAGATATATACTTATACCTTTAAAATAAATAACAATGCATCTCATGCACAAACATATTTTATAATATATATCACATAATTGAATAAAAGATATATAATTATACCTTTAAAATAAATAACCAAGGCATCATATGCATCATCAATAACATATAAATGAATCTATTAATATTCATTATCATTTTTTTATGCCAATAAATAACTCTTCTAAACCATATTTTAACCACGTACCCGATAATTCAATCATGTTGTGACAACTCAATCATGTCCTGTGGTACTCATAAGACTGCGTTAATAGTCAGCCTCCCTTTAGTTCCTTTAAAAACCTCATCCAAAATTATTTAATTAAATAATAAGATTTACGAATTTATAAATTTATAAATTCTATTTTAACCACTTACCCGACAATTCAACCATATCGTGACAACTCAATCATGTCTCGTGGTACTCATAAGACTGCGTTTATTAGTCAACCTCCTTGTGGTTCCTTAGGAATCTTCATTCCATAATTATTTAAATTAAATATTATGATTTAAAAGTGTATCATATGCATCACTGAACATATAATAAGTGAGTATTTTATACTTCACTTCATACATATATGCTTATTAGCATAATAAGCATAAAAATAAATATTTCATACATCACTGCGCACCCCATGCTTCACATATGTATACAATCATAAATAATTATTTATAACATCATATTAAACCATTATATCCAATAATCAACAAATATCAACTTCCATAATATAATCATTGATAAACCATTATAATGAATATATTTAACACCATTATAACCTTAACATATTTTATGATATGTTAATAATGGGATCCGAAATCACAGTATTATTTCATTAAAGTTTAGAGATCCAAAGTATCAGTTTAAGAAATATTTGGGATCAAATTGTAATTACAATACAGTACATGGATCTTACTGTAACTTCAGAAACGTTTTGGGGACTAATATGTTATTATCATAAATTATAGAAGTCATACTATAATTAGTATAAACTTAAGGGGTCAAACTGTAATATAATCAAGGGTCAAAATATAATTATAATAACGTTTAGTGATAAATCCATAGTTATAATAATATTCAGGGATTCTAATATAATTTCCAGTAAAGTACCCATGCTTATTCTAATTAGTCAAAGTTATGCTTACTATGAGCACATATACACCAGATTATACCCAATAACTATATTATATTTCAAGGGTTAAGATTAAAGGTTCATCCAATCCTATGTAGGGCTGCAAATGAACTGAGCCGTTCGTGAGCAGACTCGGGTTCGGCTCGTTAAGAGTTCGTGCTCGTTCGTTTAGTAAACGAACCGAGTCTGAGCACAATTTTTAGACTCGTTTAGTAAACGAGCCGAACTTGAACATTACTAAGCTCAGCTCGCCAAGCTCGTGAACAAGTTCGTTTAAGTTAAATAGTAAAATTATATCATATTTGACTAAAGAAAGTGTTCAAATTGAACAAATTATAAAGATTATTGTGAAAAGATTATAGAAATTAGGCGGTCATAACATAAAATTCATTCATAAAAAATTAAATTATATTAGTGAAAATATGTTAAAACAGACATGCAACAACTCAATCCAGACAACTATTAGGAAGATTAATATATGTTGCACTAAAACGAGTCGTTCATGAACAAGCTCGGGCTCGGCTCGTTAAATCTGGTGTTCGGCTCGGGCTCGTTCGTTAAGCAAATGAGCCGAGCTTGAACACATTTTCTAGGCTCGTTTAGTAAATGAACCGAGCTTGAACATTCCAAAGCTCGGCTCGGCTCGGTTCATTTGCAACCCTAATCTTATGGTTATTAAAATTCAATGTACCATAGTAAACTAAATACGTTCATACTAGATTCCAGCATTCATAGATAATTTAAATCAAAAGTTTGGATTGAAAGTTCATATAATCATATATTTAGAAAAACAAGTGTACCAAAACAACAAACAAACAACCCCACTAGATTTTCAGAATTATATAATTTTTAAAAAATGCCATTAAAATTTCCTAATTTTTTTTAAATATTTCTAGAAAATTCAAGAAGCTTATTTAAATGTTTATAAATATTATTAAAGATTTCTAACTAGTAATTGATAATATTTCCATAATTATAGATGTATTTTATAATTAAAATATAATTTAATGATAATATAAAATAGGGATAACTTCATTTACACCCCTGAGGTTTGTCTTATCTTCACTTGGACCCCCTCAGGTTTGCATATCTTCATTTACACCCCCTACTTTTCAATATTCTCATCACTTAGACCCCCTGAACGATGACAACAGCCTGATTTTTTAAAAAAATTCCTAAACTACCCTCAATGTCTTATCCTTATTCTGTTTGGAAACAAGGATAGTGTTTTTATCAATTAGACCCCCTCCCATCATTTAATAATTTAATTTGTATTAAAATTTCAAAATATATATAAAATTTGAAAAAATATATATTAAAATTTAAAAAATATTATAAATTCGAAAATAAATATAAAATTAAAAAACATATATAAATTTTGAAATTATTTTTTTTTCAAAAAAACATATTAAATTTCAAAAATAAATATAAAAATCACAAAAAACATAAAAATTTGAAACAAATATATAAAATTTAAAAAAAACATATAAAATTCAAAAAAAAATATTAAACTTCAAAAATAATTATAAAATCGAAAATAAATATAAAATCAAAAATATATATAAATTTTTATTTTTTTTAAAAAAACATATTAAATTCAAGACAAATATATAAAATTAAAAAAAAAACATATAAAATTCTAATAATATATATTAAATTTCGAAAATAATTATAAATTTCAAAAAAAATATAAAATTTGAAAATAATTATAAAATTCAAATATATATATATTAAATTTCAAAAAAAAAACTAAATTCGAAAATAAATATAAAATTAAAAAAAATAATAATTCTCTCCTCTCTCAGACGCACACACCACACACACACACACACGCACGCACGCACGCACGCACAGACATATATATATATACACACATATATAAATAGAGATCTCTCTATATACACACACACACATATATATATATATATAAGTCGCCGACCGACCCCCTCCCCGTCGGCGCCGCCCCCTCCCACCACCGCCTCCCCGTCGGCGCCGCCTCGTCCCGCCGCCCCCGATGGGTCTATATATATATATATATGTATAGATCTATATATGTGTGTGTATAGATCTATATATATATGTGTGTGTGTATATATATATATATATGTGTGTGTGTGTGTGTGTGTGTGTGTGTGTCTGAGAGTTAGAGAGAGAGAGAGAGATAGAGAGGAGAGAGAGAGGGAGAGAATAAAAATTGAATAGATATTGGGGTGTTTGGTTTGAGGGTTAGATTGATTCTAAGGAGGTGTTTGGTTTAGGGTTTAAATTGATTTAGGGATTAAATTGATTTAAGGGGTGTTTGGTATAAGGGTATTTTAGACATTTCACCCCATAAGGGGGTGTAAATAAAGATATGCAAACCTGAGGGGGTCAAAATGATGATAGGACAAACCTCAGGGGGTGTAAATGAAGTTATCCCTATAAAATATATGATAATAATAATTTAGGGTTAACTTCATTTACACCCCTTGAGGTTTGTCTTATTTTCACTTGGATCCCTTCAGGTTTGCATATCTTCATTTACACCCCCTACTTTTTAATATTATCATCACTTAGACCCCCTGAACGATGACATCAGCCTGAATTTTTTTTAAAATCCCTAAACTACCCTCAATGTCTTATTCTTAATCTGTTTTGAAACAAAGATAGTGTTTTTATCAATTAGACCCCCTCCCATCATTTAATAATTTAATTTGTATTAAAATTTCAAAATATATATAAAATTTGAAAAAATATATATTAAAATTTGAAAAATATATATTAAAATTTGAAAAATATTATAAATTTGAAAATAAATATAAAATTAAAAAATATATATAAATTTTGAAATTGTTTTTTTTCAAAAAAACATATTAAAATTTGAAAATAAATATAAAAATCACAAAAAACATATAAAATTTGAAACAAATATATAAAATTTAAAAAAAAACATATAAAATTCAAAAATATATATTAAATTTCAAAAAAAATTATAAAATCGAAAATAAATATAAAATAAAAAATATATATAAATTTTGAATTTTTTTTTAAAAAACATATTAAATTCAAGACAAATATATAAAATTAAAAAAAAACCATATAAAATTCTAATAATATATATTAAATTTTGAAAATAATTATAAAATTCAAAAAAAATATAAAAAGTTATAAAATTTGAAAATAAATATAAAATTCAAATATATATATATTAAATTTCAAAAAAAAAACTAAATTGGAAAATAAATATAAAATTATATATACACACATGCTCTCTCTCTCTGTCGCTCAGACGCACACACCACACACACACGCACGCACACGCACACACACACACACACATATATATATAGATCTATATATATATATATATATATACACACATATATATATATAGAAGTCCCGCCGCCTCCTGCTCCCCGTCGGCGTCGTCCCCGTCCCCCTATTTTCGACCGATGGGTCGTTCCCTTTCATCGTCATCAATCGAATACATATATATATATATATGTATAGATCTAGATATATGTGTGTGTGTGTGTGTGTGTGTGGTGTGTGCGTATGAGAGAGAGAGAGAATAAATATTGATTTAGGGATTAAATTGGGGTGTTTGGTTTGAGGGTTAGATTGATTCTAAGGGGGTGTTTGGTTTAGGGTTTAAATTGATTTAGGGATTAAATTGATTTAAGGGGTGTTTGATATAAGGGTATTTTAGACATTTCATACCATGAGGGGGTGTAAATGAAGATATGCAAACCTCAGGGGGTCCAAGTGAAGATAAGACAAACCTCAGGAGGTGTAAATAAAGTTAACCCAATAATTTAATATTCATCTATCCATATATATATGCATTTATATACATAATAACACTTTTATATTTATTTTTATAGAAAATTAACTATGTATAAATAATATATATCTATTTATACATATTATTTCACAAATGTCTTGAATTTTTAAATTCAAAGGAGTAAAATAGAGTTATAACTTATCTTAAATTATCTGATTTTGATCCTATTATCTTCAAGCCCAAAACCTTCCAAGAGCTACTTCTTCTCTCCAAGAACTCTTTCATTTTCTCCTTCCCTCAGTTCTATCTCAAAATTTAGAGAGAAAACAATGAAAATGTCTCAAATGCAATCGAAAGACTTCCCCTTTAATCATTTCAATTATTATTTTTTATTTACAATTAAAAGCATGTAACCCTCTCTCATTAGTGCTTGTCTCCTACTTTCCCCACTCACTTAATCATTACACCTCATCCCATCCCATCACTTCATTCATCTTTTTCCTTTATTTTCTTTTTCTTTTTTCATTCTTTAACTTACATTCACTTATAACATCAATATTAAACTACACACATACATACACATAACATATATACATTTACACCTATAATCATACACATCACAATTACTAATTACATACCAAAAATACTAAATTACACAATAAAATTTTAAATTATATACATACCCACATCATAAATACCAAAATAATTGTATGCACAAAATTAGCGTACAAAGAGTTGTTAACATATTCCAAAACTAACTTTTGCTCTTATCAAATGTGCGCCAACACATGCACACTACATCTGTATTTAACTGACCGCGTTGTTACTAATCATTTATCTATTTTTTTATTTGATTTGCCTAAAAGCTCCCACCATGATCATTTCCCTGCACCTCTTATTCGGAGGAATCGTGTTATGTGTTTCGCCGCTACCCACAACGACCCAACAATACGCCATTTAGCCTCTTTATGAGTGGCACTGGCACCACCCGTGATAATGATGTAGGCAGCGACATTTTGAGGAGGCTAGATAGTAGAGTTTTCGAAGTGTCTTTGGGTTGGTTATTACTGTTGTCCGAAAACCTTGGACAATTTCACGAAGGGAACCATTTGGATCTATTTTTTAATCTCACACGAATTTTGATTATGAGGAAAAAATCATATGTTATTTATACAAGTTCTAATATGTTTTAATGCATGATAAATTGTACTTAAGGCTCAATAGTTAAGGATAATCTAAGTTATAGATAATAAATTAATTATTATTATTATTATTATTATTAAAAAAAAATTAAGGAAAGTAAAATTAAAGCTTTTGTAACGGGGTAAATATTTCTTTAATTATCTTTCATGTTTTGAATCTTTTTTCTTAATTGCTTGGTGTATGAGAGGGCGTAATAAATAAGATTTAAAGATAGAAAAAGTCGAACAAAAGTGCAACAAGAAATTTTGAAATAAATTGAAACGATAACCTTTTTGTAATTGCTTGGTGTATGAGATGGCATAATAAATAAGATTTAAAGATAGAAAAAGTCAAACAAAAGCGCAACAAGAAATTTTGAAATATATTGAAATGATCACCTTTTCGTTATTAAGTGTGAAATTTTATTACTATTAATTTCTATTTCCCTTTTTTTTTTAATAGATTATGTCCCTAAAACTAAACTTTTCCTACAACACATTTCTATAATGTGAAAAATATACTACCACCATCCTTGTAGCACAATTGTTATACAAACTAAGGCACCACAATTGATATTTATATAATTTTGTATTGTAGTGGATAAAATTCATTTAAGCATAAATGAGCTTGAATGCAAGGCACAAGTGGGTTGCAAGCAAAGAATCCCTACAAGCAAGGGTTTTAGATGAGGATGGATCTATCAGATCCCATTAATCAAGGTGATGATAGACATTCTAGATGGGCCAAAGCCCATCCCAATGTGTATATATATATGATCAATTCATAATAATGGGAATCCAATTTTATTATGTATTTTTCTACATTTACACAATTGTCGTTGTCTGTGGGAAACACTATTGAAAATTTTCAAAGCTTTCCACTTTCTGTTAGCTTAGGCTAACATCGTCTATGGCGGTTATCACCCGATCACACCAAACCGACTTGCCCCCGGCAGGAGGTCAAACCTCTCAAAGCGAGGACCCAGTCCGACGAGCCCTGGAAGAAATGAATGCCGATCTAGAGAGACAAAATGTTGAATTGGTGGCAAAACTAGCCCTGATGCCGCCTACAACACCGGTCCCTCCTATGGGTCAGTAGAACTCTCAGACGGGCCAATATGACGATTAGTCCAACCGTCGGGACCAATCGGAAAAGAGCGACCACCATACGTATTTTAACCGCAACCAGGATGACCATGTGGAGTCGTCCCTGCAAGTGGTCGGGGTTCACAACCCCGACGAGACCCTAACCATGAGAAAACTGGAAGAAATCATGATCAGGTTCCAAAAAGAAATACTCAAGGACCTGAAGGTTCAAACCCCCAACAACCTGGCTTCCGAAGCGTCCATCGACACATTACAAACACTGTTCACACTAGCGATCACTAACGTACCTTACCCAGAAAGGTTCAGACTACCAAAGTTTACTCTGTTCGATGACACGAAAGACCCGATGGAACACATCTACCATGTTCACACAAAGATGAACATCTATAACAAAAACGAAGCTTTGCTTTGAAATTTTTTCCCAATGAGCTTGACCGAAGCCGCCCTGCTTTGGTTCCGAAAACAACCACCTCGATCGATAATAAGCTGGCTCAGGTTGTGCGAATTGTTCATTGCTCAGTATTTCGGCAACAAAAGATAGAAGAAGACGATCTTCAGCCTATTCACTATGATATAGGATAAGGGTGAGTCCCTGAAGAGCTTTGTTTCACGATTCAATGTCGGGATGTCATCCATTGACAATTGTGATCATCACTCAGCCGTTGAGGCCTTTAGGATGACACTCATCCCCGTGACTAAATTCCATCAATCTTTGGTCAAAAGGCCGCCTACCGATATTGAAGAGCTCAACTCTAGGGCACAAGGGCCCCTCCGGATAGAAGAAGAGTTAGTCATACGCCAGAGAAGGGCAGCATTTGCAAGAATGGAGGCAAAATCATCTGACACGAGGGTAAAGGATCGAGCACCCGACTGGAAGCATCCAAATACCACTTTTGCGCCCCCCCAAACCGCCAAAAAACAACAGAGGTTGGAGGACAAAGTTACTCCTTTACAGGTTACTGTATAAAAGTTATACCAAGAGATTAAGGGAAGAGGGATCTTCCGGACACCACCTCCCATCAGACAACCGATGGATTAGAGAGACATGTCTAGGCACTATACTTTCTATAGTGAATAATGACACCATGCCAACAAGTGCAAAAGCCTCAGAAAACAGGTGGAGGCAATGATCGCTAAGGGAAATCTAACTGACTATGTTGCCAAAGAGGGTACCCGATAGGATCAACCCACACTTACATCGGCTAAGGGCGCGGTGCCCCAACCCGTAAGGGTTATCCATATGGCAGATGCCAGATGCGTCAAGCCCAGAAGCTGTGACGGGTGGGGGAAATCAGTGAGTTTCGAAGTCCGAAGGAGGATGCTCGGATCACTTTCTCCTCATCGGATCTGCAGAGGATACAGTCACCACATAACGACCCCCTCGTAATCTTTCTCCGGTTTCAAACTGCCTGGTTAAAAGGGTAATGATTGATCCGGGGAGCAGCGCCAACATCATCACCAAGTGAGCTTTCGAGAAATTGGAGATCGACCCTCACGAGATAGTTCCCTCAAGAAGTTCGATAGCGGGCTTCGATGGCAGAAGGGTGGAACCAGTAGAAGAATTCCAGTTACCAATCACAGCAGCAAGTCGCACACTCAAGGAAACCTTTATGGTAGTGGACATCAAGCCCTCATACAATTTACTCATGGGTAAGGGTTGAATCCATCGAATGCACGGAGTCCTTTCCACCCTACATCAGGTCATGCGATGTGTTAACCCGAACGACATTGATGTACTTGACATCCAAGGAAATCAGGTAGCAGCAAAAGAGTGATATGCAGTTACAATGAAGGGGCTAAAGAAAATACCAGAACCAGAGTAGACCTCTAAAGTTAAGGCGATTCCTAGGGACCAATAACAATTACAGGATGGGGAAGCGGGGTCCCCCATAGCATCAAAACCATTGGTGGAGGTATCGGTCATCCCCGACCAATCCGAAAAAATGACCTATATCGGTTTGGGTTTGACCGATCAGGAAATGAATGAGCTAGAAGCCCTCCTGCGATATAACGCTGATGTTTTCGCATGGAGCCACCTGGACAAGCCAGGTATTGATCCTGCAATAGCCCAACACTCTCTCAATGTGGATCCCAACGTCAAAACCGTCAGATAGAAGCAGCGACGCATGGGAACCCACCGAAACCAGGTCATAGCAGAAGAGTTTGATTGAATCTTCCAAGCCAGATTCATCAAGGAGGTACAGTACCCTTCCTGGCTGGCCAACGTGGTAGTAGTACAAAATAAAAATAAGAAATGAAGGGTGTGCCTAGACTTCACTGATCTGAATAAGGCATACCCGAAGGACTGTTTCCCTTTGCCAAAGATTGATCATATGGTTGATACCACTGCAGGGTTCAAAAGCCTAAGTTTCCTTGATGCCTACTCCGATTATAACCAGATACGCATGAATCCTGCAGATGAAGAGAAGACATCCTTCATCACCGAGTCAGGTACTTATTGTTATACAGTTATGCCTTTCGGACTAAAGAATGCAGGTGCAACCTTTTAGAGGTTGGTTAATAGAGTTTTTCAAGGTATGATGGGATCTACTATAGGCATACATTAATGATACGGTGTTCAAGAGCAAGACAAGGGAAAATCACTTGGCAGACCTGCAACAAGTATTCAACACCCTCAAAAGATATGGGATGAAGCTCAACCCGTCAAAACATTCCTTCAGTGTGTCTTTCGGGCAGTTCCTGGGACATATAGTTGATCAAACATGAATACAAGCAAGCCCAACACAGATTAAAGCTCTAATTGAGATAGAAGAACCCAAATCCCAGAAGGAGGTTCAAGTACTAACCGGAAGAGTGACAACTCTCAGCCGTTTTATCTCTCGCCTGACCGATCGGTGTCGACCATTCTTTTAGGCCATAAAAGCAAGAAAATGAGAAGTCTGGGGCCTCGAGCAGTTAGAAGCCCTCAGGAGTCTCAAGGATTACATGAAAAAAACCCCTATACTGGCAACACCGAAAGCAGATGAACTATTACATTTGTATTTAACAGTATCTACAACGTCCACTAGTGCCGTTTTGGTCAAAGAGGGCAAGGGGTGTCAAATGTCGGTCTTCTACACTAGCAAAGCGTTAGCCGATGCTGAGACTTGCTACACCAAACATGAAAAATTGGTGTTATCACTAATCAACGCGAAACGACGTCTCCAGCATTACTTTGAGGCGCGCCCGATCATGGTACCGACTATTAACTTAGGAGGAGATAATTCCAGGTCGATGATATGGTGCTCAGAAAGAAGATCGAAAGTGTTGGCAAGCTGCGTGAGACTTGGGAAAGACCATATACGATCATTGAGGTCATCGAACGTGGGGATTATTGGGTGAGGAAACATGCGACAGGGATATGGAGTCCAACTCCTAGAATGCCTATCGCCTTCAGAATGTGACAGGTATTACCTCTAGGTAACTTTATGTGTTAGTTCTTGCTAAATAAAGAGCATTTGTGTCCATTTAAAGACATCTCTACTGCTAAATGTAAGCATTTGTGCCCACTAGATGGCACATCTGTTGAATACTCCTATAAATTTAATGAGTTTATTGCATTTCCTACATAAGATGTGCAATTGTTTTCAATGATCTGGCCATATAACTCAAAAGATAAAATTTTCCAAGTGTTGAGTTCAAACCTAACTTGAACTAACTAAAGGAAGCCTATGGAGACTTGGGGGCCAGATGCCCGAAGTCTCTCACAAAGCGCAAAATTTTCCTAAGTGTTGAGTTCGAACCTAGTTTGAACTAACCAGAGGATATTTACGAGGCTCAAGGGCCTGATGCCTAATGCCCGAAACCTCACAATGAATGAAATTTCCTAAGTGTTGAATTCAAATTTAACTTGAACTAACCAGAGGATAATTACGAGGTTCAGGGGCCTGATGCCCGAAACCTCACAATAAATAAAATTTCCTAAGTGTTGAATTCAAATTTAACTTTAACTAACTATAGGGTAATTACGAGGCTCAGGGGCCTGATGCCCGAAGCCTCACAATGAATTTTTTTCCTAAGTATTGAGTTCCACATAACCTGAACTGATCATAGGAAATCTTTAGGACTTAGGGGCCGGATGTCCGCAGTCTCAAAATAAAAATTTCTAAGTGTTAAGCTAAATCACAAGCTAACTAGGGAACATACATCAAAACCAGATAGGCTATTTATGCCAAGAGAAATAGATCCTTTCATTAATTTAAATGGAGTTACAAAAATGACCCTGATAAGGGTAGTACATGATAAACAGGATAAATAAGATTACACAAGCTAAGTCCTATGACCTTGACCCCTGAACTCGGGGCCTAGGTCATCTACAATCTCCGTTCGGGGGGTGGTGGTGGCTGAGGAGCTAAAGGAGCAAGATCTTATCCCTTCAAGAAAACAATAAATCTTTTCTCATTATCTGAATCCATTGGATCCTTATAGGGAAAATACACATTCGTAAACGCGTAAAACTCCTCAGCAGTCTTAAACTCTCGCTCTGCCAGTATAATATGTTCCATCTTATGCCTTTCCCGCCATGCCAGGGCTGATCGAACATCACATATAGTTATATACCGCTGGTGTATGTCCAGACTACCCAAACGGCACATCTCCACCTTAGATTGCTCAAAAGCCAGAAGGTTATCTAACTCTGCCTTCTCAGTAGCAACCTTCTGGTAAACAACCTTCACCTCTGCCAGCTCTGCTGTTATGGCCCTCCTTCATCTTTTCCAGTCTCCAGCAAGGCTTTCTGATCAGCTACATTCTGACGAAGTCCATCAGCCTCGAGGAGATGATTGTATGATTGTATGGCGTAGAGAAACTGTCAAGAAAAACACAAAGTCAGTACCAGAAGATATGAAAAGTAAATATTGAGAAAAATTACTAAGTGTCCAAAACTAGGGGTGCAAGTTGGGTCAACCCAACCCGAACCCGAGGAAAACCCGATTTAGTTTTAGCCTAGCCCGACCCGCCTAAAGTGTATTCCGGGTTGAAATCAACCCGACCCGGTTGGATTGGGCAGGTTGCCTAGGTTGACTTTTTATTTTTATTTTTTTATCTGTGTGTGTATATGTGAGATATATGTATATATATATGAAAATATTTACAAAAATAAGTAAAATCCAAGAATGAATGGTTGTAGAACACAAATGATTTATTACCCATTAGCCTTGGCAACAACCCCAATTTCAGCTCGAATCTGTCACATCTGTTGAATATACACAAGTATACAAACATATATATACTAGTAAAATGCACGTGCGATGCACGTGATAAAAATTAATGATATAATTCTTTTTTAGTATTCATAAATAACAATAATTTTATAATTTGAATCTTTTAAAAAAATGATACTAAATAAGGAGCTAATTTAATAAGGACACATAAAAATAATATAATTCTACAATATATATAATTATTTTACAAAATTAAAATATCAAAATTTATAAAAATGAAAAATAAACCAATTATATATATATATATGTGTGTGTGTGTGTGCACGCGCGCATAGATTTATTATAGTAAATGGAACTTTTTATAACCAAAAAAGATAAAATAAAAAATCATCAAACTCAAACTAATATATATTAATAAATAGTAAAATAGATAAAATAAAAAATAAAATAAAAGCTCAAAAAAAATGAATTTAAAATCAGAAAAAGTGAAAACAAAAACAAAATAAATGATCAAAAATAAAAAATAATATATTAAAAATTAATATAAATAAACAGATGTGTGTAACAAATTGGAAACAAAAGAAAATAATTCATTTAATTATATTAGGAATTCAATTTCCCAAACTCAACATTATAAAAAATAAAAAATAATAACAAAAATAATAATAATATATTAAAAACCAATACAGAATATAAACAAAAAGAAAATAAAAAATTGATACTAAATAAGGAGCTAATTTAATAAGGACAAATAAAAATAATATAATTTTACAATATAAATAATTATTTTTACAAAATTAAAATATTAAAAATTATAAAAATGAAAGATAAACCAATTATATATATATATATATATATATATATATATATCCATAGATTCATTAGAGTAAATGGAACTTTTTATAACCAAAAAAGAAAAAACAAACAATCATCAAACTCAAACTAATATAAACAATCATCAAACTCAAACTAATATATATTCATAAATAGTAAAATAGATAAAAAAAAAAAACAAAAACTCAAACAAAAAATGAATTGAAAATCAGAAAAAGTGAAAGCAAAAACAAAATAAATTATCACAAATAAAAAAGAATATATTAAAAATTAATATAAATAAACAGATGTGTGTAACAAATTGGAAATTAAAGAAAATAATTCCTTTAATTATATTAGGAATTCAATCTCCCAAACTCAATACTATAAAAAATAAAATAATAACATTATATTAAAAACCAATACATAATATATATATATATATATATATATATATATATATATATATATATATATATATAAAGATAAAGGAGAAAGCACATAAATTATGTTGTTAGATTCAATTCCTGAAACTCAAACTACACAAATACACATAGATAAAAAATAATTTTTCAAACAAATATAAAAATATAGTTGAAGTAATATGCATGCCTTAACAAATGTGTGCAACTTTATTCGTTTTCTCAAGATGAGCTATTAATTTTAAACCAATGTGCAGAGTTGATGAATAATCCCAGCAATGGTTTCATGAGGTAATTCTATAGATTTCTCTTATAGACGGTTAGGAAGTCAATTGAAGGTAAATAAAAAGAAAACAACTAATTCTTATCTTTTTAGTTACCATGTTATGTTTATACTCATCTAGATCCCTCATTTATCTCTCTTTTTATTATAATGCATAATCAACTTTATATTATTTATTGGATAACTCTGAATTAATTGTTGCTTAATCTGTCTTACCTTGTAGAGGTAGAGTTTAGATATAACTATGTTATAATTAATATATAATTTAAAAACTAAAAATTAGGCAATGAATTCTTGCGTTTAACCATATATCCTACTTCAATAGGTTTTTTAAAGATAAACTTTAACAAAAATTAATATTTCAATTTTTTATATAATTTAAAATTAAAAAATAGGAATTGAACCTTGAAAATTTAAAATTATAAAATGAAGGAAAATTCTATTTTGGCTGATCTGTGTTTTCATAATGTTAAGAATATTAATTATATCAACCAATACGTATATTGTGTTTCAAATTATTGACATATATTAGAACTATTTATTATTAGTAGATATGTCTTTCCAAATCATTGATTATGATTTTGTTTAATTATTTTGTGTTTTTTTTCATCATAAAAAAATTCCCATTGAACAACATTTTTGTGTCGTCTACTAAAAATAAAACATAAAAATTCAAACTATAAATTCAAAATATAGTATAGATATATATAGAATTCTACTTTAATTGGTCCAAATAAAATCCTACTTCAATTCGGAGTTAGATAAAACATATAAATGAGTTTTGATTTGTAAATTTCCAAACATTGCAAAATTTAGGAATATTTCAATAGTCCAAAGTGATTATGATTTTGTTTAATTATTTTGTGTTTTTTTTTCATCATAAAAAAATTTCCATTGAATACCATTTTTGTGTCGTTTTGTGTATGCAATATGAAATATTAATTTTATATTTGTATTTTTGATAGTTGCACATAGGTGAAATGTTAATTTTATAGGACTCTCTTCCCAAGCATAATTAAATTTCAATTGAAGAATCATAAAAATGAGAGTTTGATTCAATTAAAATAACTAAAAATAAAACATGAAAATTGAAACTATAAATTCAAAATATAGTATAGATATATACAGAGAAAATTCTACTTTAATTGGTCCAAATAGAATTCTACGGATAATATAATTATATTTGAAAATAAAACAAAATCTCCTTTAAAAAAAAACAAATTTTATTTCGGCTAATCTGCTTTTTCATAATGTTAAGAATATTAATTATATCAACCAATATGCTTATTATCCTAATCTATTATATTTGAAAATAAAACAAATTCACCTTTCAAAAAAAATAAAATAAAACAAATTATATTTCGGCTAATCTGTGTACGGTAATTATCCTAATCTATTTATTATTAGTAGATATGTCTTTCCAAATCATTACCATATATATTGGTACAAATAGAATCCTACTTTAATAGGTTTTTTAAAGATAAACTTTAACAAAAATTAATGTTTTAATGTTTTTTATATAATTTATAAAATTAAAAATAGGGCTGAACCTTGAAACACTGAAATACTGAAACACTAAAAATTACTTAAATTCTTCACACTTTTAATAGTAGTATAGATATGTATATAAGATTGAAGAAAACAAAGCTAACAAAGATTAAAAAAAAAAAAAAAAGACAACAATTACTAGAAATTGGAAAAATTGAGGGAGAGAATGACCTCTATGGGATGGCGTAGATTGACGCGAAGACCTTCTGGGTTCACGAATTCCATCACTATAAAATCCTAAATTGAGAGAGAGTTGATGTGTCTGCATTGACAGTGAGATCGAGACACTATGAAGTAGATGATATAGAAATGACGCAGACATAGATAGGGCAAAACAATGCATACCTTAATTGAGGAGAAATTAGAGAGGCAAATATGGGTTTCAATTTTTTTAAATTTTTTTATACTAATGGAATTCGGGTTGAACCCTACCCAACCCGAAATGGGACGGGCTCAGCCCAACCTAACCTAAGCTGAGTTGGGCTCAACTTGTTTGAGCCCAAATTGACTATTTTCCAGGTTGGGCTAGGCTAGCCCGCCCAAGTTGCAGCCCTATCCAAAACAATAACTTACTTCTATGGCCATTCTGGGGCTCTTCTCAAGCAACTTAGTCCAAGTGACCTTGGATTGAGCCAACTGATCAGTAGGGGTCCATACTCCTTTAGCCATCACCCGAAGGGCTTTAGTATCACAAAAAGTGACCTGATCTGTGCAAATCGGAGACCCATTAGGGAATAGGAATTTGGGCTCCCAAGGGATAACAGAACGTGGGGGGTCCTGACCTTGTGGTGGGTCACTGGATGAAGTATCAGTAGCCTAGACCCTAGACCTCTTGTTATTTGCTTCCCCACCAGTAAAAGTACGGGTTCAGGTAGCAGGAGCACGGAGAGCTGGAGGAGGGAGATCTGTGGAAGTTGAGTCAGCTGGTACCATCGGGGGCACTGGGGGTACTGTTGAGATCAGAATTGCTTGAACTGGATTAGACCCTTTAGAGGCTTGAGTGCGTCTAGCGGAAAAAGGTGTCAGAGGTAGATTCAACAACAACGCCCAAGTTAGATATCTGTTCCAGATTCTCTGAAGACAGGAGCGTGGAAAGGATTTGACATTGTTCCAAATCTTAGTTTTCAGAAGTTCAAATTTATCCCTTATAAGACCAGGAGTCATCTCCCTCTACTCATTACCTGAGAACTTGAGCACATACTCCCCCCGGTGTAAGTCACATAATTCACAGAAGGATGTAGCCTTATGGTAAAGACGGATGGGGCCAAATTCCCTAGAGATCGGGTAGGTCGGAGAGAACGGATATAACCAGTTGCCACTAACTATCACCATTCTCTCCTTCCAACCCTTATCTGATCTCTTTTTGTCATAACATATACCTCTCCCATGAAAAGGGAAGAGGTTGTACATACCCTTACTCTCCTTAGCTTTTTTAAATAAGTAATAAAGAATGAGGTCAGCTAAGCCTAAGTTGAGACTCAAGTCCCTATTATAGAGTATGAGCATGGCAAAAACCCTGAAGTAGTTTGGGTTAAGCTGAAGGGGGTTCAACCCCAACATAAATAAAACATAGTGAAAAAAGGGATGAATGAGAAATTTCAGAATTTTGATATAAACGACAGAAAAGAGGATGTTGCCCGGTTTAATCGCTTCACTTTTTGAGAAGTCCAAATGTTTGGGGTAAGGGGCCAGATAGACGTCATCAGGTACACTAGCATCTGCCTTCAGGCGCTTAACATCTACGGTGGTTCTAGAATTTTCCTGATCGGTTATAGTTGTATGTAAATAAAAGTGTTAAAAATGAATAATAAACATGATCTAGTTTTACCTCTCAATCACAAGTACGCGAGTAGTATATAGTATAATTGGTAGAGAGGGTATTGAACCACGGAGATCAAAATTATATTTCAAACAATTGTAAAACAGAAAATTGAATTATAGGATAAACGTTGTTTTGATTGGTTTGTTTTAAAACTAATAAACATAAAATAAATAAATAAATAGTTTTTGTATTTGTGTTTGTGAATCTTGATAAAAAAAGTATAGGGTTTTGTTCCAACTACACCACTAGTCTCATAATATAGTCATTTAATCTTATTATTGCAAGAGGGCGGTACAACTTACATGAATCAGATTAGTAACGCTACAAGTAGTTGCCTAATCCCCAAAGAGAAGCAATTAAGTTTTAGTTTATAATCATTCATAATAGATTGGTCAAGACCCATTATATGCATCTACACTACAACTACTCCTAAAACATGAAATTAAAAGCATATAACTGTCATCCGTTCTTCTGACTGAATGTGTGCACCTACAAACTTATCATGCCGTTCAAGAACCATTATGTAGAAACCAATATTTAAACCCTGAATTTTTTGCCCTTAGTAAAAATATGGTTGTGTAAGATAAGTCATTGATTCAGTCTCAGCTTAAGTAAAAAATCAATAAATAAATCATTTTAGTTTATTTGTTCGGTCTCTCACTACACAATCATCATTTAAGTGCCCTTCAACTTCCCTTTTTGCAATAAAATCAATTAAAAGTCTACATTACTTGATTAAGGTTTCGTTGGAAACCCTAGATACCGACTAGCCATTCATGGAGAAAGGAGACGACATCGTTGATAAAGCCACCATCTTCATGGTTGGATAATTGGTTCTTGAGGAGAACCTCTCTAGAGAAAGACTTTTTGTATGAACGGTGATATATGATCCATGATATCATCTCTTCATGAATTCTTCATATATTTATAGGCAAAAGCTGGTGTAGATATGACATATATTTTCTTGCACTCCAAAAAGATTTGGTGTGATGACTAAGTAACAATAGTGAATGGACTAATCTGCCCTCTGATATAGTTGCATACAAAGTCAAAATTATGCAGTATCTTCGCGCACATTTTCCAATGTCGGCGTTGGTAGATCGATCGAGAATGTTCACCAATCGATTGATGGCTCCTGAATTTTAATATTTCTTTATTCTGCAATTTTGTGCTTCAACTAGTTATACTCTGCTCTACTAACTTGTACCTTGTTCTAAATTGAGTGCATTTATTCTCCAAGTATTATTTTGAATCAAGCGCATTTGTTAAAAACCCAAAATTAAATCAGATTTACATTAAGACCCCTGAAACATGCTTAAAACACACAACTCAAATAATAATATCTTATTAATAAAATAAAGAAACTAACTAAAGGTTTATTAATGCCTAAGAGGAGCGACCACAAAAGGGGTGGAAACGGATGGGTCTATAGTACCCTCATCCTTATCAGAACCCTCATCTTCAACTGGTAACTCAGGGGTGACCGAGGAGCTTGGCAGATTAAAGTGGACAGACGGAATTGTGGGTTTAGGAGTTTCTAGCTATACGGAAGAGGGGTTGCTATTAAGGGTTTCCGGATCAGTGTCAGAGGATAGAACTACTTCATCTACCAACCTAGTGTCATCACTCCCCAACATTTTACTACAGAAAGGTAGAAAAGACAAAGATGATGGAAAAAAAGATAGAAAATTGAAATTCAACAGTGAAAAACTTACACGAAAGAGAGGTGATGCAGGAAAAGTCTTTGGAATAGGTTAAAAGTTACTTTGGTAACGATCTCCGTTAAGGAAAATGCTAAATCCGGCAAGAAAAACTTGAAAATAAAACTCAGAGAAAATGAAGAAAATTCGTAGGTGAAGGATGAAGTGAAAAGGAACAAAGGGTTTTCATAGAAGCTCTATAAGAAGACCAAATGACAACGCGAAGATCAAAAGTCGTGCGTCGCCATTTCAGTCACCAAAGCACGAAAATTGAGTGAACGCGGGCCACTCATTTCAAATTCAAAATGACTGCTCTACCTTCCCATTTAATGGAGCCTACACGTCATTCCAAGCATTTCTTGTAAAACACCCACATTTATGTATATGGAACATGTATAGGATTTCGGTTATGGGCCTGATAGGGTGCATACAAGCCCATAGCCTCAGGGAACGTGCAATGGATAAAATTCATTTCAGTATATATGGGTTTTAATGCTAGGCTCGTCGCGTGAAAGCTTCTAGTAGACAAGTGGGCTGCAAGCAAAAAATCCCAACAAACAAGGGGTTTAGAGCAACCGGAGTGCACAACATTTAGCTAGCTAGCAAGCAAATTTGGCGAGTGGAGAGGTATGGAGTGCGGCTAGCCAAACGTGGCCCCCACATGCAATCTAGCAACCAGGCTCGCCAAATTTGGCGAGCCCTTTGGCGAGGCAAATTGGAGGGAATTAGGGTTGGAGAATCAGTTGGGTTATTTATTACACATCTTTATATATATATATAAACACGCCCCACATACAAAAAATTGGGGAAAATTTTGTATATACATACATGAAAATTACAAAAATTAGGACAAAATATACATACCTAAATCAAATATGAAAATCAAAGAAATTGGGGTAATTTTTTTTTCTTTTATATATAGCTCAAGAAAGTAATGATTCTAATCAAAGAAAATATAATTTTCTTTTATATATAGTTGTACAAATCTATACATAGCGATACAGATCTATAAATATATAGACAGATTAACATATACACATATTTATATAAGCAAATTAAAACAACTCTAGAAACCTATGAGAGAGAACTGACCTGATGAAGAATCGCAGGAGGTTCTCTTGTTCGGCTTTGCGAGTATATAGAGAGGGAGTGGTTGTAGAGCATCGAGAAAGTGAGCGACGAGAGTGGCTTTCTTGAGGCTTATAGACGAGCGAGTTAGGGTTCAGCCGTTGGATGCACACAACATAGCGACTCGTTTGCTAGTGAGATATAGATATCATATCATATATATATATAATAATTATATATATATATATATGGTAAATTACAGTTTTCCCTCCAATTATTTTACATTGTTTTTGTTCCACTATAAGATATAGGGAAAATTATATTAAAAAAAATGACAAATTAAAAAATATAATTGAAAATAAAGATCAATTAACAAAAAGAATTACAAAAGGACAATTTTAGGTAAAATAATTAAATTTTCGACAAGTTGGAATAATTATAGGACTAAAATACCCTCAATCGATTTTTAAAACACATGTTTAATGTTAATTAAAAAACAATAATGGGTATTACCCACTATCATGCGTTAAATCCGGATTTAATTTATTTTTTCCTTTTCCCTTTTTTTCTCTCTTCATCAACAATCCATCAAAAACCCTACACACTAAAATCGGTGGATCTCTTTCCTCTCATTCTTCCTCTCTTTGATTATCTAATAAAATATATGAATTATTATTTAGTTTTTTTAAAAAATTCATATTATTTTTTATTATTTAGCAAATATAATTATTAATAAATTAATTTTTTTTTTTATAAAATAGCTAGTCAATGCTCCTGCTCCACACCATAATTTCATTAGCCAAACAATAGTGCTAGCAATATTGGCTTACGTGGCTAGCTAAAATACCAAATAACTAGCCACATTTGGAGAGCAACACTCCGACTGCTCTTAGATGAGGATGGAAAGAGATCTATGAGATCCCATTAATCAAGGTGATGATAGACATTCTAGATGGGCCAATGCCCATCCCAATATATATATATACATGATCAATTCATAATAATGGGATCCGATTTTATTGTATATTTTTTTTCCATTTACATGTATGTATATATACAAAATTAAATGTACATAAATTATTATCAACACTTAGGGTGCGTTTGGAAAACCTATTTTTTGTATTTGTTTTCTGTCTTCAAATACAAAAACTGTTTTTGTATTTGTCTTTGTTTTTTTCAGCAAAAAACTAAAAACAAAAAAACGTTTGGATGAAAATTTGTATTGAAAAATAAAATTGTATTGGTGGCCGGCGGTGGCGGCGGCGATGGTGGTGGGTGACTGTCGGCGGGCGGAGGCGGTGGGGCCCGGCGGCGACCGGAGGTGGTGGGGGCCGACAGAGGCGACCGGTGGCGGGGGGTGGTGGTGGATGGTGGCGGAGGTGGTACCTTAAACAGTGAAAAAACTAAAAAAATAACTAAAAGTTGTATTTGGTGTTTTCACCACTTTTACACACTATTCACAGAAAACAGTTTTCTTGGAAAAAAAAAGTGAACAATAAACGCGTTTGTCAAACGTATTTTTTTTTTAACTGAGTGAACAGTAAAAAAACAAAAACTGTTTTCTCGTATCCAAACGACCCTTACTGAATCTTTTATGTGATACTTATGAAAATTTACCTCCAACAGTCTTTCTTAATTTTTTAATATTCAATTTTCAATTAATCTAGTTTGAGTTTCTTAAAATATTATTTTGAAGGGTACGTTTGGAAATCTTATTTTTTGTATTTGTTTTCTATCTTCAAATATAAAAACTATTTTTGTATTTGTCTTTATTTTTTTCAGCAAAAAACTAAAAATAAAAAAACGTTTGGATGAAAATTTGTATTGAAAAATAAAATGGTATTGGTGGGCGGCAGTGACCGGCGGCGGCGGCGGCGGTGGTGGTGGGTGACTAGCGGCGGCGGTGGCGGCGACCGGAGGTGGTGGGGGCCGGCGACGGCGACCGGTGGCGGGGGTGGTGGTGGTTGGTGGCGGCGGCGGTGGGGAGGTGGTACCTAAATAGTGAAAAAACTCAAAAAACAACTAAAAGTTGTATTTAGTATTTTCACCACTTTTACACACTATTAACAGAAAACAGTTTTCTTGGGAAAAAAAAATGAACGCGTTTGACAAACGATTTTTTTTTTTTAAACTAGTTGAACAGTAAAAAAACAAAAATTATTTTCCCGTATCCAAACCAACCCGAAATTTTAAATAAAAATCGTTCACGTGATTTTTAATAATTTTATTCAGCTTTTATCAAATCAAATTCATTTAATAAATAATTTTATGCAGCTTTTATCAAATCAAATTCATTTAATAAATAATTTTATCATAAAAAAAATATTAAATATCATCTAAAATAAAGTACTACAATATTAACACAAAAAAGAAATCTGAAATTGTGGGCCCGCAATGTGAAAAGATGGGATGCCAACACATTGACAACTTGCGGGTGGCGTGTTTAACGAGGCCACGCCACGGACAATGCTTCGACACGTGTCACCATCCCATTGGCTGGACCAAAATTGCCACCTCATACCAAACCGCCTCTGCTTAAAATAATGACAACCGACCGACACGGTGACACCCTAATTTCCACGTTATACATCAGCTGTCCATCTCCTCCCAAACAAATCAATCTCATCCGTCCAATTCTCCCAAACCTCTATAAAATCAGCGTTTCCTCCTTTAGCCATTATACCTGTATATTTGGTATTTGGTCGTATACGTCTCTGCTATGATGTTTCTAAGGTATTCATCTATATTTATGCTTTGATTATTGTTGAATTGATTTTAAAATTTTCCATTGATCTGTGCTAGATCTTAGAATATATATAGTATGATCTTATTTGATTTTGAATTATTTTCCATAGATCAGTTAGGTCTTTAGATTTGATCTCCATAGATCTGTATTTGTGTGTCTTCCTTTCCAGATCTGCTATGAGATATGCAATATGACCTTATTTGATCTTGAATTGTATTTGCGTAGATCTGTAGATCTTAGATTTGATATATATATATATATATATACATGTGTATGTGTGTTTATGTGTCTTCCTTCACGGATCTGTCATGAGACATGCAATATGACCTTATTTGATTTTGATATTGATTATCTTGCATAGATCTGTTATCCCAGATTTGATGTGTGTGTATATGTATATATGCCTACCATGACAGATCTGTAATGAAGTTTTTTTTATAGATCTCTTCATAGATCACACAAATTTGCTGTGAGATTTGACATACGACTTCAGAATTGAATCAAATATATATGAAATCATATAAATAGAGTTTGGATGTGTTTTGCTCTTTCTGTATCAATTTCAGTTTTTACGGACGGAATATGGCCAGCGTGCAAGCATCATATCAATACAGATATCACTCGTATGGGACTTGTAGAAGAATATGTATGGTATGGTGATTTAGTGAGGAAGATTAACATGAAAGGCTCACATGTAACTATGTGTAAGAGTATCGACATCATGTAAGATATATGGATTACTGAGGGATTGTTTGTGAGTAGTTGTTGTGATGCAGAGGCCTTTGCCATGTCAGGTGCGCTTGCATGGCAGGTCAACCCCATACCTAATAAAAAATTTCATTTCTTTTCCGGGGGAGATCGCACGGCCATTTTTTTGCCCGGGTTCTCCCCCATGGTGTGTGCTCGTTTATCTTGTGTCGATGTTTCATTTTATTGTTCTTGCGCCGCGCTATCAAAGCAACAATATCGTCAACATCAATATCATCAGGCATATCTCAAGGTACACATCTCTTTAGATTCGCCTTAAAAGAGTTCCAATTTAATTGTGTTTTATTACAGCACAATAACATGGTTAAAACATATATAAATTATGATGCATAATAGTTGGTTTACAAAACACCGTGATACAGTGAAACAAGTACTTTTCATATATTAAACGGTACTAACATATTTTGTTTCACACATTTGTACAGCAACAGGATTTGATACTCTCCTCATTCACATGTTTTTCACTACTAATCTAATACTTGTCGAATAAGATTTGTTACTTCTCAGATAACCATAATATTTTGTTCATATATTCTAATATTCTTATCAAGGTCCAACTACCATAAATCTTTCGTTATATTAGTTATGCATATAAATTCTGTTTTAAATCCTTTTATTTTAACATAACATAGATATGAGGCTTTGACAAAATGGTATAGAAAATTCTATCCTTATTCTATAACAAGACGCCATCCACATATTTCACCTACAATTTAATCCATGTCTAATTTTTTCATTATTTTCCAAGTTCTCGTAATCAATAAAACACATTATTTAAGATCTTATAGCAATTCTGAATTATTGAAGAAATTGATGAATGTTGTAGCACTTCATACCTAGGCAGCTGAATGAGTGGACATCCATAACACAATGGACTGCAGACATGTTTTATGGTGTCTCAAATGGTGCTTTTAAGAGATGTTTCTTTGTGGTTAAACCAACTTTATTTTGGAGTTGGCAGAGATTCGATAGCTTATTTGTGCTAATAATATTGTTTTTTTTTTTTTTTTGTGCTGTTTGGACATTTGAAGGCAATAATAATAGCTTATGCCAGCAGTGTAATTCATTCAAGGTTCAATTTTCTGCTTAATATTACTTTCTGCAATTGTTCAACATTGATATCAATTGTAAGCTGTGTAATCTAATTGATTTTTGCAAGAAATGTTGTAAGTGGTGTAAACCATTGTTGTTTAAGTTTTTTCCTCTTGGAGATTCATCTTACAGTTTCTAATGAAGAACCTTGTTCTTGGTGAGAGGGAGATTTTCGGAAAACTACACCAACTGCGGATTGCTTCACTTGTGTATTATCTTCCTCGGGAAGTTTCTGTTTGGGCTGGTATGGGATATGAGTTCTGGAGTGCGTCGGCGTATCTTATGGAGGTGATAATGTTTAATCTGTCATATCAGTTAATTTGGTTCCTTCAGTAGCATATGAACGTATTCAGTTTAATTTTTTTCCCTAATTTTTAATGTAGTTAGTCTGAAAACTTGTTTGATAATATTTTGTTAAAGTTAATTATGTTTTGAACATAATTAAGATGAGAATAGTATAATGCAGTTTGACACTGTATGTCCCTGGTTAACATAGTATGGCTGCCTTATTTTGTTATTCTGGTCTTTTTAGCGAGTGTTTTTATAGTCTGGTAGCTGTTTCTGCTTTGTTCTAGTCTTTTTGTTTTAAAAGTTTGTTTTGTTCCAGGTTTTTAAAATCTATTTTTTAGAAAATTTCTATAAAAAGGCCGATTTTGAGACCTTATTTTGGAATGTTATGAAAGTTGATTTTGGTTTCTTAGCAAGGCCGGTTTTCAGAGTATTTTATGGGGAGCTTATTGAATGAAATGGAATGTCAATTGTAAGTCATTCTTTAGTGGTAATGTTCATTCTCTATTAATAAATCCATAGAGTATATCATTTCATACCGAAACTAAAAATATTACTCCTTTGTATTTGGTGATGCTGCCAAACAATTTAATGGCAATAATTGATCTATTTAATACTTGTTGCAGTCTATTCTTGCTGACCAGAATAAACAAAGAGTCCGGTGCTTTTTATGTTAATTTATGCTAAAATGGTTTTCTATTCTTTAAAAAAAATTTAAAGAATTTTATTATAGTAGATAGAACAAAAAAAAATTGTAGGTTTGTAATAAGATACTTGATTTCAGTTTTCTTGAAGATTAAAAGATACGTAAATTTAATTGAGCAATTTTTTTGCTGGTCTGTTATTTTGGAAATTTAAATTATTTATTTTGCTTTGCAAGGATAAATAGAAGAAATTAGGTATTAACATTTGTATTTGTTATATTGCATTATAGTATGTTTTAATTTTGAAGGCATTTGAAAGATCCGTTAGCTCAATTTGGAAGAGTTTTCAGATCTTATGATTTGAAAGGATGGTGGTTCGAGTCCACCCGGATTTAAAATTGTTCATTTAATCATTACTTATTTGTAATTAGTATGCATCAGTTTATAAAAAATATATATATTGTTAAATTAGGAATTATGAAATAAATTTTGTTTGTTTAAAAAGGGGTTGATATCCTGGTTAAGTAATGGATGAAAAGTTGAAAGACTGAAAAATAAAATGGTTTAACTTAACCCGTTTGTTTTTACTTTAGTCACATCCTCTTAGGTTTGAGAATTTTCATTTATACTTTTTATTTTTTCAATTTCGCATTAGTAACACCCTCTCACCTAGGTGACATCATTCTCAAAAAAATTTGTAATACCTAAATTATCCTCAATATCTTACTCAATTTTATTATCCTATCCCTAAACTTTATTTACATATCCAAGCCCCCCACCCCAGCCACCACCTAGCCCTAGCCCCCGTCCATGTCCATGTCCATGTCCATGTCCATGTCCCCGACCACGACCACGACCACCCTGACCACACCCCCCACACAATTTATAAATACATATTGTTGGTATATCGATCAGTTTATAAAAAATATATATATTGTTAAATTAGGAATTATGAAATAAATTTTGTTTGTTTAAAAAGGGGTTGATATCCTGGTTAAGTAATGGATGAAAAGTTGAAAGACTGAAAAATAAAATGGTTTAACTAAACCCGTTTGTTTTTACTTTAGTCACATCCTCTTAGGTTTGAGAATTTTTATTTATACTTCTTATTTTTTCTTATTTTTTCAATTTCGCATTAGTAACACCCTCTCACCTAGGTGACATCATTCTCAAAAAAATTTGTAATACCTAAATTATCCTCAATATCTTACTCAATTTTATTATCCTATCCCTAAACTTTATTTACATATCCAAGCCCCCCACCCCAGCCACCACCTAGCCCTAGCCCCCGTCCATGTCCATGTCCATGTCCCCGACCACCCTGACCACACCCCCCACACAATTTATAAATACATATTGTTGGTATATCGACCGAGTTGTTTCTATGGCAATAACACTAATTGTCCACTAAAATTGTATTAATCGGTGGACCTTCCAAATGCACACTAACATAAAGTGGCCTCAAAGGTATCAGTTGGCTTTTGATTACCATTTACGAGGAAATTTATGTTAGATACAAACCCTAGGTTGGTTTTCTTAGGATTTGCTTATATTACCTTTATTTTCTATATATATAGATGTATGTATATATTAGGGCTGACAATTATGGATTAGGGGTCGTGTTCGTGTTGGGGCGAAATCATGTCGTGTCAAAAAGACTTGATTAATATACGTGTCAAATATCCTCAACCGTAACTCAACTTATGTCGTGTTCGTGTCGATCCATGTGTCGACCCATGTAATTTATTTAGCCTATTTATTATAATATTTTAAATTAAATTTGACATAATCCAACACGAAATAAACTATTTAACCTATTATCAACAAAATTAAATTAATTTTGACACGATTTAGTATTATTTTATTGATATATTTCAATTTATAACCAATTAGAGAAGAGAAAAATATAAAAATAAAGATAAATATAAATATAATCGTGTCAAATATGTCGTGTTCAGGTTATCCGTGTTGTGTTCGAGTTGATCCTTATATTCTCGTGTCGTGTTCGGGTCGATCTTTATATTCTCGTGTCGTGTTCGGGTCGATTCTTTTTAGGCCTCAACTCGGGTCGATCCTTTTTAGGCCTCAACCATAACCCTTTTAAATAGCCTCATGTTCGTGTCGCGGCTGCTGGTTGTTGTGGCGCGGCGGGTAGTGTGATGGTGGTGGTTGGGGTGTTTGGATATATGGGTATAGTTTGGATATGTTTGGATTTAAGAATTAAATTAGTTTAAGGAATGTTTGGTTTAATGATATTTTAAACATTTCATATAATAAGAGGGTGTAAATGAAGATTCTCAAATTTGGAGGGGGTGTGATTGAAGTAAAAATAAATTTGAGGTGATATAAATAAAGTTAACCCAAAATAAAATGACTAGATGACAGCTTATTCCCCCAAGAGTTTAACATCTAGAACTATAGGTGGATGTTTCACGATGAGGTGGATGTTTTGATATCTAATCCAAACGTTTAATATGTTAGGTAGGGATAATATTCAGTTCATTTATACCCGCCACTCGGGACTCTTCCTTGATCTAGATCAGTTCGAGTTCGGAAAGCTTAAGATATTGGGGAAGGATAACATTCAGTCCATTTATACCCGTTACTCGGGACTCCTACCTGATCTAAATCGGTTAGGCAGGGTAGTTGAATCGTAACAAGAGCTTTATGAGTTCCGAAAGTTTAAGATGTTGGGTAGGGATAACATTCAATCCATTTATATTTGCCGCTCGGGACTCCTCCCCGATTAAGATCGGTTAGGTGGGGTAGTTCAATCTTGACAAGAGCTTTACGAGTTTGAGGTGTTTGTTCGGGTGAGACACTTTCTCGATCCAAGTCGGTTCTGTAGGGTAGTTCAGTCGTAACAGGGGCTTTACGAGTTCGGGTGAGACATCTCGATCCAGATCGAATATGCAAAATGTTTCATTCGCAACAAGGGCTTTATGAGTTTGGGTGGAGAATAATGTCAAAGTGGGAGGCTCTTTCCCACATTTTGGTCCGTTGCCTATAATCCACTAGGTAAATAATATTACAATAATGGTGATTTAAGTAATTCTTATTTATAGGGATGAATAATTGAATTTGATGAATGAGACCTCACAAAATAAAGGTTATCTTCCCTGGTTTTGTTTGACTCGTTAAACAATTTGAATTGACCTCTTAAAATCCAAAAAATTATTACTTGGGTCCAAGTACACGATCACGGAAATGGCCAAAATGACACTTATGTATGTATGTATATAATTTATATATTGTGATGGTTATACTATTCTGTGACTGGATCAACTTATTTTTAATTTTATTCAAATTACAATCACATTCACCAAGTGTTTTATGGTGCAAATAGAGAAATGAGATGTCCATTCTTTTCCTTCAAAAAGGAAAAAGAAATGATTTTGGAGTTGTTTGAGCATTCAATCTCAACCCATTGAAAGGAAGAAAATATAAGACATTGTTTGATTTGTATTTCTAAAAATAGAAAACTGAGAATAACAAAAGAGAGTTCTATGAAAATAGACATAATTGAATTTTCTGGAAACAGTTTTAAGAAAACTCAATCAAATTATAATTTTTATTTTTCAAAAATAACAAATTATTTTTAAAAATACAAACCAAATATAGCCTAACAATTCTAATCAAAAATAAAAAATTATTTTTAAAAATACAAACCAAATATAGCCTAACAATTCTAATACTTGAACTAAACTCTTTCAGTTTATGAGCTTGGGCCTAAACATGTATAGAAGTTAAACATCACTGTTTGGAGTTTGAGATCTGAATTTGACGAGTAGAGATTAATATATATATATATATGTTGAACGCACCACCAGTGCACCACACATGTCCTCTCTATTAATTCGGTGTCACAAGTCAGACAAATTTAACATTTTCTATGTTTTATATATATATATATATATATATATATATTCAAATCTAAGAGCATCCGGCTACTCGCTAAAATGGGCTTGTTATTCCTGTCTTTAGCCACCTACGTTATAATTTTTTATTATTTAATTATGTAGTTATTCAGCCACTGGCCACTTGTTTAATTTTTAATCTGGGTAAATATCACTAACACCTCCTCAAAGATATCATAATTTTATATAGATCATTTCGATATTCACTATTCCCATTCAGACCCTCTAAAAATTGAATTTTGTCCCACAAAGACCCCCTCCGTCTCCACGCCATTAAACTGTGTCGTTAACCCCCCTGTGAATTGTCTATTTTGCCCTCAAAATGATATAAAATGATCTGCATATCCTTCTTCTTCAATTTGGACATCCCAAAACCCTAACCCTAATTTATATATAGAGAGAGATTGGAAGTGAGAAATTGGGAGAGAGATTGAAGATGAGGATTGTATATATTGTATACCCATATATACATATATATATATGCTGCTATATATACCCATATACCCATATATATACCCGTGTATATATATATAGTTGTTATATATAGCACCTATATACCCGTATATATATATAGATGCTGCTATATATATGTATAGATCTATATATATATATGTGTGTGTCTGTGTGGCAGTGTGTGTGTGTGTGTGTGTGAGAGAGAGAATTAAATAATTTTTTTTTTAATTTTATATTTATTTTCGAATTTAGTATTTTTTTTAAATTTAATATATATAAATTTTGAATTTTATATTTATTTTCAAATTTTATAATTTTTTATGTTTTTTTGAATTTTATAATTATTTTCGAAATTTAATATATATTATTTGAATTTTATATGGTTTTTTTAATTTTATATATTTGTCTTGAATTTAATATGTTTTTTTTAAAAAAATTCAAAAAATATATATATTTTTTATTTTTTATTTATTTTCGATTTTATAATTTTTTTTGAAATTTAATATATATTTTTGAATTTTATATGTTTTTTTTAAAAATTTTATATATATGTTTCAAAACTTTTATGTTTTTTGCGATTTTTATATTTATTTTAAAATTTTAATATGTTTTTTTTGAAAAAAAAATAATTTCGAAATTTATATATATTTTTAATATTATATTTATATTCGAAATTTATAATATTTTTCAAATTTTATATATATTTTGAAAATTTAATACAATTTTTTTTGAATTATAAATATTTCTTTCAAATTTTATATATTATTTTTGAACTTTATAATTTAGGTATGTTTTTTGAAATTTAAATATTTTTTTGAATCTAAATATTTTTCCCCTTTTTATATATATTTTTTCTAAATTTTTATATATTTTCAGATTTTAATATAATTTTTCAAATTTTTTTTTTTGAATTTTATATTTTTTTTGCATTTTCAGATTTTATATAATTTTTTTGAATTTTAAATATTTCTTTCAAATTTTATATATTATTTTTGAATTTTATAATTTATATGTTTTTTCAAATTTTATATATATTTTTCTAATATATATATATATATATTTTCGTAATATATATATTTTTTCGTTATATATATATATATATATATATATATATATATATTTTGGGCATATGGGTAATTTCACACTTTATATATTACCCTAATGTAATAAGTGAAACCTCAGGGATGCTACTGCAATTTACACTTTTTTTAAATATATATCGAAGGGCAAATTAGTAATTTCATAATAAAGTCAGTAAACCTAACGGTCGTCTGTCAGAGGGGGTCTGTGTGAAAATACTCAATATCGATAGGGTCCGTGTGGGATTAAGATCTCTTTGAAATGTCGGTAAAAATATTTATTTTGAGATAGCTATATGATGTGGTCCCAACTCATGTATGTATATAGGAATACATAGATGAGAGAGGAAAGACATGTGGTCCCAATCATTTCTTTATTTTATTTTCTCTCTTCTCATCATAAAAATATGAATTCTTTCTCCTCCTCTCTTAGGATTCCTTCCCTTTTGCCAAATGGCTCGCGGGAGCAATCGCAAAATGTGGCGAGTGGCTTAGCGAGGTATCATGAGGAGTCTGCCTTGAGTGCATATGTGATTAAAAAAATACAACAAAATTATAATCAACGACAACCTTCTTCGCAGAAAAATTAGCAAAACATTTTTACTGTATTTTTTATTTGTTGCATTTAATTAAATGTAGCAAAGATATTTTGCTAATTTTTCTACGAAAGATACTGCAACTGATTATAATTTTTTTGCATTTTTTTTTTATTGTTGCAGCACTCAGGACATATGATCCAAATCTATCAGGAGGGTCCTACATTTAGCCAGTCTCATATCATATACTTCCACTTGCTATACCCCTTTCCAACTCCAGACCAGGTGCTCTAACATCTACAAGTACACATTCAACAATGGAGGCATTATCAAATGTGTCGTCTATCATAAACCTTTTTACATTGAGGTCTTGGTCCTCGGCATTTTTTCCTTTAAAAGCCTTTTTAATTTCCTCGTCTTTCTTGATAAATTTATAGTGATAATTTTTGGCATTTTGAGTCCAACGAGTTTGATGAACATTTTTAATCTTTTAAGGTTCTTATTGGGGTTTTCTCGATGGTCTTGAACACCATTGACAATGGTTAGTTTAGGGTCGGTTTGAGAACATGGAATTGGAGCTTTGGAATTCTAATTCTAAATTTATTATTTGGATGTAATAAAATACTTTGTCTTGGAAATGAAATGCAATTCGAAGGAAACTAATTTCACAACTTGAATTTCACAAGGTGAAGTTGTGATTTTCTAATTTCACATATTCTCCAAACTTTGACACACTAAATACTTTTTATCTAATAACAAATTTTTCACAATCACAAACATACATACGTACAAGCACATACCTATGTGATGGTGAGTGGGGGCGGTGACCCCCACTGAAACTTTTTTTTTTTACATAATTTACCTTAATATTTGAAATATTTAGCATTTAGCCCCCACTGAATTTTTCTTAAAATAGCCTAAAGCCTCCACTGAAATTTTTTTTTCTTACATTACTTCCCCTAAAATCAAGGATATTGAGATTTTGCCCCCATTCACCAAAATGTCTAGGTCAGTGTCTGCATACATATATATACACAAATACCAATATATATACATATGTCTATATATATACACTTATATATATACGCATTTGTATATACACACTTATATATAAAAATATATATACATATGCATATACATATACACTCATAAACGCATATACACACACACACACATATACACATCCACATACATGCATGTATATACACATAGACATATGCATATACACACATACATACATATATATATATTCATACCTATACTTATATACTTATATACTTGTATACTTATATCTATATATATATTTATCTATATTATCTAATTTAATTTTAAAGTTATGATCTTTTATATTTAATGTATTTGGAATTGCATTTATGGAATTGAAATACCATAACATTCCAATTCCAATGCAATTCCAATTCAATTCCAAATTTGTGCAACCAAACGGACCCTTATTGAAATTTGGATTCTCTTCAGTCAAATCTTTCTCCAGATATTCGTGAATGTTAGTTTAGGAGTTTAAAAAAATTTAAATCAACATTTATGTATGTTATAATTAGAAGTATGTTCTTACACAATTTGAAATGTGATGGAGTTAAATTTTTTTTTAATAACGGGAATATTTTTAAACTCTTAGATTGTGGTTCACAGATATTTGAAGAAAAATCTGGGTGGAGATGATCTTTGTTTATTATGTGTGTGAGACAGAAAGGGGACGTATTCAGTACATATAAAACATGAGGGGTTCTAATTAGAATATTGCCTTAAATAAAGGGAATACAATTGGAGTTTACATGGGTATAGAGTTAAAAATGTGAATATAGTGTAGTTACCTAAGTTGCCGCAATGAACAACCCCTAAATTGGAGAATTTTATGGGAAGCTCGACTTAAAAAACAAAGGAAACATCGAAGAATCTTGTAGTTAGAGTTAAATGAACAAAATATACTTCTAATAAAATTCCTGTGTTCGATTTTTCATTCGTCATGATATACAAATGATACAAATTGTAAATCTACGGTTAAATAATTATAATGACTGACTTAAGATGATATAAGGGCGGGAGACTTGGTAGGATTAAGGATTGAGTATGCTCTGATGCCTTATTATAACATCATACTTTTCGGTCTAAATTAGGGGTGGTAATTTGAGGACACGGGTGGTTCATGTCGGGTTGAGATATAGTAATCTATTAAATGGGGCGTGTTGAAAAAGATTTGATTAATATGTGTGTCAAATATGTTCAACATTAACCCAACTCATTATTTAAACATGTAATCCGACCCAATCCATATAACCAGTTTAATAATTAGGTAGTTTTGGATTATATACAACATGAATTGTTTAACTTATTTATTAGAAATATTAAATTAAATTTGATAGGACCGAACACAAAATGAACTGTTTAACTTGTTTATCATCCAAATTAAATTGAATTTGATATGATCCAATTATAATCTTTTGATATATTTCAACCCATGACCAATTAGAGAAAAAGAAAAAAAAAATCTAAATATAAATATAAACATAATCACTTCAAACCCCCAAATTTGACCCATAACCGACACTAATATTTTCATAACGTGTTGATGTCGACCCTAATACAACTTGAATCCATTTATGTTGAACCTAATTTTTTTAATTCATATCGTGTCTCAATTTACCAACTAAAAACATAAACTAATTTTTTTTTTTAATTTATATCCAAAATCATACGCTCATCCCGATCCGGACAGGAATTCTTAGCAGTAAGTTATACTACATATAATTGTGCGTCCTTCAGACGTTAGATATTTTAGAGCTGACAGAAGCAAATGGAAAAATACAGTTAGAGCATCCAGGTCCATACATAATAGTCATGGTGGGACCAATAAAAATCAGGTCAGATACGCTGATTATTGGAGTCCGTACCCAACTTTCTCTCATTTTTCCTTTCCCTACATAAATGTTGAAAATCACACTTTAACAATCTTTCTCTCTCTCTGGTTTGGTAGCAGAACAAATCTCATTAATCTAAAACAACGACCTTTCATTCCTCTCTCTCTCCAACTTCATTGATGCTCTAAAAATCCAAAATTACCACAATATAGACAGAGTTACATCTACTTTCTCTTCAGCCAGGTATGTATGTACAATTGTTGGCATGTTCTCTTCATGTTTCTGTATATATTTGTACTATTTTCACTTTCATTGTATACATGTGACTAAATAGCTATAGATCTATAACTGAAATAGTGAAATATTTGGATTCATATATATACAAGATCTTAGCTTTAATGACTTTCTATCAAAGTTCTGTTCAGATCTGTAAAGTCAATAAATTTTCTGAGTACTAATTTATTAATGCTGCCTTGGTTTATGTGTCTAATCAAGATTATTTATTTATTTATTTGTTTGTTTTTAATTTTATTTTAACCCAAATTGGATTTCTTTTTGATATAATAAATCTGGGTGGTTCTCGTTTCAGTTGACTTTATTGGTCCACTTTGGTTGATATAGCAAATGTTTTAAAGGTGTGAGTGATATCTTTATTATGATCACAGTCTTCTATGGTTAATGATTAATTTGTGCTCTTACTCAACTAATAGATTTAAGGGTGTATAAGTTTAATTTAATTTTAGGGTTTGAGGAGAAAATGAAAATTTTGTCCAAAAAAGGCTATTGCAGCTAGGGCGGCAAACGATCCAAGTGCTCGATGAGCAACTCGAACTCGTCTCAGATAAAAACTCTGCTCGCGTTCGTTTATTTAATATGTGAACTAAGCTTGAACAATTTTTTCAAGCTCACTACATAAATGAACCAAACTCAAACAAGTGTGAGCTCGGCTCGAAAATGTTCGCGAACAAAGCTCGTGAACGTGCTCGTGAATAAGGCTTGTTAAAAGCTCACTTATAAATATCTATATGTATTATAAGTTATTATATTATGTAATATATAATATGAAATTTTAATATATCTAAAGCTTAATTTACTTTACACAAGTTTAATCTCATATAAGACAAAATCCTCCTCCAACAAACATATTAAGTAAAATATTATTATATTAAAAATTATCAAAAATCCTAATATCTAATAAATAACTCAATCTATGTGACTATTGGGAAGAGTAATATATGCTACAACCGAACCAAGTCGTTCGTGATCAAGCTCGAACTCGACTCGCTAAAACTAGCGCTTGGCTTGGGCTCGTTTGTTTAACAAATGAACCAAGCTTGAACACAATTTTTAGGCTCGTTTAATAAATAAACAACCATGAACATTACAAAGCTCGGTTTGGCTTGACTTATTTGCAACCCCCTAATTGCAGCAATGTCGGTTTGACTCGACTTATTTGCAACCCTAATTGTAGCAATGTTGTCCATTATCTCTCTGTATTTATTTGAGAGGTGTGTGTGTGTGTGATTGAATGCATTTGTATGTATAATTTTATGTAACTCACCGGTGAACAAGAAATTCATACACACTGAACATATGGATAGTTGGATGTAATTGGTGTGAATAAACCAAGTTCCATAATTTTTTTTATAGTAATCACTTCCAACGGTCATTGTACTCGGTGTGTGCGTGTTTTCGAGAACATTTTTGTGTACATGCCTATATCCATGTTTGTATGTGTGATTAGTTCAATGGTAACGTTGCTCCATTGTGACAATTGGTCTCGGATATTAAACAAGGAAACAACCCCGGCATTCCTGAAACTAAGCAGTCTTGGAACTTGTTCACGTTTGATAACTATCTAGTTCGCCCCTCTCCATAAGTAGAGGCAAAACACTAGCACTCCAAGCTCTTGGTATATGTCCGGTTCTCCATCAAGCTTAGATTATGATAATTATGGGGTATGTTTTAATAACTCGTTTCACGCAGAAGTTCACTGTCAATAACCTGTATTTTGAAGAGTGACTTATGAAAATAACCATCCAAGATGGCATAATTCGGTATTATTGCTTCTTCTTGGACTGGTATTGAGGTTCTAGTCAATGCACGAGGGCTTACAAACTCGGATTTAGCCGTTTATTGAGCTTTAGATTTGGAGTTAGAAATCATTGTTTTGTGTAACTGAACTCTTTCAGCATTAAGGTGCACTAATATTTTTCTTGTACAAACATGTATATTCTTGCTTCTAATGATTTTATTAGTTAGCTCAGACAACATTGCATTCTCAAGATCTTCCTGTTAAATTTTCATGGAAAGTAAAAGGGAAATGACAATTTCATGCTGTTAAATCATATCACAAAATAAATTTAGGAAGATACCTAAATGGTTCTTATTATTGTATCAATTCTTAATTTCCTCCCTTTTATTCCTATATAAGACGATGATCGTTGTGTGGAGCAAAATTCTTGCTGGTACTACAAGGACTAAAACAAAGAAACGATAATTTGAGATTGTTTGGAAACATAGCGTTCTAGTTAACTCTACATGTTCGGAAAATCTGACCGGCCTATTTTCATGTCTTAATTGGGCTCTTTAGGAGTTTGCACACACAAGACTAATATATACACCATCATTACCCTAATGAGGACTTGGCCCTCAACATCTGATACGGGAAGGGCAAGTCATACTACTTGAGCTAAAGCTTTGATAGTTGTATGATACTAAATTGAAGAAGTTAATTGTTGGTATATTTACATATCAAGACATGTTATTATGTTAATTGGTTGTATATGTAAATTTGTTGGTTGATGACGTCCGAATTCGATTCACATTAACAATCTATTGGCCCTCAACATCTGATACGGGAAGGGCAAGTCATACTACTTGAGCTAAAGCTTTGATAGTTGTATGATACTAAATTGAAGAAGTTAATTGTTGGTATATTTACATATCAAGACATGTTATTATGTTAATTGGTTGTATATGTAAATTTGTTGGTTGATGACGTCCGAATTCGATTCACATTAACAATCTATATTACCCCTTCGATTTTTTTTTTCTTTTTGTCTTTTACATCCAATAAGATTCTGTTAGAAAAATAAGCGTCAGAACTTCATTGGATGTCTCTTACCTTTTTAATGTACACTGTTCCTAAATCTTTACTCCAATGGACATATGCTTAATTCAACTAGTTTGCTACGTCGTCGTCCTTTAGCTCTCTCCTAGTAGTTTTTTTTTTTACCGTACTTGATGGGTTATACTATATATATATATAGTTTCTTAAATTATTTAATCTTGAAGAGTAATCAGTATGACCCAAAATGGAGTGTCTTGCAACTTTTTAAATGACAGTTTTTTAGAATATTCACTGGTTAAGTCTTTTATTTTCTCCAATGTAACAGTTGCCATGTTTCGGATATGGCAATCACAAAATGATGATGAGGGTGATTCTTCACAACAGGTTCAGAAGGTAATGAGAAGCTTGAATTGTCGCATTACTAGGCAGGAATCCGTTCAATATATACATGTCTATATTTCAACATACACGATATCACAAAAGTTATGCACTTTGAATACTTGTTCTACGAGCAGATCAAGGAACTCAGGACTGCTCTTGGACCCTTATCCGGACGCTGCTTGCTGTTTTGCACTGATGCATGCCTGAGGAGATACTTGGTAGCTCGGAACTGGAACATTGGAAAATCAAAGAAAATGTTGGAAGAGACACTCAAGTGGAGATCAACTTATAAGCCAGAGGAAATCCGCTGGGTAAGCTAGTAAACGATTTGCACCCATTAGAAATATTGATGTTTATTACTGTTTGGAAAGAAATGCTATAAACTTAGTAATGATTCAATAACAAGAATATTATGTTATTCTGTTTATAGAGCTCTAATTATGTACTATGACCAGACCTCTAAACTGTTATTCATACAAACAATAATAATGCATGCCAAATTAGCATATAATGAATTTGCAGGATACATGAAAACCCCCTAACAATCCTTCTTAGAAATCATTTTAGTGGTGTTTGGATGATTATAAAAAACTCGTGTAACTGATGCTTTTGTTTGTTGCCACATTCAAGTAGTTTGTGATGTCAAACTGGCGTAGAAGGTCGTTCTCCTTTCTTTTCTTTCCCCCTTGGTATAATTCCCCTTCAATAAGTTGCATTTTAAAAATGTGACATGAATGTCATATATTGTTGCCAAAATGAATGCATGAGCAGCTTCGGAACAAAGAAATGGCCTCTATATAGTTTTCTACTACACAACAATACCTGAAACTTGAAGCATATTTCGGACACTCTTGTAATATATATCATAATTGTTCTTGAGCTTTTTCATATTAAAGTATGTGCATGACAATTTTTTGCGCCCATCGCACCTCCTATATGAATTTGGACTTCTTACTTATCTGTTCAAAACTCAACCAAGTAGTCTAGGTTGAATAGTTGATATACAAAGTGTCTTATGATTACTATATAGCATCTGCTGAATTTTTTTCATGATTAAATTAAGTTGCTAAGAATGTTAGAAACTTCGACCTTTTTAAAGTATTTATTTTTAACTTCTGTTCTTTAGCTTTGCATTTGCATCTTGGTTCACCGAGTTTTCATCACCCTGTATTGGGTATAATATTTTTGTCTGCGGTGTCAGTACTATATGCTTCCAATGGTGTAGAATTTTGTTTGGACCAATCTTTGTCAGTCTAATATGTATCCCATATCTTAAACCTTTCGTTTAACAGCAGTCAATGCTTGATGCATCGTCGCTTGCAGAATAGCTTAAGTTGACATAATATTCTGAATTGTGAGAATTCAATTCAAACTGTAACATCCCTTTAGCAGTAAAATTATCTTCTGTTTTACTTTTCAAAAAAAAAAAAAATCATCTTCTGTTTTTCTTTTCCCTCTTTCTTGTCCTTGCTGTCACATTTCTATTACCTATATCACGGTTCTCGCATCCAGTATCTAATACTTTTATTTATGGACTCATGATTCGGTAAAAAATTTAATCCTCCTCTCTAATAATGCACAACTTGTTCTGTTATCAGAACGAAGTAGCACATGAAGGTGAGACTGGCAAAGTGTCACGAGCAAGTTTTCATGATCGACTCGGGAGGTCTGTCCTTATAATGAGACCAGGAATGCAGGTTTGTGCTTTGACTTTCTCTCGTTGTCGACATTATGCTAAGTCCTTCACACAAAAAAGATAGAAATTGTTCACGATACAATCAACCTTTTAGCTTGTGTAATTTTACCCATTGCTTTATCTTTTGGTTGCAGAACACAACATCAGCTGAAAATAATATCCGCCACCTAGTCTATCTCGTCGAGAATGCCATCCTTAACCTCCCCGAGGGTCAAGAACAAATGTCATGGTTGATAGACTTCACCGGATGGTCATTGAGCACTAACATCCCCATTAAAACAACCCGAGACATCGCTTACATTCTACAGAATCACTACCCTGAGAGACTCTCCATAATCGTCCTATACAATCCACCAAGAATTTTCCAGGGCTTTTGGAAGGTGTGAGCTCCTGCCCTTATCCTTGTCTATTAGTTGCATTGAAATAATGAAATATGAGTCGTAAATCTTATCGGCTCCACAGACTACATATAATATTTTGTTTTTCCTGTGAGATTAATTTTCCTTAACTTGTTCTATTGTTTTTTATTATTTTTTCTTTTCTTAAATAACCTTGGAAGTGGTTCTTGCTCTCCTTCTGCTGTGATTTACTTCTAAAATCTAAGTAATCATACGAAAATATTTATCGTCTTCGTGTGCTGAATGTATATATCTTGATAAATATTCAACTGCCACTAGATACTGGTTACCTGGTTTTTTCTTCCATTTTTTTCATATTCTCTCCCTATCCTCCAATTGAGCCCTAGATTTAAGATTGAAGAGGGGGAATGTACCATGACTATGAATTGTTGCAGGTCTATTGACCATATTTTGAGCACTATATACACATCTATATATATATATATATGCATATTAATGTTAAGCTTACCATGCTTTGAATTCTACAGGTTGTGAAGTATTTCCTGGATCCAAAAACATGTGAGAAGATAAAGTTTGTGTACCCCAATAACAAAGCAAGTGGGGAGATCATGAAGTCCTTTTTTGAGGTTGAAAACCTTCCAAGTGAGTTTGGAGGAAAAGGCAGTTTGAAATATGACCATGAAGACTTTTCCAGATTGATGGCTCTGGATGATGTCAAAACTGCTAAATTCTGGGGTCTTGATAACAAGCCCTTCCATGTTAGGAATGGCTATGTTGGAGCAGAGGTTGCTCCTGAGCCTGTGAGTCTTGCACTACCTGCAAACTGACACAAAATGCTCACAAGTAGGTAGGTTAAAAAGTTGGGAAATAAATTTCCTCTTTTTTTTTTTTTCAAAAAAAAAATTGTTCTCATTTCAATAACTACTTTCCCATCGGATAAGGCTTCTATTCCCAAAGAATTATAACAGTCGATAGAGATCAAATCTCATATTAACATGCTGGGGTTAATATGTCTATTGTTGAGATGAATATGTAAAAAAGGAGATATTTTTCTTCGTCTATTATTCAATAACACATTGTTTGGATGTAACATAATACTTTGTTCTTGGAGTTAAAATGCAATTCCAAGGACACCAATTACACAATTTGAATTTCACTAGGAGAAATTGTGATTTTCAATTTCACATATTGTAGATACAATATTTGCACAACACAAAAAAAAGGATTCTTTCTCATTACTTTTCATTGAATTATATACATTTTTCTAATGGGTCTTTGGCCCATTAGGGCAACACTTTCAACTTTACATAATATATTCCTTTACACGTCAGCTATGTAGGTCCTATATCATGACTTGCCTTGAGCTTATGGGCCTTCGAGTTCCTTCAAAAATGCTCTTCGGGTCGGGGCATGATACTTCTCGGACCACGGGGCTGATGTATCGGTCGGGTTATGACATGGGCACAATGGTCGGGTCACAATCTCGGACCATTCCTGGATCGCTCCGGTCGGGACGGGCTTTTTCATGGGCCGGGAAAACTCACATGTACACATATTCTCCAAATCTTAATTCACTAAATACTCTTGTTAAAATAGGAAACAAATATTCAGCATTATTCCTTGCTGATTATTTGATTTATTGCATTGATTTTGTTTACATGTATAGCTTCCTGATTGTAGGATGAATTAACTGTGATTATTTTCTTTCCTAGTTCATTAGGGATAATCTTGTATATATGCTAGCCTTGTATCATAATTATACATATAAAAAAAATACATAAAAGATTTGCTCTCCAATTTTCTTCTTCTTCCTTCTCACAAATTTTTATGGTATCAGAGCCTTAAGTTCTATACATATCTTCCGCTACACTAGAGAGAGAAAAAGAGGAAATCGTTTTTACCAAGAAGATGACAGAGAAAATTGTAGATAACATGGATTCCTTCACCATTCACCACTCGGATCATCTGGGTCTCGTTTTGGTTTCCAAAACACTTGAAGGAGACAACTATGGGCAATGGAGTCGCGCCATGCGAATAACTCTAAGTGCCAAAAACAAAATCGGATTCATCGACGGGACGATACAAGCACCGCCACAAACCGACTCCAAATTTTCGGTGTGACAATGATGCAATCACATGGTATTATCTTGGATCTTGAATTCGGTTCAATCTAATATTGCAGGAAGTGTTATTTATGCAAAAACTGCGAGCGAGGTGTGGAACGATTTGAAAGATAGGTTTCCACAAGGGAATAATTCCCGAATCTATCAAATCCAACAAGAGATTGCAGAGCAACGACTGGGACAATAATCTATTTCCGCCTACTACACAAAGATAAAGTCACTTTGGGATGAGTTGGCTTCTTATCATGATCCAATTTCTTACAATTGTGGAGGTCTAAAAAGTCTTGCTGAACGTGACGAGAAAGAAATGGTCATGCAGTTCTTGATGGGACTTAATGATTCGTATGCTACCGTGCGGGGTTCAATTCTCATGATGACCCCTCTCCCAGATACATGCAAGGCCCATGCCTTGGTGCTTCAACAAGAAAGACAAACTGAAGTTGTTGCACGACGTGAGATTACAGGTTATGCTGCGATGCAATCCTCTAAAAATCAGCAAGGCTTGTATTTAAGTTCTTTTATTCCATCAGAGACCGGTCGATCGTTGGAGAAGGAGCAGACGATCACTACTGGAAAAAAGAAGAATTGTTCTTTTTGTGGAAAAGACTACCACACGGTTGATCGCTGTTATTATATTCACAGTTTTCCGCCAGGGCATAAACTTCATAGCAAAGATGTGAAGCCTAAAGGAAAAAGACCCACTGCCAACAATTTAACAACATACGAGAACTCCGAGGCACAAAGACCCATCAACACTACTCTAACTCCTGAATAGTACAACCAACTTATGGCTTTACTTCGGAAAGAAACTGGTAATACACCACCTTTTGCGAACACTACAGGTACTCATTCACCTTTTTGCTGTAAAATTGAATCGTCGTCGATTGTTGAATGGATTATAGATAGTGGGGCTACAGATCATATTTCCAACACCTTGCCAACATTCAATAAGACAACTCCTAAATATGATTTTGTTCAGTTACCGAATGGTGGTCAAGCAAATATTGAATCTGTCGAGTCAACCAAGTTGTCTGATAGCATTACTCTAAATGATATACTTTATGTCCCAAAATTTAGAGTTAATTTATTATCAGTTGGCAAACTTACTCAAGCATTGGGTTGTAGTGTGACTTTTTATCCTGATTTTTGCATGGTGCAGGACATGGCTACGAAGAAGACGATTGGTCTGGGCAAGCAACTTAATGGTTTATACTATTTCGAATCAAGTCATCATCCACATCTCGCCCATCACATCAACTGTAGACCAAATCTTTGGCATCAACAGTTGGGACACCCATCTACCGCACCACTTCAGGCACTTTCCAAGAGCAACCCAAAAATTTATTTTGATTCTAAATTTTTTTGTGATATTTTTCCTTTAGCCAAACAGACTCGTTTATCTTTTCCTACTAGTTCCATATCTACTACTGCACGTTTTGATTTAATTCATTGTGATATTTGTGGACATCATAGAGTTAATTCTACTTTGGGAGCTCGTTATTTCTTGACAATTGTTGATGATTATTCTCGTTACACTTGGATTCATCTTATGTGTTTTAAATCTGAAACGCAAACATTGCTTAAATCATTTTTTTCATGGGCTAAAACTCAATTTAACTGTAGGATTAAGGCTTTACGATCCGATAATGGAAAATAATTTTTATCATTACAATTTTTTTTTCAAGAAAATGGTACCTTCCTTCAACACTCTTGCACATCTACACCTCAATAAAATGGAGTCGTAGAACGTAAACATAGACATCTTTTAAATGTGGGTTGCTCACTTCGATTTCAAGCCAACTTACCCTTACACTTTTGGGGGGAGAGTGTACAAACAACCTGCTACTTGATAAACCGTTTAACAACACCCATTTTATCCTATCAAACACTTTATCATCGCCTTCACAACAAATCACCCACATATTCCCATCTTCGCACTATTGGTTGCCTATGTTATACTACTAACCTTACTCCCCACCATAAATTCGATGCTCGAGCTTGCAAATGTATTTTTCTTGGCTATCATCATGGACAAAAAGGGTATCGTGTTTATGATATGAACTCTCAAAAATTATCTATCTCTCGTGATGTTGTATTCCATGAAACCATTTTTCCATACACCACCATACTCCACAATGATCTAAACGATCAAAATGACATTCCAACCTTACCTTTACCCTTAAAAACCCACATTGAAACACCTAACATCCCTGATATCGCTGCACCTAACACCTCACACCAAGGCGCTGCCAAACCTGCCATTGACAACTTCCACACAGACTTGACCGTCGTGACACCCACTTTACCACGCCATGGCACCACCTCTTTTGCAATGATTCTGCAACAGAACCATCATCACCCCCAGACGATCCTCTCACATTACCCGACTTCCTTCTCATTTTCGGGATTATAAGGTAAACCATTCCAGTCTTCTTGCTTCAGGCTCATCCTCTTATGTCATGTACAACACTCGCCACCCAATATCAAGGTATGTTTCATACTCCAATCTTTCTATTGCTCATAAGACATTTATCCACACTGTGTCTCACTTGGTTGAACCATAAACATATGAGCAGGCTTGTCAAGATCCTAAATTGGTTACTGCCATGAATGATGAGATTTCTGCCCTTGAAACAAATCGCACATGGAACTTGGTCTCGTTGCCTCCTGGCCATCATCCCATTGGTTGTAAATGAGTGTACAAGATCAAATATAATTCTAATAGATCCATTGAAATATATAAAGCCCGTCTTGTGGCCAAGGGATTTACACAACGATAAGGGATTGATTACACTGAAACATTTGCTCCGGTGGCTAAACTTACAACTTTTCGATGTCTGTTAGCCATTGTTTCTATTCGTAATTGGTCTCTTCATCAAATGGACGTTCAAAATGCATTTCTTCATGGATATTTAACATAAGAAGTATATATGAGTCATCCACCTAGCTTTCGTCGACAGGGGGAACAACACTTGGTTTGTCGACTCCGTAAATCTCTATACGTACTGAAACAAGCTTCACGCAGTTGGTTTCAGAAGTTTCTTTCTACAATTCAGAAGTTTGGTTTCCGACAGTCACGGGCAGATTATTCCCTATTTACCAAGGTCAGTGATGGTTTTTTTACTGTTATACTTCTCTATGTTGACGACATGATCATCACAGGAAATAATGAGAAGGCAATTCAGAACGTGAAGGATTTTTTGGGTAGCTGTTTTTGGATTAAGGATCTTGGGTTCTTGAAGTATTTTCTTGGGATTGAAGTAGCTCGCTCTAAGACAAGAATTTCCATCAGTCAACGAAAGTATACACTTGACATACTTGAGGAAGCTGGTTTATTAGGTGTTAAGCCTGCAAAATTCCCCATAGAACATAACCTAAAACTTGCTTCGAATAAAGGGGAGTTACTTAATGATCCGACATACTATCGAAGGTTGATTGGAAAATTAATTTACCTTACCATCACAAGACCGGATATCACATACTCAGTCAATACGCTTAGCCAATTCATGCAACAACCCAGGAAACCATATCTTGAAGTTGTTCACCGTGTGCTACGCTAGTTGAAAAATGCTCTGGGTCAGGGTCTCTTATTTTCTTCACATGGCAAGCTACAATTGATAGGTTTTTGTGATGCAGATTGGGGAGGTTGTTTAGATACACGGCGGTCTGTCACAGGTTATTGCGTATTTCTTGGGAACTCACTTATTTCATGGAAAAGTAAGAAGCAAGTCACAGTATCTCGATCTTCAGTCGAGTCTGAGTATAGGTCCATGGCATTGATCACATGCGAAATAACTTGGCTACGGTATTTATTGCAAGATTTTCAGGTATCTCATCCAGAACCAGCTCGACTTTTCTGCGATAATCAGACAACAATCTACATCTCGGCCAATCCTGTTTTTCATGAGAGAACAAAACATATTGAGATAGATTGTCATACAGTTCGTGAGCAAATACAGAAAGGAGAACTCATAACTATTTTTATAGAAAACGCGAAACAAGTTGCTAATTTATTCACTAAGCCATTGGGACAAGTCGTTTTTCATACATTGCTTGGCAAGTTGGGAGTTCTTGATATCCACTCTCCAACTTGAGGGGGACTGTTAAAATAGGAAACAAATATTCAACATTATTCCTTGCTGATTATTTAATTTATTGCATTGATTTTGTTTACATGTATAGCTTCTTGATTGTAGGATGAATTAGCTGTGATTATTTTCTTTCCTAGTTCATTAGGGATAATCTTGTATATAGAAAAAGAATCAACTTTTCAGAATTATACATACAAAAAGAATACAGAAAAGATTTGCTCTCCAATTTTCTTCTTCTTCTTTCTCACAAATTTTCAACTCTCTATTTAACAATCAACTTTTCAGAATCATAAACATACATACATATATATACACAAATACCAATAAATATATGAGTTAATTTCAGTAAACCCCACTGTGGTTTAAAAAAAAAATTACTTTGCCCCCTCTTATACAGAAACCCCCTCTTCACTTATCAAATTATATCGGTTTGCCCTATTTCTTATAATTTTGGACCAAAATACTCTTGGAATTTAATAAAAAAGATTATATGTTTTTTTGAATTTTTAATTTTGTTTTATGAATTTTATATTTTTTTTACGAATTATATATATATTTATTTCTAATTTTATAGGGTCCCCCCCCCCCCTCGAATTTTATATGTTTTCTTTGAATTTTATATATATTTTTTGAAGTTTATATATCTTTTTCGAATTTTATATGTTTTTATCGAATTTTATATATATATTTTTTATTTTTATATTTTTTTGAATTTTAATATTTTTTTATTAAATCGTAGGGGTATTTTGGTCCAAAATTATAAAGAATGGGGCAAACTGATACAATTTGATAAGTGCGAGGGGGTTTTCTGTATAGAAAGGGGGTAAAGTTATTTTTTTTGAAACCGCTAAGGGGTTTACTGAAATTAACTCTTTCTATATATACACCTATATATATACGCAATTATATACACATGCTTATATATTAAAATATGTACACACATATATATACGTATACATATATATCTACTCATAAACGCATATATATATATATATATAAATATGAATACACATACACACAAATATATAGCCACACACACATAAATACATATATACACATCCACATACATGCATGCATATACAAAAATACTGCCTCCGTCCCGGAATAGTTGTTTAATTTGGATTTTTTAACATTTTATTGATGTAAGTTGATTAGTGTGCAATTTCTAATTTTGTCCTTAATGATATAATATTATAATGTGATTCAGTATTTGTTTAAAGTTAGTGGAAGAAGGGTAGTTGGAGAAAGTGAGATATTAAATTGCATTAGAATTCGAACTGGACAAGTAAAGTTGTAATAGTGGACAACTAATATGAGACATATGTGGTATATATGCATATATACACATACATGCACACGTATATATATTTATACATATATATATTTATCTATATTGTCTAATTAAATTTTAAAGTTATGATATTTTACATTCAAATTGGGTTAGGTTTGTGATTGAATTCTAATTACACTTGAATTTGTAATTGGAATTGCATTTGTGGAATTGAAATACCATGACATTCTAATTCCAATGCAATTTCAATTCAATTTCAAACGGACCCTTATTGACATTTGGATTCTCTCTAGTCAAATATTTCTCCAGATATTTGTGAACGTCAGTTTAAGAGTTTAAAAGTTTTCAATTTAGCATATATATATGTTATAATTAAAAGTATGTCCTTATACAATTTGAAATGTGATGAAGTTAATTTTTTTTAATGATTGAGATTTTTTTAAACTCTTAGATTATGGTTTACAGATATTTGAAGAAAAATTTGGCTGGAGAGGAAATTTGTTTATTGTGTGTGTGAGACAGAAAGGGGCGTATTCAATACATATATAACATGGGGGTTCTAATTAAAATATTGCCTTAAATAAAGGGAATACAATTGGAGTTTACATGGGTATAGAGTTAAAAATGTGAATATAGTGTAGTAACCTAAGTTGCGAACAATGAAAAACCTTCAAATTGGACAATTTTATGGGAAGCTTGACTTAAAATACAAAGGAAACATCGAAGAATCTTAAGGCTGGCAATTCGTGTCGACAGATCGTGTTTGTGTCGGGTCGAAATCGTGTCTTGCTGAAAAAGATTTGATTAATATACGTGTCAAATATGCTCAACTCTAACTCAACCCACATGTTATCCGTGTCGACCCATGAAATCCATTTAGCCTATTTATTATAATATATTAAATTAAATTTGACACAATCCAACATGAAACGAATTATTTAACCTATTATTAGCATAATTAAAATGAATTTGATTAAATTGAATTTGACACTATCTAGTAATAATTTATTGATATATTTTAACCCATGACCAATTAGAGAAGAGAAAAAACTAAAACTAAATGTAAATATAATCGTGTCAAACGTGTCGTGTTCGGTTCGACCCTTATACAACTTCAACCCTTTTATAGTCAACCTTAACCCTTTTAATTTATGTCGTGTCTCATCTTGACAACTCTAAAGAATCTTGTAGTTAGAGTCAAATGAACAAAATATACTTCTAATAAAATTCATGTGTTATATTTTTCATTCGTCAGTATACATACTTGATATACAAATGATACACATTGTAAATCTACAGTCAAATAATTATAATGACTTACTTCAGATGGTATAAGGGCGGGAAACGGCGGGAGACTTGGTGGATTAGGGATTGAGTATGCTCTGATGACTTGTTATAACATGGTACTTTTCGGTTTAAATTAGGGTGGTAATTTGAGGTAATGGGTGGTGTTTATGTCGGGTTGAGACATAATAATCTATTTAATGGGTCGTGTCAAAAAAAAATTGGTTAATATGTATGTTAAATATGTTTAACATTAGCTCAACTCATTATTTAAACAGGTAATCCGACTTAATTCATCTAACCAGTTTAATAATTGGATAGTGTTAGGTTATATAAGACATGAACTATTTACCCTATTTATTATAAATATTAAATTGAATATGACATTATTAAACACAAAATGAACTATTTTAACTTGTTTATCGTCAAAATTAAATTGAATTTGACACAATCCAATTACAACCTTTTGATATATTTCAACCCATAACCAATTAGAGAAGAGAAAAAAAAACCCTAAATATAAATATAACATAATCAGGTCAAACGGATTATTCTGGTTATCCGAGTTTAACCCATAACCGACACTAATATTTTTCATGTCATGTTCATGTCGATCCTAATACGACTTAAACCCATTTATATTGAATCATAATCTTTTTGATTCATGTCGTGTCTCATTTTGCCAACTACGAGCATCAACTATTTTTCTTTTAATTTAGGGTAAATTGCAGTAGCACCCCTTGAGGTTTAGGTCAATGCCACAAATATGCCGGTCAACTCGATACTTTGTAATGACACCCCCTGAGGTTTGTTTTTTCTTGCAATGAAACCCCCTGGGCTTGTGAAATGACTAGAATGCCCCTTTAATTGTTTCACTTATTACATTAGGGTAATATATAAAGTGTGAAATTACCCATATGCCCAAACACTTCACCCCTCTAAAATTACTAATTACACTTCCACCCCTTATTACAAAATATATATATATATATATATATATATATATATATATTACGAAAATTACAAAATTCTAAATAAACACAAAAAATTCGAAACAAACATATAAAATTCGAAAAAATATATATAATTTGTAAAAAATATATAAATTTTGAAAAAACATATAAAATTCAAAAAAATATAAAATTTGAAACAATATATAAAATTAAAAAAAAACATATAAAATTCGAAACAAATATATAAAATTTGTAAACAATATATAAAATTTGAAAAACATATAAAATTCTAAAAAATATATAAATATATATAAAGTGTGACTGAAGTGATTCCTACCGTATTTGAAAATTCAAATTATTTTGAAATTTGAAATAATTTCAAAATATATATATATTTAAAATTTGAAATAATTTCAAAATATATATATATATATATTTGAAATTTTCATTCAAATATATTTAACAGATTGATAAAGTATTTATTTTGAAATAAAATAAAGAAAAAGTTCATTAGTTAAGATATTTCTAGCACTAGATTTTCCTTTTTTATTATTTAAAACTTAAATACCGTTATATTGATTCCTTGTTTTTAGAAGTGGAAACAAAGAATGACAGATGAAAGAAAGTGATCTTGGAATGGAAAATTTTATGATATTATTTTACCTTACATTATTTTGATTGAAAATGAAGAATTTTAGGAAGGAATAAAGTTGATATTGCATGATTCTATTATAAAATTCTTTCATCTTTAGGAAATGTTAGATATAGAAGGGAGAAAATGTGGTAGGAATCATTTCCAAAATAATTTGAATTTCCAAATGTGGTAGGAATCACTTCAGTCACACTTTATATATATATATTTGAATTTTATATATATTTTTTAGAATTTTATATGTTTTTCAAATTTTATATATTGTTTACGAATTTTATATATTTGTTTCGAATTTTATATGTTTTTTTGAATTTTATATATTGTTTCAAATTTTATATGTATTTTTGAACTTTATATGTTTTTTCAAATTTTATATATTTTTTACAAATTATATATATATTTTTGAATTTTATATGTTTGTTTCGAATTTTTTGTGTTTATTTAGAATTTTGTAATTTTCATAATATATATATATATATTTTTTGTAATAAGGGGTGGAAGTGTAATTAATAATTTTAGACAGATGAAGTATTTGGGCATATGAATAATTTCATATTTTATATATTACCTTAATATAATAAATAGTCTAAAGAATGTCATTTCAAAGTATCGCATTGACCGATATATTTGTGAGGGACAAGAATTCTTAACAGTAAGTTATAATACATATAATTGTGCGTGGTTGGTTAGATATTAGAGCAGAGAAAAGGGTATGGAAAAATGAATTTAGAGCATTGACCATATAATAGTCATGGTGGGATCAATAAAAATCAAGTCAGATACACTGATTCTTGGAGTCCGACATAACTTTGTTGAAAATCACACTTGAACGAGTTTCTCTCATTTTTCCTTTCCCTCCATAAATGTTGAAAATCACGCTTGAACGAGTTTCTCTCATTTTTCCTTTCCCTCCATAAATTCTAGTTCCCTCCATAAATGTTGAAAATCACACTTGAACGAGTTTCTCTCACTTTTCCTTTCCCTCCATAAATTCTAATTTGGTAGCAGAAACAACTCTCATCAATCTAAAACAATTTTGGAAAAGTCAATGAAATTTATAATAAGTGAATATTAATCATATTCACTGCATTAAGTTTTTGAGTAAAATTGCAAAATATTCATCCGTTCCCGTTGGTATTAAAGCCAAACCCAGTTTGTCATCCAGTGTCACGCCATGGGTGTATCCACCCGGGCTGGAGTCCTAGTCCAAGGCAGGCAAACAAGGTGGTCCGACCGCAACGAGAGCGTCGTACAAATTCGGATGGGGAGAATGTTAAAGGTGTCCCCTATCGGATAATTTTTAAAAAATGAATGGATATTAGTTCTACTCACTGACTTAAGCTTTTGGATCGAACCGCAATATATATTAAAATCAATACACTGATTCTTGGAGTCCGACCCAACTTTCTCTCATTTTTCCTTTCCCTCCATAAATGTTGAAAATCACACTTCAACAAGTTTCTCTCATTTTTCCTTTCCCTCCATAAATTCTGTTTTGGTAGCAGAAACAAATCTCATTCATCTAAAACAACGACCTTTCATTCCTCTCTCTCCAACTTCATTGATCCTCTAAAAATCAGAAAATGCCACAATATAGACAGAGTTACATCTACTTTCTCTTCAGCCAGGTATGAATGTACATTTGTTGGCATGTTCTCTTCATGTTTCTGTATATATTTGTACTATTTTCACTTTCATTGCATACATGTGACTAAATAGCTATAGATCTATAACTGGTGAAATATTTGGATTCATATATATACAAGATCTTAGCTTTAATGACTTTCTATCAAAGTTCTGTCCAGATCTGTAAAGTCAATAAATTTTCTGAGTACTAATTTATTAATGCTGCCTTTGTTTATGTGCCTACTCAGGATTCTTTATTTGTTTGTTTGTTTTTAATTTTATTTTAAGGGTTAATTTTAGTAAACTCACCTATACTATCCAGTTTAATCAACTAACCCCCACTGTGTTTACTTTGCTCCCTATACTATTCAATTTCATCAATATGCCCTATCATCTCACATTTTGAGTCAAAATGATTAAACTACCCTCAATAGTATAAGGGGGTTTAGTGAAATCAACAATTTAAAAAATTATTTTTCAAAAATCAATTATGTTTTTTGCAAAAATTATAAATTAAAATTATTATATATATATATTTCACAAAAAAATTATTTTTTGGAGGGAGTATATTATTTTCTAAAATGATTCAAAGGGTGTGAGTGATATCTTCTATGGTGAATGATTAATTTGTGCTCTTACTCAACTAATAGATTTAAGGATGTATAAGTTTAATTTAATTTTAGGTTTTGAGGAGAAAATGAAAATTTTGTCAATTTGAAGTTTAAAACCAGGTAAGGATGGTGCAATTTGTATGTTGGGAATGTTCCATATGGTTATTGCAACAATATTTTTTTTTTCTTTTGAATGTTAAGGAATTCACATACCCCCACATGAGCCTTATAAGGCTCAAACCCCGGACTTATCCTAATTTGAGGAGGAATGGAAATACCATTAAACCACAAGGCCATTGGTAGTATTGCACCAATATTGTCCATTATCTATCTGCATTTATTTGAGGCGTGTGTGTGATTGAAGGCGTTTATATGTAATAACTATATGCAACTCACCGGTGAACAAGAAATTCACACACATTAAACATATGGATCGTTGGATGTTATTGGCGTGAATGCACCAATTTCCATAAAAAAATAATAATATAGTAATCAATTCAAATGGTCATTGTGATTGGTGTGTATGTGTTTTCGAGAACATTTTCGTGTATATGCCTATATCCAAGGACTAAAACAAAGAAACGATAATTTGAAATTGTTGGGAGACATAGCATTCTAGTTAACTCTACATGTTCGGAAAATCTGACCGGCCTGTTTTCATGTCTTAATTGGGCTCTTTAGGAGTGTGCACACATAGGACTAATATATACACCATCATTACCCTAATGAGGACTCGACCCTCAACATCTGATACGGGAAGGGCAAGTGATATATAGTTTCTTAAATTATTTAATCATGAAGAGTAATCAGTATGACCCAAAATGGAGTGTCTTGCAAGGTTTTAAATGACATTTTTTTTAGAATATTCATTGATTTAAGTCTTTTATTTTCTCCAATGTAACAGTTGCAATGTTTCGGATATGGCAATCACAAAATGATGTTGAGGGTGATTCTTCACAACAGGTTCAGAAGGTAATGAGAAGCTTGAATTATCGCATTACTAGGCAGGAATCCGTTCAATATATACATGTCTATATTTCAACATATACACGATATCACGAAAGTTATGCACTTTGAATACTTGTTCTACGAGCAGATCGAGGAACTCAGGACTGCTCTTGGACCCTTATCCGGACGCAGCTTGCTGTTTTGCACTGATGCGTGCCTGAGGAGATACTTGGTAGTTCGGAACTGGAGCGTTGGAAAATCAAAGAAAATGTTGGAACAGACACTCAAGTGGAGATCAACTTACAAGCCAGAGGAAATCCGCTGGGTACGCTAGTAAACGATTTGCACCCATTAGAAATATTGATGTTTATTACTGGTTGGAAAGAAATGCTATAAACTTCGTAATGATTCAATAACGAGAATATTATGTTATCCTGTTTATAGAGCTCTAATTATGTACTGTTATTCGTACAAGCAATAATAATGCATGCTAAATTAGCATATTTTACTCCCCCTTAGAAAATGTGCACTTTGATCCCTTACAATATTAATCTGAGTCATCGATATAATGAATTTGCCGGATACATGTGAAAACCCCCTAACAATCCTTCTTAGAAAGCGTTTTGGCAGTGTTTGGATGATTATAAAAAACACGTGTAGCTGATGCTTTTGTTTGTTGCCACATTTAAGTAGTTTGTGATGTCAAAATGGCGTAGAAGTTCGTTCTCCTTTCTTTTCTTCCCCCCCATTGCACAATTTCCCTTCAATAAGTTGCATTTTAAAATTGTGGCGCGAATGTCATATATTGTTGCCAAAATTAATGCATGAGCAGCTTCGGAACAAAGAAATGTCCTCTATATAGTTTTCTACTACACAACAATACCTGAAACTTGATGCATCGTCGGTTGCAGAATAGCTTAAGTTGACATAATATTCTGAATTGTGAGAATTCAATTGGAACTGTAACATCCCTTTAGCAGTAAAATTATCTTCTGTTTTTCTTTTCCCTCTTTCTTGTCCCTGCTGTCACATTTCTATTACCTATATCACCGCTCTCGCATCCAGTATCTAATACTTTTATTTATGGACTCATGATTCGGTAAAAAATTTAATCCTCTCCCGCAAGCAAGCGCTCTCTAATGCACAACTTGTACTGTTGTTATCAGAACGAAGTAGCGCATGAAGGTGAGACTGGCAAAGTGTCACGAGCAAGTTTTCATGATCGACTCGGGAGGTCTGTCCTTATAATGAGACCGGGAATGCAGGTTTGTGCTTTGACATTCTCCCGTTGTCGACATTTATGCTAAGTCCTCCACACAAAAAAGATAGAAATTGTTCACGATACAATCAACCTTTTAGCTTGTGTAATTTTACCCATTGCTTTATCTTTTTGTTGCAGAAAACAACATCATCTGAAAATGAGATCCGCCACCTAGTCTATCTCATCGAGAATGCCATCCTTAACCTCCCCGAGGGTCAAGAACAAATGTCATGGTTGGTAGACTTCACCGGATGGTCATTGAGCACTAACATTTCCATTTTAACAACCCGAGACATCGATTACATTCTACATAATCACTACCCTGGGAGACTCTCCATAATCATCCTATACAATCCACCAAGAATTTTCCAGGGCTTTTGGAAGGTGTGAGCTCCTGCCCTTACCCTTGTCTATATATATAATAATATTAATGTTAAGCTTACCATGCTTTGAATTCTACAGGTTGTGAAGTATTTCCTGGATCCAAAAACATGTGAGAAGATAAAGTTTGTGTACCCCAATAACAAAGCAAGTGAGGAGATCATGAAGTCCTTTTTTGAGGTTGAAAACCTTCCAAGTGAGTTTGGAGGAAAAGGCAGTTTGAAATATGACCATGAAGACTTTTCCAGATTGATGGCTCTGGATGATGTCAAAACTGCTAAATTCTGGGGTCTTGATAACGAGCCTTTCCATGTTATGACTGGTTAGGGCAGTAAACGAACAGAGCGCTCGATGAACTATTCGAGGCTTGGTTCGCTAAGAGCTCGGTTCGCGTTCGTTTGTGTAATAAACGAACCAAGCTCAAATAAAAAAATTAGGCTCGTTTATAAAACGAACCAAGCTCAAACATCCTTATGTTCAGCTGGTTTGTTCGTGAACGTGTTTGTAAAACAAGCTCGTTTAAATATAAATATAAATATATATATATATACATAATTAATGCTATATATTTGGTTGGTACAAAGCTCTGAAAACAGATTTGTCTCAGCCAACCATCCCAGCACCCAGATGATTGGCGGGAACAATTGATAATGACCTTCTTTCAACTATTTTAACTTTTAAAATACTAGTGAAGTTTGAGTCTGATATACAAAACATATTAATTGCCCATTTCAAAGATAATCATTCTATTAATTGATCATATCAAATAAAATACGTAAGAAATCAAATACGTAAAATTGTTATGCGGACAAGACTCTTACCATGTTTCATTTGGATAGCAGAGTTCTTCAATAAAGATCAACATTTATCATTTGTATCTTATAGGTGGTGTTATTATGGCTATATTAGGAGTTGCTAATTTCAAAAGAAAATTTGTCTTATCATAGATCACTTTACGATACTTGTGTTTTGATTCTTTGACATAAATCCCAAAAACTTTGGTAAGCTACTTCAATGGTGAGGATAATATATATATATTTCTTTTATGTAAATAGACAATAGCTGCTGGTGACATTAACAAACATAGTATTTTCATACTTTTTTTTTTTTTTTATAACCGTGATATCCAGGCCAGCTTATATGTACCTCGACTAATTTACGAGACTTGTGCAAGGCGACCCTCACATGAATCGGGTAAGGCTCGGACTATGACTGTTGTCATGACCCTAGTGAATTGTTTGCACATAGTAGGAACCAAATAAGAGACTCATACTTATTAGTGTTTTTCTAAAAAAATTTCAACTAGACCAACCCGCTCATACTTCTGTTAACAGACAATTTTTTAATTTTTTTAATTTAGTATGCATGTGAAAAAGAAATATATATAGCTTGCTAAAGTTGTTTGTAAGAGATGGGACTTTGTCCCACATCGGTAGTTAAGAACTAAGAGATGCCTGGGTAAAGCTTATAAATAGAGTTTTTTATTGCCGTCCCGTTGGGGAGTTGCCTAGTCTCCTTGATTTTAGGTGACAAAGATCTTCTTGTTAAAAATGAAAAGAAGAAAAAGCTTGAATGATTATTTAGCTGGCATTAATAATCTGGCTAATGAAATATATATATATATATATTTTTTTTTTGGTTCATTTGATTAGTTAAAGCTTGAACTTCTCTCTCTTTTAAGAATTATACAGTATTTGACTAGTGTGGACCCATTCATACAGTCACAGCTTTTTGATGTGTTCACTAATGTGGACCTATTGAGACACAGTCACAAGCTCTTCAATATGAGCCAATCATCTTCATATTTCTTAATTTCTTATTTTAATGCAACTCACTTGTTATATAAATATAAACAAAAAAAACTCCTAGTATGAAAAGACAGTAGAAATGTTATAAGAGTAAATGACTAAAAAAAATAAAAATATTGTTTTTAAAATCATTACATCTATTGAAATGGTCATTTTTTTTTGGAAAAAATAAAAATATACAGACTACAAAGCATGTGTAAATTACCATATAAATTAGTGCAGATCATTTTAATAAACCCCAAGCCGTCCACTTATACTCCTCCTTTTACTTGTCCATATTTTATCAAAAAATACTCACAAATTTTGATCGAATAATCGTCCCAATTTATTTATCCATATTTGAGAAAAAACACTTGATTTCAAATTTATTTGTCATGTTTGACTAAAAAATAATCATATGTTTGACTAAAAAATAATCATATTTTGATACGGACCGAGTTAGTATGAAATTGATATGAAGCATGTAATTTAGCAAAAATTATGAATGAATGGTTCTCCCCAAAAACCAAGAAAATTGATCTCAATCATAGCTAAACCATGACATGCCATTTCAAGATCTCTAAAACCTCCAAAAACCCAAAATTTCCCGGGAACCAAACACAAAAATCATCACCTAACAACCCCATTCAACCCCTTCCCCTTCCTCACAAACCGATAGACCACCACCCCAACCCTAGCCCCCTCCGCCGCCTCATCCCTATGCACCACCTCCACATCAAACACCTTTCGCGCCTTTTTGAAGAACGCCGCCTCCTTCTTCCACCGCCTCAGGTGCCCCATCAAAAACACCACCTCCTCCGCCACCACAAACCCTAGCGTCTCAATCAACGGCTCAAACAAGTGCTCGTGATACACCACGTCCGATCCCAACACCAGATCGAAATCTCTCCCCACCGCCTTCATCTCCTCCGCCACCCCCCACCCCAGCGCCACCACCTCCACTTTCCCGCCATTCACCGCCACCATTCCCGCGTTCGCGCCAACATTGAACCTCAAATTAGGAAGCACATGAGGCAGATCGGTCAATGTCACGTCGGCGGAGAGAACCGCGGCGGCGGCGATTCCGACGAGACCGGTGCCGGAGCCGAGCTCGAGGATCCGGAGTTGGCGGGAGCCGCCGTGGACGCCGGCGAGGGGGCCGGAGCTAGGGTTTTGGCGGGAGCGGCCGTGGAGGGCGGCGAAGGGGCCGGAGCTAGGGTTTTGGCAGGAGCGGTCGAGGAGGTGGAGGAGGGAGGTGGCGGCGGGCCAGAGCTGGAAGGGGATGCCTTGGGATTTGATCTGGCGGATCAGGACCGTTGATTGGATCGAACGGATGTGATGGTGTTGGTGGTGATCGGGTGAGTCCGGTTGTAGAGTAAGGGAGGGTTGGGTCTGGTTCTTATGAGGTTCTGGGTCGTCTGATTGTGGCGGGAGTAAGAGCATAGTGAAGGGGTTTATGTCAACGTCCTCGTCTTCGTCTTGGGTGGCCATTATAATCGCCGCCTTTAATGCTTTTGCTTGTAGGCAGACAGTAGTTTGTTAGGGTTTGGTTTATAGGTGGAGAGATATATGACGTGGCTTTCATTATCCATTTTTTTTCGACATGCCATGTCAGCAAGCAATATATATATGGGTGTGTTACGTGTGTGTATATATATACACCTGTCAATGGATTGGATTTTGATCCGAATCCGATCCGATAAGTCGGATTTGGATTGCAAAAAAAATCCAATAACCCGAATATGATCCGAATCCGATAATCCGATTCCTTAACAAATTGGATTTGGATTAGCCTAATCCGATCCGATAATAATCTGATCCGATAAAATATACATATATATATTTATATATATGTGTATATATTTAATATTGTACATGTATATAAATGTTAGTTGTTAATTATTTTATTATTTATTAATAATGATTGATCATAAATACAATTATTAAAAGTGTGAATAATTTTAGTGTTTCAGTATTTATTGATTTTTGTATTTTTTTAATTAAATATTCGAATCAGATATTCTATAATGAAAAAATTCGAATATGAATTAATTAAGTGAAAATCTGTCGAATTATCGAATTCGGATCGCGGATTGAGAATTTTTTTCATCCTTATCAATAGACTTATCAATAATCCGATTATGATCTGAATCCGATATTAACCGGATATGGATTGAAAATAAAATCCATAACCCGATTAGGATCCGAATCCGATAATCCGATTTCTTAACAAATTGGATTTGAATTTAACTGATCCGATCCGAATCCGATCCATTGACAGGTCTATATATATATATATATATACATAAGGTTAATTTCACCGAGACTCCTTGAGGTTTGCTCTAATTTTAGAATGACCCCTTTTATTTTTAATATTTTCATATAGACCCCTCAATTTTCAATATTCTCACCTAAACCCTTCAAGTTGGCGGTCGTTTATTTACGTAACAGAGCATCGTGAATTTACATTGTTGCCTATGAGTATTTACCTTGTACAAATATATGCCTTTTCATACAATCTAAGTGTTGATATTAATAAATTTCGTTGGTTAACTAACGATCTACTAAGATACGAGTCTAGTAGATACAACTAGTAGATACAACGGAGCAAATCTTAGAAGTTTAGGTGGGAATATTGATAATCGCAAGGCTCTACCTGAAATATTTGACCATATTCTCTCAAATTGCTAATTATACTGTAATCAAATATGATATGCATTATTGAGAATAGATTGGAGTTCCTAGGTTTGGTTCAATATTTTTGGATAAATGCTAGGTTTGGTTACCTAAAAGGGTTAATTATAACTAAATCCCTCGAGATATAATAAATGATAGTTAGATCTTTTATTATTTTATAAATTATAATTAGACTTTTTCAAATTTGTAAGTTATAACAAATACTTCTATCGGCATGGACAAATTTTGTCAATGCTGATATTCTTATTTTTTCAGAGGTAAAATATCTTAAATACTATCGAATAGATTTATTTAAATGAAATATAAGAATGGATAAATATGTAATTACACATTACATATCACCTAAAATATACTTCAATTAATTTGAGAGAGTTTAACTGTAATTTATCAAATAATAAAAGATCTAGGTATAATTTATTATATTTTGAGGAGATCTAACTGTAATTAACCCTTAACAAAAGCAGCACAAAAGAAAAGTGCATGGCAAACGGAGTCTTAATTCAATCACAATATTTGTCTTTAAGTTTTAACGAATATTCATGTTTTATGTTATTTCGTCTTTGCTTGATATTATTGTATATTTCAAAGTTTAAAATGGTTTCCGCATTATCATTTTATTCAATAACATATTTTTCTAGAATAAAAATTTGTGCACGGAATTGGTTTATGTGAAGTTTGGAAGTACTTAGATTTAAGAGTTATTCTTACAAACACCCCTAAGATTTGTCATATTTTCACACGGACTCCCTTAAATTGAATATTCCCATTAAACTAACTGTTATAAGTGAAGTTACAATTTTACCCCTGAATATTATAATTAAAAAAATAAAAAAATTACTTATGTGTTAAGACAATTTTGCCCCTAACCCTAAAATTTAAATTATTAACTTATATATATGTTGACTAATATATTTATACTAGTAAAAAACACGTGCGTTACACATAATTTAAAGTTTAGATAAAACTAAAAACATATACTACTAAAACAAAATTAGTATAATTGCAAAATAAGATTAACCATATCACAAATACTCAAATTATAAATATTAAATAAAATAGTACCTTAAGAAGAATGGTTAATACAACTTTATTGTGATAATAATATAAAGAATTTCATATAAATTCAGGCATTAAAAAACCAAAAAATAAATAATTAATCTTGATCAAACCGCAATACTTGTCAATATATATATATTGAATTACAATAAAAAAAGGTAATTTGTAGTGACACCCTTTGAGGTTTAGGTCAATTCCACCTAGCTTCCGGTCAACGCACAAGTTTACAATGACACCTTCTGAGCTTTAAAAAATCTTGCAATGACACCCCTTTAAGCCGTGAAAAGTCAGGTTTGCCCTTATTATAAATATAATTAATTTCAATAAACCCCCTTCTACTATTGATTTTAATCAATTAACTCCTCTACTATTGAATTTCAATCACATTGCCCATACCCTCAAACAATATATTTATAAAATTCAAAAAAAATAAAAATAGAAAAATATATATCAAATTCAAAATATATATATATATATATATATATATAATTCGAAACAAATATATAAATTTCAAAAAATATATATAAATTTCGAAAAACATCATATAAAATTCGAAATATATATATATATAATTCGAAAAAATATATATATTTTGGAAATATATATATAAAAAAGACCACTAATTGTTGTTGGATATATTTTTTGAAATTTTATATATTTTTTCCGAATTATATATATATTCAAAATTTATAATTTTTTGAATTATATATATATTTTTTGAATTTTATATATTTGATTGGAATATACCTAAAGCTCAGGGGTGTCACTGTAACTTTTTATAAAATTCAAAAAATATCATATAACTTTTGAAAACATCATATAACTTTCGAAAACGACATATAAATTTTGAAATATATATATATTTTGAATATATATATATATAAAAAAAAATTACTAATTGTTGTTGGTGGTAAGTAGTTTGATTCACTTTATTAAAAAATATATGATATTTTATCAATACATATATTTTTCAAAATTTATTTATTTTTTCACATTTTATTTTTCGAATTTTATATATATATTCGAAATTTATATATTTTTCAAAATTTATATATATTTTCGAATATTATATATTTGTTTTGAATTTTATATATATTTTTTAAAATTTAAATTTTTGTTTTTGAATTTTATATATATTTTAAATTTAATATATTATTTTCGAATTTATATATATATTTTTTGAATTTTATAAATATACTGTTGGGGAAATGTGATTGAAATTCGATACTTGAGGTTACTTGATTAAATTTAATAGTGAAGAGTCTACCAGGAGCTTCGTCATTAATCTCCTCCGCTCGGCCGCTTCATAAGCTCCTGGTAGGGTTTGGTAATTTAAGTCTTGTTGTCAAGGAGATTGGGGGTTATTTGGGGTTTATATGTGTGTGTGTATATATATATATATATATATGACTTAGTGTGTTCATAAATGTAGTTTGGGATTTTGGGTGTTCATTTATGTGTGTGTGATTTCAATTACCTTGTAACAGTTTGGATTTGTGATTTCAGTTATCGTGTAGGAGTTGGATGCATGAGAGTCCCTTTCTTGTCCAGGGCATTGAAATACAGTTCTTTGTTACCACTCAATTTCAACAATACAGTCAAATCATCGAATCCCATCTCTCTCTCAGTCGCCACTGCCAGCAACACGGTCTGTTCTCTTCAACCTTTACTCATTCACTTTCTCTTTCTATATATTTTCTTCTAATTACAAGTATCTATATATATATATATATATATATATATATATATATATATATATATATATATATGTATACACACACGTATGTATATATGCATACACCATTCGTCTCTCTCTCCATAATTTGCTTTAAATTCCTATGGGTATATGTATATATCGTATATATTTCCAAGTTATTGTTGTTGATGCACACGATTTCAAGCTTTGATTTTCAAATTCCCATCCATTAGTTTATCCTGTTCGGGCCATAGGAGGCTGTTATTATCAATTTGTGGTATGAAAATCTATTACAATTATAGTTCTAACAAATTCATAGTTGAACAAATCAATAACCCACCTCCTCTATGATTGGGAATATTAACAAATGAACTAATTTCACTCACTCCAAAAGTACAAACCCTAGAATTGTAAGAACTTCGAAGAATTGGAGGAACTGAATTTGAAGAATGGCAAAGGGGTCCTAAGATTTTATAAGTAGCTTGTACTTCACATTATCATGACAGTCTCACTCAGTAAATCTGTTTAACTTAATGAGGAGCAAACATAATGGAATGTCCTTGTCCAATTTAGTATGTAAAGTATAACACCGAATTTGTACTCACAATCTTGTTATTATGCAAATTACTGAAGAACCAGTGTCATTGTCCAAAGGCTTGGGGAACCATTGATATTGGTCATTATTAAGTGACAATCCGTTCTAATCAGACGATATTAACAGCAAGTGTGGATTTATAATCTTAATATCAGGAGATGTTATTTTGTTAAGTAGAGATTGATAACGATAAATTCGTTTTTTGGTATTTTTTTTTAGGGACCTGAGCAGATTCTGTTTTGGCTTTTGTGATTATTAACATAGAGAAAGAATTGTTTTTGCTTCCCTCGATTTTCATTTAGTGATTGTTTCATGACCCTTTGTTCTATGGTGGTTTGGCTTTGAATTCATTCTTCACATGTTGTGGCAATCTGTAATTTTTTAGGGTTTGATTTTTTAGCATAATTTATGTGAATTTAAATTGCAGAAAAAAGTAATTGAAAAATGGTCTCAATTCTCCTCTACGAACTTCAATAATTGTTATGTTCAGGTATCATGGAGGTGGACGAGGAAAATTCTGTTGCAACCTCACTTGCAGAGCCTTCAGTTGCAGTCACTAATGAGCAGAATGTGGTTTCTGCAATTGGTCCACTTCCACCTCAACCAGTTCAACTTGTCATTCCACCATTAATCCCCCCTGCAATTGTGCCTCCTATTGCCCCAATACCTACAGTTAATCCGTCGATTCCCCGAGCATTGGCACCTCTCCCTGTCCATCCACCTGTCCCAAGGGTACGCCTGCCACAAAATGGCGAGACGGGGGCCAGTGATTCAGATTCTGACCTCGACGACTCGGGCCTCAAAAGGACTGCTGCAGATTCAGCTCCAGAGTATGAAATTTCAGAAGAGAGCAGAGTGGTCAAGGAGCAGCACGAGAAAGCCAAGCAAGAACTTCTGATGAAGCGACGTGCTGCTGCTCTTGCGGTGCCTACTAATGACATGGCTGTGCGGGCTCGTCTCAGGAAGCTTGGTGAACCCATAACTTTTTTTGGAGAAAGGGAGATGGAAAGACGGGACCGTTTGCGGATGCTTATGGCAAACCTTGATGCTGAAGGGCAATTGGAGAGGCTCATGAAAGCTCATGAGGAGGAGGAAGCTGCAGCTTCTGCAACAACAACAGAGGTAGCTGATGACGAGATGGTACAATATCCATTTTACACTGAAGGCTCAAGAGAACTTTTAGAAGCTCGATTGGACATTGCTAAGTATTCTATTGCAAGGGCATCTTTACGTCTTCGACGTGCTAGGAGGATAAGGGAGGATCCAGATGAAGATATGGATGCAGAAATTGATTACGCTTTGAAGCAGGCAGGAAGCTTGGCCCTTGATTGCAGTGAAATTGGAGATGATCGGCCACTTTCAGGATGTTCCTTTTCACAGGATGGAAATATGCTTGCCACGTGGTACTCTCTCTCCCCTCCTCTCTATAGATCAATATAGTGGATAGAAATGTATTTTATATCTCTATTCTGTATGCATTATTTGTATGAGCATTTAGGTGTATAGATGCCTTCCACGGGATCCGACTCTGCAAATCTCTTTGTTTTTAATTAGGGCATATTGTTTTCCCCACCTTTCTTTTTTCTCCTTCTTTTCATGATTGTCATCTTTTAAGCATCTTATTTCTTTTTTTTCTTTTTTTCCTTCCTTTATTATTATTATTTATTTATTTATTTTTCACAGTTAAGAACCCTCATCTTGGTCTGAGGTCATAGCAGACAGTTTCCTCTCCTTTTTGAGGCATCCAATTTGCAGAAGTTTTAACTTCTCGATGCAGATAATTAGTATATAAGTCCTATGAGGAGTAGACAAGAATGAAGTCCTTATCATTCATTTTATAATCCCCTCATATAGGAGTGTTAGGGATTTGCATGTATTATGGTTTTAAAAAAGTTGATTACTCATTGGACCAACTATCTGGAGTAACATCTATTATTATTATTATTATTTTTTTCTCGTGGTTCAGTGCTTTAAATGGAGTTGCCAAGTTATGGAGCATGCCTCAAGTAAAAAAGGTTTCTGCTTTGAAGGGACACACAGAACGTGCAACTGATGTTGCATTTTCTCCTATAGACAATTTTATAGTAACTGCCTCTGCAGACCGCACTGCAAAATTATGGAACACTGAGGGATCTCTCCTAAGGACGTTTGAGGGCCATTTGGACCGTCTAGCTCGTATTGCCTTCCATCCATCAGGGAAGTACTTTGGCACTACCAGCTTTGACAAGACTTGGAGGTTATGGGATATAAATACTGGCGTAGAGTTGCTTCTCCAAGAAGGTCACAGTAGGAGTGTGTATGGGTTAGCTTTTCATCACGATGGATCTTTAGCAGCATCCTGTGGACTGGATGCACTTGCTCGTGTCTGGGATCTTCGTACTGGGAGAAGTATTCTTGCCTTTGAAGGACACGTCAAGCCGGTCAGACCCCCCCTACTTCGTTGAAATATCAAATTTTATTTTCAAGAAAAAAAGTTTTGCTGTCAGCTTGGAATGAAATTGTCCACTAAAATACTGGTATTGTGGTTTCCTTTTCAGGTTCTTGGTATTAGTTTTTCTCCAAATGGCTATCATTTAGCCACCGGTGGTGAAGACAATACTTGTCGGATTTGGGATTTAAGGAAAAGGAAATCTTTGTACACGATACCTGCTCACTCAAATCTTATTTCTCAAGTCAAATTTGAGCCTCAAGAGGGTTATTTTCTGGTAACTGCTTCATATGATATGTCTGCAAAGGTAATATTTTTCTCTGCTACCGTGACTGTATCCTAGAAATTGGATCTTTTAATATATCAGTGCATGTTGTGTAGGCCTAAGTCTATTGTTTATCTGTGTCAGGTATGGTCATCCAGAGACTTTAAGCCTGTCAAGACACTATCTGGTCACGAATCAAAAGTTACATCACTAGATATAGCAAGAGGTGAGTGTCTTTGGCTTTGAAGAACCCAACTATGCCATAAAATTCTTATATCTGCATTTGCATGTTTGTGCAGGAGTTATTGTGTTTTAAATATAAATGACATGTTTTGCCATTTTATATGATTATGAAGCAAGACCATAATTAATGTATAGTGGCCTGCCATGTTCACTTTTACACATTGTTTCTGGGGCAGAAATGATTGGCTTGTTTAGAGTATCCTGATTTATGCAATCTGTCTTGCTGCATATTCCTACTTTGAGACCTGTGCTGTACTTTCAATGAAAACTTCCTGTTACCTGAAATATCTGGACTATACTATTCAATGTCATAATTGATAATGTAAATGGAATAATGCTATATATATATATATAAATATTGCCCATAGTAGGTGTTTGTTGAGACAACCCATGCTAATGAGAGTTGTGTGTGCCGGCGTGTTTTGTGTGCCATTTACTTGGTTTGATAATTTTACTATATGTGGACTTTTTATTGTGTTGTGTTCAATGGGTTCATGAATGTGTAAAAAATGTGATATAGTAAGTTGAAAATATTTTAATCTTGTGGCTACAAATTATGAAATTCTTTCATCTGAGAGTTTAAGCCGTAGGTTAACTTAAATACATGATGACATTGGAAAATTGTGAAAACAGTGCAAATATGTGCACAATCTTTTGAAGCTAATATCTTCTAACAGTGATACGAAGAAGCGCGAAACCTGTTGTTTTCTTACTCCGAATACATAGTGGAGAAGAAAACCATATATTATTCTGATTGATCATTTGTTATAGTGATTTACCAAGGAGAAAAATAGAAACATATTAATTGAAGAGAAATCATGTTTCTATTCAAGAAGTGTATTCTCTCCATCTTCGTCCAATTCCACCTCTAATAAAAACTGCACTTTACACTTTTACCTTGCGTCCCTCCTTCCTTTACCCCTATCCTAGCCATTTTTTCTTAGCCAGAGGCGGTTTTTTCTACTGAAGTCAAGCTTTTTCCTCTTTAGAAGGTTTGAGGGAAGTATTTGAAAACGGATTACTAAACCTTAATAACTGGTTCTGATGCCATGTTCTTTGTGCCTGTGACGCTGCTGAACATGTTGTGGGGTGATAATACCCCTAAATTAAAGCTTTTTTATCACAGACAACTAAATTAGAGTATTTACTTAATTATAAAATATCACTTTTGTGCCAGAAACATGTCGAGAAACAGGATGAATCAGCAACAATAATGACCATTGTAACTATTGGCTCTATGCTAGCATGCACTCGTTATGTGAATTCTTTGTTTTGGGTGATTTAAGTTGAGTCATAATCACAACATGAATTGTTAATCCACACTCTATGCTTTCCACAAATTCTCATTTTCATTAAAGGCACAAGAGTTAATGATTGTTTACTTAACTTGGTTTTTGTTTTTATTTGAAAAAATAAAATGGATCTATAGACTCTTATCTATTAGTCTAGAAAGCTTCTCCATTTCAGTTTTGCACCACTAACGCGATTGTTGTTATTTAGTGGCAGATGGACAGTGCATCGCGACTGTTTCACATGATCGGACTATCAAATTATGGTCAAGCAGAAACAACGGAAGGGATAAGGCTATGGATATTGACTAAAGCGCCTTTCGAATTTCTCATTCCATCAATGAGCAGACATAATTCTGGGAGCCATATAGTAGTTGGTTGAGTATCTACATGTCGTCTTCATCTCTTTCTAGTTTTATTTAGTGGCCCGTCATACAAAATGCTCACTCGAATCTCTAATTCTTACACATCCATGTTCAACATCGTAGATTAATTTTCTTATTACAAGTAGTAACTGGTGAGCGTCTTCAAGCTATAGATCACCTGGTATTCACACCGAAAAGGGTTGGTGTGATCCATCTATGCGGGGGAAGAAATTGCATCTTGAGAGGTGAAACTATGGACCCGAATCGATGAATCGATGACGACGAGACTATGTTTGTAATCAAATAGAATGATTTTGGCGAATTGTATGGTATGTTTGTAGCCGAATAGAATGATTTTGACGAATTGTATGGGGGACTTTGTCCCGAGTACTTATTGTGAGCAATAGATGTTCATCTGTTTTGAGAACTGTTGCTTTTGGTTCTTGGAGTTACCTTTGCAGGATATGGGGTTGTATTATTTTATATGCTGTTCGTTTTAAGGTGTTACAGTTGATTTGAGTGGAAGTGCATGATGAAAAGGGTAGCAAGTGTCACAAGCTTTCATCATCTGAAGCTATTGTTTTCTCACGTCACCCAATTTCCACACCAAGACAAAAGAACCAACTAGGTCAGCCAAGGGCCTGTTTGGTTCACATTTTTATTTTTATTATTATTTTTTTTTATCATTTTTATCAACAAAAGCATGTTTGACACTCAATGTTTTGTTGTTTTACTGTAGAAAAACATAAAGTAAATAGTGTCATTTTTAGAAAGTACCAAAATATATATATATTTTTTTTGGTAGGTTTAAAAAAAATACCAATGTAGTAGAGCAAATCAATAACCAAAATAAGAGCAAAAATATCAGTACCAACGTACTTCCAGTTTTGACTCATAGCACTGCAAATTTCACAGCACGAAAGCAAAAATCACGAACCAAACGAGCTATAAATAAAATATTTTATAAAGAGTAGAGATGCTAGCACCTAACAGATAGGCAGAATTGTTTAACTGAAAGAATAATACCGATCTAAATATTTACTCGAGCTTGACCAACATCGATTGTGCCTAAATACATATATATATGAACTTAAGCCCGATTGATGATTGATCAAGTTAAAGCTTAAATAAAATAATTAACTCGACTTGGCTTGATTCAACCCTAAATTTGCAATGTCAGAAGAGAATTTCCAGAAATGCATACATAGGTGCTACATTATTTTAGAAACCAATGTTTGGTGCATTCAACATAAGTTGGTTGCAAGCACAATACAAGTCAGACACTTAAAACTGCTTCTCCACTTGTCAACTTTTGCTAAAAGATTATTCAAACAATTCATGAATAGAGAAATACAAGTTACCAAATAAAATACAAAGTGACCACTTCATGTCATCACTTGCTATTAAGGTACAATAACACATTGGCAGGAAAAAAAAAAAACTAGATTCCGAAGGCAAATTGAAATCTTGGAGGAAATTCGTAAATCACTGTAATAATGCGTGGTAGCAAAGCTTCAATTCAGTGTATAAAATCTTGCAGGACAACATTGGCAGCATTGCGCCCGGCTGCCCCCATTACACCACCTCCAGGATGGGTGCCGGCTCCGCATAAATACAGTCCTTCGAGTGGACTCTTATAATTTGACCTGCATTCGGAAACTTAAATAAGAACGAACGAAAATGACAGAAACCATGGCTAGAAGCAATAGCAGAAAAAAAAAATCCTAGACAATTTTTCCGACAGAACGATTATATGTTATGAGAAGTACCATCCTTTCACTGGCCTCATGAGGAACAAAGAATCTAATCGCATAGCGCCATGAAAGATATTCCCGCCTGTCAAGAAGAATTTAGGTTATGCAACTTTGTAAATTGAATGGTAAGTGGGAATGTTGGTTCCTGGAGAATAGTAGCTTCACAAAGCTAGTAAAGTGCAAAGTCTATTTTCAAACATCATTTATGTACTGTTGAAACTCTCATGTGATAATTGGAAAGAGGTACCTTTCACAAATGTTAAAGAAAACTGCAGCAACTTCTCAACTACGAAATTCGAAGTGAAAGACATCGTTCAAAAACAAGAGATATCTATTGTATATTACACTCATTGCCTAGATGCATATATGCTGAATCTATCTCCCATATTTTGCAAAAAAATAATAATAAAACCCTGTGAAACAAATCCTTTTTGTTGTAGATAAATTAAGTGCTTTCACAAAAGAATAATAATAATAACACAATTTTTCCAGCGACACCAAAAGCGATTGGAGCCTCCACGAGATTGATAGGTCCTGAGCATGTTCCACAATGACATGGCAGAAGCTTTGGTGCCCACTAAAGGATACTGACAGCCCAACTTACCACAGTAAATTGTAGTCCCAATTGTTGTTATACATTTCATATTTGAATACCAAAGTAACCTATATGAATACAATGAGAATATACTAGCATCTTTTGGAAAAGAGAAATCTTCTTGCCTGGTCCCCAACAGTTTTTCTTTAAATTGTAACTGCTTAACTTCCACTCCTATGCAAAAAAAATTGACACTACAAAGTACAGATACCTGTCAGACCAAATTCCCTTTCAAGGTCTGGTGGAGTCAACATGTCATAGCCAATAATTGACGAGCTGAAACCGGGGGCATACTCATCAATCTGTTTAAAACATCTTTGGGCGAATGACTCCTACGAAAAATTCCATGTATTAGTTATCAATTGCGGTGCCTGCACAATTATAATAACTTCTGATATTCTAAAGAATGGGCTTAGTGTAGGCTTACAAAAAACTGCGAATATATATTAAGTTGGAAATAACCAACTACAAAAACTCAATGCTTCAATTACTAACCAAGCTTGGAAGTACACTAAAGAAAAACCACTCACTCTGAAAGCAGGGTCTTGCCAGCTGCCTTCGGAGGATTTGTAGGGCGTGTATTGAATGAATAAGTTAATCACATGCTTACCTGCGAAGAAATAGTACTCATAGATAATGCTTTGTAGATTAATACAGTTAAAAGGTAAAACCAGTGGGTATATGGAGATCCATTTGGCCAAAAAGACAAGAAAAAGAAAAGAAAAGAAAGGAAAAACGGTGAATTTAACTAAAAGAATGCTCAAGTGTATATATAAGCAACATTGAGCAAGCAAAAATGACAGCGGGAGGGAAACTTCTGATTCTCCCAAGCCAAATTCAGAATTAAGCTACCCCCTACAATCATTCTGAATGAGGAGACCATGAGTCTCACTTGATATGGTCAGCAATAACACTAGTGTCTTCAAGGGAAAAAAAATACTACGCAATTGTTAGTTCATTTTCTAAATACGAAATAAAGTTTCATAGTTTCTGTTAAATCCATTACAAATGTTAAGAGTCATGACCAATTATAAAAAATAAAGTAAAACGTAGCCCATTAAGAAAGCCAATATCCGGTGAGACGGGAGATATCACCCATCATGCAAGCATTAGCAAGTAAAGTTTTTTACCATGATATGAAGAGATAGTCTTCTTCAGGAAATTGTCAGCTTGATTATCGGTTTTTGTGATGTTAAACATGGGATCAGCATGGGGGTATAACATAAAGCAGAACTCTTATTTTTCCATTTTCTGAATGCAAAACCAGAGTTCCTCCAACTTTTTAGAACATATGAGAAATATTAGATTAAAATCTATAGAGAATATCAATTTTCATGAGAGATGACACGTTAAGAAAGACAGTTTAAGTACCAGGTGGTGAAATGGTCTTGTCCAAAACAGAAGGAATTGTCATCTCAATGATAGGTCTTCGTGATGTTAAGCCATTTACAGCATCTTGACAAGCTGAGTCGATCTCTTCCATACTGAAGTGAGTTTAAGACATGTATGAGAAGGCATAGGATGTTATTTACTTTGAATTTCATGATAAACCAGGAATAAAGTTAAGGAAGTATTAGTGTATTAGACAAGCAAAATAATTGGGACCACTACTTGGTGCAATAGAGTAATTTTTTTTTTCTTCTAATCTTGAGAACATTCGAGCAACAATTTTATGCAAACAATGACAAAGTCTAGGTCTGTACAGCTGACCCTCCCACCATCCACAGTTAGGGTAGCAACAAGATAATCGTCCTTAACAAACGGTAGAATTCAGCACTCAGAGATTTCATTCTCCAGTTGAGATTTGAGAAAACCAGAACAAGAATCAGAAAAGTTCTTTTTGCCCAATGACAACTAGTTAACATTTTGGGTAGATTTGGCTTGTTAATGCTTCAACAAGAATAAACCATGAGAATATGAATTTTAGAACCAACAAAGTGCCAAATACAGGAACCATAAGCATACCTCTCTGAACCAATGTGAATGGTACCAACATGCTGAGGACCAGCATCAGGATGGCTCAACTTACAGCACTTAAACTGAGGCAACCCATTAACAGCTAAGTTTATTTTCGTGGTTCCCTGTTCCATTCAAAAAAAATAGCATAAACTAAGATAAATCCAAGTAAACTCAAATTCAGGAACTGATCTAAGCACAAAGTAGTCCCCTGAATGTTCCCAATTTTTGTCTGGGTTTCAGTAGGCAATAATTGGCACAGAACTATAACTTCCGGTGAGCACAAATTTAAACTGTTCATAATACAATACAATTTTAGAGGCGTGCTTGATGCTTGGAGAGGTTGCTTCTTGGGTACCCACACCAGTGTTTTTTGTCTCTGGTGGTATATTTGGAAGGAAAGCAACAGGTGCTGCTTCGACGGGGTAGAATCTCCAGTTACTTCCATTAAAAATGCTTTTATTTCTTTTCTCTTTTGTTGGGTGGAGGGTAGATATTGTAAATTCATAGATGAAAAAAATTGATTTTTTGAGTTCCCTTGGCCCCTGGATTTTGGGATTTTCCTTTTAGCACGACGAGCTCCCCTTCTTTTGAGGGTTTTTTTTCTTTATATATCTTATTTATCAAAAGAAAAAGAAAATTCGAATTCTGAAGTTAAATGCACTACAATTATAGAAGTTGAACTCGAATTGACAATTTGTTAAGTTCAGGAAGCTTATATAGATTTGCATATTAATTCCATTCCAGCTTTTAGTTTCAAGTAATGAAGTAAAACTTTGGCACTATATATGAGCACATTATCACAGATTTTATGCAATGACAAAGTCTACAAGACTTATCCTCACGGTTTAATTATCATACACTACATTAAGCGTGATCCACATGATGCAAGCCACATGTCATATTTTGAGTAGGGCCTCTTATGGTGTCATAACTGCTATCATCTACAAATTATTGCAGTACTAATGAAGGGATAAACTGCTGATCAACACACCGAACTGACAATTCAATATTACCCATTTAATTTGCGAGGGTTGTATGTAGGCATATATTCAAGTTCAGAGTAGTATCGAGAAGCACATGTCACACTTCTTAAGATGAAATGGGAACAACCTTTCTGCTAGAGGATTTCACAATGATAGCTAGCAGTCCTTTTCAAATGTTTATCAGACCTATCAGTGTAAAGGATTAATATATAACTCATAGTTTGTGTTGGTATGAGCTGAACTTCTACATGAAGGTTAGAGGGGAATCCGGAATTGTAAAGGCTAAGGAGCCACAGGTTGTCTTTGTATCGCATGGGCCTTCAGAAGCATCCAACAGGTCTATGCTAAACTGATTATAATTCAGGTTAGATAATTGAATGAGTGGAGTGTACTACAAGAAAATGGTAAAAGGCCCATATAAGATCTTTGAACACAAGAAAGGGGCAGTGCTGAGTAAATTTACCACAGGCGGTAACATAACATTATAAAGCACCAAATTACTTTTAGATGACCCACCTATCAAAGGAGAATTAAGAGTTTCTTTAAACTTGAAATATATATTCTAGAAATGACAAAATAATGTCACTGAATAATAGTGTCAATCTTCACATATGCATCAAGTATAATGTAACAATAGAAACCTATTTGAGGGTAATAATAGTGTCACTGACAAAGAAAGAGTGCAACAAAGAGAAAAGGGGGAAGGAAATACATCTAAATTTACAAGTACTCTATATCGACCAACATTCAATGGAAATCACCTTTACAGACACCAAAAAGCAACCTTTACAAGTAATATAATGTTCTTGACTCAGAAAGGGAGACAAAAGGTTGTTCACTTGATTTCATTGCCCATATAGGCCATTTGAGAAGTAATAAAGATAACCCAACAAGCCACCTCGTGGGCTGCTCCATCTGCCCAGCTCATTACACTGAAACAGATATATTTAGTTACAAATGTCACATAGATTTGTACAAATCTTAGTTTCTTTCTTATTGGATTAATTGCATGGCCATCCTTGTATCTTTTATTTGCTGCATGCTACACTAATCATTTTCTATTTCAAGCGAAAAATCTATTAAGGATAGCCCGACTCGCCAGCTCATGGGCTGCTCTATTGGGGTGGGATTTCTGTCCAAGTCATTAAATAATTAGCCAACAATTTCACTTTGTTGAAGAATATATTATTGAGGAGTGATTGAAGACTTGACTTGATTGATTTGGTTGATTTGATAGCATAACTAGTGGGATATGATTTTTAATTCCTTACTTGTAATTGCCTATTTTATCATGACTTGTTTACCACTCATTCTGTCCTATATATATAGGTGGTGGTTCTTTTGTAATAAATATACTGAGCAATACATAATTCTTATTGTTGGATATTTCGATCAACTTATCTTGAATCTTCAGATTTACTCATCTTGTACTCCAGACTGTTTTCTGTTTCAAGTTGGATAAGCTAAGATCTCCGTGTCCAACTTGAGGGGGGTTGTTGAAGAATATTATTGAGGAGTAATTGAAGACTTGACTTGTTTGATTTGGTTGATTTGATAGCATAATTAGTGTGATATGATTTCTAATTCTTTACTTGTAATTGTCTATTTTATCATGACTTGTTTACCACTCATTCTCTCATATATATATATATAGGTGGTGGTTCTATTGTAATAGATATACTGAGCAATACAGAATTTTTATTTCATCTCTGTTTGTACTCTCTCATGTATTCTCACACACTTAAATCTAAACATGCCCCAATTTCTTTATCATTGAATCAATCTCATGTATATCCATTAATTTCGTTTGCTGCATCTACTACTAATGATTGCCTATTGCAAGCTAAAAATTTAGTTCAATGTGATGTAAACCACATATTGGTTTTCTTGTAATAAATTCAGAACAGAAAAAACAGAATTAAAATACTTTGAATGAAAGAATCTGCTAAACCTAGACATAGTTCTCTATTCAAAGTGATCCATACTCATAGGTGCCCAATCTGTATGGAGTTGCATGTTGCAAATGAAGCTTTTGTCAATACACTCAGCTAAACAAAGCCATTAAGCATCTATTCAAGTCCCCTAATATTTCAGAAAGTCTTGTTTCAGCATAGCTCTTAAACTCATGCGTAATCTATTAAGAGAACTTACAGAGCTGTAGTCGGAATATTTAATTGCAGTGAGAAAATCATCAGGAAGAACATTTTTAGGGACTAATTCCTGCATCAGAAAAGCATCACTGATTAAAATCCAAAATCCAATTCTAAGAACAAGTTGAAGGTTTTTAACTTATATTCCTGTTTCCATTATTATCATAACTAACTTGTATACTCTTCTACATGCCAAGGATCAGCCGGCTTACCATAAAGGTTTTGTAAGGGGTTGCATTGGACAGAACAACTGAAGAATGCACATGTGTCCCATCAGCCAATAAAACCTATATAAAATTCCATCCATGCACATAAAATCTGAACAATTATATCGAAGCCAGGAACATACTCTAATGAAAGATCTACAAGGAAAAACTAACCCCATTTGCTTTGCCGGATTCATCAATCAGCAACTGTGAAACCTAGTAAATGAAATAAAATCTCCTTGTAAATGAAATAGATTCCCATATATACCAAGATAATATTCCAGATATGATCAAGGCAATCTAATCATAAAAGCTTGAACCTCTTTTATTCCAGAGGCCCAAAGCTTGAACCTCTTTTAGTTTTCTTACTTCCATTCATGAAACAAATTAGTCATAAAACACATATTGCCGCTGGATCCAACATGCAAATCAGTTACCCATTTCATCAAGACAAAAACGATTGCAGACGAACACTTCTCGAAAAATTGAAAAAAAGTAATAACAATAAACATAAGAATAGCTAATAGCAAAGCACATAATAAGTTTCAAAGAAAATCCTCCCACAATGAAATTACTAAAATCATTGGATTTCCTATGAAATCTGTGATTGAACCAGTATTGGATTTCATAATATGTTTCATTCTCTCTGATTTATTAAAGCTGAAATATGCAGAAAATGATATGCACACCTCCTTCCAAAAGCAACAAGAAAGAATTTAAATTGAATCCTAAAAGCGTAATTCCAAAAGCACACCTCAGCACTGGTTACAATATGAACTCCAGCTTCCTTAGCAGCATTACTAATTGCCAAAGATACAGAGCCCATCCCACCTTCGACATACCTATAAGAAACATCAATCTTCAAGTGTATATGTTGTCTATAAATAAGTGTATAGTCTGGTAGAAAAAAATTGACTATGCTTCCCAACCAAAACTTCAAAAGAATCCAGATCTGACACTTTTTAACTAAAATAGCTTTAAGCTGCAAGTACTTTTTTGGAAGTGATGAATGTAAGATTATCAAATCAATTTTGTTTTACATTAGAAACAAACACAGATTAGCATACACGCTCAACAAAATCTTAGTCTATATGGTGGGTCCTTAGTGAAGATTCAAATGTTGATACAGTTAACGAGACCTTCCAACATCATTCACAATGGAATCTATTGTCCCGGGAACCACAGAATGGAGTTGCAAACACAGAGAAATGTACAAAATTTATCCTCAAAATTCTAAAGGTCATCAAAAAAATGTTTGAGCATAGATAACTCAAAGCATACTCCAATGTCAATACTGCCTTCCTCAGACCCCACAATGGCAGGAGCCTCGTGTACTGGATTTGCCTTTATATATATATACATACATACACATACATATACATATAATTTCACTTGTTTGTTTGAGATATTTGATGCACACAGGTTCGAATGCCGATTCAGGTATCATACTTCACCAAACATTCCTATATATTCTCCCAAAACACTGGCATTTAACAGGCAGCTAATTCAGTAATGTCCGTTATAGCATAAACATACTCTACACCAAGTCTGCAACTAAGATACATACGACCAAATCCCACGATCACCATCAGTTTCTCCCATTATGTGATGTAGCAGAACATATCCACTCCCTGGAGTATGGACATTCCCCTACAATAAAATTGAGCAACAACAGGCTTATTAGTTCTATGTATTTAAACTTCAATCCAAGTATACTGAGTCCTGTGACAAATATCTAAACATTCCAAACAATAAGAGTTCAATTCAGGAATAGCCACTCAAGGTCTTACAAATAAGATAGGAAAAAGGGAACAGTGTTACTTTGTGTAAAGACATGTAGTGGTAAACAGTGACAATAATATACTAAGATCTTCGTACAAAATTTATCCTCGAAATGCTATAGCTTCTCAAAAAATCTTTGAAAGTATATACACTTGCGGATTACGCTAATATCCCCAAGTAACTGGTTTTTTGGCATTGCCAGGTCATGTATGACTGAATCTATCAATTGATAGAAGTGTGGCCTCAGGTACTGCCAATACATTTATAGATGCCTGTTAATACCAACCCAATGCACAAAACAGAGAACCAAACAACCCAAGTACATATACACATAGAAATTGCGTAAATATTCATACTTTTGATCTTTCCTTACTGTGCATACATGAGAAAGAGTGCATAAGGGACTATACATTTCCTCACTTACAAAAAGTAAACCACAATACAATTTTATAAATTATAATAAAGGTGAGATTATAAGCCTACAAAATTTTAAAAAAAAACAACAAACAGAACTTTTTCCCAACTACTTTGGTCAGCTACATGAATCATATTTTTATTCTACTCCTAGGATTCATGTTCACACTGGTCATGGCCAAGAATTTACACTGGCTGTCAGGCTACCTAATGCAACCTTCCATTTCCCGGGTACAGACTGATTATATTAAATTAGAGAATATATGCCACAGACTAGTTTAAAAAAAATTAGAATGTGAGATGCAATTAGGATAGGCCCCAAATTAACTATGCCAAAGGAATAACTAGTCTAAACAGTTCAAATTTTCCTAACTGCCCAACATTTGACACGCTATACCTCATATCAAATACCATCGAACTTCAAATGAATGAATTTTGGTCATATGTCTAATTGCAAACAACATTGATTTTTTTGAAGCGCCTTTTGTGGCACAGAATAGAAGATGCATCATGTATTGGATAATCACATTATGTATTTACTCCAACATCCCCCCAAATCATTTGAGTGAAAAGGAAAGGTACGAAACTGAATTTCTACTTTATTGTAAACATTTTGCTAGACAAGGAACAATATAAGACGGAAAATACACCGAATTTCGCATTGCAAAGTTCCCCAACTCACTAATATGATCATCTAATTTTCCTCCAGATCAGTTTGTCTTCTCCGCCTAAAACTAATAATGACCATTAAACTACAAACGGGAAAAAATTCCGCAACTACCACTTCCAAGTATTTTTCCTGACCAAAGGATCAAACTAAAGCAAAAATATACTTTAAGAAAAATTTCAGACAACTCATACTTTAACAGGTTGCTCAATTCTCCTGTTCAATGTGTCAACAGTAAATCTTGGTCCCCCAAAAAGTCCAAAAGAATGTTAGTGATCATATTAGCAACTAACATCCGTTATGGAGAAGCTTATGAGACTATTGGCGCAACTTGATCCTGGTATATGCACTCTCACATGTGCACCCTTAAAACTAGTGCACAACATAATCAGTAATAGTCTTACCGTGGTCCCGATCACGGCATCCGTTGCAAGTGTTGCCTTCAGAACATCAGCCTGCAGTTATTCACATGAATGACAAAATATCAATGAATTGGTAGCATGATATTCATCAATTTAACGCACAACTTAGTGCACACGCATGAAAATGGGAAGGGCAAAATAAATAAATAAATAATAATAATAATAATAGTCAATAAGAAGAAGAAGAATTATTAGCTCCCTAAAGAATCCTAATAATTAATGTATAAAGAACCATCTTTAATCTACTCAGAAAGTAGCAAAATTAGTCATCAGAACTGCTTGTGTGCCCACAGCCTTACTGTGTTACTCAACAAGAGTGATGGGTTGTGCTACCTAGACACATAGGATACTTTCCCCTTTTATAAATAGGTGTATTTAGCCATCACATACCGCAATGCAACACTTTTCTCCTTTATCGGGAAATTTAAATGGATAAATTTCCAATTAAAAATTATTAGAAAATGTGCATGTCATACAATTTTTGTTATGAGACCTATTTTTCTTTACAAACACACACACAAACTGTGTATGTGCAGTACATAAATTTGGATGTACACCCACAGATATAAGCATGTGTTTGCACGTAATATCCATACATATTCATACACAGACACCTAGATATATATAATATACCTGGACTCCAAATATGTAGTCGTAAAATATTTTTAGTCTGTGTTTATATTGATTTAGATACTAATATATGCATAGATACACCTACAGTGGAGGACATGTTAATCAAGGATAAGAATTGGATGTTCAAACACATATAGCATGTGTACGCATGTAAAATACATGCATATTCACACCCTAACCACCCACCCCCCCCCCCCCCACCCCCCCCCCCCCCCCCCCCCCCCCCCACCCCCCCACCCCCCCCTCCCAACACCAACACACACACACATAAACATATATAAAGATATATGTACACAGCACAACAGAACAAAATCAAATGAAAAATAGCAAGAGCATTCAAATCAGGTAATGACCTCAAACCATTTATTCAAAACCTTCGACGCTGGGGACAATAGAAGGTCCATAAAGTCCCTGAAAACATCAACTGAGACTAGTTAGGGAAGGATGGGATTGCCACTTACAAACCACAAGCTACTAAACTAATGAATTTGTATGGACTTAATCAATGCAGGTAATTAGTTTTGGCGCAATACTTCAGCCAACAAGAATCCAAAGACTAACATGTTAATAATAAAAGGACCCAACTTAGAAGTGAAGGAAGTAAAAAGAAAACCTCTTACACCATGTCCTTTTGCCCCAAGGAAAGAGCCCGCCTCAGACAATGAGACCAAAAAACTGATTTCTGTAACTTATCATTCATCTTGGCATTAAAAGAGGGTTTGCCTTGCAAAGTTTCAGGAGGGGCCGAATCCAAAAGCGGATCCACAAATTGACAGAAGCTCTCCAGCTGATTCTCATATCTGTCAGTTAAAAGAAAATCCATCATATATAATATTTTAGATACATGCACTCCAAAAATATAAGTGCACTTTCTGAAAATACTTCATTCTAGCTTTTAGCACTTTCTGAAAACACTTCATTCTAGCTTTTAGTTTTCCTTCTGTGTATGTTCTAAGTCAGATACCTTGCTTGACGTGGCAAATTCAATTGGGGCATATAAATTGGGTGGCTCGCCCCTACAGGAAGAAGAAGTAAATGGTGTGCCAGAATTAGAGCAGATAATTTGTCTAGCATCTAAACAAGTTGGATAATTTGTCATCACTCACTCTGAGAAAAATCCAACCAACATATACGTAAGAGTTGCCTTATGCTAAGAAATCAGTTATGAGATGGGTCTTATACATTGAAGAAACAGAGAAATCATGTGACCGAATCATTCATATGGGATAAGGAAAATCTGACAATGGTAATGCTATATTTAACAGTACTTCTTCAGGGTAGAGAGGTCATACCGAGTGAATCAGAGATATGTTTGGTAATGAGACGGTACAATGAAGCTGAAAACTTGCTACTGTGGCTCGGTTTGCTTTTGTTGGGACAGACCTTATATCATTCCTATTCAAGAATTCCGCTTTTCACTCTCAAGACAATGCTCTCTCGCTTTCTTCTGTAAAGCGAAGCACTTTTTCTATCTATGTACTTTGGACGGAGCTAAGCTACGTTTGTAAGAGAATAGTGCGTTTCCCTAAAAATTTATATTGACAAGTTTTTTGTTAAATTTAAATTCCAATATGAAACCAGCGAATCCATGCTTCCAAACACAATGTAAACGCAGTAGCTTTTTTTAGAATGATGAACTAATTTCACTTCAGAACGTAATATTCAAATATATAACTACCAAGAGACAGCAATATGACCTCGGATAAGCATCAGCATCCCGTTTCGAGAACTTTGAAATCTCTGAATGGTTGAGATCTTTATCAGGACCCAACAGAAGATACCGGCCATCAAGACAAGGCGTGAATGACGAAGGACTCCGTTTCAACAACTTCAATCCATGTCTTGCTAACTCTAGTTCTCTGTTTTACAATACCATAACCAAGAAATCCATCAACAATAGTAACTGTCAAAAATACTTGAAAAAAAAAAAAGAAAAAGCAAAAAACAACAAATCTGTCATGCTGAACATTGAAGATTAATATACAAACATTAGTAGAAATGATACATAACATTGTTTAGTAATCAAGAGAATGGAGACAAACAGTGACTAACAAAAAACTTATCTTAATTAAATTACAAAAAATAATAATAATAACAAAAAAACACTGCCATTGGTGAAGATTGAAGATTAATAAAACAATTATTAGTAGAATTAACTCCTAAATTCATTTACAATGCAAGGACAAATATTCAAAAACCTAAATAATAATAATATTAGTATTAAAAAAAGCGATAAGTCCAGAGTGAAGATTAATAAATGATAATTAGTACTATCTAGTGCAGACGCTAATTAGCACAAATCATATACTAATTCAGAGGTAAAACAAACAGTGACTATCAGGAACTTATAAGAATATATATATGTATGTATGTATATCGGTGAAGATTGAAAATTCAGTATTAGTACAAATGTAAAAAAATTATTAGTAATCCAGAAATCACAGTACAAACAGTGATATTTAAACACATATACGCACACAATTAATATATATATATATATATATATATATATATATTGTGATCGGTGAAGATTGAAGATCTAATAAGCATTATTAGTACTTGATGAGGGAGGGGCGGAGGAGGCTTTGGAGGTAGCTGCAGCGGGAGAACTTGAAGCCGGTGACGATTTCTTCGGTGACGGCGGCGCCGCCGAGGACGTGACGGCGCTCGAGGACGGCGACGGAGAGGCCGGAGCGCGCAAGGTAGGCGGCGGCGGTGAGGCCGTTGTGGCCTCCGCCGATCACCACCGCGTCCCATTTCTTCTCCTTCAACGTGGGGCCCGCGATGGTGCTCATCTTTCTTCGCCACATCTTCCTATCACTTGTGTGTCAAAGGTTAGTCAACTTTCTTTCAACGTCTCTGTTTAATACAAAAACGGTGTTAGATATTATTATTTTATGGGTTAATAGCAAAACACCCCATCAACGATACTCTCTCTCTAACTAAACCCATGTGTGCAATTTACCACCCTGAATTATGCTTTTTGTGCAGAAAATCCCCCTGAAATATAGTTTTTCCTATACAGTTATAACACCGTTAAATAAAATTGCACTAGGATCCCCTAAAGTTCCTGTTAATTTCGCTCGCGTCCTAAAATTTTATTTTATTTGCAATAACACCCCTTTGAAGGGGTGAAATGACCGGAATGCCCTTGTTTTGTCTCCCCTATTTCATGAAATAAATATCTAGGTGGTGAAATTACCTCCATGCCCCAAGATTAGAACTTTATAATATTTGGGGATATTTCCAAATATTTTTTTTAAAATAAAAGTTAAAGAAAAGAGGTTAGAAATATTTCAAAACTTTTAAATAATAATAATAACTAATTAATATGCATTACTTGAAGTGTAACTCTAATGAATATTTTAAAAGATATAGATTAAGGAGTTATAAATATTTTCATATTTTTTTTAAAAAAATAATTAATTAATATATTAATTAAAATGTAACTGTAAGTGTCAAATTTCACTCACATCCAAAACATGTCTTATTCAAGCTCAAATGGCCATATTTATACATTTTTGTGTTAGTGGATCATGGCCTAAGTTCATGGGGTCATGACTCACTCTCTTAATAACTACCCACTCTCCTTATGTAGTGGGTTGTTACTCCCTTTTTAAGGGAATGGCTTAATGCTGATGGTCCCACTTATATTTGGTGGGCTCAAATACATGGGCTGTTCACTATCTACATTTTACATGGGCTCAACATACCTTGGGCCTAATAAATGGACCTGGGCCTATAATTTTCACTATTTACACTAGCCCCATTCGGGCCTGGCATACGGTTCGTGGGCCTGACCCGAATTTAATTGAATTGATTGATGACAGCCATTTTTGATGACGTCAGCGTCATTATTGTGGAGAGACGTGTGATCTCGAATTTCATAATGGCGGCCGTCGTTTCACTGTATTCGAGGCATAGGGAATCGACGCACCCCTTCAGCCTTAATGATGTCTGTTGGTATGCCGTGTGTATATAAATCCTTGTGTGGCTTCATTTTCATTCTTTATCACTTTCAAATCTTGCAAGCAATCTTCAGCAGTGTTCAAACTTTGACCGCCGACTGTGCTTTGGTTACCGGAGGTTCTTCTTTCGTCTACCGGTTCTTTGTGTAAGTTGTCATTCTCATCATGTCTGATAGCAGTGTCACTAGGTCTACCGAGGAGATGACCCATCAAGAATATGGGGGATCTGAGGTTCCCAGCCCCCCTTCTGCAAATCCATCTTCTTCATCCTCTCCTCCTTCTCTATCCATGCCTAGTCGGCCGGACCTATCTGGCTTGAGAACAACTATTTTGGAGATAAATAACCAGGCAGATGTTGCTGATACTGTTCTGATTGGGACTTCTGTCATATCTAACCCGGTTGGGGTTAATGCTCCTGGAGGCGCTCACGTTGGATCCTCCACTGAATCAGCCCCTTTCGTGGCAGAACCACTTGAAAGTCATAAAAGAAAATCTGTAAACCTTAAAAGTCTGAGGAGGGACTGTAGGATCCCAAAAGAGGTGATCTTGACGGAGTACGACCCTTCTCTTGACTTCAGAGTGGGCGACGGAGTGGGTCCGGACGAGGTGTTGTTGTCGGCCCTTCAGATAAAGATGCTTCGATTTCCTCTTCATCCTCTGTTTCATTTTATCTTCTTCACCCTAGGAATAGCCCCTCTGCAAGTCAATCCAAACTTCTTCAGGATAATTTCCATGTTAATCTTGATTAACAGAGAGAAAAAACTATCCTTGGGTCTGGCAGATCTTCTGCTCAGCTAGAAGATTGTAGATCTGAAAGATTGTGAGGGGAGGTACAACTTCTACCCATTCAAGGGTCGGGCGATCTGCCAAGGGACTGAAAAAACAGAGAAGTATTGGAAGGAGAAGATGGTTTTGGTAAAGGGGGCTTGGTTCTACCCTTATTCTAGGAGATGGCCGATCCCTGTGTTTTCAAGCATCTAGCCCTTCTTCCATTTTCTTTTATCCATAAGGAATCTTGCCTCTGTTCCGGCTGTGACCAGCTCAGGGCAAATTTTGTTTATAAGTCTTTAGGTTATAAGGATACAGATATAGTGGCTCAGGATGTAGAAGCCCGTATTTCTTTATTAAAATCCAAGGTCTGGTCGGACCGTATATCATGCGCTGACCTGCTTACTCCTGCCAATTTGCAGGGTATATCCAGGTTAGGAGCCAAGTACAAGATCATTATGGATCCGATCAGACCAGTGATTGAGGACGATGATGATGATATGGAGGAACAGGCTGCACCTTCAATTGATCAAGTACACATGCCTCTGGATCCTGACCCTCAGGATGTGACCGTCGCCTTGATGGGCGATGCTTCTGGGTCTGCACTTGTGCAGACCACTATTCCCGAGATGCTTCATCCTTCCTCTGCCCGAACCAGACCGGTGGGGGAAGAAAGACCCAGTAAGAAAAGGAAGCATAAGGGTAAGGAGAAGAGTTCTGCTTCTTCTGACCAATCCACCTCCAGTCTTACTTCTATGTCTGCCATGATAACTCGGGCGCAGGCACTCTGGACGCCGGAGGAGCTCGAGGCACAGAGGAATGCTGAGCATGCCCGCCTTGTGCGTAAAACTCCGGGGTTGTTATTGGGGGTAAGTATTTGCTTGATTCCATTTTACCTTGCATTACTGACCCTTTTTGCCTTGCATTTTTCTTCTTATTCCTACTTTTGTATACATTACTGACCCATTTTGCTTTGCATTTCTCTTCTTAGGCTCTCTTCAGCGTCAATGCGTTATGCCTTTCCCACGAGGAGGGTGTGAAGGAGCTTGAACGCCTGAGAGCTGACCTAGCTGAGAAGGACGATCAGGAGAAAAAGCTGAAAGCTCAGCTAGGAGACCTCCCATCCAGGGTTGCTCAATTGGAAGAAGAGCTAGCTCAAGCAAAAGAGCAAAATGTCAAGTTGTCCAGTGAGAAGGAGAAGCTGGCATCCGACCATGAGGCTCTTCAACACCAATTCGGCATCTCTCAGTCAGCCCTGGAGATGTGCAAGAAAGGAGGGCTCGACATGCACCAGCACTATTCACAGATGAATAGGATTGTAGCTGGTGAATTCTGGAGGAAAGGCTTTATTGTTGGAGAGAAGGATCCAGCAAGGAGGAAGATCAAGGACCCTGATGCCATGGATAAGGTGTTAGGGGTGCAAAGGCCATATTCCAACCCTGAGCCTAGTCATGCTCAGAACCTTTTCACAGAATTCCTTAAGGGATATCTCCCTGCTGACCCTCTCAACCCCTCCATAGAATTTTTCCCTCCGACCACACATGTGGATACCTTAGGAAAGGATTTTAGTGGTTCAGGCCAAGCTTAGGTTACTCCATCTTCTTTTTGTAGTGCTGTATTTTGTAACATGCCTTTCAGGCAGTTTTGTAATACAAAACATCAATTTTTGCTTATTTAATGGAATATGCATTTTTCTATGGCACGAGTCAGGCATTTTTTTTATCGTGAATCAGGCTTATGAGCCTCTGTCATCTCATTATTTGGAGTTTATTTTTAAATTATTCCTCTGAAAATGAGTCAGACTTATAAGTCTCTGTCATTTCACCGCTTAAGAAATATTTTTAATTTTATTCCTCTGGGAGTGAGTCAGGCTTATAAGCCTCTGTCATTTCACCACTTAGGAAATATTTTTAATTTTATTCCTCTGGGAGTGAGTCAGGCTTATAAGCCTTTGTCATTTCACCACTTAGGAAATATTTTAATTTTATTCCTCTGGGAGTGAGTCAGGCTTATAAGCCTCTGTCACTTCACCACTTAGGAAATATTTTAATTTTATTCCTCTGGGAGTGAGTCAGGCTTATAAGCCTCTGTCATTTCACCACTTAGGAAATATTTTAATTTTATTCCTCTGGGAGTGAGTCAGGCTTATAAGCCTCTGTCATTTCACCACTTAGGAAATATTTTAATTTTAGGCTATTTGTTTGCAAGGATGACCATCTTTTATTATAACCGTGAAATTACAAAGATTAGAACATCTGACTGAATCAGGATAACAAACATGGAAATTTTAAAGCTATCTATAAAGCTAGGCTCAGACGCCTCTGTTTAATTATTCTGAAAATGAAATAAATATCAAGGATAGTACCTCTTTAGTCGTGAGGCGTTCTGTGAATTGGGTACCATATTGCCGTCATTATTCATGAGGCGGTAAGCCCCACGTCCAATGACCTCTGTGACTGTGTATGGTCCTTCCCAATTTTCCCTGAGCTTTCCGATTAGCCCGATCTTTTTTCGCAATACCATATCGCCCACCTGGAATTCTCGTCTTTTGACTTTTTTGTTGAAGGTGTTCCTGACCCCCTGACCCTCTGGTGATAGGCTGCTAGCCTGATGGCAGCTTGTTCTCTTTTTTCTTCGAGCAGATCGAGTCCATCAACCAGCTATTGGTCGTTCAGTTCTTCCTGATACAGCTCAGTTCTGGCTGTTGGCACTATCTGCTCTGTTGGAATGACTGCTTCTGTCCCATACGCCATTGAGAATGGTGTTTCTCCTGTAGGGATTCTTGATGTTGTTCTGTAAGACCACAATACCTCTGGAAGCTTGTCTGGCCACACTCCCTTGTGCTCTTCTAGCTTCTTCTTCAGGGTATTCAGTATGGTTCTGTTGGATCTTTCAGCTTGGCCGTTTCCTTGAGGGTATGCGACCGATGAGGTTCTCAACTGGATCCCATGTTCATTACAGAATTGTCTGGTCCACTGATTATCCAGATTTAATCCATTGTCGATCACTATCACCCTCGGCACTCCAAACCTACAGATGATATTGTTCCATATGAATTTGATTACGTGCCTGTGAGTGATGGTGGAGTAAGATTCTGCCTCGACCCACTTTGTGAAATAATCAGTTGCTATCAGTGCTTGATTTACTGATCTGAGAGCCATGGGAAGTGGTCCAACTGCATCAATCCCCCATTGCGCAAATGGGTGCGGGCTGAATATGGGGTTAAGCAGTTCTGGTGGCGGATGGATGAAGTCTCCATGGAACTGACACTTTTTGCATCTTCTGACAAAGGCTTCAGTATCATAGGAAAGATAAGGCCAAAAATATCCTTGGCTTAGTACCTTATGGGCCAAAGCTCGTCCCCCTGAGTGATTTCCGCATGAGCCTTCATGGATTTCCTTCATTACAGTCGATGCCTCCGTAGGTGTGAGGCATCAAAGGTAGGGTCCACCAAAAGACCTTCTATATAACTGGCCATGTAGCAAGGCATATCGGGCCGACTTCATGCGAATTTTCCGAGCCTCTGCTTTGTCATCAGGAAGTGTACCATTTCTGAGGTATTCTGCTATGGGGTCCATCCAGCTCGGCTCCCAAGGTATTGCGCACACCACATCTGTCTGATGGATGCTTGGGACATCAAGATAGTCGATCGGGGCGATTCTGGTCAGGTCTTGATCATTGACTGAAGCCATGTTGGCCAATCGATCCGCATTTTCATTTTCCTCCCTTGGGATCTGACTGAGGGAATACTGCTCCAGTCTATCTAGCTCCATCTGAGCCAACTTCTTATAGGGCTGCAGCTTTTCTCCTGCGTCGTACTCGTCTTGAACTTGTTTCACCACCAGTTGTGAGTCACTGAAAATACGGAGCTTCTTAATAAAGAGGCTCTGAGCTAGTCGCAGCCCAGCTAGGAGTGCCTCGTACTCAGCTTCGTTATTGGTGGCGGGAAACTCCAGGCGCACTGACTGCTGGATTCGGGTCCCATCTGGTGTTATAATTTCGAGCCCAATTCCCGAACCAGCTGAACCAACTGATCTGTCTACATAGAGCGTCCATTCGGGTTCGTCTGGATCTTGGAGGATTGACTCTGGCTCTGCTTCTAGGAGAAAATCAGCTAAGGCTTGACCTTTGATAGCTGTTCGTGGCACATACGTGATGTCAAATGTCCCGAGTTCCAACGCCCATCTGGTTATTCTTCCTGTCAGATCGGGTTTGGACATGATGGATCTCATCGGCAGGGTGGTTGGCACAACGATTGGATGAGTTTCAAAATAATGCCTCAGTCGTCTCTTTGCGTTGATTAGAGAAAGAACAGCTCGCTCCGCCATGGTGTATCTGGTTTCCGCATCAGATAGGGATTTGCTGCTGAAGAAGACTGGTTTCTGGCACTTTTTGTCATCTTTTACTAGTGTTGCGCTGGTTGAGGTTGTTGACATGGCAAGGTACAGATGCAATGGTTCTCCTGGATTTGGTGAGGCAAGGATCGGTGGACTTTGGAGATACTGCTTCAACTTCTGGAGGGCCTCTGCCTGTTCTGGCCCCCATATGCTACCTTTTCCGCCTTTAATTGCCTGGAAAAATGGTCTGCATCGGTCTGTCAGTCGGGATACAAACCTGCTCAGTGCGGCTACCCTTCCTGTCAGAATTTGGACCTCCTTTTGTGTTTTTGGCTCTTCGCAGCTTATCAGAGTCTTGACTTGCGATGGGCTGGCTTCGATTCCTCTTCGGTTGACTATATGTCCGAGGAACTGTCCGGATGAGACTCCGAAAGAACACTTGGCTGGATTGAGCTTCATCTTGTACCTTCGGAGTGCATCGAACACTTCTTCCAAGTGCTTGAGATGGTCGCCTTTCCTCCTGCTCTTTACCACCGTATCATCTATGTAGGCTTCAACCGTTTTGCCCATCTGACCTTTGAATATCCTTCTGACAAGCCTTTGATAGGTGGCACCTGCATTTTTAAGTCCGAAAGGCATTACTCTGTAGCAGTACGTACCTTCTTCGGTAATGAAGGCTGTTTTCTCCTCATCAGCCTGACTCATCGGGATCTGGTTATAGCCGGAGTATGCATCAAGAAAAGAGAGTCTTTCATATCCCGAGGTGGCATCTACCATCTGATCAATTTTCGGCAGAGGGAAGCAATCCTTCGGGCAAGCCTTGTTTAAGTTGGTGAAGTCCACGCAGACTCTCCATTTCCCGTTCTTCTTTCTGACTACTACCACGTTTGACAACCATGATGGGTACTTCACTTCCCTTATGAATCCAGCTTCTAGCAGTTTTCCCACTTCCTCGGATATGATCTGGTTTCTTTCTATCCCGAACCTCCTCTGCTTCTGCCTTACAGGTCTGACGTTTGGATCAACATTCAGATTATGTTGAGCGATCAAAGGATCAATGCCCGGCATGTCGAAATGAGACCAGGCGAACACGTCTGAATTTGATTGGAGGAAATGAATCAGGCTGTCCTTTTCTTCTTTCTGGAGACATGATCCGATGAACGTGACTCTGGTGTGATCCGTCTGACAAACTTTCACCTCTTCTAGGGATTCCGTTGTTGACTGAGTCTCCTGACCCTCTGAGGTAGGGTCTGACTGTAATTGCTATTTCTCGTTGTACAGGGACTCTTCTGGTGCTTCCAACACTTGTTTATTTCTCTGGTTCAGGTCCTTTATGCATACTGAGTAGCATTCCTTCGCTGCTACCTGGTCTCCAGGAATATCTGTCACGTCCACTCCATTCGGGTCAAGACAACGCATGACCTGATGGAGTGTCGAAGGAACACCTTGCATCCGATGGATCCACCCTCGTCCCATCAGTAAATTGTACGATGGCTTGACGTCCACCACTACGAAAGTTTCTCTCAGGGTTCGGCGTGCTGCTGATACTGACAAATGGACTACGCCTATTGGCTCTACGCGTCGTCCGTCAAAGCCGGCCAGAGGAATCCGAGCCGGTTGAAGCTGTGATACATCAATTCCGATTTTGTCGAAGGCCCATTTTGTCATGATATTGGTGCTGCTTCCTGGGTCAATCATTACGCGTTTGATCAGGCAATTAGCTACCAGAAGAGTGATTACCAGAGGATCTTCGTGAGGCATCTGAATATTCCGTATGTCAGCCTTTGAGAACACGATCATTGATTCTCCTTGTAGGAGGGTTGTCTGGCAGATTTCGCCGACTCGCCTGAGTTTGTGTGTTTTTCTTAGCTTCGACCTTCTGCTTCCTTCGGCCTCCAACGCCTCTTCACCCCCCTGGATCATGTGGATAACCCTCATCGGTTGCCCTGATGTAGTGTTGTTCGGTTGTGTCCTGTGTGGTTTGTCTGGTCTAGGCTGATCCTTCATTACGTAATCTGCAAGCTCTCCTTTGGCGATCATTGCCTCTACTTGTCTTCGGAGATTTCTGCAGTCATTTGTATGATGACCATACTCGCTGTGAAAGGCACAGTGCTTGGTCATGTCCCTCAGCTCCATCGGTTGTCTGATCGGTGGAGGTGGTCTGAAAATCCCTTTGTTTTTGTTTTCTTGGAAGAGCTTTCCAAGGCTGGTTTTGAGCGGAGTGGTTCTTTCTTCCGTCCGTTGACGCTTGTCTGAATTTCTGGATGACGAGGTTTGCCGAGATGGATCTTGTCGTTGAGGCCTCTGATCCTTCATCCTTTCTTTGGATTTTGCCTCTACTGTTACCAGAGAGGCTCTTCTGTGTCTGACTGCTTCCTCCTCTTCTATTCTGAGATACCCTTGTGCTCTGGAGTTGAGCTCACCGATGTTGATAGGGGGTCGTTTTACTAGTGAAGAGTGGAATTTTGTGCCAGGGATGACCGCCATACGGAATGCCTCTACCGCTGACAATTGATTGCAGTCATCGATAGAAGACATTTCGACGTTGAATCTGGATAAAAAGCTCTTGAGGCTCTCCCCTTTTTCCTGGGTCATGGTGAAGAGGCTTGATATCGTCTTCCTCTGCCTCCGGTTGCTAAAGTATTGACCAATAAAGCGTCTGCAGAGATCATTCCAACTGCTGATGGATCCAGGAGTCTGCTTCCTGAACCACAGAAGTGGTGCCTCCGTCAAACTGGTTGAAAAGACTTTGCACAAGAGTGCTTGGTTCCTTCCATAAACAGTCATCTTGGTCTGCACCTGGTAGATGTGATCAAGTGGATCTTTTGTACCATCATATAGTGTAAAAGTTGGCAGCACAAACTTCTTCGGGAATTCTGCTGCTTCAATTTCTTCGGTGAATGGAGATTGAGTCATATCCGTTGTCGCATGGATGGCCAGATCATCAGGGGTCTGCAATTTCAAATCTTTCATCACTTCTCTCTGGATTTTGGCAGCCATTTCGTGCAGGTCATTCTGAGTCGGGGCCTGCATCCTTGGCATTCCCCCTGTTATGGGGTGAGAGGACTCTTCTTCTTCCCTCGGGATTTTATCTCCTCGGGCGGCGGATGCGTCTTGCCCGTGATGAGAGTTGAAAGGCTCTGGCTCTTCTGCGCACTCTGCTGAATTAGGATTTTGGATAGGAAAAGGACCCTGAGTCACTTGATGGAGTAATTCAGCATTCTGTCGCTCGAGGGTCGCATTTCTTTGCTCGACAGCCTCCAACCTCCTCATGACTTCTTCGAACCTGATCTCATTGTTTGTTGACCGTGTGGACACCATTTTCTTTGTAAAAATAAAATTTGTTGCAAGTGGAATTTTTTTTTTATCTTTCCCACAGACGGCGCCAAATGTAAGTATCAAATTTCACTCACATCCAAAACATGTCTTATTCAAGCTCAAATGGCCATATTTATACATTTTTGTGTTAGTGGATCATGGCCTAAGTTCATGGGGTCATGACTCACTCTCTTAATAACTACCCACTCTCCTTATATAGTGGGTTGTTACTCCCTTTTTAAGGGAATGGCTTAATGCTGATGGTCCCACTTATATTTGGTGGGCTCAAATACATGGGCTGCTCACTATCTACATTTTACATGGACTCAACATACCTTGGGCCTAATAAATGGACCTGGGCCTATAATTTTCACTATTTACAGTAACTAATGGATATTTCATAAAATATGGAGTAAAGATATAAGACAAATATATTTCGGCAAACAACAAGTGTTAACCCTTTAAAATAAGACTGTCGAGAACTTGTAACCCCTGTATTCATTTAAAATTGAATGGTCTAGTTTTTCGAATATTTATCAAGATGAAAATTGCAGGTTGATCATTTATTTCTTAATTTTCATTCAAATTTTTATTTTTGAATGGGTTTTTTTCTTGTAAGTATTATTGTTATTAGTTACATAGTTGTCTTTCATCAAGCAACAAGCCACAATCATTATAGAGAATCTCATATGACCAAATTTTGTTCAAAATATTTTCCTTAAATGAAGTTGGAGCCTTACTAGAAGCAGTGTGTGACATAGAAATTCAAGTGAGTGGCAAAATTGTTACCTTAAAGTTTCAATGTATATATGCGGTCGTAAAAAATTAGTTCTTAGAAAGTGAGTAATTATTAGGTTGAAGATTTGGAATAGGAAGTCACAAAATTTGTTCTTAACGATTAATACTTGTTGCTTGCCGAAATATATTTGTCTTATATCTTTACTCCATATTTTATGAAATATCCATTAGAGTTATATTTTAATTAATATATTAATTAATTATTTTTAAAAAAAATATATGAAAATATTTATAACTCCTTAATCTATATATTTTGAAATATTCATTAGAGTTACACTTCAAGTAATGCATATTAATTAGTTATTATTATTATTTAAAAGTTTTGAAATATTTTCAACCTCTTTTCTTTAACTTTTATTTTGAAAAATATATTTGGAAATATCCCTAAATATTATAAAGTTCTAATCTTGGGGCATGGAGGTAATTTCACCACCTAGATATTTATTTCATGAAATAGGGGAGACAAAACAAGGGCATTCCGGTCATTTCACCCCTTCAAGGGGGTGTCATTGCAAAGAAAATAAAATTTCAGGGCGCGAGCGAAATTAACACGAACTTCAGGGGATCCCGGTGCAATTTTACTTAACGGTGTTATAACTGTGCAGGAAAAACTATAGTTCAAGGGGGTTTTCTGCACAAAAAATAGTTCAGGGGGGTAAAGTAAGAGAGAGGGTATAGTTCAGGGGGGTGTTTTGCTATTAACCCTTATTTTATTTTTAAATAAAAGGTGCTAATTTGTTTCTAATTATTTTTTTTGAAAAAAAAACAATTGCGGTGCTAAATTTGTTTTTGTTTAGTGTTGTCGTTTATTAGAACCACTTTTGTTAGTTTAGAAATTTTTATTTTATGTTTTGATTAAGACATCACAAGTGGTCCCATGGTCTAGTGGTTAGGACATTGGACTCTGAATCCAGTAACCCGAGTTCAAATCTCGGTGGGACCTTGTTTTTTTCCATCTTTAAATATATACACTGAGGTTTTAGTTAATGAAGCATTTTTAACTTTTACACCAAAACAGTAATTTTGTACCTATATTTTTCCTTATAAAAATCCATGCTTCACACACATTTTTTTCTCACCCAAGAATGTCTAGATTTTAACTTCAAATATGTAATTTTAGCTAGTGCGATATCACATCCAACATATTTCAAATTTTTTTATACACAATGTAGCATAGTTCGCAGTCACGATATTAATTTAGGTCGTGGTAACGATATAATGAATTTAGACGATTTTCAGTCTTAAAAGTGAATGTTAGGCTAGTATCGGAATTGCGCAACGGTGTCGGCACTTCCGAAAATCATTATGAACTGGACGATACGTAACATATTGGACGAATGAGTCTTTAAAATGAATATCAAACGAATATCGATATTGCATAATAATATCGACACCTCACAAAAACATTACAAACTAAACAATACGTAATATATTGAATGATATGACGAACCATGGTGTGTAGTTGAAAAATATTTTAAAGTAATATAATACTAAACTTATTAGGAACTCTAAGCTTCCTTGTCCTACTAATCACTATTTTAAATTTATACTTGTATTCTCCCATAATATTTAACTCTCTTTTTTCTTTTACATACACTAAAACTAGGGAAAATTATTAAAAAGGGACCACTCAAGTAGGAAAAGCTGAAAGGGGATCATTTTTAGTGTAGTGACCAAAATATTCATATGTTTGCACTACCTTTCAAAAATCCAATATTTTCAAAATTATTAATATTATCTACCAATAAAATAAAACTATATACATATATATATTTGTATATAAGTGATATATAATATTATTGTAATTGTATTCCGGAAAATAAAAAAAAATTCCGAAATATACATATAAATAAAAAAATGCCAAAAAGAAAACTTTCCAAAAAAAGCTAAATGTACGGCAATATAAAAAACTTTTCAAAAATGCCAAAATTTTGCAAGGTAGATAGTATTGACTTAAAATATTGTACTGATGCAATTGAAACAAATTTATTATTCATATGTATATTTCGGCAATTTTTTTTTGCAAAAAAAAATTGCAATTTTTTTCCCAAAAAAAGCCAAATGTACAGCAATATTAAAAAAAATTCAAAAAATGCCAAAATTTTGCAAAGTAGATAGTATTGACTTAAAATATTGTACTAATGCAATCGATACAAATTTATTATTTATATGTATATTTTGGCAATTTGTTTCCAAAAAAAGTCAAATGTACGACAATATTAAAAAAAAATAAAAAATGCCAAAATTTTGCAAGGTAGATAGTCATAGTATTGACTTAAAATATTGTATTGATGCAATTGATACAAAATTATTATTCATATGTATATTTCGGCAAAAAAAAATTGCAATTTTTCCCCAATAATTTTGACATAAAAATTCAGCAATTTTTTAACGAAAATTTTGACCAAAAAAAATTAGACATTTTTTTTCGGCAAAAACAAATTTACCAAAATAAAATTGCCAATTTTTTTCTTTTTGGCATTTTTTATTTATATGAATATTTCAATTTATTTTTTATTTTTTGGAATACAATTAAAATAATATTATATATAACTTATATACAAATATATATAACTTTATTTTATTGGTAGATAGTATTAATAATTTTGAAAATGTTAGATTTTTGAAAGGTAGTGCAAACATATGGGTATTTTGGTCACTACACTAAAAATTGTCCCCTTTTGACAATTAAGTTTAATTTTGGTCCTCTTTCAACTTTTCCTACTTGAATGGTCCCTTTATAAGAATAAACTTTAGGAATTATCCCTTTTTAATAATTTTCCCAAAACTATGCTCTCAAGGTATAAAATAACTTGCTCTCTAAAATAGCTTCCATACTTGAACCATTTAGTTTCTAAATTGATAATGTTATGTTGGGTTGGAGGGATGAATTGTAGAGGAATGATAAATCAAGTTGTACGTGTTTGGTTGAAGAAAAGGGAAAATAGGGAGGAAGTTAGGAGGGATCATTCATCTCTCATTCCTTCATATTTTTTTATCCGTCCAAGATTAGGAGAGAAAAACAAGATAAGTTTTGAATTTTTTTAATTTTAACCTTCTTAAATATTTATTTATAAATAATATGACTAATAATGAAGACTATATTAGTAAAACTATTATAAAAGATGATTTTTTTCTTCCTTTCAACCAAACAATAAAACATTACATTTTATCTATCACTTTTATTACCCGTTCCATTCAATCAAACAAAAAGTGAAGGAGACACTCTCCCTTCCCTAAGGATGCATTCCCTCTCCCTCTCTCTCTCATATACTTTTTATTAAGAAATTTGGATTATTTGGACAATCACAAATTCCCTATCACAGGATCCTCATTTACATAATATCAAATAACATAGAAATAGAAAATATAACATAAAGATTTATAGTGGAAAACTCCAAATCGGAGAAAAACCACTGTCGTTGTCAAAGACAACCAGAGAAAAATTAACTATGTGAAAAATTATTACAACCACACTCTCAATAATTTTATCTCACTCCAAAAAAATCCACAAGAACAAATACAAGTCCAAGAGAATTTTCCCACAAAATTCTCTCACTCACAAAGCTTATCTTTAAAACTTTTCTCTTATTTGGGATTACAAGTTTTGGTGTGTCTTCCTTCTCCTCAAATACCTCTATTTATAGATATGGGTGAACAAAATATACAAGTAAGTTTGGTACAAATTCAACATCATGCCAAACTTGACTTCCTTAATATTTGTCATGTGTTATATATGTTTGCTCCAAATCCATCTTGCATACTTCATGTGCCAAGTCAAATGTTCACACTTTAACCTTCAACCAACCAACTTTTTTTCACTTATCAAATTTGTCATGGTTAGCAAAATACCAAAATTTGCCAAACCCGACACTTTTTCATCCCATCAAGCAAACGGAGTATTACTCTCTATCTAACACTATTTTGAAGTCCCAAAAAAATAAAAGTAATTTTGGTAGGGAGGTACAATTCCCTACGGGTCCGTTTGGATACCCTATTTTTTGTTTTTGTTTTTTTACTGTTCACAATACTAAAAAAAAAAACATGTTTGGCAAACGCGTTTACTGTTCACTGTTTTTTCCCCAAGAAAACTGTTTTATGTGAATAGTGTGTAAAAGTGATGAAAACACCAAATACAACTTTTAGTTGTTTTTTGAGTTTTTTCACTGTTTAGGTGGTAAAAACAATGAAAACACAAAATTCATAAAATACAATTTTCACCAAATAAAAGTGGTGAAAACACCTTCATCCAAACGCTTTTTTGTTTTTAGTTTTTTCCTGAAAAAACAAAGACAAATACAAAAACAGTTTTTATATTTGAAGACAGAAAACAAATACAAAAAACAGGCTTTCCAAACGCACCCTACTGCACCACTATTTTGAAGTCCCAAAAAAATACAAGTAATTTTAGTAGGAATTGTAAAAGTAGATATCATTGTACGTCTACGACCAATTTGGAAAAGTAAAAGTGCATGGAATAATTTTTTTTTTGTTTCCTCCTTTTTTTTTACAACTGGATGAAATATTTTCTTAAAAATAAAAATAAAAATAAATTGAAAAACAAGATTCGACTTTTACTTTTTAATTTCGGAAAGTAAAAATAAAAAACACGAATTAATTTCTGTTATTAAACAGCCCAATATCTCTCTTGCAAATGTACTCGTGCATTGGAATATATATATATATATATATATTTTTTTTTTTCCTTTTTAAACCTAATAACTAATTATCATTATTTTTAGATATCATTTCTTTTTTATTTCTTTTCCTCCCACAATTGAAGTTCTGTTAGTAGTATTTTTGTGAAGTTGATTTTGATTTTTTATTAGCAATTTTAATTACATAATTAATTAAATTAATTTAGCTTGAGCTTCCCGCTAATGGTAAAAGGATAAAGTTTCATTCTCTGTATATCACTGTCCATACATACACGATTAGCTTCCACAGATATGGCCACCATACCCGATTCCCCATCGAAGCTAATTTTGGGTTCATCATCAATGGCACGTAGAGACATTTTGTCTGACATGGGTTATGAATTCACCATCATGGTAATTTTTCTCAACCAAGAATTATATATATTTATACGTATCTGTATATGTATTTTCATGAATAGTGAATTTCATATTTATACTTATCTGGGTAAGACCGGAAGATTAATTTGGGCAATAGATTTTAGACTGCAGATATAGATGAGCAAAGTATTAGGAAGGAGAAGCCAGAGGAATTGGTAATGGCTCTAGCTGAAGCTAAGGTATGAGATCGTGACTTTTACTATTTACCCATTTTGTGTGTGTGTGTGTGTGTGTTTATATATAGAGGTACACTGTCCTTGTAATTGACGGAGAAATGGGTGAATCAGTAATCAGAAATTGGTGCTGTTTTATATTTTTCTAGGTTGGAATTTACTTGATTTTTTGTTGTTTGAGCTTTATGAATCAGAGCTTGTGTATTTTAATGTGAATTAGATGCAACTATTTACATGGTAATTATGAAATTTGTTAGCATTGTGATGGTTGAAGAGACCTGTCTTAATTAGTTTTTTTTTCTTTTTTCTTTGAGTTGGGTACTTTTTAAACAAAATCCTAATACTAAGAAAAATTTGTATTTTTTCAATTTTGTTTTTTTGGGGGACATGCTTTGTTTGGTTTGTCTCTAACTAAGCAATGAGTCCAAATTACCTCAAATTTCAACTCCTCATGAGCACGAACAAGAAAAGGAATTAGTAATTTAAATCATGAATAGCTTCATATAGATTGCTACTGCATGTCTCTTCAGTCAAGTCTCTCGAGCTAAATTGGCCATAGTAATGTTATTGTTTTACCGTGGAAATGATTTGTGAAAGATTGCAGTCTCTTGCGTTCTTAAGCGCTCTTTATGCATGCAATTGGATTGTTAACAATAAGTTATATTTGCCTTAAGAAGCCGGGAATACGACTAATTATATGTTAATTTCTCTTATATATATGCATGTAGATACATACTTTCGGTTTTCTTGTATAAAGAGAGTGCTTCCATAGTCCTTCTGGCTTCTTACTTTCAACACGAAGATGATTGTATGAATTTAGACATATGGTGACTTTATGTGGAGTGTCTATGGAAGATTTTACTTTGGCACACGTAACATTTTTCAAAATCTATGAATATCTAGCGTTGAACATCTTTTTCCAAAATCTTTAAAGCGTTTCCCTGATTCTGATTCTTCATTAGTAAGTATGAGATCTTCTATTCTTCCGAAACAACAATACTATGTGTACCTGAGACAGATCATCCCGAAGGCTGATAAACATTGCTCGTTTTCTATTGGGGACCAATATTGAGTTAAGGTATATTTAGGGATCATGATCCTCTAGGAGTAGGATAGCTCATTGAGCAGACATTCGTGCTCTCTTTGTCGGTCTAAGGGTGGTGAAAGCATTAACTCTCTAATATGGATTACGATGGTGCCATATTTTTTGTATGTGATTACTGGTTTTAAGGATTAAGGATGTTTGGAGCTTTTCAAAATTTTGCAATCTGAAGAAATAAGTGGTTGATCTTTTGTGTCCTGAATTATTATTTCAGGCGATCACGGTAAGAGGACTAGTCATGTGGTATGCATGCCATCTAGTGTGTTTCTCAAGCCCTGTGATAAGAATTTTGCTTTTTTCTGGTCTGCAATAGGTTTTATTGGTAGTTTAACTTCCTACATATATAAGAATGGTTTAGTAACTCTTAGGACATTACAAAACACAGCCAGAAAGAAGCGACTTACATGGTTTTAATTTAGTTTTATTCTAGTATATATGTATAATTTAAAAACTTGAATACTTGAACATTGCGATTTAAAGTATAGCGAAAAACCACTCCCCGTTCCTCTTCAATCTGTATATTGGCCACATGGACATGGTTAAATTACCTGTCACTGCAAGTGTTTATGTTCCTATAACTGAAGCATCTCTTATTTTTTCGCTCCTTTCCATAGTAAAGCAAATCATGTTTCATTTTCGACAATGACATTGGTGGAGAAGGAAGAAGATCAGGGAAAAACAACATCAACTTTAATGAGATGACCGAGTCTAATTAATCCCCTTAGGTGGATTGTCGTTGAATTCCTCTTTCCTGCCAAGTAGTTTTGTCCATTTTCTCCGGACATGTGTTCTTTTACCTTTATACAAAGCTTGTAATTATTTTTTTCCTTTTCTTTCCATATTTCCTGTATGGCTAGTTTCTTCCCCTCTTTCTTCTCCCTGAATTTATGTCCCGTATATAATTAACATGCTCCATAACACCATTTTGAAGAGTGCATTTGATTATTATCCCTTACCTCGGTTAAATCTGATTTTCTACTAGGCGGATTCGATTTTATCAAGGCTTCAAACAACTAGTCATTTGGCGGAAGATGCTCACTCGACACTTCTTATTACCGCAGACACAGTATGCTTCTATTTGTTCTTTGCTTGTTATTCTCTATCGTTTGCTTGCTTAGTCCGACATCATATATATGCAAGAACAACTGATATTAAGTAATGCAATTGAAGAATGTTAAAGTCGAGGAAGGGCATGTTAAATTAGAATTTATTTAGTTCATTGCTTGTGAAATCTATTCATCGGAGTACATATTTAAGGAGGTAATCTCCCAATGCAATTAGTGAACCTTGTGTTAGGGTTCGCACACCCTATGTACGAAGCCGTGCATACCTGCAAATCAGAAAACGCACACAAACACACCAAACAATCGACACAAGAATATATACGTGATTCAGCCAAATAAGCCTACGTCCACGGAGAGCACCGTTTCACTAAAAATCACTGAGAGGATTACAAGGGAGTGATTCGCAGATCACACACGCACACACACTGTGTATACTCACGCCTGTATCACCGGAATAATATAAACGTATATTATTCCTAACTCTCTCTCTATTTCTGTGTGTTCTCTGCGCACCGCATGTGCTTTACTCGCACTAGGTGTTTCACTCACACCGGTACCAGCCCTCTGGCGCCGGCCTAATCTGACTCTCTGGCGCCGGCCTATTCTGGCTCTCTGCCTGGTACACCGAATACAATAGGCTACACCTATATTTATAGGAGAGGCTAGAGTGGAAGACAAGTCAATCAATCTAATTAGGAATTGATCTCCTACTATAATTGTGATTGCTTGATGGCTAAGTTATATTCCCCCTTAACAAAGGAGTCACCAAATATAACAAAATCCTAGTCAAATAGAGATAGCTTGGTGGCTAAGTTTAACTTTCCCTGCAAGGAAAGGAGTCACCATATCTAACACTTTGGTATTCACCTAGTAGACATTTTACAACAAATAGATGATAGTTCACAGGAATTAGGCCTGTTTCTGATGATTAAATATATGGAAAATTTTTTTAAACAAAAAAAATTCACACATATCTATATATAGGAAAAAGAAGAGGGAAGGAAGAAAAATGTGCTTGTAACTTTATTTGTTTTTCAGCTCACTAACTACTATTTCTTCACAAAAATTACTAGTGGAGTCTATATAAGGGTGTCATATGACACATGAGTATATATAAAAGAGTCAAGAAGAATGTTTTTAAGGGGTGAGGGCACTGGTTCTCTCTTCCCGTGTAAATTAATATCTCGTATAATCCGATTTTAGTTCTCGTCATGTCATGGTTCTCATGTTTGACAAATTATTTGTCTCCTAGATTAACTGGTCGCTAAATAGCGACATTAATTTGAGGTTACATCTCACAGTCTCACTGCTAAATCTGATTGATATATTGAGGTGGTGGTGTATAAAGGGATAATCAGAGAAAAACCATCAAGCAAGGAAGAAGCGCGCCAATTCATCAAAGGTACTTTGCCTAATTATGTCCCCTGTCACCTAGTTCCGCTACACGAATTAGCCGGTTATATATAGTGGTAATATCTATATATATATTGCAGGCTATTCGGGTGGTCATGCTTCCGTGGTGGGATCTGTACTGGTAATAAACCTTAGGACAGGTACAAGAAAAGGAGGCTGGGAGAGGGCAGAGGTATTTTATTCACCTACTTGTATATAATTGTATATAATTTTGTTTATATATAAATCAGTGGGGATTGAAGAGGCTTGCATTCATAGAAGCTTGGTTGCATGTGAAAGACACTGCTTAAACATTTGCCTTTTGGGAGGCTATCTATTGTTAGCACATGCAGACTCATTGGACATTGCACCTACCCATAGGGTCTTCTCAGTGTACAACTTCATTGATCAGTATTGAATAAATTGTGTAAATAACATACAATACACGAGACGATTGGGAGTTGGTGAGTAGTGAACAAGCCAACCTATACACATTGAAGGACCTCAGTATTCATATACTGCACTTGCCTCCTCAAGGATTTTTTTTTAAAAAAAATGTATTATTACTAATTTTTAAATAAAATAAAATAGGACATATAGATAAAATAGAAAAATTGCCGCTATGATTTTCCCCATAATACCACATAATTTTATTGTTAAAGACTTGACCATCAGTTTAGTTTCATGTCATCGTGACTAATCCTGGCCTGTGTAGGCAGTGGTATTCTGGTGCTGAACCATCAAAAACAGGGTGTTGTTTTGGTATCCTAGACATATTTTCTAGGCTACTTGGACCTTTTGCTCACCTTGGAGTAACAGTATCGTTTGCAGACATGATTTATACGTATTCGACACTTCAAGGAATCGAAAATTATTCATACCTTAATTCCACTTAGCATGATACTGGTTAATTATGGTTTCCCTGTCTTATGTTCAAGAATTTACAATGATTGCTGTTAAATTCTTCAGACTCGAAGTTCTGATTAAGTTTGAAAATTAACCCGGTTGTTGTGGTGTTGTGATGCAGGTTTATTTTCATGACATACCAGATGAGGTCATTGATAGCCTGGTAAAATTTGGCAGAAATGTCTTTTATGTGCTTCATTTGTCTTTGTGACCCTTTTTACAATGCCAAGTTATGCTCAGATCGAAGAAGGAATCATTCTCAACGTTGCCGGAGGTTTGATGTTTGAACATCCACTGACATTGCCCTTGGTTGATTCACTGGTTAGCTCTCTTGGATTTATTGTTGTGTGGTAAAACAATAAGATTTTCAAAAATATGTCGACAAGGACATCAATTGCTAGCTAGTCAAAAAGTTTTAAACAACCTTTTCTTAACAGTGATTTAGTTTTTGAAAATGAATACTTGCGCCTAATTATGGGACTTATTTCTCTAACATACGAGATTCTTATGGACAATACTTGGGTCCTCTCCTCCTCGCTGGTGTTGTCTAATATAATGTGGACATGTGGCTAAAATTTTATCTTCATAAAATTCATAAAACAGAGGATTGACCTCAATTCCTTTTTTAAAAACTTTTAGTCTCGTGTCCACATTGTATTGACCACATCAGTGTGGAGGACGAACTTCACCCTCCCTGGGGAGGACCCAAGTATTGTACAATTATACATTGGATGTGCACATTTGGTATTAGCTAACACATCAAATGGTTAAAACCATCGTAGGGTAAAGAAGTACTGAAGTTTGCATAACAGGAAGGTGCACAAAATAAGAAAATAATCATAAACTAAATATATAGGTTATTGAAACAATTCACTGGTCATATATATTTCTTCTGATTTTGTCCGTCTTTCGCGTTGTTTTACAGATAGGGACTGCTGATTGTGTTATGGGACTACCTAAGGCTCTCACAGTGAAGCTCATTGAGGAAGCTCTCTGTAGCTGAGGTACTTGCACAACTAATCTTGACCTCAGTACATGTACAATCGGTGTCATATATATAAATATATATATATATGAGCTAGAGATTAATCTACATTCTTCTGAATATTTTAGCTTTTGCGTGTATTATTTCAATCTAAATGCTTCCCTGTAACATACATGATAATATCGAGTGTGTCAGTATAAAGTAAGAATTAGGAATTTTACTGTCTTTTTAGGAACCCTTTTGGAACAAGTTTTCTTTTTTGTTTTAGATTTTTTATTAGAATAATTTTTTTTCAATATAGTAGATTTGTAATGGCTTGATTACATAACTAATCACTTTACTTAAAACTATATAGAAAAGCTGTTACCAATGCTTCATTGAACATATATATTCTGTTTTACATTGCTTAATTACGATTCCTATATATACAGGCCTCCCTATAAAATACCACCAAAAAATATATATTAATTGAGAATATATATCAACTCTTGGCATCAATAAACACCAACTCGAAAGTTAATTCCTAAGCAGAACTAACAAAATTAAACATAACAAACAAGTTTATTTCCGCTAATGATTGTAAAAAAGAAATTCAATCTTTTGGAGAAGAATATATATAAACTCTTGACATCAAATCAACTTTGAAGCTATAACAGGGACATCTATGATTCTTTTTTAGCCTAATGGTATATATGAGCGCATGGCATATGAGTGAACATTGAACCAACCACAAACTCCTCCATGCATATTGAACAAAACTTACGCTCCAAACCACCATCACCACCACCCTCAGAATCTGACCTCCTCTAATGCCTTAACTGACGACCTCGCTGCCGGAACCATGTTGGTTCCCGCGAAATCTTTAATGTCTAACAGTTGAGCTTTTAACTCCCTTAAAGGTCAAATTTTTTATTAATTGCCAATATTTCTGCTCAAAACTCCCTAGATCAACCCTCTTTTGATCATGAGACCAACTCATCCATGCTTCGTATTCATCACGTGGAAGTGTCATCCACTTCTCAATACTCACCTTTAAATCCCTAGAACTACCCGTGCATAGTAAAAAATATGCTTGATCATATCATCCCGGTCCATCAATGGTGTTTTCCCGTCATACCCATAACCATGTTTCGGCATCTCTCTCCAATAAAGCTTGTCTAGCAAGAATGGGATCTTCATGAATTCGATCATGAGTGATATAATTTCCCATGATAGACTATGGAGTAGATATCAGAATCTTGAAAGTTGAGCATGTGTAGTGGCCTCTGAAGTGGGGATCAAGGATGTGGTGCTCAATATCTTTGGCCGACAGGTGGTAACGGACTAAAACATTGATTTGATTTTGCATGGGAGCGTTGTCTTCGGAAGATTGTTGTTAACTAGTCCCAAAATGAGTGCGAGCATGGACAATTACAGAGTAATTGTAGTAGGAATTGAAGGGTGGAACAATGACTGTAGGAGGCATATTTGGTAGAAGACTCAACCGCCTTGTTTGGATCGGCTTTTTAGAAGTTATTTTTAGCATTTTGATGAGAAAAGCTATTTTGAGCGGTGTTTATCAAAAAAATTAGAAGAACTTCTGGGTTTTGAAAGAGCGTTTAGAAGAATATAGGAGATACCAGCTTCTCAAAACGGCTCATGCTTCTCTTTTTTGTCTGTATAAAGCCAGAAGCAAAAGTTCTGCAAATGGAATCGGAGAGTTGGGAAGTTGATGAATGATGTAGACCTATGATTGGAGAGTGATATGGAGGACATGAGAGGTCATAGTCCTATTTGCATTTTATACTCCACATGGCCCAAATCCGCATAGTTTTTTTTTTTAATGAGGTATTAATGGATTATGCATTTATTTTTTGAAAAGCATAAAAAAATAATTACAATGAAAAATAATAGGGTTATTTTCATTGACACCCCCTCACAATTGCCTTATTCCCACACGGACCCCCTCACATTTGAATTATGTCTCACTTTCACCCCCTTCGTGTTCACGCCGTTTGGATATGTTGTTAGTTTGGTGATGTCAGCCACTAACTGTAACACCCCGCTTCAACACTTGGTACGATATTGTCCACTTTGGGCCCAGCCCGCACAGTTTTACTCTTGGGCTCCTCCCCAAAAGGCCTCGTACCAATTGGAGACAATATTGCACATATAAGCACATCCTCAGACCTCTACCCGGGCAATGTGGGACATCACACTAACCACTCTGTAAAAAGTCCATATTGCCCTCATATGATATAAAATGATCTATAGAGCCTTCTATGTTTGGGAGGAGAGTACTATTACACATACATCAATACATACATATATACAGGCAATATATAAATAAAGCTGCCTCGACTCACTATCTTTGCCGTCAGATTTCCCAGCGACGCGTCAGATCTCTTTGTTGTGACTAGCTGCACCTCCCCAACCACCCCTATCTTCTTTTCCTGGACCAACAACCCCGCTTCCCTCCATTTCATGTACTCCAATTTCTTCATCTCCTCTCATTTTCAGGCGAACATCGACGGCGACGGCGAATTCTCCGTCAACCACCGGAGAAAAACTGTAGAGGCTAAAAAAGTTTCAGTTCGTAGCTAGATTCGTCAAGTAATTTTCAAAAGTTATTGGTGTTTGGTTGATCCCAAAAAGAAAAACAGCTTTATTGTTCCGGAGAATTGAAGTGTCAATAACCTATATATATACATATATACACAGGGGCGGAGTAAAAAAAAAGGTTTGGGAGGGGCCGTATGCAATATCTACAAAATAAATATACCTTTGGGGTTATTAAAGAGAATTTTGAATTTTTTTTGAGGGATCATATACAATTTTCTATAATATATATATATATATATATATTTGGGATATTAAAAGAAATTTTTAAAATTTTGGGAGGGGTCATATGCAATTTTTATAATTTTATTTATATAATATATAATTTTTTGGGTACTAATTTTTTTTTTAAAATTGGGAGGGGTCATGCCCCCTATCTTGGTTGTGGCTCCACCCCTGTATATACATGTATATGTATATGTATATATGTATGTACTTAAAGATTCAAAGAAAATATCATATTAAGGGGTAAAGTCGTAATCTCTCATAAAAACGTTAGTGAGTCTAACGACTGTCTGTCTCAGGAGGTTCTTGTGAAAATATTCATATTCGAGAGGATCCATGTGGGAATAAGGCAATTACGAGGGGGTGTCACTGGAAATAATCCAAAATATTATAGTTGTGAACCCAACCAAACCTAACACATAAGGATTCCAATATTTGATTTCATTTTTTTTAGAATTATTGAAATTGCTTATATTCCATTGGATTTGACTAGTTAGTAACAGTACCAAACTGGATTATGACACGAATTGTGTTTTGCTCAATCTAACTAAACTATTTTTTATTCATTGGTTTAGAATGAAAATTGGTATTAATTATACCAGATAAAAGGTAGCAGTGATTTTGTGACTAAAATGAATGAGTTTTGCATGAATGCAAATTGGTGTTAATTATACCATAGAAAAAAGAGCAGTGATTTTGTGACTAAATTGAATGAGTTTTGCATGAATTTAAGTAGTATGATTGTTGTGTGGCTTGTGTTATTTTGGGTGAGTGTCGAGTATAAAGACCATGTTGCAATTCATAGTTTGAGGCTGTTATTATTTATCTTGAATTATCATTATTGTTTGTGTGGGTATATATATATATATATATATATTAAAATATTACTGAAAACTTTATCGGGTTTGTGGGAGTCTGGGAAATTATTTTAATTTTATGAGAAATTGGAGAAAATTAAATGAGTCACTCTTTTTTATCGAAAAATTATTGTACACCACATCGATATTCAAATTGAAATTTCTGGCAAGTTTTTGTGGATGAATTGTTCAGCACTAATAGTAGTGTAATGTGTTTAATTATACAAAATAACTAGATGTAATTTATTTGGGGATAATTGTTTAAAAAAAAAAAAAGGTTTTAGCTTATATCTACTATTTTGTTATTTTTTCGTTTCTTGCTACTTGGAGATATATAGATAGACTCCAAAGTAAACTACTTTGAGAGGGAGGTCATGTACTATTTTTGGTTAAATTTGACTATTTGATTATCACTAATCTTACCGGTGTACTTTTTAATAATAAGAGATAGAAAATACTAATTAATTAAAAATTGTGAAGGTTAAAATTAATTTTATCTAACTCTAAATTTAATTGATGTAAAGGAATTATAAATTAGCTGAAAGAGAGAAGGTGACCACTTTTAAAATTTAATTGTCAAGATAGATTACTAAAATGTTTTTCTTTTATTAGATCATCTTAAAGCGAACAAAATTATTTCGCACATCCAACTTAATTAATGCATTTATCATAATTTATTAGGCAAAAGATAAATATTCATCAAATTTAAAAATTAATTGCTATTAAGGAACCATATAAAAAATAAATTTGATCACCTATCATTTTTTGACTAATTTATGGGTCCTTTATATCAATTAAATTTAGGTTTACTCACTAATATGTAATTTTTCCCTTTATTTACAAATTTCTTAGTTAATTACCAAAAAATGAAATTAACCGCTCTCTCCTTACCTTTTATAGGCTCAAAAATCAAAGTCGTAGCTGTAGGTTAAGGGTTGAAGTCTCTACCCTCAACAATAATAATAATAATAATAATTTACTTGGGCCAAGTGGATTACTACTCTCGGCCCAATGTTGGAAATTGGCCCATGTCTGTAGGCTCAATGTATTTGAATTTTGATAATAAAGACCCCACCAACTCACCAAGAAAGTTAAGAAACAAACCTGTCATTGTTATTTTTCCATTTCATTAAAATTTCTCTCTTATCTCATCTTTTTCATTTTTTATTCTTTTTAGTTTTATATTGATTTTTTTTACTTCACTCCTTCCCTAAGAATGAAATCAAGCATTGCGTGATTAATACTTCAAAAGAATATATTTGATTATTTTTATTTTCTTTCCTTCTCTTTGATTTTCTTTTAAATTCTCACTTGCCAACGAAATCCTTATGAAAAAACACAAAGAAACCTTGTGAATAATTAATAATCCAAATGTACTTAGTTTCTGTTTAACATAGTTTTTATTCTTTTCCGCACTATATGTACTAAGTTCACCAATGAGTTTACTATTACATAACACCATAATGTAATTAAGAAAAATGTTACTTACACTTAATTGTTAGGCATAATTATTGATTGATAACAAAATAATAATAATAATAATGAAAAAGAAAATAGTTCAGAACCGAATCGAACCAATTTGTTGGATTCTAAATTTGATTTAAATTTTTTCAGAAGTATTAAAATTAGTTAGATTCAAATCGATTTAGCTAGTAACGGTATTAAACTGAATTGTGTTGACGGTTACATGGATCCTTGTGTTTGCTTATACCAGCTTACTTTTCATTCATTCGTTAAGAATGCAATTAACTTGATATTAATCATACCGGAGCAGTGATTTTGTGACTAAGGTGAATGAGTTTTGCATGAATTTAAGTAGTATGATTGTTGTGTGACTTGTGTTATTTTGGATGAGTGTTGAGTATAAGACCATGTTAGCATTTAAGTGTAGATAAGGTTAAATATATATGAATGATAAGATGATATTTAATATTGTTATTATTATTTTAATTTATTGAGAGATTGGAGAAAATTAAATGACACAAGATTATGGTTGGCTTCATTTGCTTGTCATATACTTCTCCTCCAATTTGAAAAATATTACTCAGAATTTTTTTAAAAAATGAGAGTATAGTGAGACTCGAGATACAGATCAAACTCTAAGCAAACCTATCATTGAGATAATGGCGTAATATTTTATTTCATTTATTATAAACAAAATTTTCAATTTTTATATTCTATTTATCACATCAAAATATAGTTTTAACGCAAACAAATAGTAGTATGTAAAAAAAACTAATAATAATACGTCACTTTCTTTATTTTTAATATTCAAATATAGTTTTAACGCAAACAAATAGTAATATCTAAAAAAAACTAATAGTAATACGTCACTTTCTTTATTTTTAATATTATGTGGGAAAGTCTCCTAATACAATTTATTTGAATTAATTAACTATACTTTCTATTTTTCATATTTTTTACCATGCTATATTTATTTAGATAAATATACCTCAATTTACCTTTTCTTCTCACCTCTCCATTCCATTATGAAATAAAATATGTTTTTAAAATAACGATTATTACCTACAAGTATCAATCACTATTTACTTACCAGTTATAAAATAAAGACTCAATTCTATAATATTATAATATTGTAAACAAGACACTATTTAAGCACTATTCATAGTGTTTCTTCTTTAGAGTAATTACCTTAATTTATTTCTAGTTTTGTGTTAATTTTATTTGAAAGATTCTTCCTAGATAAAATTTCTAATTTGACTCTTGTCGTGAATTTATGACGTACTTAAGTAATTATAGTTTAAAAATGTAAATATGTTGTATATCTACTTCACTTCCTGCGCTTTTTTATTATTTACAAAGTTTTTCTTGATAAAACTAATGTTTACAAATAACTATTAATTAGCCATCCTTGTTTTGTTTTCTTCTGGTAAAATACGCATCTAAATTAAATATACATACATATTATACTATATTGCATACGCACTTATATTTAAATATAGACCAATAATCATAAGAATTGGATTTTGATAAAAAAAAATTGTTTTTAATATTGTTATAATACCTAAAATGGATATCTAAAAAATAATATCATAAATTAAATATAATTAATTAATTGTTCATTAAAAACATCAAATTTCAAAATTAAAATGTTTATTTTAAATTATCACATCAGTTGATTAAATTTATATTATTGGTTTTCATTATTTACCCTTATGTATTATTAATTTTATGATATTTGGATATTACTTACTAAGAATCTGTAAAACTGCAAAACTAATAAATTAATTTTGTTTAATAATAGGTGTAACTTATCTAATTTTTGCATAAATAACCGTTACAGGTAAATTTTCTTGTAGAAACCTTTATATACATAGTTATTAAAAGTATAATGTTTTTTCTCTCTCTAACCGTTTGTATGATTATTTATGTATTTCTGATATAATGAACAAATAATCATCATATAATTATTCATGTAAATTTTGTTATTTTTGGATATATCATATTATCAATATACACTATATATAAATAAAAATTATTTCCCACAAAATTTGTGAAAAACCGATTTATATGAATTAATGTGTTTTAATCTTTAACTTTTGTTTCTATGAATGGTTTACCAATTCTTGACATGCAAGGTGTGTCTGTCTCTCTCTCTATATACACATTTTCTTCTTCATAAGATAATTCGAGTAATAAGTTTATGATGGAGGTTATTATTATATACTCTCTCCGTTCTATAATAGTTGTTCAATTTTAAATTTTTAATATTTTATTAATTTGGATTGACTAGTGTGTAATTTCTAATTTTGCCCATAATGATATAGTATTATGGTGGGGTCTGGTATTTGTTTAAAGTTAGTGGAAGAAGAGTAGTTGGGGAAAGTGGAAGGTTAAATTGCATTGGAATTCAATTATTTTGGGACAAGTAAAGTTGCAATAGTGAACAACTAATATGGGATAGAGGTAAGTAATATATATCAAATATAATTAACCCATAATAACTCCAATTGCGTATATTATTTGAATTTTTAAATGTTTCCTTGTACGTACATGTTCATATCCAACGTGTCATGTTATAAGGGTAAAATAAGGAATCTTTATGAAACCTTTTGGAACAAGGATTTTTTTCTGTTGTTGTTGTTGAACAAAAAAGTGTTTTTAAATATAGTAAATTTTGTATTGGCTTAGTTACCTAAAAAAAAAATTGAGCAATGCTTCCAATACATGCCTTCCTATAAAACAAAATAATTACAAGAAAAAAAAAAAAGTCAAGGAGGAGGAAGATATCAACAACTATTGAAACTATTTTGAATTGCCAAAACCAACTTGAATGTTAAGGAGGAGATACATATCAACTATTGACATCAACTTGAAGCGACAATTGGGACATGTATGGTTACTTTCTAGCCAAGGTGCAATGCAACTCCGATGGTACGTATGAGCGCATGGCATTCGAAAGACCCACAAATCAACCACCAACTCCTCCATGCATATCGAACAAACCTCTTCACCATCACCACCACCCTCTACTCTCACCTCCTCATACGACGAATCTGCTTCCGGAAGCAATATATTTCCCGCCAAATCTTTAAGGTGTGACAAATCATCTTCTAACTTCCTTAAAGGTTGACGGACTATTAATCCCAATATTTCTTCGAAAAACCCCAACTCTTTACGGACTCATACCGACTCCTCCATGATTTGTATTCATCCGGTGGGAGGGTCACCCGTTTATCGATACTCACCGCCAATTCCCTAGCACCATTCATGCAACATGCATAGTCCAAAATATGCTTGATCACGTCATCTTTGTCCAACAATGGTGTTTTCGCGCCATACTCGTATCCATAACTATTATCATCATTTTTCGGCTTCTCTTTCCAATGAAGCTTGTCTAGATTAAATGGGATGTTCATGAATCTGATCATGAGCGATATAAGTTCCCACGACTTAGCGTCATCTGAATTTAACATCGATACCAGAATCTTGAACTTCGAGCATACGAAAAGGCCATCAAAGTGATTATGAATAGTTGTGTCGGACGAAAAGTAACGGACTGAAACATAGATTTTGAATTTTTGCATGGGAGGGTCGTCTTGTTGTGCAAACTTGGAATAAGAGGCCAGAGAGGGACCAGCATAGACAGTAACAGAATAGTCTTCGGACGAAATTAAAGGTGGAATAGGCGAATTTAAAGGCACTGCACGAGGCATAGTGAACTTCAATATGTACGAAGAGAGACACCTCTCAATATATGTATATATATATATATATATATTTATTTATTTATTTATGTATATAAACAAGGTACTATCTAATTTGAAGAGAGCGAGACAATGTATATAAATAGAGTGAATTTGGCTTGTTGATGATGGGTAGAGTTCATATAATATTCCTCTTGTGGTTTCTGATATGGTATAAGCGAGGGAGGGATCTTAATCCTATTTCGGTTTGAAGTAGGAAATCATTATATATATATATATATGGGTAAAGAGCATTATTCCCTCAACTATACTCTCTCTCCCAAAAAAACCCCCTGAACTTTGAAAATGGCAGAAACACTACCCCAAACTATATTAACAATTGCAAATAACCCACTGAACTATTCTTGTACAATAAACCCCTAAACTATCACAATTTCTTTTAATAAAACCAATTGTCTTCAAAATATTTTATTAGTGACTATAATGCCCTTATTGAATAAAATTAATACACTTTTGTTATTTACATATATTATGATATAATTGTTTCGAATTTGATGGCATAATAATCTCTATTCAAATTTTTGGGAATTTAACACATAATTTTTATAATCAATAAAAAAATAATGCTTTTAAATTTTTATAAAAAAAATTGAGTATAAAATTAAAAAGATTAAGTAATTATTCAAGACTTTTATATACATAACCTGAGAGAAAGGATTTTTGTTACTTAAATAATTTGAAAATCCATTATGAATATAAATCGTATCAAAAAAAAATTTATTTAGGGTAATTTTTTTTTTATAATTTAAATCAATTTTAAAAAATTATTAATTTTAAAAATAAAATGGCTACAACATATAATTTTTTTTAGTATAGAAGATATAATTTTTCTAATATAACCACGAGAAATGATATATTTCTCTTTTTATAAGATATATATTCATAGTGAATTTACAAATTATTTCAATAATATAAATATTTTTTCTCATGTTATGTATATAACTAGTGTTGAATAATTAGTTAATACTTTTACAATAAACTTTTTATAAAAAGCTAAAATAATTATTTTTTGATTAAATATAAAAATTATATATTAATTTACCAAATTTGAATAGAGATTATGCCATCAAATTTGCAACAAATATATCATAATTAATATTTGTTAATAACAAAAGTGTATTACCAATGGCCTTGTGGTCTGATAGTATTTACATTCCTTTCCAAATTAGGAGAGATTTGGGGTTCGAGCCCTATATAACTCATATTTTTGTTAGTTCCTATTAGAGTGCACACTTTTTAAAGTAAATTAACGCGTTTTAAATTAGACCCAATAAATGAAATGATAGGAACATACTATCCAATTGAAAAATCACGAAAACTAATAAAAGTTCATATTCTCTACTCAAACCATGGTTTACCGTCGCAGTATCAGTTTCGATCACGATACCGATGTAACGAACTCGGACAATATCGATCTTAAAAATGAATATCGGATGTACTACATAACAGTATTGACACATTCCAAACACGTTACCAATGTAACACCAAAATTTATAGTATATATATATATAACTCATATTATTGTTAGTTCCTATTGGACTGCACAATTTTTTAAGTAAATTAACGCTTTTTGAATTAGACCCAATAAATGAAATGATAGGAACGTACTATCCAATTGAAAAATCACGAAAACTAATAAAAGTTCATATTCTCTACTCAAACTATGGTTTACCGTTGCGGTATCAGTTTCGATCGCGATACCGATGTAACGAGCTCGGACGATATCGATCTTAAAAATGAATATCGGATGTACTACATAACAGTATTGACACATTCCAAACACATTACCAATGTAACAAACTTGTACAATATCGGTCTTAAAAATGAATATCGAATGAGTATTTGTACTATATAACAATATTGACACCTTCCAAACACGTTACAAACCGTATGACACATAACAAACGATACAGCGAATGACTCAAACTAATTTCACATGAAAAAAAAACATAATTCACCGAGAACTGGAAAATAATAATGCAACAACAAGGCAAAAGGGCAAAATACCCTCTTGAACTATCCTCAAGTGAGCAAAATATCCCATGTACTATAAAAGTGAGCAAATCAGTCACTCAAGTTCTCAAAATTGAGTATGTTGCCCTGTGGGCCCAATTTTTGAATGTAAAATTACAATTGTAACATTTTGTAAAGATAATACATAAAAAGACTAAGACACCCTCATTAATTGACATTCAAAAGGTAATTTTTACATATTATATTTATTTTATTTTATTACAAAAGATTAAAACATGGGTACAATTGTAATTTGATATTCAAAAAATAAGTCCAATGAGCAATTCGCTCAATTTTGAAAATTTGAGGGACTAATTTACTAACTTTGACTTTTATAGTACATGGGCATTTTGCTCACTTGAAGATAGTTGAGAGGTTATTTTGCACTTTTGCCCAACAACAATGTCCAGATGTAATGAGGATATAACACCACACCACTTAATCGATAATGCAACATATATGATATGCTACAACAATAATTTATAAATGATGTTTTGCCAAAAATATTATGATATAACACCACTTAATCGATAATGCAACATATATAATATGCAACAACAATAACTTCTAAATGATGTTTTGCCAAAAATATTATACCCCTAAATTGATGGTGCAATAAATCAAAGCATGTCATATCACTAAATCGATAATGCAACAAATCAAAGCATGTCATATCACTAAATCGATAATGCAACAACAATAAATCGAGGCTGTCACTCGGGAGGTATAATGTCACTAAATTGATAATGCAATAAATCGAGGATGTAACGCCACTGAATCGATCATACGATAACAACAAATCGAGGATAAAATTCAATTCAATTGGAAATGAAGAGGCTTTGTCACTCACCACAAGTTCAAAATTCCAATAGGGTTGTGCCCTAAAATCAGAACTTCAAAGAAAACTACAGAAAGAATTTGTATTCTTGTGACAGAACAGACTTTCTTAATTTACAACTTTGCAAGGCCACTAGCATCAGAATTTTGTTTTCCATGCATGAGGTTATATGTGTCTATACTTGTCAAAAATTGGAGCCACTATATAGAAAAATGTGGCAACAAAATCGCCAATTTTTGACGTACTAAAAAAAATTGTAAATACACAAAGCTTACAACACAGGAAAAAGAAAATAAATAAATACAGCAAAAATTAGAGGTGCAAATATTCTAATTACTCAGCCTAGGTGCTTTAAGTAAATACACACTTCTCACGATTCCTTTTCCAACCTCACCAACAGTTTTGAGAACGTCAATCGGATCGTTTTCTTCCTCAATTGATTCCTCTCGCTCCCGCTTCTGCGATATTAATTGATAGATTAAGGGTATGAGCAAATTTCAACAACTAAAACCTCATTTTATTGAACAAAATTTGATGATAATATCTAAATTAATATACCTTGGAAGAAGATTTATCCCAAGTCAAGCCTATAGCATCACCTCCCACGGAATCATACCACACCTTGAACATGTTAGGGAACTCTTTCTACAGTCATTAAAAGAAAATTGGAAAATGTTAGCAAAAAAGCAATTATTCGGGAATCAAATTTTATTTATTTTTTTCGAAACTTGCCTCCAAATCCCCCACAAAATATCTCTGTGGATCGAAGTCTACCATCAACTTATCTTTCAACTCCTCTAAGCTCCCCTTCATGCCAACGGGTAAAATGAAGGGATGGAAACTCTTGCTAGCATTTCCACGGACCACATGTCTCCCTACCAAATATGTCACGTTATGAGACTTTACAAGTATAACCTTCACATATATATATATATATAGAGAGAGAGGTGTTAGAAGATACCTTGGTTCAGTTCAGATGGAAAGAGAAGCCGTTGGGGGTATGGTAATTTGTCCCTGTGGAGAAGGATAACAGCGTCGTAATTGTTTAAAGGAGTTCGGAGAAGGCACTGCAACCCAAATCACATAATTTTGTCAGTCCGCAAATATAAGCAACAAACCACGGCCACGATAACATGAAATAGCTCTCTCACCTCCCATCTGTACTCGTCAACCTGATCACGCAAAACAAGTGTGGTCAACAAGTTTGCGCTGCTTCGCGAATAGGCCACCAGTCGTCTCAGCTCCTTTACATTAACAGGAACCAATTTCGATTGTCAACACAAAAAGCAAGCCAAGCGGTAAATCACTATCCATTTTAACCATAAAATACTACGATACGGGCTCAAAGTGCAAACAAATAAACAAGTTTCCTTTCGTCAAGATCACAAAAAAGGGATTCATCACAGATCAATTAAGGGTAGCACTTCGCCTCTATCAGTAAGAAAGTACAATCACTAGCTAAACATATGTTACATGGATTCTTCAAAGTAGTGAGTGTGCCAATGTTAGACACATGTTACTCGGAGATGGGTATGGAATATGTGTTTGACACTTTTGACTGGATGTGTACTTAAAAAACATGTCAAATCGTTAATTAGATTATTACTTTGAAATGAGTTCAACACACTATGTTACCTAAAAATTAACTTCACTCTAGAAAATAAAATAAAATAATTAGATAAAATCAATAGTTAGCAGTGTCCATGCGTCCTTTTTGGAGATTTGATATGTCCGACACGGATACGGTACCTAACACACGTATCCAAGGGTAGTCTCAACATAGGCTAAAATAGAACAATAACCTTTTTACGTATGGTTACTGCATATCTAACACAGAACAATAACCTTCAAGACTACGTACAATGCCCAAGACAAATCCAGCAAGTTTATGCTTTATGGAACATAAATCAAATTGATTACTCGGTAATCAAGATATATAGTTAGACTAAGATATTGAAAACATCCTCTTTTAGTTGTTCATTCCCACCAAAGTGATCTTTCTGACATTCTTATAAACAAAAATCCAACATAAAAGCAAAATAACAGCATTAATTTATTGCTGGCTCTGTCACTAATCATATGGACGATATTCATGTAAATCATCAGCATATTGCTGCTTAATCCAACATTTTTATGTCAAAGAAGCTTGGATCGGGTTTTCCGGCCTTAAATGTTTTGAACTGATTCACCCTACCAAGTATCTGAAACTAGAGCAAGGGTGCAAGTCCAGAAATATGAATTAAACAAAAGGGTGGATGTTGGAGACCAGCATACCAAAATACAAGGGTAAATTTGCAGAACCATTAAAGTACGTAGACACTTTTACTCCAAATTAAACAATAACCCATAAATTTCTTCCGCAAGTCACAAGACCCTAAACGTTGACCATCCAATAATTGAATGACCCGCTTGAGACAATGAATCAGCAGAAAGCTTACATGTCTCTCTTTCTTCTTTTTTCACCTTGATCCACTATGACTAAAAACATACATTTTCCACAGTAAATATTGCCCACAAACCGCATATACAGAGCAATAAGAGGGAGGCATAAGATGTTTCCCTGAACTTGACATTATTTAGGATTATTACCTGTCAGCTTTACATGTGTGCTCTAGTACAATGTCCTCATGCTTAAAAATTGAACCACTTCCTTTATGCCTTTTTTCCAATGGTATACTGGTTCAAAGTGTTGCCAACTTGCCATTATCATGCACTGAAGTTATAGGTTGCATCCTAAAGGAGTTGCTTTTGCTTCTGACTAAAGATTTTTTTTTTTTTTTTGAAAGTTAAGAAACTCACACACACTGCCTCTACTAAGGCTCGAACCCTTTACCTATTTGGGAGTAAGAGCAGGTACCGCTTGGCCATTAGGCCTTTCGTATGACTTAAGATTTTATTATTCATTTGCTACCTTTTACTTATCTTGGTGCATAATCTAGTTAAATGAAATGGTACAGGCATAAAAGGAAAATCTAATCAAAATGTCAGCGAAGTCATTATACTGGTGATAGCAAGGCAGATAATAATTAGTGCACCAAATCAACTAAAAAATGAAGAATGAAGACAAGCTTCATTACATAAGTAATTGTTACAGCAATTTAGTATGAATGAGCTACTCACCGATGAGTTCGGAGATGATCCCGTCCAAGCTTCAGATGCCTTGTCATAAGCTGTGGCCAAGAACATGGCCGGGTTTACATGTTGCGTCTTTTCTGGATAATCTTTTCTACTCGACAAGAAATTATCCTATCCAGTTACAATGCCAGTAGTTCAGTTAGAAAGGGGGGAAAAAGTAATGATGATGGTCTAAACAACAAATTAATTTGGGATACTAAGCACTCGAACCGTGTTACTTACATTGATCTCTTTTTCATCATCTGCAGTCAAATCACCATTTATGTCAACAATTAACGCAGAGTAGGTCCAGTCATACTCTGACAGTAACCGCAAAAACCTGTAAAATAGGTATATAAAATAATAACATCTGTTACCCTTAGAAAGACTAGGAGAATAAGAATTCCATCATAACTCCCTATACATAAACTGATTATATCCACCTATTCAAAGATGACAAAACTTGCTAGTTGACAATGCAAATTTGAAGTTAACAACGATTTTTTTATTTCTTTTTTCAAATTAAAGTAAAATACGTAGCTTGTAATTGTCAAATTAGTCAACATAAAACTCAAGACAACTTAATCAACAGCCTTTCTCCCAACTACTTTTTTACATACGGCTTAACAATATATCACACTTGAGGTAAATTCTTTACAAAGAGTACTTGAAGGAAGTTCAATCTTGCATTGACCACAATATCCTCGTAGATGTGACCTAAGTCACAGAGCACGGGAGAGTGTACAGGGGCAGAAAAAGAGGGGGGGGGGGGGGGGGGGGGGGGGGGGGGAAATTACAGAGGAGCATCTATACTCTATAGAGTGCCTCCTTATATGTTTAAGACATGTGTATACACTCCACATAAGATATGATTCTATTAACTGTTTGTGTGATTTATGATAGAGAGGTAAGTGCATTACAAAATGCATGTGTTATAGACATAAACTAGAACTCAACCTTAGAAATCCTGTAATTCGTGAGCAAGGAGCATAAAACGGCAGAGGGTTCAAAAAGAGATAAGCAACCAGCAGCTCAATTGCCTCGTCCACCAAGGAAGTGGAAAAAAGATGCGCAGCAACCCAACGTTTTGCAAGCCTTCATATGAACATAAATAAATAAGACATGCAGAGGTAAGAGGGTGGGAGAAAGCAATCGAGAGAGAGTATTAACTCAAGCAATCAAGAGAGAGTATTAACTGAAACTCTCACCTAACAACTGGTCCGTATATAGGGTAACGCCCCTGCAAACCATTAATCATACTAGAATGCTGTCCGCGAACAAAAAGCTTCCTATCAGAAGAGTAGACCCGCTTCATTTGATCGCTTGGAACTGAACATCAGGATAGGACCATTCAGTATTGTATTACAAAGGTCCTAGTACAATGATGAAAAATAAAGAATTTCTTACTTTGCTTTCTCAGCAAGCTTAGGCCTCGCTCATGCAAAATTTTAAGGCGAAATGCATATCCAGACACAAAGACATCCACATCATCTTCATTAGCAGTAAATGTCATTCCCCAGCTGTTCTGGAGACTGTCAAACAGCATTATCAGTTAAATCATTCAAAAACTTCCACAGTTATTCTTGCATAAAGAAAACTTCATCTGGACCTACCTTTCAGCAATTTTCAGAAGGAAAGCAGATTTAGTCTTCTCGATTGCCACTTCATCCATTGGCCAGTTACCAGAACCTTCCAACTATGTAAAGCAGAAAAGATCATTTTCAGGTCCTCCCAAAATTAAATCAGTAATGAGATCACAACATGTCAGCAGCCATTATACCTGAATCATAACTTCCAGGGGCTGTATACAGGTTGGAGTGAGCTTTTGTAATCTCCGCTTAACCCCCTTTTCATAAGCTAGAGAGTGAGGTTCAGGAGGGGACACAGACGTGAACCTAAAAGCTGTAAATATGGGTTAGTAAACAGCATTTTCACAAGCATATATGCAAACACATAAAATTTTGATTTTGGTTTAAACTGAGATGATTATATGGGTAGAAGTCCTAAGGTGACTGTGCCAGCTTGGTGTTATAACACTTCAGGTGGTGGATGTTGACGAGAAGAGAGTAGCACTTTTCCTTGTAAAGCAAGAGGGGAAGAAGCATATCAAGGTTGGTAGGCAAGCAAGCGGGGTCACTCAAGGCCCAAAACTCCCAAGTGAGAATTTGGATTATGCTTGCTTACACGTAAGAACTAAGAAGTCCAGCTCTGAGAATGAGGGCTTACAAGTACACCACATAAGCAGAGAGATCAAAGGATTCCCCCCCTCCTCCTCTTCTGCCCGCGATCTCAAGCTTAGAAACTCACAGGCCTCACAACAAAAAGGATTTGGTAAAATCAAGATCTGTGATTTTACATATGGTTGCTTTTATGTTAGGTCTCTTCTTCGTCTTTTGTTTCTTTCTTTTTCTCCCCCCTCCCTTTTTTGTGAATGTGTGAGCACTTAGTCTATGGAGTTCTATCGGTATCAGGAGAACTGCTTGATTTAATGTGCTTTGATAAGCTTAAGATTTAATGTGATTTGATTAGCTTAAGATCTAATGTGCTCTGATATCGTAATTTGGGAAGCTTCATCCATCTGAGTGAAGTGAACTGATTTCAAAAAGTTTTAAAGAGCAAACATTAAATTGTCATCATATGGAAGAATAGGATACAATGATACATTTAATCAATCACAAGTAATTGAAAAAAAAAACCTCTGATGAGTTATCATCAACATACCCGACTCTACCCCTTTTGAATGCCCGGTCACATGAATAAAAAATGGGTTGTAATACCTAACAAAAACCACTTTTTAGCTGAGTCGCAGTATCCTATAATTTGGTAGTTGAGGAATCTGACCACCAGATACGCAACCCTATCCAACACCCCTAACAGAGCCCGGGTAACATTGTGCTTTACTACATGGGAACTCGGTAATAAAAAATCAAGAAGAAATTTGTATACACTGAAACTTAATATAACACTAGGTATTAGTTTAAAAATAAAAAAAAGTTATGCCACGAGCTGAGATGGTGCAACATAAACAAGGCATCAAATAATTCATAAACCATATAACAGAAGAAAAGATGGACAAATGCTGAGACAAGTAACCTGAGTCAAGAGGCTGCACACTAGATACCCTCAAAGGAATGTCACTGAGAAGACGTAAATGTTTTGAAAGAATTTCAAATGCTCCAAGCAAACTTTCGGAAAATGATATCGGATCTGAAAACTCTATTAAAGAGAGAGAGAGAGAGAGAGATTGAAAAATCAGAAGATTATTTTTTCTGTACATAATTTTCAAGTAAATGACCGAAATAGATGAAAATGAAGAACCCAAGAATTGTCAGGAGCTGGTGAAAAGGAAGTGTTACCTCCAGTGCCATGCAGTAAACAAAAATCAAGTTGATCTGCAATGTGGATAACATTTCCTTTTGACAGGGAAAGATGACGTAAGAGAACATGTTCACTGATGCTTTTTATGATGAGATGCCTCTTCCATCGCTCTCTTTCCATTTCCTTGCTTCCCCAATCTACCAATTTTGGATAATGTGGGTCGTAAATCATCTTAAAACACGTAATCCAAAATGCTGGCAGCCAACTTAAAAGATAAATGGCATATACATATATATATATATATGACTTACATGTACTTTCCGCAATTCTACCATCTGTAAATCTCCGAAGCTCTGCCTTATCTCCCCAAAACTTCTGAAATTTGAGAGCCTATTGCAAAACATGATTGACTTTAGAACATGATCCAAAAAGCATGATAAGTTTTAATAAGACAAAATTAGAAGTCACTTACCTCCTCTTTATTCTCAGGACTTGGACCAATGTCAACCGCTCTCTGAGCTTTCTCTACCGAGCTGACTGAAATCCCAATCAGCAATGGGTCACCATGAAGCACTGTTAGACCCTATAGATTAAAAGATGAGTAGAATAAGTTGACAATATATAGATCTGATGTACGACGGAATATATTGACACCCAATTCCATGATGACATACATCTTCAATATTGCATTCTGAGGTGGTGTTTCTCCACAAAACGCGGACTAACTTTGCTCTATCACCCAGTCCTTGCTGCATTAGAGAATGCACCTTCTGCTCATACAGCCGCCAACACTCATCGTCCAAGCAAAATCCCGATGCATAAACTCCATTGTTTCCCTTCAAGTTCAATCTAGAAAAGCAAAATAACAAGAAAATTTGGCAATAAAGATATACAGCTTCACAAATAAAGAGCAATTGTCCGAAGAAAATAAAAAGTATACAATCAACAGAATGCACCCATAATGCAAGCATGAGCTGAGATAATTAAGTTACAATGGAGGGGGAATACGAAGAATTTAGTCACTAAGTTTCAATTCAAAACCTCATGCTTCTTTATACGCACTCCTTTTTTTATTATTAATCTTCAAAATTCGAATACTTTTTGTGGAAAAACACAGCACCACAATCTGAAATTCTGATTGTGATACAATTTAGTCAAAGTGTTTTTTGTCTTTTAGCTCCTAGAGTGTGCAGTTGTTTATCTAGAGTATGCTGCAGATTGCAATCCTAGAGTATGTTGATCTTTGACTTTGTATAACCTATAGTGTAGTTGCTAATATTTGACTTACACTTGTATTTCTTTATTGTTATCTCTTGGATATTAATAAGCCTTGTACAATCTGAAACAATTAAGAAATATAGAAAATAAAATTCAGCATTCCAGTTCTTCTTCATTCTGAATTCTTAGATTTCTTCATGGTATCAGAGCCAAATTTGGCTTCTTGGGATTCTTTTCTGTTCTGCCATCTTTTCTGTTTTGCTGAGCATTTGTTGTCTTGTTCATCTTTCTCTGTTTTTTCTTGATCCAAACAGAGTACATTGAATCCATACATTACCTCTTTGTCTTGGGCCTTCATTGCCCAGATTGTTTCACCAGTTTTTCTTGGCCTTCATTGCCAATTGTCCTGCTTGTTTTTCTCAGCCTTAATTACTGTTATTCTTTTATTTTCATAGCCCCTTTCCTGGCCTTCATCTCCAAATTTGGTAAGACGACTAATTGGGAGACCTCATGTCCTATAGAAAGTCCTACCAATCAGATTACCACACACAAACTGCAAGGCATTCGAGAAGGAATGAGTCATGGCAACAATAAATCAATTTCAGCCAATATTGCACAAGCTGGAAATTTTTTCACTGCTTTACAAACTACAAGTTCAAAAATCAGCCCTTGGATCATAGATTCTGGGGCGTCAGACCACATGACATGTTCATCCGGCATCTTCAATACCTATTTTCCAGCCTCTGGACACCAAAAGGTTAAGATTCCGGATAGTACTTTATCATCAGTTGCAGGGAAAGGTTCTATAATTCTTTTTAAGGATTTTGTCCTTGAATCCATCCTACATGTTCCAAATCTCTCTTGCAACCTTTTATCAGTTTTTAAACTAACTCGATATTTGAATTGTATAGCTAAATTCTCTTCTACTCATTGTGAATTTCAGGAACCGTATATGGGGAAGAGAATTGGTAGTGCTTGAGAAATGGATGGCGTGTTTGTCCTTGAAGGAAATAAAGCTGAAGAAGATGGCAAAGGCATGAAAGCTATGCAATGTGGGAGTTTCAATCTGGATAGTAAGGATCACATTTTTTTATGGCTCTAGGATCCAATTTGCTTTTGTTGGGATTGTGATCATGAACAAAAGCAGTACATCCAAAAATTTTAAGGCTCAAGGAAGAGAATAAGTGTTTTGTCAATGGAAATAATTTCTTAACTTGGTTCAATGGTGTCTCATACTTAAGAATACGACTAGACATTACATTAATTAAGTATGTGGCTGTTAAAATGGCTTCACCCCAAAGATATTTAGGAGCACTCATTTGAATTAGAAGGGTCCTAGCTACTTCAACTAAGTGTTTATTCTTCCTTTCGGCTACCCCATTTTGTTGGGGTGTGTCAACACGTGAGGTTTGATGGATAATACCATGAGCAGCAAGATAATCACCCAAAATATTTAAATAATATTATTTACCTTTATCTGTTCGAAGAATCTGAATTTTTTTCTAAAATTGGTTCTCAATCATTTTATGAAATATTTCAAATACTTGGGCTGCTTCGGATTTTTGTTTAAGAAGATAAGTCCAACACATCTTAGTGTGGCCATCAATGAAGGTTATGAACCATTTTGAACCGGAAACATTGGTGACACGCGAAGGTCCCAAAACATCACTATGGATAAGGGTAAAAGGGCTAGATTCGGTGTAATTCAATGCTGGAAAAGGCACTCTATGATGCTTAGATAACTCACATGTTTCACACTTGAAATCTGAAATATTTTTATTTGCAACTCTGGATAGTAAAGCTCGAACTGTATTCATCTTTGCCACGTGTGCAAAGGTTTCTTAGTAGTCTGTCCCATAGGCTTGTGTGAAGCCTTTCGCGACCAATCTTACCTTATATCGGTCAACCGAGCCATCTGCCTTAAACTTGACAATAAACACCCATTTACACCCACTGCCTTCTTTCCATAGGGCAAATTAGCTAGTTCCCAAGTGGTGTTCTTGTTGAGTACCCTTATTTCTTCCATTACAGCTTCTTTCCACTTTGAATCCATCATTGCTTCCTGAATGGACTTGGGAATCTGTTCTTGACAAACCTTAGCAGAAAAAGCTTTGAAGGAAGAGTTAAGATTCTTGTATGAAATATAATTGGAGATTGGATATTTAGTACAAGATCTTTTTCCCTTTCTAAGGGCAATGGGCATGTCTAGATCAAATTGAGAATTTGTGAGTTGTTATGGCTAAAGTGTATCTTAAAAGAACTGAAGATTGGAAGTTGTAATCCCATGAAACTCTACTGTGACAACAAAGCTGCCATTAGTATCGCGCACAATCCAGTCCAACACAACAGAATAAAACATGTTGAAATCGACAGACAGTTCATCAAAGAGAAAATTGAATGGGGCCTAATTTGTACTCCCTCCATCATATCTGAAGAACAGCTAGCTAATGTCTTGACTAAAGGATTGGCTAAAAAACTGTTTCAGGAGTTAATTGGCAAGCTGAGCATGACTGATATCTATATGCCAGCTTGAGGGGGAGTGTGGAAAAACACAGCACCACAATCTGAAATTCTGATTGTGATACAATTTAGTCAAAGTGTTTTCTGTCTTTTAGCTTCTAGAATGTGCAGTTGTTTATCTAAAGTATGTTGCAGATTGCAATCCTAGAGTATGTTGATCTTTGACTTTGTATAACCTATAGTGTAGTTGTTAATATTTGACTTACATTTGTATTTCTTTATTGTTATCTCTTGTATATTAATAAGCCTTGTACAATCTAAAACAATTAAGAAATATAGAAAATAGAATTCAGCATTCCAGTTCTTCTTCATTCTGAATTCTTAGATTTCTTCACTTTTTTATATCTTCCAAAAGAATTCAACCAAGTTAGTAAGAGTTTACATGCTATACTTTTCAAATGATATACTTATTTTGCCCACTTTGCCCCCCAAACCCCTTTTTTCATTTTGGTACTTTTAAAATTAGCTCAATCAGATTGACCACACCACCTGAATTTGCAGACCAAGTGCACAAAACATCGGACAAAATTCTAAAATCCAGAAGCCAGTATTGACATCAATCTGATGAGATAGCTACACACCTAGGGATGCAACTCGGACAGGTTGGGCAGATCAAAATGACAACCCTTTACAAGAAATGCTTCCGAGCCCAAGAGCTATAATGATCGAACAGTTCGTATATAATCGAATCAGATAGGATCAATTCTGCACAACAGTTCAGCTATTAATAATAAAAGACCTAGCACTATTGCCCACAAATATACATGTGTACAGAGGGAGAATGGGAAAGAACTAAGGATCCAAGGAACACAGAAACTCAATGTGTATAAATAGACACGTGTGTGCATACCCAATAAACATCTATATAAGATCAATAAGACCTTTGAGCTGGGACGCAAAGTGAGCCCGGTGAGGGTTCAACTTGGGCCAAACATAAGTTATAAGAGCTTCAACCCAACCTAACCTTCAATCCAACCTCTCTAACCTGGGCTCAACTGACATTCAAATTTTTATTTTCATATTGAGCTGAAGTTAGTGGAATCCAACTGAAAACAAGTTAATCTAGGAATAGTTTAAGGTTAGTGTTGAAGAATTTAAATATTAAATTTACACCCTCTGTAATAATTTACACTTTTAATAGTAGATGGTGGTTAACATAATATAAGAGCAGCCAAGTTTCCATTCAAACCTCGCCGTCAACCATCAACCGATAATTAAAAGTAGAACATGTGTGGACGAGGAAGCATGTTAAAGGATTTAAATATTAAAGTTACACCGACAATAATCACAATGTACAGCAGTGACATACAACAAAGTAATGTACCTTACGCAGTAGTCATATTTAGCAGCAAAGTCAATCTTGGTCAGAAAAAGCTCATCAAATCCACCGTCTCTACATTTATCAATGCAACTAAGTGTCAAAGCAGCTTCATCTCGGAGCTGGATTTTGAAAAAGATACGTAATTTTAGAATTAGCGAAATGTGTCCCAAGAGCAGAACATGCAGAGAAAGGAATCCATGTGCTGGCAAAATTACCTCTAGAAAACCACTCTTTGTCATGCGAAATGCCCAATTATATTCTGAATATGGGTCACATACAACTACTGGAAATAATTGTAATAATGTCTTTCTTTCCTGCACTCGAAAGGTCAGAAGGAATATTTATACAAGCTGCAGTAAATAAGCTAAATTAAAAGGTTAAAAATTAAGCAAGTGTGGAACTAAACAGTTGAAAATCCCTTATGAAATGTGGTGGACTTTCAAAAAAGTAAAATCATATCATAGTGGCAAATGAAGCACTTTTCAGATTCTTAAATGGTTTGGCCTTCCTCTCAGAATCACATTTTTTGTTGTAAAAATGGTCTAAATTTCCATATTCAAAAATTTTGTTGCAATTTGTAAAACTGGTCCAAAATTCCATATTTAAAAACCATGCTTCATCCCTTGCGCACATCAATTTTTCATAAAACGAGTGAATGAAAGTGAAAATTTTCCACGGGGTTGGATCCGAAGATAAACCTCTTTATGATGCCTTTGTAAATAAAATTTTCCGCCTATTCGGTAGTCTTTAGTGAATTCTCTTATCAAAATAAAAAGTTCAGATATTAGATTGATAAAGGGTCATCAACAACACACCTCCTTTGAAGTAGTCTGTACGCCTTGAGGCCGAAAAAGTAGCCCACTCTCCCAGGATTTTGAAGTGGCTGAGAAAATAATTAATAAAATTGCTGTTATTCTTTTAGCAACTTTTGTTTGCGACCATTTCATAGCATGAAAGATCTAATCACTAGTAAAAACGAATAATCACAATGTTGTTGTGGCCACATAGCAGCGAAATTCTATAATCCACAACATGATAATATATAGCATCTTTTTATCTATTATATGTCCCAGTAGTGGCTTGTGCTTCTACATTAATAATTTTGCAGTGAGAACCAGAAGAAGATGCAAATGCAGTTCAGTCCCTGTTTCTTAAGGAAAGATAGACACATTACAGATATAGTGTAAGCTACCAGTCATTATGTATGAATCTGCCATGTGTCAGATGACAAAATCGATGACATTTTCAAGTGTCTCTTGGAAATAAATAACTTGATACCGGGGTTGAAACTATAATGGTACCTCAACTTCACTCCTGGATAAAAAAAGAAGACAACTTTCAGTGTGCCACCATCTTCAGAATGTCACTGAATGGCAGCAAGATATGAACATGCAAATAAGATAACATCTTCCTAACAGCTTGGTGGTTCTTTCATTATGAACTTTTTTTTTCAGGGGTATATTATGCCTCCATCTTAATTTAGTGTGTGATACACAAGTAAATGAGAAATATGAAAACAAAAAAGAACAAAACGCTAAAAACATAAAAAAAGAAAAAAATAAGAAGAAGAATGAATCTGTACATACCAATGAAGTCCAATGTAACTCGAAATATCTGCATTGCATTCATAGATTTGTTAATACAGTTTCTTCCGGATTCTGTTGCAAGGTATGCCACTATGACAGAGAGTAAGAATCCACTTAAGCAATCATGAGCATATATTGAACTTCTTTGCCGAGCCCAGACCTGCATCATCACAAGATGACATTGTTCGCATCTAGCAATATGAAGCTAAGGCATCAAATTCAAAAAAAAATCAAGCTGTCAAGAATCATACTTTCAGCAATATCAGAGCCTCTCCTAGTTCCTTCCATTCAAGAAATATTCTTCCGATGAATTCTGAATTTTTTTCTAAAAGCATGTCCTCTAAGATACTAGAATTGTACTTCGGTGTCGCTTGGAGAACGCCCTCCTCTACAAATATTATCATTGAGAACATTACAACATAATTTAAGCACAATACCAAACCAAGAAGTGGAAACGATATTCTACCTTGCTTTACAGAACGGACATTGTTCCGCTTCAAGTTCAACTTAGCGACACTAAACAAGGATGTTGCAGTGGGAATTATTCTTACAAAAAACCCAGGAGCTTCAACAAGCTTTGTGGCTGCAAAAGGAAGAAGAGATAATGAACATACAAGTATTATTGGCTGATACGAGGACAAGATTGTAGATAATAACACTAACAAGAAATTAACCCAATAGATTAAGAAAAGCATAATTTGAAAATGAGGTTGCAGAATTCCACACCTGGAAAGACGACCAATACAGGTTTTCGAGCCTCGTTCTGAAATGTGGACCATTCAACCTTTTGAATTAATGAAGAAGATTTTAGATATTTCTTTATTATGCAGAGATATAGGCATCTTTTGGCATGGTATCGATGATTCAAATAATCTTTCTCATGGAAACATTCCTGCGAGAGGGTGAAATTATTCAACAATATTAAAACATATCTCCAACCGTAGAGGAAAAAAAAACCTTGACCTACCGAGTAAGGAACAAAAATATAAAACAATGAGATGATATTCGATTCAAAAATGAGTTATACTCCATCCTTACCATAGTGATATTCTCTTATATCATTTTTTTCGGTAAATAATTTCTCTTATATCATTATTAATGATTATGTGACATACTAAAATGTCAGAATAGTTACCTTTGGCATTCGAACAAAAAGATCCACATGTACATCCGGCCTTGTGATGCAATGCATTGAATAACTCCCACCAATTTCTATCGAATGTGGCTTCTTGAACTTGAATTCGACTTTGTCCGCCCCAATGTCGCGGACAAAACCCGGTGCCACATCAGCCGAAACCTACCAAACATCAACACAGCAGACATCAATTACTTGCAATAAAATAAAAATAACAACAAATTATAAATTTTTATCTACTACTCAACTTCATTACAATTTTCTGATTATCCACTTATATGCGCTTGATAATGTTATTCCATTGCGATTAAAAGAAGGGACACTTCAATCACAAATCACTAAACACTTAATTTTCAAACCAGTACCAAATACATTCTTGTTTTGCAAAAATTCAGTAAAAAAATTCGGTGCTTAATTTTGAAACAGCTTTAAAGCTCAACATGAACAAGTATATTAATTCGACTAATGTAGTCAAATAAAATAAAAATATCAAAGAGAAAAAAAATTTGCTCAAATTTCAAGCAGCTCCTAAGCTCAACATCAACAGGTACATTAATTCAACTACGAAACTAGAAAATATTCACTCCAACAATTATAAGTGAAGTTAAGTTCCAAAATAGTTTCTCCTAGTTTCTAATTCGAAAATTTTCTCAGTAACCAAACAGAAAGATTTAGGGTTTAACCTTCAAGCCTTCAGGTATTTTGTCTATGGCGTCCTTGATGGCCGAAACGGCGTCGTCTACGGCCTTGATGGTTGAGGCAGAGTAGTCAAGCTGAGCCTCCTTCAAGAGCTCGCGAACCTTCAAGTCCAATGGGTTCGAAGCCATAGTTGTTCCTACTCTCTGTGAATGAATTAGGGTTTTTAGAGAGAGAAAGAGTATGGCGGGAGTAGGAGAAAGGGCATATGAGGCTGAGCATGGGCTTTTTTATTAAATAACTTGGGCTTAATGTTGAATTGGCCCAATTCAGAAAATAGTAATAAAAAACATGGACTTCTTTTCACTAATAGATTTGGGCTTCAAGTCGAATTGGCCCAATTCACATAATAATACTAGCAGTTATTAAGCAAAAGTCTTTTACCCATTCTAATTTTTTCAAAACGCTATTCCAAAAATCAAAATTATTCTAAAACTTTTATAGTTAAATACTAACGCTTTTACACTATAAATTCTTGTGTATAAGAAATACTTTTTATTTAATAATGATGTTAATAGATATATATAGTAATTTATATTTTATATCTATACCTATATATATATATATATGTGTAAATGCAGAAAAGTTACACAATAGAAATCGGAAAAAAATTGGACCTCTTCTCATTAATTCAAGTCCTCTATTTATACACAATTGTGATAAATGGGTCAAGCCCATGTACCCAGGTTTATCAATCCCTCAAATCAAGGGATTTGATAAACTCTACTCTTTTTTTGACTGTTTATTCTATAATTGGATTGCTCCTTGTCTTGTGGACCACACTTTAGCTTCTAAAATTTTCCATAGGCCCATTGTTGTTTTCGGCATGCTTGTTTTCAGCCCATCCGCCTTCCGGTCCATCGGTATTTGGCCCATCCGTCGTTGGCCCATCAGTCTGGTGGCCCATCTATAATTGGGCCAAATATTTCAACCATTACACAGGCCCCTGAGGTTATGGGCTTTTGTAAAAAGCCCATGACCGAAAAATTTCAAACAATACTAAATATATATATACATTCATGCACTTTTTTAGGGAAAATGGAGTTTGGTGAGTTGTCAACCAATTATGAGCATTTATTGGTATTTTGAAATGTGCAGCCACTATTCCCTTGATTGTCGCACTATGACGGCTCATTGTGGGTTGCGCGACCTTCGGGCTTCGTGCAACCCTTTGGCCTCCTTCTCCCCCTCTATAAAATCCACACTTCTCCATTTCACTTCTCATTTCATACTTTGCATTTTTCTGCTCTTGTCTCTCTCTTCCTTAGCTTTTTATCCTTGGGTTTTATTTTCTTGTTCTTGCCGCAATCATTCCCGTCGATCGTTCCGGATTTTACTTAATAGGACAAAAACCCGCTGCTACCCGAAGCTCCTGTGATTCTCCGTTCGCCAACCGAGTAAGTTGACCGGTCATTTCTTCTCCTTTCTTTTAATTTTCATCTTTGCCCCCTTCTGTCTCTTCTACCTTTCTTTAGAATCATGTCTGATAATGACGACACCCGGTCAGTAGAGGAAGTCGTTTTATCTTCTACCTCCGGCACTGATCCCACTAGCAGTGACAATCCCCAGCCCATTCCCAATAGAACCAAAAAGACCATTCCTCAAAGTACTGACCTTCCGGGTTCCTCAGCGACCGATCCTGCGATATCTAAACCTTCTGAACCATTCGTTGTGGCCCCACTTAAGAGGACCCGACCTGAAGTGGACGTTAAACATCTTCGGGCTGAGACCCAAGTTCCCCAGGACGTTGCTGTGTCCCCTTACCCTGGCTACCTAGATTTTACCCAGAGCCAGGGCCTAGCCCCCGGTAGCATTCTGCTATCGGCATCTCATCTTAGGGTTCTAAGGTTTCCTCTTCGCCCCTTTTTTCACTACGTGTTTTTCATGCTAGGGCTACACCCTCTTCAATTGAACCCGAACAGCTTTAGGATCATATCCATGCTCCTGTTGTATAACAGGGATATGGACCTGAACTTAGGTCTAGCCGACCTCCTCCTTTGTTATATTTTCCAAAATGCCAGAGCGAGTAGGGGTAGATACAACCTTTTCCCCTTTCAAGGCCGCAACATATGCACCGATACTGAAAAATCAGACAAGGGATGGAAAGAACGAATGGTAGTAGTGAGTGGCAATTGGTCATACCCTTTTTCTCGTATATTCCCGATCCCTAACAAGTTTGGTCCCATTCGTCTGCCTGTCTACCGCCCCCTTCATAAGGCTTCCTGCCTCTGTGACCACTGTGACCTTCATCGGGGGGACTATGCCTTCAAATTTCTAGGTTATGAGGACAATGAGCTTCCCCTTACCTTTATAAAACACCGGATAGGCCTTTTGAAAACCCATGTCTGGGGCAAAACCCGATCGGCTACTGACCTGCTGACCTTGGACAATCTTGAGTCGATCTCTAACTTGGCGCTGGTGTTGACAGGATGGACTTGCCTGACAAACCAATGTCTGCCAGAATCCCTCAAGTTCCCGAAGGGATCACGCTTGTTGATGATGTGCCATTGTCAACAGCACCGCCTTCAACTTCGGTACCTCAACCTGTTCAGAGCCCGACTGCGCCACCAGTACAGAACCCATCGGTTCCTCCTCCGCCTCCTGCTAATGCTCCGACTGTGAGGACCCGATCCAGTGCAACTGGTGGAGTGGGTACTAAAAGAGCCAGGACACAAGCCGAAAATGCTTCTTCAAGCAAAGCTCCTGCTGCCCCTGAATCATCCCAAGCTCTGATTCCTTGGGAGCCCAAGTTTCTGCTGCCAGATGGGACTCCAGTCTGTGCTGATCAAATCACTCTTAATCATCCGGAAGCTCTTCGGTCTATGGCCAAAGGGATCTGGACACCGGCTGATAGGGTGGCTCAGACAAAAATCACCAGGACTAATCTGGCTAAGAGGACTTCGATAATGGTTATGGAGGTAAAAAGACTTTGTTTAACCTTTGTGTTCTTTATTTCGTTTGTATGATCGCTATTTGTGTAATAATCCAATCTTTATTGTGCAGCTTCTCTACGGTGTTCAGGCCTACAACAGCCTCCTTGAGACTGATGTCAAAGAAATGGCCGGTATGAAGGCCCAAATAAAGAAGAATGAGATCCATCGGGTTTCTCTGGTCAAGGAGGCGGACGGTCTCCGACAGACCGTTTCTGAACAAAAGACCCTTCTGGAACCCGGTGAAGCGGAAAGGCAAACCCTGACTGCCGAAAAGCTGGTTCTGGTTGCCGGGCTGGAAAAAACGAAGGAGGCTGCCAGGAAGATGGCGGCTGAAAAAGCTGAGTCTGATAGACTCTTGGCAGAATCAGAAAGGCTTCTGTCCCTTGAGCGGGAAAAGGTCGAAGTATGCCGTTTGGGAGGGCTTGACATGTTCAAAAGATACAGTGCCATCTGCGACATCCGAGCGGTCAGGGCCTGGCAGCGAAGGCATGAAATGGATCATATCCCTCTGGAATCCCGGGAATTCAAGACCGCAGAGGAATTCGATGCCCATATGGGAGTATCCTTTCCTTATGAAAACCCTCCTGCCTCTAAGAACGAGAAGCGCTTCGCCGCCATCCTGAAGGAGGAAGAATACCATCCTCCTGAACAGTAGCTAGGGCAATTTTATATATATATATTTTTATTTTTATTTTTTGTTTCCCCCAATGGGCTAATTTCTTGTAACTTCCTTCTTTTTTAATGAACAAGAACTTTTATCCCTTTTTCCAGTTTTTATTCGTCCTTTGTGTTGGTTTTTTTTTTTTTTTTTTTTTTTTTTTTTTAACAAACATGAAGCCTTCGGGCATTTGGCCCCTGAGGCTTGATTTCATCCTCTGGTTAGTTCAAATTAGGTTTGAACTCAAACACTTAGGAAATTTTAACAAACATGAAGCCTTCGGGCATTTGGCCCCTGAGGCTTGATTTCATCCTCTGGTTAGTTCAAATCAGATTTGAACTCAAACACTTAGGAAATTTTAACAAACATGAAACCTTCGGGCATTTTGCCCCTGAGGCTTGATTTCATCCTCTGGTTAGTTCAAATCAGGTTTGAACTCAAACACTTAGGAAATTTTAGCAAACATGAAGCCTTCGGGCATTTGGCCCCTGAGGCTTGATTTCATCCTCTGGTTAGTTCAAATCAGGTTTGAACTCAAACACTTAGGAAATTTTAACAAACATGAAGCCTTCGGGCATTTGGCCCCTAAGGCTTGATTTCATCCTCTCGTTAGTTCAAATCAGGTTTGAACTCAAACACTTAGGAAATTTTAACAAACATGAAGTACTTGTATAAAAGTATAATCTATCTTTATTGAGATGAATTTGAAAATCATGAGGCAGAGGTGCCGATATCGGGCACAGATGCTTCGTAACAAAGGTGTTATAGAAAGACACAGTCTTATTTCTTAACAAGAAAAGCAACTATCTAAGGATAATACATCTTTAAGCGATAAACATTCTGAGAGTTGGACTCGAGGCGGCCTGTCTCGTTCTTCCGAACCCGATAAGCACCGCGTCCGATAACCTCAACCACTGTGTAAGGTCCTTCCCATGTCTCTCGCAACTTGCCTACAATCCCAATCTTCCTTCTGAGCACCATATCGCCTACTTGGAACTCTCTTCTTTTGACTTTCTGATTGAATCGTGCCCTGACTTGCTGCTGATAGGCAGCTAGTCTTATCCTGACGGCTTCCCTTCTTTGTTTCAGGAGGTCCAGATCATGGGCTAGGTGCTGATTGTTTGGACCTTCTTCCCATGCGTGACTCCTTAAAGTAGGTACCCTTAGCTCGGTCGGGATAACTGCTTCGGCCCCATAAGCCATGGCGAAAGGGGTTTCTCCAGTTGGCTGTCTTGGAGTAGTCCGATAGGACCACAACACCTCAGGCAATTTCTATAACCATGCCCCTTTTGCGTCTTCAAGTTTTTTCCTCAACGTGTCAAAAATGGTTCTATTCGTCCTTTCGGCTTGCCCATTTCCCTGTGGGTAGCCGACGGAAGAAGTGTTCTGATTGATCCCATGCTTTGCTAAGAATGCTTGAACCCTTCTGTTGTCCAGGTTGGTGCCATTACCATCATTATGGCTCGGGGTAGGCCGAAGCTACAGATGATGTGGCTCCATATGAATTTTATAACATGGCTGCCTGTTATGGTGGGATATGCCTCCGCTTCCACCCATTTGGTAAAATAATCGGTAGCCAGGAGAACATGCTTGGTACATCGTATTGCCTGAGGGAGAGGACCCACAATGTCCATCCCCCATCGGGCAAAAGGGTGAGGGACAATAGTTGGGTTTAAGAACTCAGGCGGTGGATGAATGGCATCTCCATGAAACTGGCATTTTTTGCAATGTCTGACATAAATTTCAGCGTCTCTTGCCAGGTAGGGCCAAAAGTACCCCTGGGTGAGGACTTTATGAGCTAGGGACCTTCCTCCGGAATGATTGCCACAAGCTCCAGCATGAATCTCCTCCATGACTGCTGATGCCTCTGATGGGGTGAGACATCTCAAGTATGGTCCGAAAAAATACTTTCGGTATAGTTGGCCGTTGTATAGGGCATATCTGGCTGCCTTCATTCTTATCTTCCGGGCCTCTGATTTCGATTCCGACAATGTACCAAATCTCAGATAATCTACTATCGGATCCATCCAACTTGGTTCCCATGGGATAACCATTACTTCTTCGGGAGGTTCCAAGCTGGATCGGACGACAAAATCTATTGGTACAGTGCGAGTCATACTTTCTCCCGTGCCGGAGGCTTGGTTAGCCAGATGATCTGCTACAAAGTTATCCCCCCTGGGAATATGCTCAAAGTTTATCTGCTGGAACTTATCGGCCTCCCTTAGAACTAGATTCTTGTATGCTTCCATCTTCGGCTCTCGGGTTTCATACTCCCCATTTAACTGTCGCACGACTAGCTGAGAGTCACTTCGTACTTCTGCTCTTTGGACTTGAAGGCTGCGGGCTAACCGAATTCCTGCAAGGATGGCTTCATACTCTGCTTCGTTGTTAGAAGCTAGAAATTCCAATCTAACGGATTGTTGGATTTTAGTACCATCCGGTGTTACGAGTACTACTCCGATCCCTGCTCCGTTGGTATTGGATGATCCGTCTACAAACACGAACCATAATCCAGGCTCAACTTCTTCTGTGCAGTCAATAGTTTCTGTTTCTAGTAGGAAGTCAGCTACTGCCTGTCCTTTGATGGCCGTTCGGGGGACATAGGTTATGTCAAAAATTCCTAGTTCAATTGCCCATTTTGAGACTCTCCCGGATAACTCAGGCTTCGCCATTATGGATCTTATCGGAGTTACAGTAGGAACTATGATCGGGTGTGCTTCAAAATAGTGCCGAAGACGCCGCTTAGCATTGATCAGTGATAGTATCAGCTTCTCCTGCTTTGAATATCGGGTTTCTGCATCAGCAAGGGATTTGTTGGTGTAGAAAACTGGTGTTTGGTACCCTTTGCCCTCCTTGACCAGAGCGGCGCTGGTAGATGTTGCTGAAATGGCAAGATACAGGTGCAACGGCTCATCGGCTTCAGAGGTTGTCAGTATCGGGGGCTTTGCCATGTAATTTTTGAGTTTGTTCAGGGCGTCCGCTTGTTCTGGCCCCCAGACTTCTCCTTGTGAGGCTTTTATTGCCTGAAAGAATGGCCTACACCGATCGGTTAATCGAGAGATAAATCGACTGAGGGCCGCTATTCTTCCGGTTAGTACCTGTATCTCCTTCCGGGACTTTGGATCAACTGTCTCTACGAGAGCTTTAACTTGCGCAGGGCTAGTTTGTATTCCCGTCCGATCAACTATGTGACCCAAAAACTGGCCTGAGGATACTCCGAAAGAACATTTGGTCGGGTTGAGCTTCATATTGTACTTCCGGAGGGTGTTGAACACCTGCTGCAGATCGGTTAGATGGTCTTCTTTGACCTTGCTTTTGACCACTGTGTCATCGATGTAGGCCTCGATGGTGGTTCCCATCATCCCTTGGAACACTCTTCTGACCAATCTCTGATAGGTAGCACCTGTATTCTTTAGTCCGAAAGGCATAACTGTATAACAAAATGTACCTGATTCAGTGATGAAGACAGTCTTTTCCTGGTCCTCCGGATCCATTCTGATCTGGTTATAGCCAGAATATGCATCTAGAAAGCTGAGGCGTTCGAATCCTGCGGTGGCATCTACCATCTGATCGATCTTAGGTAAAGGGAAACAATCTTTCGGGCATGTTTTATTCAAATCAGTGAAATCAACACATACCCTCCACTTGTCGTTTTTCTTCTGGACCACCACCACGTTCGCCAACCAGGAAGGATACTGGACCTCTTTTATGAATCCTGCTTGCAGAAGTCGATCAATCTCTTCAGCTATGATCTGATTTCGATGGGCTCCCATTCGTCTATGTTTCTGTCTAACGGGCCTTGCGCTGGGATCCACATTGAGAGAATGCAGGGCTACTGATTGATCAATACCGGTCATGTCCATATGGCTCCACGCAAATATGTCAGCGTTGGATCGGAGAAGGGATTCCATTTTTTCTTTTTCCTGTGGACTGAGGCCTGAACCAACATAGGTGAACCTTTCAGGGCGATCAGGGCAAATTTGAACTTCCAGTAGTGGTTCAACTGCTATTGGTGAACCCGAACCGCCCTCCTTTAATTGCTATTTGGCATCATTTGCTGTCTTGGACTGTGACCTTTGTTCCGGTTCCGTTCTTCTTTTTAGACTTTTCAAAGTGACTGCGTAACACTCCTTTGCTGCTATCTGATCGCCCCTGATATCGATCACGTCAATTCCGTTCAGACCAATACACCGCATGACCTGATGCATGGTAGAAGGGACTCTGTGCATACGATGGATCCATCCCCTTCCCATAAGGAGATTATAGGAAGGTTTTACGTCTACCACCACAAAAGTCTCTCGGAGCGTGCGCCTTGCTGCCGTTACTGGTAACTGTATTTCCCCCACTAGTTCCACTCTTTTGCCATCGAATCCTGCTATCGGGCTTCAGGAAGGGGCTATTTCCTGAGGGCTAGTTTCCAATTTCTCAAAGGCCCATTTGGTGATAATGTTGGCACTGCTTCCTAGATCGACCATTACCCTCTTGATCAGACAGTTGGAGACCATGAGGGAGATAACCAGGGGGTCGTCATGATGTGTCTGAATATTCCGCATATCTGCAGAGGTGAAAGTAATCCGGGCGTCCTCTTTCGGGTTTCGGAATTCGGTAACTTCGCCAACCCTTCGTAACTTCTGGGTTTGCCGCATCTGTGATCTATGGGCTTCTTCCACTTCTGATCGACTGGGCCCTCCATGGACCATGTGAATGACCCGCACGGGTTGTCCCATAGCTCCCTTAACAGGAGCATGCGTCGCTTGATCTGGCCGGGCTCCTTCCCTGGCAACATACTCGGTCAGTTCTCCTTTTGCAATCATGGCTTCCACCTGTCTCCTGAGGCTTCTGCACTCGTTACCGTGGTGCCCGTATTCGTCATGGAAGGCGCAGTGCCTCGACATATCCCTTTGGTCCATCGGTTGTCTAATGGGAGGTGGTAACCGGTAGATTCCTTTGTTCTTTGTTTCCTGGTATAGCTTTGCCAAGGTTACTTTTAAGGGGGTGACCTTTTCCTCAAACCTTGGTCGTTTCTCTAGGGCTGGGGATGGAGCTGGAAGTGCGCTCGGTCTCTTCCGGTCTGGTGCCCGATCCTTTACCCTGGAAGGCTCGGATGCTCTGGCTTCTACTGTTGCAAATGCAGTCCTTCTTTGTCGTATGGCCAACTCCTCTTCTATTCGGAGGTGCCCCTGTGCCCTGGAGTTGAGCTCTCCAATATCGGCTGGTGGCCTTTTGATTAGGGACTGGTGGAACTTGGTTCCAGGGATCAGGGCCATTCTGAAGGCTTCGACGGCTGAATGTTGATCGCAGTTGTCAATTGAAGACATCTCCACATTGAACCGTGAAACAAAACTTTTCAGGGATTCGCCATTCTCTTGGATCATGGTGAACAGACTGGAGATAGTCTTCTTCTGCCTTTTATTGCCGAAGTATTGTGCAATAAATAACTCGCAGAGTCTGAGCCAGCTACCGATCGATCGGGGCGGTTGCTTTCTGAACCACAGGAGGGCTGCTTCGGTCAGGCTGGTGGGGAAAACTTTGCAGAGTAAAGCCTCGTTCTCGTTGTAAACATTCATCTTGGTATGAACGTGATAGATGTGTTCGGTTGGATCTTTTGTGCCATCGAACAGGGTGAACTTCGGTAATCTGAACCTTTCTAGATAGGGCACGCTGGTGATCGAGACGGTGAATGGTGCCTGAAAGGCGTCTATGGATGCCTCGGATGCCAGATCGATTGGGGTCTGTACCTTCATATCCCTAAGCACGTCTCGCTGAAATCTTGACATGATTTCCTCCAGTTTTTTCATGGTCAGGACCTCCTAGGGGTTTCGTGCCCCAAGAACCTGTAGGGATGACTCTGCCTGTTCTTCGCGATCGTTGTGGGCCTTAGCGGGTGGGTCATCTTTGTCTGTCTGGCGGCCTATGGATCGTTCGCGCTGGCCGGACTGCTCGTCATCATGGGCCTCCTGTGGGTTCTGCAGTTGAGCCAATTTTGCTGCCAGTTCAGCGTTCTGCCTTTCTAATTCGGCAGTCCTCTCCTCAAGGGCTCTCCTGATCGGATCTACTGGTTGTTGGCCTCCGTTTGGAGGCAAATCGGTCTGTTATGATCGTGTGATCGCCATCGATGGTACGGATCTTAGCTTTTTTGTAGAGGGTGGGAAGCTTATTGAAAAAGATTTCAATAATAGGGAAGTCTTCCCACAGACGGCGCCAATTGTGTAAATGCAGAAAAGTTACACAATAGAAATCGGAAAAAAATTGGACCTCTTCTCATTAATTCAAGTCCTCTATTTATACACAATTGTGATAAATGGGTCAAGCCCATGTACCCAGGTTTATCAATCCCTCAAATCAAGGGATTTGATAAACTCTACCCTTTTTTGGACTGTTTATTCTATAATTGGATTGCTCCTTGCCTTGTGGACCACACTTTAGCTTCTAGAATTTTCCATAGGCCCATTGTTGTTTTCGGCCTGCTTGTTTTCAGCCCATCCGCCTTCCGGCCCATCGGTCTTTGGCCCATCAGTCTGGTGGCCCATCTATAATTGGGCCAAATATTTCAACCATTACAATATGCTTTTATTTTAATATTTTATAAATAATTTAATTTATATTTAACAAGTAACTAATGTTATAAAAAGTCAAAATCCTATAAAATTAATATTTAGAACTTTCATTCACTAGATTTTAATTTATTTTTACCATTCTGATTATATAGTTGCAAGTAGAATTAAAAAGTTAGGCGAAACCAATATCTTAGACAAAAACCAATACAGCAAGGGCACGGACTTGGTAATTTGAAAAAAAAAAAGATTAATAATAAAAATTTATTTATTAATTCATAAAATTAGTTACCAACCTATTGGATAGTATTATTATTTTTTGTAAATAGTTATATACTTTTGTTTTCTTAATAAATTATTTAATTTAATTTTTGGCTATTGAAAGTTTCATCGTTATTTTGTAAATTATTATACTTTTACCTATACTAAACATGTAAATCAAACATTTTATAACTTTTTACTTTGTTACAGATGTAAAACATCAAAAGGCATGGGTCAGCTTGATATTCATCTTTAGAAATATTTTTGAAAATTCTGATAATAAAAAAAATTATTATGAAAACAAGAAAAAAGGAATTCTCTGAGATATTTTTATAACTGAGTTTTTCAGAAACAGTTTATAGAGAACACACCAAATATAACTTTTATACAATATTCTCATTCAAGGTTTTCAGAAAACAAAACAAAAAAAATTTAAAGATGCAAACCGATATCCTTTCCTTTTGACCCACTTTGATATTGGATTTTTATTGATCTATTTCACGTAACTCCATTTTAATTTGAATTTTGATCTACGGACTTGGCGTCCTTGGGCTTGGCGCCTCTTTATTTGGGCCTTTGGCCTGCCTGTTGAGCCACTAAAATCTTCAATATATGTCAATAGTATATGAAAAATAATGGAACGGTTTGTATCTCAAAAATCTCCTCTTTAGAATTCTGAAAATTGAAAATTATTTTTCGAAAATAATAAAAAAGAGTTCTCTGAAAATTGCATTTTTATTATTGCATTTTTGGAAAAAAGTTTTCAGAAAATTCAACCAAGCAGATTTTTATACAGTTTTTTATTTTCAGTTTTCAGAAAATAAAAAACTATTTTCAAAAATACAAACCAAGCAGACCCTTCATGCCCCTTTTTTTTCTTGCATAGTATTATCTTTTTCCCTAATATAATTTATTTACCAAAAAAAAAAAAAATCAGAAGCTAGTAGTGAACCTCTCAATTTCTCTAGCTATAACTCAACCAATATAGGCTAAAAACAACACTCGTATGTCATGTTTGGTATGGTGGAATAGAATGCTCATTTTATTCAGTATTTTATTTGGTATGACATGTTGAATGAGAATAACCATTCTCAAAGAATGAAAATTCATTCCCTGTTCTATTTCTAAACCAATGGAATGGTCAGGGGCGGAGCCAGAAAAAATGTTTAGGAGGGACCATATGCATTTTTTACAAGCTACTGTGTAAATTTTTTTATTTTTCTAGAAAGAAAAATCTAAAAAATGTTTGGGAGGGGGCATTGGCAATTTTTTATGAACCTATCTGTAAAATACAAAAAAAAAAATTGGGCTTTTAAGAGAAATTTTAAAAACTTCGGGAGGGGCCATGGCCCCCTTTGGCTAAAGGGTGGCTCCGTCCATGGGAATGGTCATTCTATTTTTTAAGTAATGCTTTTAAAATATAAAATTACTAAAATAATTCTCACATTTTAAATAAACAAAGGGTTAATTTCAAGAAACCCCCCTATACTATCCAGTTTAATCAACTAACCCCCACTGTGTCCACTTTGCCCCTTATACTATTCAATTTCATCAATATGCCCCCTCACCTCACATTTTGAGTCAAAATGCCTAAATTACCATCAATAGTATAAGGGGGTTTAGTGAAATTAACCATTTTAAAAAATTCTTTTTCAAAAATCAATGATATTTTTCGCAAAAATTATAAATTCATAAATATATATATATATATATATATATATATATATATTTCGCAAAAAAATATTTTTCGGAGGGAGCATAGTATTTTCCAAAATATGAATTGAATTATTTCAGAAAAAATAATATATACTTTTTGCAAAAAAATTATTTTTCAGAAAAAAATCATATTTTGGAACATAATAGTATATATTTTTTGCAAAAGATCATATTTTGGAACATAATAGTGTATATTTTTCGCAAAAAAATTATTTTTCGAAAAAGATCATATTTTGGAACATAATATATATTTTTCGCAAAAAATTCATATTTTGGAACATAATAAATACTTTTTCACAAAAAAAAAAATTCATAAAAAAATCATATTTTGGAACATAATATATATTTTTCGAAAAAACAATCATATTTTGGAACATAATATATACTTTTTTGCAAAAAATTTTTTTTGTGTAATATATAATTTTTTTGGTAAAAAGTATATATTATATTCCAAAATATGAATTTTTTCCGAAAAATATATATTATGTTCCAAAATATGACTTTTTTTTCGAAAAATAATTTTTTTGCAAAAAATATATATTATGTTCCAAAATATGATTTTTTCTGAAAAATATTATTTTTGCGAAAAAATATTTATTATGTTCCAAAATATGAATTTTTTTTCGAAAATTAATTTTTTTACAAAAAATATATTCTATTATATTCCAAAATATGATTTTTTTCTGAAAAATAATTTTTTTGTAAAAATATATATTATATTTTCGGAAATAATTCATATTTTGGAAAATAATATACTCCCTCCAAAAAATATTTTTTTTGTGAAATATATATATATATATAGTAATTTTAATTTATAATTTTTGCAAAAAATATAATTGATTTTTGAAAAATAATTTTTTAAAATGTTGATTTCACTAAACCCCCTTATACTATTGAGGGTAGTTTAGGCATTTTGACTCAAAATGTGAGGTAAGGGGGCATAATGATGAAATTGAATAATATAGGAGGCAAAGTGGATACAGTGGGGGTTAGTTAATTAAACTGGATAGTATAGAAGGATTTATTGAAATTAACCCATAAACAAACCACCATCATAGTGGCCGCCATTGCCTTTCACCTCATCCACCACTACCTCTCCATTGCCCGTTACTACTATTCTTCTTGACCTTTCACCATTATTTTTTTTTTAAAAATACAAAATAGTATTATTATATTAAAATTATATATTCATCACTAAGGAGCATTTTTTGTTATTTTTCTATCAATTTTATTTTATTTTTATTCTTATTCCATTCACACTTGCATTTTATTTCATTTATGAGTACCAAATATAGCCTAATAATTAATAGTACTTAGAATATCATGATCACGAGTTGACTGGCTCATTGTACAGCAATCTAAGTAGTAGATTTTGTAAACTTAGAACATCAAATGAGTGTATGCCTTCAAGTACAAATAAATATGAGGCCAAAAAAAAATTCATAATTTAAGACTAAATGTTAAGCGAAATTTCAGATTTTTTTTTTTGAATTCAAGCAAATAATTAGTCAATAATAAGAAAGGGAAAAATAAAATTTGAATTATGTTAATCATTGGAGAGGTGAAGGAAAAAATATCTTTGAAGACCTTGACCAAATACCCCACAGGACCACAGATTAATCTTATGGGAGAGTCAGATCTGTCAGTTCCCTAAGATGCACAATAGTGGTCCATTTTGATCTGCAACTGCAACATATGATCCAACAATATGCATTGGTATTGGGTTATCTCTCAGTTGTATAATTCAGAACACAAATTGATATATAGCTTAGGATATATATATATATATATATATTCAGAGTTCAACCTCGGTTTAATTAAATCACCAAAGTAAATAAATGTTTCACAAGAAAGTGTGAACTAGACAAGCAGAAAAAGGTGATATATAGATATACTCAAAGTGAAAAGTTAAAGAACAAAAGAAAAGCAAACTAAACAACATAGAATTATCCCATTTTCACTCCATCTGTGTAAGATGGCTACAAAAGTAAACAGCTCAATAAAAGAATATTATCAACTCAAAATAACCAACATCAACCATCAACATTACATCCCATGCAATTTCATAAATTATACGATGTAACGGAGTCTCGTGCGCTGAAGTAATCCTTTTTTTATCTCGTGAAATCATGAATATTGATATTTGATTTATCGAGAATGTTTTCATAAATTTATGATGGAAGGCTCGTGCACTGAACTAGTTTTTTTTTTATCTCGTGAAATCATGAACGAGGCTTGGGCGTTCGGGGACGTTGAGATGCCACGAGAGGAAGGGAATGCCTCCCGAGGTGGAGTCAGTCGTGTCATCGTCCTCGATGAAGCGGAACTCATTGCCAATCGCGGGAGAGAGGCAACTGGCCATCTTTTGTGGCTGTGAATGTTGAACCCATGAATTATTGTGGTAGTGGCCCATCATGTGCTGAGCCTCCATCATCCCTGATGCGGCTCCGCCATTGTTGGCGGCCATTGCAGCTGCATTGGCTCTCCTTTCCTCTTTCTTGAATCGAATTCCACAAGCATTGCAAAGTGACTGCATCGAAAATGAAAAACAAAAAAAAAAATCATTAATTTATTAACCAAACATAATAAATAAATAAAAATAAAAACTTACATAAATCTTTGTCACAATTCAACCAGACTCATTTTCTATTAATATTCCATTAAAAAAGTAATGTCACGACTCACATACAACATGCACTCATCATTTTAAATTAGTACACCAAATCAATTCTTAAAAGTTTGTCACTAAACATAGTATTCCCTGCATATAACATGCAAAAGACCATAAATTAATACTAAACTCCTACAATCGAATATATATATATATATATATATATATATATATATATGTGTGATTGAGGTGAATAAAATAATTATCATATAAAAATCTAGTAATCACATACAACAATCATCGTTATATATATATATATAAACAACTTATACCTTTGGGCCTCTTGGGCCGTTCCTCCATAGGGGAGTAACAGTGGTGTCACAGTTAGCACACCGCCGTGCAAGGAGGGAATCACCGCCACCGCCGCCACCACCTCCACGGCCGGACTTATGAGCCGTTGGAGGCTGTGAATTAGTAGTGTTGCCACTTTTGGACCCCAAAATGTCCCAATAAAAGTTAGGCATGCATGAAGAACCCGAACCCGATCGTTGCTTATTATGATCATCATTAATACTGCCACTCAAACGAGTCGAAGGAGTCCCGAGCGAAAGAGTGCAATCAACAGCAACATCATGAGTAGCAGTAGAAGTGGAATAAGGGTACATGTTCTCTTCATCAAAGAACAACATTGAGAAACAATTGGTCGGACTATGATACAAGCCACACCCACATGGTCCCACCATGTTAGTAGTACTACTACTGCACCTATGCATCACTAAGTTACTAACTCAATATATATAATATAGTTAGTGCGTATAATTGTAGTTGAAGATAGTGGATATAGAGAGTGATGTGTAATAATATTTAATATATATGTGTGTCTATATGTATATGTTGGTAGTGCTTATAATTGAGGAAGATGAGATGGGGAGTGAGAGATGATATTGGAGATGAAGATGGAGGTAAGAATTTATAGAGATAGAGAGGTTGGAGCGAATAGTGAAATGAGAGGGATGTGTAATAATATATATATATATATATATATATATGTATGTATATGTTGTTTAGTGAGTATAATTGAAGAAGATGAGAAGGGTAGTGAGCGATGATGAGGTGAAGATGGTGGTGAGAATATATAGAGATAGTGGTAGTAGAGAGGAGATAGAGATAGGTAGCAGCAAATAGTGAAGTGAGAGTGATGTGTAATAATATAAGGTTTGAATACAGGAGAGAGGACTGACTTGGGAGAGAGAGCTTTTTGAGTGTGAGAGAGAGAGGGAGTCTGTTTGGTAGCTTTATAAGGCTCTAATAAGATGGCGAAATACTAGTCAGCAACTCTGCAGTTTTCGTTGTCGTCAAATGGAACATATATGGCTATATAAAGTGAGGGACAGTGAGGGTCCCAAAAGCACATCACAATCTTCAGTATTTATATAAGGGTTGGACAAAACTCGGGCGAATCCGACTAATTCGAATCGAATATTTTGGATCGGTTTTATTATAAATTGGATTTGACATTGATCCAAAAATATTGAATCCGATATTTTATGAATTGGTTCTGGATTTTATTTTTTATAATTCGGTTCATTACAGTATTGTTCACATATATTTTAATATAGTATTTATATTAATAATATATTATTTTAAATTAAATTATAATATTTTATATCACTAATATACTATTTCAAACTAAATCATAAAATCATATTTTACACTAAATAATTATCTATTTATATCTATAATATTCTTATTAAAATATATTATTAATAATGTATTATTTAAAGATCTAAATCTTATTTAAAAATGTAATTTATTATTCACTCAATTTCACTACTTTGAATTGGAATTTACTAAATTAAACTTGATTAAACTACTTTGAATTGGGAATTTTCTCAATTAAATTTAATTTCACTCAATTACACTACTTAAAATTGAGAATGTTATCAATTTTACTCAATTGAATTCAATTAAACTACTTTAAATTAGGGATTTACTCAATTTCACTAATTTAAATTGAGGATTTTATCAATTTCACTCAATTGAAGTCAATTTAACAAATTTAAGTTGGGGATTTTATCAATTGAACTTAATTTCACTACTTTGAGTTGAAGATTTTATCAATTGAACTCAATTAAACTGCTTTGAATTAAAGGATTTACTCAATTTCACTCAATTAAAGTCAATTTCACCTATTTAAATTGGGGATTTTATTGATTTCACTCAATTGAAGTCGATTTAACTACTTTGAATTGAGAATTTACTCAATTGAATTTAATTTCACCCAATTTCACTGATTTGAGTTGGGGATTTTATCAATTGAACTCAATTAAACTACTTTGAATTGGAAGATTTGCTCAATTTCACTCAATTGAAGTCAATTTCACTACTTTTAATTGAGGGTTTTATCAATTAAAGTACTTTGAATTGGGGGATTTGCCGATTCAAATTGAATTTGACAAAATTGAAGCACTTGACTCTTTTGATGTTGAATCAACTATACTTTATTTTTTCACTATAAATTAAATATGTTTTATTTATTCATTACTCCCTTTGTCCCAAATTATAAGTCTATTTTGAGAAATTCAACTTTTTGAGATGATAAATTTTATTGGTGTGATAGTAAATGAAAAAACCAATTTTAACATTGGTCCCACCAAGTGATGTGATGTTTGTAGTTTATATATTTTATAACTTGAATGATTGAAAGGTAAATTGGTAAATTGACCAAATAAGGTGACATTGACTTTATTTATTTTGGAATAGATTAAATAGTGTATGTAGATACTTAAATTGGGACGAAGGGAGTATAATTTATTTTATAATTCTTTGTTAATAATTAACTAAATTCAATCTACTTTTGTAGCCATAACTAGTACTTGAGGACTTTTGAAGGTAATATCGGAGTGCGTGCAATGTCACATTATTGATGGTAACTATTTTTTCACTATTAATTTATTATGTATATAAAATATATGTGTTTTGAAGTAATTCACTATGAAAATATGTGTCTACTGACTTTGTTTTACTGCTTATGCTGCAGTTTGGTGGGTGTGTTACTACAATCTCATTTCCTAATTTCTTTGAACCATAGTTACCACAAAGAGCATTGTATCACAAGGGGTGGTGCTACTGCAGTTTCATTTGTTGTTCTATTTGTAATTTTCTTTACTTTTTTGAGTTAGTAGATTGACATTTCAATATACTACTGAAGTTTCATAGTTATGTTTTAAAGTCCTTATACTACTGTAGTTTCATGGTTGTTTTTTAAAATCCTAATATATTGTAATGTATGAATTTATTCTCGCCATCACTTAGTGGGTGTGTCTTTTGTTCTGTTCATCACCTGTTTTAAACTTGTATTTGTGGTTCACATAATATTGTGCAATGTATGAATTTATTTCCTCAATTTAGCTAATATAGGATTATGTTTCAATCCGCGAAACCGATCCGAACCAATCCGGTTCACCGCAGTCCGATTTGGATTGGTTTCGTTATACAAGTGGATTGAATTGGTTCCAGAAATTGAAAATCCGGTAGTAGTGGCTCGGATCCTCAATATGGTCCAATCTGATCTGTGTCCACTCCTAATTTATATATGGGTGAATGGTGCAAAACTCCCTTATAGTTTGAAAAACGTGTAAAAAAAACCTCCATCATGGTTTCTAAACCCCCTACACTTTATAATTAGTGTAAATAGCCTCCCTCTAAGCCATTTTAGATGTCAAATTACAATCTTCCCCTAAAAAGACATTTCAATCTTGTACCGGGGGCGGAGCCACTCTATCCTTAATTTTTTTAATTATGTTTTTAGCCCCAAAAAATATATATATATATTATAAATATGTCTATCAAAATTTCATACGGCGCCTCCAAGTTTTAAAAAATTCTTTGGTAACTTAGAAAAATTTAAATGTTACTAATAATTTTTTTTTAAAAAATATTGCCCCCTAGATAATTTTCCTAGCTCCGCCCTTGCTTGTACCAATCTTCCTTTTATTTTTATTTTTTTATTACTGTGTACATAAGTTATTATTATTATTACTATTACATAAGGGGTATTTAATTAAAATAATAAAAATATGAATCACGTCATTGGAATAATCCGATCAAATTCGTTTGTGATATCTGGTGTCCATTACACCTTCTCCTGATGCAATCGCATACACCTCACCCTCACTCATCTCTTCCTCACCAGATATCTAAATTTTCTCTCTAAGTCTCAACCCAAACCCTAGGCCTCTATTTAAAGAGTTAAATTCCATTCCTTGTTGAACAAGAAAAAATTTTTATTGTTGGACAAAGATTACAACTCTTTGGAGAATAAAGCTCTCTAACAAGAAATTCCTTTTACAATACAACTCTAAATAGAAAACCTAATTACAATAGAATTTGAGACATTTTCCTAACAACCTATCCCATATGGAGAGATCGAGTTTTCTTGACTAAGGCCTTGTTTGGTAGGTGGTTATGGTTCCACCTGGTCTGATTTGGTATTGGTTTTCAGGGACCAAACCATGTTTGTTTGGACTGGTCTCAAAATTTGGAACCAGACCAAATTGAACTAAATGTGGTGTTTTTGGAAGCAATTTTCTTGGTGGTTTCACATGGTCTCGTCTGGTCTTGGTAACCAAAATAAGAATTTTGAGATCAACGATTAAGACCACCAAAAACAAAAATTGAATAAAAATAATAATAATATACAAAAATAAATTAAATAATACATAAAAATAATAATAATAAATGAATTAAATAATATATAATAATAAATGAATTAAATATATTTATAAATAATTAAAAATTAATAAATAATAATATTTAAAAATAAAATAAAAATAATGAATAATAAACAAAATGAATTAAATAATACATAATAATAATAATAAATGAATATAATAATAAATTAATAAAATATATTTCGAAATAATTAAAAATGAATAAATATTAATAATAAATTAATAATATAAATAATAAATTAAATAAAAATAAAATATAAATAATAAATAATAAACAAAATGAATTAAATAATACATAACAATAATAAAATTGAATATAAGAAATTATTAATAATAAATAAATTAATAAAATAATACATAACAATAATAAAATTGAATATAAGAAATTATTAATAGAAATAAGAAATTAAATAAAACATATTTTAAAATAAAATATAAATAATGAGTAATAAACAAAACGAATTAAATAATACATAATGATAATAAAATTGAATAATTAATAAATATATGAATAAATAATAAATTAATAAAATATATTTATAAATGAATAAATAATAATATAAAAAATAATGAAAAAATAATAAATTAAATAATTAAATAATAGTAAATAAAATGAATTAAATAATTAAATAATAATAAATTAATATATAAATGAATAAATAATATTATAAATAATAAATTAATAAAATATATTTATAAATGAAAAAAATAATAAATAATAAACAAAATAAAGTAAATAATACATAAAATAATAAATGAATATTATAATAAATAAATAAATAAATTTAAAGCGAAAAGATTAGACTAGATCGCTTAATCAAATATGATCTAATTCATTATTTATGAGATCGTGACCATCAGACCAGACCGCTTACTAAACAGGTTTTTAAGTTGAGGATTAGACAAGCCAGATCAGACAAGACCGCCAACCAAATATGACCTAAACACTTGCATTATATTATGATGTTATAAAATTATTAACCAACTAAAAATTTATTATTTTCTATTATCAATTCAACATAATTACACATAATTTAAAATCATTATTCAAACTCATAAAATGCAAATGATGGAAAACATTGAAGAGAATTTACGTAGGATCAACCTGACATGGAATACGATAAGATATATATAGTAAGGCGGCATTGAAATTTCGAAAATAAGTTGGGGCCTAGGCTAAAACAAATGTAAGATACCTTTAGATGTAAGACTTCACGTGCTTAATAAATATATTAAATTTATTAATTAGAAACAACTTCCACCTTGGTGTTGTCATGAAAAAATTTTGTTGTTGGGGGAGTACAACAGTCGCTAGAGTCTTAACTGTAGTCGAGTAAAAAATTATTGTCGTTGTGCGAGTGCGGCAGTTACGAGAACCCTAAGTGTAGTCACCAAACATTGTGCAATTGGGAGAAAAATCTTCTAGATCTAATCAGGATAATAGTTTGATTTGAATTATACTTTAGTTTCACTAAGTTGAAAATTTAAGATTATTTTTTTTTAGTTTATAATAACTGAAATATAAATTTTTGTGGCTCAAAATTGTGAATTTGGATTTGAATTTAGTAGAAATGGGTTGTTAAAGAAATTATTATTATTATTTTGGATATATAATAATTTTTTATTTTTTATTTTTAAAAAATAAGCCCTTGAATTGGAACGATAAACTAATTAAATTATTTTTAAAATTATAAAAATACTAATATTTTTCAAAAATATAAAAATATACAAAAAATAAAATAAAAATAATTGGGCCCCAGACCCGGAGGCCGGCATGTATATAGTTGTATACTTGTATAGTGCTTTATTTTATCATACCATTACAACAATTCAATGTAATAGTTAAATCATATTATGCTAATAATAATTTTAATTATTTAAAATATATATTTGTAAAAATAATAAAAGTGTATATGGATTATGGGCACATGAAGTAATAGTGAGAATAATGTAGATGTAGAGAGAGAAAGTGGGAGGGGTGGCTCTTGGAACAAGGTGAGATGGGGCAGAGAGGCAGATGGGGTTGGGTTGGTCATAGGGAGTGATAGGGGTAGTCAAAAGAGAACCCACGTGACTAGCGGGAACAGTCTTCCATGGATCTGCCTTCTCCGATCACGAGGCATACATACATTATACATATATTATATATATATGTATATAGCTTTTCTCTCTTTCTCTGTCCGTATCCGTATCTCTGCTCCTAACCCCACCCCTCTGTCAGCTCCCAACCAAAATGGAATACCTGACTCACTCTCCCACACTTCACTCTATATCACTCACCTAACAAGCTTTTTTTTTTTTTTTTTTCAAAAAAATGAAAAAAAATCAATTTTCTTTTTTTATTAGAATTTTGGAATTGCGGGTGTGCCATTCTCTATTTTAGAAAAAAAAAAATCAAAAATGGTTTTGATAATCAAGTATTAAAATTAATTATATGGCATAATTATTTTATAGATTAATTATTCAGTAAAAGTCCAGTGATTATTATTATATATGTTTAGTTTGAATTTTTGAATTAAAATTTTTTCAAGAGATTTAATTTTAGTGTAGGTCGATGAGTGAACCTGATATTTCATGTGACTTCTAATTAATATGAGAATAAGATCAAATTAAACCTAGTCTAGATATAGTTGGTAATTGTTGATGGTACACTATTGTGATTTTGGTTACATGTATGCAAATTTATTTTTTTAAAAAAACTTAAAAATCAAAATTGAAATGGACTCTTATGTTTAATTGTCTCATAATCAGTTGAATTATGTTTATTTAACTCCAATACTTCACACATATACGTCTATTAAATATTTATTTATTATAAAACATAAATAACTCTTAAGATGCTCAATCTGAATGCTTAATTTGAATTGTTAAATCTGATTATGAGAGTGCACGAGTCTCCTATTTTAAACCACATTTTAGTCGCAAACATAGTTGTCATTAATATTTTCTCTTTCAAATAAATGATAACCAATCAACATTTGAATTCTATTTCAAAAATGATTTATAGATTTGAAAATTATAGGCAATCACGTATCTCTGAAAACTATTATTGATAATTCTGAGAACATAAAACAGTTTTATGAGAACAATAAAATGAGTTATCTAAAAACAAAACATTTTTATAGCTGAATTTTCTGAAAACTATTTTAAAAAATCTAAACCAAATAGACTTTTCTACAAATTTTTTTTTTCAATTTTCAGAACACACACAGGCCCATTGTCTATGTATTTATAATCAGATACAAAAAGTTTGTCACCAAAATTATAAGGTTAACTTCATTTACACATTATGAAGCTTGTTTTTATTTCAATCACACTCCATCAGGTTTAAAATTTTTCATTTACACCCCCTGTTAGTAAATTTTTGTATGAAATATCCTAAATGCCCTTAAGCCAAATAAACTTAAATTAGTTTAATTTCAGGATAATCCAAGTCATGTGTCCAAACAAGATTAAACCTAATTCCAAATAATTTTATCCTCAAATCCAAACAACCATCCAATCATCCTCAACCCTAACCCTAATCACCCCACCCCCACCCCGCCACCCCTAACCCTAGCGTGGTGTGGAACAAAGGGAAGGAAAAGACATCTTTGGGAGGGAGGCGTAAATGGTGGCATCATCGCTGGAAAGCGATGGCGGAGGGAAGTGGGGGGAAGGGTTTGGGGTTTGAGTGGGTGTTTTCTAGGGTTAGGATTAGGGCCTGTAATAAAGGTGGGCAAAATTTTCAATCTATTAATTAGATTAAGAGTCAAATAATTAGATTAGGAATAAAATCCTAGCATATATGGATAAGAAAATAAGAGAGATTCTAGGAATCAAACACTATTGTATAGGGAAAAAATAAAGATATATATATATATATATATATATATATAACACGCCTGATTAAATAGAAAAATGAAGATATATATATCTACATATATAATTTCTTATTAAATGGATTAAGAATCAAATAGTCTTTTTTATGATTTTTAATAAAAGGGTCAAATTGATAAAATAATTGGAGTGGGTAAAAGTGAAGTTAATGATTTGAGGGAGTCAATTTAATAAAAATAAAAATAAAGAATGTTTGGACAAGTTATAAAATGAGAGGTCAAATTGATTAACAAATGAAATTCTTATTTCCAAACACAATCTCGATAACACATTGAGGGTAGTTTAGGTATTAAAATAAAATATCAGGATAATGTCAAGCAGGGGATGTAAATGATGTGTGCCATAAATGAAAATTGAGGAGTATAAATGAAAATTCTAAAATTCGGACGTCTTATTGAAATAAAGACAAACTTGAGGAGTTGTGTAAATTAAGTTAATCTAATTATTAATCATATAAAATTTGAAAGATATTCAAGCGCGTGTAAGCACTACACCACATGTGGCATGTGGGAATAAAAAATATTCTAGGTCATAGAATATTCAACAGAACAATGACCACCCTCTCAGTCTTCTACCACTCCGTTAGTTATTATAGGCCGTCCAATCCATCCATCAATTATTTTATACAATCATATCATCAACAACCAGTTTTCATCTTACTACCACCAGTGTTCGTACTTTGAAATCACGTGAACCAAACAAACCATATTATATACATACATATGTATATATATATATATATATATATATCACATATATGGTGTTCCTGGTCTTCTCGTCATCATAATAACCTCATGTTCGAATCCAAAACCTAAAGCCTTTGATAAGTGGCTATACCTAGTAGAAGTAATAGTAGCAGAAGAATATAGAGAGAGAAAATAAGAGTTTGAGAGAGAGAGAGTAAAAAAAAAAGTTGATAAAGACACGGGACATCATCAAAATGGATACCCTGCAATCATCAAAGCAACATATGTTGCTATTGTTTTGAGAAATATTGAGTCAAAGATATTCACCTGGAAAAGAAAAGTACTAGTGTTACATTACATAAAATTTCAAAAAATAAATCATATAGTAGTATATATTTATATACGTGTTTGTATGTGATGTGAATCATGTGAGTATAGGAAGAGTAAAAGTGACCCTACAAACTCCTCTGGAATATCGTTGGATTCGATCAAAAGATTCAAAGGGCAAAAAAAACATACTATGTGTGTGTGAGTGTGTGTGAGAGAGAGTGTTAGTGTTACATTACATAAGATTATAAAAAAATATATATAGTATATATATGTGTATGTGTATATGTATAGGAAGAGCAAAAGGGACCCTACAAACTCCTCTGGAATATCGTTGGATTCGATCAAAAGTTCAAAAAAAAAACAGTGTGTGTGTTGTGTGTATGTGTGTGAGAGAGACAAAGAGAGAGTTGGGAGAGAATCAGATCGTCTAGAGATTGGTGAGTAGAGTTGGACAAACGGGACGACCACCGCTTTCCAAAAGATGCTCACTATTAGCTTTGTAAACTACCAACAAATTTTGTGATTAGCCCAAGAATGTTGTGCGTCGCATTGCATTACCACATGAACCATTTGTATCTACACTATTCATAGGGAGGTGGGGTACACCTCCTTGGTTCATTATTCTTTTTAAATTCAACTTAGCTTTGATTACTTTATATAATCAAGGTTTTTTAGTTGGTATTTTTGTTTTATGTATCTTATATATGTTGTAGAGTTTATAGTGTACTGTAGCCCATGACAGATTCAGAAAATTATTTGAGGGAGCAGCGGAGAAAATAATCTTTATCTCACCTAGTAGTAATGGTATATAACTGAAAATTTTAAAATTTAGTGAGGACGACTAGGAATTTTAGGGGTATATATATATATATATAATTTTATAAAATTTTGTGGATATAGACGAAGAAAATGAAAAATACTGCGAGTGCATTGACCCCACTAGTCCCTTAATAAATCTGTGCTTGAGTGAGTGCTAGTTCAAAACATTGTTTGATACTCGTCACAATGTTTTATATAGTACCAATTGTTTTTAACATTTGGATCAAAATCAGAATTAGGTTTTTGGGGTTTTTGTATATTTTAGTATTGTAGTAGTCCAAAAATTCTTTTCGAATTTTTGTTATCAAACACACTTCTGATTTCGATTTCGTTACTTTTGTTTCAACAAAAAATAAAGTGTAATCCAAGACGCATCTTTGGCCTTAATTACATTATAGTATAACAATGCCAAATTATGTCAAATCCTTCATATGTATTACTCCTTTTGTTTCAAATTAGTTGTTCATATTTGATTTTTTAAATTTTTTTTTATATTTTGTGTTTTCTATTTTGTCATTTGATAATGTAGTATAATTGTAGTTTTTAGTGGAATCTATTATCTTTTGAAGTTAATGAAAATGGATAATTTGGAAAAATATATGGTAATATTGTATTTAGAATTTGAAACTGGACAATTAATTTGAAACAAGTAATTAGGTAAAGTAAAAAATTGGACAACTAATTTGACACGAATGAAGTATTAAATTGCAAAATAACTATACTACATATCTTGCAACAACAAATGCATTTATATATCAAGTTATCAACGTTTTGTGATAAAGAGAAATATGTATTTATAGGGATTATTATTTTCAAAAAAATTGTGATAAAGAGAAATATTTTATGATTCTTTTTTTATTGTACAAGATGCTTAGTGCAATTAGGGCTTATATAAATAATTTCATTTGTATTTTTCTTGGTAACACAAAAACGTGTAAATCACGCTCTTTAGGGTATGTGATCATGAGAACCTCCTCATCTCCAATGTCAATAAAAATCCTAATAATTAATAAGGATCTGTTTATACTCTTTTTAATGTGAACCCTGGGATTTGCTTAATCATCTAAACCCACGAATATAATCAATTCTCTTCGTAAATATACAAATATATAAATACATATATTTGTACACGCTACACATATTGCACAGTGTTACATGGCAAAACAATGATGGTGAGATGTGGTTCGTCGGATTTGGTGGGACCCACCTGAATCCAAGTTCCAAAGGGTCACAGATCGTATCTTACCCAGCCTTGTACATTAACCCTAAAAGAAAATTTCAATCATTATCACTAATCCACGTGCCACGTGTACTCGTCCCATGCATGCATGCAAATGAATTAATGCGCTAAACAAACATAAAAAAATAATAATCACAAGTCACGAACAGTATTGAACCCATAAAAATACAAACATTCCTCAAAAGCAACGAGATACAACTGGAATGAATCTTACTTTCTCTCTCTATACATATAGTTGTATATAGAGATAGAGAGAGGGGGTTGGGGATTTGGGATTGGTCTGGTGATTTTGTTGCTGTTTTTGTTGGGGTGTGGTAGGATCTACTTTGTTCAAGGCAAATGGTTTAAAGGGCATTAAAGTAAAATAGTAATCTGAGATGAGAAGGATGGATTGAGAGTAAAGAGAATTAAAGTGAGAGGAGAGACCAAGATTTGGAAAAAGTAGGAGAAACCCCTAATAAGCCGTCCTATGGGAAAAAGGGGAGTGTTGCGGTCAATATCACCACATCTAAAGAAAGCAACTGTAACCTCTATTTGTCTCCTCTATGGGGGTTCCAATCTAGTCTACAAGCAAAAGGGTACTCAATTCTTTCCACTTCGGTATCCATTGGAGTATGAAAATAATAGATTCGAAAAATATCGATTTTAAAAATATATATCAGTACTAAATAATAATGCATTATAATAAATTACTACGGCGAACTATGGTACTCAATTTTTTTTTTCAAATATTAAAATAAATATATATAAAAAAAAATGGTTAGAAGACTTCTATAATTTATAAAGTAATAATATATTCACGTATTGTTAAACAGAATTGAGACAAATAATTATTAACTATGGAAGAATTTATTATAAAATTCATATATATTCATATTTATTCATTCAACAGGTGATAATTATCTAATTAATGTCTCAATTCTGCATACCAATTCCATGTTAAGTAAGATTTTTATGATTTATATATTTTAGGGTAATTTGCAGCCATATCCCCTGAACTTTGGATTTATTGTAGCCAGATGCAAGGTTTTGCTTTTTCGATCTCATAGTCCCCTGAACTTTCAATTTTATTGCAATAACACCCCCTGGGATGGTCAAATGACTATAATGCCCCTTTAATTGTTTCACTTATTACATTAGGTTAATATATAAACTGTGAAATTACCCATACGCCCAAACACTTCACACCTCTAAAATTACTAGTTACACTTTCATCCCTTATTACAAAATATATATATTACGAAAATTACAATTTAATTTTTTTTCTTTATAATATAATTTGTATATATAATTACGAAAAAATATATATAATTTGTAAAAAATATATAAAATTTGAAAAACATATAAAATTCAAAAAAATATATAAAATTTGAAACAATATATAAAATTTAATATATATATATAATTCGAAACAAATATATAAAATTCATAAACAATATATAAAATTCGAAAAAATACATAAAATTCAAATATATATATATATAAAGTGTGACTGAAGTTTAAGTAGACAAGCTTCGGAGTCATTAGTCAATATAACGGATCCTCTCCAGCTCTCTGCAGAGCTATTTCAATGGCCACAATAGCGACACATGCCTCACGATGGTGACCGAAATCGGAATCGAACCGATACTTTATTAAAATATTTTAATCAAAATTAAATATATTAATATTTGGATCAAAATTAACGGTTCGGTTCCGGTTCTCATTTTTAAAGAACCGAAAGTATTTGTTCGATTCCGATTTCGGTTGGAATCAAAAGTGAACCACATCGTGAATATATTAATATTTAAATCAAAATTAACGATTCGGTTCCGGTTCTCATTTTTAAAGAACCGAAAGTATCGGAACCGAACCTTTAATTTTGATCCAAATATTAATATATTTAATTTTGATTAAAATATTTTAATAAAGTATCGATTCGATTCCGATTTCGGTCACCATCGTGGGGTATATGTCGCCATCGTGGCCATTGAAATAGCTCTGTAAAGAGCTAGAGAGGATCTGTTACCTTGGCTAATGACTCCGAGGCTTGTCCACTTAAACTTCAGTCACACTTTATATATATATATATATATATTTGAATTTTATATATTTTTTAGAAATTTATATGTTTTTCGAATTTTATATATTATTTACAAATTTTATATATTTGTTTAAAATTTTATACATTTTTTAGAATTTTAAATGTTTTTCGAATTTTATATATTGTTTACGGATTTTATATGTTTTTTCAAATTTTATATATTTTTTATAAATTATATATATTTTTTCATAATTTTAATTTTCGTAATTATATATACAAATTATATTGTAAAGAAAAAAAATTAAATTGTAATTTTCGTAATATATATCTTGTAATAAGGGGTGGAAGTGTAATTAGTAATTTCAGAGGGGTAAAGTATTTTGGCATATGGATAATTTCACACTTTATATATTACCCTAATGTAATAAATAAAACAATTAAAGGGACATTATAGTCATTTCACCAGCTCAGAGGGTGTCATTGCAACGAAATTAAAAGTTTGGGGGGCTATGGGACCGAAAAAATAAAATATTACATCTAGCTGTAATAAACCCAAAGTTCAGGGGGGTGTGGTTGCAAATTACCCTATATTTTATCTAGGCATGAAAAAGGATTAAGGCGAAGTATGTTTTGATAATTTGACACGAAATGAAAGATTTAATTTTAGAGGTTATGACATATATACATTTTAATCTATTTAGATGTTTTATGTTAAATTAAGGGTAATTTTCTATTTTTCATTTAAAGAATAATTGCCAGGGAGGTTCTTAATAAAGGACTATGTTCATATATTTTATATTTCAAACTTTTGATGTTTAAATTAGACAAAACTTGAAATGCTGTGAGTAGTTATACACGAGGCAACACGCCATTTAAGTTATGAAAATGGAACTTACCAATCTCTCACTGCTCTCATTTCTATTTTTTTTTTTTGAATTTTTCTTGAATTATTAAGCAACTTAAGAGATGTCGAAATTAATAAATATTCAGTATTTGAAGAATATATGTCACGTAGTATTTCTGGTCAATCACCGAAAGAAATGCATTATCTATCTTAGTTATATAATTTGCCCATATTATGCATATCCTCGTTGATTTAATTCATAGTTGCGTAATCACGATTTTATATGATTTTGTATAATTTTACGATTTATCATATTTCTACTATATTAAAATAATGGTTAGATGGTTAAACTATTTATATGAAATACTAAAAAAATTAATGATTTAATCCAATATTTCAATATATGGCCTAAATTTATGAGAAAATATTTAAAGGTTTAATGTATTAAAAAAATTTAAAAATTCTAATATGATTTAGATTTTTAAGTTAAATATTTAATTATTATTATTTTTTTTTAAAATTAATATATTTATAAAAAATCTTACGATTCTATTATTCTGATTCTAAAGCCCAAAACTATTCTAGACTGGATTTTTAGAGCCTTGATTTAATAGTATCACATGTGACATGACATGACATGACATACTTTGAGATAATGAATAGTTTCACCAACAAATTTTTACTTTTTGGTAATCATATATAATTCATAAAGACATAAACATGAATTATGTAATCGTTTGATCAATGGGCCATCTTATTATAACTGTTCAATATACTGGGCCGACATTAATATGCTAGGCCCAACTAATCTATGTCGGTCTCTCTCTCTCCCTTTTGGGCCTGACAACTTAAACTTTACGAAATTGAAAAGAATTCGAAAAATAAATAAATAAATAGTAAATCTAGAGTTCACATGTCGGCAAGCACAGGTCATTCTTTATCTTTATTTTTATGAGAAATTAACACTTTATTCAGTCTAAAGCTATAGGCAAGAATTTCTCTTTTTATTTAAAACGAATTTCTGTGATTTTGGGGACTCCTTTAATTCTAAATCGGAGATTTAATATCTAAATTGGTGTTTCATCAACCTTAAGAAACTTTTAATTTCAATTTTAAAGTATAATACTAATGGCGTGTCATTCCCGCAACTAATTGGCTCCTATATTAAAATAACATGTTAAAAGCTACCTAACAAAAACATATTACACCGTCAAAATATAATGTTTTAATTGATAACGAGTAACGAGGATTTGGATTTTAACATTTTATCTAACATATATAAATGTATCTTAAAAAATACACACATATAACAGACTTAGATGGATTTGGTTGGGTTCGAACAATAAATCTATTTTACCCCTATCTCATTAAGAGCCTAATTTATTTTAAACTGTAACAAATTTGTCTCATTTCATAAAAAAAATTTACAATGATATCTTTAAAATTTGATTAGTTTATTCGACTTACCTTGTCCCTCAACTACTCTAATATGTATTACAAATTAGGCAAAAAAAATTCATCAAAGACCATTCTTTTTTTAAAAAAATAGAAATAAAATAAACCCTTCCAACAATAATGTTCAGTTAATTAGGTAGTATAATTAGATTTAAATATCTAACACTTGCCATTGACACAACAAGCAGGATTTGTCTAGTGGAAGATTGGGACCGTGCAATTGTGCAGACCCTGGTTCGATCCCTGGCCGTTGCTGTAGTTGAAGGGCTGTGAAGAATATTTGCTTACATGTGTTGAATTGGGTTCTCACAAACTTCCTATACCGGAAGAAAACTTAGCATCTGAGCTCTTTTTTTGTTTTATATATATATGCATACATTTATTTATTGCACATTTATTTTATTTCTCAAGTGAAAAATTTTAGTTTAAAAATGGTAAACTATTCTTACAAGAATCCAAAAGTCTTGGAAACTGTAAATAGTAAAAATTTAATAGGCCCAAGCCCGTTTGAAGAGTTATATGTGTCTAGGCCCATGTAAATATAAATGGTTAACTGACCCATGATTTAAAGCCCATGTAAAATGAATAGCCCATCATTGCCTTGGATAATAAGAAGTAACGACTCACTACCAAAAGATAGTAGGTAGTTATTAATCAATTGGGTCATGACCCCATATAATGGGGGCATGATCCAATTAAATAGGAAAAAGTATTATGGGATTGAATTGTATAAATTTAGCCATTAGTGCCTCCATAAAGGTATCTCCTGATGTAAGTAAATTTTTTACACTTACATTTGGCGCCGTATGTGGGAAACGACATTATTTTCCACTTTTAGAACACTTTCATTCTTATTCGGCAAAACATTGTATATACTCGGTCCACGAACAATGAAGTCAGGTTCGAAGAAGTCATGAGACGATTGGAAGCTGTAGAGCAGAGAAACGCCGCCCTTAAACAGCAGAATGCTGAGCTAATCCATCGAGTGGCTCAGGGTCCTTTTCCCCTCCGAAGTTCCAATCCAGCAGATGGTGCAGATCAACTAAGGAATGATGAGCCAGAGCCCTCTAATTCTCATCATGGGCGAAACGTATCGGCCACTAGAGCAGACAAAGTGTCGAGGGAAGAAGAAGAGTCCTCCCATCCCATAACAAGGGAGGTCCCGACAATGCATGTCCCGACCTTGAATGACCTGCACTAAATGGCTGCCAAGATCTAAAGAGATGTGATGAAGGATTTAAATATACAGACCCCTAATGAACTGGCCATCCATGCAACAACATATATGACCCAATCCCCATTCACAGAAGAGATTGAGGCAACTGACTTCTCGAGGAAGTTTGTGCTCCCAATTTTTACACTATATGATGGTACGAAGGATCCACTCGACCACATCTACCAAGTGCACACTAAAATGACCGTTTATGGAAGAAACCAAACACTTCTGTGCAAAGTATTTTCAACCAGTTTGACAGAAACACCACTTCTATGGTTTAGGAAACAGCCCCCCGGGTCCATCAGTAGCTGGAATGACCTTTGTAGACATTTCATCGGTTAATACTTCAGCAATCGAAGGCAGAGAAAGACGATATCAAGCCTTTTCACCATGACACAAGAGAAATGAGAGAGCCTCAAGAGCTTTTTATCCAGATTCAACGTGAAGATGTCCTCTATTGATGATTGCGACCAACTGTTAGCAGTAGAGTCATTCAGTATGACGGTTATCCCTGGCACAAAATTCCATTCTTCGCTAGTGAAACGCCCCCTATCGACATCGGCGAGCTCAATTCCAGAGCGCAAGGGTATATTTTAATAGAAGAAGAGGAAACAGTCAGGCAGAGAAAAGCCTCACTAGTAACAGTGGAGGCAAAATCCAAAGAAAGGATGAAGGATCAGAGACCTCAACGACCCGGGCCATCCCAACAAACCTCATCATCCAGACTACCAGACAAGTGTTAGTGGACAGAAGAGAGAACAACTCCGCTCAAGACCAGCCTTGGAAAACTCTTCCAAGAAAATAAAAGCAAAGGGATTTTCAGACCACCTTCACCGATCAGACAACCGATGGAGTTGAGGGACATGACCAAGCACCGCGCCTTTCACAGCGAGTATGGTCATCATATAAATGACTGCAGGAACCTTCGAAGGCAGGTCGAAGCGATGATCGCCAAAGGAGAACTTGCAGACTACATAATGAAGGATCAACTAAGGCCGGACAAGTCAAATCAGACACAACAAAATAACTCTACAATAGGACAACCAGCGAGGGTCATCCACATGCTCCAAGGAGGTGAAGAAGACATTGAGTCCGAAGGAAGCATAAGGTCAAAGTTGTGGAAGGCACATAAACTCAGACGTATCGGTGAAAATTTTCAAATAACCCTTATCTAATGAGAGTCAAGAATTACGTTTTCAAAGGCCAATATGCAGAATGTTCAGACACCCCACGAAGATCCTCTAGTAATTACTCTTTTGGTAACTAATTGCTTGATCAAACGTATGATGATTGATCCAGGAAGCAACACCAATATCATGACCAAGTGGGCTTTTGACAAAATCGGAATTGATGTGTCGCAACTGTGCCCAGCTCGGACACCTCTGACCGGTTTTGACGGACGATGCGTTAAACCAATAGGAGTAATCCAGTTGTCAGTATCAGCTGCACGGCGAACCTTGAAAGAACACTTCGTAGTGGTGGATGTCAAGCCATCATACAATTTACTGATGGGACGAGGCTGGATCCATCGGATGCAAGGAGTTCCTTCCACTCTCCATCAGGTTATGCGATGTCTTGACCCAAATGGAGTGGACGTGACGGATATCCCTGGAGACCAAGTAGCAGCAAAGAAATGCTATTCAATAATTCTGAAGGATCTGAATCCTAAGAATAAACAAGTCATGGAAGCATAAAAAAAATCCCTATACAACGAGAAATAACAATTACAGTCAGACCCTTCCTCTGAGGGTCAGGAAACTCAGGCAAACACAGAGCCCCTAGAATAGGTGAATGTTAGTCTGATAGACCACACCAGAGTCACATTTATTGGCTCATACCTCTAGAAAGAAGAAAAGAACAAGATGATCAACTTCCTCCGATTAAATTCAAACGTATTCGCTTGGTCTCATCTTGATATGCCAGGCATAGATCCCTTGATCGCTTAGCATAACTTAAACATGGATCCAGAGGTTCGGTGTAGAAAGGAACCAAATCATAGCCGATGAGGTGGGAAAACTGCTAGAAGCTGGATTCATAAGGGAAGTCAAGTATCCATCATGGCTATCAAATGTGGTGGTAGTCAGAAAGAAGAATGAGAAATGGAGGGTCTGCGTGGACTTCACCAATTTAAACAAAGCCTGCCCAAAAGATTGTTTTCCTCTGCCGAAAATTGATCAGATGGTTGACGCCATGTAAGGATATGAGAGACTCTTATTTCTTGACGCATACTCTGGCTACAACCAAATCCCGATGAATCAAGCCGATGATGAGAAAACATCCTTTATCACCGAAGAAGGTACATACTGCTATAAAGTAATGCCTTTTGGACTTAAAAATGCAGGTGCCACTTATCATAGGCTTGTCAGAAGGATATTCAAAAATCAGATGGGGATCACGGTTGAAGCCTATATAGATGACATAGTGGTAAAGAGCAGAAGGAAAGACGACCACCTCAGGCACCTCGAAAAAGTGTTTGATACACTCAAAAAGTATGGGATGAAGCTCAACCCTTCCAAATGCTCGTTCGGAGTCTCATCCGGGCAATTCCTCGGTCATATCGTCAACCGAACAGGAATTGAAACCAACCCCTCACAAGTCAAGGCTCTGATAAGCTGTGAAGAGCCAAAGACACAAAAGGAGGTCCAGATCCTGACAGGAAGAGTAACTGCACTGAGCCGATTTGTATCCCGATTGACAGATCGATACAGACCATTCTTTCAGGTAACCAGAGGCAGAAAAGGAAGCGTATGGGGACCAGAACAAGCCGAGGCCCTTCAAAAATTGAAGTAGTATCTCTAGAATCCGCCAATCCTCACCTCACCGAGCCCTAGAGAGTCATTACATCTGTATCTTGTAGTATCAGCAGCTTCGACCAGTGCAACGTTAGTTTAGGATGATAAAAAATGCTAGAAGCCAATCTTCTTTAGTAGTAAGTCTCTATCCGATGCTGAAACCAGATATACTACAGCAAAATGAGTCGTTCTTTCGCTAATCAATGCAAAGAGATGCTTGAGGCACTATTTTGAGACCCATTCAATTGTGGTACCAACCACCATGCCTATAAGAACCATCATGACCAAGCCAGATCTGACTGAAAGAATCACCAGATAGGCGCTAGAACTCGGAACATTCGACATCACATATTTATCGAGAACAACCATTAAAGGTCAAGCTTTAACTGATTTTCTCCTCGAAGCAGAATCAGAGTCAATTTTGGTTGAGCTAGATGAACCTGAGTGGACACTATATGTAGATGGATCAGTTGGATCAGCGGGTTCAGTAATTGGACTCGAAATTATAACACCAGACGGGACCCGAATCCAACAGTCAATCCGTCTGGAGTTTCCTGCTACCAACAAAGAAGCCGAATACAAAGCACTCCTAGCAGGACTACGATTAACTCAGAGCCTCTGCATCAGAAGACTCCGTATATTTAGTGACTCACAACTGGTGGTCAAACAAGGTCAAGACGAGTATGACGCAGGGGATAAACTGCAGCCCTATAAGAAACTGGCTCAGATGGAGTTAGATAGATTGGAACAATATACCCTCAGTAATATTCCCAGGGAACAAAATGAAAATGCAGATCGACTGGCCAATATAGCATCCGTCAATAATTAAGATTTGACCAGAGTCACCCCGATCGACTACCTAGATGTCCCGAGCATCCAACAGCCAGACATCGTGTGCATAATACCTTGGGAGCCAAGTTGGATGGACCCCATAGTAGAGTACCTCAAGAATGGAATCCTTCCAGATGATAAAGAAGAAGCTCGAAAAATTCGGGGTGCCAAGGGTTACTTCACAAAATGGGTTGAAGCAGAATCCTATTCCACCATCACTCACAGACATGTAATCAAGTTCATATGGACCAATATCATCTGCAGATTCGGGGTGCCAAGGGTGATAGTGATCGACAACGGAACGAATCTGGATAATCGGTGGACCAGACAGTTCTGCAATGAACATGGGATTCAGCTAAAAACATCATCAATCGCATACCCTCAAGGGAATGGTCAAGCCGAAAGATCCAACAGAACAATACTGAATACTCTGAAGAAGAAGTTGGAAGATCTTAAAGGAACGTGGCCAAATAAACTTCCAGAAGTACTCTGGTCCTATAGGACGACATCAAGACTCCCTATAGGAGAAACACCATTCTTAATGGCTTATGGAACAGAGGCAGTCATCCCAACAGAGCATGTAGTGCCAACTGCCAGAATAGAGCTATACCAAAAAGAACTGAACAACCAACAACTTGTTGAGGGGCTGGATTTGCTCGAGGAAAAATGAGATCAGGCCGCTATCAGACTAGCAGCCTATTATCAGAGGGACAGAAATGCCTTCAACAAGAAAGTCAGAAGGCGTGAATTCTAGGTGGGCGATATGGTTCTAAGAAAGAAGATCGGATTAATCGTCAAACTCAGGAAAAATTGGGAAGGACCATACACAGTCGTAGAAGTCATTGGACGTGGGGTTTATCGTCTCAAGCATAATGATGGCTATATGGAACCTAATTCACAGAATGCCTCACGGCTGAAGATGTACTATCATTGACCAGTTCATTATGTTTTCATGAGTAGAATAAATAGGCAAAGGTATTCAAGCCTAGCCACATTCGTGTGTTTTTTAAATTTCCAAGTCTGTTCTTCTGGCTGAGTCAGACGCTGTTATTTTTGTAATTTCCTTATTATAATAAAAGATGATCATCATTTCATCTTGTAAATAAGTCGAAATAGCCAGATTCACAAAACCGTAAGTCCAAAATTAAAAATATTTCCTAAAAGTGTTGAAATGACAGAGGCTCATAAGCCTGACTCACACTTTCAGATATCAAAATTGAAAAATATTTCCTAAAAGTGTTGAAATGACAGAGGCTAATAAGCCTGACTCACACTTTCAGAGGATTAAAATTGAAAAATATTTCCTAAAAGTGTTGAAATGACAGAGGCTAATAAGCCTGACTCACACTTTTCAGAGGATCAAAATTGAAAAATATTTCCTAAAAATGTTGAAATGACAGAGACTCATAAGCCTGACTCACACTTTCAGAGGATAAAATTGAAAATATTTCCTAAAATTGTTGAAATGACAAAGACTTATAAACCTGACTCATACTTTCAGAGGATGAAAATTGAAAATATTTCCAAAGTATTGAAATGACAGAGGCATATAAGCCTGACTCACACTTTCAAAAGATCAAAATTGAAAATATTTCCAAAGTGTTGAAATGACAGAGGCTCATAAGCCCGACTCACACTTTCAGAGGATCAAAATTGAAAATATTTCCTAAAAGTGTTAAAATGATAGAGGCTGATAAGCCTGACTCACACTTTCAATATTTCCTAAGGTATTGAAATAACAGAGGTTAGTATGCCTGATTCGAATTATCAGAGGAATTAAATATTTTTAAAGATAGAAGCAGAGATAGCAAAAATACATATCAAATTCATAAAATAAAATTACTATATCTTACAAAACTGCCCGAATGGCATAATACAAAGTACAGTATTACCAAAGCCTAAGTATGGCTTGGACCACTAAAGTCCTTCCCTAAGGAGTCAATAGAAGGGTTGAGGGGGTCAGCATGCAGATATCCTTTGATGAATTCGGTAAAAAGGTTCTGAGTATGACTGGGTTCAGGGCTGGCATAGGGCCACTTCACCCTTAGGGCCTCATGTATGGCATCGGGGTCCTTAATCTTCCTCTTTGCTAGATCTTTCACTCCAGCATTAAAGCCTTTTCGCCAGAATTCCCCAGCCACTATCCGGTTGATCCTTGAATAGTGCTCATGCATGTCAGTACCTCCCTTTTTACACATCTATAGAGAAAATTGGGATATGCCGAACTGATGCTGAAGAGCTTCATGATTAGAGGCAATCTTGTCCTTCTCACTGGACAATTTTGCATTAAACTCATTTGCCTTCACAAGTTCATCCCCCAATTCAATGACCCTGGAAGGAAGCTCCCCCAACTGACCCTTAGCTCTCTTTATCTTTCATCCATCTCGGGCATATCAAACTTGAGGCGCTCAATCTCTTTAATGTTAGCCTCATGATGCAGACACAAGGTGTTCATGCTAAAAAAGGCCTAGAAAAATATTGCATGGGAAAATATATCAGCAAAACGTATTAAAACAAAGAAAACAACTCAAGGTCAGGTAAACACGTACCCCCATTAGCAAACCAGGAGTCCGAGCAACTATATCGTCAAGATTGGCTTCTCTTTGGACCTCAAGCTCCTCAGGCATCCAAAGAAGTAAGACTGGGGGCAGTTTGATCAGAGGACCCTGAGCTTTTGTCCTCGCCCTTGTGTTTCCTCCTCTTAGCGGGTTTGTCCTCGACCACAGGTCTGGTTCGAGCAGAGGAAGAATTGAGTAAGTCGGGGATAGTGGTCTGGACAAGAGTAGACCCAGATGCTTCACCGGCCACTGCGACAGTCACAGTTAGAGCCTCAAAGTTTGGAGACACTTGTTCATTCTCCGTTGGTGGCACAATTACCTCTTCCATCTCATCATCATCATCTTCGAATACGGGTCTGATCGGATTCAACATGATCCTGAAGCTGGCTCATAACCTTGATATACCCTGCAAATTGACTGGAGTAAGCAGATCAGTGCATGATTTACGGTCCGACCAAACCTTAGATTTCAGCAGAGCAAAGCGGGCCTCTACATCCTGAGCCACTATATCCCTATCATCAAAACCTAAAAATTTATATACAAAATCCGCTCTAAGTTGATCACACCTAGAGCAGAGGCATGACTCCTTATGTATAAAAGAAAAGGGAAGAAGGGCCAGACGCCCAAAAACTCTCGGGATCGGCCATTTCTTAAAATGAGGATAGAACCACGCCCCCTTCACTAGAACCATGTTTTCCTTCCAATACTTCTCCATTTTTTCTGTTCCATTGCAGATTGACCGACCCTTGAAAGGGTAAAAGTTGTACCTCCCCTCACAGTCCTTCAGATCCACAATTTTATAACATAGGAGCAAATCAGCCATACCCAGTGCCAGATTCTTATCTCTATTTATCAGGATCAACATGGATATTATCCGAATAAAGTTTGGGTTGACCTGCAGAGGGGCAATTCCTAGGGTAAAGAAAATGAAGTGAAATAAGGGATGAAGAGGGAACCGAAGCGCCTTGATCTAAAGAGCTGACAACAACACTTCATCCGGACCCACTCCGTCTCCCATTCTAAAATAATAGGAAGGGTCATACTCCTTTAGAATCACCTCTTTAGGGATCTTGCAATCCCTCCTCAGACTCTTGATATTCACAGTTGTTCTCTTATGGGCTTCAAGAGGTTCAACCATAAAAGGGGCTGATTCAGTGGAGACCCTAACATGAATGCCTTCATATGCATCTGCCCTTACAGAATGAGTAGGTACAGAAGCCCCAACATGCAGAATAACAGGCACATCTACCCCATTGTGCGTTTCGGAAACAGAAACCCCCTCATGATGGTCCGACACTGGAATTCCTAAGCTAGGTGGGTTCGGGTGACTAATTAAGGGCAGAGAGGAAGAAGGTGAAGATGAAGAAGACGGGTTCACGGAAGGGGGGCTCGGTACATCAGATCCTCCATATTCTCGAGGAATTGTCCCTTCGGTCGACCTTGAAGTATCACTACCCGACATGATGAAAAATATCAACTTACACAAAATGTTCCGGTGAGAAGATTGGTGAAGCTCCGGCAGTCGAACTGTAGATATCGGTAAAGACTTGAAAGATGGTTGCTTAGAACTACAAGAAAGAGATGAGAAAGTGATAATAAAAAATGAAGTCAAAAGAAGGCTTATATACACTCAGACATACCAACCGCCGCCATTAAATGGCTAAGAAGGCGCATCGATTCCCAATGCCTCAAATACGGTGAAAGTGGAACAAGCAGCCGTCTTTCTGAATTTCAAAAACCACACGCCTCTTAACAATTATGACACTGACGTCACCCTACAGCTGTAAAGCAATCATTTCGGTGAAATTCGGGTCAAGCCCATGAACTCATATGCCAGACCCGAATGGGGCTAGTGTAAATAGTAAAAATTTAATAGGCCCAAGCCCGTTTGAAGAGTTATATGTGTCTAGGCCCATGTAGATATAAATGGTTAATTGACCCATGATTTCAAGCCCATGTAAAGTGAATAGCCCATCATTGCCTTGGATAATAAGAAGTAACGACCCACTACCAAAAGATAGTGGGTAGTTATTAATCAAGTGGGTCATGACCCCATATAATGGGGGCATGATCCAATTAAATAGGAAAAGTATTATGGGATTGAATTGTATAAATTTGGCCATTAGTGCCTCAATAAAGGTATCTCTTGATGTAAGTAAGTTTTCTACACTTACAGAAACATTGGCAATATATCATGCCTTCAAATGCCTCTAAAAAGTTCGGAATATATTTTATAAGTGCCTACTCAATGTACAAAACGTCTGTGGGAAAATTGCTTTGATTGGCATTAAATATGGGAATTGTGATCCTAGGAGGTCTTGACTGTGAAAATTGGGACATTTCGGAGGTGTTGAATCCAAGTTAACTTTCATTATATGATATTTTTTAAAAACATATTCACACATATTTTACAATTTGTGAGGGTTGCAAATGAAGCGCAACTCATTAAGAGTATGGATCAGACTCGTTTGTTTACCAAATGAGCCGAATATGAACACACTTTTTAAGCTCGTTTAGTAAATAAACCGAATTTGAATATTTTGAAGCTCGATTTGCTAAGTCAGTGAACATGTTTGTTTAGTTAAAATAACAAGATTATCTATCACATAATCGCTAAAAGAAGATGTCGTTATTGAAAAAATCAGGAAGAAAGATGTTAAAAGTGTAATAATGATGCGGTCACGTCGGAAGAAATTCCTTAAAAAAAATTGTATTAGGGAAAAAAGAATATAGAGAAAAGAAAATAAATGAGTACAAAAGAACATAATATTCAAAAAATGATAATACGTTAAAAATGAATATACAACAACTCAATCTAGGTAACTTTTTGCAAGAGTGATATACGCTATACATGAACTAACCCATTCATGAGGGTTCGACTCATTAAAATCAGAGCTCGACTTTGACTTGTTCATTTAACAAATGAGTTGAGACCGATCGTATTTTTTAATCTTTTAATAAATGAATCGAGTTTTTGCATTTAAAAAGCTTAACTTCACTCGATTCATTTGTCGCCCTACAATTCATATGCTATATGATCTTTTCCTCGTGCAGAGAAAAAAATATGTAAATGAATCCATCGCCATTGTAATTTTTTATTTTGTTCCTCTAAGTAACTGTATTTATTCTGGCTTGTTTCTTAACATTCATGTAAAACCCATCCATAACAACTATAAACTTCAGTTCCCCTTAAATTCAAGTTATATATAAGTAAAAGAGAAATGCTAAACATCATGAATTTATTTTCATGATGTAATCATGAATGATGTGGATCCATATATGAACTGACACGTGTCCATTATAATTAATTAAAAATAAAGAAATATAAAGGAAAGTGAGAAGGATAAATAATTTTTTTTTAGGTAAAAATTGAGCTGATTTTAAAATTAGAATTGAAAAATTAAAATAGAACTATTTCATATCAAATCTTACCATTTTATTAAATCATGTTATTATCTTGAAATTATTTTCATGATGTGTAGCTAGGGCTGCACACGGTTCAGTTTGATACGATTCTTGAAAAATTTGGAACCAAACCATTATCAACAATTCCTTAAAAACAAGAACCAAACCATAAAAGAATGGTTCGGTTCGATTTCGAACCACGGTTCCGTAAGCATATCCTTTCAAATATATAACATACATTAAAACAAATTATGAAACATAATTATGTCAATTTCAAAACTAAGAACAAGATTCTTAAATCGTCAGTGAAAGTGAATGTGAGAGATGAGATGAGTTATAAAATATAGGATTTTTATTTATATGCGTGTAATATTTGTTTGGATGGTAAAAAATTATTTGGGTAAAATTATAATTTTATTTAATACACTAATTTGTATTTATTTGGTGTTATATGTTTATATGAATTTATAATTTTATTAAATATAATTGAATTGTATAAGTAAGTTATACATATATACACACATATATTTAAGGAAAAATTACGGATTTAACGATAAAATTGAATATAAATACAAATATAGTGATAGACAAATTTCATTTACAATAAATAACGGAAGTAAAAACTTATTTACAGATTATACAATTTGATCATAATATCCTTTAAAATTATCTTAATTTACTAAATTACCATAATATTCTCATTATACCTAATAAGTATAATATTTTTTTGAGACCAACATACCTTTACTTAATTAATAGAGAATTACTAAAATGTCCAATAAATATTTTCCTCACTTTCTCTCCATCTTCAGCAGCCGATTCTCTCTCATTCCCGTTAGTTTTGAATTTTTTTTCTCAATTAATCTTTAAACCTGGGAAACTGCATATTTTGTCAAATGTCCTCTATGAATCAACTTTGCATGAAGTCACCGACAATTCCCCGAAATATCGGGTTTGTGTGGCCTTCTTTTACGAGATTAATCTCTTTTATCATCTACGCCTTATTGTTACTGTTCTATTTTAATTTTGGTTTTATATTATCTCATTAATTTCGTGTTTCGAACAGCCAAATTTTGATGTTGCAATACAACCCTTGGACATGTGTATACAAAGGACTGGCGGAAGTAAGAAGAATAGAGATGAATCCATTTTCATTAATTTGGAATGTATCATTGTTTCAGATTATGTTCTTTTCATTCTTAAATAGGGGTTTATTGCTTTGGTTTGAGTTTCCTTTCCGAAATTTATTTTACGACGTCTAAAATAGTTTTCAAGATGTCCAAATTTTATTTCATCACGTCTAAATAAATTTTTAAGGTGATTTTATTTTACCATGTCAAAATTAGTTTTCAAGGTGTCCGAATTTAGATTCACTATGTCAAAATTACTTTTCAAGGTGTTCGAATTTTATTTCACCATGTCAAAATTAGTTTTCAAGGTATCCGAATTTAAATTCACCATATCAAAATTACTTTTTAAGGTGTCCGAATTTTATTTCACCATGTCAAAATTACTTTTTAAGGTGTCCGAATTTTATTTCACCATGTCAAAATTACTTTTCAATGTGTCTAAATTTTATCTCATCATGTCAAAATAAATTTTTAAGATGTCCGAATTTTATTTCAAGATGTTAAAATTAGTTTTCAAGGTGTCCGAATTTTATTTCACCATATCAAAATTATTTTTTAAAGTGTCTAAATTTTTAAGGTGTCAAAATTAGATGAATAAATTCAATAATAGAGGGGTCTATTGAAACTAACCCTTGTTTTTAAGAATTTGAAAAATATAATTATGACGTTGCTTCTTGTGCCATGGATTGGTGGAGCAATTCTATCAGTTTGAACTTTGAAGGCCCAAATGTCTACACTTTGTTCTTCAAGCTAGCTATACATATATATATATATATATATATACACACACACAAATACATATATATATATACATAGAGAGAGAAGATGAAGAGGGAAGGTAGTAGCCTGAGTTCATATATATATAATTGGAACAAAATCCAATATGATTTTATAGGTCTTTAAAATTGGTTAAGGGTATGTTTCCAATTTCGTTATTTATTGTAAATGAAATTTGGCTATCGCTATATTTGTAATTATATTATATTTTATCGTTAAATTCGTAATTTTTTTTATATTTAATTTATATCGGTTCGGTTCGGTTTCAGAGAGTTTGAAACCGGAACCAAATCAAATTAGAATGATTTTGTGTTTTGAAAACCGGAATCAAACCAAACCAATTCAAAACTGGAACCAAAACACCGGTTCAATTCGGTTTAGACCAATTCTACGGTTTCAAGATTTTTTTGCTCATAAGTAAAATATTAACATTATTCCCTATGAACTCATCAAAAATTCTTTATATTGCTCCCTTTACATAATTTTCTATATCCCTTCTTGTTAATAATATTACCGTATTTACCATATATTCAGAGCAATTCAAATCTTTTAAAGGATATTGTCGAATTTTAATTAGGTTTCATCCAAAAGATTCGCTCACTTAGATAATTAGTTACTATCATATGCCTTTAGCTCATTAGACAAAGAGGCACCAGTGGTCTAGTGGTAGAATAGTACCCTGCCACGGTACAGACCCGGGTTCGATTCCCGGCTGGTGCAATTTAAGAGCTGTGAAGAGATCTCTGCGCTCGATGTGTTGAAATTAGGGTTCCTCACAAACTTCCCTTCCCGGAAGAAAACTGCGTATCTGAGCTCTTTATTTTTTTTTCCCCCGCTTTTTTGACAATTCTACTCTGTCATTATATAACTGAATTCCAATTTATATTGCGTAACAAATCAAATTAATCTAATAATTTCTTTAAAATAAAATTAATCTAATAATTTCTTTTGGCCCTAACAGATGGGGGTATTTAATATTTATTTTTTGAAAAAGAAGATGAATGTATAATTCATAAAAATAAAAATTAGTCTTGAATCATCTTTTAAAAAAAAATTGATATCCAAATCATATTGGATCACATTACTTGATAAGAAAATTAATCTAATAATTTCTTTTAGTCCTAACAAATGGGTAATTATTATTATTATTTTTTTTAAAAGATGAACGTATATTTCATAAAAATAAAAATGAGTCTTGAATCATCTTTTAAAAATATTTGGCATCCAAATCATATTGGACCACATTACTCGATAATAAAATTAATCTAAAAATTTCTTTTGGCCCTAACAGATGGGGGTATTTAATATTTATTTTTTGAAAAAGAAGATGAATGTATAATTCATAAAAATAAAAATTAGTCTTGAATCATCTTTTAAAAAAAAATTGATATCCAAATCATATTGGATCACATTACTTGATAACAAAATTAATCTAATAATTTCTTTTGGTCCTAACAAATGGGTAATTATTATTATTATTTTTAAAAGATGAATGTATATTTCATAAAAATAAAAATGAGTCTTGAATCATCTTTTAAAAATATTTGGCATCCAAATCATATTGGACCACATTACTCAATAATAAAATTAATCTAATAATTTATTTTGGCCCTAACAGATGGGTAATTAATATATTTTTAGAAAAAAGAAAATGAATGTATAATTCATAAAATTAAAAATTAGTCTTGAATCATCTTTTAAAAATATTTGGTATCCAAATCATATTCGAACACATTACTCTATCGATTCATCCACTTACAAATCTTAAACAACTATCAGCGCACCTTTGGTGCAATGGTATAATTTCACCCCCGATTGGGAATGTGAGAGTTCGAGTCTCCTAAGAGGCATTGTGAGTGTGATGTGTGAGTTTCTTACCATTTAAAAAATAAATAAATCTTAAACAACTTCAACCTTATGGATCTTCACACCATTATTATAAGTTTATATATCCATTTTTGTCATTAATTTTTTAAAAAACGGTAACTAAGTGGAAGAATTGTACCACTATTATTACATGAATCTAATTTTGATTCCTTAAACTCTCTCCTAATTAGGTTCTTTAATGGAATTAAAAAATTGGTGAAATTTATAGACCCAACGGTCAAAAAGTTTGAAAAAGAAACGCACACGTCAATGCAAAGACAAAACATTCCTCCTCGTATCCACTGTCACTAACTCCACCACACAAAAACCCATATTAGTTCCAGAGTAGGCAGTGCAGTTCATCAAAACTCAACAACCTTTGTAGTTTATATATATATATATACACATACATACGTACGTACGTACAAGATAATCACGCAACAAATCAAAGATTTCTTGCACGAAAAAACCAAAATCCAACAACAAAGACCTTCCATATGTTTGGTCAATTAGAATACCATTTATTAACTGCAACCCATTGGGTTCCACTCTTTTCAGAGTCATTTCAAGAATTTTTTGGAAAATTGTTGTGTATACAACTATTATTGACCGAAATATAAAAAATCAATACACAAAAAAAAAATTGTACTCACTTTGTGAAGCTGGTCAAGCAAAAAGTACAAACTAGTGTCATTTGTAGAAAACTGAATGCTTAAAAATTCATGTCATCACAATTACAAATCCATGTACAAACATTGATACCCTCTTTAACCATCACTATCAACACGTTAAGCAAATTTGTTTAAGAACGTATGATTCAATTAAAAAGTCAAATATATAGGGCTTTGTTGCTGTAAAATGTTTCTCCACCAATGATGCAACAAAAAATAAAATAAAATAAACTGAGTACATTTAACACAGACCCTCTAAGAAGAAACATGATAAATTATTAGATCGTTGTCATGCAATTCAAGTGGCACGTAATCAACGTATAGGCCCGTTTGGGAACTTTTGGTTTTGTTTTTATTTTGAGAACTAAAAAATTATTCTTGTACTTGTTTTCTTACCTAAAAAAACAAGAACAAAAAACATGTTTGGTGCAAAAAACACACATATTCTGACACAATTTTTCCTCTCTACCACAATTCATTTTTTTTTGGAAAATTCTAAAAAGAACAAAAAAACAAGTTTTTGTTGTTCCCTTGTTTTTTCTACTATTCACGAAAACAGTTTCCAAATTGATAATAGAACACACAGTAAAAAAGGTTGTCAAACATATTCTATTCTTCTGAACAGTGTCAAAAAACAAAAAACAGAAAACAGAACAAAAACACCGTTTCCAAACGGGGCGTATATCCTTCATTATATCTCTCCAATCTTCTATCGACCAAAATCTAGTGGTTAACAAGTATATACATCATTACGTAATACTTAGAATAAAAATACAATTATACCCTTGTTACAGTGAAATAAGAATCAATGAATGATGCGACACCTTTTTAACCACTACTTAAATAAAAGAATAAATGAATGATGCAACACATTTTTAACCACTAATTCTGACCTGGAGAAAGCTGGGGGGGGGGGGAGGGGGGGGGGGGGGGGGGGGGAATAGGGGGGAATCCAAATTAAGCAACCCACTATGTTCAACTTAATCCAAATTTTTAATTGGTGTCATCTTCTAATTAGTTTTATTTTTTTCATTTTTTTTTCTTTAAAAAAAGAAAAAGAAAAACTACCTAGTGAGATCAACATATCCAAGGATGCCTAAATCCAACACAATGCCAACATTCAATGGACAACCTAACTAACAACCCAAGACCAATATTGTCTTCCTTGCACCTATAAAAACACTATCCTTCACAGCGTGCTTCAATCCACACACACACATACACACAAAAACACACAGACACAGACACAAGATTCTTAAGTGCATGCTTCAAGCCACACAAAGACACAAACACATAGAGAGAGATGGTGAACTTAGTAGCAGCACAGAAGCCACTGATGCTAGGACTGATGAAGATGGCTGGGGTCATACCCCACACAGTAGAAATCAATCCAGGCACACACATGAACATTTGGGTCCCCAAAGAAACCATCAACAAACCCTCCAAGAACAAAGACACAGTCACCACCACCAAACCAAGCAAACCTGTGGTGGTTCTCATCCACGGCTTTGCAGCCGAAGGCATTGTGACATGGCAGTTCCAGGTCGGCTCTCTGACCAAAAACTACTCTGTCTACGTGCCTGACCTCCTCTTCTTCGGCGGTTCAATCACCGAAAGCCCGGACAGGTCACCGGCATTCCAGGCCGAGTGCTTAATGAAGGGACTGAGGAAGCTGGGAGTTGAGGAATGTACGTTGGTCGGGTTCAGCTATGGGGGAATGGTGGCTTTCAAGATGGCAGAGTTTTATCCGGACTTGGTGCGAGCCCTTGTGGTGTCTGGTTCGATTTTGGCCATGACTGACTCGATCAGCACTGAGACTCTTCAAGGTCTTGGGTTCTCTTCTACTTCAGAGCTGTTGTTGCCCAACTCTGTGAAGGGTATCAAGGCACTTCTCTCTGTTGCTGCTCACAGAAAGCTCTGGTTCCCTGATAGACTTCACAAGGATTTTCTTGAGGTTTGTTAAACGTTATCGTTATAAGTTTCTCTCTTTCCAGGATTTTCAACTTTTAGATAGTGGCTACATTTTCTATATGCGACGATAAGGTTGCTCGACTGTCACATATTCGAAATAAAGAAACTGTGTACCCATCAAGACACTCCAATATAGCCCCTTAGATAGTAGTTAGGTTTTCCAAGCTCAAAAAATTATTGAGTTCCAAATTATTACGGTCATTCATTTATCTGAATAACTTGAACTATTTTCAGTGCAATCTTGAGGTTTTTAATCTTTTATGTTTAAGCTACTGCAAAAGTTGAGATTAGATCAAACTCTGGTTGTTTTATGATCAACTTTGACTAATTTATCTCACTAGTGATCACAAACCAGCCTAGAATCAAGCCAATAACCTTCAAATTTAGGTATATAGGTCAGCCTGTATTATGGTCCTATTTGATCCCCAGTTATAAACTTACACGTATAATATTGGATACGTTATAATATATATACGTGTATCAATAGTCTGCATTAATTTCAACATCAATTGAAGTTTCGGAAGTTAAAATCAGTTTTGGGCCACTCTGGTCAACCCATAAGACACGTGTATTGATAGCCTGGACCAATGGACCAAATTGGCACCTCCAGTTTAAAGAGAAATGCATACATTATTTGTGTGGCAGCTAAACTAACAAGAACTACTATGTCAAATTTCTACGAGATCCATACCTTAAACCACTACCTTGATCACGAGTGGCGCAACACTTGTGCAACTTGGATGCCACCTATCGCTACAATGGTTAATGTCTAAGTCAACCAGGACTAGGACGAAGGGTATCCTTTTATGCTGTAAGGTCTAAATTCAGATTCCTCCATTTTAAAGTTGATAAGCGCATTACCCACACTTCTACATGGTTGAACAAGAGTTTTAACCATTGCATTTGGCATAAGAACCCGATTCTCTCATGTGCATAGGGGGGGACCTCATATGATGTAGAATTCACGCTATCTGTGAGGACCACACCCAATGTTGGGTGATCTACATCGTTCCCCTGAGCACAACACCGTAATGTATATATGATAAGATCCTCTCTCTTGGCATAGCCTACGATTACTAGAAAAGGAAAATGTACATACTTAAAAACAGGACAACACAACTATACTTCTCCACCATTATCGCCAGATCTATCACTGTCAATATCAGGCCAAAACTTTGAGAGCTGATCTGATACCAACTACAAATGACAGGTAATGTTCAACAACAGAAAGGAAAGGGGTGAACTGCTAGAAGGTTTGATAGTTACCAACAAAGATCCCACCATCCCAACTTTTCAACAGGTAATCGGCATTTTGTATCAGATTCGAGACAACCTAAGCTTCTGATTCAGTGTTTGCTCAACCAACCTCTGCCAAAAGTGTTTCCTTTGCTCAACTTCTTGATGTTCTTTTTCATATAGAAAATACACCTTCTATGGGGGGAGAATGATCAGATTTTCAAGCTGGAGCTTGCCATAAAGATGCAAGAGTAAGTGTACTGAACATGAATTCCTAACAATGTATCTACCATTCAAGCCATAGGCCAAGTGTTTCATCTCTTGATCATGGAAAAAAAAAATTGATCAGTTATTAATGACTAAAATGGTCCAGAAGTGTGTTTGAAATCCATGGTAATTTTTTATGAAATTTTTGGCTTTGATGCAATGACAGGCAACTAGGAGATGAAACAACATTCCAAGGCATAGAGAAAGCAGGTCACCTGGTTCACCTCGAACGTCCTTGTCTCTACAATAGATGTCTCAAGCAGTTCCTTGCTTCCCTGCACACAGATGAAGCGCAAAAATAGCAAATTCACCCTACATTTTCTTTCTCACTCAGTATTATCTGAAATAATGTTCAGAAATATAAGTAGAACCATAAGTTTTTATTTATTTTTGGTTAAAAGTCGCTCATGTCTTGTATTAAGGAGAAATCGTGAAGATGAATTGAATCAATCATTTTTTTTATTTCCTTTACATTATGTTTTACCATCTACAACATTAAGCAACCTTGGTCGTCACAAATCTGGGTTGATATGGGAGCAACTAGACCTGCAGACAATGCTGGCAAATGATATTTACTTGATAGCTGAATAATGATACATATGTTATTGTCCAATGTCATCTGAAGGACCACTGGATTTCCTCTAGAGTTCTTCCTTTGGTTTCAGGGACCCATAGTGTCACAAAAACGACAGTAAAAGCTGTAACTACCGTGTAGATGGTGAAGGTCCCTGTCAAAGAAGCACCATTAAGTCAGTATAACTTGATTATGGGCACACACAAATATAGACATATATATATATATATAGAGAGAGAGAGAGAGAGAGAACCTCCACTGCTCCAGTGCAAAAGTAAGTTCGCTGTCATTGTAACCACCCAAGATGTTAGCCAATTTGCCAATGTTGCTGTGCTGCCAGCAAGACTTTTGATATCGACTGGAAGTATCTGAGATGACCAACTCAAAAGGTAAGACAACAGGAGGTAACTGTTTCATGTCAACTATTTCAAGTTATATGGAAAACCATTCCAAATAAGCAAACGTGTATAATCAAGTTCAATTTTTTTTAAAAAACAGACAAAAGCAAAAATTCCATTAGTTTGAATATATGAGCAAGTAATTCAAAAGTTTCTTTCCGAGCCACAAAAGCAATTCACGATCCAGGTGAGTAAAAGGAACAGATCAGAAGTGACTGGTGAAGTGTGGCAGAAGTGAAACCAGAAGGGCCCTCATCCAATCATTTCCCACAGAAATGCTCATGGCTGATGTCCCAGAAACAATGATAAAGGTCTACTTTCTGAGTTAAAAGATAAATATAATCCCGGCATACCTCAGACATTATAAGCCAAGGAATACCTCCCATCCCAAATGCATAGGCAATCACAAGAACCTGGGAGAAAACAGTTAATAAACACACTAAATAACATCCTTTACAGCTTAAAGTGGCAGCCACAATCGCAGATATATGTACATATATATATATATATATATAGAGAGAGAGAGAGAGAGAGATGAAAAGGAAAATAAAATAGTAGAAGATTATGTATAATATGCATACCACAAGTCCAACGAGTGATATTATTCCCAAAATGCCATGATAATTTTCAGAGAGAAACCCCTGCTTTCATTGAAAAAGAAAAATCAAAACTAGAATGAAAAAGAAACAAAATCTCAAGAGAAGTCCTGGCATAGAAGAAGAAATTTAGAACTCATTGAGCAGATAGTCAACATTTTTATATATTAAAAAAAAAACCCACTGAAGCAGAAAGGCTGGAAAAGACTAAATCATTACGGACCTCTAAATAAAATGCAACTGCAACAAGGAGGAAACTGCCCGTCATTAGGGATGAAGACACCTGTAGAAATTGATTATAGATTTTAATTTTTGTTTATATTGGGTTTTTATTCTAGGCCAAGTAGATAATGAAATTTCAAGTGAAACATTGGCTTAAACGCACTATAAGAAGAGGCCTTCGACCAACTTTGTCCATTAACGATGTTGTAACCAGGGTTGCAACAACCTGCATCATTAAAAGCTCTGGTAAGTGATCTGAGAATTTTATGCATGAAAAATGACACTATGTAATGGTACATATATACCTGAATTGCCCCTAGTCCAAATGTTGCAGCATTACTGGATGAAACTCCTGGTCAAATTTGAGAGAGCAAAAGAACCATGAGACTCAAGTACTGAAACATAAGGAACTTCTTCATGAAAGGATAGACAGAGTTCGAGCCAATACTGATAAACAAAGAGTTCATACGTGGAAAGGAAAAGTATAGGTGTTACCCATCAAACTCAAATATCAAAACATCAGTTACTACCGAATTTTCATGCCCTCTTCAGTATCAATGAGATCTTAAAACTTCTATGTAATCAATTGAGAAGAATCAATACATCACAAATATAGATGTCATCATATAATCAGCTTTATTAAGACAGTCCAAACTCCCAACATATTTAGCAACAAAGTTGAGCATCAAAAGGAGACACCAGATAATTAGGTAGTAAGATAGGAATGGCAGATAATATAGCGACACCTTACTGCACTAAGAGCTGTTCAGAAAAATACTGAAGAGAGTGGTGTCTATAACAATTTTGCTAAATGAATAAAGGCAACTTCACTAAAGATGATGTGGCAGGAAGGTCCATAAGTATTTCCTCGAGCTGAGGCTCACAAATCATAATTTTATAAACACTTGTTCAATCAAATATACGACACTGTGTGACCAAAGGGACATTCAACGTCACCTATGAGAAGGAGGTCAATAGTTTAATCCCGAATCTAGTAGAATACAGATGACACACCAAACTTCAATCCCAAACTCAAGTCAAAGCATAAGGGACTTTCATTTTATTTATTGTTGAATATTTTAAAAAATAATTCATGCTTCCTTATTTATGTAGCGCATTATGTTCTTAAGTCTGCAAAATGTGTCCACGTTGCCACATTCAAGTTTCTGAAACATTTGAAACCGAGTCCCCATAAACAGAATCCATGATTAGGTATGTCTAACACTCGAGAAAAATCTTTACATCTGATAGTCCCCGTATTCCTATGCAGACGTTGTGTAGAACAGCATATCTAGTTGTGACAGTAGTTTAATTCTATAATCTTGGGACGGGGCACAGATAAATTGCTGATTTCACAATTTTATTCTCCTGCAACTTGCAGTGATAGAAATACTTCCTTCACTTAAACTATCCAGATGATTTGGAACATTTGAAAATCAAAAGAACGATGACTGAACTATTGTCTATGTTTGTGTCTTCTTTAAAAACACATTTAAATTAACCAAGAGAAGTACTCAGTGGAATGACTGAGCTATTGAGTGTGTTCCCTCTTGATTCGTAGCATGTTACATATGATCTACATGTCTTGAACTGCTCCATGACCCATATATGATAACAATCTCAAAAAGATAAGACATGAAATTATACTTTTCTATTAATCATGTAAAAAGAGAAGAAAATCAAAGCTTCAATAATTGGTGAAATGAAAAGTTGAAGTGAAAAGAGTGCTTCTACCAGCAGATTTGAAAATATTGCTGGCATAGAATAGAACAGCATTGATACCACTGAGTTGTTGGAGCACAAGTAATCCAAATCCTACCTGCAGCATATATATTAACCGTAAAACACAGGAAAAAAGATAAATTCATCCTGATGTCCTTATACTAAACTTGTATTGAAGGATGAAGACCAGATTGTTAAAACAAGAATCGTACCATTAAAGGATGCCAGTATCTTTTTTTCTTAAGAAAGGATAATTGAAGGGTAGCTGTTTTCCTTGATGATGCCACAGAGCTCTAAAGAAACAGAATATAGTAACTCAGTTGAGAAATGACAACTATTGGGAAGAATATGGCTAAATTTCAATAGATACACTGGTAAAGTTTTTAGTCAGTACCTTGATCTCATTTACTTCTGTGGAAATGTCTGTATCAAATCCCCGTAAGACTTGCAAAGAGGCCTCAAAATCTTCTGTCATTCCCATTTTAGCCTAGATACATCATTATAGATGATGGAAAAAATTTCGGTATAAAGAACTCATCAAACCTTAATATGACATTAAGTGATGACTTACCAACCAACGAGGAGATTCTGGTACGAAAAATAGACCAGGTATCAAGAGTGTGCATGGCAAAATTCCTGCAAAAGAGGTGCATCAGTCCCATGGTTCAGACTATGGATCTACCCATCAAATATGCCATGACCAATCAATTCGGTGCAACATGACACGATAACGGATCTTTTAAATGAAAGAACCAATTTTCTGAAAAAAGTTAGAAACCCTCCTATAGGTCCAATATAGCCTTGCATGAATGTACTGCTCTGTCAGCAAAGCTTAAATTAATTCATCAAAACAAGAAAGCATTTTAATCCTGAAGAAAAATCAACTAAAGACTCATTACTGCCATCAATCCTTGTTTTAATCCTGATTAAATCAGGTCGAGAAGAAGAAGAGAGAGAAACTTCTTAACACAGAAAATAAATGAAGCATGCATCGAAGAATGCATCAATCTTGGCATAATCCATAGAGCCACCTAAAATATTTGGAGATCTTTGCTGTTTTAATCTATTGAACAGTTCCGCTCTTTACACAGAAAATTAAAACATGACCTATGACTTACCTAGGACAGCAAGCACTCTCCAATGAAGAAAAAGCCCCAGCAGATATGCTAGCATTAGTCCAATCATAATCCCTAACTACAAGAGAGAAAAGGAAACGGTTGTATCACCTTCATCTTATACCATTAATTGTTAATAACTAAAGCATGTCTCTGAACTTAAATACAATAAACAAAACTAACCTGGTTGACTGATCCGAGGCTACCTCTCATGTTTTGAGGTGCTATCTCAGCTATATATACAGGCACCTGAGTACAATCAACACCAACTCTAAGGTTGATGTTCAAATGACAATTTAAAATGGAAGGATCAAAGAAACTTCATATTTAAAGCTCACCGTGTAAGAAATTATGCCCACACCAAACCCTTCCAACAACCTTCCCATATAAAGAAACGACGATTCCTACACAAAACAACCCACATATGTAACTTTCTCTTATGAGAATCTTTAGAGGGAAATGTCACAACCATGATCAATTTTTGGGGATGGGCTACAGGAGTTTGTGTCTCCATTCAACCCTAGTTAAGAAATAGCCCCGTCAATCTACATGTTATCATATACTTCTTTACCTATAACATGTTCCTGAAACTACTGTCAAAGGAAAAAGTTCTAGTAGTTACTTACTTTGGCAAATGATATGATGAGCCAACCTATAATGTTGGGGATCGAAGCAATCATTAGTGACTGCAGTTCAACAACACAAACACATTCTGTCAAGAATTGCAATCAGCAATGCAAATGCAACAACACAGAAACTAACCATTGCACCCATATTCATTAAAGATCCAAAGATCCAAATATCGAGGAATAGAATCGAATAGAATCAAATCAAAATCATTCATGTCTTAATCATACCCCTTTTCGCCCAATATACTCCGCAATCTGCCCACTGGCAATTGCACCAACCATTGCACCCACATTCATTAACGATCCAAATATCGAGAACTGTCCGCACAAAATTGCACAATAAAGATTAACACTGATACCAACATCTTCATATTCATATGCATACAACCATATATGTATAAACATATATATAACACATAAATAAAAGCTATTGAACCTCTTCAATGGAAAGTTCAAGATCTTTGATGATTCCAGATTGTGTAGGAGACGAATAACCACACTGCCCCAAAAAACAAACACTATTTGAAACTGCAAAAAATCACATGTACATAGAAAAACATACATATATACATATATTAATATATATAGCTACATTCATTTATAAATGTGAACACACACATATATATAGAAGGAAATAAAGAATCTGTAATTATTTAGATTAGTCTCCTAGTTTAGAATAGAATTTGAATTTGAATTGATTTGATTTGTAAAGTTCCCTAAATTAAGGGATTCTATATATTGGGAAAACTGTATATATATACACTCACAATCAATGAAAATGCTATGCCATATTTTCTCATTCTATTTCTTCTTCTATATGGTATCAGAGCTCTGATCCTAGGCCTCTCTCTCTGAAAAATAATGGTCGGACAGAACACCATAATCACCATCCCAAACACCAATGAACCCACCGAACCTCTTACAACAATCAATATTTCCACCCAAAACACAATCAAATTAAACACAACAAACTATCTTTCTTGGCAACTCCAATTTCATGTCACTCTTGTCGGCTACAACCTTAAAGATTACGTTGACGGCTCTCATCCCTGCCCTCTGGCTACCATCACAACGAATGGTGTCGCCTTTCCAAATCCAGAATATCAGACATGGATTCGCCAAGACATACTAATTTTTAGTGTTGTTGTCGGTTCATTGACTGCAGCAATCATTCCACTCATCACCAGAGTCACCACATCACATCAAGCATGGACCATCCTTACCAACACATATGCGAAACCTACTCGAGGCCACATCAAGCAAATTAAGGAGCAACTCCGAACGGCTACAAAAGGGTCCCAAACCATATCGGAGAATATGCAATTTATCAAAGGCCGCACTGATGAACTTGTTATTTTGGGCAAATCAATTGACGACGAGGACCTAATTAAGAAAATCCTAGATGGTCTTGATGACGACTACAAATCGATTGTTGATGTTGTCAATGATCGTGAAACACTAATCTCCTTCGAAGAACTCCATAAGAAATTAATCAACAAGGAACTTTCACTGAGCCACTCTCGAGCTGTATCGACACCAGTTCCGACCACGGCCAATCCTGCCCATCAGCGCAACAACAACTGGCGCCCGCAATCATCCCAAGGTAATTGGTGTTCGCCCTCTCCCTCCAACAACAGGCGCCCTCAGTTTCGCAACGCCGGGCCATAGTCCATGCCTCCTCAGTATGATTGCCCACCATCTAGACCTTACCTCGGCTACTGTCAAGCTTGTGGTGTTCAGGGCCACACCGCCAAACATTGTCCTACCTTCCAATTGATGGCCATGACACCAACGGTCTCACACTTTACACAGGCTCCATGGCAACCTCGAGCCCACTTTGCTGCCACCAACACCTCTGACACTCCGGGTTGGCTTCTGGATAGTGGAGCATCTCACCATGTCACCTCCGACTTGGGCAATCTCTCTCTACATACTCCATATGAAGGCTCCGATGACATTGTGGTTGGCGACGGCACGGGCCTTCCCATTACTCACACCGGTTCCACATCTCTCACCACTTCCTCTCGTTCATTTTCTTTAAATAATGTTCTTTATGTACCTACCATGCAAAAGAATCTTATTTCCATTTCCTAATTTTGCATATCAAATAATGTTTCAGTTGAATTCTTACCCATTGTGTTTCATGTGAAGGATCTACGTACGGGGGCAATCCTTTTGCAGGGCAGGACTAAGGATGGTGTGTACGAGTGGTCGGTCTCCTCAGTCAAGTCGTCTCCTTTAGTCGCCTTTTCAAGTGTCAAGAGCACTTCGTCCAAGTGGCATCATAGACTAGGTCACCCATCCGTTTCTATCTTTAAGCATATTACGTCCACTTCTAAGTTAGAAGTCTTGAATCCTATGGTTTTATCTGCAGATTGTAATGATTGTCTCATAAACTACCTTTCGCTACTTCATTTATTGTTTCATCTCAACCTCTTGAAGTGTTGTTCTCCGATGTTTGGACATCTCTTGTCCATTCGATTGATGCGTTTAAATACTACGTTATCTTTGTCGATCACTTCACTAAATACATCTTGTACTACCCTCTCAAACGCAAATCCCATGTGTATGATGTCTTTCTCCAGTTCAAGGCTCTTGTGGAAAAATTCTTCAATAAAAATATAATCACTCTACACTGACAATGGTGGGGAATACCAAGCATTTGATAAAATCCTGGCATCAAATGGTATTTCTCACCTTACCACGCCTCCACATACTCTAGAACACAATGGCTATTCTGAGCGTCATCACCGTCACATAGTTGAAACTGGGTTGTCTCTCCTATCTCATGCGTCTATCCCTCTCTCATATTGGAATCATGCATTTGTCACCGTTGTCTACCTTATCAATCGCATGCCCACCCCCACACTCCACATGCCTTCTCCCTACGAAAAACTCCTAGGCTCCACACCCAACTACTCCAAACTACGTGTCTTTGGTTGCCTCTGTTATCCTTGGCTTCGACCGTACTCTCAACACAAACTTGAATCTCACTCAAAGTCGTGTGTCTTCCTAGGTTACCCCACACTCAAAGTGCATATCTTTGTCTCGATTCCTCCACCTCCAAACTCTATGTGTCGCGTCATGTCAAGTTTGTTGAAACTATATTCCCTTTCTCGTCACTTCAAAGTAGTCTTTCTCGTACCCAGTCTGACACTATCTCTAACTGGCTTCCCCCAACGTTCAGTGTTCCCATCACCTCCCCTTCAGTCTTGTCACTCAATATGCCATCCACAACACTGCCCTCAACAATGTCGCCGCACACAGATCCGGAACCTCCAAACACAACTCCAGAAATTCCCGTCATTGGTCAACCGGTACTAGACCCCACTCTACCACCAGTCGACTAGACCACACCAGAAACCAGCACCACCATCCAATCCAGTGATCCTAAAACCAACCCCACCCAATCCCCCACTGAGCAACCAACCATAACCGAAACAACATAACCACCACGAGCTAGAGCCAAAAATAACATTCATAAACCCGTCCACAAGCTTAACCTCACAGCCCCAACTATCCACATCACCGGATCTTGAACCTACCACAACCACCCATGCCCTCAAAGATCCTAAATGGTGTCAAGCTATGTCGGAGGAGTATGATGCCCTTATTCAGAATGGTACATGGGAACTTGTTCCCCCAGAATCAACTCAGAATCTTATTGGGTGTAAGTGGATTTTTCGCACTAAATGTTTGCCTGATGATTCTGTTGACAAGTACAAAGCTCGTCTGGTTGCTAAAGGTTTCCATTAACGCCCAGGGGTGGACTACCACGACACTTTCAACCTGGTGGTTAAACCCGCCACAGTTCGTCTAGTTCTCAGTCCCGCGGTTAGTCGTGGATGGTCTTTGCGCCAACTTGATGTTAATAACATTTTTCTTCATGGCAACTTATCTGATGAGGTCTACATGATACAACCACAGGGGTTCATTGATAGCGACCATCCCCACCATGTCTGTAAACTCCGAAAGGCAATCTACAGGCTTAAGCAAGCTCCGCGAGCCTGGTACCATGATTTGTGCCAGTTTCTTGTCACCTCTAGCTTCACCAACTCTCATGCGGACACGTCTCTCTTTGTCCTCAACAGTAGTGGCAACACGATATATTTACTTGTTTATGTTGATGACATTATTATCACCGGTGATAATGCGATCACTATTCAAAAGTTTATTGATCTACTAGCTCATCAGTTCTCCCTCAAGAACCTAGGCTCTCTGTCCTTCTTCCTAGACGTGGTTTGTTTCTGTCTCGACAATGGTATATTCATGATATTCTTGCTTGCACTCGCATGACAGATGTCAAACCAATTATCACTCCACTTGCCACTACTCCAACGCTTGATCTTTTTACAGGTACAACACTATCTGATCCATCTGAGTACAGGTCAATCGTTGGAATCCTCCAGTATCTCTCACTTACAAGGCCTGACATTGCCTTCGCGGTGATCAAGCTTTCACAATTCATGCACCGCCCTACCAATGAATATTGGAATGTCGTCAAATGACTATTACGCTATCTCTGTGGAACTTCATATCATGGTCTAGTTCTCCATCGCCAATCTCCTGTCTCTTCATGCTTTCTCTGACGCGGATTGGGCTGGGAACAAGGATGACTATACTTCCACCAGTGCTTACATTGTGTATCTTGGACACAATCCTATCTCCCGGAGCTCCAAGAAGCAGCGAACAGTAGCTCGTTCATCTACCGAGGCAGAGTATCGTTTTGTAGCAGCTATTGCTGCCGAGTTAAGTTGGGTATGCTCTCTTCTTACTGAACTTGGTGTTAGTGTACCTCAAATGTCAGTGCTCTATTGTGATAATGTTGGCGCAAATTCATCTTTGCTCCAATCTGGTATTTCACTCTCGCATGAAACATGTTGTTCTGGATTATCACTTCATTCGCGACCAAGTACAGAATGGTGCTCTCCGTGTTGCCCACGTTTCCTCCGAGGATCAATTAGCATATGCTCTTACCAAGCCTCTTCCACGGCAGTGCCATCTCAATCTCAAAGCCAAGATTCGAACCTCCTCACGAAGCTCCATCTTGCTGGGGCATATAGAAGGAAATAAATAATTTGTAATTATTTAGATTAGTCTCCTAGTTTAAAATAGAATTTGAATTTGAAATTGAATAAAGAATTTGTAATTATTTAGATTAGTCTCCTAGTTTAAAATAGAATTTGAATTTGAATTGATTTGATTTGTAAAGTTCCCTAAATTAAGGATTCTATAGATTAGGGAAACTGTATATATATACACTCACCATCAATGAAAATGCTATGCCATATTTTCTCATTCAATTTCTTCTTCTATAATATATACCCACACGCACAACTACACAAATCTGCGTGTGTAGATAGAGAGAGAGAGAAATTGAAATGTATCAAAGAGTAGAGAATTCGGGTTATCAAGGTGAAGCGAAAGACCAAAAAAAAAAACATTCAGACACACACACACACCTATATATATATAAATGTAGATGACACACACACACCTATATATATATATATGTAGATACTTACATATATAAATGTGCGCGTGTGTACGTACAGAGAGTCAACTGAAATGTGTCGAGGGATAGAGAAATTAGGAGATTAAACATTGCAGATGCAGATACACACATAAATACACAAATTTGTGTAAATATATAGAGAGAGATAAGATGGAATCGAAATGTATTAAGAATTTAAGAGGTACAAAAATTGGGGGATTAAGGTGAAGCTAAACCCTGGAAACCAACACAACAAATATATATACATATACATAAACGCATATATGTATAAACAGATTGGAAATTGAAGGTCATTACGGTGAAGCCGAACTGGATGGGGCCGAGAGCGATGATGAGGACGCAGAAGAGGACGGAGATAGGGTTGTCGCGGATGAATTGGGCGGAGGACCTCATCATGCTCGACTGTCTCGAACCCATACCCATTCGGTACCAGCTTCCTGTGTGCAGCAATGGCTTCCGAAGCCCATCGTCGGAGCCCTCGTCTCTGCTCGAAGAAGAAGACGCCATTGCGCACTCGTTCTTGTCGCCGTGGCCGATTCACGACGACGAACGATAGATACATGTGTATGTATAGGTGTGTGTGATATATATATATACACATAGTTGTGTGTGTGTGACAGGGTTAGGTTGCGAAACAGACGGAGGAGAAACAAATAACGGTATTGTTTCCCGGCTATTTAGAGGGTTTGGGTTTGGGGTAAATTTGGTGATGGGTTTGGTTTAAAGAAGAAGGGAGGATGGGCACACCAGCCCCTCCTTGTTGTGTAAATTATACTTTCCTCCCTTCGTGAATATGCAAATTACGCTCGTTACTCTTGTATTTTGAATATTTGCAATTTTCTCCTTTAAAATTCATTTGCCTTCATATCCAGCCACCCAATAATTAAAATTATAATTAATCCCACTTTTATCCCTGTATTTTGTCCTAATCCTACTTGACACCCTCAAACTTTAAATATTTTAGTTACACTTACACCTGAGATAGCTGGATGTTTGCAATTATCTCTTTGCCCACAAATATTATATTCAGAAAAATAAAAAAAACATGTGTTTTGTGATAGCAAATTAGCCATTTTACATAATGATGAGAGGGTGATGTCATCGCAAAGGGATCTGAGTGGGATAAAAAACAAATCTAAAGGAGTGTAATTATAATATTAAAAATTCGAAAAAGTCAAAGTACGATTTGAATAAATTTGAGGGAGAGATAGTGGAATTTCACCCTCAAATGTGCTAAAAGATGACTAGTCATGCCTTATTCAACATTATTCATACCATTAACCCAGACTTAGTTTTCTCTTTCATAGAATTCCAGCAATTTCTCCCGCTCCTTGGATGCCCATAGGAACGGAGTTGATGCTCCCAAATCCATAGCATGAGTAGTTAAAGCTGAATGATTTGAAATTCGAATTATTTCACAGATTTCTTAATAATAGTGAAAAGAGACTTGGAGCGTCAGGATATGAGTCTGTCTTCTCACAAGCATTTATGGATAAATGAAATTGAAGTTAATTGATGTTTTGTGAGGGAGAATAAGAGAAGAGGGATCGTATTCTTGATTTCTAGGATTTTGGGTTTCTTGGGGTTTTGGAGTTTTAACGACAAGTGGCCGAAAATTGAAACCAAAACAAATAAATTAAGATATGTGGGTGTTTGGTGGTTAAGAAGAAGAGAGAAAGGTAATGACCTGTTTGGGAAGCCCTTGTTTTTGGTTGAAAGAACAAAAAATATTCTTGGTTTCGTTTTTGTTCTTTGCCCTAAAAACAAAAAACAAATAAGTTGTTTGGGGGCATAAAAATCGTTTTTCAATTTCTGCAACATCAATCTATCAATCAGATCTGGTTTCAACCGCTTGGTGGGTTCCGATTCCGATTTCCCACTATCGTCTCCCTTGGACTGCCTTAGGTTGAGGTTGAAGGAGAAGTTGGAATTTAGGGTTTCTTGAGCCAAATGGGACTCAACCTCGAAGGAGAGATCGGGAGCATCGGATTGGATTGGGACCTCTAGATTTTTCATCTTCTTAAAGGGTCTCCATACGTTGGGCTTGGGGGGGATGATGAGCCTCTTGGAATTTTCGGGGTCAGTTAGGGTTTTGGAGGGGTCGAATTCGGAGATGAATTGTTTGGCAGGAATGGATGATGATGAGTCTGGGTCTTCGGATTTGAAGGTACCCGAGGGTTTGAGGTTCAATTGTTGTTTCGAATATGGTTTTGTAGAGAAAGAAAAGGAGAGTTTCATGGTGGTGAGAGAGAGAGAGAGAGTTTCATGTGTATGATGGCGGGTGGTGGTGGTGCGAGAGAAGGTTTTTTTTTTGTTTTTTTTTAAATCTAAGATGAGAACAGAAGAACACCATTTTGGTGTTCTCATGTTTTCAGCATTGTGCAAAGAAAATGTTTTCATTTTGAGAACAAAATGAATAATGATTTGGCCTCCCAAACAGGTTTTGTTCTTTGAACAGTGCCAAAATAACAAAAACAAAAACAAAAACATGTTATCCAAACGGATCTTAATGTTCTTGATTTTTTTAGTGAGGGTATAACCATCATTTTGCATATGTTTTCACAAATGCTTAGAAGTTTTAGTCCTTTCACATGTCAAAAAGAGTTGCTTTATCATTAATTGCATTTGACTTTGCTGGAAGTTAGTTAGAATGGGGTATTTTAGTCATTTCACATATAAAAAAAATGACAAGCGTTAACTGCATTTGACTTTCTTAGAAGTTAGTCGGAGGGGGGAAGGGGAATTTGTTAATACATGAAATAAATGAGAGAAAACTATAAATATTTAAAATAGAGGAGAAATGGATGTAATTTGCACATTCACAAAGAGAATAAACTATAATTTATTCTAAAAAAGAAAAACTCTCAAGTTTAATATCATATTTGTCTCATATTAGTTGTCCACTATTGTAATTTTACTTGTTCCAAAATACTTGTCCAGTTCAAATTCTAATATAATTTAACATCCCGCTTTCCCCAATTACCATTCTTCCACTAACTTTAAATAAATACTAGACTCCACCATAATACTATATCATTAAGGGCAAAATTGAAAATTGTACACTAGTCAACCTAAATTAATAAAATATTAAAAAATTCAAATTGGATAACTATCGGGGTGACGGAGGATATGTTTTTACTACAAAAGTGGGGGATTTAGGAAAACTCAAAAGTATTTAAACATTGAACTGCAATTTATTCTTAACAAGAACTATTATAATTGGTACGGTTTCGCAACTCGCAACTCGCAAGTCGTAGTCTTGTTACTCTTGTAGCGAGCTAAATGGTCACAAAGCACTGCACCTTACCGGTCTCCACAGCAAATAATGTAACATAATTGTGTTAAACCACTAATATTATTTTGTCCTCATCTTAGTCCTCTTATTATTCATATTCTAATTAATTTTTATATGTTTTTAAAAAATTTCTAGTAATAAATTTTATTGTTTTGTCATAATTCTAAACAAATCTTTTATTTATTATTATCTATTCTCTCTCACAAGCATAAGCTTGTTATCTCACTCGATATTAAAAGTTTTTTTTTTATTATTATTATTTTCTTATTTTTTTGTATTTTACGGCATATTAGGATCCAATTTGCACAAAATGGAGCATGTAGGGATATTCAACAACGCATATTAGTCAAATATAGCTACAAATTATTTTTTCTTACATATTTTAATCAAATCAAATCAAGTCAAATTCAATTCATTAACATATCTATTTATTAAAATTTTAAAACAGCTCAATTAAACTATGTGAAGTCTTAACCCTTTTTATGCGACAATATTGAAAAAAAATTCCAATGATAATAATAATAATAATAATAATAATAATAATAATAATAATAATAATAATATCTTCATTATTTTTATTTAAATAAAGAAAATTCTATTTAAAGCTTTGTTTTCTTATCACTTTTCAAAAAATATATATATTTTTATATTCATTTTTAATCAAAACTCTAAATTTGTCATAGTAACATTAACAATGAACAGTATAGTAATAATTTTTTGTAATTATTTTATATTTAAGAAAATTGAATACCGTTTGAAAATTTATTTAATTGTCATTTTTTTTTGAAAAATTTCTATACAAATTCCTAAATTTTAAATATCACCTATACCTCCTAGGATTTACTCATATCTCACCCACATTTTTTTTATTGGGTAATTTGCATTGACACCCTCTGAACTTTAGGTCAATTGCACCTAGAAAGCGGTGAACGCTTTTTCGATCAATCACCCCCTAAACTTTCAGTTTTCTTGCATTGACACCTAATTGGGTGATGAAATTACTCTTATACCTTTTTTTATTTTCTTTACAACTTTAAACATTTTATGGGACGAAATTGCCTCCACCCTCAAAAAAAAAAAATATATATATATATATATATAATTCGAAAAATGTATATAAAATTCAAAAAATATATATATAAAATTTGAAACAAAATATATAAAATTCAAAACAATATATTAAAGGGTTAACTTCAAGAAACCCCCTATGCTATTGAATTTAATCAATTAACCCCTATTGTGTCCACTTTGCCCCCTATACTATCCAATTTCATCACTATGCCCCCTCTTCCGCACATTTAGAGTCAAAATGTCTAAACTACCCTCCATCAATAGTATCAGGGGGTTTAGTGAAATCAATCATTAAAAAAATTATTTTTCGAAAATAAATTATATTTTTCGTAAAATCTATAAATTTCAAAATATATATATATATATATATTTCGGAAAATATCATTTTTACAAAAAATAATTTTTTTGCGAAAAATATATATTATGTTCCAAAATATGATTTTTTTACGAAAAATATTTTTTTGTGAAAAATATATATTATGTTCCAAAATATGATTTTTTGTTTCCGAAAAAATATATATTATGTTCAAAAATATGAATTTTTTGCGAAAAATATTTTTTTTGCGAAAATTATATATTATGTTCCAAAATATGATTTTTTTTCAAAAAATAATTTTTTTGTGACGAAAAAGTATATATTATGTTCCAAAATATGATTTTTTTCTGAAAAATATTTTTTTGCGGAAAAGTATTTATTATGTTCCAAAATATGTTTTTTTTGCGAAAAATATATATTATATTCCAAAATATGATCTTTTCCGGAAAAAAAAAATTTTGCGAAAAATATATATTATGTTCCAAAATATGATCTTTTCTGAAAAAAAAAATTTTGAGAAAAATATATACTATTATGTTCCAAAATATGATTTTTTCCGAAAAATATGTTTTTTGCATAAAATATATATTTTTTCCGAAATAATTCATATTTTGAAAAATAATATACTCCCTGCGAAAAATAATTTTTTTGAAAAATATATATATATATTTTTGAATTTATAATTTTTGAGAAAAATATAATTGATTTTCGAAAAATAGTTTTTTTAAATGGTTGATTTCACTAAACCCCCTTATACTATTAAGGGTAGTTTAGGCATTTTGACTTAAAATGTGAGGTGAGGGGACATAATAATGAAATTGAATAATATAGGGGGGCAAAGTGGACACAGTGGGGGTTACTTGATTAAACTGGATAGTATAGGAGGATTTCTTGAAATTAACCCTATATTAAATTTTGAAAAAATATATAAAATTTGAATTTTTTTATATAAATTTCGAAATATATATATAATTTGAAACAAATATATAAAATTAAAAAAAATACATAAAATTTGAAAACAATATAAATTTCAAAAAATATATAAAATTAAAAAATATATATATATAAATTTCAGAAAAAAATTTACAACTTTGAAAAAAATATATTTTGAAAAAATATCTCTCTTTCAAAAAACAAAATCTGAAAAAATATATAAATTTATAATATATATATATATATTGGTAAAATATCATATATTTTCTAATGAAGTTAATCAAACAATTTACCATCCATATCAATTAGTTGTCTCCTTTTATTTATATTTTTCCCCAAAATTTATATGATATTTTCAAATTTTATAAATTGTTTTTGATATTTATATATTTGTTTTTGAATTATATATATATATATATTTTGAATTTTATATATTATTTTTGAATTTTTTAAATTATTTTCAAAAAATATATATTGTTTTCGAATTTTATATATATATTTTCTGAATTTTAATATATCATTTTCAAATTATATATATATATTTCAAATTTTATATATTTGTTTTGAATTTTATATTCATTTTTTAAATTTAATATTTTATTTTCGAATTATATATATATATATATATATATATATATATTATTTAAGGGTGGGGGGCAATGTGATTGAAGTTAAAAAGTATAGGGGGCAATTCGAACATAGGAGGGGTTGATTAAATTGAAATGCATCGGGGGCAATCCGGACATAATAGAGATTAGTTGATTAAATTCATTATGTCTGGATTGCCCCTATGCTTTTCAATTTAATCAACTAACCCCTCATATGTCTGGATTGCCCCCTATACTTTTTAAAATTTGAAACAAATATATAAATATTATTTTTTTATATAAATTTAGAAAATATCATATAAAATTTGAAAACATCATATAAATTTTGGAAAAAAATATTTATATTTTGGAAAAATATAAATAAAAGAAGACAACTAATTGATGTTGGTGGTAAATAGTTTGATTAACTTCATTAGAAAAGATATGACATTTTACCAATATATATATATATTTTCTAAATTTATATATTTTTTCAGATTTTGTTTTTCGAAAGAGAGATATATTTTTTTGAAATATTTTTTTTTTCTAACTTGTAAATTTTTTTCTGAAATTTATATATATATTTCAAATTTTATATATTTTTTGAAATTTATATTGTTTTCGAATTTTATATATTTGTTTCAAATTTTAAATATATATTTCGAAATTTATAAAAAAATCAAAATTTATAATATTTTTTGAAATTTTATATATTTTTTCAAATTTTAATATATTGTTTTGAATTTTATATGTTTTTTTGAATTATATATATATTTTTTGAATTTTATATACAATTTTTGAATTATATATATATATATATTTGAGGTTGGGGCCAATTTCATCCCATAAAATGTATAAAGTTGTAAAGAAAATAAAAAAAAGGGTACAAGAGTAATTTCATCACGCAAAGGGGGTGTCAATACAAGGAAATTGAAAGTTCAGGGGGGGACTAATCGAAAAAACGTTGACTGATTTTTAGGTACAATTGACCTAAAATCCAGGGGGTGTGAGTATAAATTACCCTTTTTTCTTCGTATTCTCACCTAGACTCTTTTTATTTTCTTTCATATTCTTACCTATAACCATGGTTCGCAAAAACGATTTTGGCTGGTGTATCGGTTGCGATATTGGTGTAACGGAATCGAGTCAGAATTGGAGTTACATAATGGTTTCGGCTATCGTAATCGTGAATTTTTGAAAAACTTGCACATGGTGGCTAAAATGTACCTATATGATACTTTTGACAACATAACCAAAGTTCGATGATATTTAGTACACGAAATAATTTATTAATGAATTTAAATGTGTCGTTGATCTTCTTATAAGACTATTCCATATTATTAAATTTAAACAAATAAATATTCAAATCATAAAAAATGTACTTTACTTCCAAATTAATACAAAACAATTAGAATAAGTACATGATTCACCACCAAATAAATTCCGCGGTGGATCTTCGGATTCATGAGATGATTGTCAATTCTGAGTTGTATATATATATATTTTTGCTTTTACTTTTATCTTTAAAGCACTTCAATGCAGAACATTTATAATTTTTTGAAAGAAATTCCAAAAAAGATTTTATATATTTTTTATTTTAGATGTGAATTATATTAAATTCAAGAGTATTTGATTATTGATGTATTTAATTAGAAAATTACAAGTTGATTTTTTTTTTTTTCAAAATCCGATACCAAAAGTTTAGAACCGGTGTTACGACCTCGGAACCGGCCGTTTTGGTGAGTATCAACTAGTACGAATGTGCAAACCGGAACCAACCCATATATCGATCGAAACCGATTTCGGAAGGTCAAGAAACCATTACGAACCAGTCGGTTCCGGTTCGCAACCTTTTTTGCATACTATGCCTACAACCCGTGAAGTTTGGCTTGTTCTATTTATTAGACTCTCTCTATTAGGGGGTGTTTGGTAGAAGGAGTTGGAGTAAAATATATGGGTTTGAGATGAAATTTGTGACCCAACCCATGTTTGGTAGAAGGGGTTGAGATTGAATAGTGTTGCACCATTGTCCATTGGTATCAAATTCATTATTTTTCACACCATTGAGATAGATGGTTTGAATGGACTTGGTTTGGTTTTCTCAGACCAAAACTATTCTTTAACCCAAATCAATTTAATTTGGTGTACTATTGTTTAACCCAAACCAATTCATTTATAATATTATATATATATAAATTCAAAAAATAAAATATTTATGAAAAAATAAATATTTCAAAAAAATCAAACGAAAAAAAAATATTTCATAAAAAATAAAATATTTCGGGAAAACAAATAGTTCTAGAAAAAATAAAATATAATAAAAATATATTTATTATTTTTTAAAAAATATAGAAATTATATGTATTTTTACTGAATTTTTTAATTTTTTCAAAATATTTTATTTTTTTGAAATATCTTATATAAAATATTTTATTTATAAATATTTTGAAAAAATAAAATATTTATGAAAAATGAAATATTTCAAAAAAATTAAATATTTATATATTTTATTTTTTAAAACATATATATTTACAAAATATTATTATAAATAAATAAAATATCAAACTAGTTATGAAATATGATTCGTTTCAGAATTTGGTTATATTTACCCTTCAGTACTATACCATCAAAGTCCATGGAGTACCACCACTACTACTACTCTCAAACCCCATTAACAGAACTAGCAGTCAGATTCCGATCACCATCACCGCTGACCAAACACCCACTTTCCACCACCACCGCCGCCTCCGCCTCCGCCTCCGCCGTTGCCGGAAAATCCTAAACAAACCACCAGTCTCTCTCTCATGGGGGAGCAAATTCAGACCCAACACCAACCCCAACCCTCCCAACCTCTCGAAGAACCACCCAATTCTCACCACCAAGAACCACCACCTCCATCCCCACCTACCTCCGCCGATTTCCCCCAAACCCCCTCAACCTCCTCCAAAATCCCAATCCGCCCCCAAAAAATCCGAAAACTCTCCTCCACCTCCTCCCTCTCCGCCTCTGCCTCCGCCACCACCGCGGACGAATCCCCGGTCGAATCCATCGATGGCGAGCCCTCCACCGCCGCCGCCGCCGCGGTGGCCAAGACCAGGAGGAGAAACTCCTCGAGATCAGCTAGGGTTTTGCCGAGCGTAATCAAACCCTTATCCTCCGACGGCGAGATCGATCGCGCCATTCGCCACCTACACGCCGCCGATCCCCTTCTCGCGAGCCTCATCGACTCTCACCCTCCTCCGATCTTCGAAACCCACCACCCACCCTTCCTAGCCCTAACCAGAAGCATCCTCTACCAACAACTGGCCAACAAGGCCGGGACGGCCATCTACGCGCGCTTCCTCGAGCTCTGCGGTGGCGAGGACGGCGTCCGGCCCGAGGTGGTGCTCGCCCTCTCTACGCAGCAGCTCCGGCAAATCGGAATCTCGGGTCGAAAAGCTATATACCTATATGACCTAGCAAACAAGTACATTAGTGGGATTCTATCGGACAATGCAATTGTGGGTATGGATGATAAGTCATTGTTCACAATGCTGACAATGGTGAAGGGAATTGGGGCGTGGTCAGTTCATATGTTTATGATTTTTTCGCTGCACCGGCCTGACGTGTTGCCGGTGGGGGATATGGGTGTGAGGAAAGGTGTGCAGCTGCTTTACGCGTTGGAGGAGCTGCCACGGCCGTCGCAGATGGAAGAAATATGTGAGAAGTGGAGGCCATATCGGTCGGTTGGGACGTGGTATATGTGGAGGTTTGTGGAAGGGAAGGGGGCTCAACCGGGTGGGGAAGTGAATGGTGGTATGGATGGCATTGTCCCATTGCAGCAAGTTCAGCAACAAATGGTGGAGCAGCAGCAACAGCATCAGTTACAGCTTTTGGAGCCTATTAGTAGCATTGCAAATTTTGGGTATTTGCCTTTTTGCTCTGAATTTTAAACTAGTACTAAAATTTGTTGTTTGTTTGAGACATTTGTTTCTTTCACAACATTTTTGCTGGTCTTGTGAAGTTGTTTGTCATACCTAATTTATATTTGGATGATACTTTGATCAAATACAAGCTAGAGGAATGTCAGTTACTGTTGTTACTTTTACAATTAAACATCTCATGTAAATTATGTTAGGGTATGATTGGCACACAAAATAGAAATTGAAGTTCAGAGTTGCAGTTCAGTGCTATTGGTATGGAAGAGGATTTGAGCTAGAATTATGATTTTATTGGTCGGATGATGATAGTGATGATGTTTGAATGATTAGGATTCCTATCTGGCCATGAAGTATAAATGCACAGGACAATGAATAAAAAAAGATTAGGATGCAGAGGAAGTGATATGATTGTATGAGAAAGCCTTGAAGTCTGAGTGGCAAAGAATTTTGGTACTAAATTTTGAAAATATCTGCATTAAGTTCATACTTCATGCAAGAAAACTATATTAAAAGATAAGATGGAAAACCCCTCTGCCAAAAACTTCAGTAATCCCTCAAAACAATGTAAATTTTTTAATGTACTTGACATTATTAGGATTAGTTCATGCCATTAGTTAAACCCGAAGAGGAATAATACCCAAACAGGTCCTACTTATTCACAACGAGAAGTTAAACAGGAGAAATCCACAAAAACAGCAAAAATGAAAGTTTGAAAGACCTGACGAAGAAATTGATGAATGAGCAAAACCCAAGAGACTTTGATATTTTAGACACGAAAGATGGAGGTGTCCGATCCCTCGATAATCTAGCTGGCGTTTCTCCATTTGTGATGGAAAGTGGAAATAGGGAGGAGTGAGTTGGATCTAACTGCTGGTAGAGAAGTTTGCTGCAAATTGAACTGTTAGTTATGAGTCATGTTGGAATATCCTTCTCAACTTATTGGTGTAGTGTGTCGAAGTTACTAAGCTATTTGGGTATAACTGTAAAGCAAATGTCGACAACAATTCGTGAAGGATTCAGTGCTGGTGAAAATCTGCTTTCTCAATCATATATCTAGGGCACGTGTAAATGGCCTTAGAAAGACCTTCGATAACGTAGTTTAGATCTTGGGGAGGCTTGAACTGTTTGTTTAAACTTGCTTTTGTGAAATGGGCTCTCCAAAGTATTGATTATTAACAGGTTATAGAAGTATGTTTTTGGTGGAAAACATACCCATTGATTGGTAGGTCAATCAATCGAAGGGCTCTCCATGGGGTCGTGGATCGAACTAAGTATTTCAGAAAAGTAATGGTTCCAATAAGCCCTGACTAATGCCTGGATTGATCGAAAACTTTTTCCAGTAGGTTTCAGTCTTTCAAACCATAGGCAAGTTGATTTTTGGAATATCTCAGCTTGGGAACAGACTTCTTCAATGATCCAACTTATCTAATCGTATAAGTTGGCTATATTTGCTACAAATACGGGTTTATTATCAGTCAAGGCTATGGTTACAATCCTTTAACCATCTAGAGAGAGAGAGTCCTTGAAGGTAAGATAATTTTTTGTTTACTCAATCAGGGTTTCCTTTTGTCTTCATTATGTGGCTGAGTGTGCAACAAGGAGAAGTGCATCAGATAATATAGACTAGTCAACTCAAATAGCTAAAGAATTGAGCAGAAAATTTTAAAAAGCTATAAAGAAGCACATTTTGTCAAGCAAAATCAATGAGATGGATAAAGGGCCGGGAGATGCTGAGTGTGAGTTTGCTACGTTCTGTGTCAAGAGGTACCTTGGGGTTTCGGATTGTGGGAAGTGCCAACCTTTGTCCATGGCTGGGCTAGGTTCCATTACTTTATCCTATTTAGGTTTTTCCAACCACAGTTTTTTGTGTTCCTTCCTAATTTTCTGACAACAATATTGGAGTGGCGATGGTGCTTGCTTCTAGGTTAAAAATGCCGAGTCCTTTAAATCTAACCACGTTCAAGTGCAACTCGCTACTCAAGATTGTCATTTACCAAAATAGATTTAAAGTATTTTAAGAAACATAATTCAATCAAAGCACATCTTGTCGTTGGTTGTTGCAAATGATAATCGCATAAGTCCCGTTTGCATATCATCTTGATCCTCTCTATCCACCTACTGTCATTGGTTATCTGAGCAACGTTGGTCCCTTGTTCTCCAGACCCTTTTAGGTTGCCATACTTACTTTGGGTTGGACAAACCTCTTAATTGACCACTTGATTGGGATTTACTTTGAATGTTTATAAAAGATTTCTTTTATGGAACATATCTGGTGAGAATTGATAATCTCTATGTTGCTTGTCTCTTTGAGAGGATGCAATGTATCCATTTTTTTGTGGTTTTTTGGTGATGCATAGACCGATGTTGGAACTTTCCTGGTTGATGTATTGTTTAATGAACGGAGGCAACATACTGTGCATATGGTGTTTTAATTTTTTGTATTTCGTGGGATAGAATGACAAGAAGTCATGACAGAAGGAGATTGTTTTTCTCTAGTCGCATTGTCAAATTTCTTCGCTGTTATGTTGAGTTTCAGTATATGCAGCCTTAGCTCTCTCTCTCTCTCTCTCTCTCTCTATAAGGAACGTAACAGTAACAACAACCATGGCTAGAAGATAAACCTTCAAACAGCAGGCTTGAACTCCACCTTCCATTAACATCGGACTTGCTAATTATTGAGGTGATAGAGAGGCTTGAAGCACAATTAGTTGTAATTATAAGACCTGAAATTGAAAGTGTATAGTATATTAGATGGCAATGAGGATGACTTAGTGGATGAACTTTAGCTAGACTTAACCACATTGGGTGTCTCTTGGACTTGTTACTGGCCTTTTTAATGTTCCATATCTTGGGGTTGGGCCAGCTCTGTCCTTCCTTTTTTAATAAAATTCTTATTAATCAGTATATAGTTAATGAAAGCAACAATGTAAGTATTGTTCTCTTGCAAGTTGCAAGCCTGGGACAAATTACTTGCTGCATGCACCATTTTTACGTAGCATGGTAATTTTAGTCTTAAGAACTCTTTTTTTAGGAAAAAATATAGATTGGAGGGTGAAATAGGACGATGAGTAGTATTTTATTGTAGCTAAGCTCTGATGTCATGGAAAGCCAAGTGGTGCACATTTTCCGCCTTGTGCCCATACTTTTGGGGCTTGCGGGTGGTAGGCCTTGGTGGTTCTCTAATATACTATTAAGACTCTCTACATTACTTTGTTGGGATTCGCTAAATTCAGGTGTTTTGCTCCCAAACTCTTTCATGGGATAGCCAGATTGCGTTCACATCTTTCACCAATACCTTATCCAATTGTGGCACTTATGCTTTCAAGAATGCCAAAAGTTAGGTTCATTGTTCGATGGCTCTCTCATGCCTCACTTAACAAGGGCCACCACTGGGTAATGACCTCTCCATAAACTCAAGTTCCTTTCTAATTAGGCACTTTGGAGAAACAGTGTCCAAATATCCGGGATAAAAAAATTTCAAGCTGAGTTGAGTTAAGAGTGATAGTTGTGGATTTGCTTTTATTTTTTGTTTTTTTATTATGCATGAACTACATTTGGTTTACGGGGCAAAACATGGAAGAAGTGCCTTGCCTATAATATTTCTATTACCTTATATTTGTAAATGTGAGATTCATTCCTACTATTCTTCTTTTGCCTTTTGTGTTCACAATTAGATGGACCATTGATACACTAAGTTTGCAGATATTTAGTGGCTCAACTCTATATATTCAAAGCTAGTCAGTGCCGCCTTATCATACAATTGCATCGGAAACTATAAACTAGTTACACGTCTTGGCAGCCTCGGTTGCTGCTCGAGCAGGGCACTCTCTTGTTTGTTTTATATTTAAGCATATTCGGTGGATTTTGGTTTTCTGTAATGATATATTAATAACTCATGTCATTGATTAGATCTGCCTTTTTTTTTTTTTACCACAATTGTTCTTCACATTCTTTTGATTTCTATATCTCTATCTTCTTTTAATTGTTTTACAAGTAAGAGAAGCTGATATATTACCGCTCTTGTTACAATTCATTTCAGGCCTTGCCTTTGGGGATAATGATGGGGACAGAAGGATTGCCATCTTCATCTTTACCGCATTCTTACCATGTTCCTGGTTTTCAATGTATCGGCGTAGGCAGATGATTGACATTCGAACATGATGCCGTGGATTCTTGAAGATTTTGGCATAAAAAACTTAGACATTGAAATCTGTCCTGTAGTATAATCTGCTTTCAAATTTTTGAATAACAGGAACTATTTTGGGATAGAGAAGGGGAAAAGAGAGGAGTGGGAAAACAAGTGGCTGTGAAAGAATTCCATTGAGAGCTCCTTTAAGCATTTGTTAGAGTTCTCTTTGATATACATTGCTTCTTAATTTCCAATTTTTGTTTTTTTTTTTTTTTTTTTTTTGGGCCCTAGACTAAATTTTGTATGTGAAAACTTCTGATATCTAAAATTAAGGGTTTAGTGGCTTTTGTATATGATCTTGGTACTTGTTCCTTGGATTTCGGATGCTCGAATCTGTTTCAATTCAGAGATTTAGAAAAAAGAGATCTGATCTTAGGTTATGTTTGAAAGCACCGATTTGACGATTTGAAGTTGGGATCGGAGAAAATTTAGTACAAAAGTTTGAACTAAATTTCATATAACAAGTACTGCATCTAAAATGGTACAAAATGGATGCAACTCTTGGGTTACTTGTGGCCTTGGTTTAGGTAATCAACAAATTTAAGCTGTGACTGAGACCGTGTATATAAAATTGCATTACATTTTATAACATCTAGCAAACAAATCAACTAAAATATGAATCTGTTACAAGCATATATATACACATATACATATACCCTTGAACTGTCCTAAAATGCCATCACATTGGCACTGCAGTCCCTTATTACTTACTAGAAAAAAAGGCCTTCAAAAATCACAAGTCTCAATTCAACCTAAACTTGTGTCATAGTAAACTTATTATATGACATACTAAAAACTATATATATCACTCAGTTTTGATTGTTGTTTATCTCCTTGGCTCTTTCAGTCATGACATCCCTGAATGAGACATAGCCTCCACCAGCCTTGGCTTTGGCTTCTTCATACATATGCTTCAGTTTTTCTTCCCCTTCGTAGGGCACTGCTGCCGAGAGGGAGTCTCGATAGTCGGTGAGCTTCTCGTTGGCCATTTTCCGGGCCTGACTCGCCTTGTCGGCAGCAGAGTTGTAGGCATCGGCCGCTTTGTCTTTCCCCTGCGAATATGTGTCTTGCATTGTCTCCTTGGCATCGCCAGCCTTGTCGGAAACCGAGTCCATGGTGTTGTATGCCTTGCCGGCAGCAGAGTTGTAGGCATCGCCCGCCTTGTCTTTCCCCTGTGAATATGTGTCTTGCATTGTCTCCTTGGCATCGCCAGCCTTGTCCGAAACCGAGCCCATGGTGTTGTGTGCCTTGTCATTCACGTACTGCTTCGCGTCGTCAGTCCAGTCTGATGCTGCATTCACCTTGTCTGAGGCGTAATTTGACGGGTCTGCGAAAAAATTGAAAATGAAATTTTAGAAAATGGAGTAGTTCACATGGAAGAATACCATCATGAGAAACCCAAACGCGTTGGCATTTGGGGAGTCGGTGTCTCAAGATGCATCATGTCTCAATGTTTCAAGAATATTAATATAAGAAATCTAAACGCGTTGGCTTTTGGAGCCACGACTGTAGATATAATCCGAGCTTTATTCCATCCGTGTCGGGGTTGCTTTGCAAGGTTCTGTGGGTTAGTTAGGGCAAAATTCCCGGACACATGGGTTATGAAAAAAGAAAGAGAGAAAAAACTCACCGGATGCTTTAGCATTCATGGTCTCTTTAGCTTTTGATGCAGCATTGCCTGCTTTATCTTTAGAGTTCTCAACTGCAAGTTGTGCATTGTTTCCTCCAAACCTAAGTGGGACATCACAATGTAAATTAATGATCATTGATTTTTTTTTTTTTTTTATATATTTGAAAACATTTTATTTCCTATTAATAAATGGTCATTTTCACATCCAAACAACAATATTTCATTGTTACTAATTCGAAAATTAGGTTCAATACTAATGCAAAAGAGATTCAAATTTCACCACTCACTTTGACTGCCGTCTCTAATGATTTTACAGGTTATTTTTATATTTGTGTGCCTTAGGTTTCGATTTTCAGTGATGTAAATAATTCGTTGGGGTTAATATGACTAAATGTAGTTTGAGTCTTTAACAAATCATATAAGAGAGTACTTTGCACAAGTCCCCTTTAAATATCGAAGGAAAAAAAAATGCTTCCTAAATTGAGGAAATCATTGTTTCTACATCTAGGTTATTACCTTGAGGTCTTATGTTCAAATCTTAATTGATGGGGATTACGTTTTTCCCACTTGTCCAAAGAAACCCTAAGTAGAATAGTTTCATATTATTACCCGGAAAAAAAAAAAAAAAAAAGGAACAAGATGAAGAAGAAACAAAAGCAATTCTTGATGCGCCAAAATTTTGCTAAAATTTTAGTGAAGTACATGAATTTTCATGTCAATATCATATACATATTGCCTCCATCAAATTTTTTTCCCTCTTTTCTTATATGTTAACTTGATAATAATCGAAACGAAAACATTGATCTAAATAAGTCATTAAAATAAAGGTATGAACAATTTTCAAGTATAATATCAACAACATTAAAGTTTTTTTTGTCTATCATTCGTGTATGTATATACACATTAATTCGTGTATGTATATATAAAGGCTTACTCGTTAAACTTTCCCTTCGCCCATTCAGTCCAAGATTCCTCACCCAAACACAACCTCATCTCCACTGAAATCACAGCCAAACTTACCAACAACACGCTCATTCTCTTCGCCATCTTTCTATACACCGTCTCTCACGATAAAAAAAATAAAAAATACTATGGTAAATGTGTATTTCACAAAAATGAAAACAAAGATCAAATTTCAAAGAACTAAAATAAATTTCTGAATGAGTGAATTGGGAAAATAGAGAAAAATAGTGGAAGATATATAGATGAAACGATTGGTCAATATTTACTTACTTAAAAAAAAAAAATTGACGGTTGGTTAATGAATGGTTTACCATTGGGTGACGTGGCAGTGCTAGTGGGACTGGTTTGATTTACTGTGCCACGTGGACATGGATTTAACCTTAGCTTTGCTCCTCACCAATAGGGAGCATACTGGGCCATGGTCAAATGAGTCCAGTGGTTGGTCAACTACGGCCTGGTTTCATGGAGGTCAACGCACCCGGTTCTCTAACAATAGTCAAACTGACCAATCTATTAAAGAGTTTGAACTATTGATTTTCAAGATATTTTTTGGGTTTTATTAATTCATATCAAATAAACAATTTCAAAATTATTTTTATGATGTTTGTTCATTAAATAAAGGGTAATTTACACAAAATTCCCTATAATTTCAGGATTTAATCACAAAATTTTATGAGGTTCACCAAATTCCTTGAGATTTCAGATTTGAATCAAATACCCCCCTCTTCCCAAAAACAGTCAATTTTTACGTCAAAATGACTTCAATGCCCATGAAATAAAATTATCTTTTATGAATAATTTGCACCAAAACCTCCTCAATTTCAAATGGGTAGTTGGAAAGATTTTTTTATTTATTGTATTATTTATGAAAGATATATAATATTTTATTTTATTATTTATTGTATTTATTATTAGCATTATGAAAAACAAATTAGGGACTTTTTGAATCTGATGGATTATTTGATTAAAATTAAAAATTCAGAAACTTTTGGTATAAATTATTCATAAAGGATAATTTTATGTAATGAACATGTAAGTCAGTTTGATATAAAATTTTGCAGCTTTTGGGAGGTGGGCAGTGATTTTGTGACTAGTCAGTTTGCATGAATTTGAGTAGCATGATTATTGTGTGAGTTGTGTTATTTTGCGTGTCATGTTAGTATTTAAGTGTAGATAAGAGTGATGATTAGTATTTAAGTGTAGATAAGAGTGATGATTAATAATCTCGAGTTATTATTTTTTATACTAACATGTTTCTATTATTTATAAGAAAATATAGATGAGGATGTGATATGAGTGTGAAAAATATTACATGTAAAAGGGGTTTTGACATATGGGAGTAAACTAAGAAATGTCATTGTTGTGTATGTACCCATCCATCTCGACTTCAATGATCTTTCTAATATTAGAACTTTTTACACCTTCTCTAAAAGTATTCTCAATTTCTGAATTTAAAAGTGACAACTTTGATTTTAGAGATCGATGACCTAACATGCAACTTCATTACTCAACCAATACACTATCAAAACAAATATTTTTTTTATCTGAAATTTAATTTAAGGGTAGTGATTTCTATTTTATTTCATTTTTTTTTTAATTTCCTATCTGAGAGATTATTATCACTAATTCCAAAATAATCACCTAATTAGACATCTCCTACTCCCTTTTAGAGAAAACTAGTGGATGACCAATTAAAGACCATCAAACTAACAACGAAGTAGTTTCCAGGAAAGTGTGGCGAGACACTAGGTCTGCTTAATGCCGCGTCAAACACACTCCTATACAGAACTGTCCGACCGTTTATCAATTTGATAGTGACTCACTGGAGTTACCAAAAGTTTAACAATATCCGAGAGGATTCTATGAGGTATATGAAAACCTATTGACCAACTTTTACTTGATTTTAAATTAAACTAAATTTAGACAAAGGAATACGAATGCAAGGAGATTTTTAACCTAATGGGCAAGGAATTGGTGATGAAATCCAATCCTTATCTTGTTAGAGGGTTAACGCCCTTACTAAAGGATTTATGCAAAATGCTAAATTAAAAATGCACATACAATCAAGTCAACAAAAATAAAAATAGAATGAGTGAGTGTGTGAACTTTCTTTTTATTTTTTATTTTTTATAAATAAATAAAGAAAGAAATAAACGAAATAAAATAAATAAAATAAAATAAAATTGAAGAAAGTGTATACCTAAAGGTTATTTCTAGTATTATTCTATCTTAAAGGTAGCATGCAAAATTTTCACCTACAAAAACTATGTTCACCTAATCTAAAAGAAAAAAAAAATAATATTAATATTTACTAAAGAAAATGGTACTTGCCTGGATTCCGCAGAATGTTAGTGAAGATGCCACAAAGAAATCTCGATATAAGCTTATCCAAGGCGATCTTCAAAAAATATTACCTACAAAATTAAAGAATTATCAATTACTTAATTAAAGTAAAACAAATAGTAAAACAAAAAAATAAAAATAATAAACAAACACTCATTTATTTTTATTTTTTTACACTGGGATAGAATTTGGGTTTAATTTCAAATGGGCTAAGGGTGATAAAATGGGCTATAAAAAGGAGATAAAGGACTAACTTGGACTGGGCTGGAAATTGGGTCCCTAATGAGTTGCTGAGATTTAATGATGCAACTAAATACTAGTTGGGCCAAGTTCAGATTTGTAAAACAAATACTAGTGGGCCGTTTTTTTAACAAATGTAAAACAGAATTGGGCTACTAGAGTTCCATTCACTTCTCACAATTAATCAATGTCAAGAGTTCGATAGACTTCCAAAGCTATTTAGGCTATTGGAACTGAACTAAAGTGTACTTATCCGAGGTTTTTTTTTTTTTTTTTTAACAACTAGTAGAAGAATTAAATCAACTTAAATTTAATTAGTTTCTTATTGCGATTCCCCGACAACAGTACCAAAAACTTGATGTGTTTTAAAATATTACTAGCAAGCGCAGGAATCAATTGTAGTTTATGTTATGCAAGAACGATGTAGAACCCAAGGGAATGCTTTAAAGAAAACTTAATTAAACTCAAATTAATCTAAAACTAACCTAGTTTCTCAAAGTTTGTTTGTTGGAAGTGATTTTTATACTAAACATGCAATATCGAAATACAAATAATTAAAGCGAGAATAATCGGGAGAAAATACTAAGGTATCAGAATCCACCACCACTAATCCATAAAATTCTAATTATTCATTTATCAATTCTAATTTTAGAGTAGTAATTATAAATCAATCTTATTACTTTCTCAAGATTTAACAATAACGCACTAATAAAATATTTTTTCAAGAAATAGATTTTCCTTCGTTTTAAAGTGTAAAATTCTTAGCATCTTATGTATGCAATTTAATGGATCACATTGTAAAGGGGGTGATTCGCGAAAAGGTATATTCGCGGATTGGTTTATTTGGGAAACTGGCCCAATGATTGGTTTATTTGGGAAATTGACCCAAAGATTGGTTTATTTGGGAAATTGGCTCAAGGATTGGTTTATTTGGGAAACTGGCCCAAATAAAGATTATTTGGGAAAATGGCCCAAATAAGGTTTGTACGTGAGATTTATCATTATACAGAGGGAGGTATGAGGGACTGATGTAGGTATAACTAACATCTAAACTCATAACCCTATATGTTGCTCGCGTAGGGAGTACTATTCGGAAATCTAGGGAAATGCTTGGGATATGTAAATAGTGGGTCACAACCCTATTTACACCATTCAAAGCAAAAATACCTTAGAGAGGGCGGTAGTACTCAGGATCATGAAAAAGGTATGCATGCAAAAAGGTCATGACCTAAGAAAGCTATAGCATCATGGTTCCTTGGCTAAGGAAAAATCAGATTCGCGAAGAAACAACGCGGATCACAGGTCAAGAAGTGCAGTATGATCCGCGTAAGAGATCACGCAAGTCGGTATCGCGTAATCGAGTTCGCGAGATGATACTGTACAGTATATTTATGGCGCGGATTGGCATGTTATGGTCCATGTCACGAGGTAATGCTGACGTGGCGAAGACGATTTGAGAAGACCTACTGGACGCTTACGTCTACAAATAGAGAAGCTAGAGCTCACTGGAAGGGGACTTTTTTCGGAGACTAAATGAGAGAAATTTCTAGAGAGAGAAAGTATTTTGCATCATTTGTAGCTGGTGTTTTCTTTTTCATTTTTCCTCATTTTCCATTTTTTTATGTAAAGCATAAAAAATAATAAAGGTACAAGCATCATTATTTTCCTGACGATCTTGTGTGGAAACTATCTCTAACTCTCATTTAAATCGAACCCCTACATTAAAGGCGACTCCGCTGGGTAGGAGATGTCTTCCGCACAAGTTGAGCCTCATCAAACTCGTTAGAGAGGTCGTCCACCGACTCGGCACACCGAGCAAGTTGAAGAAGAAACAGCAACACAGATTGAAGGAGCTGAACCAGTCCCACTAGCACGGAAACAACGTCATCGCGCAAACGCTGGTATAGCTTGGGCAGAGACTCCTCCGATGGCGAAGTCAACATAGAATTCACCAGAATTGCCACAAGTTCTGCTGCAAACTCTTTTTAGCATTCAAGAAATGCAAAGGGTCATACTTCACTTTATGGAGGCCTCGCGCGTTTCAGTACCAAATCTGGAATCACCACAGATGGATAATCAAACCTTGCCAGAAATATCAGCACAAGAGCTTTCTCGGGAGGCACCACGAGCGTGAATAGAGCCACTGGAGAAAAAATCATATATCATTAAAGAGCAGCTTCGGGTGATCTTAAATGAGAAATCTGAGATAGAAGAAGTGGAAGTTGCCCCACCGTACCATCCCAGTATTATGGATTTACCTTATCCTGAAGACTATGGAATGCCAAGCTTCCATCAATTCGATGGCAAAAAAGGAAATGTAAGAGAACACATATCTAGGTTCGCGGATGCTCTAGGACCACACAAAAATGATGAGTATTTGAAACTTTGAGAATTCTCTAAATCTCCAACAGGTACTGCATATACATGGTACACTGGTCTCGCTCCGGCTTCAGTATCCAGTTGGACATACATGGTGATCAAGTTCTACACTAAGTTCTTCCAGGCAGACGAAGAGGTCTCAATGATTTCACTTACGAGACAAAGACAACGTTTCGGAGAAAAGGTTGCAATTTATGTCAGGAGATTTTGCGAGGCTGCTTTACAGTGCCATAGACCAATTTCCGAGCTTCAATTAATCAAAATTTGTATAGAAGGAATGCTGCAAGAATATAGAGTGCATTGGTCAATCATGAGTTCAGAACATTTTCTGCACTTGTTGATAACGCACGAAGATTGGGAGAAGTTTTGGCTCCTCCAACACGACCAAATATCAATGCTAGGCGAGTGACAATGGTAGCAGCAACACAAAATGAAAGGCCTAGGGAAGAGCGTGCTAGAAGATCTGAACCATCTCCTTTACCTTTCGGTGAAAAGAAAGCAGTTGCTTTGCTAAATCAGTGGATCGCAGATAATGTCATATTGCTACCTTCAGTGCAAAGGATGCCGACAAGAGAGGAAATGATGAAAAATCACTATTGCCCCTATCACAGGTCCGTTCGACACTCCTTGATTGGATGTTGGGCATTTCGTGGATTAGTACACAGAAAAATAACATCAGGTGATTTAGAAGTGACAAATAATGTAGTTCACGAACCCTTCCCTGCACATATGGTTGTAGTAGCCACTAGAGACAATACTGAAGATATGATAAATGTCGTCAAGTATGAATGCCCGCCAGCGTGCATAGCAAAAAAAGATGTTAATATATAATTTTTCTTTAACGAGCTCCCAATACAAGAGCATGTGAAGGAGTTCCTAAAAGAGAAAACAGTTGCCGCTCTTAACTATACTATCGTTATTCCACAGTATGAAAAAACCTCAAGCAAGATCACATTTTATGAAGCAGATAGACAAGTGACATTCTTCCTTAATCGACCTCTATATGTACCAGCTACTATGAATGGTCGAGAGATGAAACGAGTTTTTTTGGATGGAGGAACGCCGGTCAACTTAATCCCGCGACTTTGCAAATGATTAATTTTCCTGAAAACAAGATTGTAAGTCATACCATCGCGGTTACTGATTTCAACAAAAACCAACAGGCCACCATGGGTTTTGCTACATTGGATCTTAAAGTTGGGAAAATCAGGGGGCCCACCAAGTTTCATGTCATCAAAGGGGAACCCTCATATCAGTTGTTACTGGGAAGACCGTGGTTACATGCCTATGGTGTGGTACCATCATCCTACCATCAAGTAATGAAGGCTAATTGGGGAGAAAAAATAATAATTGTGAAAGCATCTAAGAGCCCTTTTTGCGCGTCTGAGGCCCATTTTGCAGATGCAGTCTATTTCTCAGAATATGGTGAGGAAGATGGACCCGGTGTCTTTGCCACACCAGTACCAAAATGGGAGGAACTAGAAGACGGAGGTTCGACTAAACGGAAGCTCAAAGAAGTGAGCTGGTCGCGAGTTAAAGTGCCCGACGGGCGAGTAGTGTACAAGTTGTGACGGGATTGGGGGTCGGAAGCCTGCGCAGTTGGCACTGACCCCTGGACAGATAAGGCAGGTGTACAAAGAAAACTGGGCACCGATCCTAAAACACTCAAAACGAATCCGCGACCGGAGCATGGTTTGTGTGAAGTAGACATAGGCGACGACACAACTCTGCAACCAACCTTCATAAGTAGTACTCTGCCCGACGAAACTAAGAATTCATTAGTAGAATTACTCAAGGAGTTTCGGGATGTCTTTGCTTGGGAATATAATCAAATATCGGGACTCAATATTGGATTAGTAAGCCACCACCTCCATGTGCATTCCGCATCGGAGCCGAAGAAACAAAATCAACGAATATTTCATCTGGATCTGGAGGTACAGATTAAGGCAGAAATGGAAAAGTTGCTGAAAACAGGGTTCATCAAGCTAACCCAATATCCGACATGGCTTGCAAATATTGTACATGTGAGAAAGAAGAATGGGAAAATCCGCGTATGTGTAGACTATCACGATCTCAACAAGGTCTGCCCAAAGGACGATTTCCCTCTACCCAACATTGACAACATGGTGGATGTAACTGCAGGACATGAAGTTTTCTAGCTAATGGATGGATTCAATGGGTATAACCAGATCAAAATGGCAAAGGAAGATGCCGAGAAAATTGTTTTTCGCACCCCAATGGGGAATTTCCATTATACAGTCATGCCATTTGGACTTAAAAATGCCGGGGCTACGTATTAACGCGCCATGACAGCTATATTTCATGACCTGATGCATAAAATGGTGGAAGACTATATGGATGATTTGGTGGTAAAATCCAGAGCCATACATGATCATGTGGGCGATTTGAGAAAGGTACTGCAACGATGTCGTGAGTATAATTTGAAGATGAATCCCCTGAAATGCGCTTTTGGAGTTCCAGAAGGAAAATTCTTAGGGTATGTTGTACATTGACAGAGGATTGATATGGATCCAATAAAAGTTAGGCCAGTATTGGAAATGGCTCCGCCCACAACTCGCAAAATGTTGAAAAATTTTATGGGGAAAATCTCTTATCTTAGGAGGTTTATCCCAGCGTTGGAAGAACTCACCCACTCATGCCTTTGTTGAAAGAAAAGTCTGTATATAGCTGGGGAAAGAACAACAAGAGGCCTTTGAGAAAATCAAGAAGATTCTAGCATCACCAAAGACAATGGTAGCGCCAGAATCAGGGAAACCGTTGATAATGTATCTCACTTCCACCAATAAGTCCATAGGGACGTTGTTGGCCCAGGAACATGAAAGGGAAAATAAGCATGTTCACTATATCAGTCGAGTACTCAAGGGACCAGAGTCGCGATACACATCTCTGGAGAAACATTGTCTTGCTTTGGTATTCGCGGCTCAGAAATTCAGACATTATTTGCTGGCACATCCATTGGAGCTAATAACCAAAAGTGACCCCATCCGGTATCTACTCACAAAGCCCATACTCAGTGGAAGAACTGCTCGATGGTTGTTAGCATAATCTGAATATGAGATCAATGCTTTAAACCGAAAGTAGTAAAAAGTCAGGCCTTGTCAGATTTACTAGCTTTATTTCCTGGGGGAGATGAGCCTAAAGTGGAGGAGGTGGGAGTAGCAAATGCGACACAAAACACATAGTTTACTTTAGAATTCGATGGTTCGTCCACAGAAAAGGGAGGTGGGGCTGGTTTCGTATTAAGGAATGAGGAAACAAAAGAGGAATTAGTCATGACCTATAAACTTGATTTTCCTTGTACCAACAACATAGCTGAGTATGAAGGGTTGGCGCTGGGATTGATGATGACTAAGCTATTAAAGGCAAGAATCCTTCATGTTAAAGAGGATTCCAAACTGGTCATTAAGCAGGTTAAAGGGGAGTATGATGTCAAAGAACCCCATCTGGTGCCGTATAGAACCTTCATTCGTCAGATGATAGAAAACTTTGAGACTGTGAATTTTCAGCACGAGCCGCGAGAAGGTAATTGACGATCGGATGCATTGGCGACATTAGGCTCGCGACTACAATTTCGAGAAATAAAGTCTACTGTTCAAATAATGCGAAGAACTAACTCTGTGGTCAGTAGCGGGAAGGAATCAGGGCTGTATGAAAAACATGATTGGAGAGAGCAGATAGTACAAGCTCTACTAAAAAAAGATAACAATGCATTGAGACGAGAATACTAAATCATAAAAGGTGTGTTATATTACAGAGCAGCCGGAAGGATTTTAGCCAGATGCGTGGCAATAAACGAGATAGGAGAACTGCTACAGAAAACTCACAAAAAAATATGTGGTCAAACAGATGTCAGTCTCTATCGAGTTTTGCAGCGAGAAGGTTTCTTTTGGCCAGGCATGAAGGATGATGCAGTCAAGTTGCAAAGTAGTTGCCAGGACTGTAATGCATATCCTTCCCCGAACGAAGGTAATACATGATAGACTGGCGAGATAAATATGTGCATTATTTGAAAGAAGGTGTTTTACCCGAAAAAGATCAGCCGTGGTTCAGAAAATTGGCCTCACGATTTGTCTTATAGGAGGGAATATTGTTTCCCAAAAGTTTTAAAGGAATGCTACTGAGATGTGTAAGCGAAGAAGAAGTAGGGGAAGTATTGAAACAAACTCATGAGTTTGGTCATCAAGGCCCTAGAAAAGTGTTTCAACAATTACTTTCATCTGGGTATTACTGGCCAACAATGGAAAGGGACTGTAGTGATTTTGTCAGGAAATGTCATGTATGTCAGGTGCACGGGGATCTTATTCATGCTCTGGGAACTGAATTGCACAGTTTGGCTACCCCCTGACCTTTTCACACTTGGGCACTGGACATAATTGGGACAATCACGCCGCAGGCTTAGGGACATGTGTGGATTTTAGTGGCTACCGAATTGTTCAAAAAATGGGTAGAAGCTATCCCACTACGACGGATAATAGTAGACAATATAGTTCAATTCATAAAGGAAAACATCATATGTTGATTTGGAACACCAAAGGTGATACTGTCAGACAATGGGACTCCTTTTGTTAATAGTAAAGTCGCAGATTTATTGGGAAGATATTCAGTAATTCATCACAAGTCCACGCCTTACTATCCAAAAGGAAATGGACAGGCTGAAACCTCTAATAAAGCGTTAATTCGAATCCTGTCCAGGTTGGTACATGATAATCAAAAGAAATGGGCGGAAGAACTTCCAATAGCACTATGGGCGCATCGAAGTGCATATCGGAGTGCGACAAATATGACCCCTTATGCACTGGTCTATGGAGTAGAGGTTGTGCTACCTGCGGAGCTAGAGATTGCTGCTAAAATACTGGCGTGCAAAAGCAGTTTAGAAGACAGGCTATTGGAGATAGAAGAATTGGAGGAAACAAGGGCAGAAGCCTTTACAAATCAAAAAGAATACAATAAGCGACAAGCAAGGAGTTACAATAAGAAGGTACGATACAGATGGTTCAAGGAGGGAGACAGAGTGTTGAAAGTAATACCAACAATCATGAGGGGACAAAGGGTAAGGAAATTTGAAGCTAAGTGGGAAGTTCCATATGTGATTGTAAGTGAAGGCAACAGTGGGTATTACAGGATGGAGCATGAAGTTACTCGCGAGAAGGTTGAACCTCTTAATGTTAAATGGATTAAATTGTATCAAGCATAAAGACATTATGGATTATGGTGTTATAATTTTTTTTCTTTAGTGAAGATATATAGTATCAATCAAACAAATCATCCAGAATGTATAAATCATGTCAGAGTTATAATCATAGTATAGGGTTATCCAACAAAAATGTGGTTACAGTTAGAACATAAAGAGTACATACATCATGAAGATAAAAAAAGAGGGACTAGAAAAGGTTCTGGGTGATGGGATCTGACAACTTAAACCCTTATGCTCCTCCAAATTCAGACGGACCCGCTCAGAATGATCAGCTGCATCTTGAAGCTTCTTGTCATCCTCCTCGAGTAGTGCTAACTGCCTGCGAGCTTCCGCAATCTCAGCTTGCTTCCTTTGACGAGCATCGTGATCCTTCAGCTCAACAAGATAGTAATCATAAAGCCTCTGGATGACATCCAACCGTGTCTCCCACCAGGACACATCCATCCCAACCTTCTTCTAATCTTTTATGCAAGCATGACATATCGGAAGGGTGTCAGGGACAAGGTCCTGAATAAAAGTCTCAGAAAGAGTCTTGAATACATCTACAATGAGCTGGAGATGGAAAGCTTGCAGGAGTGACTCATGAATTTCCATGCGAACAAAGGTCTCTAGATGAACCGCTTTTATCTGATTTAGCACGGGCATGTCGTGAGGATAACAGAGCCAATGATGCCAAGGTATTGACACCGAGGAAACAACTTTATAGACATGAACAATGGTAGGGTCGTAAGTAAAGATGCCTGGCTCGCGTGAAATTGAAGCATGGTAGAGATGCCAAGGTAGTGGTAATTATTTTGGTAAGCTTGTCTTTTTCTAAGCTGGAGATAAGACTCTTATATTGTACTGTTAAATCACACCAGCAATAAATATATGCAGAGCCAAGAAACAAAGAAAAAGATACCGAATTAAAGACTGAACTGTATAACTTGAATAATAGAGTAGAATTAAACCAACTGATATATAAATTAGATATCTAGATTGCACTATCTTTCAACTTTGGTTCAAAAATTTGAGTCTCACAAACAAAAATTTGAAAAAATAGGGCATGTATTTAGGTTTATAACATTATATAATATATATATATATATATATATATATATATATATTATAAAAAAATGGGTCGATTCCAAAGAGGAAATAACCGGAACCTAACCAAAAATTTTAGTTTTCAATTCTTGAATATTAGGTTCGGTTCTCGGTTCCACCGATTCTTTTGGGCACCCCTAGTGGGAGATACTAGGTTCAATTTGAAAATTGTACTAATGACTGATTATATGGTGTTTGAGAGATATTTTTAGATTATACAGAAGGATAAAACTATTGTCAAATAATTTTCACTTTTAAGTTTCATATTTATTTTTTAAAGTTATATTTGCTTTGACAAACCAAATCCACAGGGTTTTGTGAGAGAGTGATTAACAATATTATATATTTTTTTCAAAGCTGAAAAATAATTAATAGTAATATAAAGGGTTAATTTCATTTACACCCCCTAAAATTTGAGATTCTCATAATTTACACCCCTTAACAATGATATCATCCTAATTTTTTTTATAAATACTTAAATTACACTCAATAGGATAACCTAATATTGTTTGGAAACAAGAATATAGTATTTTATCAATTTGACCCCTCCAATAATTTAATCATTTAATTTTTTATTGAACAAAGTTTCACTTAATCATTATCATTTTTATTAAATTTTGAAAAAATATATAAAATTTGAAATATATATATAAAATTTGAAATTATATATTAAATTTTAAAAATATATATAAAATTAAAAAAATATATAAATTTTGAAGAAAAAAACATATAAAATTCAAAATAAATATATAAAATTCGTAAAAAAATATATAAAATTCAAAAAACAAATCTAAATTTTGAAAAAACATATAAATTTTGAAACAAATATATAAAATTCGTAAAAATATATAAAATTCAAAAACAAAATATAAATTTTGAAAAAATATATACAATTTGAAACAAATAAATAAAAAAGGTTTATCGATTTGTAATTAATTAAATTAAAAATTTGATCAATTTATAATTTATCCTCCCTAACTCTCCCTATACGTAGTTTTCCCATTTGATTATATTATTTAAGCAAAAATATTATCTTCATTATTCAGACCATGATAATTGTGTTGAATTATAATTTGTGTAATTTATTTAGTACTTTTTTATTTTAATTTTTTTCAAAGAATGATGATATATCTTTGTCAAAGTGAGACCAAATTATATACATACATATACATATATATAGATTTAAGATGTTTTGTAAGTTTATGATTGATGCTTATCTGAATCTTTTATGTTGTCTTAGATCATCAATATTACTATGTTTTAATGGAGACATTTTTTTCTCTTTTGGGATTTGATATCTAAGGAAAAATAAGAAAACTGAAAAATAAGAAAAAATCTATATCAACCTTATTAGTATATTCACACATATATATACATATATATGTATTAACCTTATTTGAATCACCTTTTTCTATATTAACCTTATGAGTATATACACACATAAACATATACATACATACATATATATATATATATATATATTCATACAGTATAGGTTGTAGATCGAGATCGGGGAGGGAGGTGTGGGGGTGAGGGTGGCGGTTGGCGGTGGGGGTGTGGGGTGGCGGTGGGAAGAGGGGAGCAGCTGGGGGTTGGGGGTGGCATGCGGTGGGTTTGTGGGGCGGCGGCGGGAAAGGGGGAGCGACTTGGGGTTGGGGGTGGCATGAGGTGGGTTTGTGGGGTGGCGGCGGGAAGGGGGGAGCGGCTGGGGGTTGGGGGTGGCGTGCGGTGGAGGTGGGGTTGTGGGGGTGGCGGGTGGCAGGGGGAGTGATTAGGGTTAGAGTTGAGGTTGGTGATGAAATTGTTTGAATATGAGTTTAAACTTGTTTGAAATATATTTAATTTTTGTTTGGACATAACACTTAGATTATTTTGGAATTGAATTCATTTAAGTTTGTTTGACTTAAGGGTATTTAGGACACTTCATACCATGAGGGGGTGTAAATGAAAATACTCAAATGTAAGGGGTGTGATTGAAATAAAGATAAATCTGAGAGAGTGTAAATGAAATTAATCCTAATATAAAAGAAACGTCAAACTAGTCAGTTTGGTTGGGTTGGAAGCATAACAGTTCTAAAACCAGTTCTAATTTTTTCAGAGTTGTCAAATGCGGTAACCGTGCCAAACTGGTATTCAACGTTACATGAATGTGTTTGCTTAATTTTAGTGGAATATTTTGTATCTCTCTTTAAGATTGTAAATTAGTGTTAATTATAATATATAAAAGAGGGCATGCGGTGATTTTGTGACTAGTCAATTTTGCATGAATTTGGTTAGCATGATTATTGTGTGAGTTGTGTTATTTTGCATTGCATGTTAGTATTTAAGGGTATGTAAGAGTGATGATTCATAATTTCAGCTTATTAACTGAAAGTGTGGTCTGAGTGTGGGAGATACTATTCAGAATTATTATTATTATTGTTATTATTATTTAATTTGATGAAATGTTGGAGAAAATTAGATCGGAAATGTTAATTCGAAAAATTAAATCGGAAATCTTAGCTCATTCGCTTGCATTTTCTTAGTTTCTCTGTCTAGCTTTTGTTAATGGCCTCTTGATGTATTCTTTTTTATGCTGCTTTATAAATTTGATTTACCTAAAAAAGGTTAGACTGTGAGGAAGTAAAAAATCTATAAGGTATAAATTTTCACAAAATTGACGGTGGTAATTCAGTCAAAGTTGATTATGATTATTGTATAAAAAAATAAAAATTGAAAATGAAGTAGTTTAAATTTTGTTGTTTGAATAATGTATTTATAGACATCCTTCTACCAGAATTCGATAGAGAGTAGAGTACAACACTGATTCATAAATATTTAGTACTGGCTTACAATTACATAAATAATAAAGATAAAGAAGAGAAATTATGAAGACTAGGATAGCTTAGAGAAAAATAAACTACAATATAGCAGAGATTAATTTTGTGATACTACTCCTGATACTTTCTACTAGCTGTGTCTTTGATGTACTTCTTAAGCCTGTTACATATGTAGAAGTTTGAGAGCAAAATAAAATCAGTCCCAACTCATTAAACTGAGAACAAATATTCTTAAATGTATTATAAGTACAATTGTTTTTTTTTTTTGAAAAATAAAGAAGTTATAAGTATCAGATAGTTTGGCAAATAAATGCTACCTGACTTAAATTGACATAACAAAAAAAATAAAAATAAAATTGCTTAGTACTATGTATACTAAAATTGTTCAGCTTATAATTTAAAAAACACATGAGTAGTACAAGAAAAAAGACTATTTACGGGAGGTCAAACTGGTCGTAAAAAGTTTTTTACGGGTAACATAGTCCTCTCTTCTATGGAGGCCTCGTAAAAGAATTTAGTTTTTTACGGGAAATAACGTAGTTCGTAAAAAAATAAATTTGCCTAAGATAAAAGTTTTTGCAAGGTATATATACCTCGTTAATAATTTATTTACAGGATGTATTACTTCTCGTTAATACGTTAAAATAAAAAAAAAGTTAGATTAGGGAGCACGGCTGTGACACCCCTAAATTTCCATGCATAGGTTGACCAGACCCATACACAGAAAAATAGGAGCGTCTGTAATTGATAACATAAGCACAGAAGAGAAGACATAAAATCGAAATATAATAATAACAACAATAACAAAAACAAGGATACCACTTATACATGAAGAAGACCAACCCCAATACATCCTTAAATAAAATAAGTCCCACAAGGTACAACTTGGAAATCCCATAAACATGGACCCCTAGAAACACACTTAAAAGAAATGCAACATATGTCATTTATCGGATCCTACCCTGGAGTGGAAGGGAAATATGATAGGACCGAACAGATAGATATGACGTCCTCACCCTTGCTGGTGAAACTGCCGAGGACCTGAAACAACAAAAATGTGGGTTAAACCCACGAGCAAGTACAACTCTACATGATCCCAAGCAGAGTACCAAAAATCCATCCCCTTTCCTAGTGACACCTAATCCCAAAATTATATTATAAAATAATAATATATTTAACTATAACCATAGTCACTAATATACCACCATTTAATATAATTATCTTTATAAATTCATTCCATTAATCCGATTTTTCCATTTAACATCCATGTCTTACCATAACCACGTACCCAACAACTCACCCATGCCGTGACAACTCACCCATGTCCCGTGGTACTATTGAGACTACAATATTAGTCAGTCTCCTTGTGGTTCCTTATAATTCTCCAAAACATAGTCATTTGATTAAATCTTATGATTATACGAATTTATTAATTCACTTGTATTCTTTAATCGGGAATGTATGACAATTGGAGAAGTCGAGCCTGGGGGGTCCGGGGGGGCGGCGCGACGTTTTCCTGAGCGCCCCCCTGGCGGGGTCTGGGGCAGCGCCCCAGCGCCAAGGTATACGGTATTTTATACGGTCGAAACTATTCATTTATACGGTAAAAAATAAGTAATCCAGTATAATTCTTGAAACACATAATAACAATATAAATCCATGTCCAGAATCTGATAACAAAGAAAATAGAGAAAAATAATTACATAAATATGCAATATTTTCTAATAACAGTTTTGAAATCTTTGTCAACATTGAAACCTAAAATATTTATGTATTCAGATATTTATACTTAGTTCCAACCATATACACCTCTTCCGAATCATACCAACAAGACACATAACCACAAATCCATACATGTATATCTACACATGGTAAAAACAGATTTGTACGTATAGCTAGATATAAACATAGTCTCATGCATATATCAATATATCACCACAAATCTCTATGTATATACAAGATCTATACATATAATCATGGATCTGTACATATACATATAAACAGAATATATATCATCACATAAATAAACATGAATATGAACATACTCTAACAGATCTATACATATATGCCTATATAAATCCACGAACCTCTCTATATATACAAGATCTATATATATACTTATGGATCTATACATATACATATAAACATAATATATATCATCACATAAATAAACATGAATATGAACATACTCTAACAGATCTATACACATATGCCTATATAACTCCACGAACCTCTCTCTATATACAAGATCTATATATATACTTGTGGATCTATACATATACATATAAACAGAATATATATCATCACATAAATAAACATGAATATGAACATACTCTAACAGATCTATATATATATGCCTATATAAATCCACGAATATCTACATATATACAAGATCTATATATATACCTACGGATCTATACATATATGTATAAACATAATATATAAATGTCATATATGAACATGATTTACACATACATATACATATATGAAAAATACTATCTAGCAGATTATAGATGCATAAGGTAAAGGTTACGAAATTTTAGTACAAAGAGGAAGAGTAGAACATATGTCTTGCCTGATTTGGAGAGCTTACTACACCACGGATCCAGATCCAAATCAAGTATTTACTCTCTCTATCTCTCTCTCTCTATATATATATATGTATATGTATATAGATGAGTGAATAAGAAGAGAAAAGTCTGAAATTTTTCCTTAGTCTTGAGAGATAATAAGCTGAAAAATCCTTATGGTTATATAAGGGAAACTAGGTTATGGCGAATGACCATAATGCCCCTAGATCTGCCACAATAACCATCATGCCACTCGTCTTAAAGACTAATATGCCCTTATCATATCCCATAATAACAAACTTACATAGTAGTCATAAAATGACTAGAGTACCCTTACTCAATAATTTAAATACCCACTATACCATCCAAAATAAATAAAGAAATAACATAATTATTTAAATACGGGGTATTACAACGGCCACCCACAAACTACCATGGGATACTTAACCACTAGGGTTGAAAGGAACATAGTATTTTAAGTACTCAATCACCAACAAAAACTAAATAAAATTGTCAACAAATTATTTACGAGATATTTTATCTTCTGTTATAGCCAAAAACTACCTTGTTAATAATAATAAAAATTAACGAGTTTCTTAACTCGTAAATACTTGCTTTTACGACTATCTTATTAACTTATCGTAAAAACTTCAATTTGTGAACTTATTATAGAGAGTTTTATATCAATATCGTAAAAGATACATTTTACGAGTTAAAATGCCGACTTTTGGTAAATATAATGAATTTATTATGGGGAGTTGTATATCAACATCGTAAAAGATACCTTTTATGAGCTAAAATTCTGATTTCTCATAAATACAAAGTTGTAAAAACCCATTTTAACCATCTCTCTCTATACGAGAAGGTTAAAAGTACACTAAGTTACTAACCCTCCCAAAGCTCCGTGTCCATCGTGCTCTGAACTAGCCAAGAGCAGGATTAAGTCTCACGTACACATATTTTTGGGGACATTATAAAAAGTTGAATTATAAATATGATAAGCTGTTGAATTTTATTTTATTTTTTCAAAAAAAAAAAAAAAGAGAAAAAAAGCAAGTTAGTGAAAGGAACTTTACATTGATGTTTCTCAATGGTCCCATTGCAGACATCTATTACCAAAAAAAAATTATTACGTGTTCCACGACTACATGATATCCTAGACATCACAATTCGTCACACAAACGCATGTTTGAATAAGTTCAACACATTTACTTATATATCAAGCTGTGATTGACTTCTAAATTATTTCACTTATTACTAGAGTTAAAGCATAATGCTGAGAGCAATCCTACTAATTTTCAGCCATACATAGAACCAAATTTATGGAATATGGTTATGGATTAATATATATATATATATATATATATATATATATATATATAAAACTAGATATAATATATGCAGATACTACTTACCCATTGTTTCAGCGATTGTTGCTGGATGCCCTGTACCTAGGGTACGGGACATTGCCATATTCAATGTGCCTGAGGTCCTCTATGAGAATCTCATAGTGCCTCTTCACTTCCTCAGCAGATTTCCCTCCCACTGCCCGGGCAATGTTCTGTCACCGGTCAGGGGTATCCTTGTCATAAACCGCCAACGCCTTCTCGAACAGCTTGTTCTGCTTTGGTGTCCAAAAGCGGAAATGGAGTTTGATTCCATTACTTAGAAAATATAAATATATATGTGTATATATATATATATATGTATGTATTTGTGAGGACAATGGAGTTGAGTTTGTGATGTAGAGAGGATTAGTCAAACAATGCAAATGAAAGAGCAGTGACTAAAAGTGAAGCATGTAACAAGAAAAATAAAATATTAATTTAGTTGAAGTCAAGTGATGGTATGGGAAAGAGGTTGGAAATGGAGCTCCTTATAAGCAGGTGAAAAAGGTTGTGGGGTTGGGCCAGTTGGGCTATGGAATATAATGCTGCTAAAGTGCCCTCCCATTAGGAGCCATAAGATTGAGAAAGACAAAGAACAAGTGAAAGGATAATCAGTTATCGAGTATCAAAAAAATGCATACTAGATATGGTTATGTCATCCAAATTCTCTTACTTAGTAGTGTATCAATACATGTATATATTCACCGTTCAATCGATTATTGATTAATACGTAATGGATCGAAGACGGCTTGAAAACAAATCTTCTTCTTAGTACAAAAATATATATGGCTATAGCGACAAAATAGATATTTATTATATAACAACAATTTTACCGTCACTGTACCTTAAACAATTCTTAGTGGTGGGATTTTAGGTGACAATTTGCACTCCACCACTAAAAATTATATATAACAACCATTTTTATCTTTTTTAGTGGCCGTTGTGACCGCCAGTAAAATTCTTATTTCTTATTGTGTGTTCTCATAAACGAAATGTTCCAAATGTTGGTGAACATTTTGTGGCTAATGAAATGAAAAGAAAGAAAGATTGAGGAACAACATATTGATAAGAGGGTAATTTTTTAATTGGGACTTTTGTGATGCTTCTCTATCTTTTCCTTTTAGGTAATGCTTTTCAATGTTTCCTTATCCTCATTTTTGCCTTCTATTTTATTTTTTAAGTTTCAACCATTAAGGTCTACTCTCTTTTTCTTCAAACCTCATGAAGGCTGTGATTATATGTCCTTTACAGCTGCAATACATGAGAAAAACTAAGGATTGCCATACTACAACAATGTGTCACAAATTGGTGGATTTAGCTTCCATAACAAACATTAGTTCTAAGTAAGAGAATCTCAAATCAGTTCATTGCGTGTTAGGAACTCTTGGCTCATCCATTGTTTCGTCGCGGTATTGGTTACTATCGCAGTAACGGCTTAAAAATGAGTATTAATGAAAAAGTATCAGTAATGATATGAACACCTTCCAAAAGCGTTGTGAACCATACAAAACGGAGAACCATGGATCCATTTAACCCATCCAAAAAGACTATCCTCTACTGTGTGACCCTCACAACCACTCACTCATGCAGTTATCAATGCTCTCTGTGGTTTCTGTCAACTTTTTTTGACAAAGTGGTCACCAAAATTCCAAGTTATAAGGTTATGAATATTCTCTTTAAGCACTTCCAAATCTTGGAAGATCTGCTTATGGTTGATATTCAAATGGTAGCTCTTTGATTCTTCCATTTGCAAAGATCCAACTGAAATATGCTGCATTTCTAGAATGATATCTAGCTCCAAGTTGATTGAATATCTAGTCAAAATGATCTATTTTTTATTAACTTGTTGCAGGTATCTAACTTTTGCAAGTGGAATTACGACTCTTATACATATTCATCTTTGTTTGGACCTTCTTACTTTTAATTAGTGTGTGTTCATAGATATACACACATATATAAATTGTTGAGAGTATAGTGAGTGGTTTGGTGTGTGTTGCATTTATTATTTTTCTTATCAAATACTCTCTATCTCAAATTATTTGTCCATTTTTCTTTGTCAATTGTCCCAAAATATTTGTCTAACTTCGAAATATAAGTATAATAGAATCAATAAGACTTCCGCCATTACGTGTTTTATTCAAATAAAATCTCCCAACTTGTGATATACACTTGACAACATGGTAATCGAACAAGAGAACAATGCATTAATTAATCGCATCTCCCTTAAGTTACATATTCATATGGTAGCGCGTGGAATATTGATTGAGATTACGACCTTAACTAGCGCGAAATAGAAATATATGATTCATGTAGCCGACTTCAAATAATTGGGAAAATGCTTTATTAATGTCATAATATTCTTCTCCTTGTTTTCGTGGTCAACCACTTCCATCCGAAAACTCTCACCAGATATATAGTTAATATCACTAATGACTTACAAATTAGTGACATGCATGTTAGATTGAAAGAAGAAATCTGTTTGCTTCTTTCTTGCTACTTGATTGTAATTTAGATATGTTTGATTTGATCTTTTTTCTCCCTGTTTTTTTCTTTTTCCTATAAACTAGAAAATACCAAGAAATGCTTGAATATGCTAAGACTTGGCATAAGACTTGTTGAGACTTGTTGGTGTGAAGTCAAAAACGGCGCCGCCCATGTTTTTAGAATCGCATGCCAAGATCTTCTGTCATCAAAATTTCTGCACAAATCTTTGACGGTCGAAATAAAGGAAATTTAGGCACCGACGAGAAGAAATTTGGGGCAGCAAATTTGGATTCATTCTCTCACCCTCTACTATAAATAGAGGTTTCAAATCTGTAATCAATAACCCACAACAAAGAGTGAAAAACAGAGAAAGAGTATAGAAAGTGATTGTAAAGTTTTTCTTCAAATTAGTGAAGTTGTGTGCTCCGTGGACGTAGGTCATTTTTGGGCCGAACCACGTATAATTTTTGTGTCCATTTTATGTGTGATTGTGTTGTGTGAGTAGCAAATTGAAAATCGATCCTAACAATTGGTATCAGAGCGAGGTTAGGGAAGTACTCACCGTAAAAAAAATACACCATCACAATCGTCACCACCACCGTGTAGTTCTCGTACCAGTTTGTTCCTCATCAATATGTGAAAACCCAACCAGATCAGTCCACCACCAGTTCTTCCAGCCGCTGCAAGATTGGTCATCCATGTTCATTAGCGTTTCCACTGGACACCTTTCATCATTGATTTGAGCGCCATTGGAGAAAGCCCTTTCTCTGGTATCTCAAGAGAGATACCTTATCACTACACCTACTTAGGCCATTTCTGAACCAGGTCTCCATCTATATTTTTATATATTGTTATATATATAAATCTATATTGTATTTTGTTTGAGAGGGAGATATAAGAAAAGATGAAAGTGGGGTAGACAATTGTGGGAGACAATTGTGAATAGAGTGATTCGGTGGAAATAATTATTAAAATTAAGGAGTTTTGATTATTTAAGTAGAAAGATGAAGTGGGAGAAAAAGAAAGGTGGGTGGTAGTATTTAATAAAAAGTGTGGGAGACAAGGGGACAAGTGGGGGACAAGATTTTTTTTTTTAAAAAAAAAAAAAAACAATTGTGTATGTTGGTAGCTTTCGGTAGAAGGTGGGAGATATATATATTGTAATTTCTTGGGTAAATTGCTTAAAACCCCCCTCAATTTTACTCTCTTTTTCTATTATACTCCCTCCGCTAATTATACTCCCTAAACTTTCATTTTCTTGCACCATGGGCTTGTTCTCAAAATTTTTTACCCTTTTACCCTCCAAACTTTTTGCATTTCTACATTACCTTCAATCCTATCCTTACTATTATATTTCTTAATTCTTTAAATTACAAAAATATTATTTCTTTTAGTTAGAATATTAATTATGCCATTTACCTTTAATATATTAGACTAAATATACTCTCAAATGTTAGTTTTTTTTTATAAGTTCTAATTATTTTATTTATAAATCAATTAACTTGGTATTAAATTTTAGTTTGATTTAAATCATAAAACTCAATCATGATTAATATATTCATAAATAAATCACAAATTATGAAAACAATATATATATTTTGAACAAAATATATATATTTCGGAATATATATATAATTCTTCAAAAATATATATTTTTCGAATTCTTTTAAAAAAATATGATTTTTTTCCGAAAAATAATTTTTTTGGGAAAAATATATATTATGTTCCAAAATATGATTTTTTCCGAAAAATATTTTTTATTGAGAAAAATATATATTATTTTCAAAAATTTGAATTTTTTCTGAAAAATAATTTTTTTGAGAAAAATATATATTATGTTCCAAAATATGATTTTGAATAATAATACCTAAACTACCATCAATAGTATAGGAGAGTTTAGTGAAATCAAACCTTCAAAAAAATTATTTTTTGAAAAAATATGTATATTTTGGAATATATATATATATTGGAAAATGATATATATTTCAGAATATATATATATGATTCATCAAAAGTATATATTTTTCGAATTGTTTTAAAAAATATAATTTTTTTCTGAAAAATATACATTATTTTCTAAAATATAAAAATATATATTTCGGAAAAAAAATATATTATTTTAGGGAAAAAAATCATATTTTGGAAAATAATATATATTTTTCTCAAAAACATTATTTTTTGGAAAAAATTCATATTTTTTTAAAACAATTCGAAAAATATATATTTTTGACGAATTATATATATATATTCCAAAATATATATCATTTTCCAATAAAACTTAATTTGATTTAAATCATAAAACTCTTTATCCTAATTAATTTTTTTTTTTGCCAAATGAAACTTTCTTTTCATAAAAATATATTCATAAATGGTGATTTATTTATGAATAAATTAATTAGGATTGAGTTTTATGATTTAAATCAAACTAAAATTTAATAACAAGTTAATTTATTTACAAATAAAATAATTAAAACTTACAAATTTTTTTTTTTTTAACATTTGAGAGTATATTTAGTCTAATACATTAAAGGTAAATGACATAATTAATATTCTAACTATAAGAAATAATATTTTTGTAATTTAAAGAATTAAGAAATATAATAGTAAGGATAGGATTAAAGGTAAGGTGGAAATACAAAAAGTTTGGAGGGTAAAAGGGTAAAAACAATTGAGGGCAAGCCCATGATGCAACCTTTTATGAAACTTTAGGGGGTTCTAAGCTCATTTCATAGTTGAGGGGGTATAGTAGGGAAATAGAGTAAACTTGAGGAGGGTTTTAAGCAATTTACCTTAATTTCTTTTATAAATTTCGAAATTAAATATATTTAATTTCGAAATATATTTCGGTCACTACTAAATATATTTCGCAATTAAATATATTTCGGTCACTATTCATCCGACATTGTTCCCAGATACAGTATTGTTCAAAAGTACTGTTCACAAAATAATTTTTGTGGAGCAATGACATCAACTTCAGAAGACAAGTCAACCATGATCGATAAATTTGACGGTACAAATTTCGCTTTCTGGAAAATGCAAATTGAGGATTTTTTATTTCAGAAAAAATTATTTCTACCGTTGGAAGGAGCGAAGCCAGATACGATGAAAGAAGAAGATTGGAAAATTCTCGATCGAAAGACTCTCGGCACGATCAAACTAACCTGGTCCAAATCAGTAGCCTTCAATATTAGGAATGAGAAGACGGCGAGGTCTCTCATGGACGCCCTTTCTAACATGTACGAACAACCGTCTCCAGCAAACCAAGTATATCTCATTAAAAGATTGGTCAATCTGAAGATGTCTGAAAATGGAAAAGTCAGTGAACATCTTAATGTTCTTAATGACATTGTTAGGAAGTTGGAATCATTTGATATGCCAATCTCTGACGCAATGAAAACGACTTTAGTTCTAAGCCAATTACCAGAGAGTTGGTGCGACACAGTAGCTGCGATCAGTAGCTCTTCAGGGAAAGAAAAGCTACAATATGATTTCGTGGTGAGTATGGTACTCACAGAAGAGATCAGAAGACAAACGTCAGACTCTTCTACCATTAGCTTGGCATTAAATGTTAAAAGCATAGGCAGAAGTTCAAATCGGAAGAAAGGTGGAGGTTATGGGCGTGGTCGTTCCAAGTCCAGAAATAGAAGATCACAATCTCGGAAACCCAAGAATTTCAAAGAAGTTGAATGTTGGAATTACGGCAAGACTGGTCACTACAAACACCAGTGCAGATCTCAGAAAAGGGAACCGGAGAACAAGACTGAGGCAAACATTGTCTCAGAGGAAGAATCAAATGATGCATTGATATGCTCTTTGGAGAGCAAGTCAGAATCTTGGGTGATAGATTCTGGAGCATCATTTCATGCCACCTCAAGTCGAGAGCTCTTTGAGAGCTATGTACCAGGTGACCTGGGAAAGGTCTATCTTGGAGATGATCAACCCTGCAGTATTGTTGGCAAGGGCGATGTACAATTCAAGATTAATGGATCTGTATGGAAGTTAAAGGATGTGAGGCACATTCCAGACTTGAGGAAGAATCTGATCTCAATAGGCCAGCTGGCGAGTGAAGGTTATGTGACAACCTTCAACAATGAAGATTAGAAGGTTTCCAGGGGAGCTATGACAATGGCACGTGGAAAGAAGAATGGTACACTCTACACAACTACCAGTGCTAGCATGTCAATAGCAGTTGCAGAAAATAAAGATGATCAGAACCCGTGGCACCAGAGACTAGGTCACATAAGTGAAAAGGGGCTCAAGATTATGCACTCAAATGGGAAACTACCAAACTTAAAATCAGTTGATATCGACTTCTGCGAGAGTTGCATCCTCGGCAAGCAGAATAGGGTGAGTTTCCAAAGGAGTGGCAGAACCCTCATAAATGAGAAGCTTGAGCTAGTTCACACTGACGTCTGGGGGCTGACAAATGTCTCATCTCTTGGCGGAAAGTTTTATTTCGTGACTTTCATCGACGACCATTCTCAGAAGGTATGGGTTTATATCTTGAAACATAAATATGAGGTGTACGATGTGTTCAAGAAATGGAAAACCATGGTGGAGAATGAGACAGGCTTGAAGATAAAGAAGCTACGATCAGACAATGGTGGCGAGTATGAAGACACCGGATTTAAAAGGTTCTGCTATGAGAATGGTATCAGATTGGAAAGAACTGTGTCAGGTACACAATAGAATGGCGTAACAGAACGTATGAACCAGACATTGACTGAGAGAGCCAGAAGCATGCGGATACATGCAGGATTACCAAAACAATTCTAGGCAAAAGCAGTCAATACAGCTGCATACCTGATTAATCGAGGTCCATCAGTACCATTGGAATTCAGAATTCCAGAAGAAGTATGGAGCGACAAAGAGGTAAAACTTTCACATCTGAAAGTTTTTGGTTGTGTTGCATATGTGCATATCAGTGATCATGCTAGGAGCAAGCTCGATCCGAAATCACAAAAATGCATTTTCATTGGATACGGCGAGGATGAACTTAGTTATCGGACCTGGGATGACCAAAACAAGAAGTTGATCCGAAGCAAGGATGTAGTATTCAATGAAAAATTAATGTACAAGGACAGACACGCAACAACCTCAAGTGATTCAGCACAGAGAAATCTTGTGTATACCGAGTTGGATGATGTTCCAAACAGCAGTGAGGCACAACAGACATCTGAGAATTTCCAGCCAGAGGAACCTAGTACAGAGAGCAATGCACAACGGAATGATCAACTGCAGTCTCCAACTTCGATTCCTGAACCTAGAAGGTCCTCCCGACCTCATGTGCCGAATAGGAAATACATGAATTACTTGTTGCTCACTGATGAAGGAGAACCTGAATGCTATGAAGAGGCATGTCAAGAAGCAGATGCCAGCAAGTGGGAGCTTGCGATGAAAGATGAGATGCAATCTCTTATCTCAAATAAAACATGGGAGCTAGCCAAGTTGCCGATTGGAAAGAAAGCTCTTCAAAAGAAATGGGTGTACAAGGTCAAAGAGGAATATGATGATTCCAAGAGATATAAGGCAAGACTCGTTGTCAAAGGCTTCCAGCAGAAGGAAGGAATCCACTACACCGATATCTTTTCCCCGGTTGTAAAACTGAATACCATTCCTTCAGTTCTCAGCATTGTTGTAACGGAAGATTTGCACCTAGAGCAGTTAGATGTCAAAACTTCTTTCCTCCACGGTGACCTAGAGGAGGAGATCTACATGCAGCAAACGGAGGGTTTCTCAGTTAGAGGCAAAGAGAAACTTGTGTGCAAGTTGAAAAGAAGCTTGTATGGCTTAAAACAAGCACCGAGGCAGTGGTACAAGAAATTTGATGGGTTTATGCAGAGACATGGTTACAACAAATACAACGCTGACCATTGTTGCTACTTCAAGAGGTTTGACACAAGCTATATCATCCTCCTACTTTATGTCGATGACATGTTAGTAGCTGGGTCTGATTTTGAAGAAATTAGTAAGTTGAAGAAACAACTATCAAATGAGTTCGAGATGAAAAACTTGGGAACAGCGAAGCAGATTCTTGGGATGAGAATCAACAAAGATAAGCAAAAGGTATCTTGCAGCTGTCTCAAGCTGACTACGTTGAACGGATTCTGAAAAGGTTCAACATGAGTAATGCTAAGCTAGTTAGCACACCATTGGCTAGTCACTTTCGACTATCCAAGGACCAGTCTCCCAAGACAGATGAAGATAAAAACTTCATGGCTAAGGTACCTTATGCCTCAGCTATCGGAAGTTTGATGTATATGATGGTATGCACAAGACCGGATATTGCATATGCAGTGGGAACTGTTAGCAGATTTATGTCCAATCCAGAAAAGACGCATTGGGAAGCAGTAAAGTGGATATTGAGATATCTACGAAGTACCACGAACAAATGCCTTTGTTTCGGAAAAGGAGAAGTGAAGCTACATGGGTATGTAAATTCAGATTTTGTTGGAGAGATAGATCACATAAGAAGTACTATTGGGTACATTTTTACAGTAGGTACTACAACAGTTAGTTGGGTTTCGCAGATACAAAAGATTGTAGCGTTATCTACAATAGAGGCAGAGTACATAGCTGTGACAGAGGCTAGCAAAGAAATGATATGGTTACAAGGTCTGTTAACAGAATTAGGATTCAAGCAAGAGAAAAATGTTTTGCACAGTGATAGCCAAATTGTAATACATTTGGCAAAAAACTCAGCATTTCATTCGAGGACCAAACATATTGGACTTCGTTATCACTTTAACAGATCATTATTGGAAGATAGGGTGTTAACACTTGAGAAGATCCAAGGTAGCAAGAATCTAGCGGACATACTGACCAAGACAGTAACTACAGAGAAACTGAAGCTATGTTCAGCTTCAGTTAGTCTTCGAGACTGAAGACGGAAATGAGCACACAACTATTCATTAATCACAGATGGAGCATTCTTTGACTCCAACTGGGAGATTGTTGGTGTGAAGTCAAAAACGGAGCCGCCCATGTTTTAAGAATCGCACGCCAAGATCTTCTGCCATCAAAATTTCTGCACAAATCTTTGACGGCCGAAATAAAGGAAATTTAGGCATCGATGAGAAGAAATTTGGGGCGGCAAATTTGGATTCATTCTCTCACCCTCTACTATAAATAGAGGCTTCAAATCTGTAATTAATAAACCACAACAAATAGTGAAAAACAGAGAAAGAGTGTAGAGAGTGATTGTAAAACTTTTCTCCAAATTAGTGAAGTTGTGTGCTCCGTGGACGTAGGTCATTTTTGGGCCGAACCACGTATAATTTTGGTGTCCATTTTGTGTGTGATTGTGTTGTGTGAGTAACAAATTGAAAATCGATCCTAACAAGACTGAGCGCAACAAAATGCCTTGTAGCCTAATAGTATCACATTCCTCCCCAAAGTATGAGTGTGCGAGAAGTTAGGGGTTCGAGTTGTTTGGAACTCATGTGGGCGTGTGAGTATTTACCTACAAAAAAAAAATAGACTGAGCACACACATGTAATCGTCTTTAGACTTTCTGAAGGCTTATATACCTCTTTGTAAGCTCTTTCTAATGCGTTCCATCACTCTTAACTTATTTAAGGTAACCATAATGTTATATGGTGAACTAGAGGTCACGTAGCGAAAATAACTTCTCTTTATGAGAAGATAAGGGATTGCCTCTTTTTAAGGTTTTTCTAATGTGTTCCGTAAATATTAATTGACCAACTTAACAATAATGTAATATTGTAAATTAGAGGTCACGTAGTAAAAATAACCGTTCTTTATGAGAAAATAAGATTGCATAAATCTAATTCTTTTCAAACGTTCGGAAGAACTTATCTCTTTTAATTTTAAGTACTTTTTAACGTGTTCTATCAGTATTAACCTCTGTGTCAGGTTAATACTGATGGAACACAACTTTGGTCGAGTTGGTTTTACCATGCACACTTGTGCTTATTAGTCTCTTATGCATTTTAGGAGCAAAAGAAGGAATATTGGGACAAAAAACAATAGGTTAAAAAGTAATTTTGAGATATGGATCTGGTTGTGAGGAGTGTGGCCTTCTTTCAGTGATTTGGTTCCTCAGGATAAACATATAGATTAATATCTTTCAGTATGATGTTCATGTGTCATTGGCTACATATAAATAAATTAATATAGGATTAATTTTATTTACATCCCCTCAGATTTGTTTTTACTTCAATCACACCTCTTCAAATTTAAAAATCTTCATTTACACCCCTTTATAATATGAAATGTCTAAAACACCCTTAAACAAAACACTTCTTAAACCAATTTAATCCTTAATTAATTCAAACATATCCAATCATACTCATATATCCAAACACTCCAACTCCAACCCCAACCACCACTACACCACCATCACCCACCGCCGTCGCTGTCGCCGACCACCACCAGCAGCAGCCCTGCCCCGTCCTCAGCCGCCCACGTTCCCCCTCCTCTCACACGCATATATGCATATATATAAATACACACACACACACACATACATATATATATACATACATCTATATATATAGAAAATGAAGGTAATACAAGCAAATCCTAAGAAAACCCACCTAGGGTTTGGATCTAGCACAAAATTTTGACAAAAAATAGGGTTTATATATTTATATACATATATAAATATATGTGTATATAGACCCAAAAGTACTACTATAAAAACCAGCAAATCAGTCCCTCAAGTTATCAAATGGTCTGAAGGAACCCTTAAGCTTGATGAGATGTTGAGTAAGAGAAAATCAATAGGAAATACAAAAGGTTTGGGTTTTGTTGGAGTAATGCCGAATTCGAATGTTGCTGCAAAAACTACTTTTGTAAAGGCCTCCCATGTAGCATTGAGTTTTTCAAAAGGAAATTCAAATTGGAATCCTAGGGCTCAATCCTATATCAAAAGACCTATTGAAAACAAGCCTTTACTTACCCCTAGATATCCTAGGAGAACAACTGAAGGAGCCCGGAGGTTTGCTCCTATTTGTCACCACTGTGGTGTCAGTGGTCACATTCGACCAAGATGTTTGAAGCTAAGAGGGAAGACTATGCAATTGATGAAGGAACAAAAAGTTCAACATGGATATCATGTTCAAAATCAAATTCGAATGCTGAATGAAGAAATGAGGAATTTTTCAAGGTTGGCGAAAGGAGCTCCGAAGATAAAGAAAACATGGACTAGAAAAAGTGAGCTACATTGTTTTGTAGTTCATACTGCTCTTAGATAACGCAAGTCTACTTCTTGGTATCTGGATAGTGGATGTTCGAGGAATATGACTGGAGATAAGTCATTGTTTAAATTTCTCGAGGAATGTCATGGTGGGATAATCACTTTTGGTGATGGAGAAAAGTTGTAGGTTCTAGGAGAATGTACCATTGTGGTTTCTAGTTTACCTAAACTAGAAGACGTGTTTTATGTAGAGGATCTGAAAGCAAATTTGTTGAGCATAAGTCAGATATGTGATAACAATCATAATGTCACTTTTTCTCCTAATAAGTGTTCGATTATTGACTGTTCTAAGAATTGTATGATGGAAGGTACGCGTTCAACTGATAACTGCTATTGCATTGTTCCTAGTTCTGAATTGTCATGCAATATAGTTAAACTTGATGAAGTTGAAATTTGGCATCAGCAGATGGGACATGTTAATTTTCAAGAATTAACAAAAATTACTAGGAGTCAAATTGTTAAAGGAGTCCCTAAACTTGGTTATGCAAAAGGAATTGTCTGTAGATCATGTCAAAAGGCTAAACAAGTCAGATGTCAGCACAAAAAGACAAATATCATTGGTACTTTTAAACCTTTAGAGTTGTTGCATATTAATTTAATGGGTCCCACTAGGACCATGAGCAAAGGAGGAAATAAATATATTTTTGTCATGGTGGATGATTACTCAAGGTTTGCATGGGTTGGATTTTTAAGTGAAAAGTCTGAAGCTTCTGAAAGTTTTAAGATGATTTGTTTAAAAATTCAGACTAAGAAGAATTGTTCCATTTCTAGAGTAAGGAATGATCATGGAAGGGAGTTTGAAAATTCAGAAATTAAAGTATTTTGTGAAGAGATAAGAATAAAATATGAATTTTCAGCTCCTAAAACTCCTCAACAAAATGGAGTTGTTGAGAGGAAGAATAAGGTTATTCAGGAAATGACCAATGTTATGCTACATGGTAGGAATGTTCCTAAATATTTTTGGGCCGAGGCGGTGAACACAACATGTTACACCTCAAACAGAGTTTATCTTAGGCCTGACACCTTAAAAACTCCTTATGAACTGTGGAATGGGAAAAAACCCAATGTGAAATATTTTAAGATTTTTGGAGCAAAATGTTATATTCTTAGAGATCGTGAATCTATTGGGAAGTTCGAGTTTAAGAGTGATGAGGGAATATTTTTGGGTTATTCATTGATTAGTCGAGCATATAGGGTGTTTAACCTTAGAAATCAAACTATGCTAGAATCTGCCAATGTAGTGGTTGATGATTCATGTGTTGATGAGTCTCCAACGTCTGCTGAGGAGGAAGATGGTGAGCCGTTCTTTATATTGGATAATGATTATTCTGAGATTGAAAAATAGGACAATATGGTTAATGATGATACTTCAAGTCCTGCAGAATCACATGATCAAATTGGTGATGTTCAGTCTACACCTTCTAAAGAACCTTCTCAAGAATAAAAAGGATGAACATGATTGTAATACCCCGTATTTAATGGATATTTATTCCCTTAATTATTTTGGATGGCATATTGGGTGTTTAAATTATTGAATGAGGCTATCTTAGTCTTTTTAACACTAGTAGGTTATAATGAAATTTTGTGATCTGAAGGGGGGCAAGGTTGTCATTAGTGTTTGGGCAGTTTGGTGATTTATGCATAATACAAGGTTAATTCGGACATTTCCCTAACCCTAACATCTTCTATATAAGCATCCTTAACTTCAGATCTAGCCCCCATCTCATTTATTCTACTACTTCTTCTTCTTCATCAATTATACCCAAAATTGTGAGGGTTGAGAGGTTGAGAGCTTAGAATTGGTTTGGATCTATACTTGTGGTGGATTCAGCTCTACATTACAGGCAAGACATATGTTCTACTCTTCCTTTTTGTACTAAAATTTCGTAGCCTTTACTTTGTGCATCTGTAATCTGCTAAATAATATTTTTCATATATGTATATATATGTGTAAATCATGTTCATATATGACTTTTATATATTATATTTATACATATATGTATAGATCCGTAAATATATATATAGATCTTGTATACATGTAGAGATTCGTGGATCTATATAGGCATATATGTATAGATCTGTTAGAGTATATTCATATTCATGTTTATTTATGTGACTTATATATTCTATTTGTACATATATGTATAGATCCGTAAGTATATATATAGATCTTGTATACATGTAGAGATTCGTGGATCTATATAGGCATATATGTATAGATCTGTTAGAGTATGTTCATATTCATGTTTATTTATGTGATGATATATATTCTGTTTATATGTATATGTATAGATCCGTAAGTATATATATAGATCTTGTATACATGTAGAGATTCGTGGATCTATATAGGCATATATGTATAGATCTGTTAGAGTATGTTCATATTCATGTTTATTTATGTGATGATATATATTCTGTTTATATGTATATGTATAGATCCATGATCATATGTATAGATCTTGCATATAGGTAGAGATTAGTAGACTTATATAGACATATATGTACAAATCTGTTAGAGTATATTTATATTCATATATATATATGATGATTTATATTTTGGTTATACATATATGTACAGATCCATGATTATATGTATAGATCTTGTATATATATAGAGATTTGTGGTGATATATTGATATATGCATGAGACTATGTTTATATCTAGCTATACATACAAATCTGTTTTTACCATGTGTAGCTATACATGTATGGATTTGTGGTTATGTGTCTTGTTGGTATGATTCTGATGATGTGTATATGGTTGGAACTTAGTATAAATATCTGAATACATAAATATTTTAGGTTTCAATGTTGACAAAGATTTCAAAACTGTTATTAGAAAAATATTGCATATTTATGTAATTGTTTTTCTCTATTTTCTTTATTATCAGACTCTGGACATTGATTTATATTGTTATTATGTGTATCACGAATTATACTAGATTACGTATTTTCGATCGTATAAATGAATAGTTTCGACCGTATAAAATACCGTATAACTTGGCGCTGGGGCGCTGCCCCAGACCCCGCCAAGGAGGCGCTCAGGTATTGGTCGCGCCGCCCCCCTGGACCCCCCAGGCTCGACCTTATAAATTGATATACGTTCCCGAATAAAGAGTACGAGTGAATTATTAAATTCGTAAAATCATAAGATTTAAATTAAATGACTATGTTTTGGAAATTTATAAGGAACCACAAGGAGGCTGACTATTACTGCAGTCTAACTAGTACCACGGGACATGGGTGAGTTGTCACGGCATGGGTGAGTTGTCGGGTACGTGGTTATGGTAGGGCATTGATTGGATGTTGTATGGAAAAATCAGATTAATGTAAAAAAAATTATAAACATAATTATATTAAATGGTGGTATATTAGTGACTATATTTATAGTTAAATATATTATTATTTTATAATATAATTTTGGGATTAGGTGTCACTAGGAAAGGGGATGGATTTTGGTACTCTGCTTGGGATCATGTAGAGTTGTACTTGCTCGTGGGTTTAACCCACATTTTTGTTGTTTCAGGTCCTCGACAGTTTCACCAGCAGGGTTGAGGACTTCATATCTATCCGTCTGGTTCTATCATATTTTCCTTCCACTCTAGGGTAGGATCCGATAAATGTCATATGTTGTATTTCTTATAAGTGTGTTTCTAGGGGTCCATGTTTATGGGATTTCCAACTTGTACTGTGTGGAACTTATTTTATTTAATGATGTATTGGGAGTGGTCTTTTTCATGTATAAGTTGTATCCTTATTTTGTTATTGTTGTTATTATTATATTTATATTTTATGTCTTCTATTCTGTGTTTATGTTATCAATTACTGATGCTCCTAGTTTTCTGTGTATGGGCCTGGCCAACCTATGCATGGAAATTTGGGGGTGTCACAGTTGGTATCAGAACACTCCAGGTTCAAGTGTCCTAGGGATGTATAATTAGTCTTCCGCGTTGCGTATTCTGATATTTAATGCCTAAATTTAGGACTCGTACTCTTGTACGATCTTAGTGGGGGTATTGACGGGTCGTGTTTATTGTTATTTCAGTATGCCACCACGTAGAAGGAGAAATGTGAATCAAATTCCGGACCCTATTCCGGAGGGGAATGCTCCAGTTCCTCCGAACCTTGCTGATATTATTGCCTAGGCTGTTGCTGCAGGAGTGGCAACTGCTCTTCAGCATCAACAGCTTCATCCACAGCCTCCCTTGCAGGCACCTGCACCAGTTCTCGTGATGATAGATAATGGATGGGACATGATGCATATTTCATTCATGAGAGGCAATCCACCAGAGTTTTCTGGATCTACAGAGGTCACCGCAGCTCACCAGTGAAAGAAGGACATTGAGCGCCATTTACGCATGGTTCAGTGTACTGAAGTTCAAAAGCAAATATTGGCTACATTCAAGCTGGTTGGTGATGCTTTGCAATGGTGGGAGTCGGTTACTACTCTAGAGGAGAGGGCCACATTAACTTATAATCAATTCCGAGATCGCTTTGATGATAAATATTTCCTTTTCGCTGTGAGAGTAGCAAAGAAAAGGGAATTTCTCAATTTACAGCAGGGAGATAGGATTGTTACAGAGTATGAGTAGGAGTTCACTAGCCTATCATTGTTTGCACCTGAGGAAGTGAACACAGAGGAAAAAAGGAAGAATTGCTTTGTGCATGGTTTGGCATGGCCCATTCGGCAAGTGATAGTGGGTAATCCAGCTTACGCCACTTATGCTCAGGTGGTGGATGCAGCGTTACAACATTGTCAGATCAGGAGGGATTACAAGAAATCTAAGGGGGATAAGCGCAAAGACAATGACTCCACTAGCCAGACAGTGGAGAAAGGAAATGGTCAGAGTGGCAGACACAGTGATAAAGGTAGGTTCCAGGGGCATCAACCTTGGAAGAAACAGAAGGGTACTACTGATAGCAACAAAGAAGGGCATTCTCATCAGGGACAACATAGTGGAGCTCCTCAGATTTCATAGGGGCAACAACGGGGTCAGAGGAAACCTACGGGTCCTTTCAAGGGCCATTGCTATGGGTGTGGGGAGTATGGGCACTCTGCCAAAAGGTGTCCCAAGGCTACTCCAGGACAGCATGGCCAACAAGGATATACCAGTTATCAGGGACAGAGGCAACCACCACCATTACCGGCACCACAGGTTCCCCGTCTACAGGGCTCGACTTATCCTGTTTTACCAGCACCCCCGCCACCACAGGGTCAGACCCAACAACAACTTCATTATGGCAGGGTCTATAACGTAATGCCACCAGACGTTCAGGCACCTCGTGCTATTGAGGGTATGTTTCCTATTTATGGTAGACTTGGTCGAGTGCTTTTTGATACTGGTGCATCACATTCTTTTATATCGCGCTCTTTTGTTGCTTTATCTGGACTACCGACTCAGCCTAGTAGTCAACCTCTCAGAGTTTCAACGCCATTAGGTGCCGATGCGGTTTTACGGGATAGTTGTGTATATATACCTATTGAGATTGGCAGGCTTCAATTTTCTGCCAATTTATTAGTTCTTGACATGAATGCTTATGATGTGATACTGGGGATGGATTGGTTATCTCACTACCATGCACAGCTGGACTGTCGTGGTAAGACGATAGTCTTTGCGATACCAGGACATCAGATGTATTTGATTGCGACACCTCGATCTTATGGAGGGTCTAGTACACATTTGTTTTATATGGATGCAGAGACTCAGGAGCAGACTACGACATCCATGGATAGTATTCCTGTAGTACGTGATTTTCAAGACGTGTTTCAGGAGATTCCAGGGTTACCTCCGAGTCGTGAGATCGATTTTGTTATCGACTTAGCTCCAGGCACCAAGCCTATTGCTAAGGCACCGTACAGGATGGCACCAGTGGAGATGCGGGAACTGAAGGATCAGATTCAACAACTTCTTAGCCAGGGTTTTATTCGCAGGAGCACTTCACCCTGGGGAGCACCTGTGTTGTTTGTGAAGAAAAAGGACGGTTCCCTTCGTCTTTGTATCGATTACATGGAGCTGAATAAAGTCACAATTCGCAACAAGTATCTGCTGCCTAGGATTGATGATTTGTTTGATCAGTTGAAGGGAGCCACTTATTTCTCCAAGATAGACTTGAAGTCAGGGTATCATCAGCTTTGTGTCAGGGAGCAGGATGTTCCCAAGACAGTATTCCTCACTCGGTATGGGTCGTATGAGTTTCGGGTCATGCCTTTTGGGTTGACCAATGCTCCAGTTGTCTTCATGGATTTGATGAATAGGGTATTCCGACCTTTTTTAGACCAGTTTGTCATTGTGTTCATTGATGACATCTTGGTTTATTCTAGGTCAGAGGAGGATCATGTCAGGCATTTGCAGATCGTGTTGCAAACACTTAGTGATCACCAGCTTTATGCAAAATTTGAAAAATGTGCTTTCTGGCAGAATGAAGTAAAATTTTTGGGACATGTAGTGTCAGAGAAAGGTTTATCGGTGGATCCAGCAAAAGTCTAAGCGGTTTTGGAGTGGGGGCAACCTACCTCACCTATAGAGATACGCAGCTTTCTGAGCTTGGCTGGATATTATCGCAGGTTCATTCAGGGCTTTTCAAAGATCGCCGACCCGCTTACCCACTTGACTAAGAAGGGAGTGCCCTTTATTTGGGATGACCACTGTCAGGCAGTTTTTGATGAACTGAAGACAAAATTGACATCTGCACCTGTTCTAGCTACCCCACAGAGTGGAATTGAGTATCTTGTCTTTACAGATGCCTCTTTGCTGGGTTTGGGATGTGTATTGATGCAGGAGGAGAGACCTGTATCTTATGCTTCTCGTAAGCTCAAACCGCATGAGCTTAACTACCCAACACATGACTTGGAATTAGCAGCAGTCGTTTTTGCACTGAGGATTTGGAGGCACTATCTCTTAGGCGAGAGTTTCACATTATTCAGTGATCACAAGAGTCTACAGTATCTATTCACTCAGAGGGAACTGAATATGAGGCAGCGCCGATGGCTGGAATTTGTGAAGGACTATCATTTCACTATTCAGTATCACCCAGGGAAGGCTAATGTAGTGGCAGATGCTCTTAGTCGTCGACCCTATGTTAGTCTTTCAGCCTTGTTCGAGACTGAGTTGAATGCACTGAGGATAGATGATGAGTTAGCTGATGCTTTTGCGGCATGTGTGGTGGTGACGCCTGCTATTATTCGTAGGGTAGTCAAGGCCCAACAGGTAGATCAACAGTGCATGGCTAAAGTTATGGAGTTGGCATCTGAGGAGATTCCTTTTTACTTAGTCGACTCGGATGGAGGTCTGAGGTACAAGGGACGATTGGTCGTTCCTTCTACTGAGGATTTGAGGAGAGATGTGATGAGAGAGGCTCATAACTCTTCTTTTGCAGTGCATCCTGGAGGGGATAAGATGTACCAAGATATGAAGCACCAATTATGGTGGGCTGGTATGAAGAGGGATGTTGCTATTTTTGTCTCTAAGTGCAGTACTTGCCAGATGGTGAAGATCGATCATCAGAAACCGCCGGGATCATCACAACCACTTCTAGTGCCTGAGTGGAAATGGGAGAGCATTTCCATGGATTTCATTGAGGGACTACCTACTTCTCCTCAAAACCATAATTCTATTTGGGTGATTGTTGATAGACTTACCAAGTCTGCCCATTTCCTACCGGTACGTTCAGACTATACATCGGAGCAGTTGGCGAAGCTTTACATCGCTGAGATAGTGAAGCTTCATGGGATTCCTTTGTCTATTGTATCGGATAGAGATCCAAAATTTGTATCGGGGTTCTGGGCAAGTTTTCAGCAGGCTTTAGGTACAGAGTTACATCTGAGTACAACTTACCACCCGCAGACCGATGGTCAGACTGAGAGAGTTAATCAGATTTTGGAGGATATGCTTCGAGCTTGTGTCCTAGATTTCAAGGGCAACTGGGAGTTCTACTTGCCACTGTCAGAGTTTGTTACAACAATAGTTACCAGAAGACTATCGGTATAGCACCATTTGAGGCCTTGTATGGTCGACCGTGCAGATCTCCAGTATGTTGGATGGGAGTCGGAGAAAGCAAACTCCTGGGTAAATTCCTAGGTCCTGAGTTCATCAAGGATACATCAGAGAATATTGCCCTTATTTGAGACCGTATGAAGACTGCTCAGAGTAGACAGAAGAGTTACGCTGATCGTCGAACCCGAGCTTTAGAGTTCAGAGTGGGAGATCAGGTTCTTTTGAAGGTGTCTCCCATGAAGGGAGTGATGCGATTTGGGAAGAAAGGAAAACTATCACCTCGCTTTGTGAGCCCTTTCATGATTACTGACAGGATTGGACCTGTGGCTTATCGTTTGGCTTTACCTGATCATATGCACATGATGCATAACGTATTTCATGTTTCTATGTTGCGGCGATTTCTCTGAGATGGGGATGTCTATCAGCATATAGATGTGGGAGAAATTGAGTTGCAGCCAGATGCGACATATGTGGAACAACCTTATTGTATTATGGATCGCAGAGATCAGGTACTCCGCACGAAAGTCATTCCCCTTGTACGTGTTCAGTGGAATCATCACAACGAGGCGGAGTCCACCTGGGAAAGGGAAGATGAGGTTCGTGCAAACTATCCAGAGTTATTTATTTCAGGTATGTGCTGAATTCCGGGGACGGAATTCCATTATTAGGGGGGAAGAATGTAATAGCCCGTATTTAATGGATATTTATTCCCTTAATTATTTTGGATGGCATATTGGGTGTTTAAATTATTGAATGAGGCTATCTTAGTCTTTTTAACACTAGTAGGTTATAATGAAATTTTGTGATCTGAAGGGGGGCAAGGTTGTCATTAGTGTTTGGGCAGTTTGGTGATTTATGCATAATACAAGGTTAGTTCGGACATTTCCCTAACCCTAACATCTTCTATATAAGCATCCTTAACTTCAGATCTAGCCCCCATCTCATTTATTCTACTACTTCTTCTTCTTCATCAATTATACCCGAAATTGTGAGGGTTGAGAGGTTGAGAGCTTAGAATTGGTTTGGATCTATACTTGTGGTGGATTCAGCTCTACATTACAGGCAAGACATATGTTATACTCTTCCTTTTTGTACTAAAATTTCGTAGCCTTTACTTTGTGCATCTGTAATCTGCTAAATAATATTTTTCATATATGTATATATATGTGTAAATCATGTTCATATATGACTTTTATATATTATATTTATACATATATGTATAGATCCGTAGGTATATATATAGATCTTGTATATATGTAGAGATTCGTGGATCTATATAGGCATATATGTATAGATCTGTTAGAGTATATTCATATTCATGTTTATTTATGTGACTTATATATTCTATTTATACATATATGTATAGATCCGTAAATATATATATAGATCTTGTATACATGTAGAGATTCGTGGATCTATATAGGCATATATGTATAGATCTGTTAGAGTATATTCATATTCATGTTTATTTATGTGACTTATATATTCTATTTGTACATATATGTATAGATCCGTAAGTATATATATAGATCTTGTATACATGTAGAGATTCGTGGATCTATATAGGCATATATGTATAGATCTGTTAGAGTATGTTCATATTCATGTTTATTTATGTGATGATATATATTCTGTTTATATGTATATGTATATATCCATGATCATATGTATAGATCTTGCATATAGGTAGAGATTAATAGACTTATATAGACATATATGTACAAATCTGTTAGAGTATATTTATATTCATATATATATATGATGATTTATATTTTGGTTATACATATATGTACAGATCCATGATTATATGTATAGATCTTGTATATATATAGAGATTTGTGGTGATATATTGATATATGCATGAGACTATGTTTATATCTAGCTATACATACAAATCTGTTTTTACCATGTGTAGCTATACATGTATGGATTTGTGGTTATGTGTCTTGTTGGTATGATTCTGATGATGTGTATATGGTTGGAACTTAGTATAAATATCTGAATACATAAATATTTTAGGTTTCAATGTTGACAAAGATTTCAAAACTGTTATTAGAAAAATATTGCATATTTATGTAATTGTTTTTCTCTATTTTCTTTATTATCAGACTCTGGACATTGATTTATATTGTTATTATGTGTATCACGAATTATACTAGATTACGTATTTTCGATCGTATAAATGAATAGTTTCGACCGTATAAAATACCGTATAACTTGGCGCTGGGGCGCTGCCCCAGACCCCGCCAAGGAGGCGCTCAGGTATTGGTCGCGCCGCCCCCCTGGACCCCCCAGGCTCGACCTTATAAATTGATATACGTTCCCGAATAAAGATTACGAGTGAATTATTAAATTCGTAAAATCATAAGATTTAAATTAAATGACTATGTTTTGGAAATTTATAAGGAACCACAAGGAGGCTGACTATTACTGCAGTCTAACTAGTACCACGGGACATGGGTGAGTTGTCGGGTACGTGGTTATGGTAGGGCATTGATTGGATGTTGTATGGAAAAATCAGATTAATGTAAAAAAAATTATAAACATAATTATATTAAATGGTGGTATATTAGTGACTATATTTATAGTTAAATATATTATTATTTTATAATATAATTTTGGGATTAGGTGTCACTAGGAAAGGGGATGGATTTTGGTACTCTGCTTGGGATCATGTAGAGTTGTACTTGCTCGTGGGTTTAACCCACATTTTTGTTGTTTCAGGTCCTCGACAGTTTCACCAGCAGGGTTGAGGACTTCATATCTATCCGTCCGGTTCTATCATATTTTCCTTCCACTCCAGGGTAGGATCCGATAAATGTCATATGTTGTATTTCTTATAAGTGTGTTTCTAGGGGTCCATGTTTATGGGATTTCCAAGTTGTACTGTGTGGGACTTATTTTATTTAAGGATGTATTGGGAGTGGTCTTTTTCATGTATAAGTTGTATCCTTATTTTGTTATTGTTGTTATTATTATATTTCTATTTTATGTCTTCTATTCTGTGCTTATGTTATCAATTACTGATGCTCCTAGTTTTCTGTGTATGGGCCTGGCCAACCTATGCATGAAAATTTGGGGGTGTCACAATGATACAGTTGTTAAGAATAAGGCTAAGCTTGTTGCTCAAGGATATACTCGGATGGAAGGTATTGATTTTGATGAGACTTTCGCTCTGGTTGCTAAGCTTGTAACTATTCAGATTTTGTTTGTTATCGCTTGTCATCTCGGATTTAAGTTGTATCAGATGGATGTAAAGAGTGCATTCTTGAATGACATTTTGCATGAGGAGGTCTATGTGGAGCAACTAAAAGGATTTGAAGATCCTCATTGACCGGGTCATGTTTACAGGCTAAAAAAGGCTTTGTATGGGCTAAACTAAGCTCCTAAAGCTCGGCATGAAAGGTTGACTGATTACCTGTTGGGAACAAGTTTTGCTCGATGGGGAGTGGACAAAACACTATTTTGTTGCTCAAATCTATGTTGATGATATTGTATTTGGTTTCACTTCTGTTTAGTTTGCTCATTATTTTGGAGATCAAATGAAACATGAATTTGAGATGAGCATGATTGGTGAATTGAACTTCTTTTTAGGGCTTCAAGTTAGGCAATTAAATGATGAGATTTTCGTTTCTCAAACTCGTTATGTCTTGGAATTAGTAAAAAAGTTTGATTTGGAAAAGGCTAAGGATGTTCGCACTCCTATGAGTACCAGTGTCAAGTTTAGTATAGATACTAAAGACAAAGATGTTGACCCTACACTTTATAGGAGTATGATTGAGAGTTTGTTGTATTTGACTGCCAATTAACCTGACATATCTTTTAGTGTTGGTTTGTGTGCACGCTACCAGGCAAGTCCTAAGGAGTCTCATATTACTGTTGTGAAGAAGATTATCAAATATATTAAAGGGACAGTGAATTACAGACTATGGTATCCATTAGGTACTAATACTGATATCGCATCCTTTTCTGATGTTGATTGTGCCGGTAATGTTGATGATAGAAAAAGTACCAATAGGGGGTGTTTTTATGTTGGAGATTGATTAGTTACTTGACATAGCAAGAAACAAAATTGTGTTTCCTTTTCCACTGTTGAGGTTGAGTATATAGCAGTTGGTAATTGTTGTACTTGGGTTTTGTGGATCCGTTAGATGTTGCAGGATTATGGTTTTTCCCAAGGCACAATGATTGTATTCTGTGATAACACGAGTGCAATAAATATTTCTAAAAATCATGTTCAACACTCTAGGACAAAACATATAGATATTCGACATCATTTTATTCGTGATCTTGTTAAAGATGGTATAGTGTCTCTAGAGTTCATATCCACAAATTCTCAGTTGACAGATATCTTTACAAAATTATTAGATTTCCAAAAGCATGTTAGTCTTAGGAAATCTATTGGTATGATTTCTTTAGAATAAATATCTTCTTATATATCATTCTAGGAACACATTGCATTTTTTTCCTAGAATTGATAGGTAATCATGCATTTATATTATTTTTATTCATGCATGTATTTTATTTTGAAATAAATGAAAATAAAATTTTTAAGACTGTTAAACTTGGCTAGAGTACAAAAGTTGTTATATTTTACTCTATTTTCATATTTACTTGTCTCATTATGTATATGTGAAGTAGATGTATCAGTCTAACCTAAGATTTTTGGATGATCACTTGTCTTGATTATTTTATAAAACTTTAATCTTAGGTGCTAGTTGTTTCGGTGATTATAATGTCTGCTGAATCTGTTAATTTTTTTTATTTAACCTGAAGTGGTATGACGGTTCATGAGCTATGCTAGATTGGTCTATGCATGAAATGTTTTTTTTGCATGTGTATGAAGGTTGTGGTGATGTTGAAAAAAAATGAGATGTTTAAAATATAAAAATACAAAAAGTAGTTCTTCAATCTGAGTAACCGGGCCTCTTGCCTCAGTAAGCATTGAGTGTTCGCATAAAAAGGGGAGAAGACTAATGAACATAAATCCCATGGAAGAAGCTCGGGCCCAGTTGGTCGGGACTAAAAATCCTCGTTGACAAGTTTAGAGCTTAGAAAGACAAAAAGGGATATGGTGAAAATTTTGAAAAGGAGAAAATTGTGTGACAAAGATAAAGTATTTTTTATTTTTTTCTTCTAGTTTGGATCTTGGATTGAATTATCATCACGGTTGGTGGGGAGATTATCAGCTTTAGTATGTATTGTTTTCATCTTACCTTAGTGCTTGCACATGAGAATTTTCATATATATATATATATTTGTAAAACATGACTTGTGCATTCTAGAGTTTACAAGGTATGTGTGTTGATTTTCTTCTATACCATGTGTATAATGGTCGAGTTAAATATGAGAATATGATGTATTAATGATTGACATTGTGTCTCTACTGCCTTGCTTATAGATTTCTAAAAACAAAAAGATTTTATTTTATTTTTATTCATGACATTTTGCATTCATGCATTAGTAGTAGGGTCATGTATAGTAGAGATTTATGTTACCCTGAGAATTTTGATATGATCTGATAAGAGTTCTATATCTTGGTGTTTTTCATTGAGTACTTCATTGCATATCTCTACATTGTTGTTATGATATATACTCTCTTTGTTTGACATTTCAGTGACAAAAAGGGGGAGAAACATTAAGTAAGGGGGATAGATTGCTTGATTAAAAGGGCGAAGTATTTAGCAAGGGGGAGAATGATGATAATTATGTGTTCATTGTTGTTATGATTTTCTGATGATCATTATGTTGGTTTATATCTGTTTTCCATAATGATGATCATTATGTGTGCATTGTTGTTATGATTTTTTGATAATCATTATGTTGGTTTATATCTGTTTTTCACACTTGCGTTTAATGGTTTGTTCAGTGTTGTGGTTACAAGATTGATCGTCATGAAAACAAGGTGACACTTTATATCTATGTTTATTGGTGTGTGTTCATAGGTATAGATGTTATGTTGTTATTTGTGAGGCTATATTATAAAACATGATTTTGTCTCAGAAATGTCAAGAGGGAAATTGTAAGAATATTTTTATGTATTATTTATTTATGGTATGTTCTAGACAATAACCATGTTCAGTGTTAAATATGTTGGTTTAGTTTCAATAACATCTATAAGTTTTGGCGTGGGTGTGAAGTATACTAGTACTAAGTGTAGATAAGAGTGATGACTCACAATTTAACTAAATATAAAAAAAGAAGAAGAAAGAGAGTGATGATTCACAATTTTAGGTTATTGTTTTTAATTTTCAATTATATCTATAAGGAAATATGGATGACAATTTCGTATGGATATTTACTTAGAAGTTAAAATTATACTTGCTATATATATTTTTTCAATGATGTGAGGTTGGAAAAAAAATTAAATCTAGGAATTTTTTGTTTTCATATTAAATAATTTTATACTTCCTATAATATTTTGAAATATTATATAAATCTATACTTCTAAAATACAGATTTGGGTGGTTTGATAGATAATTATGCATACTGATATATACGTACAATTATGTTTCATTATAAAGTATTAAGCTTTGTTACTTGCTTGGTGACTTAAATGTAATTTCCTAGGTTGTTTTGGTTAAGAGGGTGTAGCTCTCTTGTTTGCAGCCTGTTGGAAAAAATTATTGTATGGGTTTAGTCTACCACGTCATTAAGCTTATGTGTGAACTAGACCACCGCCGCCCCACTCCACACTGTAAGAATATTTTTGTGTATTATTTATTTTTGACATGTTCTAGACAATAACTATGTTGAGTGTTAGATAGGTTGGTTTGGTTTCAATAACATCGATAAGCTTTGTAAAAGGCAGAATCAAACGTTAAAATAATGAAGGATACAAGTGAAACACGAAAGTTAACATATTGAGGTAAAATGTCTCCTGGAGGGCGAAAATGACATTTTTCGTAGCCGTTACTTTAAGCAAAAAGTATCGTGGGTTCAAGATGGTCATTTTGGCGCAGTTGTGAAGAAAAGTGATTTTAACAAAAAAACCTACGCTTAAGCCTATGCTTTCAGTTTAAAAAAGTTGTTGGAAAACACATTTCTACGCTTTGAGGTATGTTTGGACCTACGCTTGAAGCGTAGCTGCGGCAAGTTTTTGCCTGCAATGTCCAAATTGTTCGGGAGTTGGTTTTATGATATAACCACGACTTATATACATCAAAGTACGTTCTATATACAATATATTTATCATAATAGAGAGTTTGAATGTGAAATTATGAAAAAAGACAAACTTAGGGTTTGGATCATCATTGTCTATAAATACCCAAGTCTACAACAAGAGGAGTCACGTCTTTAAGAATTTTCTGCAAGTTTTCTATAGCTCCATCTTCTACTTCTACAAAGATATACATATGCTGAAAGAATATTATTGAGTGATTAAAGATACACAAGTTCTCTCTTGTTTTTTGACGTCTTCAATCGTGCTTCTATATCGACAATTTATATACACGATTGAATGGTATAATTGCTGAAAAATTCACACACCGTCTATAACAATGAGGTTGCGTTGATCCATTGAAGAACGAAGCCGTCTGTGTGCGGAGATTGAAACAGGAGGCTTCGTGGTGATTTTGATATGTTGAGAAACAGAGCCGTCATAGTACGAAGATCGGAGCGAAACCTTCGTGGAGCGCGAGTGAATCTAGATTTTCAGACGTCGTGTTTTCATAGAGTCTGTACAAATTTTCTGATTCATAGTGCATCGATACCTGAGCGTATCCGTGGTTTTTACTTGGAGTCTTTCCAAGGTTTTTCACGTAAAAAATCTCTGTGTCTTCTCATGATTTATTTTCTGCACTTAAATTCATATTTGCTTGATTGATTTGTTTTGAGAATTAGTATTTGTAACTAATTAAAATTAAATTTTCGTTAAATAATTTTAAGGGTAAATCCCACTTACACCCCCTCTGATTTGACCATATCCCAACAACACCCCCTCTACTATGGAATATCCCAAGTACACCCCCTGTCAGTGACGACCGTCAGACCAACTAACGGATTTGTGTGAAATGTCTATTTTGTCCTTCAATATTTTATTACTTTAACATTTTTACCCAAGGGCAACCCCGAGCTCGCACGCGCCATCCTCCAAACCGTCGTCGCTTGCGGCGGCCGATTTGACTCAGTTCTCTGGTCCTACTCTTGCCTATCTCCCTCACTCCTCACCTATCTCTCAACCCTCGAACTCCTCCAATTCAACGATGCTTCGTCAATCTGGAGCTTCGATCCCGAAACCCTACGGTTACAGGTCAAATTTTTGCTCCTGGTGCAAACCATCATTTCTAGGGTTTCAGAAAGTCTTCAGAGGGTGATTGATTTGGAGGGCATTAAGAGAAATGTCGGCGAATTGGAATCGGAAGATTCTCGGGCCGAATTGGTAGCAGAAAACCCATATTTGAGGGATTTAAACGGCGATTCGGTTGAATATTTGAGAGTTCTGGACAAGATTTCAGAGTTGGGGTTGAGTCAGCTGAAGCCGGATTTGGTGGTAGTTGATGAGGGAGAAAGTGGTGGGTCTTCTTCTTCGGGCGGTGTTGTGGCGTTGGAGGAAGCTGAATTGGCGGGTTTGAAGAGGGTGATATTGGAGAATTCGGATTTATTTGATGCATTGTGTGAGAATATACAGAAGCAAGTTATTTGGGTTGATAGTGACGACTCGGGTTTGGCGATTACATTGAGGACTGAAGCTAAGCGGTCGGAGGAAGAAACGAGTGGGCTAAAGTTGATAGCAAAGAGTGTTCAGAGTGTCCATTTGGATGCTATGAAGGAATGCTTGAAAGTAGGGATGGCAATGGGGCGGGTCGAGGCGGGTATCACCCGCCTCGTACCCGTACCTGATTATTTTTCCCCGCCCCGTCCCCGTTTAATTTTTTATTTTCCCGACCTGCCCCGCCCCGGTTAGCTCCCCGCCTCGTCCCCGCCCCGCCCCGCCCCGCCCCGATTACGTATTATTTTTATTAAAAAAATATTTTTTAATAATAAAAAATAATATTATTTTATTTCTAATTAATATTATTATTCTAGAATTTTTTTCTAGAATAAATCTATATGAAATAAAAATCAAACAATAAATCTATAATTAAGGAGAATATTATATGTATATAAATTTATATATATAAATTTTAAATTAATTGAAGATGCATGATATATGTTCATAATTTTGTTTATTTTAGTAACATTTTATCTATAATATTTCATTTATTACAACTTTTAAGAAAGAAATTTGAGTGAAGAAGTTTTAATTTTTTTACTTTAACGTTGCTCTTCACAGCTTCCACTACTTACATGGTTGTAAAAAAATTAGAAAATTCAAATATGTCGGTTAAGTCAATTAAATTTTTTTGTTAGGCAACATTAATGTTATTTTTTTTTCATAACCTTAATGTTTGGAATTTATGCTTAATTCAACTAATTCACATGGCCATAGCTTAATGTTAAATTTATCCAAAAGTATTAAGCTTTGTTCCTTGCCTGGAAAGCGATCGAGCTATTATCACAAAGCTCTAAAGTTGTGGGAGAAATTTTTTTTTATTATTGTTTTTACCATTTAATGTAATTGTTATTGGAGCTTCACCATTATTCTAGTTCTCAATTTTTTTTTTCAAAACAAAATTACGAAATAACAATGGGTCTTTGTGAATTTGAACTCTTTACTTTTTTTATTTTATTTTGAAAGGTATTAAAATGTGAATAAGAGCTGAAATAGATGAAATAGTTAATTTTAACTCTTTACTTTGACTTACACAGTGTGGGAGTTAGGGGTGCAGACGGTAAGGAGCCGGAGCCGGAGCCGGAACCGGAATCAACCCGTTTTTTCCGATTCCTTAAAAATAGGAATCAGAACCGAACCGAACGGGCAAGGAACCGAACCGAACGGGCAAGGAACCGAACCGAATCGGAACCTAAATTTCGGTTCGATTCTGGTTTCTACTATCCCGTTTTAAAAAAAAAATAAGAAAAAGAAATTGAACACAAAAAAAAAAAAAAACAAATAAATTTTGTTTGTGAGACTCAAATTTTTGAACCAAAGTTGAAAGATAGTGCAATCTAGATATCTAATTATAATTTTTTTTTGAATGATAAGAAACGCATACTCCCATATGAGCCCCATCGGGCTCGAACCCCTTACCTCGAAAGGTGATACCATCATACTATAGGCCTTTTGGTAATTCTTTTATTCAAGTTATACCAAGCATTATCTACAAAACATTGAGCAAAGACATTAGTGGTTATTATTTTGGTAAGCTTGTCTTTTTCTAAGCTGGAGATAAGATTCTTATATTGTACTGTTAAATCACTCCAACAATAAATATATGCAGAGCCGAGAAACAAAGAGAGAGATACCGAATTGAAGACTGAACTGTATAACTTGAATAATAGAGTAGAATTGGACCAACTGTTATATAAATTAGATATCTAGATTGTACTATCTTTCAATTTTGGTTCAAAATTTTGAATTTCACAAACAAAAATTTGAAAAAATAGGGCATGTATTTAGGTTTATAACACTATAATATATATATATATATATATATATATATATGTTATAAAAAAAAACAGTTTAGTTCCAAAGAGGCAAGAACTGGAACCGAACCAAAAATTTTGGTTCTTGAATATTAGAAACTTCCGGTTCTCGATTCCACCGATTCTTTTGTGCACCCCTGGGAGTAGACCTGTCAATGGATCGGATTTTGATCCGAATCCGATCCAAATTCGATCCGATTAGCCGGATATGGATTGAAAATAAAATCCGATAACCCGATTAGGATCCGAATCCGATAATCCGATTTCTTAACAAATTGGATTTGGATTTATGTCATCCGATCCGATAATAACCCGATCCGATATAAAATATATTTATATATATATAAATATATATTTTATATTTTTTGTGTATATATTTAATACTGTACATGTATATAAATGTTAATTGTTAATTATTTTATTATTTATTAATAATGATTGATCATAAATACAATTATTAAAAGTGTGAATAATTTAGTGTTTCAATATTTATTGATTTTTGTATTTTTGTATTTTTTTAATTAGATATTCGAATCAGACATTCTATAATGAAGAAATTCGAATATGAATTAACTAAGTGAAAATCCGTCAAATTATTGGATTCGGATCGCGGATCGGGAGTTTTTGTCATCCTTATCAATAGACCTGTCAATAATCCGATTATGATCCGAATCCGATATTAACCGGATATGGATTGAAAATAAAATCCGATAACCCGATTAGGATCCGAATCCGATAATCCAATTTCTTAACAAATTGAATTTGGATTTAACTGATCTGATCCGAATCCGATCCATTGACAGGTCTACCTGGGAGGTACTAGGTTCAATTTGAAAATTGTACTAATGACTGATTATGTGGAGTTTGAGAGATATTTTTATGACAATAATATATATTTTTAGATTATACAGAAGGATAAAACTATTGTCAAATAATTTTCACTTTTAAGTTTCATATTTATTTTTTAAAGTTATATTTGCTTTGACAAACCAAATCCACATGGTTTTTTGAGAGAGTGATTAACAATATTACATATTTTTTTCAAAGCTGAAAAATAATTAATAGTAATATAAAAGAAACGCCAAACCAGTCAGTTTGGTTGGGTTCGAAGCATAACGGTTCCAAAACCAATTCTATTTTTTTCGGAGTTGTCAAAAGCGGTAACCGTGCCAAACTGGTATTTAACATTGTTTGGTAGAAGGAGTTGGTGCCAAATATATGGTTTTTGGATGAAATTCGTGGCCCAATCCATGTTTGGTAATCTTGGTGCTGGTGCAACAGTGTCAAACCATTGGTACCAAATGCCCCATTTTCCACACCATCTCAATAGATGGTTTTGTGTGGTTTGGTTTTGTTTTCTCACACCAAAACCATTATTTAATCCAAACCAGTTCAATTTGGTGTACGATTGTTTAACTCAAACCAATTCATTTATACTATTATATATATATATTTCAAACAACTCAAACGAAAAAAAATATTTAGTAAAAAAATATATATTTCAGGAAAATAAATATTTTTGGAAAAAAAAAATTATGATTATTATTTTTAAAAAAATATACAAATTATATGTATTTTTACTGAAATCTTTTATTTTTTTCAAAATATTTTATTTTTTTGAAATATCTTATATAAAATATTTTATCTATAAATATTTTGAAAAAATAAATATTTATGAAAAAATTAAATATTTATATATTTTATTTTTTAAAACATATATATTTAAAAAATGTTATTTTAAATAAATAAAATGTGAAACTATTCTAAGTTACCAAATATGATTTATTTTACAATTTCAGCCCATATATACCAACTCTACCAAACATGGTTTGGTTTTTCAGCTTTATTTTTTTCTCACACCAAAACCATCTGCACCAAATATGGTTTCAGTTCAGAATAAAACCACACCAAACCCAACCCAATCCAAAACCAAAACCCGTACTGCACCGATTGTCAAACAAGCACTGCATGAATGTGTTTGGTTAATTTTAGTGGAATATTTTGTATCTCTCTTTAAGAATGTAAATTAGTGTTAATTATAATAAATAAAAGAGGGCATGCGGTGATTTTGTGACTAGTCAATTTTGCATGAATTTGGTTAGCATGATTATTGTGTGAGTTGTGTTATTTTGCATTGCATGTTAGTATTTAAGGGTATGTAAGAGTGATGATTCATAATTTCAGATTATTATTCCTTATATTAACCTGTTTCTATTATTTATAAGAAAATATAAATGAAACTGTGGTCTGAGTGTGGGAGATACTAGTCAAAATTATTATTATTATTATTGTTATTATTATTTAATTTGATGAGATGTTGGAGAAAATTAAATCGAAAATGTTAATTCGGAAAATAAAATTGGAAATGTCAGCTCATTCTCTAGGTTGCTTCATATCTCTTTTGCTTGCATTTTCTTAGCTTCTCTGTCTATCTTTTGTTTTTTTGCTCTGTAAGGCTTGCTGGCCTCTTGATGTATTCTTTATGGTGCTTTATAAATTTGATTTACCCAAAAAAAGGTTAGACCGCGAAAAACTAAAAAATCGTATAAATTTTCACAAAATTGGCGACGGTGGTACTTTAGTCAAAGTTGATTATGATTATTGTATAAAAATCAAAATTTGAAAATGAAGTACTTTAAATTTTGTTGTAGACATCCTTGATACGAGAATTAGATAGAGAGTAGAGTACAACACTGATTCATAAATATATAGTACTGGCTTACAATTACATAAATAATAAAGATAAAAAAGAGAAATTATGAAGACTAGGATAGCTTAGAGAACAATAAACTACAATATAGCAGAGAATAATTTTGTGATACTACTCCTGATACTTTCTACTAGCTGTGTCTTGACAATCAATGGAGCTTTGATGTACTTCTTAAGCCTGTTACACATGTATAAGTTTGAGAGCAAAATAAAATTAGTCCTAACTCATTAAAGTGACAACAAATATTCTTAAATGTGTTATAAGTACAATTTTTATTTTTTTTTGAAAAATAAAGAAGTTATAAGTATCAGATAGGTTGGCAAATAAATGCTACCCGACTTAAATTGACATAACAAAAAAAAGAAAAAAGAAAAAATTGCTTAGTACTATGCATACTAAAATTGTTCAGCTTATAATTTGAAAAACACATGAGTAGTACAAGAAAAAAGACTATTTACGGGAGGTCAAACAGGTCGTAAAAAGTTTTTTACGGGTAACATAGTCCTCTCCTCTATGGAGGCCACGTAAAAGAATTTAGTTTTTTACGGAAAACACCATAGTTAGTAAAAAATTAAATTTGCCTCAGATAAAAGTTTTTACAAGATATATATACCTCGTTAATAATTTATTTATAGGATGTATTACTTCTCGTTAATACGTTTAAATAAACAAAAAAATGTTAGATTAGGGAGCGCGACCACCCACAAACTACCATGGGACACTTAACCACTAGGGCCGAAAAGAACACGGTATTTTAAGTACTCAATCACTAATAAAAGCTAAATAAAATTGGTAATAAATTATTTACAATATATTTTACCTTCTGTTATAGCCAAAAACTACCTCGTTAATAATAATAAAAATTAACGAGTTTTTTAGCTTATCGTAAATACTTGCTTTTACGACTATCTTATTAGTTTATCGTAAAAACTTCAATTTATGAACTTATTATAGGGAGTTTTATATCAACCTCGTAAAAAATATATTTTACGAGTTAAAATGCTGACTTCTGATAAATATAATGAATTTATTATGGGGAGTTTTATATCAAAATCGTAAAAGGTACCTTTTATGAGCTAAACTTCCGACTTCTCATAAATACAAAGTCATAAAAACTCATTTTAACCGTCTCTATGTATGAGAAGGTTAGACTAAGTACACTAAGTTACTAACCCTACCAAAACTCCGTGTCCATCGTGCTCTGAATTAGCCAAGAGCAGGATTAAGTCTCACGTACACATATTTTTGTGGACACTATAAAAAGTTGAATTATAAATATGATAAGCTGTTGAATTTTATTTTATTTTTCAAAAAAAAAAAAAGAGAAGAAAAGCAAGTTAGTGAAAGGAACTTTACATTGATGTTTCTCAATGGTCCCATTGCAGACATCTATTACCAAAAAAAAAATTAATATGTGGTCCACGACTACATGATATCCTAGACATCACAATTCGTCACACAAACACATGTTTGAATAAGTTCAACATATTTACTTATATATCAAGCTGTGATTGACGTCTAAATTATTTCACTTATTATTAGAGTTAAAGCATAATGCTGAGAGCAATCCTACTAATTTTCAGCCATACATAGAACCAAATTTATGGAATATGGTTATGGATTAATATATATATATATATATATAACTAGATATAATATATGCAGATAATACTTACCCATTGTTTCAGCGATTGTTGCTGGATGCCCTGTACCTAGGGTACGGGACATTGCCCGATTCAATGTGCCTGAGATCCTCTATGAGAATCTCATAGTGCCTCTTCACTTCCTCAGCAGATTTCCCTCCCACTGCTCGGGCAATGTTCTGCCACCGGTCAGGGGTATCCTTGTCATAAACCGCCAACGCCTTCTCGAACAGCTTGTTCTGCTTTGGTGTCCAAGCGGAAATGGAGTTTGATGCCATTACTTAGAAAATATAAATATATGTGTGTATATATATATATATGTATTTGTGAGGACAATGGAGTTGAGTTTGTGATGTAGAGAGGATTAGTCAAACAATGCAAATGAAAGCGCAGTGACTAAAAGTGAAGCATCTAACAAGAAAAATAAAATATTAATTTAGTAGTTGAAGTCAAGTGATGGTATGGGAAAGAGGTTGGAAATGGAGCTCCTTATAAGCAGGTGAAAAAGGTGGTGGGGTTGGGCCAGTTGGGCTATGGAATATATGCTGCTAAAGTGCCCTCCCATTAGGAGCCATAAGATTGAGAAAGACAAAGAACAAGTGATAGGAGAATCAGTTATCGAGTATCAAAAAAATGCATACTAGATATGGTTATGTCATCCAAATTCTCTTACTTAGTAGTGTATCATTACATGCATATATTCACCGTTCAATCGATTATTGATTAATACGTAATGATCGAAGACTTGAAAATAACTCTTCTTCTTAATACAAAAAATATGTGGCTATAGTGGCAAATATTTAATGTATAACAACAATTTTACAATCACTGTACCTTAAACAATTCTTAGTGGTGGTACTTTAGGTGACAATTTGCACTCTGCCACTAAAAATTATATATAGCAACAACTTTTATCTCTTTTAGTGGCCATTATGACCCACTAGAGCTTTTATTTCTTGTAGTCATGTTCCAAATGTTGGTGAACATTTTGTGGCTAATGAAATGAAAAGAAAGAAAGATTGAGGAACAACATATTGATAAGAGGGTAATTTTTAATTGGGACTTTTTTGATGCTTCTCTATCTTTTCCTTTTAGGTAATGCTTTTCAATGTTTCCTTATCCTCATTTTTGCCTTCTATTTTATTTTTTAAGTTTCAACCAATAAGGTCTACTCTCTTTTTCTTCAAACCTCATGAAGGCTGTGAATATATGTCCTTTACAGCTGCAATACATGAGAAAAACTAAGGTTTGCCATACTACAATAATGTGTCACAAATTGGTGGAATTAGCTTCCATGACAAACATTAGTTCTAAGTAAGAGAATCTCAAATCAGTTCATTGCGTGCTAGGAACTCTTGGCTCATCCATTGTTTGTCGCGGTATTGGTTACAATCACAGTAATGGTTTAAAAATGAGTATTAATGAAAAAGCATCAGTACCGCATAGTGGTATGGACGCCTTCTAAAAGCGTTGTGAACCATACCAAACGGAGAACCATGGATCCATATAACCCATCCAAAAAGACTATCCTCTACTGTGTAACCCTCACAACCACTCACTCATGTAGTTATCAATGCTCTCTGTGGGTTCTGTCAACTTTTTTTGACAAAGTGGTCACCAAAATTCCAAGTCATAAGGTTATGAATATTCTCTTTAAGCACTTTCAAATCTTGGAAGATCTGCTTATGGTTGATATTCAAATGGTAGCTCTTTGATTCTTCCATTTGCAAAGATCCAACTGAAATATGCTGCATTTCTAGAATGATATCTAGCTCCAAGTTGATTGAATATCTAGTCAAAATGACCTATTTTTTATTAACTTGTTGCGGGTATCTAACTTTTGCAAGTGGAATTAGTACTCTTATACATATACATCTTTGTTTGGACCTTCTTACTTTTAATTAGTGTGTGTTCATAGATATACACACATATAAATTGTTGAGAGTATAATGAGTGGTTTGGTGTGTGTTGCATTTATTATTTTTCTTATCAAGTACTCTTTCGTCTCAAATTATTTGTCCATTTTTCTTTATTACTTCCGCCATGACGTGTTTTATTCAAATAAAAGTAAAATTGAATTACAAGAGATGTCTCAACTTGGAAGTTAAAAGTTTGAAAATGTTGCAATTCCTATTCATTTTAATTATGTCCTCATTCAGTCCCATTCATTTTAATAATCTTCCTATTGAATATGGCAATGCATTTTCAAATAAGTACCATCCATTTTCTTCTTGACTTCCACAAAATTAATATTCACCCTGAGATATTAATAGAAAGGAACAGCTGAATTATATTAAGCTGCATTCATAAACCAAAGCAACCATTTATACATATTATGATACTTCCCATCCTAAATACATTTACTGCTAAAAATCAGTAGACAAACTTCATGTCCATCAAAACAGATGATTTTCCAAAATATAAGAATACATACACTAGGCCTATTATATCATTACCATTTTCAAACAAGAAAAAATCCAAATAATTGGGAAAATGCATACACTAGGCCTATTATGTCATTACTGTTTTTGGTCTAACTAGCGCGAAATAGAAATATATGATTCATGTAGCCTGACTTCAAATAATTGGGAAAATGCTTTATTATTGTCATAATATTCTTCTCCTTGTTTTCGTGGTCAACCACTTCCATCCATCTGAAAACTCTCACTAGATATATAGTTAATATCACTAATTACTTACAAATTAGTGACATGCATGTTAGATTGAAAGAAGAAATGTTGGGAAAGGTTGATTCATAATGATTAGATGAGAGTGACTTATGGATCCATATAGATAGATTCTGTTTCAGTATAGCGATATTGTAGACAAGTTGCATTTTGATATTTCGGATATGAACTTGGATCATCTCCAGTGATTTTCGTGGGCGGTGGAGTGGAAGCACTCCGCCAAGTACGGAGGAGAATCCTTATCATGTCAATTCCACCTTTCAAAAAGAAATGCCCACGGATTCCACTACCTCCTCCATCTAAAGGCTGTCTTCTTTGTTTGCTTCTTTCTTGCTACTTGATTGTAATTTAGATATGTTTGATTTGATCTTTTTTCTTTTCCTTTTTCTCCCTGTTTTTTTCTTTTTCCTATTAACTAGAAAAAACCAAGAAATTCTTGAATATGCTAAGACTTGGCATAATGTTACATTGTGACTTAGAGATGACGGATGGGAAACAGTCTCTCTTCTCGTAAGAAGGTAAGACTGAGGGCCACTAAAGGTCTTGTAGTTTAATAGTATCACCTTTTTTTTTTAAATGTGAGTGTGTGAAAAATTAGGGATTCGAATTCTTTGGAACTCATGTGGGTGTGTGAGTACTTACCTACAAAAAAAAAATTTGAGTGCACACGTGTAATCGTCTTTATGGGAAGATAAGGAATTGCCTCTTTTTAAGCTTTTTCTAATGTGTTCCATAAATATTAATTGACCAACTTAATAATAATGTAATATTGTAAATTAGAGGTCACGTAGTAAAAATAATCGTTCTTTATGAGAAAGTAAGATTACATAAATCTAATTCTTTTCAAACGTTCAATTTTAAGTACTTTCTAACACGTTCCATCAGTATTAATATATTGTCATGCTAATACTGATGGAACACAACTTTGTTCCAATTGGTTTTACCATGCACATTTGTGCTATAGTCTCTTATGTTGATATTTTAGGAGCAAAAAAAGGAATATTGGGACAAAAAACAATAGGCTAAAAAGTAATTTTGAGACATGGACCTGGTTGTGAGGAGTGTGGAAGGATCTTTCAGGATTTGGTTCCTCAGGATAAGCAGATAGATTAATATCTTTCAGTATGATGTTCATGTGTCAGTCCATTTGTGTCAGTGGCTACATATAAATAAATTGAATTAATTTGATTTACATCCCTCAAGTTTATTTTTATTTTAATCATATCTTTTTAGATTTAAAAATCTTTATTCATACCCCCTTATAATATGAAATATCTAAAACATCCTTAAACCAAACATTTCTTAAACCAATTTAATTCTTAATTAATCCAAACATATCCAATCATACTCATATATCCAAACACTCTAACTCCAACTCCAACTCCAACCCCAACAGCCTCATCCCGTCCTCAGCCGCCCACGTTCCCCCTCCTCTCACATGTATATATATATATATATATATATATATAAATACACACACATATATATTTACATACATCTATATATATAGAAAAGGAAGGTAATACAAGCAAATCCTAAGAAAACCAGCCTAGAGTTTGGATCTAGCACAAAAATTTGACAAAAATTAAGGTTTATATATTTATATACATATATAAATATGTGTATATAGACCCAAAAGTGCTACTATAAAAATGAGCAAATCAGTCTCTCAAATTATCAAAATTAAACAAGTTGTCCACTATACCCACTTTTTGAATGTCAACTTACCATTTTACCCATATATTAACATTTTGTAAAATATAAAAATAAGGGTTAATTTTATTTACGCCCCTAAGGTTCATTTTATCTTCAATTAGACCCCATTAAGTGAAAAAAAATTATTTACACCCCTTATTTTTTCAATCCCAAATCATTTACGCTCCTTAATACCTAAATTACCATTAATGGTGAGATAGGTGTTGTTTAGAAATAATGATTCAATTTCTTTACTACCCTCAAATTTAATTATTTATATCCAATCTTTTCTCACTTTTAACATTATTATCTAGTTATATAAATAATTTTTCTATATATATTTTACTATAAATGAATCTATTTTTTGGTATATCCCGAAATAAAAAATTAATGCCGAAATATTTTTCTTTCAAAGTACCAATTAGGGTTTATTATTTTTCCACTTTTAACATTATTATCTAGTTATAAAAATTATTATATATATATATTTTACTTTAAATTATTTTTTTTATGCTGAAATAAAAATTAAGGCCGAAATTCGACCAAAAAATTGGTTCTGTCTATTGACCGAAATTTGACCAAAAACTTAATGCCGAAATTAATGGTAGTTCAAAAATAAAAGGTTGGTTTTGTCTATTGACAAAAAGATTTTCTGAATTGACACTTAAAATTTGATGATTTTAAAACACATTTCATGTTTCAATGGTAAGGACTCAAACTGTCAAGCGACGGAGTCGTGACTTTAGATACTGAGAATAACCCATTTGGACATAAAGAGATAAAAAAAATACTTCGGCATTAAATTTTTTATTTTGGCATAAAAACAAATTTGTTTATAATAATAATATATATATAATTATTTATATAATTAGATAATAATGTTAAAAGTGGAAAAATATTGGATAAAAATAATAAAATTTGAGGATAGTAAAGAAATTGAATCCTTATTTCCAAACACCACATATCTCACCATTAAGAGTAGTTTATGTATTAAGCAGCATTAGGGGGTGTGAATGATGTGGGTTTGAAAAAATTAGGGGTGTAGATGAAGTTTGTCAAATTTGAGGGGCCTAATTGAAGATAAAATAAACTTTAGGGGTGTAAATGAAGTTAACCCTTATTTTTATATTTTATAAATGGTTAATATATGGGCACAATGGTAATTTGACATTCAAAAAGTGGGTCCAGGGGGGCAACTTGCTTAATTTTGATAACTTGAGGGATTGATTTGCTCGCTTTTAGAGTATATGAGGGTATTTTACTCACTAGAGAATAGTTCAGGGGGGTATTTTGCACTTTTGTCAAAAATAAAATATGTGTTTGTAAAAATTAAATATTTTTCGGGAATATATATATATATATATATATATATATATATATATATATATTTCAAAATATATATATATTTTTCGAAATATATATGTGCATATAAAGGAGGGTAGGTTGGTCTTTTCGCATCTTTATGGATGGACAAATAGGTCCTCACACATATTTATGGGTAATTTAGTCATTTCACGTCTCAAAATTTGATTGAGGGGGTGAAAGTATAATTTACCCAACTTAAAATAAGAATAATGAAACCAATCTCTAATAAATTTGTTAAAAAGGACCAATGTCAAATTAGATACAAAATTATAAGACTTAACTTAAAAAGCCCTAATTTTTATTCACAAATTCAAAAATTTAGTTTCTGAAAAAATTAAATATTTGTTTGTAAAAATTAGTTTTCAAAAAAAAAATTATGTGTCTGTAAAAATTAAAAAAATAAACTAGTTTCCAAACACATTAATTTTTTTATATGAGATTCAAACTTTTTTTAAATATATATATATATATATATATGAGATTCAATTTTTTTATTATGAATATGTGAAAATTGAATATGTTAGTTCTAATTCATTAATAAATTTAATATGTGAAGCAATTGAATAATTTTTACATATAATAAATTTAATTGATTTAAACTCAAAAAAAAGAGGATTAATTTTTTTCATAAATTTATATTAAAATAAATTATAGAATTATGTTTAAATGTTTTTTATTTTTATTTTTGTATTTTTAGAAATGGAAGGGGTCAAATTGATAAAAGTTATATCCCTATTTTCAAACACACCTAATTAAGACATTTAGGGTAGTTTAGGTATTAAAAAAAATTCAGGATGATGTCATGTGGGTGTAAATGATGTGAATTTGAAAAAATAAATGGTATAAATGAAGATTCTCAAACTTGAGGAGGTGTGATTGAAGTAAAAGTAAACTTAAAAGGGTGTAAATGAAATTAATCCATTAATATATATATAGGGAAAATATCACTGACCTCCCTGGAGGTAAGGCCTAATTGCACAGGCACCCTTAAGTTTTTAAATATATCAGTTACCTCCCTTGGAGATGTAAAATTACGAAATTACCCTCAATAACCCCCCTAGACTATTGAATTTTCACATTACCCCACCCTAATGGATAAATTACAGTCTCACCTCCTAAAATTCTAAAATATATTTAAAATTTAAAAATATATATAATTTAAATATATATATATATAATTCAAAAAATATATATAATTAAAATATATATATATAATTTGGAAAAAATATATAAATTTTGAAAAAAAACATAAAAATCGAAAAAAATATAAATTTTGAAACACATATATAAATTTTGAAATATATATAAAATTTAAAATAAAATTAGAAAACATATATAAAATTAAAAATATATATATAAAATTCCGAAAAAACATATAAATTTCGAAAAACATATATAAATTTCGAAATATATATCTAATTCGAAATAAATATATAAAATTCAAAAAAGATTTATAAATTTTGAAATATATATATAAAATTCTGAAAAAAACATATAAATTTCGAAAAACATATATAAATTTTGAAATATATATCTAATTCAAAATAAATATATAAATTTCGAAAAAGATATATAAATTTTGAAATATATATATATATAATTTGAAACAAATATATAAATTTGAAAATATATATTTAAAATTAGAAAAAATATATAAAATTCGAAAAATATATATAAATTCGAAATGGGTTAATTTGCAAATTCAAATATGCATATATTTGAAAAGGCTACATTAAAGGAAGGTGTTCCAATATTTATTGTGCAGAGGGTGAGAAGTCTATAAAATCATAAACACTTCTTTTTCTAATAGATATGATGAGTTCTGCTAGCTATTATGCAGTTTTTTGCTTGGAAGATTGAACCATCAAAATTTCAAATTATATAAATATTTTTCTAAATTTTATATGTTTTGCGAAATTTATATATATTTTTCGAATATATATATTTCGAATTTTATATATTTGTTTCTAATTCTATATATATATTTTGAAATTTATATATGTTTTTCAAAATTTATACATTTTTTCCTAATTTAATATATTTTTTCCGAATTTTTTTTATTTTTTCTTATTTTATATATTTATTTCAAATTTTATATATATATTTCAAATTTTATTTATGTTTTTTGAAATTTATATATTTTTTCAATTTGTTATATTTTTTTCAAAATTTATATATATTTTCCAAATTTTATATATTTTTTCAAATTATATATATTCAAATTTTATATATTTTTTAAAAGTTTAAATATTTTTTTTGAATTTTTGGGGGTGAAATTATAATTTACCCATTGGGGTGGGAGCAATGTGAAATTCAATAATTTAATGGGTAACTGTAATATGAATTTGAGGGGTATTTTGGGTACTTTATCCCTTTGACTACGTTGACTTTTCAAAACTAAAAAATACCGCATACAATTAGATCTTACCTCAAGGGAGGTAAGGGATATTTTCCCATATATATATATATATATGTAAAAAGAATTTCTAACCTGATAAAAGGTCTGTGGCTTGAATCACTTGGATAAGATATGATATTATTGTGAGGTAAAAGAGAGACAAGGTTTGACTGGTGAATGAGCTAGGATGAGGAAGAGAAAACAAATGAACGACTCTCCTTATGTTTTGTTGGTAGCTAGTCGCACATCAAATTAGGATTTGCAATTCGGGTCGGTGGGTCATGTTCGTATGTGGTTGAGATCGTATTATGTTAAAAAAGATCTGATTAATATATGTGTCAAATATGTTCAACCCTAATCCAATCCATAAGCTATTCGTGTCGACCCATGTAATCCATTTATCCTATTTATTATAATATATTAAATTAAATTTGACACAATCCAACACAAAATGAATTATTAAGGGTGCGTTTGGAAAGCCTGTTTTTTGTCTTCAAATATAAAAACTGTTTTTATATTTGTCTTTATTTTTTTCAGCAAAAAGCTAAAAACAAAAAAACGTTTGGATGAAAATTTGTATTGAAAAATAAAATGGTATTGGTGGACGGCGGTGACCGGCGGCGGCGGCGGTGGTGGGTGACTGGCGGCAGGCGGCGGTGGGGCCCGGCGGCGACCGGTGGCGGGAGGTGGTGGTGGTTGGTGGCGGCGGCGGTGGCGGAGGTGGTACCCTAAACAATGAAAAAACTCAAAAAATAACTAAAAGTTGTATTTGGTGTTTTCATCACTTTTACACACTATTCACAGAAAACAGTTTTCTTAGGAAAAAAAAAGTGAACAGTAAACGCGTTTGTCAAACGTGTTTTTTTTTTAACTGTGTAAACAGTAAAAAAACAAAAACTGTTTTCTCCGTATCCAAACGGACCCTAAACCTATTTTCGGTAAAATTAAATTGAATTTTAAACGATCCAGTAGTAGTTTTATTGTTGTATTTTAACCCATGATCAATTAGAAAAGAGAAAAAAATAAAAATAAAATAAATATAAATATAATCGTGCAAACGTGTCATGTTCGGGTCGACCCTTATACAACTTTCATCCTTTTATGATCAACCATAACCCTTTTAATTCATGTCGTGTTCATGTCATGTTACCTTGTCGTATCTCATTTTGCCAGCTCTACATCAAACTCACACACATTCACTATTTCTATAGGCACATTTGAATTTCATTTTTAGATGAAGAGCTATCATTATAATTTATTTCTTTGAAGCTGTAATTTCATTTTAAACCATATATATATATATATGCAACTTTTTAAAAATTAAAATCCAGGCCATAATCAGTTAGGCCCTGTTTGGTTCGCGGTCCGGTCCCATGTGGTCCGGTCTCATAATGGTTTTTTTGGGACCGGACACTCTTTGGCAACACGGTTCCAAAAAAACAAGGACCACTTGGGACCAAAAGGGATAATTTGAATTAACAAAAAATGATGGTCTTAAGTGGTCTTATATACAATTGTCTTAACACATAGGATCATAAAATTTGAAATATATATATAAAATTAAAAAAATAATATAAAAAATTTGAAATAATGTATAAAATTTGAAATATATATATATAATTCAAAATTAATATATAAAATGCAAAAAATATATTTAAAATTTGGGAAAATAAAAAAATTCCAAAATAATAGAAAAAATAAAAAATAATGTATAAAATTCGAAAATAATATATAAAATTTGAAAATTAATATAATTTTTTTAAAATAATGTATTAAATTCGAAAAAAATATATAAAAATCAAAATTAATATATAAAATTTTAAATATATATATATATATATATAATTTAAAAAATAATATATAAGTTTTGAAAAATAATATAAAAAATTTGAAATAATATATAAAATTTGAAAAAAATATAAAATTCAAAAATAATATACAAAATTAGATATATATATTTTTGAGAAAATATAAAAATTTGAAAATAATATAAAAAATCAAAAATATTATATAAAATTCAAAAAATAATATAAAAATTCGAAATAATTTATAAAATTTGAAAAATATATTATTTTTGTATTTCTTATATTATTTTCAAATTTTTTATATTTTTCATACTTAATATATTTTTTGAATTTTATATATATTTTTTGAATTTTTTCTATTATTTTCCAAACATAAGACCAAACAACTTGAATAAGACCATAAGACCAGACAACTTTACCAAACAGACTTTCAGAATACCACCCAGATAAGACTAGACCAGACCGGACCAGACAAGACCAGACTAGACCAGATAAAACCAGACCGAACCGCCTACCAAACTGGCCCTTATATCCCAGGACTTGCAATTTCTCAACCATATATGGTTGGCGGTTGTGGTAACCGTGCAATGGCCTAAGACAACATTGATTTTAAAACTGAGTTTAGGATGAGGGTCCACTAAGAAGAAAAATAATTATTTATGAGAGGTCAAATATGCCGTAAAAAAGTTTTTATGGGTAACATAACTCTCTCCTCTATGGAGGCCTCATAAATAAATAATTAGGGATCGCGATGCGTCGAACAAGACTACCACAAACCATCATGTGGCTCTTAACTATTAAAGCCAAAAGGCACATATAATTATAAGTACTTAATCACCCATAAAAATTAAATAAAATTGTCATCCAATTATTTATGAGATAATTTATTTCCTGTTATAGCCAAAAATTACCTCGTTAATGATAAAAAAAAAATATTAACGATATTTTTAACTCCTCGTAAATACTTACTTTTATGACTATCTTATTAGTTTCTCGTAAAAACTTTAATTTATGAACGTATTACGGGGAGTTTTATATCAACCTCATAAAATATATCTTTTACGAGATAAAACGTCAATTTCTCGTAAATACAATGAACTTATTACGGGGAGTTTTATATCAACCTCGTAAAAAGTACCTTTTAGGAGCTAAAATGCCGACTTCACATAAATACAAAATCGTAAAAATTCATTTTTCCAAAAACATTAACAACCAGACACCTTTCAAAAATGTTATCAACCGGACGGTACATAACAGACTGCACCGTGAAGTATGATCCCAACACTTCATTCAGACCATACATTGAAACTATTATGAGTAAATATGTAAATGAGTAGATTTAATTAATAATGGTAAGAGTATTATATTTCTTAGGGTTATTTACAGTGACACCCCTTGAGGTTTGCTTAAATTATAGTTAGATGTAACGTTTGTATTTTGCAAACGATTAACCCCCTGGGGTTTCAAAAAGTTAACAAAGAAACCCCTAGTGACTTTTAGGCCCATGAATTGCCATTTTTGCCCTTGATAAATTACTCAATTAGTTGATAACATATTTTATCTTTAAGATGTAATACCCTTCTACTTAAAAATCAATTTCTTTGTTATTTTAGACACTTATTTGTAGAGATAAATTTTATTTGCAAACTAAATTCATATATCTATATATATATATACATATGTATATATATATATGTATATATATTATTATTATTAAATTGAAACTAACTCAAATAAATTAAAATTTAAATGTGCATGTTACACTATATTATTAATAATGTTAAGTTATAAGTGTCTAGTTAAATCTCGAAACACTCTGCATGTCAGACTAACTTTAATTAATAATATTTTTCTTTTATGTAACTAATAGTTTTTTTTTTACTATTTTAATTTTTATAATAAGTGCTTGCTTATTAAACCACAGAAAAAAAAAGTGCTACCAATGTGTACATTTGTATACATTTAGAAAAACATATTACTTTTTATTATTTTATTTTTGGGCAAATAACTCTGAAAATTATTTTGAAACACACTTAATAAAAAAAAATTACTATTTTAATTTTGATAATAAGTGCATGCTTATTAAACGACCCAAAAATAAATAATAAGTGTTACCAATGTGTATATTTGCATACATTTAGAAAAAAAAATATTAATTTTTATTATTTTATTTTTGGACAATACATTACACTAATAATTATTTTACTATTTTATTTTTAATAGTAAGTGCATGCTTATTAAATGACCGAAGAAAACTATTAGTTACATAAAATAAAAATATTATTGATTAAAGTTAGTCTAGCATGTTGAGTGTTTCGAGATATAATTAGACACTTAACAGTTAACATTATTAATAGTATAGTGTAACATGCACATTTAAATTTTAATTTATTTCAGTTAGTTTCAATATGATAATAATAATATATATACATATGAATTTGTTTACAAATAAAATTTATCTCAATAAAAAAAGTGTCTAAAATAAAAAAAGAATTTGGTTTTTACATTCACTATCAAATGTGAATATGTTATAAAAAAGAATTTGGTTTTAGAAGGGCATTACTAAGTCATCTCAAAGATAAAATATATTGTCAAATAATTGAGTAATTTATCAAGGGCAAAAATGATAATTCATGGGCCTAAAAGTAACTAGGGGGTTCTTTGTCAACTTTTTGAAACCTCAAGGGGTTAATCATTCGCAAAATGCAAACGTTGCATCAAGCTATAATGTAAGCAAATCTCAGTGGGTGTCACTGTAAATAACCTTATTTCTTACAAATATATAGGGGTGTTCAAGAATCGAACTGGAACCGGAACCGGAGTGTTTGGTTCCGGTTCCAAAAATCAAAGAACCAAGATTTTAGGTTCGGTTTCGGTTCTTGCCCCTTCGGAACCGAACGGAACCGGAACGGAACTGGGTTTTTTTATATATATTTTTTTATTTTTATTAATGTTATATTCTTACCTTTATATATATATATATTATATTTAAAATTATAAGTTATAATTTGATATGTGTTAATTAACTTTGGATTTGTAATAATTAAAATTTTGAAATACTTTCTTTAATTTAGTTTATCATTATATTATTTTTTATATTTGATGTTTTTATTATTATTTTTTAAAAAAATAGAAGGAACTGAACGATTTTGAACACCCCTACAAATATATAATCCAAATTCCAAGTACATAGTTGATATATGCATGTCATCTACACAACACAACAATTTTATAGCCTTTGCCCGGAACCAGAACCAAACCGATTTTGAACACCCCTACAAATATATAATCCAAATTCCAAGTACATGGTTGATATATGCATGTCATCTACACAACAACTTTATAGCCTTTACTAGTTTAGATTTGTTAGCTATAGAAAGTGTCCCACATCGGTTACCTGTTGTACAGGCTTGTATAGTTAGCTTATATAAATAGACGCCTTATGTACTCTTACATATGTGAAATATATATATATATATATATATATATATATATATAATTCATTTATTCTAACATGGTATCAAAGCACAGGCTCTGAATCACCCTTTCGTATATATATAATTCCTCCCTTTCTATTTTATTTTTGGGTCCAACCCTAGTTTGACCCAGCTTCTTAAGCAGCCCCTCTCATTCGCCCACACCCAGCCGTCTTCCCCGCCATTTTTCTCTCAGCGACGACGATGCCATCCAACGGTCCTTTTCTTGCCAAATCGCTGCTGCGTCTTCTTCCATTGTGTCCCGAGCACGCAAAGTCGGTTTCATTTCCCCATCCAGAACGAAGGCTCAGATTTCCCTGTGTGGCGCGAATCGCAGAGATCCTCTCCGTTTGTGTGAGACGCTGCTTTGCAATCTGCTCCAATATTACAGAATCTTCCCATTCAGATATTATCCTTCTACTCTACACTACTATACTATATATTATTGATATATTGTTTTCTTTTTGCAATACTACGCAATCTTTAAATTTGTTCAACACATGGCACACAATGAGATTTACAGTCCATTGCAAGTTACATTTTATGGCACTAATTACACAGTTTGGGCACAAGCCATGCGTAGCTTTCTTAAAGGGCGTAAATTGTGGTTTTATGTGACTGGCGACATAAAGAAACCTATTAAAGGGGATACTGAATATGATGATCAGTTTCGTACTCGACTCATTGATTGGGAGAGCAGTCATCACCTGATTCTCACATGGTTTCGAAACACCACCATCCCCACTATCGAGTCTTATTTGGCAGTTATGAGGCCTCCCGAGGTGCCCGGGATATGCTTGCATCTCGTTATTCCTCTACTGATGGTTCTCGTGAATATCAGCTGATGGTTGATCTTTATAATCTGAAGCAGGAACCTAAACAGACTATAAATGACTTCTTTGCTAGGATGCAATTTTTGTGGGACCAGATTGATCTTTCAGAGCCCGCATGGACAAATCCCAACGATGCTTTGCTATATATTACTCGTCAAGATCAGCACCGTCTTTATCAGTTTTTGATGGCTCTGCGTGACGATTTTGAGCTTGTTCGTGGACAACTTTTCCATCGTAGTCCTCTTCCCACCTTGGATAAGGCAATCTTCGAACTTGTCCGCGCGGAAACAAGACTCCAAACTCTGCATTCACAACATAGTCATACAGTATTGGTTGCCCCAATCTCACGCTCATCTTATACTCAGACTGATTCTCATCCTGAGATCTTTGACAAGTCAAGTTTTTCTCGGTATGCTTCTAAGAATCGCAACAATAACGTCTGTCGCTATTGCAAACGAAAAGGGCATACTATTGACAAGTGTTATCAGAGAAACAAATTTCAACCATCCACTGCAGTTGTGGCTTATACTGATAATACTCATTCTCTAGATGCTACATCTGGCAAGTCTTCTGGATCCACTTTTACCTTATCTACAGGTTACCTGGAGGCCTTGGTCAATCAAATCTTATTACGTTCTGGTAATGCTTCCTCCTCTGCCCTTTCAGTTCTGCCAAGTAAACCTTCTTCTTGGCTTTTACACTATCAACAAATTGCCTACTCCTGTTCTTAATAATTGTACTCCATATGAAAGACTATTTGGTACGACTCCCTCTTATGATCATCTTGGGGTTTTTGGATCTGCCTGTTTTGTTTTACTTTAAACTCATGAGCGTACCAAACTAGAGCCTCGTTCTCGCTTATGTTGCTTTCTTGGGTATGGATTAGAACAAAAAGACTATCGTTGCTTTGATCCAGGGTTCGTTGCCTTCGTATCTCTCGTCATGTTATTTTTTGGGAGCATAAGTTGTTTCATGAAGTTGGGAAATTCCGCATGTCTTATTCTCCACCCTTTACTATCTCGTTTGAGCATAGTGTTCCTATTTCCACTAATGACGTCGTTCCTGAGTCTCCATCCGTAAGCCCACATTCAACTATCTCGTTTGAGCCTGGTGTTCCTATTTCCACTAATGACGTCATTCCTAAGTCTCCATCCGTAAGCCCACATTCAACGGATCCTCCCAACTCTGCTCCGCTTGGGTCCCCTGATTCTGCTACAATTGAGGCTCCTGAACCTCCACCTCCTAATCTTCGTCGATCCACCCAGGTGAGAGCTCATCCATCCCATCTTCAGGATTTTCATTATTTTTATGCATTGGCCACCCTACATGAACCTCACTCATATCGTGAGGCTTCTACTAACCCTCTTTGGCAGAATGCGATGAAAGAGGAACTTGATGCATTACACAAGAATCAAACATGGGATCTAGTTGACTTACCTGCCAGAAAATCTGTTGTTGGGTGTAAGTGGGTCTACAAGATCAAGACCTGCTCTGATGGCACAATTGACAGGTATAAGGCTTGTCTTGTGGCTAAGGGCTTCACTCAAGAATATGGTGTGGATTTTGAGGAGACTTTTGCTCCGTTGCACGTTTGTCAACTGTTCGTGCTTTATTGGCCGTTGCTTCCTCTCGTAAATGGTCTCTCTTTCAGATGGATGTTAAAAATGTCTTTCTCAATGGCGATCTGAGTGAAGAGGTATATATGGAGCCACCTCCCGGTCTTTCTTCTCCTCCAAACAAAGTATGTCGTCTTCGTAAAGCTCTATATGGAATTAAGCAAGCTTCTCGAGCATGGTTTGCAAAATTTAGTACCACTATCTCTTGCCTTGGTTATTCCACCAGCTCCTATGATTCAGCTCTATTTATCCTTCGCACAGACAGAGGCACCATTCTTCTTCTATTGTATGTGGATGACATGATCATTACTAGAGATGACTTCACTAGTATTCAGGAACTTAAATAGTTTCTCAATCATTCGAAATGAAAGATCTTGGTCCCCTCAGCTACTTCCTTGGTCTTGAGATCTCATCTTCTTCTGATGGGTATTTTTTTACTCAGACCAAGTATATATCTGATCTGCTTTTACGGGCAAATCTCACTGATTGTAAGATTGCTGACACACCAACTGAGCCCAATACTCGTCTTACTCCTCATGCTGGTGAGCCTCTTCGTGACTGTACTATGTATCGACATCTAGTTGGGAGTCTTGTTTATCTTACAGTCACTCGGCCAGATATCGCATATGCTGTTCACCAGGTGAGCCAGTTCATGGTCGCACCTTGCTCCTCTCACTATTCGGCTGTTCTCCGCATCATTCGTTACCTGAAGGGAACACTATTTCACGGACTTCACTTCTCCTCTCAGTCTCCTCTTCAGTTGCGGGCATATACAGATTCTGACTGGGCAGGTGACCCTACAGATCGTCGCTCTAGAACTGGTTATTGTTTCTTCCTTGGCACCTCTCTTATTTCTTAGAGAAGTAAGAAACAAACTATTGTTGCTCGATCCAGTACTGAGGCAGAATATCGTGCTCTTGCTGACACCACATCGGAGCTTCTTTGGTTGAGATGGCTATTACAAGATATGGGTGTCACTTCTTCTTCAGCTACTCCTGTCTACTGTGACAACAGAAGTGCCATACACATTGCCCATAATGATGTCTTTCATGAACGAACCAAACATATTGAAATTGATTGTCACTTCGTTCGTCATCATCTCCTTCAGGGCTCACTACAACTTCATTCTATTATATCTCATGCTCAACTAGTGGACCTCTTCACCAAATCTCATCCTCCTGGAAGGTTTCGGGATCTTCTTTCCAAACTCAAGTTGATTCTTCATATTCCGCCTTGAGTTTGAGGGAGGCTGTTAGTTATAGAAAGTGTCTCACATTGGTTACCTGTTGTACAGATTTGTATAGTTAGTTTATATAAATAGACCCTTTATGTATTCTTACATATGTGAAATATATATATATAGAATTCATTTATTCTAACAAGATTGAATATATAAAAGTGATATATATAGGATCTGATGTATAATGTCTGGACTCAATCCAGATGAATCTGAATTTTTTGCATGCTTCATCATCATATTGCAGAAAGTTAACAAAAAGCCTCATAAATTCATCATTATATTACTGACTTCCAATCTGTCCTTCGGCGTTCCATATTTTCATGTTCCTACATACGTGGATAACTTGGAAGTGTGTTGAAGATGTGTTGGCTTCTAGCTATCTCACTACAATGAGATGAAAAGATAGTTTTGGGCCTAACTCAAAGCAAACCTGCTTGGACATCTTCTTTGGATCTCAAGGAAGTCCATATTTCCAAAAAATGTGGCCCAAGACTGTTTATGTATAGATATGCACAATATATGTTCGAGTATTTTTATAAGGGTTAATTTCAAGAAACCCCTTATATTATTTAATTTAATCAATTAACTTCTACTGTGTCTACTTTGCCTCATATACTATCCAATATCATCATTATACCCCCTCCTTCTCATATTTAGAGTCAAAATGTTTAAACTACCCTCCCTTAATAGTATAAGGGGGTTTAGTGAACCCTTAAAAAAATTATTTTTCGAAAATAAATTAAATTTTCGTAAAAACTATAAATTTCAAAATATATATATAAATTTCGGAAAATGTGAGTTTTTACGAAAAATATATATTATGTTCCAAAATATGATTTTTTTTCCAAAAAATATTTTTTTTGCGAAAAAGTATATATTATGTTCCAAACTATGAATTTTTTTCGAAAAATAATTTTTTTTGCGAAAAATATATATTCTGTTCCAAAATATGAATTTTTTCGAAAAATAATTTTTTGCGAAAAAGTATATATTATATTCCAAAATATGAATTTTTTTCCGAAAAATATTTTTTTTGTGAAAAATATATATTATGTTCCAAAATATGATTTTTTTCTGAAAAATATTTTTTTTGCGAAAAAGTATTTATTATGTTCCAAAATATGAATTTTTTTCCGAAAAATACTTTTTTTGCGCAAAATAAATATTATGTTCCAAAATATGATCTTTTCCGAAAAATATATACTATTATGTTCCAAAATATGATCTTTTCAGAAAAATAATTTATTTGAGAAAAATATATATACTATTATGTTCCAAAATATGATTTTTTTCCGAAAATTAATTTTTTTTACAAAAAATATATATTATTTTTTCCGAAATAATTCATATTTTCGAAAATAATATACTCCCTCCGAAAAATATTTTTTTTGTGAAAATATATATATATTTTTTTGAATTTAAAATTTTTTCGAAAAATATAATTGGTTTTCGAAAAATAATTTTTTTAAATGGTTGATTTCACTAAACCCCCTTATACTATTGAGGGTAGTTTAGGCATTTTGACTCAAAATGTGAGATGAGGGGGCATAATGATGAAATTGAATAGTATAGGGGGCAAAGTGGACACAGTGATGGTTAGTTGATTAAACTGGATAGTACATGGGTTTCTTGAAATTAACCCTTTTTATAATTACTTATAATTTTTACCAATCCAAAAATAAATAAAAAATAACTTTCAGCTCTTCTGGCTGAAAATTTGATTTCATTTAAGTTCTTAAGAAGATTAGCTCGAGTGTTCAGCTGCTAATCTAGGGTTCCATATGGCAGGGAAGGAAAAGAATCAGATTCGTCATATTGGCCTACTACTAAAATTTTGAACTTGTTCCGATATTTGATGTATAGTATGGATACTTATATTTATTATTTCTTGATTTAGAAGTAACCGAAGAAGCTCTTGTCTTAATGGAGGTGTTATATATATATACATGATCTATATTGTCAATTGGTCATAGTTCCTCAAAAGAAAAAGCTGGAGCTGATCTTGATATCTATAGGGATTCTAGCAACCACCGCCAAGAGAGAAAATCATCTTCTGAGGCATCTGTTTTTTGTGGAATGAAAATAACAGTATAGCACAATTCCCCAAACACACTTCTTTGTCAACAAAGAAGAGAAACTAAGTTTGCTTGGTTTGCAATTTTTTAAAATAGTTTTCTGTTTCCTGAAAATTGAAAATTAAAATTTTTTACAAAAAATCTGCTTAATTGAATTTTCCGAAAACTATTTTTAGAAAACTCGATTACAAAAATGCCTATTTTCAGGGAACGTCCCTCTCTTTCTTTTCTTTTTTGTCCTGAGTGAAAACTCTCTTTCATTGTTCTTAGAAAACAGTTTTTTATTATCATAATTAATTTCATAACCCATCACGATAAATAATGTAGAACATACCCTGACAAGATATTCAACTTCCTCAGCCCCAATGGGCTTCTATGCTTATCTGGAAGAGAACAGTGATATCAAGGCAATGCTGATATACTTATATAGTGGCTGAGTGGTTATATTTTCATACAGTTCTAATTCCCAACCATTGTTATTAAATGCTCAAGGCACACCAAAGCGTTACTCTGGAGCCTAGCAAGGCGAGGAAAATGCAAAGCGCAAATGTTGTCAAAGGCGCACCTGCGCACACTTGAGGCACAAGTCTTGCACCTCAAGGAACCTGGAGCCTAGGCGCGCACCTTTAACAACACTGTTCCCAACGTGTGTGACTTAGCTTGATTAACCACTTAGGGCCTTTTGCGTATATACCTTTGATTAGATTGTATAATTTTTAGGTGGTTGATGTATTTAATCAGATGTTTCGAATAGGTTTTTATTCGATAATGCATGAACGGTTCACTGCTGTTTGTGCATAACTCTTTGAAGTTCTATACTCCTCTCATTTGCACATATTCTTGCGCCTCAAGGAGACTTAGGGGCATACGATTCTTGGGGCTTTAATTTGAAACGTGCATTGAATAATGTCAATTAACACGTTTTGGACATGAGAGAGCACACTAGTTTTATTCATCGTATATAGTCAGTTGTTTGACTCCCAAAATAATGAAAAATCATTGAATGGTATAACATTTGTGTTTTCATACTTAAAATTTCATCTGCTTTAAGTGTTTAATTTTCAGGCTTCCTAGTCCAATCCTGATGGACACCCCATTGTGTTTCTTCACTTTATAGTGAAAGAGATTGGAATACGAAATCGGCACATGCATACAAGATGAGTACTCTCTACCGTGTATATATATATATATACATACGTACATTGTCGAAGTCACTTCATGTATTCGTCCTTTACCAATTGTACATTTTAGGAAGGCTTGTGGAAATTTCTATAAACATACATGAAACAGGAGATAGGTCTATTTGATGCAGTAACTTTGTACGAACTACGAACTAGCAGCCTGAAATGTTGCTGTCTTTTTTTGTAATGTCCCCAGCCCGCTTTCAATGCTCGTAGTCTAGCTTTACAAACGCTGTTTTTGGTTTTTTTGGAGTAAAAATGCTAAATAGAATGGTGTGTTTGACAAAAAATTTAGAAAAGCTTTGGGGTCTGGATGAGCGTACCAGCTTCGTTAAAAGACCTTAGCTTCTCCTTTTTCTTTTGTGTAAAAGTAGAAATAGAAGTTCAACCAAACAGGGTCTAAGAAAAAAACTACAAACATTTAGTGGAAGGACCTGTTGAAATAGTTATGTTCTTACCTAAGTGAAATGACATGGTACTGCTGGTGCAAGGAAGAATTTCTCCTTCGGAGTGGAGGTGTTTCATCAAATTGTTTGCATTACCATCACTTTTGAAATTATTATTATTTTTTTTTTCTTTTTACAGTAGAGCATACTCACACACACCGCCTCCATTGAGGCTCGAGCCCTTTACCTCCCATTTGTGAGTAAGGGCATCTACCGCTTTCTGATTAACTTTTCAGGCATTTAACTTCGACTTGCATTGAATTTTTTTGCGTTAAGGGGATTGATCAGTTTATTTGAATAACCATCTCTCATTACTTTCAAACCTTTTGTTTTATGATTGGGTTTCTGGGCACTGAACTTGAACTTGCCTTGAATTGTTTGTTTAGGCCATGACTATTGTAACACTAGCACTGTGACATTTTCTATTTATGTAAATTTGAGGTCTGGCAATCGATCACGAGGGTGATAGATAGCCAGAATCCTCCTTAGAAGAGAACACAATTCATTTGTCAGGAGTTTTTAACTTCCCGCCACAGTTGAGTAGGCCAGAAGCCAGAAAAGTTCACGGAAAACACTCGAACTGAACTGTCTGGAGGGAAACCTCTTGACCCCTACCTTCGGGAGCGCAAAAATTCTTCATCTACTTAGGCAGATTATGTTTCAGATCGTTTTTTCATAAAGTATGCTTACTACTGACTTACTTGAAGAAAGACAGACTAACTAATTACTTAACTGAATTGCTAGATTAACCATCAATTATTCCTTGTGATTCTAGAAGAATATTCCACTGTTGAACCGCGAGACTGTTATATTCATTAATATGAATCTTGTATTTTTATATCTGAATGTTAATTTGTTGTCACATTTTATTTTCTACTGTCTTGTTCTTCAGTCTTATATATGTTACTTTGTATATATATATATATATATATATATATATATATACATTGTATGGTGATCCATCTGTGAGTCTCATGTCTAGGTGATTAGATCAGAATCTTCACCTATAAATTTGAAGTCAAATGAGATTGTTGGTGAAAATTGAAACTTCTTGAAACAACTGAATGTGAAAAGGACAAGATGAGTTTGGAGTTTGTTATGTCTATGCTAGACTAGGGACTTGGAGATACTGATTAGTCATTTGTGTTGTCAATTCAAGATTAATGATAAATTGTTTCTAAAGGTTGTTAGAGTTGAAATGAAATTTCCTCTTTGTTCGTGAAATTGATTGTGCATAAATATTCTGTAGTAGACTATTTCCAAAGTCTCAAAGAGTGCAGAAAAAAATGAGCCAAAGGGCTGAAACATTATGGGTTGAATGTGCATAATCAAAAAAAAATATTTGAAAAAGGTAATTCAAAGAATTAGGGCTACTTGGTTTGGTTTTTTTTATAGTTTTCTATTTTTGAAAACTTGAAAGTTACAAAAAATCATATTTGGTTTGTAATTTTGAAAACAATTTTCTGTTTTTTTGAAAATTGAAAATTAGAAAACTATAAAAATAAAAATAAAAATGTTTGATTCAGTTTTCTAAAAATTCAGTTATTAAAATTGTTGTTTTCAGAAAACTCATTTTTATTGTTCTCAGAAAAATATTTTTAATTCTCATAATTCTCAAGAACAACTTTAAGAGATACAAAACAAGCAACCCCTGCTCTGTAGAGTTTTCTAAAAATTGTTATAAGCATATAATAATGCTAAAAACTATTTTCTAGAAAACTGAAAGTTACAAAAACTTTGCTTGGTTTAGTTTTTTGAAAACTATTTTTTAAAAAATAATTTATATTTATGTTTGTTTCGTGTAACTTCTCTTTTATTATTCTCAAAAAACAATTTTTCATCTTCAGAATTATCGAGAATTGTTTTCAGAAATAACATTCTTTTGAGAAAAGGGAATGATGACAATGATGACGGATTCTAGTAGTAGAAACCAAGTAGTTGGCATTAGTAACAAAACAAGTGCACCCCCAACTAACTCCTCTAAAGCAATCACTTATCACTCAACCAAACTTGCAAAAAGTTTTTCTCTAGAACCTCTACATTCAGAAACTGGCATGGATGCTTTACCTAATTGTCTTGCAGGTGGTTCTTGATCTTTGGTTTATTTTGAGAAAGAGAGTTTTATATTTTATAACATTGCAAATAGGTAATGCCATTTGATAAAACTCCAAACACCTATATTGTGATGATTGTGTTGAATAATAGGAATTTATAATTGAATTATGTTGTCACAAATTATTATTACATAATAAGATCTCAAATGTTAGGTTTTGCCGTTTCTTTTCTCCTAATGCCTCACTTAGGCAGACCAGAATTGGATAATGGCCTTTATAGTGAAATGGGTAATATATACCTTTTAAAAGAATTAAAAAGGTTTAGGCTTAGTACCACTAAAGGCATCTTAGTTTCAATCAATCTGATTATTGCAAACAAAAACCAAAATATTTGAATTTTCATTTTGCCATTTTTAATTTAGAGTCAATTATAAAAATTAATTTAAATTTAGAAGGATACATTTTCATCCAACTTGCAAATTAGTTTGAAGTTTAAGGTTCTTGAAATTACCTAGACGATCAAGGAAAATAATCTAAATGGGGTAAATAGGCTTTTAATGGATTTATTGACAAATTAAAAATAATTGCGGAAAAATCAATTTTAATCCAATTCTTTTAACAAGATAAATCATGCAAAGATTAATCTAAGTGCAGAAAATAAAGCAATAGAGATACACGATATTTTTACGTGAAAAAATCATGGAAAAACTCCAAGTAAAAATCACGGATACGCTTGGGTATCGATGCACTATAAATCAAGAGATATACAGACTCTATGAAGTTTTAGACTTACAAATCCCTTCAGATCTGTCTTTCTTCACTCGACGTCTGACAACCTTGAATAATTCGCGCTCCATGAAGCTCTTGCTCCGCTCTGTACTCTGACGGCTCCGCTTCTCAACGGATCAATGGACCACGAAGCCTCCTGCTCCGATCTCCGCACTCAGATGGCTCCATTTCTCAAACGGCTCAAAGCAACCACGTTGCACAAGGTGGTGTGTAGATTTTTCAGAATTTAGGTCATTCAATTGTGCATAAGATCATCGATGTAGAAGCACAATTGAACAAATCCTAAACAAGAGGAAACTATAAGATATAGAATTACTCAATGATTTTTTCTCTCTCTATAGAAGAATATGAATCTGTAGAAAATTTGCAGAGATCTCACCAAAATCTATATCAAAATATGTAGAGACTCCTCCTATTTATAGAGAGAGGAGATGGAAACCCTGATGTTACCATTTTCTATAATTTCACCCTGAATCAAACAAAACCTTAAACTTTTATGTATATTCTCTGTATATCACATATATCGAGGTGTAAAGTCGCAGTTGCCTCAAAATCGTCAGGCCCCTATGCCTAGGGCGTAGGGCAAAAATGCATGCGTGTGTTATGGGCGTAGAAAACTCATTTTTTAGCCATTTTTTGTTGTTGTAGGTATAGGTCAGGTGTAGGAAAATACTCAGAACAAAAGTTTCTTGATAATGGTGCCACTTGAAGCCCCTTAACTCGCTTGTCATGATTCTTGAAGTTGCGGCTTGAAAAAATAATGTTTCTGTCCTTCGAGAGACATTTTTTACTCAAACTTGCTTTATCTTTAATTCTCTTGTATTCTTCACTTCTTTAGGCTTGATTTGAATTTGATGAAGCTTGTCGATGCCTATTAAACCTACCCGACTTCATAATTCAGTAAACATGGTTGTTGTCTAGAACATGCCAAACACAAATAATACTATAAATGTTCTTACAATCTCCCCCTTGGCATTTCTGAGACAAAATCATATTTTACAAAGATATCCTCATGAATAACAACATAATATATATACCTATGAACACACACCAACAAACATAAACTTAGACTATCAGATTGCCCTCATGACGACCTTCCAATCTTGTAACTACAACACTAAACAACATACCATAAAAAGCAAATGTGAAAAACATATATAAACCAATATAATGATTATACGAAAATCATAACAACAATGCAAGCATAACGATCATCATAGTATAAAAACACTCATTCTCCCCCTGAGAATATACTCCCCCTCAATTAAAAACTCTCTCTCCCTTAACCAAACAATCTCTCCCTTACTAAATACTTCTCCCCCTTTTTGTCACTAAAATGATAAGCAAAGATATAATCATCAAAGCATATGAGATATATAAAAGAACAGCCTCAAAATGAAAACATAGGAAAAGATCACAGAGGAGACTCTAGAGAATCTAAGTCAAACACTAAATACTAAGATAAAGTACTCTATAAGATTATATCCAAATTCTCGAGTAACATAAATCTCTACAATGCATGAACTTAAGACTAATGCATGAATGCAAAATGTTCAACTAATTTTTTTTTCTTAGAAACATGTGAGCAAAGCAGTAGAGACAGTGAACTCATCATTAACATATCATATCCACATATTTGACTTAGTTATTATACACATGATAGTGAAAAAAATCAACACACGTACCTTGTAAATATAAGCAGTCACAAGGCAAGTTTTACATATTATTTGCATATATGAAAAATATTCGGGTGCACGCAAACAACTAAGATGAAAGGAATACGTATTAATTCTAATAATCTCTTCACTAACTGTGATGATACTTCAGTCCAAAATCTAAGCTAGAAGTCAAATATTTAACTCGGACCTGATTGTTAATTAAAGAAAACATAATTTATTCTTTTTCACCTTTTCACCTTATCCCTTTTTATCTTTCTAAGCTTCGGACTTTCCAGAGATAATTTTTAGTCCCGACCAACTGGGCCCGAGCTTCTTCCTTGGGATTTATGCTCATTAGTCTTCTCCTCATTTTTTGCGAATACTCTGCTATTTTGTGGTATGAGGCCCGATTACTCAGATCGAAGAACTATTTTTTGCATTTCTATATTTTGATTATCTCATTTTTTCCTCTTTCAACATTACCACAACATTCATAAGCATGCAAAAGGTATTTCAAAGCATAGATCAATCTAACATAACTCATGAACCTACATATCACTTCGGATTAGATGAGAAAAACTAAAAATTTCAGCAAGTATTACATTCATCTCTGAAGTAAAACAAGCACTCAAAGTTAATGAGTTTTAAAAATAATACTTAAACATGTCAAGTGAATAACTCATATCTTCAGGTCAAGCTAACACCTTCAATTCTCATAAGCATAATAAGATAAGTAAATATGATAATAGAGTAAAATATGACAACCCTTTGTACCCTTAGTCAAGCTGAACATGCTAAGAATTTTATTTTATATATATATATATTTTTTGTCATAATGATGCATGCATGAATAATCCTAATAGTAGTAAAACATGATGCATGCATAAAAGTAAAAAAATAAGCATGCAAATGAAACAAAATGCATGATAATGTATCAATTTTAGGATAAAAGATAATGCAAGATATTCCTAAAATAATACATATAAAACCATTTATCCTAATGATAACATACTACTAGATTTTCTAAGATGTACATATTTTTGAAAATCTAATGGTTTTGTAGAGATGTCTATCAACTGGGAATTTGTGGATATACACTCAAGACCTTTCTCAGAATTAGAGTCACGCGCTCTACATGTAGTATGAACAACCAAACAATGTAGTTCATATTTCATAACCTACACTTATCTAATTTTTTGTGCTCTATTTGCCAGCCTAGACAACCTCTTCACTCAACACTCGAATTTGATTTTCAATATTTGGTCCTTTTGAGTTCTATGCTTCCACTCTGATTTCAAAGTTTCTCCTCTTAACTTTGAACACACGGGTCGAATGTGACCTTTCACTCCACAGTGATGACATACTAGGATAAACCTTTGAAAACCATTGATCGAACCCTTATGAAATCTAGAGGTAATGGAAGTAGTCTCAACAGGTTTTCTGACATAAGATTGAGCATGTAGATTCCTATCAGACTTATTTTGAGAAGAACTAGATGCTTCTTGGGAAGCCCTAATAGATATTGTTTTGGAAACAATGTTAGAATCACTTAATGTTCATTTGAATCCTAACCCCTTTGTATTTCCTGCAGATTTTCCCATACTTAACATATGATTAAGCTTAAGAGTTCCACTAGACCATTTATGGATAGTTGGGTTAGCATCCTTCAATTTTTTTTCCAAACCCCCCATCCTTGAAGATTTCTCATTCAATTCTAATCTTAGAATTCATTGCCTAAGTTCAGAATCTAACCCTAGGTAGTTAACTTAAACTGAGGTAACCACGCTCTAATACCAATTAAAATAATCTAGATGATCAAGGAAAATAGTCTAGAGGGGGGTGAATAAGCTTTTATGAATTTATTGACAAATTAAAAATAATTACGGAAAATTTAATTTTAATCCAATTCTCTTAACAAGATAAATCATGCAAATATTAATCTAAATGCAGAAAATAAAGCAATAAAGACATACAATATTTTTACATGAAAAACCTTGGAAAGACTCCAAGCAAAAACCACGAATACGCTCGGGTATCGATACACTATGAATCAAGAGATATACAAACTCTATGAAGTTTTAAACTTACAAATCCTTCCAGATCTGTCTTTCTCCACTCAACATCTGACAACCTTTAATCACTCACGCTCCACGAAGCTCTTGCTCCGTTCCGTACTCTGATAGCTCCATTTCTCAACGAATCAATTAACCACGAAACCTCCTGTTCCGATCTCCGCACTCAGACGACTCTGTTTCTCAAATGGATCTAAGCAACCACGTTGCACAAGGTGGTGTGTAGATTTTTCAGAATCTAGGTTATTCAATTGTGCATAAGATCATCGATGTAGAAGCACAATTGAACAAACCATAAACAAGAGGGAACTAGAAGATATAGAATCACTCAATGATTTTTTTTTATCTCTCTATCTCTATAGAAGAATATGAATCTGTAGAAAACTTGTAGAGATCTCATCAAAAGTTATATCAAAATCTGTAGAGACTCCTCCTATTTATAGAGAGAGGAGAGGGAAACCCTAATGTTACCATTTTCTGTAATTTCACCTTGAATCAAACAAAACCCTAAACTCTGATGTATATTCTCTGTATAACACATATATCGAGGTGTAAAGTCGCAATTGCCTCAAAGGAGAACAAGTTAGGGGCAAAACAAGAATTTCTATAACTCAAATTCGCCAGACCCCTACGCCTGAGGCGTAGGGCAAAAATGCCTATGTGTGCTTCAGGCGTAGAAAACTCACTTTATAACCATTTTTTGTTGCTGTAGACGTAGGTCAAGTGTAGCAAAATACTCGAAACCAAAATTTCTTGATAATGGTGTCACTTGAACCCCCTTGACTCGCTTGTCATGATTCTTGAAGCTGCGGCTTGAAAAAATGATGTTTCTGCCCTTCGGGGGACACTTTTTACTCAAACTTGTTTCATCTTCAATTCTCTTATATTCTTCACTTCTTTAGGCTTGATTTGAATTTGACGAAGTTTGTCGATGCCTATTATACCTACCCGACTTTATAATTCACTCAACATAGTTGTTGTCTAGAATATGTCAAACATAAATAATACTATAAATATTTTTACACTTCTAGTTCAAAAACCATAAGAAAAGTAACACTCTTCAAAAAATAATGAACAATTTTATCGTGACTAAAATATATAGTATAAAATAAAAACTCTTAATTCCTAGGGTAAATATCACTAACCCTCCCCTATACATAGGCTTAATTATACGTGATACCCTTAGTGTTTGTGAAACTTTACAGACTTCCCTTATCTTTAGCTTCGGTGTAATAGTTTACCCCTTCCGTCAGAAGTCAACACCGAATTTTGACTTTTTAGGCCAATAAAATTACTTTTTCACGTGTAAACCCCAAATTACTCTTAAAATATATACAATGACATTTTTGCCTTTACTTTTTGAAGAAGGATTACCAAAAAATCCATACACATATTACTAAAATGTCCTTCTATGGATTTTGACATCATCATTTTGTTATAAACCCAAATGCATATTCCATTTTATCAACTCCTTATCTCTCTAAAATCTTTCTCTCTCTATTAGATTGATCTCCCTCTTTCTTTAAAATCTTTTTATCTAAACTTGAAAAACCTTTGATTCATCGTCAAATAGAAATCTTAAAAGATTGTTATGGAGATCTAAGTTTTTGAAAGAAAACGAATTGGAAGTTTTGAGATTCAATGAAATTATTTCATCATCATCTCAAAACAAAGAATTTTTAAGGGGTTATGATCAAAATCAAATAATGGGCAAAATGGTAATTTTGTCTCGGTCTAGAATGATCCATAAATATACATTTTTAATTTTGGGCACTTAAGGAAATTCACAAAAAGTTGCGACTATAATTTTATTATGATGATATGAAGGGAGGTCAGTGAAATTTCATAAACGTTGGCAGTACCGCCTGTAATTAGGCCTAGTTTTATAAGAGGTTTGTGATATTTACCCTAGTTCCTATTAAATCAAAACTATGATCCAAGTTGACACTAACAGCGTTAGTTTTTTAGCTTATCAAATATTTTTATGTTTAATTAAATCACACAAAATCGATTAGATTTTTAATATTTTTCATGATTTATATTATAAAATATATATATAATTACAGTTATTTTCCTTCAAAATTTGTCAAATTACGTCCGCACCCCCTCTATTTTAAATAACTAAATTTTCCTCTCCTCTAAGTTCTACATGATTTTCGCCCATGTCAATCAGAAATTTGAAATTACCTTAATACATATGCATTTTTAAAAAAATAAATTAAATCAATAAAAACTAATAACATAAGGGTCTATTTGGTAGAGTTGTGTTTGTGTTTGTGTTTGTGTTTGTGTTTGTGTTTGTGTTTGTGTTGAAATAAACAAAAAACACGTTTTTTGTTTTTTTGTTTATTAGTCCAAAAACATAAGTATGTTTGGTAGGGATGTTTTTTGGGTCGAAATTAAAAAATTAAAAATCAATAATTAATAATAAATAAAATATAATATAATAATAATAAAAAATGAATACAATAATAATAAATAAATATAATAATAAAAAATGGACTAAATAATAAATAATAAACAAAATGAAATAAATAATAATAATAAATAAATATAATAATTAATAAGAAGTAAATATAATAACAAATAAATACTTCATAATAATAAAAAAATGAGTATAATAATAAATTAATATTAAATTAATAAAATATATTTTTAAATAATTAAAAATGAATAAATAATTTAAAAATAAAATGAATTAAATAATTAAATAATAATAATAAATAAATAGAATATATTTATAAATTAATATATAAATTAATAAATAATAATATAAATAATAATTTAATAATATAAACCCTAAAATAATAAAATATATTATAAAGTGAAGAAATAATAAAGAAAGAAAATTAATAATACATAAATAAATATTATAATAAATAAATTGTAAGACCAGACCGTTTACCAAACAGACTTTTAAGTTTAGGATCCAGAAGAAACACCCCAATAAATACCAAATTCATGTTTATTGGAATATGCCTAAAATTTGGGTAAGTGAGTAAAGTGTTTTTTAACACACATAGCCCAAAAATACTAAACCAAACAAGTTTATAAACATAAAAACATAAACAGATACAAAAATATGTCTACCAAACAGGCCCTAAGTGTTGCCTAGCATTGACCATATCAAAAGGGGCTTTTTGAAACAATAATTAAACTGTAAGGTTAGGAATAGTAATTATCCATATTATAGGAGTCCAAACGTAATTTGACAAATCTCAAGGGGAAGTAACTGTAATTAGCCCAAACAAAACAAAGAGAAAAAATTAGGATTGCCAAGTGTCAAATCACTAGTAGATAGAGACCAACGAATCGGTGGGAGACACTGGCCAATGGTGTGGGGTTAAGCAAATTGGTGTTGAGGGTGGTCACTGACGGATTGAATTCAGGTTCTGGGGTATGCCCACTGATTTTTTTTTTGGATAATTTGCACTAACACCCCCTCAGGTTTCGGTCAAACCCACTTACCGATTGACTTTCAATTTTCTTGCACTAACACCCCCTGAGCATTGGTTCATTTTGCAATGACACCTCCTGGGGCAATAAAATGACCAAAATACCCTTGATAAAATTCGAAAATACTATATGAAATGTGAAATGACCTTTATGCCCCAACCCCAAATATATACAATTTCGAAAAACATATATAAACAAATATATAAAATTCGAAAACAAATATTTAAATTTTGAAAAAAAATATAAAATTAGAAAAAATATATATAAATTTCGAAAAACATATATAAATTTCAAAAAATATATATATAATTAAAAATATATATATATAATTTGAAATATATATAATTCAAAAATATATATAAATTTTGAAAAATATTTTAATTCGAATATATATATATATTTCAAAAATATATATAAAATTCAAAAAATATATATTTTCAAAAACAAAATTCAAAAAATTATATAATTTTGAAAAACATATATAAATTTCGAAAAACATATATAAAATTCAAAAAAAGATAAAAAAATTGAAATATATATATAATTCAAAAATATATATATAATTCGAATATATATATAATTCAAAATATATATATATTCAATAACAAAATTCAAAAAATTATATAATTTCGAAAAACATATATAAAATTCAAAAAATATATATAAAATTTGAAATATATATAAAATTTGAAATATATATATATATATAAAATTCGAATATAAATATAAATTTTGAAATATATATAAATTCGAAAATATATATATATTTCAAAAATATATATATAAATTTCAAAAAATATATATTTTCAAAAACAAAATTCAAAAAATTATATAATTTTAGAAAAATATATATATTGATAAAATGACATATATTTTCTAATGAAGTGAATCAAACTACTTACCACCAACATCAATTAGTGGTCTTCTTTTATATATATTTTTCCAAAATATATATATTTTTTCTAAAATTTATATGATGTTTTTAAAATTTATATAATTTATCCGAATTTTATAAAAATAATTCAAATTTTATATATATTTGTTTCAAAATTTATATATATATTTCAATTTTATATATTGTTTTTGATTTGTTTTTAATTTTATATATATTTCGAATTTATATATATAAAATGGGTAATCTCAAAAAATTCGTGGACAATTCATCTATGACAAACCGAGTTGTTGGGTAAAAATTCAAAAAATATATATATTTTAGAAAATTTTGGAAAATTTTTTGGACAATTCGTGGACAATTTTGGAAAAAAAGATATATATTTTGGAAAATATATATATAAAAGAAGGCCACTAATTGATGTTGGTGGTAAGTAGATTGATTCACTTCATTAGAAAGATATGACATTTTACCAATATATATATATATATTTTTCTAAAATTATATAATTTTTTGAATTTTGTTTTTGAAAATATATATATTTTGAATTTTATATATATTTTTTGAAATATATATATTTTCGAATTTATATATTTTTCAAATTTTATATATATATTCGAATTATATATATTTCAAATTTTTTATATTTTTTGAAATTTATATATGTTTTTCGAAATTATATAACTTTTTGAATTTTGTTTTTGAAAATATATATTTTTTGAATTTTATATATATTTTTTAAATATATATATATTCGAATTAAAATATTTTTCAAAATTTATATATATTTTTGAATTATATATATTTCAAATGTTATATATATATTTTTAATTTTATATATATTTTTTGAAATTTATATATGTTTTTCGAAATTTATATTTTTTTTTTCTAATTTTATATATTTTTTTCAAAATTTAAATATTTGTTTTCGAATTTTATATATTTGTTTGAATTTATATATATGTTTTTCGAAATTGTATATATTTGAGGTTGGGGCATAAAAGTCATTTCACATTTCATATAATATTTTCGAATTTTATTAAGGGTATTTTGGTCATTTTATTGGCCAAGGGGGTGTCATTGCAAAAGGAACCAATGCTCAGGGGGTGTTAGTGCAAAAAAATCGAAAGTCAACCGCTAAGTGGGTTTAACCGAAACCTGAGGGGTGTTAGTGCAAATTATCTTTTTTTATATATATATAATTTTTACCCTAAAATTTTAAATATTTAATATTTAGTTCCTACTGAAAATTTTCTTTTTACCTTAAGTATCACATAATTTAGATTTCTTTACAAATAAGTCCTCATTGAAATTTTGTTTTAAACCTCATTGAAATAAATATATGTCATTCATATCCCAAAAATTCAAAAAAAAAAAAAAATCAACTCTCATTGACATGGATTCCTAGATCCGTCACTGAGGGTGGTTAAGTGAGAGCTCTACATGGCTTAAGGAAGAAGGAGACACACCCATATGTATCAAATGTATAAAATTCCAATTCCCCCCTACCCATTGTCTCCTATACCCTCCATCAACCAAGCTCACTCAATAATTACAATTATACCTCAATCAATATATATATACAGATATATATATTTTTATTGTTTATTTATTTATTAAACTATGTTACAGGGCCACTAGATCTTCCTATTGCACCTATCTCCATCGATGCCAATGTGATCTTGTCGTTCCTGTATATACACACAACACATTATTTCCTTGGCACATTATTGATCACCAATATATTTAGCAATCTCTAGAAATTAAAGTATTCAATATTTTTTCATTTTTATTTTATTTTATAGTATTGTTAATATTATTTTAAAAGTTCGGTGGGATTTGTATTTTTGTTGCCTTGATTTGCAATATACCAACATAATCCATACATATATTCCTCTTCATGTAAGCAAATATTATGTGATTTCATTATTATACTTGTCCTCCAAACTCTTGAAGATTTAAATAAAAAAAGCATTGCATGTGATGTTCATGGCCTTTCATTTTTGTACTTGGCAAAAATGAATAGTGCAAGTGATGGTGATAGGGTGATGTGAATTGTGATGGAATTGCCACAGATCTACAAAAAGAATTATGTCATGTGAATTGTGATGGATTACTAGAGATTCATGGCCTTTCATTTTTTTTGGGTAATTTGCATTGACACCCCTGAGGTTATGGTCAATAGCAATCAGAATACAGTCAACAATGTTTTGACACTCACACCCCCTGAGATTTCAACTTCATTGCAATGACACTCCCTGGGCGGGTGAAATGACTAGAATGCCCCTTTAATTGTTTCACTTATTACATTAGGGTAATATATAAAGTGTGAAATTACCCATATGCCCAAACACTTCACCCTCTGAAATTATTAATTACACTTCCACCCCTTATTACAACATATATATATATATTACGAAAATTACAATTTAATTTTTTTCTTTATAATATAATTTGTATATATAATTACGAAAATTAAAATTACGAAAATATAGATATATATAATTTGTAAAAAATATATAAAATTTGAAAAAATATTTAAAATTCGAAAAAATATATAAAATTTGAAACAATATATAAAATTAAAAAAAACATATAAAATTTGAAACAAATATATAAAATTCGTAAACAATATATAAAATTCAAAAAATATATAAAATTCTAAAAAATATATAAAATTCAAATATATATATATAAAGTGTGACTGAAGTTTAAGTGGACAAGCCTCAGAGTCATTAGTCAAGGTAACGGATCATCTCCAACTCTCTGCAGAGTTATTTCAATGGCCACGATGGCAACACATGCCCCACGATGGTGACCGAAATCGGAATCGAACCAATACTTTATTAAAATATTTTAATCAAAATTAAATATATTAATATTTGGATCAAAATTAACGGTTCGATTCTGGTTCTCATTTTTAAAGAACCGAAAGTAAAATTTTATTTGGATCAAAATTAACGGTTCGGTTCCGGTTCTCATTTTTAAAGAACCGAAAGTAAATTTTTATTTGGATCAAAATTAACGGTTCGGTTCCGATATTTTTGGTTCTTTAAAAATGAGAACCGGAACCGAACCATTAATTTTGATTCAAATATTAATATATTCACGATGCGGTTCGCTTTTGATTCCGATCGAAACCGGAATCAAACCGATACTTTTGGTTCTTTAAAAATGAGAACCGGAACCGAACCGTTAATTTTGATGCAAATATTAATATATTTAATTTTGATTAAAATATTTTAATAAAGTATCGGTTTGATTCCGATTTTGGTCACCATCGTGGGGCATGTGTCACCATCGTGACCATTGAAATAGCTCTGCAGAGAGTTGGAGAAGATCCGTTACTTTAGCTAATGAGTTTGAGGCTTGTCCACTTAAACTTCAGTCACACTTTATATATATATATTTGAATTATATATATATTTTTTATAATTTTATATGTTTTTTGAATTTTATATATTGTTTACGAATTTAATATATTTGTTTCGAATTTTATATATATTTTTTTAATTTTATATATTGTTTCAAATTTTATATTTTTTTTTGAATTTTATATGTTTTTTCAAATTTTATATATTTTTTACAAATTATATATATATATATTCGTAATTTTAATTTTCTTAATTATATATACAAATTATATGATAAAGAAAAAAAATTAAATTGTAATTTTCGTAATATATATATATATATATATATATATATATATATATTGTAATAAGGGGTGGAAGTGTAATTATTAATTTCAGAGGGGTGAAGTGTTTGGGCATATGAGTAATTTCACACTTTATATATTATCCTAATATAATAAGTGAAACAATTAAAGGGGCATTCTAGTCATTTCACCAGTTCAGGGGGTGTCATTGCAACGAAGTTGAAACCTCAGGGGGTGTGAGTGCCAAAAAAATGTTGACTGTATTCTGATTGCCATTGACCCTAACCTCAGGGGTGTCAATGCAAATTACCCTTCTTTTTTTTTATAAGGACCCAGTTTGGTATCTTTTACCTAAAACCTCAAATCATGTCTAGCTAGGTGTGCTAATTTTCTGGTCATCCAAACAGAGGATTAGACTTTTAACTCATAGGCCCCGTTTGGATACGGAAAAACAGTTTTTGTTTTTTTACTGTTCACCGAGTTAAAAAAAAAAACACGTTTGGCAAACGCGTTTACTGTTTACTTTTTTTTCCCCAAGAAAACTGTTTTCTGTGAATAGTGTGTAAAAGTGGTAAAAACACCAAATACAACTTTTAATTATTTTTTCACTGTTTAGGGTATCACCTCAGCCACCGCCGCCACCAACCACCACCACCCCTCGCCACCAGTCGCCGCTGCCGGCCCGCACCACCTCCGGTCGCCGCTAGGCCCCACCACCGCTGGCCACCGCCGCCGCCTCCGGCCACCACCGCCGCCCCCCGCCGCCACCGGTCACCGCCGCCCACCAATACCATTTTATTTTTCAATACAAATTTTCATCCAAACGTTTTTTTGTTTTTAATTTTTTGCTGAAAAAAACAAAGACAAATACAAAAATAATTTTTGTATTTGAAGATAGAAAACAAATACAAAAAACAGACTATCCAAACGCACCCATAACATCTTTCCCTTTTCCCTTCTAGTACAGCCAAAGAATTTCACTTAAAATCTTTTCCCTCTTACACTAACTTTACTAAACACAACTAAGAGCATGCTTGATTTGTGCTTTTACTTTTGTACTGTAGAATTTATAAAGTATAAGTAGTTTAATTGTCTTCATATGGTGACGAGAGAGAGTTGTGGTCAACAAGTTTCGCCGTATCGGTTGTTATAACAATAATGATATCGGTATAACAGATTCGGATTAATATCGGGATTACATAACGGGACTCGGTTATCATAATCGTGAATTTTTTTAAATCTTGCACATCTTATCATTCTTACCCAAAATGTTCTAATTGGATACTTTTGGCTACATGAATGAATAAAAATGATTTTTTTGTAGATTTAAGTGAATTTTATTTAATTTTTTTAAAAAAATTAATATAAAAAAATGAATTATTAATAAATCTAATGGTGTCGTCGTTATTTCAATGTTTATGATATACTTGTTATGATATTATTAAATTAATTTAAAATTTAAATAAATAAAAAATTGAAATTACAAAAGATATAATTTATTTCTAACAATGCAAAATAATTTTAAAAAAAGTACATGCAAAGATTATTTCACCAGTTCAATTATTTTTGACTTTTCTGTGCAAAAATTACTTTTTAATAATGGAGTAACATTTATCATATTATATATATAACAAAAAGTTTTTAAACCCAAATTTTTGAAAAACTTCAACTGTGTTAACCGTTACGGTATTTTCGGAACCGGTGGGAATCGGGATTACGGCTATCGTAACAGCCGTTATGAGTGTGGAAATCGGATCACTGTGGTGTAACGGCCGGCGACTCAAAAATCCATTACGTAACGGTCATTACGAGACCGTAACGACCGTTACAGCGAACCATGATAACCACACATACACAAACATAAACACATACATCTAAACTCACACATATATACACATTCACATACATATATGTATATACATACATATATATATATACATACACATACACATACACATACATATATATATATTCATACATATACTTGTATACTTATACCTATATATATATGTTTATGTATATTATCTAACTTGATTTTAATATTGCAATTTTTTACATTTAAACTGAGTTTAGGATTGAAATTCAATTATACTTAGAATTTCAAAACACATCCAAATAATAAATTTAAAATTGCATTTATGAAATTGAAATGCGATAAAATTTTAATTCAAATTCAATTTCAAATCCTCACACCCAAACGTACCTAAATGAATTGATAGACGACTGATAAGACCTGGGTCAAATACCAGACATCACCTCTATATATGGTAGAAGTGCAATTTTTATATCTTTATTAACAAAAATAAATAAATATGATTTCAATATTATTCGAGCCTTGATAAAAGAAAAATACAATGGTCTGGCAAGAGTATTGGCCACTTCCAAAAAACTAGTCAATACCGACATAATTTTCAAAATGGTACAAAAGCTCTATATTTTTTCAATACAAAAATTTGGAGACCATATCTTATGATGTGTTTGTTTGTTTTGTATCTTCCCAATCTCTAATTTATATACACTGAATGATCTTGTTAACACTGCCAATCAAGAAATTTATTAAGACGAAACATAATTCATTTTATATATATATATGTAGAATTTGTAGATATATGTATAATTGTATACTTGTGTCATTTTCGATCCCTAGTTAGAGCATATAGCTGTTAGGGCGGTAAATGAAGCGAGTCGTTCGCGAGCAGGCTTGGGTTCGTTCATTTAGTAAATGAATTGAGGCTGAGCGCAATTTTTAGGCTCGTTTAGTAAACTAGTCGAGCTTGAACATTATTAAGTTTGGCTCGCCAAACTCGTGAACAAGCTCGTCTAAGTTAAATAGTAAAATTATTTCATATTTGATTAAAAAGAAGTATTCAAATTGAATAAATTATGAAGATTATTGTGAAAAGATTATACGAATTATACGATCATAACATAAAAATCATTCATAAAAAATTATACTAGTAGAAATATGTTAAAAACAGACATGTATCAACTCAATCCAGACAGTTATTGGCAAGAATAATATATGTTGCAACTAAATCGAGTCATTTGTGGGCAAATTCGGACTCGTTCGTTAAGCAAATGAGCCGAGCTTGAACATATTTTTTAAAGCGGTAATCATAAGGTCGAAGGTTCAACGCGCCACGTCATATCCATTTTTTATCGGGCCGGCCCATTAAGAACCCAAAGCCCAAAACCGAGCTAGACCAGATTCATTCACCCCCCATATTTGAGCCCGGCCCAAAACCTCCATTACTGGGCTCACCTGAGACCCACTCACATGGTAGTTGATGTCACCCGGTCAAGTGGGCCCTACCTCTCTTCTTACGGATACCTTCTCGATTTGATGGCCCTTTTTTTATCTCTCTCTCTCTTCTATCCACTCTCTCTCTATATATATCACTCACTCTATATACACTCCGGTCGTATACTCCTATAGTGTGTCAGATTCCGTCGAACTCCGAAAAACACATTTCTCGCCGGAAACTGTGCGGAAGAAGATATCGATTGACTACTTGAACCAATGTCTCACTTTCACGGCTTGATCAACGACGAATTGTTGATTTCGGAGGTCTCCGGTGGCCGTCCAATGAGTCGTATCTCTCACGGTTTGGGCGAATTCCGGCTAACCGGAGCTGATTTCGCCGGAGGAGAGCTTGCTCGGTCTGAGATTGCGACGAGTTCGAGTGAGGTTGATCGCGCCAATTCTTTGAGCTGCGGCGGCTATCTGGCGGCGACGGCAACGGCGTTGGCGGTGGAGGCGGAAGCGAAACGACGTCACTCTGGGAGAGGGAGTCTGAATTGCAAAGACAGCTTCAGGAAGAGAAAAGCTGAGGTAATTGTGAACCTTGTAATTCAAACGTTGTATTGAAATTGGAATTAAATAATAAAAAAAGTAGGATTTTAATTCCAATACTCCAATTATGTGCTGCCCAAATATACCATTTTATAATTCAAATTAGTTTTCTCAATTCTGACTCGCAATTTAGTGTTACAATTAAAATTGGAGAATAATTGCCAATTTTTCTGAAAAGAGTTTTCAATAGTTTATATTACTTAAAAGATTTTAAAAGTTATAAATAATGAGTTTTGTTGAAATAAATCATTTCAGAAGTGGGTTGTTAAGAAATAATTATATATTTAAAATTTATTAATTTTTTGTAATCTGAAGACATATAATTGTTGGGTGAGTGACAAATTAAACAAGTCTAGTAGTAAGAAATTGAGTTAATCTTTTGTTAAGTTCTAATTTTAAGGCACTAATTCCATGCTTCCACCGAATATAATACTTGTAATTCAAATTTGCTTCAATTTTTTCCCCAACTCAAAAATTTGTCTCTTAAAGTTGAAGATTAAAAATAGTTCTTTTAAGTTTTGATGAATTGTAACTAAGTTGAGTTGTCTTGTTTTGTGTTCACTATATGTTAATTGAATTTGTTCAACTTTAATGCTGTTCAAAACCCAAATTTTACATCAAATTTGAATATGCATGGCACATCAAAATTGCTATTGATTCGCAAAAATTAACCCCAAAAATTAATGAATTTATCAAGTTTGGCCAAAGCTAATGAAAATGTCATAATAGTGATCAAGAGAGAGTGTTGGTTTCATGCAGTTTGTTATGGGAGAGGGCTGCTGCAAAGAAGAAAGGATTGAGGAAGAAGCAATGGAGGAGGGTGCATCGGAGGTCACGGCTAAAAGTACCCGCGAAAATTCGAATTCCGGGAACTCTTCCAAGGAGAATTCGAAGGTTTCTGAGCTTCAGAAGAGCGATTACATTCATGTCCGGGCACGTCGTGGCCAGGCCACAGATAGCCACAGCTTAGCTGAAAGAGTAGGTTTCGAACTTCCCGTTAATTGAAACAAATCATGCTTTAGGAAAATATTAATTACACGTTTGTTTTGTCTTGTCGTGAATCGAAGTAATAAATAGTTCGTAGAGACAGACCTAACATTCGACATTATTTGATTATTTTATGATTAAAAGGCGAGGAGGGAGAAAATCAGCAAGAAGATGAAATGCCTACAAGATTTGGTACCCGGGTGCAATAAAGTTTCTGGCAAGGCTGGAATGCTCGACGAAATCATCAACTATGTTCAATGTCTCCAAAGACAAGTTGAGGTATTACTTGGCTTGTCTAAGTATCTTCAATTTTTTATTTTTTATTTTAATATTTTTTAAAGATTAGGCAAGTATTCACCGGGCACACATTTGTTCACTATGTGCCTTGAGTGGTTATACCAATTGGGCTAGTGTTAGAGTGGTCTTTGTCCCATATTGGATCCGGAAGAGAAAGTGATGGGTATAAATGGGTTAGGTGTTAGCTCACCCAATAACTTAAGCTTTTAGATTAAACCGCGAAGCATCCAACCAGTAAGTGTCATTACCCAGGAGTAGTCTGGGTCCAATTCGGGTAGGCAAGGGTCCGATTGCAACAAAGGCGTTGTAAGTTCAGTAAGTTCAGATGGGGGAGAATGATAGAGAGGTCTTTGTCCCATATCGGATCCTGATGAAAACGTGATGGGATATAAATGGGTTAAATGTTGCCTCGCCCAATGCTTAAGCTTTTGGGTCGAAATGCGAAACATCCGACCCGTTACAACTAGTGACTCCGTGATCATGTCTTCATATGTTGTGAATGGGTACTAACTTTATTATTCATTTTTTTTTGTCTGCAGTTCCTATCCATGAAACTTTCTACTTTCACTCCAAGTCTTGATTCCAACATGGATAATTTGTTCACTGAACAGGTGAGACTCCGGAGATTTTTTATAATTCAAGGAAAACCCAAGATTTTTTGTACAGTTTACTGATGCTTAAACAATTCTGTAATGAAGCTTCCCGCTTACGCAGCCAGTTTTCCCACAGCCTCTGCACCTGAATTGGCTCATCTAGCCTACCTCCAGTTTGATCAAGCTCAACAAGGAAATACTAATTGTGGGATTGATAAATTTGACCTTCCCATAAATACAAATACCACTCACATAACACCTCAAGGAACAGAAGCCTGTCCTGACTCTTCTTGCTTTCCTGTAAATATATTTCACTCTTGGTCATCCTTTCTAATATATATATATATATATATATATATATGTGTGTGTGTATGATGTACTATCTTATTCCAATTTCTGTTACATGGCAGCAAGTACAACCCCTGCCAACTTGGGGAACTGATTTACAAAGCCTCTACAGTGTGGAGTTCTATTGAGGAAAAGCAACTTCTTATTGATCTTGAATATTTACAGGTCAGAGTGGTACTAATTAATTTCAGATGTTTCATTCATTCTACATGTGAATTGACTGAGACTATAACCTAAAAATAGTGTGAAGATTTCCTATAGCGGATCTCAAGTAGTTGAAAAATGAATGCTTTGTTATGAGCAAGAAATTCATCTATATTGGATGTGATCGGCGTAAATAAAGTAAGCATCATAAAAAAAATAATAATAATAATAATAAATAAATAAAAATAAAAACATCACAATCAACTGTCATTGCGATATGTGTATATGAGTTTTCTTGCTTACCCTTGAACAATAGATCATTTTCGTGTTGTTGAATATATTGTGTTTATATATAGTTCAATAATCGCTTCTATTTGACAAACTAAATTGATTATCATATATAGGAATTTACTCTGATGGACTGGAGAACTGGTTTTGCAGCTACCAATTTCGGATGCTTACAATCTCAGGATGGAGTGCATAATTTTGGGCATTAATCAGCAACTGTTTCAGAGAATTCTCACATTAGAAATTTCCATAAATCATGGGCTATAATTCTGTTAGCACATAATTAATTTATCTTCATGTATGTTCACATTGTTGCAAGTTGTAACACTATGATTGGTATGCAAATAGAAATATATATTTACATATATAATAAGTCTTTCTTCAAGTGTGTAATGAGTAGATTTTTTCTTTCTCCCCTATTTTGTGTGGGTGTATGTATATATATATATATATATAAAAGGGTTATTTACACCGACCTTTCCTGAAGTTTGTAATAATTACAACTAAATGGAGCGTTTGAGGTTTACTGCTGTTACCTCCCTTTAATTTTGACTCATAAACTTAACAACCCACCTCATAAAGGACCAGCATTCAAATTTGTGAATATATAATACATATATTGACAGGGTTATGCATCTATAATCGGGAGATTTATTATAATCTAGGGTAACTCTTGACGTTCCTTTTTGGAAGAACTTTGTTTCTATTTTTGCACATAAGAAAAAGAGAAGCAAAAGTCATTTTGAAAAATTGGTACCTAATTTTTTCAGAAAATTCTTCCAAAATCCAAAATGTTTCTAAAAATTTTACTCCAGGTGGATGTAAAACAACTAGCCTCTATAATAAGTCATCTTCAAGTGTGTAATGACTAGATTTTTTCTTTCTCCCCCTTTGTGTGTGTGTGTAAGGGACCACAATGGAAGGGTGAAAAAAGCCAGATGGTGACAAACATGGGAGGAAGGTATTTTGGTTGGGAACTTTAAACAGAGTGGGGGCAAGGAAGGTGCAGGGAGAGGTGACTGAAAGGGAAGGGGTGATGTGTACTCAAGAGTGGTTAAGTGGGCCTAAATGTATTTTCTGTTTTGTAGTTGTTTGATTGTAGCCACTCAATAGGATCACTAATTAGACAATAGCATCTTAGCTAAGTCCCATAAATAGTTGTGTTGAGTCTCAATTAGGAAACAAATTTGGATCTTAGCTCTTTGGATTAGCCATGTTAATTAGGGTTACAATCCATGTTGTTTTATCATAGTGGTCATAGTCAAACAAAATGTATATTGTCCATTCTCTGAACAAGTACTACTATAATATGTGGGATATATTAATTTATTGTGTAGAATAAAGTAAGTACCATATGCAAATTTCAACTAAAGTTTACATGGTCCTAAGAAATAGACTTTTCATGAGTATGGACCAATTATGATGAGATGAAACTTGGAAGTGAAAATAAGGATATAACCCTTCCAAACAAGGTCCATGTTGGTTGAAAAACAACAGTCTACCCACATTCTGATTTATAATAAATATTTTCCTCTTTGCATATATATAAGAAAACTAGTGTTTATGATTGTAAATAATTTATCTATACTTGGATTTTTTGAAAAAGAAATTCTCTCTTAAATTTATTGAAAATTGATTGTTGTCCCTAAACTACGTTTGTATAATGATGACAAATGATAAATAATAAGGAAAATATACAATAAAAAGTCAAATATTGAAGTCAAATATTTAGGTCACTTCGGGCCTCTATGTGTTTGTGTTTATGTTGAAATAAACAAAAAACACATTTTTTGTTTTTTTGTTTATTCATCCAAAAACATAAGTATGTTTGGTAGGAATGTTTTTTGGGTCGAAATTGAAAAATTAAAAATCAATAATTAATAATATAAATAATAAATATAATAATAATAAATTAATAAAATAAATAATAAATTACATAAAACATATTTAAAAATATAATAAAAATAATAAATAATAAACAAAATGAAATAAATAATAATAAAATATATATATAATAAAAAATAAAAAATAAATATAATAATAAATAGTAAGTAAATATAATAACAAATAAATACTTCATAATAATAAAAAAAATGAGTATAATAATAATAAATTAATATTAAATTAACAAAATATATTTTTAAATAATTAAAAATGAATAAATAATTTATAAATAAAATGAATTAAATAATGAAATAATAATAAATAAATAAATAAATAAAAAATATATATAAATTAAAAAATAATAATATAAATAATAATTTAATAATATAAATAATAAAATATATTATAAAGTGAAGAAATAATAAAGAAAGAAAAATAATAATACATAAATGAATATTATAATAAATAATAAATAAATAGTAAGACCAAATTCATGTTTAATAATTTATAATAATTATAAATTATAATAATTTATAAATTATTATAAATAATTTATAATAATTTATTTATTATTATTTAATAAATAAATAATAATACAAACATACTTTTAAGTTTAGGATCCAGTAGAAACACCCCAATAAACACCAAAATCATGTTTATTGGAATATGCCTAAAATTTGGGTAAGTGAGAAAGTGTTTTTTAACACACATAGCCCAAAAATACTAAACCAAACAAGTTTATAAACACAAAAACATAAACAGACACAAAAACACTGCTACCAAACAGACCCTTATTTAGTGCACTACAATTTTCACTTGGAATATTATTATTCCTCGTAATATAAAAAATGGGAAAACAATATTTTTTATAATAAACCTCAAAGAATGAAGAAGGGCTTTATGGATTATGTGAATCTTGTTGGATATGCCAACATGCTTTGTAAATGAATACACAAGGTGGCATGAACTTAGGCCCTATTTGGTTCGCGGTCCGGTCCCATGTGGTCCGGTCTCATAATAATTTTTTTGGGATCGGACACTGTTTGGCAACACGGTTCCAAAAGAACAAAGACCACTTGGGACTAAAAGAGGTAATTTGAGACAACAAAAAATGATGGTCTCAAGTGGTCTTATATGCAATTGTCTTAACACATGGGACCATAAAATTTGAAATATATATATAAAATTAAAAAATTTATATAATTTGAAAATAATATAAAAAATTTGAAATAATGTATAAAATTTGAAATATATATATAAAATTCAAAATTAATATATAAAATGCAAAAAATATATTTAAATTTTGGGAAAATAAAAAATTCCAAAATAATAGAAAAAATAAAAAATAATGTATAAAATTCGAAAATAATATATATATTTAAAAATAATGTATTAAATTCGAAAAAATATATAAAAATCAAAATTAATATATAAAATTTTAAATATATATATATAATTTAAAAATTAATATATAAGTTTTGAAAATTAATATAAAAAATTTGAAATAATGTATAAAATTTGAAAATAATATAAAATTCAAAAATAATATACAAAATTAGATATGTATATATATATTTGAGAAAATATAAAAAAATTGAAAATAGTATAAAAAATCAAAAATAATATATAAAATTCAAAAAATAATATAAAAATTCGAAATAATTTATAAAATTTGAAATATATATTATTTTTGAATTTCTTATATTATTTTCAATTTTTTTTATATTTTGTCAAATTTTATATATTTTTCATACTTAATATATTTTTTGAATTTTATATATTATTTTTTAATTTTTTGTATTATTTTCCAAACATAAGACCAAACAGCTTGAATAAGACCATAAGACCAGACAACTTTACCAAACAGACTTTCAGAACACCATCCAGATAAGACCAAACTAGACCGGATCAGATAAGACCAGACCAGATCAGATAAGACCAGACCGGACTGCCTACCAAACGGGCCCTTAGTGATATCTACAATATTTTAATAAGGTGTCCAATGTATACATATTGGGTATTTAAAGATTCAATAATTATCTACTTTGTATCTATATATATTTAAGTAGGTTATATATTGAAGTAGAAGTGTTCCGGAACCGACGGTTCGATTCGGTTTCATAGGGGTTCAGTTCCGGTTCTAAAATTTCAAGAACTGAAAATTTCGGTTCGGTTTCGGTTCCGGCTCCACGAAACCGAACCAGAACCAGTTTTTTAAAAAAATAAAAAATAAATTTTTTATTATTAAGCAAAAAGACTAGCAATAACAATAAACCTCTACAAATAGAATAAAATTTCAGTAACAGTAGAAATTCAAAATACTTTTTTTATTCCACTAATTATATATTTGGTTTACTTTATTTCAAATACTCTAGTTTATAATTATAATATCTTATAAAATTGAGGTTTTTTTAAAAATAAAATAAAAAATAGAAGGAACCAGAACCAAATCGGTTCTATTCCGATTCAATTTCTTCCCCTTTCGATTCCGATTCCGGTTTTTCAATAATAAAAAAAATTGATTCAATATGGAACGGAACCGGTTTGAACAACCCTATATTTAAGAGTGTTAGCATATATATATAGTGAACAAACTCACATTCTATCCATACTTGCATTCAATGGAAGAGAGCTTTAATTAAACCAGGCAGTTATAATTTGGGTCTAATCAATAGACATTATCCCAAATAATATGACCTCCCCTGAAATAATAATAAGAAAAAAGGACGGGGTAGTTCGGTAAAGTTGTTTATATCAAACAAGTTTCATACACAATACTAGTTATAAAATGATAGGTGATATGCGATTCAATCCGAAAATTTAATTTATTAGATAGAGCTGACACACAATCTATATAAAACACCAATGACTTTTTAAAAAAAATCTAAATTCGATGTATGAGAAGCAGGGGTGGATTCAGTTCATGTTCAGTGGGGGCGCCCCCATTGAAATTTTTTATATATATAATTTTTACTTTAAAATTTTAGATATTTAGTATTTAAATTTTACTGAATTTTTTTTTACCTTAAATATCACAAAATTTAAATTTATTTACAAATAAGCTCTTATTGAAAATTTATTTTAAACTCTACTAAAATAAATATATATCATTTATATTCTAAAAATCCAAAAAAAAAATAACCCTATTGACAAGGATCTTTAGATCCACCACTTATGAAAATGCCTCTCTAACACTATCTCTCTTCCAACTTTGTCGATTCTCATAGTTGTCTGACTAACTTGCCTACCTGATTAGAAGTCTCCAAGGTGGACACTTGGTTTGATACAAAATCAAGAAGGGTACTAGCCGGGAGTTTCCCATTCTGATCCAAAATCAACCATAGTCAAAATATGTTACTCCAAATAATGATTAGTTTAGAGGTGTCCAGGTCTCGAGTGAACATTGCAAGTTTGGATAGAGAAAAATATTACAAAGCCATGAGATTCAAATCATGGTTCATCGTATAATCAGACACATGTTTGCATATCATTCAATTTGTAAAGTATTTAAAATATGTTAGGGTAAATTACTTTCAACCATCCCGGGATTTTATATAATTACTCTTAAATTAAAGTTTGTATAAATTTACTATAATCTTTCTTGTAAGATGAATATACATTAATATTTTTGTGCATATTGTATAGTACCCTTAACTTAAGTGTTTCAAACTGAATTAATTTATGATTTGCATGTCTAATGATGTAAAGACATAAAAATGCTCAATACTATTTCGAATCCCTTTATTAATTTTCGGATTCCCTTTATATACATTTTCTAAATGGGCTTTATTACTGGATTCATAAGAAACTTGCTGGCCCAGAAGCTTGATGGGCCTGATGACAAATGGGCTCTGATGGGCCTGATGACGGATGGGCTCTGACGGGCCTGATGACGGATGGGCTCTGATGGGCCTGATGACAAATGGGCTCTGCTGGGCTGGACATTTCCACTCTTACAAATGACTTTTTATAATTTAAACTACTAAAATACCTCTCATTTGACAGCACTCAAAACATCATTATCCCTTCTCATGCAAGTTGCTTTGATTATTTTAACATAAATTACTTAATTTAAAACTCAAATTATGTGTACTTTAGTAAATGTACAAAAATATTAGTGTAATATTAATTTTACATGGGAGATCAGTGTAAATTTATACAAACTTTAATCTGGAAGTAATTATACAAAATTTTAGAAAATATTAAAATAATTTATCTAATATATTAACATCATTACACAATACCGATACTTATTTTAAGACTGATATTATGGAATACCGCAGCTGAAACTTATACCATGAAAAAAACATTGAGAGAGTGGGTGAGTGTGTGAATGGAAAAGCACGGTTGGGCCTAGGAAGGTGTCCTTTCAATTTTTAGCCCAGTACAGTCGGCTTAACCTAATTCACATTTGGCACTGTGTTGAAGTTGAAACTTAACATTGAAGTAAGGACCACTTCTACGAGGCTAGGATGGGCCAATTATTTTTTTTTAGTTGTGTCTTTTTCTCCAATAGAGAAAGCTCATCCATGCCTCGGGGCCCAGCAGTACATTTTGCCTTCTGCTCGGGACTACCGGGTACCTCCCTTTTTCCCTCCTATTTCTCGCCAAAAATAAAATTAATTTTTCCTTCGTTTTAATTTAAATGTTCACCTTCATATTTTTATCGGTTTCAAAATAAGTATTCAACTTTAAAAAGTCAAAACACTTTATTTTCTTAATTTATTAATTTAACATTCATGCATTAAAATAATAAAAACCTACACTACAAAGTACAAATCGTCACATTATCATGAACTTCACTATAAATAAAGTTGACAATTCATATATTATCCATACAATAAAAAATATTAAAAATCATTCACTTAAAAAGTTAGATTCCCCAAAATGGACACTTAAAATGGGACAGAGGAAGTAATAAGAAAAAAAAAAAAAAACTTATTATTATTATTATTATCATTATTATTATCGTTAATTAGCGGTTGGATGTTGAAAAAATTAAAAAATATGAGAGAAATTAGATTTTGAGATCATAAAAGATATTGACGTATTCTTTGGTTGAACATTATTACTCTAAATATATATATATATATATATATATATATATGCATTTTAAATAGAAGGTGAAATGATTAGGACTTTTTTGTTACTTTATAAAAGGGGATATCCATTGGGCATACACTTCGTCTTTTCGTTTTCTTTCTTCTTCCTTTTCGTCTCTTTTGAATAATTTAAGGGTGAGAGATTTTATTTCCACATTCAAAAATATTGGAATTAATTTTTGGGAAAATTATACAAACTACCCCTAAACTATAAAATAATTGCATGCGATATCCTTAATGTTTCAATAATATCATAAACTACCCTTAAAACCAGCTCCGGTGTAACACATAACCCCTTCCGTTAAAAGTCAACGACGGAAAATTTTCTTTTTGGTCAATAAAGCTTATTTTTGGAGCGAACTTTCAATTTTGTCCTTATATATGCATGTTCTAATTTAACCCTTACTTTTACATACAAAATTACTTAAATACCCTAACTTTTTTTACCAAATTACCCTCACAATTTCATTTAAAAAAATATAAAAATTGAAATTATTTGTTCCAAAAAACACAAACATAAATGTTTTAGCGAATTCCATTAACATCAATATTAGTTTAAACCCCATAAGCTTAACTAAAAAGATTCTATAAATTATATTTTTCGTAAAAAGTATAAATTTCAAAATATATATATTTCGGAAAATATAATTTATTCCGAAAAATAATTTGTTTTTGAAAAATATATATTATGTTCCAAAATATGAATTTTTTTCGAAGAATAAATTTCTTGCAAAAATCATATATTATGTTCATAAATATGATTTTTTTTAAAAAAAAAATAATTTTTTTGCGAAAAATATATATTATGTTCCAAAATATGATTTTTTTTTTTGAAAAATATTTTTTTGCAAAAAAGTATTTATTATATTCCAAAATATGAATTTTTTCCGAAAAATACTTTTTTGCGAAAAATATATACTATGTTCCAAAATATGATCTTTTCCGAAAAATATTTTTTTTGTGAAAAATATATACTATTATGTTCCAAAATATGATATTTTCCGAAAAATAAATTTTTTGCGAAAAATATATATTATTATATTTCAAAATATGATTTTTTTCCGAAAATAATTCTTTTTCAAAAAATATATATTATTTTTTCCGAAATAATTCATATTTTGGAAAATAATATACTTCCTCCGAAAAATAATTTTTTTACAAAAAATATATATATATTTTTGAATTTATAATTTTTGCGAAAAATATAATTGATTTTCGAAAAAGAATACTTTTAATAGGTTGATTTCACTAAACCCCCTTATACTATTGAGGATGGTTTAGGCATTTTGACTTAAAATGTGATGTGAGGGGGCATAATGATGAAATTGAATAGTACAGGGGACAAAATGGACACAGTGGGGGTTAATTGATTAAACTGGATAATATAGGGTGTTTCTTCAAATTAACCCTAAAATATAATATAAACCAAGGGCTTTTAAGTAAATTCACGCACAAATCTTACGCAAATCTGACGGAGACTCTACTCCGTGTTCTAAAGGGTAGTAACTGATATTATTCAAATATTAGGAATATTCTCTGCTATTAGGTCAAAGTTCAGGAAAAATTTGTATAATTCTTTCCAATCAATACACCACTTTACATTCTTTATTTCTTAGCCAATCATGAGATTTGCCTCATTGTCTTGTCACTTTTCTTGAGATAAAAAGAGACATATGTTTAAAAATAAAAAATAAAACAATAAAAGGATGATACAAAAGGCAATATGAGGTATCATATTAAGAATATGTTTGGATCTATTTTTCAGAAGTTGTTTTTGCCTTTCTGGAGAGAAAAGTAATTTTGAACGGTGTTGGCAATATTTTTAGATGTGTTTCTGAATATTGGAAAAACGTTTAAAAAAAGCTAAGAGGGTATCAATTTCTCAAAACGGCTTCTACTTCTTTTTTTCTTCTGAAAAAGTCAAAAACAAAAGATTTGTCAAACGAAGCCTAACTATTTCACCTCTTTCGACTCTTATTCACATTTTTCAACTTTTTTTTGATAACTTATGAAAAATAAAGTAATTAAAACAAAAATACAAGGCTCTCAGATAACTAATTATAATTTTATATTAGAGAATGGTTGGAAATAGTTAAAAAAAAAAAGAGTAAGGATAGGAAAGATATTGTTCTGTATCATTCACAGGGGTTTGTAGTACATTAATCAGCCATGTGTTGGACCTGTCGGTCACTTGGTGTAAATGTAGAAAACTTACACAACAATTGAATGAATTTCATTAATTATTTGCCATCATATATATACACATCTTGATGGGTCTTAGCCCATTAAGCAAATCAATCTTTTCCCCAAATCAAGGGATTGACCAATATCATTTTCTACAATTATCCCAATCCCTTGATTATAAGTATTACAACTTGTTGCCCACTCTTATTCTAGAAAGTACCGTGGGCTCGGCCCATCGGTCTAATACGTGGCCCAATCTCATTTGGGCCACATAATTCTTGTTATTACATAGGCCCCTGAGGTTATGGGCTTATGATTCATTGCATAGATCCGTGACCGAATATGAACACATACATACACATATTTTACTTGGGGAAGACAATGATGAGGTGATTGATCATTTAATGTTGAGTTAGGTGAACAATCATTTGAATTTCAAATGAGAGGTCCACGGTCTCTTAATTCCCGTGCCCGAGGCTTGAATGACGGCGCACGTCTTCCGGGTTTTGTGCCTGACTCTTGGCTTGCTCTTATTCCTCTATAAAGCTACGACTTGTCATTTCAAACTTGTGCTCTCAAGTTCTATGGCAAACATTTCTCTCAAGGCAAACTCTCTTCTTACTCATTTCCTTTACTTCTTGCCATATTCTGTAGTTTCTCGTTGGATAACGTCACCGGAGTAACTTTTAGACCCTACGGAACACTCTTGTATTCACCGCTTTTTTTTTAGCAAGTTTGTTGTCTTCAGTTCTCGTTGTCCCTTTCCCCCAAACATCTTTGTCCTCTTCTACCTTCTGTAGTAAAAATGTCGGGTAACGACGATACCAGGTCAATAGACGAGGTCATTCTGTCATCCGGAACTAACCCTAAAAACATAAGTAGCATCGATAGCCATTCCTCTGTGCAGTTAGAGACTCTCATACCCCTAACCCCCTTAAGCAATCCTGATCTGCCAAGTTCTTCAGCAAACCCTGAGTTACCTGATAAAAGAGGCTCTTCCGATGCCGAGGGTCTTGTAGACTTATCCGTCATTATTTCTTTTGTAGTAGCCCATCCAAAGGAGAGTTTTAGGACGGTTATAGATGTCAAGCGCCTCAGAATTGATACCGATGTACCCGATGACGTACATCTGGTCCCGTACCCAAAACACATAGATTTCTCCAAAAGCGAGGGTGTTCCACAGGGCAGCATCCTTCTTTCTATTGTCCAACTTAAAATTTTAAAATTTCCACTTCACCCCTTATTCCACTATATCCTGTTTATGTTGGGACTGAGCCCTCTCCAGCTCAACCCAAACTATTTTAGGGTATTTGCTATGATGTTTCTGTACAATAGGGACTTAGGTCTTGATCTAGGTCTAGCGGGCCTTCTCATTTCCTATTTTTTTCATAAGGCTAGGGATAACAAGGGTAGGTATAACCTCTTCCCATTTCAGGGTAGAGTTATATGCTCTGATAAAGAAAAATCTAACAAAGGTTGGAAAAAGAGAATGGTGGTAGTCAGTGGCAACTGGCACTACCCCTTTTCTATAACCTACCCAATCCCTAGAAACTTACGCCCCATTCGCCTCCCTATCTTCCGTCATCTTCACAAGGCAACCTGCTTCTATGAGTTTTGCGACCTTCATCGGGGGGAGTACGTTCTCAGGTTCATTAGCTTTCAGTAGAGAGAAATAATGTTAGACCACATAAGGGATCGGTTTGAGCTATTAAAAACCAAAATTTGGAGCAACGTCAGATCTACTTCATTACTTCTGTCTACATAAATTTTGGAGATGATATCTAATTTGGGCGCTGATGTTGACAGGATGAGAATCCCATTGAAGCCACTTTCTTCCACACATTCTTCTGCTACCACCGGGTCTTTTCCAATTCAGGCTACGCCAATCTCCACTGCACCCCCGGTGTCTGTGGTACTTTCAGTTGATCTGAATCCTACATAACTTCCCCTTCTTCCCCCTCGTACTTCAATTATCAAGACCCGTACTGCTAATGGTGGAGGGGCTGCTAACAAAAGGGCTCGGGTCCAAAATACTGATGCCTCTTCTAGTGATCCCCCTCAAGGCCAGGAGGCTCCAACTTCGGTCATCCCCTGGGAACTCAAGTTTCTTCTGCCCAACGGATCTCTAGTCTGTGCCGATCATCTCACCATTCGTGACCCTGATGCCCTTCAGGCGATGGCAAAGGGGGTGTGGACCCCTGATGAAAGGTCAACTCAAGCACAGATTTCAAGGACTGAGTTGCTCAAGAAAGGTTCTAGGATGGTTATGGAAGTGAGTTTTTGTCTTGCATACTTAACCATTTTTCTCTATTTTTACTCTTCTGTAATTAATCTTGTGTTCTTCTTGGCAGTTTCTTTTTGATATCCAGTCTTACAACATACTCTGGAGACCGATGTCAAAGAAATGCACAAGTTGCAGACCCTTTATCAACAGTCGAGTGACCATCGGGTTACTCTGGTGAAGGAGGTTGATGGTCTTCGCTAGAGCTTATTTGAGCAGAAGGATTGGACGTAGACTGGGGAGGCTGAGAAGAGAGCCATGTCAGCGAAATTGGCTGAGCTAAAGGCCTTCTACCAGAAGATTATTGCCGAAAAGGCAGAGTCGTATAACCTTCTGGATCTTGAGCAATCCAAGGTAGAGATGTGTCGTTTAGGTGGTTTGGACATGCACCATGGTATATATCTATCTGCGATGTCTGGTCAACTCTGGCATGACGAACAAGGCATGATCTGGAGCATGTACCTTTGGCAGAACAAAAGTTCAAAACGACAGAAGAGATGGATGAGCATCTGGGGGTGCCTTTTCCCTACAAGGATCCGCCTACCTTAGAAAATGAAAAAAGATTTGATGCATTCTTGAGGGGAAAAGACACAGCACATCTAGCTCCTACTCCACCTCCTCTACCAACTGAGATAGTTTAAGTTTTTTTACTTATTTTCCCAGTCCACTTTTATTTAATGTACTGCCCTTACCAAGGCTATTTTAATGGGAAAAAAAAAACCCTTTTGTTGTAAATAACTTATCTGGTTTTGATGTATGCTCTCATATTAGCTTATGATGAGCCTAACTCTTAGGAAAATTCTCTTCGTTTACTTTGAGACTTCGGGCATCATGCCCCTAAGCCTCATAAATATCCTCTGATTAGTTCAAGTTAAGTTTGAACTCAATAATTAGGAAAAAAATTCATTTATTTTGAGACTTTGGGCGTCAGTCCCCTGAGCTTCATGAATATCCTCTGATTAGTTCAAGTTAAGTTTGAACTCAATACTTAGGAAAATTTTCAGTTTGTTTAAAAATTAGACTACGGGAATCTGGACTCTGGAGTCTTCATAAGGTTAATCTGGTTAATTTAAGGGATATTGAATTTCAACACATAGGAAATTTTCATTTTATTGATAGTCTTCTAGGACTCGTTCATATCCTCTAGTTAGTTCAAGTTTGAATTTGAACTTAACACTTAGAAATTTTTTATGTTTTTAGGGAAAGACTTCGGGCATTCGGCCCTTGAGTCTCTCATTGGCTTCATCTTGTTAACTCAACGGATAGTTCAGGTTTGAATATGAACTCCACGCTTAGGAAATTTTCATTGTTTGCATTGTGTGATCAGATCCTAAAAAAAGATTGCATAAGCAAAGGAATAGAACAAATTTATTGAATTTAGAGGAGTACTTAGTAGAGGTGCCAGCTAGTGGGCACATATGCTTATATTCGACAACAGATGTGTCTTTTGATGGACACAGATTCTTTTTATTTGAAAGGAAATAAAGATTGAATTTAACTAAGGATAATACTTCTTCAGGCGATAGGCATTCTGAGAATTGGGCTTTATACGTCCTGTTTCGTTCTTTCTCAGCCAATAGGCTTCATGCCCTATGACTTCTATGATCGTGTACGGGCCTTCCCATGTCTCCCGCAATTTGCCAATACTTCTGATCTTCCTTTTGAGCACCATATCACCAATTTGAAATTCTCTTCTCTTAACCTTTTGGTTGAAACGAGCCCTGACCTGTTGCTGGTAGACTGCTAGACGTATGCCCGCAATTTCTCTTATTTCTTCCAGCAGATCCAGATCATGGGCTAGGTGCTAGTTGTTCGGGCCTTCTTCCCATGTTTGGCTTCTCAGTTTTGGTACTTTAATCTCGGTTGGGATAACCGCTTCGGCTTTGTAGGCCATGGGGAATGGGGTCTCCCTCATTGGTTGTCTCGGGGTGGTTCGATAGGACCACGGTACTTCTGGTAATTTTTCCATCCAAACGCCCTTAACTTATTCAAGATTTTTCTTGAGGGTGTCAAAAATTGTCATGTTCGTCATTTCTTCCTGTCCATTGCCTTATGGATAACCAACCGAAGAGGAATTCTGATTTATCCCATGCTCTCTGAGAAACGCCCGAACCTTATTGTTATCTAAGTTGGTGTCGTTGTCCATCATTATTGTTCGGGACAGGCCAAACTTGCAGATGATATGGCTCCAAATGGCTTGAGGGAGCGGGCCAACGACGTCCATCCCCCATCGGGTGAACGGATGTGGGATGACAGTCGGATTAAGTAACTTCAGAGTTGGATGGATGACATCTCTATGGAACTGACATTTCTTACACCTTCGGGCATACACTTCAGCATCTCTTGATAAGTAGGCCAGAAATTCCCTTGGGTGAGGACTTTGTGAGCGAGTGAACTTCATTCGAAATGATTATCGCAGGACCCGACATGTATCTCTTCCATAACCGTAGAAACATCTAATGGCGTGAGACATTTCAGATAAGGTCTATAGAAAGACTTTTGGTATATTTGGTCGTTGTATAGGGCATATCTTGCTACCTTCATTCTGATCATTCTAGCTTCTAGCTTTGATTCGGGCAAGGCGCCTATTTTTAGATAATTGACTATATAATCTATCCAATTGAGTTCCCATGGAATGATCATAACTTCCTTTCGGGAAGTTCAGGCTTGATCTATCAATAAAGTTGATCGGTACTACTCGCGTCATGCTTTCTCCTACATCGGAGGCTTGATTGGCTAATCGATCGGCACTTGTATTATCAGCCCTTGGGATTTGCTCAAAAGTTAGTTATTGGAACCATCTGGCTTCCTTCATTACCAATTCCTTATATGCCTCCATCTTTGGCTCTCGGGTTTCATATTCACCGTTCATTTGTCTGATGACAAGTTGAGAATCACTCATTACCTCTACTTTCTATACCTACAGGTTTCGGGCAAGGCGAATTCCCGTTAGAAAGGTTTCGTATCTAGCTTCGTTATTGGAGGCTGGGAATTCCAAAAGAATAGATTGCTGAAGTTTGGTGCCATCAGACGCCATAAGTTCCATGTCAGCCCCCGCCCCACTGATGTTAAAGGATCCGTCAATGTAGATTATCCAAAATTCGGGTTCATATTCTTCGGTATGATCCAAAGATTCTACTTCCAATAAAAAATTAGCTACTACCTGGCCCTTGATGGTTATTCAGGGGACATAAGTTATGTCATAGATTCCCAATTCAATTGCCCATTTAGACACTCTTCCTGAAAGCTCGGGCTTCGCCATGATGGACCTGATCGGAATAGTAGTTGGCACCACGATCAGGTGTGCTTTGAAGTACTGTCGAAGACGTCATTTTGCATTGACCAATGATAGTACTAATTTTTCATGTTTGGTGTAACGGGTCTCAGCATCAGCAAAGGCTTTGTTGGTGAAGAAGACCGACATTTGACATGCCGTGCCCTCCTTGACCAGAGCGGCGCTGGTGGATGTAGTAGATACGACCAGATATAAGTGCAAAGGTTCATCTGCTTCGAGGGTTGCTAGTATAAGAGACTTTGTTATGTAACTTTTGAGGTTCCACAGGGCTTCTGACTGCTCAGGTCCCCAGACTTTTCCATTTCCTACTTTTATGGCCTGGAAGAATGGTCGGCACCGATCGGTCAGGCGAGAGATGAAACTACTGAAAGTTGTCACTCTTCCGGTTAGTACTTGAATCTCTTTCCAGGATTTGGGTTCTTCCATCTCGATGAAAGCTCTAACCTGTGTCGGGCTTGTTTGTATTCCTGTTCGATCAACTATGTGTCCCAGAAACTGCTTGGAAGACACGTTGAATGAACATTTAAACGCGTTGAGCTTCATCTTATACCATCTAAAAGTGTCGAAAACTTGCTGCAAGTCTACCAAGTGATCTTTTCTCGCCTTGCCTTTCACCACCGTATCGTTGATGTATGCCTCTATGGTAAACCCCAACATGCCCTGGAATACTCTTCTAACCAACCTCTGAAAGGTCACACCTGCATTCTTTAGTCTGAAAGGCATAACTGTATAAGAATAGGTACCTGATTCGGTGATGGATGTTATTTTCTCATTGTCTTCCGAGTTTATGCGTATCTGATTATAGTCGGAGTATGTGTCGAGGAAGCTCAGGTGTTCGAACCTTGCAGTGACATCAACCATCTGATCAATCTTTGGCAATGGTAAGCAGTCTTTCAGGAATGCTTTATTCAGATCAGTGAAGTCCACGCACACCCTCCATTTTTCGTTCTTCTTCTATACTACCACCACATTGGCCAGCCATGAGAGGTATTGTACTTTCTTGATGAATCCGGCTTGGAGGAGCCGATCCACTTCTTCTGCTATGATCTGGTTTTGATGGGTGCCCATACGTCGCTGCTTCTGTCTGATGGGTTTGACGTTGAGGGAGTGTTGGGGTACTGCAGGATCAATACCTGGCATGTTCAGGTGGCTCCATGCGAAAATATCAGCGTTGGATCGCAGGAAGGCTTCCGACTCACTTATTTCTTGATTAGTGAGACCCGAACCGATGTAGGTCATTTTTTTGGGGCTGATTGGGGTCGATTGATAGCTCGATCAACAACTCTATTGCTATGGGGGACCCCATTCCCCTATCCTGTAATTATTATTGGTCCCCGGGAGTTGCCTTGATTTTGGAGGTCTGTTTTGTTTCTGGTCTTTTCTTTAGCCCCTTCATTGTGACTGCGTAACACTCTTTTGTTGCTCTCTGATCCCCTTGGATGTCAATCACATCAATGCCATTCGGGTCGACATATCGCATGACCTGATGTAGGGTGGAAGGGACTCCGTGCATCCGATGGATCCAGCCCCTACCCATAAGTAAATTGTATGAGGGTTTGACGTCCATTATCACGAAGGTTTCCCTGAGTGTGCGTATTGCCGTTGTGACCGGTAGTTGGACTTCTCCTACTGGTTCCACCCTTCTGCTATCGAAACTTGTTATCGGACTTCTTGGGGGGACTATCACCTGAGGGTCAATCTCTAACTTCTCAAAGGCCCACTTTGTGATGATATTGACACTACTTCTTGGATCAATCATCACTCTCTTGATCAGGCAGTTTGATATCATGAGGGAAATCACCAAAAGGTCATCATGAGGTGACAGTATCTTCCATAGGTCTGCTGAGGAAAAGGTGATTCGGGTGTCCTCCTTCGGGCTTCGGAACTCACTGATTTCTCCTACCCTTCATAATTTCTGGGCTTGACGCATCTGGACTCTGCGGGTTTCTTCTACTTCTGACTTGTTGGGTCCTCCGTGTAGCATGTGGAAAACCCTTACGGGTTAGGTCACTGTACCTTTAACCAGGCGCGTGTTGATCCGATCGGGCTCCCTCTTTGGCATCGTAATCAGCTAATTCTCCTTTAGCGATCATTGCCTTCACCTGTCTTCTAAGGCTTCTGCACTCGTTGGCATGGTGTCCGTACTCGCTATGGAAAACACAGTGTCGGGACATGTCTCTCTGATCCATCAGTTGTTTGATGGGAGGTGGTGTCTGGAAGATTCCCCTATCCTAAATCTCTTGGTATAATTTTGCCAGAGTGACGCCAGACAGAATAGAGATTATTCTGCAGGCTAGCGCAATAGGTACTTTGCAAGGAAAAATAGGAGAATTTCGACCAAAAATTCAGAGAACACTTTGGAATTTAATAAAATTGTTTATAATCAAGAATGACAAAAAATAACCTACAAGCCGGGTTAAAATAGCTGAAAATCGATCCTTAATGGAATTTTTGCTAAAAATAGCAAAACCCTAAAAGTCTTACCAAAACGAAATACGGAAAGAAATCAAAAGATTACCAAAAATCTGGCCCAAATCGGGTTCAGAATCATCTCCTAATCGACAAATAAAAGATTACCATTAATAGCAAAAATTAACTAAAAATAAAGATTTGAAAAGGAAAACAGCGGATTTGGGGCTCGAAACGATGTGCACCGAGCGTTGCTCGGTGGCCACGACTTGCGCGCCGAAATTAGCTTTTCGAATTGGGGTCACGGGCGCTAATCGGACACTTGTAGCTCCAGTTATAGCCAAAAAACTGACATGTGCACGGAAACCACCCCAATTAGGCTAGATCACGATTTCTTGCCATATTTGCGCTGATCCTCCCGCTCCAAGTAATCTAGCGCCATTAATGAGCAATCTGACAACTCGGCATCGTCTGACTCGGATCCCCCTGCATCACAGAGTAACCTTTAAAGGAGTAATTTTATCTCCGAACCTCTGTTGTTTCTCGGAGGTCTGAGAAGGTGCATCAATTGTATTTGGACACTTTCGGTCGGGCGCCCGGTCTTTGGTTTTCATGTTAGACGTCTTCGCCTCCACATTTGCAAATGGTGTTCTTTTATATCGTATTACTAATTCCTCCTCTATCCGGAGGTGCCCTTATGCTCTAGAGTTAAGCTCTCCAATGTCAACTGACAGCCTTTTAACCAAGGATTGATGGAATTTAGTTCCCGGGATGAGTGCCATCCTGAAGGCCTCAACGACTGAATGTTGATCGCAGTTATCAATGGAAGACATCTCAACATTAAACCTTGAAACGAAGCTCTTTAGGGACTCACCTTATCTTGGATCATAGTGAATACGCTGGAGATCGTCTTCTTCTGTCTTTTGTTGCCGAAGTACTGAGCAATGAACAATTCATACAGCCTGAGCTAGCTCCCTATCGATCGGGGTGGTTGTTTCCAGAACCAAAGTAGGGCAGTTTCGGTCAGACTCGTCGGGAAGACCTTGCAGAGCAGAGCTTCGTTTACGTTGTATATGTTCATCTTTGTGTGGACATTGTAGATATGTTCCGTCGGGTCTTTCGTGCCATTGAACAAAGTAAATTTTGGCAGTCTGAACATCTCTGGATAAGGCATGTTGGTGATCGCCAGTGTGAACGGCATCTGCACAACGTCGATGGATGCTTCGGAAGCCAGATCATTTGGGGTTTGAACCCTCAGGTCTTTGAGTACTTCTTTTTGGAACTTGATCATGATTTATTCTAGCTTTCTTATGGTCAGAGTCTCGTTGGGATTGTGCACCCCGATCACCTGTAGGGATGATTCTACGTGATCTTCTTGGTTGTGGTTGGGGTGCGTATGGTGGTCGTTCTTCTCGATTTAATGTTCGGCGGATTGGTCATAACGGTTGGACTGATCACCATGCTGGCCTACTTGATTTTTGCTGGCCCTTCGGTGGTATAGTGAGCGGTGGAATAGGTTGCATCTGAGCCAGTTTTACCATTAGCTCGACATTTTGCCTTTCTAATTTAGCGGTCCTCTCCTCAAGGGCTCGTCGGATTGGATCTTCAATTTGAGAGGGTTGACCTCCAATTGGAGGTAAGTCGATTGGTGGGATCGGGTAATCGCCATGAAAATAGATAGCCTAAACTCAGCAAAAAGTGGGGAGTTTTGAAAAATCTCCAAGAACGTTTCCCACAGATGGCGTCAATTGTATAAATGTAGATAACTTACACAGTAATTAAATGAATTTCATTGATCCTTTGCCATCATATATATACACATCTTGATGGGCTTTGGCCCATTAAGCAAACCAATCTTTTTCCCAAATCAAGGGATTGACCAATATCATCTTCTACAATTATCCCAATCCCTTGATTATAGGGATTACAACTTGTTGCCCACTCTTATTCTAGAAAGTATCGTGGGCTCGGTCCATTGGTCTAATACATGCATTGGTCTAATACATGGCCCAATCTCATTTGGGCCACATAATTCTTGCTATTACACTTGGTCTTTAATTAAAATTTCCAACTTGTTATTTATTTTTATTTACTACATGGTATATCTTACTCTTTCTAAATCTCCAAATTTTAATTTTTGTGGTTCTCCCCATTAAAAATAGGGGTTATGACATCATCCGAACTATTTAGTCTTTCAGCCCAATATATTTTCAGGGGCTACCCAATCCAGTAATCCTTGAACCTTTAATTGGGCTTTCACCTTCCAAATTTCCAATGTATATATACATTTTTTGCACTCAAATTTCCACTATGAAAGGGTCCACATTATGCTATCCAGACCTATTTGGCAAATCAAACATAACTTCATATATTAATTCAGCAATGATCAATAAAATTTTGAATTACATTCAGGTTATTTGAGATCGCTATTCTATTAATTGAATCAGAACAAATTTAATACTTATTCAATTAAATGCATATGATAAAAAATTTGAGTATTAATGAAAACATTAAGGTTATGTTTGGTACGCGTAAATAAAATGGAATGAAAGTTGGAATGAAATAAAAATGATAATGAAATGGAGTATCATTCTCATTATATTGTTTGGTTATAAATATAAAACACTTAAGAAATGGAATGAACTTAAAATAAAATTTCTCAAACAAATGTGATTTATTTATTTGAAATGTGAAATGATTGTTTAAGTTATTTTATGTTTTAAAAGCATTCCTTAAGGAATGGAATGACCATTCCATAGGTTTACTAATGGAATGGATTTTTATTTCATTATTTGGGAATGCCCATTCTCATTCAACAAGATATACCAAACAAATGAATTGACAATCCATTTCATTATATTCCTACGTACCAAACATGACATAAGTGTAAAATTTAAATATCATTGAAAATATTAAGTGTCATAAAATAAAATTTTAAGTGATATATCACCAAAGTCTAAAGATAGAAAACTACAAAAGTATAAGAAAATATATATATTTTTAAGTACCACTTAAAATTTAGAAAATTTAGAAAAATATAAATAATATAATTTTTTAAACATCATTTAAAACATTCAATACTTAAAATTCAGATCTTAAAATATTCGGTACTTATTTCTTAATTTTCTCAAACAACACCTTACTCCATCTGAAATTAAATGTTCATTGTTTTTTCATCTAAAACATTGTCCACTTGAAAAGTTGATGTATTTAATTTTACAGTTTTATTTATTTAAATCATATGCATTTAGCTTAATTACAAAAGCATCATATCCAATCATGAATTCAATAATGATCAATTTAATAATTTACTCACTAAAAATTACTATTATTTTAAGAAATTAGATCCCCAATATGTTTTTCAAAATCGAAGAAGTGTTTCAAATTCAATATAAATAAACACTATAAGTACTATAAACAATTATTTTATTTATTTATTTTTATTATCATAATAATATTAAATATGATATAATACGATTACACTTTCTCGATATATGATATATTACACCTGCATTCTTTATTATTTAAATAATTATAATTAGACACTCTCAAATTTGTAAGTTGTAACAAATATCCCCCTCAGTTGAACTTTCGGCGTGATCAAACTCAATCAATGCTTACGTCATCACTTTTTCAAAAGTGAAATATCTAGTATACCCTCACTAGATGCAAATAAATTTAAGCTAACAAAAAATAATCATGATAAATAAGTCGTTACACAACTCCAGTAACCAAAATTGAACCGGTGAAATTATAATTATTCAAATAGGTGGTGTAACAAAGTGTAATTTAATCTATAGGTAATTGTTGTCATCAAATGAGCCATTTCAAATTTGAAACACTGTGCAACTAAACATTTGGGGTTAGGGTTTTTGTTGCAGAGAGACACAAATTGGGGGATTGAAATCGGAATCGGAAAATGGCGACGGAGTCATCGGAGGGAGAAGAGGAAGGGAAGCTTATTGGCGGGAACCTGCACCTGGCGGTCGACGACGACCTCCGGGAGATGGCCAAGAAGGCCGCCTGGAGCGTCAGCTCTTGCAAGCCCGGCAATGGCGTCCTCTCCCTCCGCGACGACAACCTCGACACCTACTGGCAGTTAATACATATATACATAATCACATATGTCTATATATATATGTATATGTATTTGTTTTTGTGTATGTGTGTGTGCAGAAACACTTACACTGTTTTAATTTTGATTCAGGTCAGATGGTGCCCAGCCTCACCTTGTAAATATTCAGTTTCAGAAGAAAGTTAAGCTCCAAGTCTGTATTTGTTCCTATTTATTTTGCCCTATTTTCTCGAGTTTATCGAGGGTTTGTGAATATATTGTGATTTATTTATGTATATATGTCTCTGTGTGTGTGTGTTTTTCCCCAGCTAGTTGTTCTATATGTTGATTTCAAGCTTGATGAGAGCTACACACCCAGTAAGATCTCAATTCGCGCCGGTGATGGCTTCCACAATTTGAAGGTTAATTTTTCTCTCCTCAATTTTAGGTTTTGTGATTACCCATTTTGATTTTTTGATCTTTCATTCGTTATGGTTGTTGTTTTGAAATTTCCAACACTAAGAGCATATAATTAAGAAAGAAGCAAACAATCAGAATGGAGTACACATTTTGAGTAGTTACCTTGGTAATATTCATATGATATAGGGTTAACTACCCAACTACTTTAAAAGCTTAAGTTGATAGATATGATGTAACTTTAGTATTTATATACTTTGACACGCCCCCACACGTGTGGCCTACTTTTTGTTCTAACATGTCAAACAGATTTTCTTTTAACTAGGTGATCGAACACATGATTGCTGCTTTGATACCATGTTAACCACCCAATTGCTCTAAAAGCTTAAGTTGTTAGAGAGGGAGTAACTTAAGTATTTATATACTTCAACATATATACGCGCATGTTTATATATAGACAAATATATGTATAAATGTATTCTCATGGTCATATTAATGTAAAATTCAATTTGCAAATGCTATCAGGAGATAAAAAGTGTGGAACTTGTGAAGCCAACCGGATGGGTATATGTATCATTATCTGGAACTGATCCTCGGTAAGGAATGAAAGCTCCTTTTTTTGCTCAGTATCAACCGTTGTTTACTTCTTTTCCCAACTTCTTTGCAAATTGATCTTATTGTTCTCTTCTTTGTAAATGTCAATGTTGTAGTATGAAATGGAGACTTGTGCATGATTAACTTAATGCTTATTTTGCGGGAAAAGCTGGTTTAAGACAGTTGATTATATCAGTAGGCAGTAGTAGAAATACAAATTAACAGGATTTTATACTGTAAAATTTGGTGGATATGGACATTGAGAAACTTGATGAGTACGGATCTTAATTCACTCAAGTTATTATCTCACTGGAATCATTCCACTGCCAAATGGCACAGTTCTATTGGTCCATCTGGATTCCACTCACATTTCACAATCATATGACAACTTACAACACAACACTTTCCTTTACGGTGCACAAAAAAGTGATTAACAATGAACAATCTTAATTCATTACCTTGCACAAATCTCATCTCACTGAGACTGGACTGGATTATTTTCCGGTGAGTACTGACTATTATCTCCATCCCCTTGACTGCAATATACTGATTTCCGCATAGTTAATTGACGTTTAACTAAGGATTGGGAATATATTCATTATCATCCTGACAAATATCAAAGAAAAGAAAAGTGGAAGTATGTGACTTTAAGATCACTTTCCATTGTTCGTGGTCATTCTGAGCAATAAATGGCATGGGATGTTATTAGGAGTTGTTTACTAGAATTAAAGCTCCAAGAAACGGTACCACTTTAAAAGAAGAGGTTTTAATCTACAAGTCAAGCATTGCCTTTTTCGAATTATATTCTTTTGTGCAATATGAAAATTCAAACATTTTGGTATGTAGTTATTTCGTCTCATTCGTAATATGCTTTACGTTATTTACTCCTAAAAGTCTTGATGTTTCAAAGGTTTAGCAACTAAGGTTTTTTAAAGGCGTTTTTCTGCTTCTATTCTGATCTCAGAGTCTGATGGTTTATCTTTTGGTTGATTCAATTTCTTCTTAGGAAGTCAGTTTGCATGTATTTTGATGAGCTGGTTCTAACTCTTCTGTTCTCTGTTTCGTTTCTACTTGTTGGACCTTAACTAATACAGTGATTCACCTGCTTAATTCTATTGCAGGGGTATGTCCCTTGATCCTCTATTTGTTTTCTTAATAAAATCTAAATTACCTGAGAAGAAAAGAAAAGATTGGCGCACAGTTATTTTATTTTTATTCACACCTCTGAAGATGGCACTTGTTTTCTGTCTCTTGTTTTTTATAATTTTGGGTTGAAAATGCTTCTGTAGGTTTGTACCTTGAAGAATGATGATCTATTAGTGAAAGCATACTGAACAATTTAAATGCACTGTAAAATAATGAAGAAATGGTATAAGAGGATACTTAATGATTGTTTTCTTGGAATTGCTTGAACATACTTCTTTGAGAATGTTACTGGCAGCACTCTAGGTCCCACTAGCGTCTTGCTACAAAGGAATTTGATTAGCATACTATTGGGGCCACAAGCGTCTTATGTTTCTGTTTTGAACCTCGGAGAAATGTCATCACGTTTTTGCTTGAGGGAATTAATTTTCCAACTTTGAAATTTTCTAAGAGTATCTGTGCATTTTTGTATTGTTTTCTCAACATAACTTTGTGATTCTCATGAACTACTTTTCACTGATGTTTTTGACAGGGATACTTTTGTCAACACTTTCATGTTGCAAATTGCTGTGCTGTCCAATCATCTTAATGGGAGGGATACCCATGTTCGCCAGATAAAAGTTTATGGGCCTCGACCGTATGTTAAAATTCTTATAAATTCTTCATTACCATTCACTGATGACCTATTTTCTAACTAAACTCTCTCATTGTATGTTCTGTAGAAACCCTATTCCACACCAACCATTTCATTTCACTTCAAGGGAGTTTATTACTTACTCTACAGTAAGATGAAGTATTCCGGACCTTGTGTGTGCTCAAACTCGGTGAGGCAAAGCATTTGAGTATATTTAGCAAACGCCAAACTGCATCATCATGTTGTCACAAGGAGATTCTCAAAATTATAGTTGTTTCTTCCTAAGAAACAAGAACTCTGTACATTGTTTCCTAATTTATTTCGATGCATATAATTTGCTTGGCTTTTCGAACCAACTCAACTCCACTAAACTTTCTCCCAATTAATCTAGAAGCTAAAATTTCTTGAAGCATGTCTCTGGATGCCCTAACTTGTGGCAAGTCACTACGCAAATGTCTTACTATATTGTAAACTACATAGAAACATTATAAACAAATAGCCTTCATTGCCATTTTTTCATTTTGTTGTTTTTGCACCCATCGAAGTCTTTAGATCCGTGCAAAGTGATAGGGTGATTCAGTTTTTCTTGGGCAGGTCAGTTGAAAATCTGGTGAAATTCCGTCAGCATTGATCGTTTTTGCTTTGGATCAGAGAAGCAGGTACAAGCTATACCATGACCATGACAAGCTTACTTGGTGTTACCATTGTAAAGTCTGTATGAGCATAACATATATAATTTAGGGGATTGGCACTCTAGGTTTATTTTACACAAGCCAGTCTCTTTTTGCCTTTTATCACATCTTTTTCTAACTTATATATTTGTTCACTCTTTGATAGCATTAGTGCTGTGGAAGAGTTGTTGCATTAAGGTCTGTGGACAAGCAAACTTCTTTCGGGTTATATTGACAACTTCACAAGTATATTTATGGTACACGTTCCACTATGTATGCAAATAACCATGTGAAATAGTTGTTGCATGATAGTGAGTCCGAGTACAGAGGAAAGGTGATGGTTTGTATTAGGGTAAATTACACTGCCCTCCCCTGAATTTTGGGCAAATTTCACACAGGTGGAGCATTTGAAGTTTATTACATTGACCTCCCCTAATTATATTTGTGAGGTAGCAAATCTTAAGTTTTAATGTGAAACACCTATTCTAGCCTTATTATTACTATTTTTTTTTTCTCTAATCATTTCAGTACATATAAAGTTCTATTGTCTTTTCATACAAAGGAAGGTCTAATTTTTGTCATTTTTGTTGAGTTCATGGGTTAAATTTGAAGGGAGGTAATTATGATAAACTTGAAACGCTCCACTTGTTTGTGATTTGTCCAAATCTCAGGGGAGGACAGTGTAATTTACCCTCTGTATTTTTATGTTAATGGATCAAATTGTTGCTTTCAGGATAAGAAGGGAGGGACACTCCTAAAGAAATTGTTATAGCCAAGAAAGCACGAAAATATATTTTAAGCCAGTGACTGGTTGTGTAGTTGCTTTGGTGGTTTTTCAATTTATATTGTTTGAAACAAATACATTTTTGTATAGTTTTGTTATTGTCAATTCTCAGAAAGCAAGAACTTTTATCATACAGATGAAGCTAGCATACCTTTAGGGTGCGTTTGGAAACTAGTGTTTTCGTTTTCGTTTTTTATCTCTTGAGAACAAAAAAATTTCTTGTTCTTGTCCTAAGGGTAATCCGGAAACAAAAACACGTTTGGTTGGAAATTTTGTCTAAAAAATTTTTGGGAACAAAAAAAAAAAAATTTTGGAGGTTAGGGTTTGGAGGTTGAAGATGAAAGTTAAGGAATCTGCAACAATTACTTTTTTTTTTGCTGAGAACAAACAGTGCCGAAAACAAAAAAACACCATTTTGGTGTTCTCAAATTTTGAACTAAGTGTGAGAAAATGCTTTTTTTACTGTTCACGAAAACAAAAACCATCAAAGGCTCCCAAACGCGTTTTTGTTTCCGTGAACAGTGAAAAAAACAAGAACAAAAATGGAAGCATCCCTATCCAAACGCACCCTTAAATTCTTAGATGAGGCTGGTTTTACATGAATTTTTATTTTTCATGCCTTGTTTGGATAGGCTTTTCAGAAGTCGTTTTTGGCTTCATGGAGGGAAAAACTATTTTAAACGGTGTTTGACAATTAGAAGAGTGTATGGGCCTTGGAATAGCGTTTAAAGAAGCGGGAGTACCAACTTTTGAGGTCCCATTTGACATAGTTTTTGTTTTTGGCTTTACACAGAAGAAAAAGAGAAGCATATACCATTTTGAGAAGTTGGTATTCCCCAGCTTCTTCTAAACGCTCTTCCAAGGAAGTACCAACTTCTGAGGTCCCGTTTGACAGGGTTTTTGCTTCTGGCTTTACACAGATGGAAAAAAAAAACTAGAAGCCGTTTTGAGAAGTTAGTAATATCCAGCTTTTTCTAAATGCTCTTGGCTTAGAAGCTCTTCTAAAATTTTTGTCAAATCCTATTCAAAATAGTTTTTTCCTTCGGAAAGGTAAAAACAGTTTCTGAAAAGCTGATCCAAAATGGTTTCTGCTTCTCTTTTTCTTCTGAAAAAAGTCATAAATAAAAACTCTGCCAAATGGGGCATAACTTGGTTGATGCCCAATAGTAAAGTTGTTCGGTTGCATAAAATTGGTGTTTTTTAATTTAATTTGTGAAGATTTATTTGTAAATTAATTCTTTCGTAAATTCCAATTCAAAAGCGACCTATCTCATGCATTCCAACTTTCGTTACTTGGTAATAGTAGTCGGGCCTTTGTTATTAGGCCCATGGTAGGTCTGAGACAGTTCTTTTGAATCAGGTGAAACATTTCAAGTTTTTTTTTTGTTTGAATTTTTTAATTTTTTAATTTATATTTTTGGAGTGTCGAATTTTTTTGCCTTACTAGTAACTTCGCTTTCTTAATACATATTATTTTCCCACTTCAACGAATATGTAATAATTCATGAAAAAAATAAAAAGTCAAAAAATAAATGGAGAAACAAATACATCATTTTGCTTGGACCAAATTAACCCTAGTTGACAAAACCCAGTAACTTAGTGGGTCCCATATGTTGTACGTTTGATAAATCATTTTTCAAGTTACTGTTCACAAAGATAAAGATTGAACGGGCCATTTCAATTCTTGTATTTTGATGAAAAATAGCACGAAAGGGGCTCCAACACTCGTGTAGGCTCATGCTAGATCCTCCATCCATGTACATAATTATGTGTAGAAATGATAATTTCATATACTTTTTGCTTGCAATATGTGTAGGTATGCATAGAAAAAATCATTTTTTCCAATTCGACTTCCGTCTGAATCTCATTCATTTCTCTAACATGTTTTTCAAAATTTCAGTCTCGAAAAATGTCTGTTTTGCCGTCCGGAATGTATTTTTTACTCAAACTTATTTTTTTTTTATTTCTTTAAGTTTTGATTTGAATTTGAAGAAATTTGTCGACACTTATTAAACTTACCCGAACTTATATTATTATCTAAAACATGAGAAAAGTAAACACTTGTATTTTGATGAAAAATAGCACAAAGGGTTAGATGAGATGTATATATGTACTTGATCTATTATAACATTTGACCTATCATTCTCATTGGATAGGTCTGATTGAGTCAATGACAAACAGAATATACATACAGCAAAATCAATATGAAGTTTAATCAAATAATAAGAGCCAAACAGTCAAGGACAAGCTTCAGACAAAGCAAGATTAATCAAATCTTATAAAGAGACTTTGCTTTCATATCAATCACTTTATCCAAAATAATTCGCGTCATTAAGACATAAACTGTGTTGAATATAGTAGTATTTTATTTCACTATAGGATAAGTAAGGCATGTGCATTGTGTTGTGCATGATATGATTACATATTTTTTTTTTGTAAAGCAAATCAAGGTTATGCAATATCATAATTTTTCCTTCTCAAATCCTTTCAACTAAATTTTTATTTGGGTCATTAAAAATTTATCCGACCCTTACTTTTAGGGTCTCAGAGATTAGTCGAGGTGCGTATAAACTAATCCGAATCACTCCAAAAAAAAAATTCTCAATACATCTCTCTTATGAGTTATGGCACAAGGGTATGAATTATTTTTATTCAGAATGATTTCTTCCAAGCAATTATATATATATATATATATATATTACAGAACCATTCAATGTTTTGTCCATCGTTTTTTTTTTTTTGACAAAACCTTTTCAACCAGAATTATACATAGAGTTGTAATTTTGGATATGTAGATTTTTTTTTTCGTTTTAAGCGATCTATGACCGTCATCGAATCAGCTCTTCATTTGAAGAATCTAAGAATTTTGATATGCGAAAACAAAACTTTAAATATGTGGAATTACTCTGAAATTACATGCATGTCTCATTTAATCCAAGTATTTTTTTATATAATATATCTTTTCAATGTCAAACATGGAGCCACTGAAATTAGACAAAAGTATATTTTTTAACTACTGGACTATTTGCCTTGTCTGATTTGTATTTATGAAAATATTTTTCTATTCTTTGAAATCTGAAAATCAAAAAAATAAAATTTATTTGGTTTAGTTTTCTGAAAACTAAGCCTAAAAAATGCCAGTTTTTAGAGAATTCGAGCTTGCTTGGTTTGTATATATGAGACCAGTTTTCTGTTTTTTGAAAACTGTAAATAAGTCTGCTTGATTTAGTTTTCTGAAAACAGTTTTCAGAAAACTCAATTATAAAAATGTCTGTTTTCAGAGAACTCATTTTTATTATTCTGAAAAAATTATTTTTTGTCTTTAGAATTTTCGAAAATAGTTCTTATAACTACAAACCAAACAAACCCTTTATTTTTTATTATTTTCTGTTACGAGAATGGTTGATAACAACTTTCATAGATACAAAATAAACATGACTGTCTATAAATGTTTATCTTTCGAAGCCCAAGTATGGATGAATATTTGTATGTATGTATATCACCAGTATGGAATTCTGAAAAACTCTATGGCCATTGTGGATCGGCCATGACCACGAGGATGTCAAACGTTGTACGCTGGCAAGATATGAATAGGTACACATTATTAGGTATGTGTGTGTGTACAAACACAGACTCACGCATGCAGAAATATACTATGTCGATTAATTGGCTGCCCAACACTAGATTTTATTATTGTAGACATTGAGGAGACGGGGTGGTCACCATCATTATATATGCCCTTATATATAATGAATGATATATATAGTTATATATATATATATATCAAAAGTGAGGGACCATAGGTCCATAGCCAATAAAATTCCAGCTAATATGTTAGTATACAAAAAATATTGAAAATTAAAAACATGAACAACAATGCAACAAAATTGGCCCTTGTATTTGACGTGCAAGGACCTAGGGCTGTTTGGTTGAAGTTTTTGTTCTTTATTTTGTGTTTTTTTTTTCTCATTTTCATAACAAAAACATGTTTGACATTTATGTTTTATTTTTACAGTAAAAAAATATAAAGCAAATAGTATTATTTTTTGGAAGTAGTAAAATAAAAAAAAAATTTGTACTAGTCACAAAAATAACATGTAGTGGAGGAAATAAGTTACCAAAACAAAAGAGCAAAAACATCAGTATTACCAAACATGCTTCCATTAGTTTTGACTCAGAATACTTCACAACAAAAGCGTATACTTTTGCTTTACAAATTCTACGAAAATAAAAGCACCAACCAGTTAATTATCACCACAAGCCACAACTAATTAAAATAGATGATTAAATAAATAGATTGAGAATTAATCACCACCAATAAATGAGGTTCTTGAAAGGGGAAAAACATACAAATAATAATCAGAAAATAAGACAACTAATAAAATCTTTGCCAATTACATTATACAATACAAATCATATGATTCCAAATTCATAAAACACAAGATTGTTCCAAAGAGGATATTCTTTATAAAAAGTTATTCCACAAGAAGAAATTGATAAGAACAGCCATGGCTCCCACACGTGTGGGATACTTTGAATCTGTAAAGTGGGGTCCACACCTACTCAGCGTGTGACTGTGTGTTTTGGGCTCTTTCCTGCGCGGTCCAGTCCAGCGCTATATATGGGCTCGCATGGTGGAGTTGGACCCCACACTTGGCTCTAGTGGCCCTTGTACTATATATGAATTGAATCTAATTATATCCAAAATTTGAAATATTTGAAAATTGTACTTACATATTTACATGTTATCATGTTACTTTTCTACCCTTGATAGTTAATATATAGTTTAATGTTAATTTTAATTACAAGTTATCGTGTTTGTCTTTTTTCTTTTTTTTGATAATATAACCTAATGTTAATTGGTTTGAGATGCTTATAATAGTAAGTAACATGTAAATTATTAAAAGAAAAAAAATTCCTTTTGTGCTTTATATTTCTTAGACTGTTTTTTTTACTCCACGCAAAGTGTAATAATGGAACAAATTTAATAGGGAAATTATTACATACCTCCCCTGAGGTTTAGTGATATTATACGTGATATCTTTACTATTTCTAAAATATCAATTACCTTCCTAGGATGAATTCAAGCTCCGGCTAGGATATAAAATTACGAAATAACCCTCATAAACTATTGAATTTTCACATTGCCCCCACCTTAACGGGTAAATTACAGTTTCACCCCCTAATATTTTAAAAAATATTTAAAATTTAAAAAAATATATAAAATTTGAAATATATATATATAATTCGAAAAATATATAGAATTAGAAAAAATAAATAAAATTTGAAAAAAATATATAAAATTCCGAAAAATATATATATATAATTCAAATATATAAATATATAATTAGAAAAATATATAAAATTAGAAAAAATATATAAAATTCCTAAAAAATGTATAAATTTAGAAAAAGATATATAAATTTTGAAATATATATCTAATTCGAAATAAATATATAAAATTAAAAAAATATAGAAAATTTCAAAATATATATATAGTTCGGAAAAAATATATAAAATTCAAAAAATATATATAAATTCAAAATGAGTTTCTTATTTTCTTCATAATCTCAATTCAGAAATGTACTTACTCACTTTGAAGATCAAAAATAATATTGAATTTTCAAGTTCAAACATGCATATATTTGTAGAGGCTACATTACAAAAATGTGTTAATTTATATTTTATTCAAATTCCAATGTTTGTTGTGCAGAGGGTGAGAAGTCTATCAAATTATAAGGACTTCTTTTTCTAATATATGTTTTCTAATTTTATATATTTATTTATAATTTTATATATTTATTTCAAATTATATATATATATATTTGAAATTTATATATGTTTTTCAAGATTTATATATATTTTCAAAATTTTATATATATTTTTAAATTTTAAATATATTTTCGAATTTTTGGGAGTGAAACTGTAATTTACCCATTAGGGTGGGGGCAATATGAAATTCAATAGTTTAGGGGGGTTTATTGAAATTAACCATAAATTATAATATAATATGAAGGGCAATTAGATAAAATCACACATAAAATCATAGTTGACCGGCTTGACTTTGGGCGTAAGGGGTAAAAGTGATAGTCGGAGTTAACCTGGAGGGAGATATCTGCTCGATTTGAAAATAGTAGAGATATCATGTGTAATATCACTAAACCTTAGGGGAGTTTAGTGATATTTTTCCAATTTAATATGATCGTCTAAAAAACCAAACCAACTACAAGAAAATAAAAAATTTAAGAAATGGTAATAATTGGGTTTCAATTCACTTACTTTCTTGGAGTTAACACTACAAATATATTGGATGGTTTATGTGACCATGTCTTAGTTAAAAATCTTGGCTTCAAAATTAGGGGAAAGGATCGTCTGCGATTATTGCTGCTGCAATAATCAAAACGCTGTCGTTTTGCTGTGGGTCCCACAGAAAAAAAAAATAAAATTGACGTCGTCTACTTCTGTATATCTTCTTGTTTTTGGCGCGAATATTTTCCTTCTCTCGCCCAATCATATTTACAGGTGAAGCTCAGTGAAAGCCACGTTCCAAGGTTGCTCCTTCTTCATCTTCTCTCCGAAAACCCTAAAAAGCTCATCTCTCCATAGCTTTCATGTCCCTATTCTTTGAAATCTGAAGAATAAGAAATTTTTGCAGGTACGATGTATTTTTTTGTGTTCGTTATACTATAAAACAATTTAATCTACTTGAACTTCATTGTATTAAAGTATTTTGAAGTTCTTTTTATGTTTTTGTAAGTTTTTTTAGGGTTTAGGGCAAATACCAGCGTGTGACTGATAAATTAGGAGTTTTTACAGGTAGGAAGTATTTTGTGGTTTCGTTATTGTATAAAGCACTTGAATGAAGTTGAATTTTTTTGTATTGGTCGTATTTTGAAGTTTTTTTTAAGATTTAGGGCAAATAGCAGAGTCGGATTTCAACATATGATTTAGAAGTTACAGTCGACTGATACTTAATTTAAAAATTTTGCTGCCTTTAAGTGTATAACTGTTGCTTTTGGTAAAATATCTGCTGCGCATATAGTAGTCGACTGATATAAAAGTTTATTATATAACTTTTAGCAATTTGCTTTGAATGTCCACTTTTATGTTAGTCGACTGATATTAAAATTTTATGTATTTCAGTGTCCTGAATTGTTAAAGGATATACTGAAATAATCTAATTGATTTTTTAAATTTATTGAAGATGGATGGTGATACTGAAATGGATTGGAAACCTCGAATTGGTATGGTGTTTCCAAATTATGAAAGAGCTTATGACTTTTACAACGGATATGGACAAGTTATTGGGTTTGGGATAAAAAAATCTTCTGCCAATAGACACAGTACGCTTGGTCACGTCACTAGTGCAAAAATTGTGCGTGTTCATAGTGTGTCTTTGGGTTTTACAATTTTATTCTCATGTTTTTGTTTATCTTACTTTGTATTAGGGTTATGCAATTTGTGTTGGATTTGAATTTAATAATCCCAAAATCCTCCAGAACAATATGTCAATTTCATTTGAATTAATTGGAATCCAATTAAAATCAAGTATTTTATATATATATATATATTTTTTGGAAGAGTCATGTTATTAAATTAATATGATTGCTCTTGGAAATTCATTTCCTATAATAATTTTTTTTTTGATCACTTAGTTTTTCTAGGTCAAATTATCATATATATTAGTGTAAATATTGATCTTTGAAATTGGATTTTAGTGAATTGTTATTTTTCTTTCATGTGATCGACGACTGATACAATTGTTCGTGTGTTAAATTTTTATTCCTTTTTTTATTTTTTGCTTGTGTGTGTGAATTTGTATATTGGTGATATAATTTATGTTGCTTTAGTTTGTGGGTGTTCTTAATTGGTGTCTTCTGGGTTCATTTAGTGTTTGCACTAATTGAAATTGAGTTTGTAATTTGTGATGTTATTAGTTCAATTCAGTGAATTATTTATCATTGAAGCCTGATTTGGAGTTTATTGTATTTTAGATGTTTATTTGGTACATCTCGTTGCCTTTGCTTTCTTCTTCTTGTTCATTTTCCTTATTTGTTTATTTTTTTCTCACCCTGATTTAAGTTTTTTTTTTTTTTTTTTTTTTTCTGGAATCCATGTGTGATACTTTGATATTAATTTTTAATTATTTCTAACTTTTGGCGTTGTTCATTTGTTATTAGGATATGTAGTTCTTTAAGAGTTTTGAACATTTGGATATTGATTATTTACATTTTTTTTAGTTCTTTAATTGGATTGCAGCCCAAAAGATCTACTTTTCATAATTTGTATTATTTTCTAGACTTCAATTTTAGACGAGTTTCTTCATCAATGAGATGAATTTAGTGATTGAGAGTTTTACTTCTATTGAGGTGATTAAGGTCTATGTTAATTTGGGGCAGTTCTTGAAAGTCAAGAGCTACTTTCTTATAATAATCTCTCGCGTTCCTCTGTGCACGGGAAAATTAGATTGTAAAACTCGCAAACACAACTTTTCCTTTAGCAGATTTTGTGCAAATATGCAGTCTTATAGTTCTTTAATGTCACCATCTAAGGATAAGCATTCTCATCTATTCAATGGAGGAGCATTTAATTGGATATGTTCAAATTTTGCTTAGAAAGCTGAAATTTGATTATTCGGAATGAAAATTTTATGAAGAATCTAGTGATTTGTGTGAATTGAAGGTCTAATAAGGTAGACTAAAAAGGCAAATATACCTTATACTTGCCAAGAGAAGACTTGGATGAAGATTGAAATCTTTCTTGTATATCAAAATTCTTTTGATAACTATGGTTAGTAATTATTTTGTATGTAATTGATGAGGCATGTGAATACTTGAGGTGTCTACTATGTGCATATTGAAAAGTTATAGAATTGGTAGTTGACTAAAATGTGCAATTTTTTATAGGGTCGCGGGCAGGCGGATATTTCATACAATGTTGTATCTGGATGTAGAAATGCAGCAATTTATACCCTAAATTGCTACTGGTCGACTGGTGGAATGTAGCAGCCGACTAATATATTTGGAGATTTCAAAAAGAAGAAATATTTTATATTAATTTAAATTTAAATTCTTTGTTTTTTTTTAGTTAATGAAGAATATGTGAATTTGGGATTTGATTATTTATCATTAGTAATTGGGAAATTTGATGGTTTAGGGTATTGAGTATGTTACCATCTCTTACTAGCATACTTGTGGTTCATTCATATCATCTTCTTCAATTTTATGAATTTAATATTTTTATTTTTCTAATACTTGGAAACAATTTTCATCTCATTTGGAAATTTATTTTAAAAAATCTCTAAATCATGGTGTACTTTTTCTCGGTTAAAATATTGTTGCGGGTCTTTCATACAATGTTGTATCTGGATGTAATAATGCTGCAATTCATACCCTAAATTGCTAACAGTCGACTTGTGGAATGTAGTAGTTGACTGATATATTTGGAGAATTTGAAAAGAATAAATATTTTATATTACTTTTAATTTGAATCCTTTGAAATTTATTATTTTTTATTAATTAGTGAAGAATATGTGAATTTTGAATTTGATTATTTATTATTAGTAATTAAAAATTAGTATTTGGGGAATTGGATGATTTAGGGTATTGAGTGTGTTACCATCTCTTACTAGCATACTTGTGGTTCCTTCATATCATCTTCTTCAATTTTATGAATTTAATATTTTTATTTCTCTAATACTTGGAAACATTTTTCATCTCATTTGGAAATTTATTTTTAAAAAATGGTAAAAAATGTCTAAATCATGATGTACTTTTTCTTGGTTTAAATATTGATGCGACTCTTTCATACAATGTTGTATCTGGATGTAAAAAATGCTGCAATTCATACCCTAAATTGCTAACAGTCGACTTGTGGAATGTAGTAGTTGACTGATATATTTGGAGAATTCGAAAAGAATAAATATTTTATATTACTTTTAATTTGAATCCATTGAAGTTTTTTATTTTTTATTAATTAGTGAAGAATATGTGAATTTTGAATTTGATTATTTATTATTAGTAATTAAAAATTAGTATTTGGGGAATTGGATGGTTTAGGATATTGAGTGTGTTACCATTGCTTACTAGCATACTTGTGGTTCCTTTTTATCATCTTCTTCAATTTTGTGAATTTAATATTTTTATTTTTCTAATACTTGGAAACATTTTTCATCTCATTTGGAAATTTATTTTAAAAAATCTCTAAATCATGGTGTAATTTTTCTCGGTTAAAATATTGTTGCGAGTATTTCATACAATGTTGTATCTGGATGTAAAAATGCTGCAATTCATACCCTAAATTGCTACCGGTCGACTTGTGGAATGTAGCAGTCTACTGGTATATTTGGAGAATTCGAAAAGAATAAATAGTTTATATTATTTTTAATTTGAATGCTTTGAAATTTATTATTCTTTATTAATTAGTGAAGAATATGTGAATTTGGGATTTGTTTATTTATTATTAATAATTATAAATTAATATTTGGGGAATTGGATGGTTTAGGGTATTGAGTGTGTTACCATCTCTTACTAGCATACTTATGGTTCCTTCATATCATCTTCTTCAATTTTATAAATTTAATATTTTTATTTTTCTAATACTTGGAAACATTTTTCATCTCATTTTGGAAATTTATTTAAAAAAATGTCTAAATCATGGTGTACTTTTTCTCGGTTAAAATATTGTTGCGTGTCACGCCCCAAATTTCCTAGGACTCCATAACCCGAGCCTAAGAGCTAAGGGAGTGAATGCGGAAGTAAAAAGAAACGAGGACAAATGAACTATAGTCATCAAACACCCACACAAGGGTAGAATACGTAAACAAGGTCACTTGAGATCAAAATAGAAGTGAAGTGACATAAACGACACCTTAAACGGCCATTCAAACACCCCATGATCGCCCGAGGGTAAAATGGTCATTTCAGGGGTAAAAGAGTAATTTTAGAGTATAAACACAATTTTTGGACCTAAAAGAAGCTATAGGAACAAACATAATCAAATTTGAAGGTGTGAGGTAGAAACTACGATATTTTGAAAATCTAGACGTCGCGACGTGTAAAGGTCCAAAACATACCATCACTTTCAAACGACAATTTATCACTCATAAATAACTCAAATGAGGCTATTCAAAATCCTAAACTCAAGAGCTCGAAGTCAGCTTTCCAAAATGGTAAAGAACGCCTCCATCCGAGCTCCTTAGCTCCAGATATAGCCGAAAGAGTGAAGCACTGTCGAAAGAGAGCTGCACGGAGACACCCTAGGGAAATCAGTCGACTGACCTGAACAATCAGTCGACTGACAATTAGCCATCAGTCGTCTGACCTCACCAGAACGTTTATAGCTATTTTCCAGTCGACTGACGCAAATCCGTCAGTCGACTCAGGGACCCGAAAAATGCTCTGAAACGTCCGAAAATTGCCAAAACAACCCGTGTGCATTTCCATATGTGGATATACTCATAATTAGATCTATACACCAAATTAATTTCATAAAAATGTAAGTTTTAAACCAATAGCATTGCTTTAAGGTTTCATAAAAGCTCCGTCTTGCCCCCGGTCTCCGTTCTAGTATACCACCGACTTTTAAAATGTCAAACCCTTTCAAAAACAACTCAATCATTATTTAAAAACTCAAGTTTTTGTCGGGGCCATGGGGGTGAGCGAAAACAGATTTTTCTTTCAAAACAATAAGGTTTACTTAAAAACCTAGAAAAATACCGTTTTCGGCCAAACCACATCAATAACGAAAGTCCACTATAAAACACTAAACAAAAGAGTTTATAGATTAACATTAAAAGAGCCCTAAGGCGAAACAAGTCATAATTGTTCAAAAATACACAATCTGGCACCGAAGTGCACCAAAAGAACATAATCCCCGCGCATAGCGCTCTAAGGGAAATACATAGACAAAAACACCTGACTAACATGCTAGTCGGATCAAAATAAAATAGTTTTACAAGTTTGATTTACATGGGAAAAAGGAACATATTTATCGACCTAATGCCTAACAAAATAAAAGTATGGTCAGCCTCCCATGCACAAAAGGGCGGACATACATTCACACGTCCACGGAGAGACTACGGAACTCTCCCAACGGGATCATCACCTGAAAAATATATAAGGCATGGGGTGAGCTCACTAGCCCAGTAGAGGAAGCGTCATTGACTCAATCTCGGTAGTCCGAGTGGTACAACCCACCCATGGTACATGCAATTACTCCTAGGTCAGTCTTTTGTTCCACACGGCTCTCACGCCAATTCGGAACCCCATCGAACCCCACAAATAAGTTCTCCAACATGCTCACAACAAAATTTTCTATAATTATTGCATGCTTCCATAATAACATCATAATCACATATATATTATAGTCTAAATGCACAATGACTCAACACACACCACGAGACACACGACGCCCAACTCAGGTTAACGGATACATACTCTGTCCAATAACTTTTGAGGATACAAGCTCATCAAGTAATGTAGAGTACCGCACCGACTCTTCCCAAGTGATTTTTCTCTCTATCACTTCAACAAGGAAGACGGTTGCACGAGAGCCCCACTTGTAACTCCGTGCGCCATGACCACACAAGTCAATAACTTGAGCCTCTACCTGAACTCCTAACTCACATTTGCCGACTTTTTAGTTCCGTAGGCGTGATACCTCCTGGTCAGTTGTTGCTTTGATCCGAACCCGACTAACAACACATCACTACGGCACCCACATATTTCAACACCATGAATTTGACACTACATGATGTACTCAATATGCCCGTATGATTTTTCATCAACCATATTCCATCATAATATATGTTTTTTTCTCTTTATGCAATATACTATGTCAAAATTATCCACATGCTCATAATATGACATTTATGATCAATAAACCACAACAAGCATTAAAATCACATAATCATGCTTTTCAAGGGGCCTAGTTCATCGTCTAAGTTGTCAAGACTCAACTCGCATATATATATATATATACGACATATATACACATAGACGCACACATCCTCGTACAAAAACTAAAACAACTCGTTTTTCCCCTACCTCAATTCAAGCAAAGATAATGAGCAAAAGGGTGCAAACAATCCGTCCAAATGACACCAACAACAAACCGAGCCAAGAATGACCAAGAGAGCTTCAAGGAGGTGATATCGAGAATTTGAGTCAAAGGTCTCCCAAGCCTTCAAGCAACATTAAAACAAACATGGATCTTTAACTAATGGTTTTTAGTAGCAATAACCGATTTATAATCAAGAATTCAAAGTAAGGCTAAAAACCCCAAAATGGTTAAGCTAGGTTTCATGGAAAATAATTCAAAGGAGTAGGAATTTGTGAACTCACCAATGAGTTCTTTCCAAAACGAAATTAGAATCACCACAAGTCAATTCACTTGATGGTTGGAGACAATTCTTAACCTTCCACAAGAATGAACAATGGAAGAGCAAAAATTCAATACTAGCACATGAATTTCTAGAATTTGGAAGTTAGGATTTCTTACAACAAACCCTTAGAAAAAAAAGATGAGGCTTACCACTATGAGCTCAAGAACACCACACCAAGAGACCACTACAAGTGCTCACCATCCTTCAAGCATGAGGAGTAGGAGAGAGCAAGACTTGAAGCAAAAAATGCATGGAGAACAAGGTGGCCGAAAATTTTGCGTGTAGAGAATTGTGTGTGTAAAATAGTGTGTGTTCTTGGTGAGAAATGAGAGAAGATGAAGACAATAATGGAGTTAGAGATATGGTTGGTGTGTAGAGAATCCTATCCAAGGGCTAGGAATGAAGATGGCAAGATAGATTTGATCCAAGGGCCACAATGATGACAACATTAAAGGTAGTGGTGAAATGTCCAAGCTACCCACCCCTTTATCACTTATTCACAACTCTTGCCATTATGAACCAAATTTACAAATTTATCCAAGTCTTCTACACAACTACAATATTGCCATCCATTATCTTCCCAACACTTAGTAAATAATTCTCTACAAAACCCACTAATTCAATACATGTGAATTTACTAATTTACCCTATTGTCGTTTTTTTTTCCAACGTTTAAATATTTTCAATTATTCACATAAATTACAATTTTTGATTTCGCATAATTCATGTAAGCATGTAAACATGTTAGACATATAATTAAAAAAAAAAACATAAGCATATAAGCACTTAATTGTTTCATAAATAAATAAAATAAAATAAAAATTTAAATTAGCACGTAAAAATACCGGACGTTACATTGCGGGTCTTTCATACAATGTTGTATCTGGATGTAAATATGTTGCAATTCATACCCTAAATTGCTACCGGTCGACTTGTGGAATGTAGCAGTCTACTGGTATATTTGGAGAATTCGAAAAGAATAAATAGTTTATATATGTTTTCTATTTGAATCCTTTGCAATTTGTTATTTTTTATTAGTTATTGAAGATTTCAAAATGTTTTGTGTGATGTGATTAGGAGGGAAGTGAAAATTTTAAAATTAAAGTTGATGTAATTTTGCGGAAAAAAAAGAGAACTCCGGAATATCATATTCATTTAAAAAATATATATTAAATATTTAAATTAATTTAATAAACAAAGCATTCAATACCAAACTTGATAACATAATTAAAATTGCTTTTATTATTCTAATTATTAAGTTCAACTGCATCCAATTTTTTTATAAAAAGTTTAAACAATTGAATTCATGTTGTTAGTAGTATATTTGTTGCATTTGCTACTAGTTGCATAAATATTGCATGTTCTACAAAAAATGATGCATTTAAGACCCTGAATTTTATCAGTCCACTGATATAATTTACTGTACAAAGTATGTGCTGCTATAATACCTTTATACATAAACCAGTGGACTGTTTATTTCATTTAAGTAGACTACTTGTGGTGCTATAATTAAAATATGCTGCCACATATAAAAAATATGCTATAATATTTATAATCACTATAACACATATACGCCCATATAATCCTAATAGATGTAATTTCATTTATATGTTTATTTATATAAAAAAAAAATATATATATATATATATATATTTGTTGAGTCTATGAAGTTAAAAAAAGTACATTCCAAAGGGAATAAAGATAAAAAAACGTAAAAGATAATTAAGAAAATGATGGAAGGAAATATTGATTAATACAAAGAGTGTAGTGAAATATAAAACCATGAATATATTGGTGAAATTAGAGGGTTGGAGATTGATATTAGAATTGATAGGTAATGAAGGAGAAGATGGATATTGAGATTGGTTGTGTCCTCTGTCTCTTTCTACCACATCGCTTAGCAGATCTCACCCTCGCTTGTGTTACCGGATTTTGAGTCGACTGCCTGGTTACGCTGTTGTCGGAGTGGTCGAAGAGAGATCTCTTGGCGTAGGTCATGATGAAGCTCGCTAGGGTTAGGGTTTGGAAAAGAAAGAGATCATAGATGTGATGAAGCCCGCTAGGGTTAGGGTTTGGAAAAGGGGAGAGAGATTAGAGATGTGATTGGAATGAGCTAGGAACATTTGTATAGGCATATATACACACCCATCACAACCCTTCACGGCGTTAACTTTTTCTTTTTTTTTGGCACTTACTAAAACGCAACTTTACACAACGTTTTGTCAAAAACGACAGCATTTTGGAATTATTGCAGCAACAATAATCGCAGACGATCCTTTCCCCAAAATTAGATAGGCTTTTAAGAGTTACTAGTAAAAAGTACATGCACAAAATTTACATTATAAATAAATAAATTATACTGTTATTAAAAAAATTAGTAGTACTATTGTAAAATATAATAAATATTTAAATATATTAATCAATTATTATTATTTTTTTTGCAAATAGTTATTTTTAATAGTAGTATAACACTTTAAGAAGGAGGGTTAATAAAATCTTATTGAAATAATGTTGTAAAATAATTCATATAAATTCAAGTATTAAAAAATAAATAAATTAAGGCTCATCAAACCATAATACCTATCACTATATATATCGAAGTTAATAAATAAATACTGATTTAAAAAATATTTATTTATCACTTGATTCAATTTAAATTAAAAAACAAGCATGTATATATATATACCTATATATGTAGCACTTTTACATTGACTCAATATTGTTACATGCTTGAAATTTTGAAATAGTAACAAAGAAGTACTTATTTCGTCCCAAATTATAGGTTTACTTTTCTTTTTTATCTTATCCCAAATTAAGTGTTCACTTTTGAAAAGTCAAAACACTTTATTTGGTCAATTTATTAATTTAATCTTTAACAATTAAAGTTATAAAATATATACACTATAAATTATCACATTACTATGGTGGGACCATGGATAAAGTTGGTATTTCATTTACTAATACTACAATAAAAATCATCATCTTAAAAAATTGGATTATAGTTTGGGACGGAGGGAGTAGTAGTAGTACTATTCTCAATCTAAAATTTTCCATTATAAACACTTCGTGCTTGTTTGGTAGGAGGTTTTGGAGTGAAATATATGATTTTGGAATGAAATTTGTGGCACAATCCATGTTTGACAATTTGGTGTTGGTCCAACATTGTTGCACCATTGGTACCAAATTTATCATTTTTCACATCATACTGAATAGATGATTTGGATGGAATTGGTTTGGTTTTCTCACACCAAAACTATTCTTTAACCCAAACCAATTCAATTTGGTGTACCATTGTTTAACCCAAACCAATTCATTTATAATATTATATATATATATATATATATATATATATATAAATTCGAAAAATAAAATATTTATGAAAAAATCAAATATTTCAAAAAAATCAAATGAAAAAATATATTTCATAAAAAATAAAATATTTCGGGAAAACAAATATTTCTAGAAAAAATAAAATATAATAAAAATATATTTATTATTTTTTAAAAAATATACAAATTATATGTATTTTTACTGAAATATTTTATTTTTTCAAAATATTTTATTTTTTTGAAATATCTTATATAAAATATTTTATCTATAAATATTTCAAAAAAATAAAATATTTATGAAAAATAAAATATTTATATATTTTATTTTTTAAAACATATATATTTACAAAATGTTATTTTAAATAAATAAAATGTCAAACTATTTCAAGTTACCAAATATGATTGGTTTCAGAATTTCAGCTCATACCAACTCTACCAAACATGATTTGGTTTTTCAGTTTCACTTTTTCTCATACCAAAATCATCTGCACCAAATATAGTTTCAGTTCAGAATAAAACCACACCAAACCCAACCCAACCCAACCCAACTTCAACAAAACCAAAATAAAAAACCAACAGCACACCGGTTGCCAAACAACCACGGTTCATCTCATGTGGTCTTATCACATTTACATTTTTACTCAGAGATTCCATCCACGTGGACCAATCAGATCCTTCATAGTTATCCTAGCGTCATATCCAAAACTATTCACATCTAAAATAAATTTAGACAAAAAAAGAATAATAATTAATAATTAAAAAATAGTTTCAGATTGAGAGTTGAACTGAATAAGAGAGAGTGTCCCAATCCACAATCTGAGGGCGTAAAAATTGGGAGCTTTATTGGAGCTGTCTCTGTGTGTGTGACTGTGTGTTTTTTCGTGTGTGACTGTGTTTTTGTGTGTGAGAGAGACACTGTGTGTTTGTGTGTGAGAGAGAGGGACTTTGGCGGCGATAACGGTGGTTGGTTCGGCGACGTGACTCCATGATTACATTACGATCTAGAGTTTCGCGGCGGCCAACGGAGTTGGAGAACTCCGGCCGTGTTTCTCCGATCTGACACCTCCCAGCTCCGATCTGAAAATTTCTGACACCTCTAGGTCATTTCTCAACTCCTCTATGCTCTCTAGCGTCCCCATCTTAAAGCAAATCCCACAAATTTGACACACACACACACACACACATATATATATATATATAATAGTTTAAAATATGTTGTTGCTTTGTGATGTATTCCTGTTGCTAATTTTAGATCAAATCTATTTTTTTTTAAAATTTATTTTTTCCAATGGATTCAAATCTTATATAATTGTTGGCATTGTTTCTGTATTTATATGGAGATTTAGAACAAATAGTTTGGAAATAGCACAATGGCTTGACAAGAAGATAGAGGAAAATTACTGTAATTGCATAAAAAATCAAATCAAGTTATAATTTTCCTCTGGATGTGTTTGATGGTTCTTTAACTAGGGACCATACTCTGATTTGTAAATGGGTCCTTCAAAAATTGTTGTAATTTCTTTTATTTAGTGTAGAAATTAAAATCTGCAAGTGGGTTTGTGTGTTTGCTTACCATATATATATATATATATTAAAGTGAAATATAATATATCTGCTAGTATTAGTCAGATCTGCTTTTGAAAAAGTAGACATTAGAAAGGGAAAAGGGTTGGATTCTAATTTTGCTTTTGATGGGTTTGCAGTTGAATAGTTGAAAGAAAGGACTGATTTGTATGTTTAACTGAGATGTCCTTCAAGGGCATTATCCGTGAGCTGAGGGAGATGAAAGAGGGGATTGGGAGTATATCGAGGCGACGGGTGGAGGGCAAGCATTGGCGGAACAGATCCCGGTCGTATATTGCTCCGGATGTTGCCCCATCTGAGCCTATTCAACAGGGTCGATGGGCGAACTTGCCACCTGAGTTGCTTTTGGATATAGTTCGGAGGGTTGAAGAGAGTGAGGCGTCGTGGCCTGCGAGGGCCACTGTTGTTTTCTGTGCTTCGGTTTGTAAGTCATGGAGGGAGATCACTAAGGAGATTGTGAAGACCCCGGAGGAAAGTGGGAGACTCACTTTCCCCATTTCATTGAAGCAGGTACACTTAATTTTGTTTCTCTATTTGGTTGATAAGTTGTTATCATTTATTATGATGTTTGCCTCATTTATCTTCTGAATAAAATAGCCCGGGCCACGGGATGCTCCAATTCAGTGCTTTATCAAACGGAACAGAGCAACTTCTGTGTATAGTCTGTACTTTGGTCTGAGCCCTTGTAAGTCCTTTTTATCCTTTCGTGGTTAATTCTTCATTAATTGATAGTTTGGTGTTCCTTCAAATGACTGAACTTGGGTATCACAGCATTGTTGCGTAGTATGACTGCTGTTTTTTTATGTACCTAAGCTTCTCGACTATTTAAATTTGTGTTGTGGAAATGTTGTTTTTACATATATACCATGTTACATTAAATGACATTCTATTAAATGCATTGCTGGAAACCACGAACGTATTGTCTGTGTAGTTTCGTGTGGCACTGTTTGAATGAATCCTAGTTTTATGTATCTCCATTTATCAGTTAGAAGCACTATTTGTAGTATGCATTGATGCAATGGGACTTTTTTATCTGTTGGATGCTTACCTTTACCCATTTTATTGAATTGGCAGCTGCAGATGAAAATGGTAAATTGCTATTGGCAGCCAAAAGGATCAGAAGAGCAACAAAAACATACTTTGTGATATCTTTGGTTGCAGATGATTTTTCTCGAGCCAGCAACACCTATGTTGGAACACTGAGGCAAGTCTTGGCCACCTTAACCGCTAATTATTTTTGCATGATGGGTTCCCGCCCCACTTTTTCCTTTAACCTATTATTTTCGTTTTATGACCTTAGCTCATATCTTTTAAATGATATTATTCCAGGTCTAATTTTCTGGGCACCAAGTTTACCGTATGTGACAGCCAACCCCCAAATGATTCTGCAATTCAATTGAATAGTCGCTCAAGTCGAAGATTCCACGCAAAGCAAGTATCTCCAAGATTACCTGCATGTAACTACGATGCAGCTACCATTTCCTATGAGCTGAATGTCCTCCGCACAAGAGGACCTAGAAGAATGCATTGCGTCATGCATTCCATTCCTGTATCTTCAATTCAGGTGGGAGGCACGGCCCCAACACCGACATCTTTTCCCCATTCATGTAATGAGAAGCATTCTCCCTCACCCGGATCAAAAGAAAAGGAGCCAATCATAGAATTCAGCTCGGCAAGCCTCACAGTGTCTCCAGTATCTGTCCCAGTTGCTAAAGCACCACTAATACTTAAAAACAAGTCTCCGAGATGGCATGAGCAGCTGCAGTGCTGGTGCCTAAATTTCAAGGGTCGTGTTACAGTTGCTTCTGTTAAGAATTTCCAGCTCGTGGCAGCTGTTGATCCGTCTCTCAACGTTACATCTGCAGAGCAAGAAAAAGTAATTTTACAGTTTGGGAAGATTGGGAAAGACATCTTCACGATGGATTATCGCTACCCACTTTCTGCCTTCCAAGCATTTGCAATCTGCTTGAGCAGCTTCGACACTAAACCAGCATGTGAATGACTTTCACGTGGCTTGTAAATTATGATCATCTTTTATTAAGTTGCTTCAGCAAAATATGAAGTATATCTACTCTCTGCATGGAAGCTCATACTCACCGCCACACAACGTAATCGAATATTTCTCAGTGTAGTGAGTATTTTATCTGCTAGCGATTTAGGTAAAAGATGCATTTTGTAACTGCTTCTGTATTTAGCTTTGTGAGGAAAATTCTGTCATGCACTTTCATTTTGACCCACCATTTCTGCATTACTGATTAATGTGACAAGCAGAGCAGTGGCTTATATATATATTCAAGTAATTGCGATTTCACGTGTCATCATGACTTCTATTGAGATCTGTTGATCCTCCAGATGCTGAAAGCCTCTTTTTACTGTTTTTCCCTCATATCATGATCTGCTTTTTTGGACAACCCTGCCTTTGGTTTGTATTTCTGATAACAGTTTTCTGTTTTTTGGAAAATTGAAAATCAGAAAACTGTAAAAAATTCTGCTTGGTTTAGTTTTTTTTGCTGAAAATTGTTTTCAGAGAATTTATTTTTATTGTTCTTGGAAAACTGTTATTTGTTTTTAGAGATTCAAACCAAGCTGGTAATAAGGTTTTAGTAACTTTCCATTCATGTCCATGACTTCAGATGGTGTTTGTAAGCTGACTATACTTGTCTTTGGTGCAACCTAGCCTAGTGCTTTATCAGTAGGATTGTTTAGTTCTTAGATTGTATTTTTTCGTCTTTTGTTGCTTATCTGATAGGTTTTTTTTTTTTGATAAGTAAATTTACTAAGAGGTGTCCTTCCTAGTTCCTTGAGCAGGAAATGAAAGTTTCCTACTGAATATAGAGCTGTGAACTTTTGACTAGAGGTGCGTCATGTCCTTCATTCACAAGTTTTGGTCTTTGCTTCCCTTGTAGCCCATGATAGCCACATATCTTATATTGCAAGAACTGCTTGCCCTAGTATATCCTGTGTTCAAAGCCCATGATAGTCATGTCCTTCAAAGCATTGGTCAAACCTAGAGGCTTGAACATATTCTAGAACCGAGCTAGGTCTGGATTATGGAAGAGTTTAGTAAATTTGGTGACAGCTGAGGGAGGTTGGGTACTCATCATTGGGGAGTGGCTTATGCTGTGCTGTATCCATGGTCCACATTTCTGAGATGTGTGTGACATGCATGTGGTCGCTTACATATGTGAGCAACGTGGACTGTCTGATGTAATACAATACTTGTCCCGCAAAGGGTTTGGAATTTGGGCTTAGGTGCATGTGACCGCTTACAAATGCGAGCGACGTGGACTATCTGATATAATATAATACTTGTCTTGATGTAATATAATACTTGTCGTGTGGACTGTCGGATGCAATACAATACTTGCCCGATAAAGGGTTTGGAGTTTGAGCTTACATATGCGGATGATGTGAATCGTCGGATGCAGTAAGTTGTCTTGTAAAGGATTTGAACTTTGGTCTGTGGTTGGTATACAGTGCCTTGTTTGGATAACCATGAGGGAAAGGAAGGCATGACATCAGGAGAAAATATAAATTACACAACTCAAATTCACTTGTTATATAAATAATAGATATACAAAATTACCTAGAATCTTCATCCATTCCTTCCTTTTTTTTCTTGATTAAAGAGTATGTGGAAACCTTTGTCTTAATTTACTTCCTCCCATTCCATTTCACTCAATCCAAACAAACTTCCTTTGGTTTTGTACTGGAAATTCAGGTGTTTGTTATGTATGGTAGTTGATATACTCGGAGCTAGGGAGTTCAAAGTGTATACTTAGCTCATTCGAGTTGGAAAATGGTGTATAATCTCTCAAAATTCTGATATGTGATTTGTTTAAAGTATAATAAATTATACATTACAACATGTACAGCAAGTATTTAACCTTTAATTGTGCATGCATAAAAAATGACACTTAAACAGTAGAGCAATTATAATTTACGAGGGGCACAGTGTTAAACATAAAAAAAAAAAAAAAAAAAAAAGACAACCAAAATAATAGTGATGATACTAATAATATATGAAAGAGGAAAAACATAGAGAAGAAAAGAAGAATAAGGAAAGAAAAGTGAAATAATTTTATAGAAAAGTAATTAAAATTCGATTGACAAAGAAAAAATGATTTTATAAAGAAAATAAAAGGAATCTTGTAAGTTTAAAAGAAGAAAAAGAATTATAGATAATTTTGAAATCTATTAATTTTGGAAAAAAATGTTGTAAAAAAATTCAATAAAAAATCAGTAAAAAAATGTCACACTCTTGAGATCAGGTAGAGAATTACCCATAATTGATCCTGATAACAGATTGACAATCCATTTGCTTCATAGGTCGTAATTATGTGTCCCTAGCTAACTTCTTTTCCTATCTACATCAAATTTATAGGCTAAGAGATGAAATTAAGTGGCTTAATTAAGCTTGGATTAGACCGTTACAGTTTTCAAATCCTTTTCGAAATAGCAATTAGCCAATTTATACATCCTCAATATATCACTTGTAGACTTGTAGTTTATGTATAAGTATCTGTGTATAAATTAAGTTATATATGTACTTTTCAGTGCTACCTACTCATGAATTTGAATATAAGTAAAAGTCACAGAAGTTTAGAAGTAAGATTTTTCTCTTAATTTTTTTTTTTTTTAAAAAAATTGAATCCATTAAATGATTTAGGGTTAATTTCACAAACTCCTCCTATACTATTCAATTTAATCAACCAACCCCCATTGTGTCTACATTGTCCATTATACTATTCAATTTCATCACTATGCCCCCTCTCCTCACATTTTGAGTCATAATACCTAAACTACCCTCAATAGTATAGGGGAGTTTAGTGAAATCAAGCTTTTAAAAAAATTATTTTTCGAAAATCAATTATATTTTTCGTAAAAACTATAAATTTCAAATATATATATATATATATTTCAGAAAAAAAAATATTTTTCGAAAATAATATATATTTTGGAAAAAATATATATATTTCGGAATATATATATATATATTTCGGAAAATATATATATTTCAGAATATATATATATATATAATTCATCAAAATATATATATATATATATATAATTTGTCAAAAATATATATTTTTTGAATTGTTTTAAAAAATATGATTTTTTTCTGAAAAATATTTTTTTGTGAAAAATATACATTATTTTTCAAAATATAAAAAAAAATATTTTTCGCAAAAATAATATTTTTCGGAAAAAAATCATATTTTGGAAAATAATATATATTTTTCTCAAAAAAAATCATATTTTGGAACATAATATATATTTTTCCCAAAAAATTATTTTTCGAAAAAAATTCATATTTTTTGAAAACATTTCGGAAAATATATAATTTTGATGAATTATATATATTTTCCGAAATATATATCATTTTTAAATATATATATATTTTTGAAATTTATAGTTTTTACGAAAAATATAATTAATTTTCAAAAAATAATTTTTTAAAGGCTTGATTTCGCTAAACCCCCTATACTATTGAGGATAGTTTAGGTATTATGACTCAAAATGTGAGGGGATGGGGCATAATGATGAAATTGAATAGTATAGGGGGCAAAGTGGACACAATGGAGGTTAGTTGATTAAATTGAATAGTATATGGGGGTTTTGTGAAATTAACCCTATGATTTAATAATGGGTAAATTGCAGTAGCACCCCCTGAGGTTTAGGTCAATGCCACAAATATGTCAGTCAACGTGATACTTTGCAATGACACCCCCTGGGCCTGTGAAATGACTAGAATGCCCCTTTAATTGTTTCACTTATTGTATTAGGGTGATATATAAAGTGTGAAATTACTCATATACCAAAACACTTCAACCCCTCTAAAATTACTAATTACACTTCCACCCCTTATTACAAAAAATATATATATATATATATTACGAAAATTACAAAATTCTAAATAAACACAAAAAATTCGAAACAAACATATAAAATTCGAAAAAATATATATAATTTGTAAAAAATATATAAAATTTGAAAAAACATATAAAATTCAAAAATATATATATAAAATTTGAAACAATATATAAAATTCAAAAAAATATATAAAATTCGAAACAAATATTTAAAATTCGTAAACAATATATAAAATTTGAAAAACATATAAAATTCTAAAAAATATATAAAATTCAAATATATATATATATATATATAAAGTGTGACTGAAGTGATTCCTACCACATTTGGAAATTCAAATTATTTTGGAAATGATTCCTACCACGTTTTCTCCCTTCTATATCTAACATTTCCTAAAGAGGAAAGAATTTTATAATAGAATCATGCAATATTAACTTTATTCCTTCCTAAAATTCTTCCTTTTCAATAAAAATAATGTAAGGTAAAAAAATATCATAAAATTTTCCTTTGCAAGATCACTTTCTTTCATCTGTCATTCTTTGTTTCCACTTCTAAAAACAAGGAATCAATATAACGGTATTTAAATTTTAAATAATAAAAAAGGAAAATCTAGTGCTAGAAATATCTTAACTAAGGAACTTTTTCTTTCTTTTATTTCAAAATAAATACTTTAGCAATCTGTTAAATATATTTGAATGAAAATTTCAAATATATATATATTTTGAAATTATTTCAAATTTCAAAATAATTTGAATTTCCAAATGTGGTAGAAATCACTTCAGTCACACTTTATATATATATATATATATTTGAATTTTATATATTTTTTAGAATTTTATATGTTTTTCAAATTTTATATATTTTTTACGAATTTTATATATTTTTTTGAATTTATATATTGTTTCAAATTTTATATATTTTTCGTAATATATATATATATATATATATATTCGTAATATAGTTATATATATATATTTTGTAATAAGGGGTGGAAGTGTAATTAGTAATTTTAGAGGGGTGAAGTGTTTGGGCATATGGATAATTTCACACTTTATATATTACCCTAATGTAATAAGTGAAATAATTAAAAGGGCATTCTAGTCATTTCACAGGCCCAGGGAGTGTCATTGCAAAGTATCGCGTTGACCGGCATATTTGTGGCATTGACCTAAACCTCAGGGGGTGCTACTGCAATTTACCCTTTAATAATCCAGTCCTTGCATCACAAAAGCCTTCTGATTACAAATTTTCCCTTGGAAATCACCATCCAACTATTCCTTTACCTTAAAGGTAAAGCTCAGCAGAGAATAGAGGTTAGGTTGGCATCACATAACACTCATGCCTGAAATACAAAATGTTATATAATTCTAAACTTAAAATGTTATAAAAAAAAATTACAAGAAAAAAAATGAAAATAAAAATCTGAATGGAACTTTCCTCTTCATCCCCAAGCAGCAGCCTCCTCCTTTCATCAATTCTATCCCACGATATCTTGTTATTATATATTCCTTCCATGTCAAAATAAGTGTCCAATTTTTTTCTTTTAGTTGTCCCAAAATAAGTGTCGACTTTGAAAAGTCAAAGCACTTTATTTGGTCAATTTATCAATTTAACCTTCAAGTATTAAGATTATAAAAACATATATTTTATAAACGATCACATCATTATGGTGAGACCACGGATAAAGTTGATATTTCATTCACTAACACTACAATAAAAGTCATCCTCTTAAAAAGTTGGATTCCCAAAAATGGACTTATAATTTGGGACGGAGGGAGTATATCAGGATGGAAAAATTATGAGGAATGGTCTCTTGCTCTTCAGGAGAGTAATAAATTCATTCACAACAAGCGTATTCACCATTAAATAAAAGTGACGTAAATAAAATAATTTAGCAATTACATCCAAGGTTATTAATGTAAATGAGTTTTCTTGCTTACTAGTGAGCAAGAGATTATTTTCCGTTTCGGCTAATTTGTAAAGAAGAGAGAGCTTGTATTAAGAGGGAGTTTTTTTTGCTTTCTTTCCAAAGTTCAAAACAAATATATATATATATACCCCTACAATATTTTTTTACATGATGTAAATAAGAGCTTGTATCATCTAGGCTAGTCTCTATTTTTCACTGAATTGTTGCTAAAATCTTCTTGGAGGTTCAAGTTGTTTACTAAGCCTTTAAGTCAGTCAATGGCCTCTCTTTAGGTCTCAATCAATATATATGTTGCTTACAAGGTTTGGCTCACACAATACCCTAATTCATTCATTCTCTACCTAATGAGCTACATCACACTCCTCCTTTAACAAACTGATAGCTTAACTTTCCCTCTTCATATTTTTCATATATATATATATAGACACACACACACAAACAAATACAAGTACCTTAGACTTTACCACCTTCCATGTACATATTGCATTGCAATAAAAAATAAGTCCGGTCTAATTTTCCCCGCAAAAATGGCCATCCGGGGCAGCTTCTTCTCTGGTCTAGCTGTTCTTTTCTTTGGCTTTATCGGTATCATTTTCGCTCCGGCAGAAGCTGCCATAAAAAAATACCAGTTTGATGTGAGTTGTTAATTTAATTTTGCTTAATTACACTATTTGCTAATATTCATGATCAATTTATTTGTTTTTACATGTCTTTTTTCGTTTAATATGCAATTTATTTGTTTATTTATTTATTTGTTTTTCAGATTCAAGTGAAGAATGTGAGTAGGTTGTGCCATGCAAAACCTATTGTAAGTGTAAATGGTAGATTTCCGGGGCCAACTATATATGTCAAAGAAGGAGATAGAGTTCAGATCAATGTGACAAACCATGCACAATATAATATGTCAATTCATTGGTAGGTATTCAACTATATATACATACAACAATGAAAACTAATTAAGAGAATGTGTCATGTTCACTTACAAAAATGATTCTCAAAATTCTTCAAATCAGTTTTAGAATCAAGAAAAAAAAATTTGTTCTACGCTATACAATCAACAAGTTTGAAAATGTATCGAATTTCTACTATTAGATAGTTTGAACATTCTTCTTAAAAAGTGGTCTTCAAACAAAATTTTAAATGAATTATATATGATTCGAGAACTCTTCGAAGATAATTTTTAGAAAACTAAGGGCTTGTTTGATTTGCGTTTCTGAAAATAATTTTTTGTTTTCTAAAAATTGAAAATAAAAAAACTGTACAAAAAATCTACTCGGTTGAATTTTCTGGAAATTGTTTTCACAAAACTCAGTTTTGAAAATGTTTGTTTTCATATAACTTTTTTTTGGACCTGCTTGGTTTGTATTTCTGAAAATAATATTCTGTTTTCTGAAAACTGAAAATTCAGAAAACTGTACAAAAGTTTGTTTGGTTCAGTTTTAAACAGTACCAACTACTTTTCTAAAAACTCATTTATAAAAACGGTTGTTTTCAGAGAATTCATTTTTATTGTTCTCAGAAAACTATTTTATGTTTTCAGAATTCTCGAGAACGTACGGTTTTCAGATATACAAATCAAGTATTATCTCTGAGAACAGTTTTATGTTTTCAAAATTTTCGACAACAGTTTTCAGAGATACAAATAAAACAAACTCTAATTTTTCGAATTCAATAAACGCTAAACTACCCTTTAAAGATTTTCTTATGGTTAATTTGGCGAATTGTATGTGCAGGCATGGATTGAAGCAATATCGCAATGGCTGGGCCGATGGACCGGCTTATATAACACAGTGTCCGGTTCAGACCGGTGGTAACTATGTATATGACTTCAATGTAACAGGACAAAGAGGAACATTATGGTGGCATGCACACATTCTTTGGTTAAGAGCCACTGTTTATGGTGCAATTGTTGTCATGCCAAAACAAGGAGTCCCATTTCCATTCCCACAACCAAACAGAGAAGAAATTATTTTGCTAGGTAGGTGAATTTCAACAAGGCATTAAAAACACACACACACACATATATATATATATATATACACAAAACAGTTGTGAGCAAGAAAACTTATATATACACAATAATCACAATGACCATTAGATGTGATTGCTAATTATTTTATAATAATTATGTTATTCACGCAAGTGACATCCATATGTTTGGTGTGTATAAATTTCTTACTCAAGGGATCTTTACTCTCTTTATATATATATATATACATTGTGTATAATGAATTTTGGTGTAGGTGAATGGTGGAATGCTGATGTTGAGGAGGTGGTGAAGCAAGGCAACAACTTGGGATTGCCACCAAACATGTCTGATGCACACACAATCAATGGCAAGCCAGGACCACTTTTTCCATGTTCTGAAAAATGTAAGAAATATATAAGCTCCAAACACTTTGTACCATGTTACATTTGTTTTACCACTCACTAAAAAAAAACTGCCTATAATGACAGAAATTTAGTGGACAGACTACTAAGTCTGTCACTGTAACACAAAAAGATTAATTTTTCTATTACGGAGATTTTAGGTATAACAACAGTTTTGGCTTTATTACCGCATTGAAAGTTAAAATCTTTCACTAGTGACATGAACAATTTTGTGTACTTAACTTGTTATATATGAATGGTTCCAATGGCTACAATAAATATTCCATTTTCTTGTTTCAGATACCTATGCCATGGAAGTCGAACCGGGAAACACCTACCTCCTGAGGATAATCAACGCAGCCCTCAACGACGAGCTCTTCTTCGCCATAGCAGGCCACAACATGACAGTGGTTGAGATCGACGCAGTCTACACGAAACCATTCGCTACTCGAGCCATCCTCATCGCCCCGGGACAGACCACAAACGTCCTCGTCCGCGCCAACCAAGTCCCAGACAGATACTTCATGGCCGCTAGGCCTTTCATAGATGTCCCCATCCCCATAGACAACAGAACCGCCACTGCCATACTCCAATACAAAGGCGTTCCCGCCACAATTCTCCCTAAAATGCCCATTTTACCCTTATCAAATGACTCTTCCTTCGCGATGAGCTACAATAAAAAGCTGAGGAGCCTAAACACTCTAACCTTCCCAGCTAACGTACCACGAAAAGTTGACAGACAACTCTTCTTTACTGTTGGCTTGGGGATGAACCCGTGTCCAACGTGCCTCAATGGCACGCGACTCACGGCTTCATTGAACAATATCACGTTTGTGATGCCCCAAATCGCGCTGCTTCAAGCGCATTTCTTCAACACTAAAGGGGTGTTTAAAACCGATTTTCCTGACAAGCCTCCAACGCCTTTTAACTATACTGGTGCGCCACTCACTGTGAATCTCGGGACCTCCCTAGGGACTAGATTGAGTAAGATTGCGTTTAATTCGAGCGTTGAGTTGGTTCTACAAGACACTAATCTACTAACTGTTGAGTCACATCCATTTCATCTTCATGGATACAATTTTTTTGTGGTTGGGACTGGTTTGGGCAATTTTGATCCTGCCAAGGATCCGAAAAAATATAATTTGGTGGATCCTCCTGAGAGGAATACAGTTGGAGTTCCCACTGGAGGGTGGACTGCGATTCGATTTAGAGCTGACAATCCAGGTAATTATAGTTGTTGACTTGAACAAATTGCATCAAGCATGAGAAATACGATATTTTGTAGCCATATTATTATTGGAGTATTATTTTTTATTTATTTATTTTTGAGCCTTAACGCAATAGTAAGGTTGTTCCATTTTGACATGGTGATTACGAGTTCAAAATAAAAATAATAATAAAAGTAATCTACAAACTCATGTTCATGTTTTAGTTCCTAGAATCCAATGTTCCTGAAATCCTGCAATGACAAGAATCTCGTGCACTGAAGTTCGATCCATCTGAACTTCAACTTTTTCTGCTATCGAAGTACTAATACTATTTTAAATAATTTAGAAGCATGAACTTTTGCTACATATATCTATTATAGTCTTCAATCTTGTGTAATTATATTGCATAATATGTGTGTGTGTATTTTTGTGATATAAATTATTGTGTGATATATGTAGGTGTTTGGTTCTTCCACTGTCATTTGGAGCTCCATACAGGCTGGGGACTGAAAACTGCATTTGTGGTAAAGGATGGACCTGGGAAAGATCAAACGGTTCTGCCTCCGCCAAAGGATCTTCCCAAATGCTAGCCGTCTGATTGAACTTTGTCTTGATTTGTTGTGTACAGAATTTATATTTCACCTACATTTTATTTTTATGCTTCCTGCAGAAATTGTGGGAGATTTCTTGAGAATCTGAGAAGAAGTAAAAGTTTGGGAAATTGTTTGTGATTGTTTGAAGCTATAAGTGTAATAAAACCTCAAGCAAAGCTTTGAAGGATTGTTGTTTTTTCTTATGTTTTGTTTCTAATTATATAATTGGGCATTGATGAAAGTACTTGGAATAATTTTTTAAATATTGAAGTATTATTACAACCAAAGTATTGAATTTTCATAATTGTAGAATGTAGATATGTATCAACTAAAACAAGAATAATGTTGTCAAAAATATTTTTATGAACAATTTGAAAATTATGAAACTTATTATAAAAGAAAAGGCATTATTATAAGTTTGTTAAAAATTTTCAATAAATCAATATTCTTCAGTTTTTTCTTAGAAAAATTTCTAAGAACGCTAGGTAGTTCGGGAAACTAACTCTTCTAAAGATTTTTTCTATTCTTGCTACTCAGACTCTTAACTGTAATTTCACATAATTTTCTTGATAATTTTAGTGCTAATTAAATGTCTGCAAGAACTTCTTCTTTTTTTTTTCCCTTTTTGCCTTTCATATTTTTTTCTTATGATTTCCATATGAACAAAAGGCAATCAATCCCCAAAAATTATTAAATTTGGAGATTATTATTAAGTATTATCATATTATGAGCAATCCAAACTTCCAAGTATTGTCAATTTTCACTCTAATATAAATAAATACATAGATATATCATATGTATATTGGGAACAATGTACATTAAAAAGAAGAAGAATTTTAAAAAGAAATAGAAAAATAGGAGAAAGAATATCCTGATTTACACCAGGCATAAACATAACCTTACATATATATATACATATAACTATAGATATATAGCACATAGTAGTCTTTCCATTTGTGAAAATTGTCCGTTGAGAGTTGTGGCCCCACAAAATGTCGACAGTCTCCGTGGCCTGGTCTCCCTCTCTCCCAAACTTTACCTCTTCTAAATCGCAACTTCGCCGAGTCAACCGGTGAGTTATGAACGATTCATCTCTCTCTATGCTATTCAACTCCAATTTTCTTCTATTTTTAAAAAAAAAAAATTCTCAAAAAATGCAATTTTTGTATCTCAATCGCTATCCCTCTTGGTGGGTTGATTCTATTTTGATCAAATTTTTGTAAAAATTGAGCTACAATTCAAGTGGATTGTTCTGATTTATATGGGCATTGAATAAATTTAGCTGTTGATTTAATTTTTATTTTGTGGGATTTTATTTTATTTTTTAATAAAAATTATGCCTTGCAAATTGTATATATTTAGGATTGTGAAAACTTGGTTTTTTTACATTTTATGAAATTCTTATTACATATATGTAATAAAAATGAGGCTTTGTAATTATGTACAGATACCCAGTTATGGCTTCTGCTAGTGTAAACAAGGAGAAGACTTGTTTGGGAGTGAAAGTCAGTGAAGGGGAAGGGTTATTACCAAAAGTGGTTTTGACCTCTTCTTCTGGCAGGTACTTATTATTTGAGGTTAATTGGTTCTTAAATGATAAGTTCAAATGTGTGTGTGTGTGTGTGTGTGACTTTAAGGAATTAGAACTTAATTGTCTCTTTTACTATTATCTTTCATATTTGTGTTGCGTGTGTGTAAGTGCAAATTCATGCATTAATGGAGGAGTTCTTATTGAAATTTGAATGAAATCCATATATTTGAGCTTAATTGTTTGTTAAGAGATTAGTTTTGCAGTGTGTGTGTGTGTGTGGAAATTCATGAATTGTAGAATAGAGAATGAATTCTTATGACATTTGAAGGAAATGCTGTTTTTTATTCTCATTAGCTCCTTTTCTTTTAAAAGATCAGAGCTTGCTGTTAATTTTGTCGTTCAATGCCGAATCACTAAACATGTTTCACCTATGGGTATGGGCCCTTTATCTTGTTTGCAACAAGAGCATGACAACCAAAGGCCTAATGGTCAAGCGGTACCGGACCTTAACTCTAAAAATAAATAAATAATAATAAAAAAAAAACAAGAGCATGACAATAATTTTGTGGTGATTTTATACTTCTTTCTAATGGAAACTGATAATTTCGTTGTGTCATAGCTTCAAAGTTCTGAGAAGTAATTGCCTTGATACCTCCTGATTCCGTATGAGCTCTTGATCTTGTGTGGTTATTTGATTTGAGAAAAAAAGATGCATGGAATTCCCTTGATTCCTCTTACATTCTTCTCTGATAGATTACAATTGCCCTTAGTCTGTTTGTTCACTTACAGATGAAATTTTGTCACCTCTACCATGCCAGTAGATTGGAAGAATGCCAGAAATGGTGATAATATCCTAACGAGAAATTGATTTGAAGAAAAAAGAAGTTGTACAAAAGAGTAACCTATGTCTATCTACACAAATTTCTCGAACAATTATGTTATGAATGTGGAAAATGCCTAACTAGTGCTCAACCCAAGTGATATCTCCTCCTTGTTCAAAATGGAAGGTTGAGAGTTCATAATCCCAATGGACAAGAATAGGTATACTTGCGATTAATTGTCAAGGAGACAAAAAAAAAGGGTGATGCCTGCTTCCTATTCAAAATTGTATGGTATAAAAAGGATCCCCGGAACAATGTATATGTCCTCATCCAACTTTAGCCTCAAATTGTGAGATGTGAGAACTGTTGATAGAAGATCTTCTTTCAGAATGAGGGTATGCTCGGGTTTTTTAGATCATGAAACAGTAAGCAGGCATCACAATGGTGGATTGGACAAGTTTGGACAGTAGTTCCCTTATAATATTCTTATTTTTGTACGCTAAGTGTGTGCATGCGCACGTGGCATTGAAGTTAGTTGTAATTAGACTTCTCACCATTTAAACCAGGATCCAGCATTTTAGGAAACACCATTTCATGTCAACCACATTTTCTTCTTACCCCTTGGGATAGGAATGTGCCATGACGACTTGGAACATTTATTGATGTCATATCCTAATGCCAACCATGGTGTGCAGGACGTCAAACAAACTGTCCTAGGCAAAAACTCATTTGCAGGATGCCAAACAAATTAGTCTTTCTGCAAACAATGTTGTTTATAATGAGTTCACAATCGGTGAGTCCAAATTGTGCCTGGAGTCTGTATCGTGTTTTAACTTCCTGAGAATGTTTAGTAATACCTTACAAGGTTTTGCACTACCATCAAGAACACCAGGTGTAACTCTATTCTTAATCTGTCAACAAATTAGAGATGTCCATTTACTATAAACATGATGCTTAATTTGCAAAATCTATTTACTCACTGTAGCTTTAAAAAAAGCCGGAGTCTGATTGTATTTCTCTTTTTTTTTTTTTTTTTTCCTGCAGTGAGGCCGAGATATACTTATTTGGAGGTTGCGTTACGTCATGGAAAGTTTCCAGCAAGGATCTCCTTTTTGTCCGGCCAGATGCTGTGTTTAATGGTCAGAAACCTATCAGGTTATCTCCTTGCCACTTTTGTTATGAGAACCCATAGTATTCCATCACCTTCTACTCTGCATCAGTTATAGAATTGGTTCCAGCTGCCCATTATAATGGTTATTAGATCTTGTCATTTTCTTCGATTGTTCATACTTGCATTATAGACCTACAAGCCTTTGGTGGTTAATGCCACACACACACACAGAAAAAAAGGAAAAAAAAGAAAAAAGTTCATTTCCCTGTAACTGTTTTAGGAATCGAAATTTGGTCTATTCTTCAATATGAAACATGTAATTTGAGTCTATCATTTGTACTGACTGGATCTGTACTGGGATAGTGGAGGTGTTCCACATTGTTTCCCGCAGTTTGGACCCGGCGCGATACAACAGGTATGCTCTTGCTCTTTACTTGAGAACCATTGTGAGTTCCTCGATATGTTTTTTGTTGTATTACCCCACTTTATGAGTTTATTGTGTTTGTCATTAAATTATTACCACATCACATCTTACGACAGAGTAAGGCCTTTGCTTTAATTATCTCACTCCTAAGTACTTATTTTGAAAGTGACACCAAAGTTTGACCATTTTTATAACATTTTCTCCAAAACCTCACTACTTGTACTGAGTTTTTTGCTTTCATTAATTGAAGTCCAATACAGGAAAACCACAAAAACTTGATCTTTCAGAAATAACATTCTAGTTTAGTCAACAGTGAAAATCAATAAAATTGTGTTCTTCCCTTTTCGTTGACACCTGTAAATGCATGAAATTGTTCTTGGAAAAACTGCTAGCATTTTCTTCCTGTTTAAAGTATTTACTGATTTGAGCCTTGGAAATCTAATCTGGTTAACAGCATGGGTTTGCAAGGAACATGAATTGGTCACTCGTCGATTCTGAGAATAATGATGGAAACCCTGTTATTACTCTAGAGTTGAAGGATGGTCCTTACAGTCGATCTATGTGGGATTTCAGCTTTCAAGCTCTATATAAGGCAAGTCCATTATTTACTTATGTAAAGAATTATGGTCTCTATTGGAACTGATGATGTTGGCGCATTAATCTTTAGCATCCTAGTAGCTGATAAGATTATATGGAACTTCATAGTATGAGTGCATCATCAAATGTCTAGGTGCTACAAGTCCCACATGGGATCCGGATGGAATAGTGATGAGTATAGTTGGGTTGGACATTAGCCTCACCTAACAGCTTAAGCTTTTGGGTTGAACCGCAAAACATTCAACCCGTTACAGTTGATTTCAGAGCCAGGTCTAGTCCACAATCAGATGACACGCCAAGCGCCTTGGGCCGGAGGATCTCCATCCGGGTAGGCAAGGTGGCCCGACCGCAACAAGGGTGTTGCATGTTCGGGTGGGGGAGAGTGTTACAAGTCCCACATTATATCTGGATGGGGGTATTGATGTGTATAATTGGGTTAGATGTTAGTCTTACCTCATAGCTTAAACTTTTCGGTCGAATGACTTTCGTTCGGTTACACTAGGCTTCTTGTACCTTTGGTTCCACTTTATTTATCCTTATGGAGATGGAGCATTTGATTTCCATTTAGTTTATAATATACAATTTTTCTTTCTTTCACTTTTCTGCAGGTCATTCTCGATTCCAAAAGCCTTTCAACAGAATTAAAGATCACAAATACCGATAATAAGCCGTTTTCATTCACTACTGCCCTGCATACATATTTCCGAGTAAGTATCACTGTTCCATGCTTGTGAATATATCCAATTTCCCACTTTTAATGTAGCTAATAGAATCTTCAAACTAGGATTTAGAAATGCTTGTTGCAGTGTTCCGGGTAAATTCAAGGCATTTTTTTTGTGTCAAATGGAACAACCAGACACATGAAATAAAGCAGAAAGATTGCTAATTTTGGGGGATGGGGACTATAATCAAATTTAATTTCATGGTGGATGACGTGGAACAATTATGTAATCTAGAAAATTATTTGCACCTTATCCTCTACACTCACAGCATCCCCTTGAACATGTAAATTTGTGGGTTACTTGAGTTCACAAAAATTTGGAGAATTTTATTGCCATGATTTCAGATGCTATCATGCAGGCTTCGGTAACAGGGGCGTCGGTGAAAGGTTTGAAAGATTGCAAGACGCTAAACAAAGATCCAGATCCGAAAAATCCCATAGAGGGTAAGGAGGAAAGGTCTGTATCATATCTCATATCCCTCTTTTTCCTGGAAAGAACTGTTTTTTCATACCAGAAAACTTTAATTATCAATAAATTTAGTTAAAGAGAGAAAGAAAGAACTTGGATTAGTAAGTTGGGTTTGTAATACTTGTGCGACACATCACATGAATATACCATTTGCTAAGAGTACATGTATTCGTTTTCTTCATACATTAAAATGGTGGAAACTTTTGTAGGAAGAACTGTTTCAACCGGTTTTTGTTTTATAAAGATGATCATTAATTTTTTGTACTTTATTCCGTTGATCATTAGATTCTATGCATTTTCCTACTTAGTTCTATGAGGAAAATGAAGTACATTAGGAATAATAAATTATATGTGATGTGTGCGCCAAAATATCCATGTTCGATCCAACAAACTCTAGTAAATAGGAATAATTTAAACGGTGCTGTCAACAAGGGAACCAAGGATGTACAGTACACAATTATATGATGCAAAAACTAGAAACAACAAAATCCTATACACACTGCGATGCACAATTTCATGGCAATTAATGAGTTGTCATCACTTGGACTGCAGAAATTATCCTACTAACTTCTACCTTCACACACAGGGATGCGGTCACTTTTCCTGGATTCGTAGATTGCGTTTACCTTGAAGCCCCTAGTGATTTGATACTTGATAATGGTTTGGGTGATGCGATAACTATCCGGAATACAAAGTCAGTTGGAAACTTCATGTGCTGCTTTGATTTGTTTTAATCAATATATTTGCATTTCACCTACTTGGCTTTGTTTTCTTCTTTATCCAGCTGGTCTGATGCTGTTCTGTGGAATCCACATCTGACAATGGAAGCATGCTACAAAGACTTCGTCTGCGTTGAAAATGCCAAGGTATTCGATTACTTTTAAAATTAACTGGCTTTTCTTGATCAGGCAATCGTTCTTTATGCTACATGCATGTGTTGAGGATGCATCATGGAAATTAATTATGTTTTTTTTTTTCTCTCTCTTTTTCGCCTCAGATTGGAGAAGTTCATCTGGATCCTCAAGCGTCTTGGACTGCTACGCAACTTTTAAGCACTGCATGAAGTGTACCAGTGCATCATTTTTGTTTCTTTTTTTCTTCTATTTTCACTTCTGGCTTCTGTTTTGGGTAAATAAGCGAGTGTATTAACTTTTAAGCACTGAAGCTGCTAATCTAGTCATGTTGAATCTTTGAGTACTGATGATGATTCATTCTACATAAATCTGTCTTCTTCATAGGGTGTTATAAAATTACTCTCTCTCTCTCACACACACACACACACATTGACAGGCTAAGAGAAATATATATATATATATCAATGACCTTGTGATCTAATGGTATTTTCATTCCTTCCCAAATTGGGTGAGGTCTGGGGTTCGAGTTCTGTAGGGCTCATGTGGGGGGGTGAGTGTGTGAGTTCATTAACATTAAAAAAAAAAAATTGAGGAGCAGAGAATATTTGTATGAATGGTTCACTAAGATCAAACCTACATTCTCACACTTGAGGCACTGGTTTTATATAAATAAATAAACAAAAATATAATCCCCATTAAATATCCAAAACAAAGAAGAAAGAAAAAATATAGGCACTGGTTATATATAAATAAATAATCCCCATTAAATATCCAAGCAAAGCTAACAAGAGAAACCAAACACAACTTTGCTGATTATTTCAATAGAAATCAGAAAAATATCCTGATATGCACATCTCATTTTGAAATGAAACATGCAGAAAAAGTTTGCAGCCCACAAACCAACACAAGGTCTTGAGCTCAGAGAAGCTCCACTACAACGGATTTACAGACTCACAGAACCTCTAAGCCCGTGCCCTAAACCCTAAAAACACCAATTCAAGAAGACAACATTGCAATGAAGCACACCAGCAATATGATCAGCCCCACAGCCCAAACCCAACACAGCCATCTCTTGCTTTTCTTCTTCATCTGTTTAGCATAGAATAGACTATTAGTCCCTCCACTGATAAAACCTCCTGCATTGGCCACATTGTGCTCAATATCATCAAGCTGCTCCCCCTGTGCCTCGACCAAAACCGCCATATCGAGAAACACCTGGTGCAGATTGTTCAAGCTCCTCTGAATGTCCATCACAGCCTCATGCCTCTCCTTGTTCTCCAAATTCAGCTCTGTCTTCCCTTCAAACACGTCGAGCTTGACGCTCCCTGACACCATCCTCTCCACCACTTCCTCGCTGGGCACCTCACCGGTGGCGTTGTAGTACCTCCGCCTCAACGCCTCTTTGTGGTCCGACAGAATTCTCTCCCTCAATGACTGGAAATCATTCATCATTTCCCTCAGTTTAGTCCTCAAGCCATTCGTGATCGACACCCTTGTTCGATCGACTGTGCTTCCTTCCTCGTACGCTGCATTGTCAAGCACTTCCAGCCTCGACTTCACGGTCTTGGCCTTGCGAAGCACGTCGACCATGTCTGAGTCCATCCGGTCCCTCAACCCTCGGAGGACTTTGGCGCTGTGAGTGGATTTGGTCTCTTCGTTTAGGGTTTGGAGATCGAATAAGAGATTAGTAATCTCTTCCATTTCATCCTTGATTTTATCAGTTTCTTCGAAGAACTTTGAGAGGTCTTGTTCATCTTTGGGGCTGAGTTGGCCTTTCTCTATGTCAGTCTCTGATGTCTGGTCCATCTGTGCCTGTTTCTTCAGTTCCACATAACTTAGAAATGACTGTGTCATTAGATCATTCATTTTGAGGGCAGTTTTTTGAGACCCACCTGCAAAGAAATCAAGGTATAAACAATCATATATATATATAGACATAAAACTACAAACATATAAAACAGCAGAAGTGTATTGCAGAAAGGGAATAATTGGGCATTTTGTTACCTTCTTTTCAAATTTGAAATTAAAGATTAATTTCTTGGAAATCAAAGAATTGAGTTGAAACCCACCAACAAAATAATCTGAATCATCAAAAAGGTCATCACTTATTAGCAAATGTCAGAAAAAGATCTCCTTCGCCATATAAAATCATACATATATATATATATATATATGCATATATATCTACATTCAAAAGTTACAGACAGCAAGTGAAATGCAAAAGAGGGAATAATTAGGCATTTTGTTACTTTCTTTTCAAATGCAAAATATAATCTTAATCGTCAAAAAGTTAAAGTTTATGATGAAATGTCAAGATACAGTGACATATATATATGTATATATATATATATGTATATATATATGTATATGTCCATATACAGGCATAAACAACTACAGACATAAATAACACACAGCAAGTGAATTGCAGAAATCCAAAACATAATGCATTCTGTTACCCTTTTACTTCAATTGAGAAATTAAAAGTTAGTTTCTTGAAAAATCAAAGGTGTAATTCAAAACCCAACACCAAAATAGTCTGAATCATCAAAAGGATTCAAACAATACGTATAAATGTCAAGAAACAGTAGCGACTGCTTGAAGAAAGAAACTCTGAGGATTTCAATTTTTCTGATTCTTCAACTATAATCACTGAAAATCAGAAAATAATTGAAGAAATTGAAGATGGGTTTCATCGAACCTTTGAGAAATTCAATGGGTTTCTCCGAAATAAAGAAATTGAAACTGGGTTCTTCTAATCTTTAAGAACTTCAATGGGTCACTCCGAAATGGAGAAATTGAAAATGGGTTTCTTCAAATCTTTGAAAATTTCAATGGGTCTCTCTAAAATAAAGAAATTGAAAATGGGTTTCCTCTAATTTTTGAGAATTTCAATGGGTCTCTCTGCTAGAGTCTTCCGAATACTGATTCTCTCTCTCTCTAGGTTTTGGGAGTTATAGAGAGCGAAAGTTCGCGATGTTTCAAATATTTGAAAACTACCGTATATTTGGAAAAATAGCCGTTAAGTTCATATTTAGATAAACAAATTCCAAACGGCGTCGTTCGGAGAAGTATTTTGACAAGACGTTGTCGTTTTGTTTGGCAATACAAATATTTAGAATGACTTTGTTTTGTGCAGTTATAATATTATGGAGTCCTAGATTTGGCTTTGGAATCCAAATTCCCTCCATTGATTTTCTCACGGGAGGGGTTCAAGTGCGGATCTAAGGATCACGCCACATCATCATATCTCAGTTAGTCAAAGAAAATGAGAAGTCAATAAAATAATAATTCATAAATACATAACTGGACCCGCACTTGAACCCCTTCGATGAGAGAGTAAATGGAGGGAATTCGAGTTCCTTTGAGAAATGCAGTTGGAATAGTTTATATAAGAGATGATATAAACATATTGGAAGTCAAACTTTTTTGCTGTCATTTAATCTTGTATTGCATTATTATTAATTTTATCATTTATGCAACAATTTATATATCTTATGCAACACAACATTATTATTTTCCTGTGTTGAACTTCGTCACGATTCATTATTATATTATTTATATAATAATTTGAATCATGATAATTAGCACAATATGGCGGAGTCAAAAGTACGACTCTTTCAAAAGTGATTTTTAAAAAATGATCATTTTACCCTGAAAAAAACTCTATTAGGTTTGTGCCATGAATTTGGATCAAGATAACTTTAATACAAGCCATAGAACAGATTATCTGTGCTGTGTTTGTCACTCCAATGCGCCATTTAATTTCAAAAAAATCCACTGCCTCACGTGATTTTAAAGGGAAATTTTAAACAAAGACAAATCATGTACATGTAATTCAGATCTCCATGGACATAAAGAAAGATAACCAGTCTTAAAATCTCAAACCTATATATCAGAAACAAACCAAAAAAAAAAATCTCATCTACTGTATCAGATATCAACAACTATCTCCTCCAAATGTTTCCTTTCAAATGGAACAAAAATTGGGAAAGAGTGAACCCTTACATATTCAGCCATCCTCATTTCTAGAAGTAAATGAAACTAGAGTGGTGTATTAGGTTTGAAATGCTAATTTTCTGTTGCAATCTATCATTTACATTTTCGCAAAAAATAAACAGTATTGATAAGCACCATTCAACAAATAAGACGCTTTCGATTCTTCAATAGACTCCAAGCTTGAATACCTCTTATTCCAGCTGAAGTTTCCTGGCCTTCTCAGCCTCGAGCCTCCTCAATGTCGTGGAGCTCAGTTTATCTCCAGTAGATTCTTCGGGGACAAGATCTACGACTTCAACCTGCATAGTATCCTTGGTTATGCCGCTTCATTTTTCACAACGTTCTCAACATATTACAGGCAATTTAAATTCAAATAAGTATGTCATGTCGAGAATATGGAAAGCATATATACGAAACATGCACTCAAACCTTTAGTTGTGAGAGGCCTCTCTCAGCTCTCTTCTTATTTACAGACAGTCCACCGGGTAATGTCTCCTTGCTGCTTGACAAACAAATTCAATTAGCCAATTTCTTTTCTGCTCTCTCTAGGACAAAGGTGTACAGTCACTTCACTAATTTTCATTGACAATCACAAGGATATTAACAAAGTCTTATGATATGTTTCATTCATGTACTATATATAATCAAACTCAAAACTCTATAATGTATACATACAATGCAGGCCCTTATACAGAGAGACAGAAAAGATAGGAAAGAAAAATACAGAAGAAAATTCTAAATGGAAGAAGACAGAAAATAAGTAAGTAATCAAGTAAGGACCTGACAACAATAGCCTCCAAATTCTCATCAATGATTGAAGGACCATAAGGGTCTGTAATAGGTTCAACTTGCACTACCAGATCTGGCTTCAAAGACTGAAAGATTGCATAAAAGACGTCACACATCATCATCACAACAAAGATAAAGTGAAAATATGTCCAATGCACACAAGTGCAGCAAAAAAAGCACTACATGGACCTTTTCAATTACTTCTTTATCATTTGAATAATAAAGACTCATTATAAGGCATAACAAGAGGACATACTGCATAATACGGTCATCTCTTAGCATACGTCTCACCTATGTGTGGTCTGAAAGGGGAAAATCAGAGATAGGCATAACCTTTGACAATTTTTCATTTTCTCATTTTTTTTAATTTTTTTTGTTTTGGAAGGTACGTAGACTTTGACATAATTTGTACAAAGTGATTGCTCTCGTCTGAGGTAGTTGGTTTGATGGTCCATGATGTTAGCCACCTGTCTACTCATGCAGCAGATTTTGGCTCATTCTGCATTTGCCATGACAAAATACCAATATTTTTTTATATGTATCTTTTAAAAGCGAACACCTCAAGTGTTCGCATATGGCAGATTGCAAAAAGAGCTAAAGATTGAGAAAGTGAAAAAATGTAGGGGGGACACGGACCACTTCAAACCCACCATCTCAACTACAATTGACAGGCACGTCTATGCAGCTGCAATCACTGCAGATCTGGTCCAGAAACAAGTTTCATGTGAAGATTCAATAATGGTTTACACTCAGACAAATATTGAACTGAACATAGAGCATTATTTCTTTCCTTGACTACCTTTATATAATCCACAACATTTTCCATTCTTCTCTCAATGGGCTCTATCAAATCAGAATACTGCAAAAACAATGGGTACAAAAACATATGATTAAACTAATATCCCTGTTAGACCCAGCAAAGTATGACTTTTAAGAGCAAAAGGAACTTGGGGCAATAGTATTTAGAAGACATGATAGAAAGAAATATGGTTAAGTTATAACCACAAATTGCCCTTCAGAATCTATTCCACCATTGAAATAGCACTTGGTAAGTTGTAACTGGTGATCATAAATCACCTCAACAAATATGTCCAAGAAAATTTTGTGAATTCTTTTACCATATTGATTTATTTTTTTCTTCACCATTGTTGAAAGATAATAATCTAAATAAGTTGCACGAAATTTGAATCAGTATAGGTGCCATATATTTAAGAAGAATTTTCCTCAAATCACCACCTTTTGGGAAAGCATTCAAATCACTACAATATTTATCAGAAGTCTCCAAAATGCACCTCAACTTAATAAAGTAAAATTAGGCTGATACCTCAGAAGTATTAAATAAATTGAATGCATTCCGATGCCATTTAATAGGGAAAGATGTTTCTGAAAGAACTACCCTCTAAAAGGACGATTTGTCAGAAATCGGCCGTCATTGAATATTGCTCCCAAATATACCTCAAATATGCAGAGTGAGAACCAAAAAAGCATAATAAATACAAGCCCTTTATGATTCTAAAAAGAGATGCAACCTAAATGAATTTACATCACACATGAGTATTGGAAACAGTTACACGAATACTTATGATACAAAAATCAAAGTAGATAAATCTAGGAGTACAAAAATAACTTTGCAATGTGTGCTATATGTGCACCAAAACAGCATATATAACCTGAAGAAAATTACCAGTAAACGTATACCTCTTTCTTGGCCAACATAGGGCCATCACACACTCCAACCACAATCCGATCCCTAGCCAGCTCTGCTGCTGCCTAAGAAGAACACAGCCATTACATCAGTTCGACTCATAAAAGGTGGCAGCGGTGTGTTTAGGTGGGGGAAAACCTTAAGGAAACGGCGGTGACCATCATGTAGCCGGTCAAAGGTGCCTCCAAGTACAACGGCTACATATGAAGGTATGGCCGCTGAGTCATCCAAGGTCACCATTGTCGTCTTTAAACAAAAGGAGATTTTCTGGAGAGCAAACCAAATGCATTAACCTTTTCATTTTATCTTCCTTCCACAATCTAGTTACACAAATAAAAACACAAAACTTCACTTCTATTCTATGAAACCCTTTTAAGCATAGTCTATGATCTATGTAATCCACTTCTAAACTATGACACCCCCTCTGACCATTGTCAATGATCTAAGTTTCAACAACATGGATAGATTGATTAAGGGGGAGGTGAAGGGTTCAATCCCCGCAGTGGGCAATTGGGAATGTGTGTGCATATATATAAAAAATACATATATATAGATATGTATACACTTGTACACACACTGATTTTATCTGAGAGTAAAATATGCATAGATTGCTTTGAGAGTCTTATATGCAAAAAATTTCAAAACCCAAAAGTTAAATTCACTCAAAAAGAAAAGTAGTAGAAGAAATTTGAGAATTCATCCAAATTGGGTAAAAATTTGATCCCCAAGGGATAACTAACCTTTAACTACCTGAACATTTCCGTTTACCTAACAACAATTTCATACAAATCTACATAATTAAACTAAAGGTGCTATTTAGTATCACAGATAACAGATCATAGAACTTCTCTGAAGTGAATTAGTCCTAGAAGGAACAATAGACTAGTATTGGAAATTAGGGTTGAAGATAATTTCTCATGGGATGCTGGATTTGAAGAAGGAACACAATGAATTTGCTATTGTAGAGTAACAAAAATTAAAAGACAAGCGAAAATTTGGTGGGATTGAGTGATTATTGGATTTCCATATATATATATATATATATATTTTTGGGTCTCTGTTATTTTCTGGGTATGGTGTTAAACTTCATTCTTTTGTTGCTTTGATAGAGGAAATGAAAAAGATATGGTTTTTGACGCTTACCTTCTACAGATGTTTGATCTGTGTGTCTCTCTCCTCCTCTTTTTGTGCTCTATGAGAACGAACAGAGTCTACAATCGTACTGGTGACTGTGTATCGAAAATGAGAGTATATATGTGTAGATTATTGATAAAATAAAAATAAAAAGATGTAAATCTCAAAATTCCTAGTCAATTCAACTCCACACCTCTGGTCACATCTTTAATCGAACTCGAATCCGCTGCACTAATAAACCATAATTATACTTTATGTAATATAATAATTTAGTGTATAAATAAAAGATTTTTATTATAGTTGTTAAATATAGGGATAATTACACAAATCTCCTTGAACTAAGGCATAATTGCATGTGATTCCCTTAATGTTTCAATAATATCAAAAACCTCTCTTAGTATCATCGGAATATTGGTCCAACAACAAATAATAATAAAATAACGTATATATCCTCTTATCTTTAGAGATATTTATATTTAGAGGATGGTGAATTTATTATCTTACCCTCAAATATATTGACGGGAATTATGCATATCAAGCAACTCTCATTTCATATGTGTCCCTTATCTTTCTCAAGTTATGACATAAGGCTTATAGAGAGAGAGTAGGTATAAACAATCACTCAAATGAATTTATATAGAATACATATGTAAGCAATTTGATAAAAAAAAGTTGGGATATTCTAATAATCTTGAATGCAAAAGTAAGGGTAAAATAGGAAGTTTGATCCATAATATACCATTATTGACCAATAAAGTAAATTTTCAGCATTGATTTTGAATAAAAAAAAGTTAAATATTACAACAGATGTGCAATTAAGAGAGGTTTTTGATATTATTGAAACGTTAAAAAAATTGTGTGCAATTTTGTCATAGTTCGGGGGATGTTTGTATAATTATTCCTTAAATATATCATTAGGAAAACTGCATGCAATTTTTATACTAAATGGGTTTTAAAAATAAATTTCTTCAATTTGTCCGAGTGTTAAGTATGTTTTTATTAAGGGTTAATTTCATAAAAACCCCCTATACTATCCAATTTAATCAACTAACCCTTCATGTGTCCACTTTGCCCCCTATACTATCCAATTTCATCACTATGCCCCCTCCTCCTAACATTTAGAGTCAAAATGTCTAAATTACCCTCCCTTAATAGTATAAGGGAGTTTAGTGAAATCAATCCTTAAAAAAATTATTTTTTGAAAATAAATTATATTTTTCGTAAAAACTATAAATTTCAAAAAATATATATATTTCGGAAAATATGATTTTTTACGAAAAATAAATTTTTTGTGAAAAATATATATTATGTTCCAAAATATGATTTTTTTCTCAAAAATATTTTTTTTGTGAAAAAGTATTTATTATATTCCAAAATATGATTTTTTTTTCCGAAAAATACTTTTTTGCGAAAAATATATATTATGTTCCAAAATATGATCTTTTCCGAAAAATATTTTTTTTGCGAAAAATATATACAATTATGTTCCAAAATATGATCTTTTCCGAAAAAAAAATTTTGAGAAAAATATATACTATTATGTTCCAAAATATGATTTTTTTCAAAAAATATATATTATTTTTTCCGAAATAATTCATATTTTGGAAAATAATATACTCCCTCCGAAAAATATATATATATATTTTTGAATTTATAATTTTTGCGAAAAATATAATTGATTTCACTAAACCCCCTTATACTATTGAGGGTAGTTTATGCATTTTGACTCAAAATGTGAGGTGAGGGGGCATAATGATGACATTGAATAGTATAAGGAGCAAAGTGAACACAGTGGGGGTTAGTTGATAAAACTGAATAGTATATGGGGATTTCTTGAAATTAACCATTTTATTAATCTACGTTATAGTTTAAATGTTTGTACAAGTGTAATGTATAAAAATTAAAATAGTAATATCATAAAAAAAAATAGGGTATTTTTTACTTTAAGTCCTACAGTTTTTGGGGTAATTTGACATTGGTTCCTTTTTTAAAATTTATTGACATTGATCCTTTTTTGAAAATTTAATGTTTGTTAAATTACACTTTCACATTCACTTATTTTACTAATTACACTTTCATCCTCTTAACCAAATTTTAAAATCTAAAATGATTAAATTACCCCTAAATGTGTGTGAGAACTTATTTGTTCATCCATAAAGATGTGAAAAGACCAACCTACCCTCTTTTTATATGTATTTAAAAAAATATATTTCAAAAAATATATATATTTCCAGAAAAATATATATTTCCAAAAATATATATATTGCAAAAATATATATACTAGAAATATATATATATTGCAAATATATATATATAATAGTATATATATTTCCAATAATATATAAATTTTGAAAATTATATTTTTTAAAAATAGATATTTATTTTCGAAAAATATATTCAATAATATATATATATTAAAAAAATAGATATATATTTTTGAAAAAAATAAATATATATGAAAAAATATATTTCAAAATAACTGTGAGCTACATTTTTTTCGAAATATATATATTTTTTTGGAAATATATATATTTTTTGAATTTTTTTTTTTTGAAATACATATAAAAGAGGGTAGGTTAATCTTTTCACATTTTTATGAATAGGCAAATAGGTCCTCAGACACATTTAGAGGTAATTTAGTTATTTTATATTTTAAAATTTGGTTGAGGGGATGAAAGTGTAATTAGCAAAATAAGTGAGTGTGAAAGTATAATTTATCAAACATTAAGTTTTCAAAAAGTGACCAATGTCAAATAAGTTTTAAAAAAGGGACCAATGTCAAATTACCCCCAAAACTATAGGACTTGAGTAAAAAAAAACCAAAAAAAAAAAGAGGTTCATTAAATTTTGAATTGAGAAAATACAAACACTTAAATTGGAATAAAATGAGTATTACCTTTTAAAAAAAATTGCGAAGATAGAGAAAATTGAATCTACATTGGATCTCACCTCACTTAGGGGTGCACAAAAAAAAACATTGAACCTTAGAATCAGTCCAAGCCGAACTAAAACGGTACTTTGGTGCTGATTTTGAATTGGTTTTGTTATGGTTTCAAAAAAGCGGATCGTTCTACTTTGGTTTGATTCCGGTTACAAAATGTTTGAAACCAAACCGATTATATATATAACTCACATACACAAATAAATTTTGTTTAAGTTCACACTAGTTTATAACACCAATTAAATACATATTAATGTATTAAAAAAAATCATAAGTTCACTGTAATAATGTTTTAACATTTGACCAAAATATCACATGCATATCCATAAAAGCCCTATATTTTATGGTCTCTCTCATCTCTTACATGATCACATACATTCTCTCGGCTAGCTACATAACCCCGCTCCACAGTCACCACCGGCTTGGGTGTCTTCTACAAAAAATTATTTTCTCTCTATATTTTTATCGTTGTTATGAAACAATTACTCTCATGAGATGAAATATTGAAATTTGCTATTGTGTTTGAAATAATGTTCAAAAAATCATTTATTATTATTTTTTTAAATTCAATAGTGCTTAGTACTTAGGCCCTGTTTGTTTACCGGTTATGGTCCCATATTTCCGGTCTTGTCATGGTTTTTTGAGACCAGACCAAGTTTGTTTTGCCTTGGTCTCAAAAAATATAACCAGACCAAGTTGGACCAAATTGAACCAAAATGACCTTTTTTAGGACCACAATTTTTGGTGGTTCTATCTGGTCTGGTTATAAAATCTATCCAAAATGTAACCAAAATGTCCTCCAATAATTGAACCACATCTAACCAATATATAACCAAAACACAAAAATAAAATAATACATAAAAATAAAAATAAATAAATAATAAATTAATAAAATATATTTAGAAATTAATAAAAATAAATGAATAAATAAAAATAAGAATATATTTATGAATTAAATAAAATATATTTAAAAATTAAAATAAATAAATGAATAAAAAATAAACAAAATAATGAATAATAAAATATATTTATAATAAATGTATATAATAATAAATAATAATATAAATAATAAATTAATAAAATATATTTATAAATAAATTAAACAAATAAATAAATAATAATAAATGATAAATTAATAATATAAATAATAAATTAAATAAAGCATATTTATAAATAAAATAAAAATAATTAATAATAAACAAAATGAATTAAATAATACATAAATAAATAATAAGTAAATAAATAATAAGCAAAATGAATTAAAAAATTAAAATATAATAATAATAAATGATTAAATATAATAATAATAATAAATAATATAAATAATATAAATAATAAATGAATAAAATATATTTATAAATTAATTAAAATAAATGAATAAATAATAATATAAATAATTAATTATATTTATAAAAAAAATGAATAATAAACAAAATGAAATAAATAACACATAATAATAATTAATAAATAAAATGAATTAAATAATGAACAAAATAAATAAAATAAAATGAATTAAATAATACATAATAATAATAATAAATAAATATAATAATAAATAATAAATTAATAAAAATAATTTTAGAGACAAATAAAAATAAATGAATAAATAGTAATAAATAATAAACAAAATGAATTAAATAATATATAAAAATAAGAATAAATAAATAAATAATAAGAAAATTGAATTAAATAATACATAATAATAATAATAAATAAATAAATAATAAGAAAAATGAATTAAATAATACATAAAAATAATAATAAATGAATAAATATAATAATAATTAATAATTAATAAAATATATTTATAAATTAATTAAAATAAACGAATAAATAATAAATTAAATGAATTATATTTATAAAAAAATGAATAATAAACAAAATTTAAGACCAGACCAGTTTGCCAAATAGGGTCTGATTCAAAGAAGTTTGGAACCAGACAGTTTGTCAAACATGGTCTGGTTCCAGTTTCCTCAGACCAAGACCATTAGACCAGACCGCTTACCAAACAGAATTTCAGAACATCACCTAGACCAGACCAGACCAGACCAGACCAGACCGGACCAGAGATAACCGGACCAGACCGGTTACCAAACGGGGCCTTAGTGTTTTGATAGTGAACTAATATGATAAATTTGTGATTCATATATGTAATATATATTTTGAAAGAACATGCTTAAGGAATCGTGGTTCGGAACCGAACCAAACTGATCTTTTATGATTTGGTTTGGTTTGGTTCTTTTAGTAATGGTTCCCGTTTGTAAGAAACTGTTTAGAATGAATTGATTTCAAATTTATTAAGAACCGTACCAACCCGAAATGTGTATACTTCTCCAAATTTATTAAAAAGCATATCAACCCGAACCGTGTACACTCCTAACCTCACCTGAATCGCCCTATTTAGAGTCGTTCAAGCAACACCTTAGGGGGAATTAGTCTTCTCTTTAATTTAAATTATTTCTAACCATTCTTTATGCTAATAGGGGTAGGGTAGGGGTGAAGGTTTAGTTTGCCCGTTTGGAAATCATATGTTTTTGTATTTGCCCTAATTTTTCACCCTAAAAATAAAAACCAAAAATTGTACTCCCAATTTAAGTGTCCACTTTCATGTTTTTGTCTGTCCCAAAATAAGTGTACAACTTTAAAAAGTCAAAGTACTTTATGTTATCAATTTAACCTTCATGCATTAAAATAATAAAAGCTTACACTACAAACCATCACATAATCATGGACTCCACTATAAACAAAGTTGACAATTCATATACTACCCATACAATAAAAAATACTAAAAATTATTTACTTAAAAAGTTGGATTCTCCAAAGTGGACACTTAAAATGGGATAGATGGAGTATTTCTTTCTGTTCCACATACACACACATATACGCAAAAATTGTATTGGTTTTCTATTCGAATGTGGTGGTGGTAGTGGTGGGTTGAATTGGTGGTTGGGGTTTCAGTCGAAGGGTTTCAGGGGTTTCGAATTAGGGGTTAGGTTCTGGTGGTGGCAGGGTGTATATCTATGGTGGTGTAGATATATGTAGATGTGTGTGTGTATATGCATATATGTGTGTGTGGTGGTGGTGGTGGTGGAGGGAGTGGTGGGTTGTATGCGTGTGTGTGTGTGTGTATATATATATGTGTGTGTGTGTATGTGTATGGTGGTAGTGGTGGAGAGCTAGTGGTAGAGAGAAGGTTGACCCAAAAAAACAAAAAAATAATACCAAATTGGTGTTCTCAGATTTTGGCCCAAAAATATTTTTGTTCTTAGCATTATTCATAAAAAAATTTCCCCTAAAATTGCACTCAAACAAGGTTTTGTTTTCATGAACAGTGAAAAAATCAAGAACAAAAACAAAAACAGGGCTTCCCAAATGGGCCCTTTATGGCTAAGAGGAGTGATAATTTGTGTCCGAGCATCTTGTTAGTTTCAGATTGAGACACAAGTATTAATTCATTAAATAGAATCAGGATAATATATTTTATAGGGTTATGTGCGAAGAAAAACCCTTATAGTATGCATATAGTGCATATAAATCCTTATGATTTTTGACACCCTATTATTAAAAAATATGTGTGTTTTGCCCCCATTGCGACATGAATTATCTTAAATACCCTTAGAATAAGTTATTTTTTTAAAAAACATTACAAAAAAAAAACAGAAAATATATTTTTTACAATTTTTTCAAAAATAGTAAAAGTATTTTGAAAACCAAATAAAACTATTTTTTAAAAGTTTTTTATTTATATTTATAAAACATTTTGATTAAAAATATTAATCCAGTTTATTTTTTAAAAAATATATATAATAAAATTACAAAAATAAAAACAAAAAAACAAAAAATATGTTTATAGAAAATATATTTAATAAAATTATCAAAAAAAATACAATTTTACTTTCAAAAATATTAAAAAAAAGTATATATTTTTTAAAATATTTTTAATCATTTTATTTATTTATTATTAATTCAATATTTATTATTTTTATTAGATTAGAAATGATATTTTAGGAATTTATATTATTTCGGGGGTAAGTTGCACATTTTTGAAACATAGTGGATTTATACACACATTTTATAACAATTGAGGATTTTTCGAAAATAACCCTATTTTATATAATATTTTTTTTAAAAATTATTTAGAGTTTAGTTTATTTATTTATTTTTAACTTCAATTTAAGGATCTAAGCATCAAAATTTGCATTAAATATGACAGATGTCAATTTGTATTTAATATTTAATCCTAAAACCTAAATTAGTAAATTGTATGTCTGTATATAAACCGCAACGCCGCACTACGTTTTATATTTTCAAGATGATATCCACCGCACGATTGAAATCAACGGCCAGAATAGAACAAGCCACCCTATAAATACCCCACTAACCCTCACCCCAATTCTCAGTACTGCTGAGATTTTAGGGTTTAATTCCTCACAGCTCATACCGCCTCTCTCTCTCTCTCTCTGTGCTCTACACTTCTCTCTCTATGCCTTATATATGTATATATATATATCTATGTATATATTTGTATATGAATTGGTTGTGACGGTTTGCTTATGAAAAATTGGGGCGAACAAATTCGATGTTCGTAAAGCTCAATGACAAATCGTCACAGATCAAGCCCCTTTTGACATAGCAGTTGAGGCTCTCTGAGACTCCTGTTCTCAGAAGGTGGCCCTTTCATATCCTATCGCCTTGGGGAGCAGAATCTGCCATTACCTCTTGGGATTGGCCATGAGAAGAACATTCCACACACATACATGTGTATACATATATGAATTGATATATATATATATATATATATATATTTATATATTTGTGTTTTGATGTTGTGATTTGGCCCGTGAGGAAATGAATTATAAATAACACCATCTTTCGGGACTGATTGGCTTTGCCTTGATGTTATATTCTGCAATTCTGAGGCCTTTTTTGATACAGTTACTATAGGTTAAATTTTTTGTATTTTCATACTACTATGTTGGATGTGCTTCTTAATTTGTATTTGAGTTTTAAAAATTCTTTATATATATATATGTTAATTTGCTATATTTTATTAAGGATTTTTCGATTAAACAATTTATAGTTCTAATGGACCACTTTTTTTCATATAAGTGGTATATAAAATTCTGATTCTTTAATCACAAGTTAAATGCTTATTTTTCTAATTTCTAAAATTTAAAAAAGTAACCAAAAATTATGTGTTGAATGAAAAGTAAAGTAATATAATCTCTACGAACTAGTAAGGCAATTTAAATGTAAAAAGTTATAAATTTAGTTCTCTTGACATTCTGGAAAACAGCTAATGTTGTATGTGCGACTATTTAAGTCTCAAATCGTAAAATATATATATATATATATATATCAAGATATTTTGAAAATGAAATTTGTCAATGAGGTATGAGTAAAATGAAAAAAGAGCCAAGAATAAGAACCTTTCTGAAAAGGGACGTTTTTGGCTCTAATGAATTGATGCGATTGGAATTAACCATACTCAATATTGATTGGAATCTGCTCTTTATATTTTAAATATTATTTCATTTTCGAAATAATAATTAAAATCACTTTACGAAAGCCTGAATAAGATTAATTACCTTCAATTTTAAATTATAAAATGTAATTTCAAACTCAAGGTTCATCCAATATTGATTGGAATCTGCTCTTTATATTTTAAAAATTATTTCATTTTAGAAAAATGGAATAGAAATAATTATTAAAATCATTTTACGAAAGCCTGAATAAGATTAATTACCTTTAATTTTAAATTATAAAATGAATTTGCAAAATCAAGGTTCATCCAATATTGATTGGAATCTGCTCTTTATATTTTAAAAATTATTTCATTTTAGAAAAATGGAACAGAAATTATAATTAAAATCATTTTACGAAAGCCTGAATAAGATTAATTACCTTTAATTTTAAATTGTAAAATGTAATTTACAATGAAAAAATACCCTTCTTCCTGGGCTTGAGCTTTCTTGCTGAGATTACAATTTTATTTTAAAATATAAAAATTAAACCTGAAATTGAATTAGGTTATCAAAGATCATCTAGATGGGTTGCAATGAAATGAGATCGAAATATTATCTACTGATTTTATAATAGAAATCTACAAGACGAGAGGATTTTGAGTTACAAGAATAGCTCCTAAAATGTTAAAATGTATTCTTACTTAATTTGGTTAAATCAAAATTCTCTAGTCTCTTAAAATGTATTCTTACTTAATTTTGTTTAATAGAGAAATAATTATCTTTTTAGATAATGTTTTTTCGGTCTTCCTTTATTGTGCTTCACTATTTTTGATATAATGCCACAATAAAAAAAATTGAAAATCATATTAATGTTATTATTTATTCAAAAATATGTTGAAATTAGTTTCTATTGGTTACACATGTTAGAAGAAACATGGTTTGATAATATGATAATGGAGAGAATATAATGGTGAACAAAACAATATAAAATGAGTTGGGCCTAGTTATCTAGATGGGCTTAGACCTTTATATATTATAACATACACCCATCAAACTTAAGTTGGGAAATAAGAGACCAACTTAAGTTTGAAAATCAATTCTTGAAAATCTGATTGTGTATATATATATATATGTATGTATAAATAATTATATATGTATAAATAAGTGTGTATATATGATTATATATATATAATTATAAATTGAAATTGAGTTAAAATTTGATATTTAAATTGAAAATGAGTTTGTGATAAATGAAATGAATTAGAGTTGAATTGGGTTAAATTTGTGATTTAAATTGAAAGTGGGCTTGTGATAAATGGAAGGAATTATAATTTTGGAGTAAATGGGTGAGAGAAAATGAGTTAGTGATAAATAAATGAATTAGCGTTTAATTATAATAAATGGAATGAATTAGAATTTAATTGTGATTTAAATTAGAGTTTGGAGGGTATTTTTATAGTTTTATAGAGGACATGAGGTATTTGATTAAATTAAAAAATATAGGACTTTTTTTGAAACCACGATATTTTTTTTGAACAACTTAAAAATTACATGATGGTTTATGATAATAGCCCTAGAATCCTGACAGCCTTGCATTAATCTGGAAATTTATTGGTTACCTCTCCACGTGGATTTACGAACCTTTGTGATATATAATGTAACAAAAGTGTCAAGGACCAAGACCAAGCCCAAAACTGGCAAAGACCCAACCCAATGTAAAACAATAAGCCCTCACAAAACAGGCCCACCTAAAGCATAAGATGAGCCAGCCAACCACTTTTTAAACCTAGGGAACTAAGGCTATGTTTGGCTAAGGAGTGGAGCCATGGTTTTGGGTTTGGTTTCAAAAAATTGGCACCAAACCCATGTTTGGCAAATGGAGTCAAAATTTGGAGCCGACACTGTAGCTGAACCATGGTGCAACTTTTGTGAAGGAATGAGCCAAAATTTGGAACCAAATTTTTGAAGGTTCATGGTTTTGGTTTTGGTACCAACACTGTAGCAAATTTATTTTTGATATTAATAAATTTCGAAAAATTAAATATTCTGAAAAATTAAATATTTATGAAAAATAAATATTTCGAAAAATTAAATATATTAATATATTAAAAAATATTAATATTAATATATTTTAATATTATAATATTAATATATTTTAATATATTAATATTAATATTTATGAAAAATTAAATATTTCAAAAAATTAAATATATTAATATTAATATTAATATTTTTTAATATATTAATATATTTAATTTTTTGAAATATTTAATTTTTCATAAATATTAATATTAATATATTATAATATATTTTAATATATTAATATTAATATTTATGAAAAATTAAATATTTCAAAAAAATTAAATATTTTAATATATTATAATATTAATATATTAAAAAATATTAATATTAATATATTTTAATATATTAATATTAATATTTATGAAAAAATAAATATATTAATATTAATATTTATTAATAAATAAAATGTGAAACCCATATATTAATATATATTAATATTTATTTAATAAATATTAATATTTATTAATAAATAAAATGTGAAACTCATATATTAATATATTTTAATATATTAATATTAATATTTATTAATATATTAATATTCAGAATTTCAACCCATACCAACTCTACCAAACATGGTTTGGTTTTTCAGCATCACTTTTTCTCACACCAAAACCATATGCACCAAACATGGTTTGGAACCAAAATAAAACCACACCAACTCCAACTCCAACCCAACTCCAACCAAACCAAAACCAAAAACCAACTCCACACCCTCTACCAAACATGCACTAAATGTTACGGATTGATGCTTGAGTCACCGTGACAAAGTTATGAACTTTAAAGATAAGTATACTTGACGGGAGCATACAATTTTTAGACCCCTAACATAAAGCTAGACATGCATGCAAATATATGTCCGTATAGTACTTAAGTGAAAATCTGAATAAATATATGGTATGGATTGCTCAATAAATATAAAATAAATGTATTATTGAGAATAGCGGCATGCACATTTATCTCACATGTCACATTGCATATAAATAACATTTGCTAGCTTTGATCATGTTTATAATAAGGAATTTTGTATGCAAGACTTATCTTGATTCTTGACCTTCTAAAAGGTGCGAAATTTGTGTTAAAGATTTATCTTAACCTTTTGTGTCGAGGCCGATCTTGATTATTTACCTTTTCCAAGGTGGGTGAATTTCGTGATAGTGTGCGATGCGAATTGAACCCCGCTAGCATTTTCCCTTATTAGTAAAGGGTATGCTAGTTGTAGCAAGTACTAGTGAATAGGAAAAAATTAAAATAATGTTATAAACCATTTTTATATATCAGTTTATTTGTTATCATAAAAGACTGGATATTATAAATACAACATATGACTTGCTAATTCAATTTACTATCCATTTCCAAAGAAGGAATAATATTTAACAAATGAAATCAATTAATAACAAAAAAAAAACCGACTCTACCTTGATGTCAATATTACCATTTTCAAAATTTTGTTTATTTATGGGTTACAAAAGTGGGCACAAACATATGCCAGAAAATAAAGTGATATATAGCTGGAGATAAACTCCCGCATTGGCTAAACAGTATTTCAGCAGTTCTGAGACAATTGCAATGGTGATTAACAGCATAACCAAATTATATCACAGAGCTATACAGTTGCATTAAAAAATTGCAACACAATTCAAAGAAGTCTAGAGAAACACTTATATTGAAGATACATCACTCATGCAACATATTACATCGTATTGTAAGATTATACATATCCTCTAGTCAGAAGTATTCTTGAACATCATAACTTGGACAAGATGAAGAATTGAAGTTTGAAATATAAGTGCATTTGTTTCATGAAGAATAATTAAAAAATAAAAACTACATATCAAGTTCAACTAGTTTTGCACCGACCGTGGCAATAGAAATTGAGGAGATCAAAAAGAAAACTCTAAAAAAATACAATCTGAATTTGTAGGGTCTACCTCTGCTTCACCAGGGACAAGCACTCCTTCAAGAAACTTAGAAGCTGTGATGTATAAATGGTGGGAAATTTCCTGTAGTGGTCGACGTGAGGGGATGAGCCGAAGTTGAAAGACGATACTTCTCTTCCTATCTTCCGTTGGTCTTCGATGAACAACTCTATTGATTGAGATGGAATGACCTTATCAGCTGTACTATACAGGTAAAGCTGAGGACAATCAGGCTGGTTCTTGGAGAGGGTAGATATAACCTTCCCTAATTTCCTGTTAAACAAACAAGAATATCGTTATTCGTTTTTCTTAGCTTTCACGTGTCCTCAAAATGTGTACTTAGTACTCGGTAAAGTGGATTATTATTTCCCGAAAAAATTAACAGATTGGATTATTGGAATGCAGGATGTTTTAGAAGGTACAATACTTACTGCTTCACGCAAGGCAAGTTGAGGATAAAAGAGAAGAGCTTCTCAAGTACTAACAGAAGCAGCGTTTCGATAAACAGAGGCTCCTTTTTTTGCATCTTTGACGAACTTACTGCTCCTTCTATTCCATCTCCGGCCTCATTTGAAGGTTGAGTTGAGGAACTACTTTTTTTAAGCAAGGCAGCGGTAAATCCAGCTGCCCAGACCTACCAAAGGTTAAATGAGAATTTGTGAAGTTGTATCCCTCCACATTTCAAATAGAAAGCTAACATCATAAATAATTTATGGAGATTACAAGCAAAAAAACTTTAAAGACCATCATCATAGTAACACAACTGTGATGATAATAGTAAAATGAATATATGAATCTACTGGTAATCAATATCACATATTCAGCCCATCCACAAGTTATGGGGTAACAAAATTAAAAAATTACAATAAATAAAATAAAGTTTACAACAGTTAACTGAAACAAGCAAAAACCAGCCCTTTCCATCACACCATACAATGTGGTTCCGATAGAAGCATCAAATGGACAAATGCCATATTACACATACACTACCGCAACAGGTTATCAATTCAGTTATTATTAGAGGAAAGCAACTTGGGATAGAGATTAAAGAGTTCTCACAAACCAGATACACAACTTGAGAAAACACAGAAGTTGAAAAAGATGGTACAAGAATTAAAAATTGGTATCGAGTTTTCTACGAACAACTAATTTTTCCTTCTTCTGATTGTGCAAGTTTATAAATTTCCCATTGTGGAGGACCCATATTTGATTAATATAAAACGCTGTACTCCATCATTTATAATCTCAAAGCCACCAAATTTTAAATAGTGCCACAGTGGTTGCTAGAGGTGCAAGTTGGGCTAGCCCAACCCAAACCCGATGCCAACCCGATTTAATTTCAGCCCGGCCCGTCCGAAGTGTATTCCGGGTTGACATCAACCTAACCCGACTGGGTCGGGCGGGTCACCCGGGTTGATAGTTTTTTTTTTTTAAAACAATCTTTTCTGTGTATATAACTATATATATATATATAAATGTATATACAAGAGAATGGAATCAAAATTCAAGATATATCTGTAAATGGAATCAATATCTCTATCTATTTTTGTTCTCTGTACATATATAGATATATCTATGTATATATGACAACAAATATATATAAACATATGTGTATATATATCTATACATACAAGAAGAAATTCAAGATTAAATTTCTCTTACACTATTACATGTACAGGATAATACATATATATATATTCAAAATTTTCTTCTTAAACTATTAGATCTATTTTCCTAAACTATTAGATCTGCGTTTATACACACACACACACATATATATATATATATATTGATGAAAAAAGTGAGAAAGGACGGAGAGAAAGATGATGGAGATATAGAGAGAGAGGGATAAGATGCACGGCTCCTTTTCTTAATCTATTAGATGTGGGTTTATATACATATATATAGATAATACATATAAATGTATTTATGAAAAAAGTCAGAAATGATGGAGAGAGAGAGAGGGAAAATAATGGAGGCGGCAGAGGCGGAAGTACAGATTTTAGGGTTTCAATAATTTTTTTTTTCTTTTTAGGAATGGAATTCGGGTTGCTCGGATTGAACCCGAACCCAACCCGAATTGGGACGGGCTCAGCCCAACCCAACCCAACATAAGATGTGCTCAACCCAATTGAGCCCAAATTTAAGATTTTTTGAGCTGGGCTCGGGTTGGGCTGGGCTAGCCAACCCAAGTTGCAGCCCTAGTGGTTGATGTTTCGGAATTTGTTTACTAAAATCTCAACTTGAAGCTCAGGAAAACAAAAAAGGAAAACAAGGACATTTATTGGTTTAGTACTCGGAAAAGGGTAGGTGAAGGGAAAGAAAAATCCATATGATGGTCTTTAAGAAGTGCCAGACATATCACTTTGCTCTTCCCATTTCCCAAGAAACAAATCAACCATGGGTAAACTTAGAAATGGATAATCAATCAAAGATCCTTTATGAAAAAGAAGAAAAGGAGGGGAAAAAAAAGAACTAGAAGTGATGTGACATAAAGCTTTGAAGATACTTGGAGAATTCAGATATAACCAGAAGAACAAAAAAATTCTTTGAATTAAAAATAAGAATTAAACCTGAGGATTTAAATCCGGGTCCCCTCCAGAATCAACAACACATCCTTTGATCTTCTTCAGTAGGTCTTCTCTGCCTTGCAAATTATCAAGAATGGCTCCATAGCTGCAGATTTAACCAAAAAAGAACATTTCGACTAACGTTAAATCAAGATCACAAATCTCATGTTCAAATAAGGAACTCAACATAGCCCCACGACATCTTACCATCGACACTGAACAATTAGGATTATGGAACAGAAAAATATATCAAATAAACCCGAATTGCTCCCCCATACATACTGCCTAAAACAAGATTTGTCATCTTCAAGTAAAGAAACTCAACATTTCCACACCATATCTTACCATCTACACTTAACAAGTTGGACTACGAAACTGAGTAAGATCTAAATAAACACAAGTGGCTCCCCCAATGCATACTACCTAAAACAAAATTTTCATGTTCAAGTAAAGAAACTCAATATAGCCACACCATATCTTGCCATCTAGAGTCAACAACTAGGAATACAAAACTGTAGAAAGATGTTGGACAAACGCAAATTGCTCCCTATACATACTTGCTAAAAGAAAAAAAATTCATGTTCAAGTAAAGAAATTCAGCATAGCCATCACCAATTACACGGAACAATCAGGACTTCGAAACTGAACAAGATATTGCATAGACACAAATTTCTCTTCTATTAATACTCAATAAACCATGATCTTGTAAGGGTACACACATAAATCTGTAACATATATGTATATAAACAAATCCTGAACTAAAACGTTGCAACATATCAATGGATCTTGGTTGACCAATATAACTTACACAATATCTACCCATCTACTTGCTCCTCTATAAATACAACATAAAACACCGTCTTTATATGAAACTTGAGCATACATACATATATATATATATACATATATATACATATATGCATATATATACATATATGCATATATATACATATATGCATATGAGTAAAATGGTGGGGACCAAATCTGTAACATATTAATATACAATTACCTAACGATTTTTAGGCAACAAATTCCTAACAAAATGGATGCAATAGATCAACAAATCAACCAATACATAAGATTGAATGATACACAAAATGGTTTCAATAAATCAACAAATTTTAATAAACCAAAACATAAATTGAATGATACTATTTATGAAGAGCTCTAAACAGAGGCACTTAAAAATTTATTAAGAGCCCAAATCAAACCTACGCAAGCCAACCAGTATTGCTGAATGTATGGAACAGCAAGCTCCGTTCACGGCCATCCTTCTCCGACTCCGACAACCACGAAGCCAGCTCCTCCGAAAACCCGCGAACCCTTTTCTCCAATCTCGTCCCCATATCGAGCCAGAGCACCTCCCACACCGATACCACAAAAATGGTAGCCCTAATCCCCCTCGAATCGTACCATTCCAGATACCTCTTCAGGTGTTTGGGCTTCGATCCGAGCCAACCCAGCAACACCACCCTCACCGCCGCCCCTTTGCCGCCAAAAAACCCTAGCTCTTCCCCATTCAAACCCTTCAGATCTGAACTCGAATCCAACGAATTGTCCTCCGAATTGGGTCCGAGCCGGGTCGAATCGTCGATTGAGACAACGAAATCGGACTTGTGTGAAGCGGAGAGAGAGCCGAAGAACCCAAATGGGTTTTGGGTGATCGAGATCGATGAATTGGGGAACGAAGATTGGGTGGGTTTGGAGCAACTAGGGTTTAAGCGGAGAGTGGGTTGAGGAGTGTACGGAGATGAGATCAGAGTGCGGTGAAGAGTTGGTTTGGGGGTGAGCTTCAATGGGTGTCGTTTGAGAATGATTGGGTTCGAGAGATTGCGAGTGAGGGTTGAGGGACTGAAGATTCTGACTGAAGCTTCCATGGCGCGGCGGAAAATTACGTAGGTGAGGATGGTGACTATGGAGTATGGACACTCACAGTGTCGCTGTTTTTCTTTTTTTTTTTTGGGTAAATAACAGTGTCGCTGAGAATGCTATATATAGAGGCTATAACTATAGGTCTGTTTTTGTGACCTTTCCCAGCTAATTTGACCAGTGAGTTAGGCAGATGATGCATGAATAACATTCATTACTTGTTTATTTTATATTATTATTTAGGTTAGCAGTCACTCAAAATAGTAATGCATACTCACTCAAAATAGTAATGCATACTCACTCATCTTCCAGAAGAGCAATGCTACACACCATATAAATAATTTTAAGATTATATTATGAATCAATAAAATGATAATTTTTTAATATTAATTATTTTTCATTCTAATTTTAACACCAGTTTAATATTTACCTATTTTTAATTTTTCATAATGAACAAGTATCTATTCAGGTAAGTATCAACATCACGATTTTATCATAATATTATTTTAGGCTATTATCATAAAATCCCTGTACTTTGATATTTGTATCAAACAACCCACCACTATCATATTACACCTCTATGCACTATTTGACCATACTAAATGACTATTAATAGTACCCCTTTAATTACTTATCTTAATTTCTCTATTTAAAGGACAATAATAAAACAACAATAGAAAAGAAAAATAAAATACATGCACAAACAAATATTTTCATCACATTCAATATAAAATTATTCGATAACTTAATTCATAATTTTTTTTTCATCAAAAATATTAATAGTAATCTAGACCCATTTTCTTTTAAATAAAAAATAAGATTGTGTAATTTTGGAAAAAAAAAAATTAATATTTGATATTTATCGGTGACCGGAGGTGTAAAATCTCCAAAATACCCTTTGGAATTAATAACTTTGTGTCAATAGAATGCTTTTTACAATGAAACTCAATCTGAAACTATACTTCTAGAGATTAAATTTGGGCATAAATTTCCCCATTTCGGATATAAAAGCATTAAATTTTGATTTTTCAAAGTTAGGGTCAGTGTTGTAGAATTACGAGTTAATTTCCGTAAATCCTCATGTGGTTTCAAAAAAGATCACTTTGCCCCTTTTTATACAGAAAATCTCATATGGTTATCAAAATATATCAACTTGTCTCTCTCCCTATATTTTTGGACAAAAATACCCCTGAAATTTAATTAAATTAAAAAAAAAAGATAGAAAATTCAAAAAATCTATATACATAATTCGTAAAAAATATATAAAAAAAAAAAAAAACCATATAAAATTCAAAAAAATATACAAAATTCGTAAAAAAAACATATAAAATTCCAAAAAAAATATATAAAATTCGTAAAAATATATATAAAATTTAAAAAACTTATAAAATTCAAAAAAACCATATTACCAATCAAATAAAATATCTCGAAAACATAAATATCATTTTAATTTTAATTAGGAATAAAATCATATGAATGTGTAGATTATGTTGGACCCACCATATTAAAAAATGTTAGTTCAATCCGCACTTTGTTTATTGCATGGAAATGGAAAAAAGCAATTGACTTCTAAAAAAATACTTTTAACACCACAAATTATTTTAAAACTATGACTATACTCTATTGTGACATCTAAATGTTTTTGAAAAAAGAAATCAAATATAGTGGAAGGGCACTTTCTTGGATTGTATTATGATTTTTCCAAAAATAAAATATTATGATTTTCCTACCCCCTTTTTTTTTTTTGGATAATCTTGTTTGAATATACTATTGTAGTGTGCCAAAGGATTATATATATATTTTTTTACGAATTTTATTTGTTTTTTTTTAATTTTATATGTTTTTTTTTTCAAATTTTATATGATTGTTTTTATTTTATATATTTTTTACGAATTATATATATTTATATCAAATTTTATATGTTTTTTTTTACGAATTATATATATTTTTTACGAATTTAATATGTTTTTATTTTAGTTTATATACTTTTTACGAATTTTATATGTTTTTTTTTCGAATTTTATATGTTTTTGTTACGAATTTTATATATATTTTTGAATTTTATATATGTTTTACGAATTTTATATATAGTTTTACAAATTTTATATATTTTTTGAATTTTATATGTTTTTTTTTAATTTTTTTATATTTTTTACGAATTATGTATATATATATTTTGAATTTTATATGTTTTAATTTTATTTTATATATCTTTTTTGAATTTTATATGTTTTTGTTTATGAATTTTATATATTTTTTCAAATTTTATATATTTTTTACGAATTTTATGTATATATTTTCAAATTTTATATGTATTTTTTAATTTTGATATATTTTTGGAATTATGTATATATATATTTTTGAATTTTATATATATATTTCTTAATTTAATTAAATTGCAGGGATATTTTGGTAAAAAAATATAGGGAGGGGGCAAGTTGATACATTTTGGTAACTATATGGGATTTTTCTGTATAAAAGGGAGACAAAATGATGTTTTTTGAAACAATAGGAGTTTTACTAAAATTAACTATAGAATTAGCAGCACTTTCATAGTAGAAAACAGATCAAAATTACAAGCTGTCAAAGCACGTAAGAAGTTTATCACGAAACATACCTACCATGAATATACTTTCAAACTCCACTAGTAAACTCATAACTGAAATTCGAATTATGACACGATAAAAAATCAAATTTTACATATCCAAAGTAAATTCTTAATAACTACACCATTCAATTCAATTTATGCACAATCTTAAATTTCAAATCAGGCTAAGACCCTGTTTGGCATAATTTCTGTTTCTGGCTTTCCATAGAAAAAAAAGAAAAGTAAGAGCTGTTTTGAGAAGCTGATACTCCCAACTTCTTTAAAACGCTATTCCAAGGCACAGAAGCTCTTCTAAAAATTTCGTTAAATACCGTTCAAAATAACTTTTCTCTCCAAAAAGCCAAAAACAATGTTTGAAAAGTCAATCCAAACAGTAACTAAGAAAAATTAAAAATACCATGCCAACCATATAAATGCCAACCATATAGGTCTCAAAAAGTAAATATAAATATTAATACCAATTCTGCAAAGGGTACCGTAAGAAGTTCACACATGTAGTACCAAAAGTAATAGAACTTAAACATATTCAAAATGAAATACTGTAAAGAGTCATTCATGTTTCTCCCACAAACAGTGACTTCCAAGGATTAACACCGAATATCTCCACGTTCCTTCATGGCTGTTCTTTTGAACTTCTTTTTACTGCAAATGGTAGTAAACATTATACATACACATACCAACTCTCAGGACATGATTCATGCATATATAATCATCCATAAAAAGCACGTATCCCATTTAAATTAAACATCTCCAAACCTGAACCCGACTTCATTCAAACAACTTTCGGCCGTTGTTTGTAATTCCATACACTTGGACACTTGGCCAAGTTTAGCGTCACTTAACTGACTTCATTTTTTTTTTTCCGGTAATGTAGTGCAAAAAGGGATTAGACTATCGCCTTTCAATTGGTAGTTCTCAACCCATAACAATTTGGATATTACGGGATTCATGGGTACTCTATCCCCCAACATCTATGTCTACGGAATTTCACTTTCGATTTCAAGAACTCACACTTCTCATAATTTTCTTAGTGTCACCGTTCCCATAAAATCTTCTACACAACTCTCAACGATCCTCAAGTTTCTCCTCAATCGGCTAGGATACCAAGATATCATCACATCACCAAAAAATGGATTTAATGGGCTAGAAATACACCCATCATATCAAAATGTAGTCTGGACATTCATTAAGCCCAAATGGCATCATCTATGTCACGACGCCTTGAATGGTCATCCAATTAACCACGACTGGTCAAAGCAACATAGCACACTATCTCTGTTCTTTCCTCAAGGCAATAGGTAAATCCAGATCAGAAACAACAGAATGGTTGGACTTAAGTAGGCTGAAAAGAGACATACAATTAACCTTGGCAAGAACGGCGTACAACAGAAACAGCAAATATACAAAAAAACTTCTAGTTATAATAATCTGTTAACATCTGTCATCCTGTAAACTTCTAACTCAACAGACATACATCACAAGTAGAGGACTGTCAACTTAACAGACATGCATCACAAGTCATCGAGGTCTGCAAAATAAACTGAATTACTGATTAACCTCCCATTAAACCTCTCATTCTAATGTCCAACCAGTTTCCTTCAGTTATCAGTTTAAGTAATCAACATGGGGAATCAGACCAAGACTGCAAGCTAAGTGTCACAAAATGACAACAAAATATCCCAAATCACCTCACTAATCTCCATACTCTACTTATTTAATAAAAATTCAGTCCATCACAGTAGCAGATAAATCAGATTACATTTCTCCCAAATCTTTGAGGGGCTCTTTATGTTCCCCTATCACATCAGGTCATATTCTTAGCACATTATATACGACACATAACATCAACCTTGGCATAAATAATACATCACCATATATTTCCAAACCAATATGAGGTTCCAACGTCTACCCACTGTCCTAAGGTATTCAAACCTAGAGCTCAATACCATGTTGTCACACCCCCAATCCCCATGATAAAAGGAAAGAGAAAATGAAGAATGATGAACAATTATTCACAAACTGTTTTCTCACAGTCTTTCTGATTTAGAGATGATGCAGTGGGCAATATGAAATTAAATGTTATACTCCAACATTGGCTTGGGAACATTTGGGTTGAAGAAATTGGCATTATGGGCATCAGGCAAGCCTTTCAAAAAATCTTAGGATTCTCCCACGCATCCCTTCTTGACCGCTGTAACTTGGGATTTAATAACTCAAGGTGTAATTGTAATTTTGAGGGAAACTAGGAGTTGAAAAGATTCATTTTGGACACGAATTTCATCCATTTGGATTTAAATGAGTAACTTAAGATTTTTCCTTTTTTCTTTGAGTTCAGCCAGTGCAGCTGCATTAGCAGCACTTTCAGACTGCAAGGGAGTCATTTTTGAGATTCAAATTCTCTGAAAGTGCAGAAGAGCATATCATGAAAGTTATCAATTAGTTCTTCCGTGAATCTACTTTCAAACCCCACAAGAATCATCCAAAAAACTCAAAGGTACGATTTGAGTTATGACACAACTAAGGCACACACCTTGAGTAAAATTTGAATAACTCGTTCAATAACCTAGAGCCAAATAAAAGCAAAGATAAATATCTTCCCAGCCATACAAGTTTCAAAAAATCAAGGGTGCTATGAGCATGACAACTGGACTGTAATTTCAAAACAAAGAAAAAAAAAAGGCTAAAAAAGAATTTAACACTTTAAATGGGTACATGTATTTAAGTTTACACCTATTATGACAAGGGTTACAACTAACAAGTAAACACACGAAGTACCAAAGGAGTATAACTCATGCATATTTCAAGTAAGTCATTACAAATAGTACCGCCCAACATTTCCTAGTCTATTAACCAAACCCCACCAAAACCATGTTTAACAAACCAGCAGAGGGAAGACATCTGGTGGAAAATACCACCCATTAATATTTATCAAACATCTTTCATGCATAGCCTGAAGAATCAAGACATGTCCTCCATTGAAGCAACATACACAAACCAACATGCATAATAGAAGCAAGGATCATGTTTTAACACCCTTAACATTTATGTCATAGCAATGCTTGGAATACACTGGGCACGTAGTAGCCATTATACCAAGGCATCTCAGCGATTGAATTACAAAATGCTAAGTTTAAGTTCATCAAAAACCTTCCCATACTAAATGCATTTTTCATGAAACTAAAAGAACAAGCCTGTCTAGCTCACATGCTAGTGTAATCCAAATCCCTCAAAAACCATTTTTCAACAAGCCAAGATAGAATAACAATTATATGTTGGGGTTGTGGAGCCTGAATCATATTGGAGATGGGAGAGGTTCGTGTGGAAGAAATTATCATTTATGGCGATCAGGTTAGACTTTCAACAAATCTTAGGAATCTCCCATGGATCCTGACCACCATAAACTTTGGAGTTAATAACTCCCAGTGTGATTGTAATTTTCAGATGAAATTAATTTTGATGGAAAGTAGACTTCAAAATACTCAATTTTACAGAATTCAACCAATTTGGACTTAAAATGAGTAACTTGTGATTTTTCAAAGTTGAGCCAGTGTTGCTGCATTAGCAGCACTTTTAGATTACAGATAAGTCCTCTTGAAAATTCAAATGAGTTCATGTATGAACTACCTAAAGAATTGAACTTCTACCTATTTCAAACAAGTTATCATTTTTCTCCAACAAAAGGGTTACTACAAGAATTAATTACCACCCAACCAAAACCATGTTTAACAAACCAAGCTGACACAAGACATTTGCTGAAAAATCATACCCACTAATAACATTCTTCTTTATTCAAGGCATTTTATCAAGCATCTTTCATGCAAAATCTCAATAATCAACACATGTTCTCTATTTAAACCCAAAATTAATAAAAAGAAGCAAAAGATCATGTGATTAAAACATACAACCAAATGTGAACAATAGGAACTATAGCATGCTTCATCACAAGCCATGTTCAAATGCATAAATAAACCTAGATGTTAAGAAAAGTAACAATAAGTCACGTGGTTAGAAAATCCTTACATAATAGCTCATATGTACTCCAACTTGCACTCTACTTGGGCAGTAGGAAACTTCACCTCTTAAATGGGACGGACACCATTAAAATTGGCTCGTGTAAGCATTCTTTCTAACAAAAGATGCTTGCTTGGGTTGCTTCTGTTACACTACGAAGCATGGAACCGTACATGTGTCGGACACTCTGCCACAGATAGAACTATCCTAAAACTTAAATAATTTAGGACACTAAGGCCCTGTTTGGTTCGCGGTCCGATCCTATGTGGTCCGGTCCCATAATGGCTTTTTTAGGACTGAACACTGTTTGGCAATACGGTTCCAAAAAAACAAGGACCACTTGGGACCAAAAGGGATAATTTGAGATAACAAAAAATGATGGTCTTAAGTGGTCTTATGTACAATTGTTTTAATACATGGGACCATAAATTTTGAAAAATATATATAAAATTAAAAAATATATATAATTTTAAAATAATATATAAAATAAAAAAAATAATATAAAAAATTTGAAATAATGTATAAAATTCAAAATTAACATATAAAATGCAAACAATATATTTAAAATTTGGGGAAAAAAAATTCCAAAATAATAGAAAAAATAAAAAATAATGTATAAAATTCGAAAATAATATATAAATTTTGAAAAATAATATAATTTTTTTAAAATAATGTATTAAATTCGAAAAAAATATATAAAAATCAAAATTAATATATAAAATTTTAAATATATATATATATATATATAATTTAAAAAATAATATATAAGTTTTTAAAAATAATATAAAAAATTTGAAATAATGTATAAAATTTGAAAAAAATATAAAATTCAAAAATAATATACAAAATTAGATATATATATATATATATTTGATAAAATATAAAAAATTTGAAAATAATCTAAAAAATCAAAAATAATATATAAAATTCAAAAAATAATATAAAAATTTGAAATAATTTATAAAATTTGAAATATATATTATTTTTGAATTTCTTATATTATTTTCAAATTTTTTATATTTTTCATACTTAATATATTTTTTGAATTATATATATATATATATATATATATATATATTGTATAATATTCCAAACATAAGACCAAACAGCTTGAATAAGACCATAAGACCAAATAGTTTTACCAAACAGACTTTCAGAACACCACCCAGATAAGACCAGACCAGACCGGACCGCCTACCAAACGGGCCCTAAGGGTCAGTTTGGGAACCATTGTTTTTGTTTTTGTTTTGAGAACCAAAAAACAAGAACAATTCTTGTTCTTGTTATTATTTTCTCACCCAAAAGAACAAAAACAAAAAATATGTTTGGGGCAAAAAAACACACATATTCTCACACAATTTTTCCTCTCTACCACAATTCTTTTTTTTTGAAAAATCCCAAAAAGAACAAAAAAACAAGTTTTTGTTATTCCCTTGTTTTTTCTACTATTCACGAAAACAATTTCCAAATTGAGAACATAACAAACAGTAAAAAGGGTTGTCAAACATGTTCTGTTCTCCTGAACAGTGCCAAAAAACAAAAAACAGAACAAAAACAGAGTATCCAAACGCACCCTAAGTGAACTCGGACACTTTGCCACAAATAGAACTATCTTAAAACTTAAATAATTTAGGATATTTCATGAACACATTTAGGACATTTGAGAAGAAATTTTGGATAATTTAAAAATAAATTTTAGACACTTCGATGATAGTAATTTTTAATTAACTTTAATATAACTTATGGATAGAATAATTAAATTAAATTTATTTTGAATAAAATATAAATAAATTAATATATTTTTAGTTTTTGATGATTCTGTGCCGTCTCGTGTTCTGTTTTTTTTTTAAAAAAATTGTGTCGCAGTGTGCGTGTCGTGTCAGTGCTTCTTAGCTTCTATATGTTACAACCCATGTTTTTATAGATGGTGTTAGTTTCATGTCAATATATTAATATTGTGTTTAATGTGTTAATATGAACACAATGCGATTATTAATTTATTGACACAAATATAATATGATGACCACACGAGTAGCACGATGCAACAATCATCGTAACTCATTTAATAAATGAGTCAAGACTTGACACGACAAGACATTTTTTACTCATTTATCTGAAATGTTTAACTAAACGAGTCATTTTTATAAAGTGAATAAGAGAGGTTGAGTTAAAAGTGTTACAATAATTGGTTGGGAAGGTTGAGGGCGCAGTGGAAGCAACAAGCCACATTGAAGAATGTAAAAGAGCACTCACAAAACCCGGACGAGTGGGTGGGATGGAAGAGTTCCTGGGTCCTTTACCATGAGGTCCTAGGTTCAAATCCTCTCAACAAAGTTTCTATCTGGGCCACTGGAGGTTTACCCGGTCGTTAACTTTAAGGCCCCGGGGATTAGTCGAGGTGCACGTAAATTGGTCCGTAGAAATATTATAACAGTAAAGAATTACCAACATCGGTAAATATACACAAACTCCACCTGAGTTTATTCCATGCACCCGCGACTCCTTTGCATAAGATTCTTTCTCGGTTTGTACTCTACTCAATCCGTAAACTCTCTTTACCGTTCAAAGCACATCCTCATGAGGCTACATCTTTCCTTCTCATAAGTCTCACTCTCAGCCTAGGTATTCATTTATAGAGCAAAAATCCAATTCCTTGTTGGACAAGGATTACGATTCCTTCTGCCTTTCTCCCTAAGTTTGAAAGGTACGAAGTGCTCGACTGTAAAGTAATTAACCAAGTAACATTGCAAAGGCATAAATCTCCACTCGCTGCTTTCCCTAATATCCTCCCTGTTGGTAAGATGGAACTGGACAAAGAAAAGAGAGTGCAAGACTAGAACAATCCCATCCGTAAGGGTTGGAGGATACTACTCTTTCATTCATAAATAGACTTATTTCTTTATCTTGTTCACAATGACTTGCATCTTGTAGGCTGTCATAAGTTTTGGAGAATAAAATTTTAATCTAACAAGAAATTATCATCTAAACACACTCTAAAATAGAAACTTAAATATAATAGAAATTTGAGACACTTCCCTATAGGGCAAATATGAACACAATGTGAGCAGTTCAATACGAACATGATTAAGCCAAACTCAAATCTATTTAATTATTATTAATTTTTATATGTGTAGAGATGGTTGGGCTTGGTTTGATCATTTCCTTCCTTCAAGTATTATCATAATGTGTAATATACTGTGATGGAGTTGATAAATTGGTTTCAGAAGCAAACACCATGAAATTTGGGGTAAGAGAATTGCAGACAGCAGGGTACGTTTGGTTTGGTGGAAAATATCATATTATATATAACCTGAAGTTGATGTAGACCTGAGTTTCTATTATGGGGTTCATCTAGGCCACATTCCACATTCTATTAATCCAGTATTAGCTAACATTTTTTGAGATTTAAAACTAAAATATATTGTGTCTGTAAGAACATTTATAGTATTATTTGTGTTTGACATGTTCTAGACAATAACTATGTTGAGTGAATTTTCATGCTGAGAGGTTTGTATATTTGAAATCGAGTTGTTAGTATGTTCGTTTCTATCTCGAGAAAGAAGTCAAGGAGTGTGTGAAAGCAAAGAAGACTATCGGAGGGCAAAATCATCTTTTCCAGACATCGTCACTTCACCGGAGGGCAAAGATATCATTTTCAGACATTATGACTTCAACCAAAAGCATCAGGAGTTCAAAATGACTAGTCTAGCTCAAATATGAAAAAGCTGCAAAAAATGCAACATACCTACATTGTCAGAGGCTGAAATAGGACAAATTGGCTCTGACCTACGTTGTGGTTTTGAAGCTGGGAGGGGACCCTACGCCCTCGACCTACGCCCAAGCATATGTCCTACACACAAGTGTAGGTCCCAATACTTGGTCACGTGATCACTTGTTATGTAGGATTTGTTTCGGGGTGCTTTCGGATTTTTCCAATTTGGTCTCTACTTCAAGTTTTTAAATGATTGATGTCTTCAGACCTCTATGTATTGGCGTATACACATATTTACATCAGATTTTAGAAGATTTATCAAGGTATTGCAAAATTACATAAGAGAGCAATGTTAGGATTTTCTATGACTTGGTTTATAAATACCAAGGTTCTACAAGAGAAGAGGCTACGATTTTTTACGATAATTTTTCAAGAGGGTTTTTGGTGAGAGCTCTGCAATATTCTATTGTTCTTATTCTTCAACAAAGTGATACACATAGAGAGGTGATTATTGAGTGATCATACATATTGGTGTTCTCTCTTATGTTGGATTTCTCCAATCGTGCTTCTACACTGAAGTTTTTTACGCACAATTGGATGAGTGATTGTTGAAAAATCATCATATCGTCCATTGCAACGAGGTTGATTTGATCCGTCTGAGTACAGAGCGATTCACTAATTTTAGACCGCGAGTAGAGAAAGGCAAATCAGGCGTGATTTGTGAGTCTCTCATAGTGTCTGGCGGAGCAAGCGTGATTCGTGAAGTACGAGTGATTCAAGGGTTTTAGACCGTGAGTAGAGGAAGGCATATCAGGAGTGATTATAAGTCTAAAACTCTCATAGAGTCTATACTTGTTGATTTATAGTGCATTGGTACCTGATTGTACCCATGGTTTTTTCCTTGGAACGTTTCCTTGGTTTTTTCACGTATAATTCTCTGTGTCGTTTCTTGCTTTATTTCTGCACTTATATTCATATTTGCTTGATTGATCTGTTTTTGAGAACTGAATTGAGAATTAGGGTTTGTGACTAATTAAAATTGAATTTCTGCTAAATAATTTTAATTGATCATAAAATCGTCAAAAAGTCTATTCACCCCTCTAGGCTATTTTCACTATCGTCTAGCTAATTTCAATGTCCTTACAACATATAAATTTGTACATTGATAGATGTTGAGGCAAATACAGAAACATGAAAGAAGAACAATGCATGATTTGTGGCTTTTAACATTGTACTTACTGTAAGTCACTAATTAGCTCTGGGGGGGGGGGGGGGGGGGGGGGGTTGAATAGGGATATAAAAAAAAGTCTTTGCTACTTTTTGCACTTAGCTTAAGTTTAATAATTTAATTTAGCTAGAAATAATCAATAAGCACTTTTGAAAATGACAATAGATTTTTGTCTAAATGAAAGCAATAATCAAATAATATAAATCAAGATAAGGTAAACATGCAAATAATCAAATGAAAGAGCAAGAGAGAGAGATGACACCGCGATTTTTACAAGGTTCGGTAACTCCTACTCCTTGGTTTAAGGATCCCCCCTCAAGACTTTCCCAATCTCACACTATGGTTTTTCCTTGCAGGTGGAATATCAAACCTTTACACACGAGCTAACGAGCCCGTCACACAAACAAGAGGACAAACCCCTCTTTTGGATCAATGAGCTTCACTCACTCAAGGATCTTTTCTCCTTTTATAATGAAAGGATACACTCAATAAAACACTCAAAACCCTTAGGGTTTATGAAAGATTCACAATGTATAAGCTCAAGTATTTAATGTGAAATGTTTGGTTCTCTCAAGATCTTACACACTTTTGGAATCAATAATTCAGGAGTTTGAACAAAAGATCTTATCTAACTAGCTTCTCACAAAGAAATGATTGGAATTGAATGAGAGGAGTCTAGCTTTTAAAGCTCAACCTTATCTTGCAGTAAAATGAAGATGAAGTGCAGTTTTTCAGAGAATGAAGATGAAGTGCAGCTTTTCTACAGAGGAGTAAAAAGATGTAGTTGCTTCAATCAATATCTCTACATATTTATAGCTAGGGCAAGGTTTAAGAAAGTGAGACTCACTTTAGGAGAGTAAGCTGAGAGTAGTGGTAGCTGGGGACAGTTGAGAGCCATTAATGCTCTGAATATAGCCATTTTTAGATTCGTCGGTCGACTGATTTTTGTTTGTCGGTCGACTGACATTACAATGTCGGTCGACTAGCAAATAGCCCAAAATATCTCTGACCAGGTCGGTCGACTGGCAAGAACTGTTGGTCGACTGGTGAAGCTGTCGGTCGACTGACAAATACCCTTAAAGTCTCTGACGTGAAAATGTCGGTCGACTGAATGTCCGTCGGTCAACTGGCAAATAGCCTTAAAAACTCTCTGACGAGGTCAGTCAACTGGCGTGAAAATGTCGGCCGACTGGCAGTACATTGAGTCGACTGATTTGCATGATCAGTCGCCTGAAAGTGCCATTTTTCATTTATTTTGATTTTTAGGATGAACTTATACGTGTGAAATCCTCACATAAACTCTTTGATACAATTCACTCACCATCCTATCTACCCCAAGTCTTGATTCTTCAATCTTTTGAAGCATAAACGTGAAATGACCTTTTTGTCCTTCCTTTAGCTTTTTGCTTTCGATAAATATCCTGTTAATCTGTAATGCTCAACTGGATAAACACATTAATACTAAACACGTACTTAATATTTTATTATTATCAAAACGGATAATTGTTCTTTAATTGACCCTTAGGCCAACACTTACTTTCCTTAAAGGTTTTTGTCATTCTAACAAAATGCAACATGTCAATTACTCACAAAAAAAAATAAAAATAAAATGCAAGCTGTCACCCCTCCTGATTCCTTAGATTACATTATATCTGACAGTAAACCAATGATGACATAATCTTACATACGTATAATTAACCATGTCTCTAATTCCTTCATTCTTCAAGTAACATGCTTGATTATAAATAATATCAGATCATAATAACTACTAATGTAAAGGAGTTAAGAACGCCACTTACATAGGCTCCAAGGAGTTACTTCTTTCTCTTGTTCTGGTGTGCAATAATCTTCGAGATCTCCTCCCTCCCCTTCATTACATCACGTCCACACTTATCGATATGTTTCTTCAACTTGTCAATGGATTTTATGAACCCTGGCAGCTTCTCCTGGATCTCAATGATATTTGGCGCCACAGCAATCTGATTTCTAATAGCAATTTCAGCATTTCTCGAAATGGAGTCGATCTCAATTTCAAATCCTTTCACATGTAGCCCAATGTCGTCCAAGTCACATCTCCCTTGGAAAGTCCAAAAATGTAACTGGTCTGTTATCTTTTTCTGTGCTTTCAGCTCATCCTCATGCTTGTTCCACAGGGAATGAATCCATCCACCCATCGATCCCAACGGCAATGCTGAAAACGCAAGCCAATGCTATGACAAAAGAAGGCGGTGCAGCGATTGCGGTGACCAAGACAGAACACATGAGAACAGAAGCAATAGTCACTCCAAAGAAAACATTCGATACAGTCCTCCAAACCTTCATCTTCTTCCACTTCTTGTCAAGTTTAATCTTGGATTCTTTCAATTTTTCGAGAAATGAAATTTGGCTTTCAAGAACACCGTGAAACAATTCGGAGAAACCTTGGCTAAATGGATTACCTGCCTCCTTGAATTTCTTCAACTCTCGGGGAACCTCCCTTCTCCTTTCACTTGATTGAATGTCAGTAACGCAGCCTCAATGATCTTTTGGCTGTCTCGGGCACGGTTGAGGCAACCCTTCACAGCATTGCAGAAGTTCCAAATCTCAACAGTGTTATCCAAGCAGTACCCCACAAGCTTGAGCAATTCGGGTTCCTCCATTATCTCCTTTTCCGAACCGACAATGAATCCAAGAACTTCTTGATTCGGCTGGGATAAGGAGTCTGTGAACTTTGGAAGTGATCCCCAAGAGAGTGACCCGACCTGGCTATCCTCAGAGAGGCTATTGATGACTCCATGGGTTCTTTCTCGGAGTTTCTTATCCAAATATTGAAGGTCTGAATCTTGGCTAACAGCATCCTTGTAGGACCTTATTTCGGATTCGATATCAAACCTGCCCTGATAAACTCGATGTGCTCTCTTGTTTTTGAGAAGATGAGAATGAAACCCCATCCTAAACACGAAAAAAATTCAAAGGCAGGACTCAAAAGCTTTAAAACGAAAAGTCAAAACCCTAAAACCAGACAACTCAAAAGCTTAAAGAGGAAGAAAGTGCGTGTGTGTGTGTATATATATATATATGACTATAAGAGTTTTACCGACTAACTCACCAACCAGACTTACCCACTCCAACCCAACTTGCAAATGAGAAAGAGAGAATTCGTCCTCATCGTGTGAATGCATGCATTTTTAAAAAAGAGAAAATTACTTTTATGTCCTTTTTGAAATAAAAGACAAGTACTATTAAATATGATTAAACCTGTTTTCTTTAAAAACAAGAGAAATATTAGTTCCTCGTAGTAGAAGAGAACGAAAACATATTATCAAATTGAGTTTTTGTTTTCATTAATGTTTTCTAGTGATTGATAACTGAAAACACCAAGTAGCTATATTGTAGAGAAATATTAGTTGTAGCTATTTTGTTTTCTCTCATTTACTTGTTTTAACTAATATATGTGTTCTTTTCATCATTGAATTCAACGTTGAAAAAAACTCAAAAAATCCTAAAATCAAAACTCAGGCTTGCATGATTTGTATTATTGAAAATTTTGAGAATAGAAAATAGTTTTCTAAGAATAATAAAAATAAGTTCTTTGAAATCAGACATTTTACAATTGAGTTTTCTGAAAACTGAACAAAACAGATTTTTTTAAAGTTTTATGATTTTTAATTTTCAAAAAATAAAAAATTATTTTCAAAAATACAAATTCAAAAAAAATAAAAAAAACCTTTAATGGCTGAAATAGTTTCACCACGGGTTACTCAGCAACCAAACCACCTACCTCACCCACCTACTACAACTCGAAAATGGAATAAAGAGAGAATTCTTCTTCATCTCACTTAGAATACTATACATCATCGTGTCAATGCATACATTTTAAAAAGTGCAAAATTACTTTTATGTTCATTATTGAACTAAATGACGAGTAACTCTTTTTTTAAACAGAAGTAAATTTCTTATGTGATTTCTGACATACTTGAAGCTGGAAGAGTGTTTGTAAGAATCTAGTCATCATATATTTGTATACACGCGTAACATAAAAAAATCAATATTTACATATATATATATAGATCGAATCTGGCGGGAAATATGTAATCTTGTTAGTGTGGCTCAATAATGAATATAATTATACACGTTTAGGATAAAGTATGGTACACATAACCAAAACAAGAAAGGCCATAACATGTCACCACATTTTCACATGGGTGGGGTCCACTAAAACCTAGAAGTCCGGAATCAAATGACCTGACCTGACCCGACCCGACCCACCCACCCACATGAAAGGTGTTGGAAAGTTCTCACTGGTAACTGCCTTGACCGGTTGCTCATCACATTCTTCGAGGTTTTCTCCACCGCTAGCTAGCTAGCATTTAAACTCAGAACCAATCACCTTGTTGCAGAAATTATTCCGTTTAAACTAAGAACCGATCACCTTTAGTTGCAGAAATTATTCCGTTAAATTTTTTAGGGTAAATTGCACTAGCACCCCCTGAGGTTTAGGTCAATGCCACTCATATGCAAGTCAATACTTTTTCGGTCTCATAGCCCCCTGAGGTTTCAATTTTGTTACAATGACACCCCCCTAGTCTGGTGAAATGACTAAAATGCCCCTTTAATTATTTCACTACATTAGGGTAATATATAAAGTGTGAAACTACCCATATGTCCAAACACTTCATGTGAAATTACTAATTACACTTCCACCCCTTATTACAAAATATATATTACGAAAATTACAATTTAATTTTTTTTCTTTATAAAATTCTAAATAAACACATAAAATTCGAAACAAATATATAAAATTCGAAAATATATATATAATTTGTAAAAAAATATATAAATTTTGAAAAAACATATAAACTTCGAAAAAATATATAAAATTTGAAACAATATATAAAATTCAAAAAAACATATAAAATTCATAAACAATATATAAAATTTGAAATATATATAAAATTCTAAAAAATATATAAAATCCCAAAAAAAATATATATATATATAAAGTGTGATTGAACTTTAAGTGAACAAGCCTCAGAGTCATTAGCCAAGGTAACGGATCATCTCCAGCTCTCTGCAAAGCTATTTTAATGGTCACGATGGCGACACATGCCCCACAATGGTGATCGAAATCGGAATTGAACCGATATTTTATTAAAATATTTTAATCAAAATTAAATATATTAATATTTGGATCAAAATTAACAGTTCGGTTCAGGTTCTCATTTTTAAAGAACCGAAAGTATCGGTTCGATAACGGTTTCGATCGGAATCGAAAGTGAACCGCACCGTGAATATATTAATATTTGAATCAAAATTAACAGTTTGGTTCAGGTTCTCATTTTTAAGGAACCAAAAGTATCTGTTCGATTCCGATTTCGGTCAGAATCGGAAGCGAACCGGACCATGTGCACCCCTAGATTTGGTTACCAAGGGACCCTTTTAATTGGTATAATTTTGATTCAAATATTAATATATTTAATTTCAATTTTTTCGAATTTTATATATTGTTTACGAATTTTATATGTTTCAAATTTTATATATTTTTTCGAATTTATATGTTTGTTTCGAATTTTATGTCTTTATTTAGAATTTTATAAAGAAAAAAAATTAAATTGTAATTTTCGTAATATATATATTTTGTAATAAGGGGTGGAAGTGTAATTAGTAATTTCAGAAGGGTGAAGTGTTTGGGCATATGAGTAATTTCATATTTTATATATTACCCTAATGTAATAAGTGAAACAATGAAAGGGACATTTTAATCATTTCACTAGTCCAGGGGGTGTCATTGCAACGAAATTGAAACCTCAGGGGACTATGGGACCGAAAAAGTATTGACTTGCATATGAGTGACATTAACCTAAACCTCAGGGGGTACTAGTGCAATTTACCCATTTTTTTAAGATAATCAAAATTTCTTATATATATAAATATTTGGGTAATTTCCACTAACACCCCCTGAGGTTTCAGTCAATTTCACTTTCCGGTTGACTTTCAAAATTTTTGCACTAACACCCCCTGAGCTTTGGTTCCTTTTGCAATGACACCCCCTGGGCCAATAAAATGACCAAAATACCTTTGATAAAATTCGAAAATATTATATGAAATGTGAAATGACCTTTATGCCCTAACCCCAAATATATACAATTTCGAAAAACATATATATAAATTCAAAAAAATATATAAAATTCGAAAACAAATATTTAAATTTCGAAAAAATATATATAAAATTACAAAAAAAAATATAAATTTCGAAAAACATATATCAATTTCAAAAAATATATATAAAATTCAAAAAAATATATAAAATTTGAAATATATATATAATTCAAAAATATATATAAATTTTGAAAAATATATAAAATTTGAAATATATATAATTAGAAAATATATATAAATTTTGAAAAAAATATTTTAATTCGAATATATATATATTTCAAAAAAATATATAAAATTCAAAAAATATATATTTTCAAAAACAAAATTCAAAAAATTATATAATTTCGAAAAACATATATAAATTTCAAAAAATATATATAAAATTCAAAAAAATATAAAAAATTTGAAATATATATATATATAATTCGAAAATATATATATATATATATATATATAATTCGAATATACATATAAAATTTGAAAAATATATAAATTCGAAAATATATATATTTCAAAAAATATATATAAAATTCAAAATATATATATTTTCAAAACAAAATTCAAAAAATTATGTAATTTTAGAAAAATATATATATATATATTGATAAAATGTCATATATTTCTAATGAAGTGAATCAAACTACTTACCACCAACATCAATTAGTGGCCTTCTTTTATATATATTTTTCCAAAATATATATATTTTTTCCAAAATTGTCTACGAATTGTCCAAAATTTTTTCTAAAATTTTTCAAAATATATATATTTTTTGAATTTTTACCCAACAACTCGGTTTGTCATAGATGAATTGTCCACGAATTTTTTGAGATTACCCATTTTATATATATAAATTTGAAATATATATAAAATTATAAAAAAAATTCAAAAACAATATATAAAATTCGAAATATATATATAAAATTTGAAACAAATATATATAAATTTTGAATTGTTTTTATAAAATTCGGATAAATTTATAAATTTCAAAAACATCATATAAATTTCAGAAAAAATATATATATTTTGGAAATATATATATAAAAGAAAATCACTAATTGATGTTGGTGGTAAGTAGTTTGATTCACTTCATTAGATAATATATGTCATTTTATCAATATATATATTTTTCTAAAATTATATAATTTTTTGAATTTTGTTTTTGAAAAGATATATTTTTTGAAATATATATATATTTTCGAATTTATATATATTTAAAAATTTATATATATATTCGAATTTTATATATATATATTTTTGAATTATATATATATTTCAAATTTTATATATTTTTTTGAATTTTATATATATTTTTTGAAATTTATATATGTTTTTCGAAATTATATAATTTTTTGAATTTGTTTTTTGAATATATATATATTTTGAATTATATATATATTTGAATTATATATATATTTTTGAATTATATATATATTTCAAATTTTTTCTATTTTTTTGAATTATATATATATTTTTTGAAATTTATATATGTTTTTCGAAATTATATTATTTTTTGAAATTTGTTTTTGAAAATATATATTTTTTGAATTTTATATATATTTTTGAAATATATATATATTCGAATTAAAATATTTTTCAAATTTTATATATAGTTTCGAATTATATATATTTCAAATTATATATATATTTTTGAATTTTATATATATTTTTTGAATTTTATATATGTTTTTCGAAATTTATATTTTTTTCTTTCTAATTTTATATATTTTTTTCAAAATTTAAATATTGGTTTTCGAGTTTTATTTATTTTTTTGAATTTATATATATGTTTTTCGAAATTGTATATAGTTGGGGTTGGGGCATAGAGGTCATTTCACAATTCTTATTATATTTTCGAATTTTATCAAGGGTATTTTGGTCATTTTATTGGCCCAGGGGGTGTCATTGCAAAAGGAACCAAAGCTCAGGGGGTGTTAGTGCAAAAATTTCAAAAGTCAGCCGAAAAGTGAAATTGACTGAAACCTCAGGGGGTGTTAGTGCAAATTACCCTAAATATTTTGAACTAAAAGACAAGTATTAACTCTTATTCTTAACAAAAGTAATTGCTGGATGAGAATTATCAAACATGATTGTTGTTTATTAAATATGATTAAACCTCTTTTCTTTAAAAACAAGAGAAATATTAGTTCCTCGTAGTAGAAGAGAACGAAAACATATTATCAAATTGAGTTTTTGTTTTCATTAATGTTTTCTAGTGATTGAAAACTGAAAACACCAAGTAGCTATATTGTAGAGAAATATTAGTTGCAGCTGTTTTGTTTTCTCTCATTTACTTGTTTTAACTAATATACGTGTGTTCTTTTCATCGTTGAAATCAACGGTGAAAAAAACTCAAAACCCTAAAATCAGAATTCAAAAGTTTTAGGATTTGCATGGTTTGTATCACTGAAAATTATTCTTGAGAATTTTGAGAATAGAAAATAGTTTTCTGAAAATAATAAAAATGAGTTCTTTGAAATCAGACATTTTACTATTGAATTTTCTGAAAACTGAACCAATAGACTTTTTTAAAATTTTATGATTTTCAATTTTTAAAAAATAAAAAAATTATTTTTAAAAATGCAAATCAAACAAGAATGACTCGAATAGTTGTTTAAAAAAAGTAAAAAAAACCTTTAAAATGGCTGAAATAGTTTCACCACGGGTTACTCAGCAACCAAACCACCTACCTCACCCACCTACTACAACTGGAAAACGGAATAAAGAGAGAATTCGTCTTCATCTCACTTAACATACTATATACATCATCGTGTCAATGCATACATTTTAAAAAGTGCAAAATTACTTTTATGTTCATTATTGAACTAAATGACGAGTAACTCTTTTTTTAAACAGAAGTAAATTTCTTATGTGATTTCTGACATACTTGAAGCTGGAAGAGTGTTTGTAAGAATCTAGTCATCATGTATTTGTATACACGCGTTATATAGACGTTATATATTGTAACCAATTAAGTAATGCCTAAACTTTAAGGTAAAAAATTACTTCTATGTTATAGATTAATTGGTACACAAGATTTATGGAGATACAAGTACAATTTGATGTGTGAAGAAGATACAATTAAACTCCATAAAGATCAAATTAGTGAGTTTGGATTCTATTTACAAGTAGGGGTGGAGTTGGAAAAAACTAGTTAGGGGGCCACATGCAATTTTTTGTGAGTTTATTCATAAAATATATAATTTTTTGAGATAGTAAAAAAAAATTGAAAAATTTGGGGAGCCATATAAATTTTTTATTAACTTATTCATAAAATATATAGTATTTTAGAGTAGTAAAAAGAATTTTTAAAAATTTTGAGAGAGACCTATGTAATTTTATAAATTTAATCATAAAATATATAATTTTTGAAATAGTAAAAATAATTTTTAAAATTTTTGGAAGGGGCCAAGACAGCAACACATAGTTATAACTCGTAGTTGGGCTAGGTCATAAACTCGCGAACAATCAACGGATCGAGTATCACATCGAATTGTGGCCATCTCACTACAAAAAATAAGGGTTTTAGTGATGGACATGTCCGCCACTAAAAGTGGTAAAAATTATCACTATAGCCTATAGTGACGCCATTATAGGTTAAAATTTCTACATGAAAAAATCATAATTTTTTTTACCTATGGCAACAGTTTTGTCCGCCACTATAGGTTTTTATTTATTTTACTTTTTATATTTGCATTGATTAGCTTATTTAGTTAGTGAACTATTTTTTTTAATATTTGCATTGATGAGCTTATTTAGCCAGTGAACTACAAAAACAACTTTCAATATATACATAGATATTGCACCTAAAATTTTTTATTTAATATAAATCCAATTTATTACAATAAAAGAATACTTCTTTACAATATTGTTTTTGGAAATTAATTAATTCAACACATTCAAAAGTACTAGTACAAAAACTAATAAGAAAATAATTGCACCGGTCCTTCTTATGCCCAAATCAAAACCTGCACACACAAAAAAAATAAAAAATAGAAAGAAATATATATATCTTATCATAAAAATTGTTTCATAAAACCAAAAAAAAAAAGAGGGTAAATTGCACTAGCACCCCCTGAGGTTTAGGTCAATGTCACTCATATGCAAGTCAATACTTTTTCGATCCCATAGCCCCCCTGAGGTTTCAATTTCGTCGCAATGACACCCCCTGGGCTGGTGAAATTACTAAAATGTCTCTTTAATTGTTTTACTTATTACATTAGGATAATATATAAAATGTGAAATTACCCATATGCCCAAACATTTCACCCCTCTGAAATTACTAATTACACTTCCACCCCTTATTACAAAAAAATATATATATTATGAAAATTACAATTTGATTTTTTTTCTTTATAAAATTCTAAATAAACACATAAAATTCTTAACAAACATATAAAATTCAAAAATATATATATATAATTTGTAAAAAATATATAAAATTTGAAAAAACATATAAAATTCGAAAAAATATATAAAATTTGAAACAATATATAAAATTAAAAATAAAACATATAAAATTTGAAACAAATATATAAAATTCGTAAACAATATATAAAATTCGAAAAACATATAAAATTCTAAAAAATATATATAATTCAAATATATATATATAAAATACTTATTATAAGTGCAAGTTTGACAAAAAATTGATTAATAAATTTTCACTTCTTATAGTACTAAAAATTAGAAAGATTATACGGACATAATGATTAAAACAAAAAGCATATAATGAAAACTCATTTAGAACTTAATAATATTCAAAATTATAACTTAATATATTATTCAACGTAAGCCTTTTAAAGAAATAAGATTTTATGCTTATTTTTATAAATTATAAAAAGTATATAGAAAGAATCAAAATATTTGCACTTAAGTAAACTACATGACTATTAAAGGTGCCTTATCAATTTTTTTAATATCCTAAATCATAATGACATTTATCATAACATATAATTAAGAGATGAAATACAAAGATAAAAAATACTGGAAAATGTATAGGAATTTTTTTTCCTTCACACTTTTATAGTAGTATGTATATATATATATATATGTGTGTGTGTATTGAAAATAAATGAAACAAAATAAGAGAAAAACACTTTTAGTTCTCTAGTTTGACCCCTTTAACGAAATAGAAAAATTTGTGTTCATATTTAAAAAAAAAAAAAAGATGGATAGAAAGAATTCAAACTTGCACTTATAATAAGTATTATATATATATTTGAAATTTATATATATTTTAGAATTTTATATGTTTTTCGAATTTTATATATTGTTTACGAATTTTATATATTTGTTTCGAATTTTATATGTTTTTTTGAATTTTATATATTGTTTCAAATTTTATATATTTTTTTGAATTTTATATATTTTTTACAAATTATATATATATTTTCGAATTTTATATGTTTGTTTCGAATTTTTTGTGTTTATTTAGAATTTTATAAAGAAAAAAAATCAAATTGTAATTTTCGTAATATATATATATATATTTTGTAATAAGGGGTGGAAGTGTAATTAGTAATTTCAGAGGGGTGAAATGTTTGGGCATATGGATAATTTCACACTTTATATATTACCCTAATGTAATAAGTGAAACAATTAAAGGAACATTTTAGTCATTTCACCAGCCCAGGGGGTGTCATTGTAACGAAATTGAAACCTCAGAGAGCTATGGGACCGAAAAAGTATTGACTTGCATATGAGTGACGTTGACCTAAACCTTAGGGGTGCTAGTGCAATTTACCCAAAAAAAAAGTACAATAAAGAAGACTTGTGAAAATGAGCTGCACTCGGAGCATTAGCATCTACATCACACTTGTTCAAAGAGAGAAGCTCCACATTTCCATCAATTCCCAGTCTTCTTAGTGCTTGAAAAGTAGAATCAGTAACAAAAACACACTAACATTGAAACATTAAAAAAAATTTCTTCCATTAATTTCAATTAAAATTAAAAGCAGCCCATTGCAAGTCTCAGATGAAAATAGTTAAAACTGAAGCTAAGCCAACGGAACACAGACACACATCTCAATTTTTCCTTAGACACGAAAGGAGGGAATTACTATGGTCATAGACCTTATCGACATACCATTTGCAAAGTAAACACAATTTAATGCAACCAATTCAAGCAAGATCAAATTTTAATCACTTACGCGAGACGATGGCCATGCAACACTCGCTCCAGCAGCATCCCCAACTACTTTCATGCGCATTTCTGGTCTCGGTAAAGGTTCATTTCGTACTATCGGTGCCAAAATAGTCACCTCCCAATAGCCAGGTCCCAATACCATGCCCCTTACTTTAGCCATTGGATTCTTGCTTAAGATAATCCCTTTCGCCACAATAGGAAGAGATGTTCCGGAACCCAATCAAACAACTTCGATCACCCCTTAAGAAGAAGAAGAAGAAGAAGAGATAATAGTCTGAAGTCATACTAGTCAATTGCTCAAGTTACCTGCTGTGAATCTAAAAATTTAGGACCACGATGATCTGATTTAGTAGGAGCTTGTTGGTCCAAGTTATCACTGTTCTATTTCCCCTCCAATTTCTCAAGTCTCGTAAACACCGTCTGCATATGCTCTTTTATCACAAGTAATTCTTCCTTGAATGTGACAAGGTCTTTTGCCCCAAAAAGTCGATGGAGTCAGACCCAACCCAAATGTTCGAACTCTACCACGACTTTCTTCTCCCATAACTTGAGAGAATAAGTCATCCTTGGAAATAGCAGGCTGTAATGGATACTCGCTTGCTCGTTCTTTGAACTGATTCTGCATGATTAGATGACTCTCAATAGTCTACACAAAAATAAGACTGACAAATACAGCATAAACCATATATGTGAGCCAGAGAACAACAATTGCTCGATGCATTCTCTACTATGCCTTGTACTTTAGACAAACCATCTTGACCTTTTTCAAACTCTCTCCATAAGGGTCATATGAAAAAGGCTTTCACATTCAGCTTAAATTAAAACAAATGCAGAAGCATCATTTGTTTCCCTTTCAGAAGATAACAAAGATCTTTAGCAATATAACAAAGAAACAAGTAGAAGGATTAACTTACAATGATAGCTGCAGATTCATCATCTATAGGCTCACCATTCTTCCTTGTATGAGTGATTATGTACATATCTGCCTGGCTTATAATATCTCCGGGAGGCCTCTTTTTAGACTACCATCAAATAAATAGAAAGTATTAAACTTCTTCTTTAAACTGGAATCCGTAACAGCGCACAGTAGTAAAATCTACAACATAAGAAATAAGATATTATCTCATCGTCACGAACTCGTGCAAAGCTCTTTGGTCCAGCGGTCTGCTTAGTGGGCTTCTTGGAGCGATTTGCCTTATTCCTAGAACTAACAGCCTGCAAAAACAACATCAAGGTTCTCCTCTTTAAAGACAAGTTCAACCTCCAAATTAATAACCCAAACAGAAGTTCCATGCAATCTTTATTAGAGAACATGCCTGTCCCTCAATTGAGTTCCAAAAGTGAACTAGGAACCGCCACTGATCTGGAGGGACTCGAGGATCCCGATCTGCTAGACGTTCTTCATTATTCCGGTGGGTAATGAAATGTTTCTGCTTCAACTCTGCCTTCCAATTCCTCCACTTAGAAGCAGTAGATAGTAACACCCAATCTCTAGCTGATGGTGGAAGATCAAACTTCTCCTACACCACAAAATAAATAAATTGTCATATACTTCTAACATGATGCTATAAATATGTAATATAATAAGAATTATTATGTTCGTAGCAGAACTACTTTCCAAATCACCTCCAATGATGCATAGGGTATGCTGCACCAACTAGAGTAAGTTAGTGGCAACATATCACCTTTTCGAGCTACGCTACCAAGAAACCGAGCCAAAATCCCTCCCTCTGGTCCTGTTGGCTGCCCCTATTCATCGAAAGCAACTACAATACGTTATCCCTCTTTCATGCCCCATATATCGAGGCACATTGTACCGGCCCGAGTCTTCATTTTCTTACTTTGTGCATCTAAATGACAAGCAAAAAACAAGTAAAATTATATTCAAACAATTGAAGTAGATCTACCAACAGCTGAACCAGACCAAACGCTATTTTCAGTCATTTAGATCAAGCACACCATCAGTGAATCTGGACAGTGGAATAATACATAATTTCAACTACACAAAGATAATGCAAAGACTGTTGAATGAAGGAGACTGATATGGAATATTTTGGGGGAACAGATTTTGTTTAGAGGAAAGAGCAACACTTATCTTTTATTAAACTCCATTTAATTTTCTCTCTTGAGTCAAATGACTTTACAACCATCTATATTTATAGAGACTTTTGATATTTCTAGACTCTACATTAAATACACCATCCAACCACCAGAATTTACTACACTCAAGATATTTGTAGAGAAAATTCTTATCTAGAAAATTCTGGAGAAAAGTTACTACTTGGACTCTTAAATTAGCAAAATAAATACTTTGCTCCAAAAAACAAGTTTAATTTTCAACACCCCCTCTTAAACTTGATTTTGTAACTCCTAATAGACTTCTCATCTTGCAGAATACTTCATATTTGAGAGGCTTGGTGAAGATATCCGCAACTTGATCATGAGTTGTCACGTACTTCAATTGCACCTCTTTCTTTGCTATGCATTCTCTAATATAGTGATATCTTGTGTCAATGTGCTTGCTTCTATCATGGAACACCGGATTTTTCGCCAAAGCAATTGCAGACTTATTATCAACATAAATCTCAGTCACTCCTTGAGGGATTTTAAGTTCCTTCATCAGATTTCTAAGCCATATTGCATGACATACACATGATGTAGCCGCAACATATTCCGCTTCACAAGTAGAGAGTGCAACAATCGGTTGCTTCTTTGAGCTCCAAGTGAATGTCGTGTCTCCCATGAAGAACACAAAACCGCTAGTACTCTTTCGATCATCCAAGTCGCCACCCCAATCGCTATCGCTATATCCAAAAAGCTCAAAATTGTTAGAAGATAAGTAAAGTAATCCATAATCAAGCGTACCTTTGATATAACGGAGAATTCGTTTTGCCGTCTTCAAGTGAGTAGTGTTTGGAGCTTCCATATAGCGGCTTACAAGACCTACTCCAAAGAGTATATCCGGTCTTGTACATGTCAAGTATCGCAGGCTTCCTACTAAACTCTTGAAATATGTTGGATCAACCTTTTCTCCTTTGTCATGCTTTGATAATTTTGCTCCACAATCCACGGGTGTGCTTATGGGCTTGCAACTGTCCATTCTAAATTTCTTTAGAACTTCTCTTGCATAGCCTTCTTGAGAAATGAAAATTCCTTCTTCCATTTGTTTTACCTTTATCCCGAGATAGTATGACATGAGCCCGATATCCGTCATCTCAAATTCTTGAGTCATTGCTTTCTTAAACTCTTCAAACATCCTTGTGTTATTGCCAGTGAAGATTAGATCATCCACATACAAACAAACAAGCAACATGTCTCCATTTTTTTCTTCTTTTATGTAGAGAGCATGTTCACAAGGGCATTTCACAAATCTGTTCATTTCAAGATATTTATCAATTGTACTATTCCATGCCCTTGGTGCTTGCTTTAGCCCATATAAAGCTCTTTTCAATTTTAAAACTTTATCTCCATACCCCTTCACCATATAGCCCAAAGGTTGCTAGACATATACTTCTTCTTCAAGACGGCCATTTAGAAACGCGGACTTTACATCCATTTGATGAATTCTCCATTTATTTTGAGCTGCTAAAGATATAATAAATCTTATAGTTTCAAGACGAGCAACGGGGGCAAATACCTCGTCATAGTCGATGCCAGCCTTTTGATTATAGCCTTTCGCGACCAATCTTGCTTTGTACTTCTCCACTTTTCCACTTCTCCTTTAGAATTCTTCTTCACTTTGTACACCCATTTTACTCCGATTGCTTTGTGCCCTTTTGGAAGACTTGCTAACTCCCATGTGTCATTATTTTTAATTGCTTCCATCTCTTCATTCATGGCATTTATCCATTTCCTGCTTTGCATGGCATCTTCAAAACCTATAGGTTCACAATCAGCAAAAAGACAAAAAAGAGTTAGCTCATTTTGATTCTGAGTCACCTTATAAATCTCTTCCAGACTCCTTAGACGTGGAGGTCGTTCACTTGTGTTTCCACTTGATAAAGATGATGGTGATGACATCCCATGAGTTGGTGATGTTGGTGGAGTAATGGATTCTTGTGCTTCTCCACTTGATTGATCTGGTGCCTCTTCATTTTCTACACAGAATGGAGGAAACTCATAATTTTCTTCTTGAATGTCCCAGCTCCATAAGCCTTCTTCATCAAATTCAACATCGCGGCTAGTAATGACCTTCCCATTGGTTGGATTGTATAGCTTATAGCCTTTCGAGCAAGAATCATAACCAATGAAAACATACTTTGCACTCTTATCATCTAGCTTGGTCCGCTTTTGATCCAGAATATGAGCATAAGCAATGCCATCAAAAACCTTCAAATGTGAGATTCTGGGTTTCCTTCCATTCCAAGCTTCTTGTGGAGTTTTATTCCACATACTCCTGGTTGGGCACCGATTTGATAAGTAGACCGCACAATCAACCGCTTCGGCCCATAATTCTTTTGGCATTTTCTTGCTTTTTAACATGCTACGGGCCATGTTGAGAATGTACCTATTCTTTCTTTCGGCCACTCCATTTTGTTGAGGAAAAAATGGAACGGTTAAGGGGCGGCGAATTCCATTATCTTCACAATAGTGTTTAAATTCATTTGATGTGAATTCTCCCCCTCTATCGGATCTCAAAGCTTTAATTTTATAGCCACTCTCTTTTTCAACAAGTGCCTTAAATTTCTTAAAGGCCGCAAATACTTTTGATTTTTCTTTAAGGAAATATACCCATGTTTTTTTACTAAAATCATCAATGAAAAGAAGAAAGTATTTGCTCTTACCGAATGAGTTTGGAGTGATTGGTCCACATACATTAGTGTGCACGAGTTCTAAAGGTTGTTTTGCTCTTGTAGCAGCTTCCTTTGGAAAACTTTTTCTAGCATGTTTTCCAAGTAAACACCCTTCACATAGATGATTCGGCAAATTGATCGAGGGCAGACCTTTAACCATTCCTTTTAAGTGCAACAACTTTAGGCCACCAAAATTAAGATGCCCAAATCTCAGATGTCAAAGCCAAGAACTGTCTTTGTAGCAAGCATTTAGACACTTTGCAATTTCACTTTGTATATTTAGTAAAAACATTATATTTCTTGTCATTGGCACTTTGGCAATTAAATTTCCTATTTGATCTCTTATTGAAAGACTATGATCTTTCATATGGATATCATAACCTTTCTCCAAGAGTTGGCCTAAACTTAAAATATTGTTTTTCATGTTGGGCACATAGAAAACATTAGAAATGAATTCATTATTCCCATTCTTTAAGCGAATTTGAATTTTACCTTTTCCTTCCACCGGAATTTTGGACTTATCTCCGAAAGTAACATTGCCTTTCACCGATTCATCAAGCTCGATAAACATACTTCTTTTTCCACTCATATGGTTACTTGCTCCGGTGTCGAGATACCACGTGTTCTCGTCTTCATTTTCATCTCCTTTGAAAGCCAGTAAGAGTGTGGACTCCTCTTGCTTCTCCTTTTCAGCAAAATTAACTCTTTCCTCCACATTATTAGAAAATCTACATTCGGAAGCATAGTGTCCAAATTTTTGACAATTATAACATTTAACTTGAGATTTTTCATACCTTTGCCTTGAGTTGCCTCCTTTCCCACGTCCTCTAGTGTAAAAGGAAGTCTGTCTTCTTTCTTCATTATTTGGTGTCTTGAAGCCGCCTCTTCCTCGACCTCGACCGCGTCCCCTTCCTCTTTGACTCCTTTCATTTGTATATTCTCCTTTGTTCTCCTCAACAGTAAGCTTTGTTTGAAGGGCTTGCTCTAAAGTATCTTCATTTTTCTTCTTTAACCTCTCTTCATGGGCTTTTAATGAACCCATGAGTTCATCAATGGTCATAGAGTCCGTATCTTTTGACTCTTCAATTGCTACCACTATGTACTCAAACTTTGAGGTTAAAGAACGAAGAATTTTCTCAATCACTCGGGTATCACTCATATTTTCTCCATTTCTCTTTAGTTGATTAACAACCGTCAATACTCTTGAAAAATAATCCGAGATTGTTTCGGACTCTTTCATATTAAGGGCTTCAAATTCTCCTCTAAGAGTTTGAAGATGGATTTTCCGTACCTTATCAACTCCTTTATGAGAGCTTTGTAGAGTTTCCCATGCCTTCTTCGATGATGTAGCACAAACGATCTTTTCAAATGTGCTTTCATCTAATGCTTGATAGATGAGAGTGAGAGCCTTCTTATCTTTCTTCCTCATATCATTCAAAACCTCCTTTTGGGCTTGGGTTAGGACATCTTCATCTTTAGGCTCATTATAGCCTTTCTCTATGATCTCCAATGCATCTTGAGATCCAAGCAAAGCCTTCATCTTGATGCTCCAATTATCATAGTTGTCTTTGGTAAGTTGAGGAATTTGGAAGGGAACCATACCATTTGCCATGGCTCTGATACCACTATGTTGAATGAAGGAAACTGATATGGAATATTTTGGGGGAACATATTTTGTTTAGAGGAAAGAACAACACTTATCTTTTATTAAACTCTATTTAATTTTCTCTCTTGAATCAAATGACTTTACAACAATCTATATTTATAGAGACTTTTGATATTTCTAGACTCTACATTAAATACACCATCCAACCACCAGAATTTACTACACTCGAGATATTTGTAAAGAAAATTCTTATCTAGAAAATTCTGGAGAAAAGCTACTACTTGGACTCTTAAATTAGCAAAATAAATCCTTTGCTCCAAAAAACAAGTTTAATTTTCAACAAAGACAAACTGCATTACATTATTTGAAGTCTGCATTTGTTAAATTCATGTTTGATGTTCTTTTTTAGTTTTAGTAATTTTGAGAATTATTTATAGTTTTCAACCGAAGCATAAGTTCAACAACAACTAAGACATGAACCCAAAAAATGAATAAGGGCAAGAGAATCAACGACACGTTCTATACCTACAACATTAGGACCAGCATGTTGAGGTGGGCTAGGATGTTGGTAGCTATATTCAGCCTCATTCCCTGGAGCTGGTTAAGATTTCATATAGTAGGAACTCGGATGTTGTGTTTATTCACATTTGTTTTTTCCCTTCCTCAAACGATCTAATTATGACAATGAAAAAAGTAAAAAAAGTAGTTAAATTTCAGATTTAGAAAATGAGCAAATTGACAAATATGCCTCATAATATAAACCTAGCACCATACCTTCAACACTAGGACTAGTATGTTGAGGTGGGCTAGCATGTTGGTAGCTATATTCCTCATTTTGTGGAGCAAGTGTCCCAGACCCCACTTTGCCACCGGTCGACCGAACAACACCAGAAACCAGCACCACCATCCAATCCAGTGATCCTGACACCAACCCTACCCAATCCTTCACTAAACAACCAACCACAACCGAAACAGCAGAACCACCACGAGTTATTATCACTAGAGCGAAAAACAACATTCACAAACCCGTCCACAAGCTTAACCTCACAAGCCAACTATCCACATCACTGGATATTGAACCTACCACAGCCACCCATGCCCTCAAAGATCCTGAATGGCACCAAACTATGTCAAAAAAGTATGATGCCCTTGTTCGGAATGGTACATGGGAACAAGGATTACTCTCAACCGGATCACGACAACCCATCTCAAGACTAAGCTGATTAGTGCATGTCAACTACTAACAAAAAGTAAATGCAGAAAAGTAAATTAAAGCATGTCTATATCAGTTTGTCAGAGCATGACATGTGTCAACCTAGGGTTTCAAGTTTTATGACTACCATTGTGTATAAAATCACAGATTAAACATCCGAGTTCCAGCCCATAGTGAATAATTGTGATTGTATAAGATAAATATATTCGAAAAGTCTAAGACAAGAATCAATTCAAATATATAAACTTGTGTCACGAATAAAAATGGTCTCTCATCTAACACAATCATAGTTTCCCCTATCTATAATTGAATATAAAATTAGAACTACATTACTTGGTTAGGGTTTTGCGAGAAAACCCTAGATACCGAATTAGTTGATCATAACGGAGAGAGTCTGCATTGTCGGTGTAAAAACGCTCTCCATAATTTCTTCTTCGGATCTCTAGGTCTTCAATGGTTTTTCTCTTCAATGGAAGCAATGAAATCAGCCACCAACTCTATGAACGTGCATGAAAATCAGAACCAGAACTAGTCTCCTCTAAACCTAACCCTTTCATATTTATAGATAAATGAGGGAAACCCTAATGGTTGCCCTTTTCTTTAATTTCGTAATACATTAATAATGTATCTAAAATCTTATGTATATATGTGTATAAGCCTGTATGTAGAGGTCTGGAATCACCGATCACTTAAAATATCGAAGTAAGGACAAAACTGGAAAATTATGAAACAACTTCGAAACAACTTCAGCACGTAAAGGGATCATGTGGCCACAAGGTGGGACCTACGTTCCTTACCTACGCTTGGGCGTAGGTCTAGGGTGTAGGCTATGCTTCTGACCTACGCTTGGGCGTAGGTCTAGGGCGTAGGGTCCAAACCAAAGCGTAGCTCAGGTTCAATCTACCTCTTTTTCTCTCTGACGACGTAGGGTATTATGCATCTTTTGCTGTAAAAACTCGTTTTTTCATATTTGAGCTAGACTTGTTGCCTTTGACTCCCGATGCTTTTGGGTGAAGTAATAATGTCTGAAAATGACATTTGATGATGTCTAGTGCATGTGCGTAAGAAACAAACTGGTAAAATGGAATCGAAATCAGATGTTTGCTTGTTCGTAGGCTACCCAAAAAGTACTAAGGGTGGTTTATTTTATAATCCCAGAGATATGAAAATAATAGTCAGCACACATGCTGTTTATTTGGAAGAGGATTATATTATGAACCATAAGCCTAGTAGCCATATTGAACTGGAGGAAATGGTTAGCACATCACATGTACCACAGGTGGACACACCTATTGAAATGAATGAAAATGATGAGAGTCAGGAAACCCCTGTTGATGTACCTTTATCTAGTACACAAATTCCAGCACCGGTACTTCGTCGTAGTGGGAGGACTATTGTTCCACCAGAACAATATATGTTATTAGGTGAGACTTTTGAGGTCATCCCTGACAAACATGAGTCGAACCCAATAAACTACACAAAAGTGATTATCGATGTGAATGCAGATCAATGGTAGAAGGCTATGAAATCTGAGTTGGAATTTGTGTATTCTAACAAAGTTTGGGAATTTATGGAACTTCCTAGTGGTATAAAACCCATTGGTTGTAAGTGGATATACAAAAGTAAAATAGGAATAGAAGAGAATGTTGAAACATTCAAAGCTAGACTGGTAGCCAAAGGCTTCACTCAACGTGAAGGTATTGACTATGGAGAAACATTCTCACCAGTAACAATGCTTAAGTCTATTCGAGCTCTTTTAGCCATAAGTGCTCATTTTGATTATGAGATATAGCAGATGGATGTCAAGACGACATTTTTAAATGGCCATCTAGAAGAGGACATCTATATAAACCAACCAGATGGATTTATAGTCAAAAGCTTAAAGGATCATGTGTGTAAGTTGCAAAGATCCATTTATGGACTCAAGCAAGCTTCACGCAGTTGGAACATACACTTTGATAAGGCAGTTAAACTATTTGGCTTTGAATAGAACGTCGATGAACCTTGTGTGTACAAGAAAATACAGGGTAAAGTCGTCATTTTTTTTAGTACTTTATGTTAATGATATCCTACACATTGGAAATGATTTAGAGGCATTATCATCAGTCAAAAGATGGTTATCCAATCAGTTTGACATGAAGGACCTTGGAGAAGCTAGTTATATTCTCGGGATCAAGCTTATGCGAGATCGAGCTAAAAGGAGAATTGCCTTATCTCAAACTACTTATGTTGATAAGGTATTAACTAGGTTTGGTATGCAGGACTCCAAGAAAGGGTTCTTGTCATTTAGACATGGATTATCTCTCTCTAAAGACCAGTCTCCCAAGACTGATGAGGAGATGGAACAAATGAGACGGGTACCATATGCTTCAACATTTGGGAGTCTCATGTACGCCATGTTATGTACCAAGCCAGACATCTGCTTTGTAGTGGGCATGGTTAGTAGGTTTCAGTCCAATCCTGGACAAGACCATTGGATGGCTGTAAAATGTATCCTTAAGTATTTGAGGAAAACTAAGGACTATGTGCTCATTTATAGAGGTAATGAGTTAATTCCAGTCGGGTATACTGATTCTGATTTTTAATCAGATATTGATGCTCGTAAGTCCACATCTGGGTATATTTTCATACTAAATGGAGGGGCAATTAATTGGAGAAGTGTTAAGCAGTCATCTACTGCTGACTCAACCATGGAAGCGAAGTACATTGCAGCCTCAGAGGCAGCAAAGGAAGCTGTGTGGTGGAAAAACTTTCTCACTGATTTAGAGGTGTTAGAACATGTCAGCCGACCTATTACACTTTTCTGTGATAATAGTGCAGCGATTGCTCAAACCAAGGACCCCAGATTTCATAAGGGATCAAAGCACATTCAAAGAAAGTATCATGTCATTCGTGATATGGTACGGCGTAATGAAGCCGTTGTAACCAAGATTGCATCAAAACACAACCTTGCAGATCCATTCACAAAAGCGCTTCCGATTAAAGCATTTGATCGACATTTAGATAGCATGGGAGTTAGATGTGATTCAAATTGGCTATGAGTGCAAGTAGGAGTATTGTTGGAATTTATGCCCTAGCATAGCAAATTCCATAAAATATTTCTTGTATTTTATGAAATTGATATTTTATACAATGGTGAATAATGTATTAAAATTGTCCACTTGATTGCATTTATTATTTATATGTATATGATGGGGTTCATATACAAGAGATAAATAACAATCATAAATAGTTCATTGTTGGTAATAAAGGATGGACTCTTTGATTAATTAAGACATGAACCGAATCCCGATAGGTTGAGAAATATTGTGAGAGCCGTCGTATACAATTGTTCCCTATCAAATGTCATGACACTTAACTCTTAAGCATGAGAGAAGTATAAACTCTAGTATTAATTGGTAATTACTTTGATTTGCTCGGCGGAGCCTCCGTGATCCTTAGACCGACACTTTGAGTAGTTATTTAATTAATAGTTAGAGAGTTATATACTCAAGAGTTGCATCAATGCTAAGTGTATATATATTTCATATTGATTATATTTGATCACAAGTAAAAATCGAAGATCTTCGTGTGGTTTGGTAAAAACATTTTTATATACTTATAAAGATATTATATTTTCACCAAAATATTTTATGTGATCAAATGAAGATAATCATAAAAGGAAAAATATATACATTTATTGTGTAGTCGGATTGATGGCTTTTATTATCCGATAACCAATTAGGCAAAGAGGGGTTAAAGTGAAACATTGACTTAGTGGTTATTTATTTTCCAATTGGAGTGCAATTAATATTTTTTAGTGGAGTAAATGTTAATTAATGAATTAAGTGAATTGGGCTCAAGCCTTAATAGACCAGACCAATTATTAATTCATTGAAACCAATTTGGTTAATAAGCCCAATGGATTCTCACATATAGTCCAAATTTGATGATGAAGCCCAAAGAGGGTTGGATAGACATTTCATGTGGAGATAAGAAGAATTATTATTTCTAATTACTAATAATGTATTATTAGTGAAAGAATACTAATTATTCCACTAGTGGTGGAATAAGTTAGGTATGATTAAAGTAAAACATTATCATTTTGCTTTTGCAAAATAATATATTTGTATATGTATATATGAATATATATATGTATATGTTGTATGCCTATAAATTGGTAAGATTGGTGAAAGACCATAGACAAGAGAAATACAACAAGAATGAAATAAAATTCTCTCCACTTAGTTAGGTTGTCTTCCTCTCTTTTGGTTCCCACAAATCATAAATTTCAAGTGTTCATCATACGAAAATATGTGTAATTTCTAAGGCAAGAACATAAATCACTTCCAAGGTGATTTCGGTGGATAATTCAAAGAGGTTAGTAGGATTTTCTATAAGAGTGAACATATTTTTTCGTGGATTGTTGTGAGACTTACTCAAGTCTTGTTAGTAAGTAATCCTTCACTTTAATTATGTAAACATACATATTGATTTTTCATATAAACTAGTTCATATGTTCCGCAAATTATGAGAAAAACTCCATTTTCCAACAGGAAGTTACTTAATGGGCTGTTATTTTATTTTTTTCACAAATTTGGTAAAGTTAATTCCAAAAATTTAAGAGTTCTATTCCTTCCATGTATATATCAAAATATTATTTCTAAATTCAATTCCAATCAACTCTAGGATTACTAGAGACGAATTGTTTTGCCACGCACGAACTTGCAAATAAGAAATAGGGTTTGGTGGCTGTGGCCATGGGAATGCACACATGTTTGACAAAATTACTTTTATGTCCTTTTTCTTGAAATTAAAGACAAATGTTTCTTACAACATTAGTTTTAAGCGTTATATTTGAAAACGTGACTAATTAAATTTTATAGAAAAAGAAAAATGGAGTATATAATATTATGAGAACAATACTTGGTTCCTCTTCTTTGATGATGTGATTCACCACTAGATATTTTTTTAAAAAAGATAGACATAAGAACATTAATTAAACCTTTTTTTTTTTACAAGATTGTAACGTGTCTCAACTCTCAAGTATATTGGACACATCTAGGGTTGCAACACAAAACCGAAAAATCGGACTGAACTGAACTGAAATCGATGGTTTGGTTCAGTTCCAAGGTGGTTCGATGCAATTCCGGTTTTCAAAATTAAAAACCCGATTTATTAGGTTGGGTTCCAGTTCTTGACCACCTGGAATTGGACCAGAACCGAACCGTTTTTTTTTCTCTTTTAATCTACTTTTAATATAGTTTTTATACTTATATATAAATATAATTTAAAAGTTATAACTTATATAAGTGTTATATATAATATAGAAGTTATATAAGTTATATGTATTATGTATATCATAATATTGAAGTTTCAAAGAACCCATTTTTACCTTAAGTTCTTAATAGTTTTCATCACACGCCGCACTATACCATATCCTCTCTCACTCTCAGTCATCGCCTCTCGAGTTTTGAGATGTAAGGGTATCTGGAATGGGAAGGTGTTTGGCCAATGAGATGCCCCTCTAGAGAGTTCTGGCGTGTGGGAGTACTCTTGTGGAGTTGGGGAGAAATTGTGGTGGGCCCATGAAAGAGAATTGCACTCTCCTAGCCACAGATGGCGTGTCTAGTGGCGTGACAATGCACTTATGAAGTACTGGCACAGACACGATATGGACACGATGATATGATAAATTTTTAAAAAATAGGACACGACATGAATTTGATACGTTTATGAAAATATATATATATATATATATATATTATATTGCACAAATATTTCATTTATCACTTAAACAATGAAAATTAATAAACTTATAAACAAAAATAAATAAATAGGTTAAATGAAATGTCTTATATTTTCAAAATTCTTCATTCCACTACCATCCAAGGAATCAAATACATCTCCCACAACATCTGACATCTTAGTCTCTCCCTCGTTATATTGTAAAAAAAATCTTGATCAAAGACAAAGATTGTAATGTACAAATACCAAATCTTCAGCTCTTTATGGTGATATCTTGTTCCTATCTATACAGTGGATAAATGACTAGGTGTTCCAATTCCTCTTATAAAATGAGGAGGAACAAAGATATTCAAGTATCTTCAAAGTCAAAGATCGAATTAGGAATGTTCAAGTTTTATAAGTAATCGACCAAATTAGTGGTTTCATAAGTTCTCTATCTTTCATGGAACCAACCGACTCACCGCGTGTCCGACACGTGGATATGCGCGTGTCCTCCATGTGTCCACTACGTGTCCAATTTTAAAAAATTCAGGACACACCATTTGGCGTGTCGAACACGTATTTTTGGTGTGTTCGCGTGTTCGACACGGACACGTATATCCGATACGGGTACGGTGACCCTATACGAAGTGTTCGTGTTTCATAGCATTTGCACATACTGCCTTTACTTTTCTTTTTCTTCTTTTTTATTTTAGGGTAATTTACATTGACACCTCCTGAGATATTGGTCAATTACAAGTAGATGATGATCAACGCACTAGTTAACAGAGACACTTCCTGAGGTTTGTAAAATATTACAATGACACTCCTTGAAGGCATAAAATGACTTTAGTGTCATTGATTAATTTAATTTTCATGTCAAATCTTTAAGTTAATTACCTCATGCCTAAATCCTACACTTTACTCATTACACCAACCACCCTTATGATCATCCTCTTATTATTACAAAAATCTACAATAAATAAATAAGATATATAAAAATACAATTTTATTTTAAAAATAAAAATTCAAAAATATCAAAAATATTTTGAAATATATATTTAAGGTAAATTCTACCACTAAAAAAATTTCATCAATAATAATACTAAGAAAATCCCATTATTTAATTAATGCTCTTAATTTTTAATATATTATTACATAAATATTTCTCAAAAAAAATTAAAGGGTTATATCTAATAATCATTGTAGGTACTATTACATATCTAATAATATATATATTAATTTTTATGTACGAATGGAAAAATTTTTTTTATATATTTTTATACTATTGTCAATCAATAATTTTAATGAAATTTGATAATATAATGGTATAATTTTTTGGATACGTAATACCTATAATAGAATATCTTATTTAGATATGTAATACCAAAGAAAATCCCATTCTATTATGAAATTTGATAATATAATGGTAGAATTTCTTAGATATGTAATACCTACAATGGTAAAATGTAAAATATTTTAAATAAGATATTTCATTATATTATTAAATTTTATTAAAATTAATGATGGGCAATAATTACCCTACAGGCTGGGCATTGTCTCCATGATGAAGTCCCAGAGCTTTGTCAACAGTGCTTTATCGAACTGGTTGTTGAGTAAATTTCCTCTTCAGAGTTCAGACACGGTGAAAATGCCCCAGTTCTATGGCCACATTGCTCACATCCGCTTAAGATTATAATTTTCACATTGTTAAATGTTAATAATGAAACTTTCATACCATGACTCTACTTTCAAACTACACTGCTAAACTTAAAAAGTAAACTCAAATCATGACACAATTAAGATCAGATTAGATCCTTCCGAAGTAAAACGTCCAATAAAAAGTTGGACAAACTCGAATAACTTATTCAATTTATTACTCGGAGGGTGGGTGAGATGGAAGAGTTTATGGGTCCTTTATCATGAGGTTCTAGGTTCAAATTCTCCCAGCTACGTTTTCGTCTGGGCCACTGAAGATTTATCCGGTTGTTAACTTCAGGATCCCGGAGATTAGTCGAGTTGCGTGTAAGCTGACCCGGATCATCCCGATTACCGAAAAAAAAAAAAAAAACTTATTCAATTTATGTGCAGACTCCTAATATTCAAAATTAGGTTAAGAAAATTACCATTCCAATCATAAAAGTCGCCAATAGAGGAGGAAGGTCGTCTGGAGCCAACCTATTATAATATCAATACCTATTGTACAAAGGGTCAGGGTAACAGGTTCATGCATATACGATCAAAGCAAAAGTAATAGAACTTATGTATACTTAAAAAGGGTAATTATCATGATCTATTAAATTTTATCAAATATCCCCTTCCCTTCAATTGCCCTGTTTGATAATATTTATTTATCACTTAAATTTAAACAAATCCGACATTAATGTCCCGTTTGGCATAACTTTTGCTTCCGGCTTTCTACAGAAGAAGAAGAGAAACAAAAGCCGTTTTGAGAAGCTGGTAGTCTGGTACCCCCTAACTTCTTTAAAACGCTCTTCCAAAGCTCAGAAGCTTTTCTAAAAATTTTGCCAAACATTGTTCAAGACAACTTTTCCTTCCAAGAAGTCAAAGGCAGCTTCTAAAAAGCCAATCCAAACAGGCCTTAAAAATGAGATAAAATTTTAAACGCCAGGTCATCATTTAACATTGAAGTTTGAAAAATTATAAAAATATCAAAAACAATATAAAATCTTGAAGCAACACTTAAAACATTCATTACTCATAATTCAGATATTAAATTTTTTAGTACTTCATTTTTGAATTTCATCAAACAGCATGCCGAAGACAGAAAGTCAAAATTACTATAATAACCTTCAATTATTCGGAATAAAAACTATACAAAAATAGAGTTTTTTTAAAAAATTCCAATTCCAACCTCATTGGATCGTCGTCTATGGAATACATATATTGTCATTCAAGTTTTTATCACATAAAACTGTTATCAAAACCTGCATCATTCCCTGTTAGCTCATTTTGCCATAACATGCAGCCATATTAACAAAGTCCACAGAAATCTGATTATTTTTTTCACTATTCCCCAAGTTCAACATACAAATACCGTCGAGATCTGACACTAAGAAAAACAGTTTTTGCTAATTGCTCTTTCAAACAACACGCACCACCATCACTAGTCTTGCAGTTTTCCCATTCCCTCCTTTTCACCATTCAAAGAATCCAAACCCAGAACAAAAATTCAGAATATCTACCAAAAGAATGAAAACCATAGAAATCTCATATTCCCCAAGCAACACTTACTAACCCTGGATTATTCCAACCTCAAATCTCCATTCACATAAAAAGACAATTAAAAATTGACAGTTCCATACCTAGGCTCCTGCATGCAAACCACAGCCGCCATCTACGCATGCCACAACAAACCACTTGCAAACATCAACATCACGCATGTTTGAGCCAATTCAAGAGTGGCGGCCGGGATGAATCACGCTTGAGAGTTTTGGCAGCTTCTGTGATCACGCTTCCGTATCTCAGCCCACATGCAGATATCAAACCCACGCCTGTGCAAGTGGTAGTTTGTTTGTATTCGATTCTCTGCCTATATATATAGGGATGACAACGGGTCGGATTTGAGACGGGTTTGACTAATACCATTACCACCCCATTTAAAAATTACTAATATCAAATCCGCTCCAAACCCGCGACGGGTTGTAATCGGTAATACCATTACCACCCCGTCGGTATAAACGGGTTGCATCGGGTTACCATCGGTTGCACTAAATTATTTCTAATAAATTAGAATCACAATTGATTTACTAAATTATTTGATGACAAATTAAGTTATAATGCGTTTGATGACAAATTAAGTTATCAACTAAGTATCTCTTTCTTATTCTAGGCATATATTCTGCTTTACATTATAAACCAAATATCCCACATATTTAGACAAACAAATGTATATATACGCATATTGACTGAAATTCTTCCAAAAAAAAAATATATATATATAGATGTCAGCACCAAGAATCAGATTAATGAGTTATATATAGACAAAGATGCACATATATATATATATATAATTAAAATTAAAATCGTAAACTGGGGCCGGGTTACCAACGGGTTTTCCAGAAAACCCAAACTCGACCCGAACTCGCTTCGGGTTTTAATTTTGGATACCAAATCCGCCCCAATCGGGTTGGGCCGAATCGGAACCCGGCTGAGTCGGACCATTTTGCCATCCTTGTATATATATAGACAGTGTGTGGATTGTATAATTGAGTGAAGACACAAAAGAGAAGTGTAAGAGTGAGAGCAAGAAACCCGGAGAGGTTCTGTGAGTTGTAAGAGAGTGTGAGGTAGAGTTGAGTGATGTTTGTATCCTTTTCCCCACCATTAGTGAAAACTCTCTCAAAGTGGACGTAGGTACCTATTGGACCGAACCACTATAAATATTGGTGTCTCTATTGTGTGTGTGTATGTGTTTCGAATTGGTTTGGGTATAACAAAGTGGTATCAGAGCTTAGAGTCGAAAAATAGAGTCGTTTTTCAATCCTATTTCAAACCAACCTACTTCGCAAAACACCACACAGATCATATTTTCCGGCGACCCATCTCTGGACGAACCATTTCCCGTCGAGAACAGCTGAAAACACCACCGGACGCGCCACCACGCGCCGCCTGAAGCACTGTGCGTCAGATCTCTCGGCGTCATGCGCCCCACGCGTCATCAACCTCCAGCAGGCGTGAGGCCCACTCGCACCATGCGCCTTCAACCTCCAGCACGCGTGAGGCCCATGCGCCTCCACGCGCGCCACGTCACTGATGACGTCATCCTATCTACCACGTCACTGCTTACGTCAGCAACCGCCACGTGTCAGCCCTCTATTGTGCCACGTGTCACCTACTGCTGCTACCATGTCATCCTACCACGTGTCCCCACTGACACATGTCCTGCCACGTGTCACTCCCTGTTGCTGCCACGTCATCAAGTAATTTGCAAAATTACAGTTTTGCCCTTTGCCGTTATTTTGACTATTCCGGACTCATCCTAAGTCAGATTTGAGCTCAGTCAGAGGCGATCTTAAGGTTTTCGACCATTCTGGATGCAACGATACATTCCGTTTTACGTGATTCTACTCCAAACATATCAAAGAAGCTAGGGAAAGCTTAAAGTTGATCCGATTCGATGGAAGATTTAGGATCCGGAGTCATGATTAAATTGTCGGCGTCGAACTATACCATATGGAGACCCAGGATGGAGGATCTCCTTAATTGCAAGAATTTGGCAGACCCGTTAGAAAATGAAGGTGCAAAACCCACGTTAATCACGGAGAAATATTGGACCAAGATGCACAGAAAAACTATTGGCTAAATCAAACAGTGGATAGACCATAGTGTATTCCACTATGTTGTGCAAGAGACCAATGCCTACGAGCTCTGAAAGAAGCTCGAGGATATGTACCAGGCCAAGACTGCTCGAAACAAAGCGCTTCTAATGATGCGACTAGTCAATTTGAAGCTGAAGAGCGGAACCTCTGTAACCGAGCACTCTAGCGAGTTTCAGAACCTGGTGAACCAGCTTGCAGCTGTAGAGTTAAATCTTAGCGATGAAACTCAGGCCCTACTTCTGCTCAGCTCATTACCTCCCAATTGGGAGACATTGGTGGTTTCCCTCGGCAACTCAGCACCGAATGACAAACTCACTATGGCAACAGTAAATGATGCCATATTCAGCGAGGAAGCCCGAAGGAAGGAGACCGGCATGAACCAATCACATGCCTTTGTCACAAAAGGTTAAGGAAGATCTTACGAAACTGGTAGAGGCAGAAGCAGAGACAGAAGCAGAGGAAGGTCTCAAACCCGCGGCAGACCCAGTAATGACAAAAGTCAACAAAAGGGTAAATATGTTTGTTATCATTGTGGTATCGCAGGACATTTAAAGAAGAATTGCCGCAAACTACAAAGGGAGCAAGGTCAAAGCAGCCACCAGCCACAGAAGGAAAATAACGACTCCATGGTCACTCTTGTAGGAGATATCACTATATGCTCAGTCGATGAAGAGGTATGCCTTCACGTAGGAAACAATGAAGCCGATTGGGTGGTTGACACAACAACATCTTACCACGCCACTCCCCACAGTAATTTCTTCACCTCGTACAAAGCTGGAGACTTTGGTACAGTCAGAATAGGAAATACAAGTTTCTCGAAGATCGTGGGAATAGGCGATATCCAGATCAGGACCAGTATTGGTTGCAGTATGGTGTTAAAAGATGTCAGACATGTGCCTGACCTTCGTCTCAATCTCATTTTCGGGACAACCTTAGACCGGGAAGGCTACGGTAACTACTTCAGCAATGGCACCTGGAAGCTGATAAAAGGAGCCATGGTTGTCGCCCAAGGATAGATGAATGACATATTATACAAAACCCATGTGAAGGTGATTTCTGACAGTCTCAATGCAGTTAAAGATGAGACTTCACCAAATTTGTGGCACAAAAGACTCGGACACGTGGGAGAGAAATGGTTGCTTACACTGGCAAGGAAGAAACTAATTGAAGTATCAAAAGGTATTCCATTAAACCCTTGTGATCACTGTTTATTTGGAAAGCAACATAGATTCTCTTTCAACTCAATTACCAAAAGAAGATCAAAGTTGTTGAGTTTAATACACACTGATGTTTGTGGTCCCTTAAAAGTGGACTCTTTAGGCGGTAACAAATATTTTCTCACATTTATTGATGATGCTTCACGAAAGGTGTGGGTATATTTTTTGAAAATAAAGGACCAGATACTCGATTACTTCAAAGCATTCCACGCCATGGTAGAGCGGGAAACCGGAAAGAAGTTAAAGTGCCTCCGATCAGACAATGGAGGCGAGTACACTTCCAATGAATTCCAAGCATACTGCTTTGAACACAATATCCGACATGAGAAGACGGTCCCATATACCCCATAGCATAATGGTGTAACCGAGAGAATGAACCGGACCATTATGGACAGAGTCAGAAGTATGATCAGTATGGCTAAGTTGTCAAAGCCATTCTGGGGTGAAGCAGTTAGAGCTGCCGTGTACCTGATCAACAGATCACCATCATTACCGCTACAATTCGAAGTACCAGAAAAGGTATGGACTGGAAGAGATCCCTCCTATTCTCACCTGAGAGTATTTGGGTGTAAGGCATTTGCACACGTATCCAAGGAGCAAAGACAGAAGCTCGATCTGAAATCAACTCCATGCATATTCATCGGTTATGGAGATGAAGAATTCGGATACAGACTATGGGATCCAAAATCAAAGAAGGTTATCAGAAACAGGGATGTTGTGTTCCAAGAGAGCCAGACATACAAAGACACTGAAAAGACCACAGAGTCCAGTGGTACCAGTCTCAATGTTACAGACATCATCCCAGATCCTGTACCAGTATAGTTGACCCCAGATAATGAAGAAATGCAAGATGAAATTCTAGAAGCAGAGGAGGAACCTGAGGGTGTTGAGCAGGGGGGAGCCACAAACCCCTCCACCAGAAGCTACAGAACCAGAAGTAGCTCCTCCAGTTGAAGAGCCTCAGACAAGAAGATCTGAAAGAGGCCGACCGCTGATTCCATCGAGGAAATATCTAGAGTCAGACTATATTCTGCTTACTGATGAAGGGGGGCTAGAATGCTTTCAGGAAGTAAAGACCATACAGACAAAGGTAAATGGGTGCAAGCTATGCAAGAAGAGACGAGTTCCTTGCAGAAGAACCAGACTTATGATTTGGTGAGACTTCCCAAAGGCAAGAAAGCATTGAAAAACAAATGGGTGTTCAAGCTGAAGAAAGACGCCAACGGAAAGCCGATAAAGCACAAAGCTCGATTGGTTATCAAAGGATTCCAACAGAAGAAAGGCATCGACTTTGAAGAGATATTCTCACCAGTGGTGAAGATGACCTCAATTTGAGTGATACTCGGATTGACAGCTAGTCTGAACCTAGAGCTTAAACAGATGGACGTCAAGACAACTTTCCTCCATGGAGATCTACAGGAGGAAATTTACATGGACCAACCAGAAGGTTTTAAAGTTACAGGGAAAGAGCATATGGTTTGCAAACTGAAGAAGAGTCTCTACGGCCTCAAGCAAGCACTGAGGCAATGGTACATAAAGTTTGACTCATTCATGGTGGGTCATGGTTACAAGAGAACTGTTGCAGATCAATGCGTCTACATTCAGAAATTCCTGGATGGTAATTTTGTTATTCTATTATTGTATGTTGATGACATGTTGATAGTTGGACAGGATGCTAGTATGATTAGTAAGCTGAAACAAGAACTGTCCAAGTCCTTTGACATGAAGGACCTAGGCCCAGCTCAACAGATATTGGGCATGAAGATTGTTCGTGACAGAAAAGCCAAGAAATTGTGATTGTCACAAGAGAAGTATGTTGAACGGGTGATTGCAAAGTTCAATATGGGAAATGCTAAGCTAGTCAGTACTCCGCTAGCTAATCACTTCAACCTAAGCAAGCGATCGTGTCCCTCTTCGACAAAAGAAAAGGAAGAGATGGAAACAATCCCTTACTATTCAGTTGTTGGTAGCTTGATGTATGCAATGGTTTTCACCAGACCGGATATAGCTCACATTGTAGGCGTTGTGAGCATATTTTTTTCAAATCCAGGCAAAGACCATTGGGAAGCAATCAAGTGGATTCTTAGGTACCTGAAGAGTACATCGAAACTATGCTTGTGCTATGGGGGAGCAGAACCAGTTTTGGAAGGCTATTCAAATTCAGATATGGCCGGTGACATTGACAGCAGGAAATCTACATCAGGATTTCTATTTACTTTTAAAGGGGGAGTTGTATCATGGCAATCCAAATTGCAGAAGTATGTCGCTTTATCTATAACTGAAGCAGAATACATTACCGCAGTGGAAGCTGGAAAAGAAATGTTGTGGGTAAAGCGGTTTCTCCAAGAACTGGGTGTTAGTCAGAAAGAATACAAAGTGCATTGTGACAATCAAAATGCTCTGGACTTGAGCAAGAATTCAATATACCATTCCCGCATGAAGCATATCGATATTCGCTATCACTGGATACACGAAGTAATGGAGCAACAATTATTGAAGATTATGAAGATCCACACAGACGAGAACCCGACTGACATGTTGACCAAAGTGGTTACTCGAGATAAGCTAGAGCTATGCAGAGACATAGCCCGGATGGATATCAACTGAAGCTCAGCAGAAGACGTTCTCCTCCGATTGGTATGGAAGGGGGAGAATTGACAGTTCTATACACAGGCTCATGCATGTAAACTACATCCGCCATCTACGCATGCCACAACAAACCACTTGCAAACATCAACATCACGCATGTTTGAGCCAAGTCAAGAATGGCAGCCGGGATGAATCACGCTTGAGAGTTTTGGTACCTTCTGTGATCACGCTTTCGTATCTCAGCCCACATGCAGATATCAAACCCACGTCTGTGCAAGTGGTAGTTTGTTTGTATTCGATTCTCTGCCTATATATATGGATAGCGTGTGGATTGTATAATTGAGTGAAGACATAAGAGAGAAATGTAAGAGTGAGAGCAAGAAACCCAGAGAGGTTCTGTGAGTTGTAAGAGAGTGTGAGGTAGAGTTGAGTGATGTTTGTATCCTCCTTCCCGTCATTGTTTTTCTTCAACCGATAGTGAAAACTCTCTCAAAGTGGACATAGGTACCTATTGGACCGAACCACTATAAATATTGGTGTCTTTATTGTATGTGTGTATGTGTTTCGAATTGATTTGGGTATAACAAAAATATAGCAAAACACTTGAGAATCCCAGAGACTTTAAGTTGGTACAAGCTATCTCCAATAGAGAAGCCCCACAACCATCAAAGAAAACACACCCAAGGGGCTACAAGATGACTGTAAAGAAGCCATAAAAAAGAAGCTCTACTCAGAATAATCCCAATAGTTGAAGAACTGGAATAACACCCATAAAACCTACAACATTATACAACCCAAAGAGCCTAGAACCAAAGCAGATATCTAAATATGGTTGACATTAGTGTTCAAATATAGAATCCGGTAATTCCCATAGCCAGGCTATATTCATGATTTTTGGAGAGGCTTTGATATTTTGCAAGGATATAGTTTTCATCTTGACCGTGGTAAAGACTTCATTGAAGACTTGGTTGTCAATCCTGACTTCACCTTGGTACAATTCCTAGAAAACAAAATTAATGCAAGAACTAAATGAAAATACAAGTCACAAATCTAGCAAACCCAGTATTTACAACTTGGTTGCCATTGTATAGGGGTTCTGGTGAACGTTAAGGTGATCGGGAGCTGCCATCTCTATTTCTTGCACCGAAGAATGCCGAGAAGTTTTATCTAGAGACAAATCTTTACACACACACACACATATATATATAGAGAGATTCGTAACAGAAATGTCATGGTCGGTTGGAGTTGTATGATGAAGAAACTGCAGTGACTCTCTGTGGCGAAGAGAAGAGGAGATGAGGAGTTGTGCTTTGTTAAGGAGGAAGATGAGGTAAAAGTAGGCCTGCAACTTGGGCAGGCTCAACCCAGCCCAAAAATTTTGTACTCGGGTTCACTAAACATTCAACTCGGGCCCAACTCCGTTAGGGTTTCAATTAAATTTGGGTTGGGAACCCAACCCAAAACCCGAATTTTAAAAATAAGTTAAATCTGCATAATTCATTGATCTAATATAACGGTAGTAAAACAAACTTCAATTAAACCTAAGAAAACCTCTCCAGTCTCATCAGTGTGCCTTTTCAGCTCTCAAGCTCCATCTTCAAAACCAAGAAAATCCTCACATCGCCACCACTGCTATCCACCCACGCCGCCACCGATGTTCACCTCGCCGCCACTGATTTTATGTGCCATCACCGTGACTCTTCACCATCCCTCTATCTTCAGCTGTCTCTCTTCATCCTCTCCCTCTTTGTGATTTGTATTTTGTATTAATTATCTCCCACTCTCTGTGATTTATATCCATTTGCATGATTTGTGTATATATATATACACACAGATTTGCCATATGTATTAATATATTATATTTTGATTTGTATATATATATATAGAAATATATATATACACATACTATTCATATATATATATATAATCAATCTTGATATATATATAACATATAAATAGAGATAAGAGGAGACATTGGATCTTGATTCTTCTTTTTATTCTTTAAATCTTTTATCAAAAAGATTTGTAAGAATGTTTTTTTTTCTATTTTCAAATTATTGTTCCCATTTTTCTTTTATTTGAGAACTTAATTTTTTTTTTATTCAAACTATTCAATTCCAGTGATTTTTTTTTTTTTACAATCAACATAAACTATACTCACACATTAGATCTTGTAATTATTAATCCATATATATATAATAATTTTTTAAAATATTCGAATTATTCAGTTCCAGTAATTTGAATAAATCAACCTAGATAAAATTCTTCCATATCAATTTTTTTTTCTGGAAACCCGATAACTTGGCCCGGCCTGGCCCGACCTGAATGTGTCGGGTTGGGTCTAGCCCAGTTTGAAATTCGGGTTGGGTTGGGCTGGGTTCAACATAAATCGGGTTGTGTCGGGTTTGGGTTGGGCCGGGTTGGGCTAGCCTAAGTTGCACCCCTAGGTAAAAGATGCCTTTAAGGGCATTTTGGTCATTGAAGAGGGTAAACTTCGACATATAGGCCCAACAACATTCAGTTAAGAAACCATGATGGTCATGTCAGTCCAATTCGGCCCAAGCCCAAATGCACCATAGGCCCATTCGGTAAAAAGAGGAAACAAACTCCCAGATTCATTAGGAATGATCTTCCTACATGAAAGGGAAGATATGTACCAAAAATAATGCTTCCCAATAAGGAAAGGATTATGACCTAATTGTAGCTCTACCGAACGGTTTGTACCTCAAATGCATTGCTCCCTTATAAGCAAAAAAGGTACTAGCACAGCTGCATGAATGAGTTTGTGGCAGTCATACCGGTGTAAGATCTCTGGCCCATCGCGCACACGCAAGGGTACTTCTGGCTGTACATGAATTGAGAGGCGGAGGAGTATTCCCGAAAGTGAAACACACGCCAACAACATGCCCCCAAAATTCATCAACCACCTGAGCCATTATACCCATTCGTAACCCCTAATCCATTTGCACAATGGGGAATGGACATTGCCAGCACCCCGCAAATAAGTTTTGTACTCTTGGCCATCGACTACTTCACAAAATTATTACGAAAATGTCTCAAATTCCTATTGTAATTAGGTTTTCTATTTAGAGTATATTTTGTATGGTAATTTCTTGTTAGAGAAAAGTATTATTCTCCAAGGAATTGTAATTCTTGTCCAACAATAAATTAGATTTGTAACTCTATAAATAGATATCTAGGGTTGATGGTTGAGACTTATGAGAAAGAGAATAGATGTGAGGAAAAGAGAAGAGGAAAAGGGTGTGAGGGTGATGTATGCATTGGGTGAGGGTGTTTTGTTGTTCACCTATGTAATATATTTTTAATAAATATTTTTTATCTCCGTGGATATAGGCCAAAGATGGGGCTGAACCACGTTAAATATTATTTTGTTATCTGTGTGATTTATGTGTGAGTAAAAACAGGTGTCAATGATCTTGGGCGGATTAATTCCTAAGTGTGAGATGAAAATTAATTCCTAACAAGTGGTATCAGAACAAGGTTGAAGCAGATGAGCCAAATTAAAGCAGATTCGTATCAAAGTCTTCGGAAGAAGTAGATCGGTGTCAAAAGGTTCAAGGTTGAAGTAAAGAAAAAGCCCATACGTGCAGATCGGTGTCAGAAGGTTTGAGGTTGAAGTAAAAAAAAGCCCGTACATTCTGGTCCAGATTCGAAAATTAGAGTTGCCCGAAATCATAAACCAACCATACCAGGAGATTTGTATTGACGAGAGGAAGCCATAAGTGTCAAGCACGTCGCAGGAAATAGCTTCACGCGCCGCCTGAAGTTCCGGTCAGATTTTTTGGCTCCACGCGCAGTAGTTTCATTTCGGGCCTATTTCGTGGAGAATCATTGATCTAGACAAGACATATAATATATCAATGGAAATATATTTTGAAGACGAACGTTTCGGCGCAAAAATAAGCCCCATCAGAGGAGGTACGCGCCCGCACGCACTCCAAGAAATTTCTGACGTCGTTAGCAATTTTGTCTTTTGTGCTGAATTATTTTTTGGCCCGTTTAGAGTCATTTTTTACCCGTTTTTTATGCGGTCAAAAGTGTTCTTAAGGTTTTGGACCATTTTGGACGCAACCGTGCAGTCGATTTTACATGATTCAACTCTGAAAATATCAGATCTTGGTTGCAACTGTTTTTACTCACTGGTGAAGATGAAGAAGATAAAGATGATGTAGATGATGAAGAAATACACATAGTTGTGGTGGAGGTGGAGCATGATGTGCATAGCAGAAGGAGAAAAAAAAAAGAGTGATGAAGCTTAAAGTAAGGTGGAGTCTTGAAGAGATGATTGAAGCAATGGAATTTGAGCCAAGGTGGAGATTGTTAGGAAAGTGTCTCAAATTCCTATTGTAATTAGGTTTCCTATTTAGAGTATATTTTGTATGGTAATTTCTTGTTAGAGGAAAATATTATTCTCCAAGAAATTGTAATCCTTATCTAACAAGAAATTAGGTTTGTAACTCTATAAATAGATACCTAGGGTTGATGGTTGAGACTTATGAGAAAGAGAAAAGATGTGAGGAAAATAGGAGAGGAAGAGGGTGTGAGGGTGATGGTGCTTTGTTGTTCACCTATGTAATATCTTCCTAATAAATATTCCTTCTCTCCATGAACGTAGGCCAAAGATGGGGCTGAACCACGTTAAAAAATATTATTTGTTATCTGTGTGAGTAAAAATAAGTGTCGATGATCTTGGGCGGATTAATTCATAAGTGTGATATGAGAATTAATTCTTAACAAAAATAATGGTGGGAAGCTAAGGCTTACACATCACACACGTCCAAGTTAAGAAGTTTATTTGGGCACCATAGACAATAATGATGGACAACGGCAAAAACCTAGACAACCAATACGTTCGGGAATTTCTAGCCGAGTATGGCATTAACCAAAATGTCTCTTATGTAAATTACCCACAAGAGCACCAGAAAGTCTCTTCTGTAAATTACCCACACGAGTACGGACAGGCTGAAATAACAAACAAAACAGTTTTTTCCTGCCTGGAAGAGAAGCTCGAAGGGAAGAGGGGCAAGTGGCTAGAGGAACTCCCAAAGGTCCTTTCGGCTTACCGACCAACTCGAAGAAGGCTGACCGGAGAAACACCATTCACACTAACATACAGAATAGAGGCCGTTATACAAGTGGAGATTGAAGTACCAACCCACATGTGAAACCTCATAAGCCAAGCAAAACGAGAAACAGATAGGAAACAACCTAGACTTACCGGAGGAAATGAAAGATATGACCTTAATAAGACTTGCCTCATACCAGCACACACTGATCAATCAGTATAACAAAAGGGTAAAGCACAGGGACTTTGCACTAGTATTTTTGGTTTTGAAAGAAAAAGTGGAAAAGGTGGCAAAACTAAGACCAAACAAAAAATGAACAATATTTGGCTGCAGAAGTGATCGATAAAGGGCATACCAACCTGAAATGGTACTACTTCTGGAAAAGCTATTTTTATTTATTTAATTCCATTCAATAAATAAAAAAGAAGCAAAACCCGTAGCGGAAGTACACCCAATTTTTACTACCATTCCAAGTTTTCTTATTGTCTAATGTGCCCAATAAATTATGTGTTTTTAATAAATATTATGTTCTGCATTTTTGGAGTCGAATAAAAATACGGAAAACAAATAATCAAAAAACCACACAATTCACAAAAGCAATAAAACACCAAATTGGAAAAATAAGTGTGCACCCTACAAATGGTAGGAAGGCATCAAATCAAAAAGCCCAGAAAGCACTTTCAAGTGCCAACTTTGTAACCCCAAAAGGACCAAGGGCCAAAGGGGGCAGAACTTAATACCTGGAGGTGAGGCCTCCCGAAATCACAAGTCACAAAGACTAATAAGGACCTGTGTCAGAAGGAAACCAATTCCAAAGTCAGTCAAAAATAAAAACAAAAGAGAGAAAAAGTACTCCATTATGCGCATATGATGGTCACACATTGATTGGGAATATATCTCACGAGACATGATAAAAAGGCCACAGCCACGAGGATGAGCAATTCAGTGTCTCCAGGCAAAGCGTTGTATTAGGCCTTGCTGGGAAATAACTGAAATAACAAAAGGGCTGATCTGGCCACCCCAAAGATAGGCATGGCCAGAGCAGCCGTCTTCCTTTTTGCCCTTATCAAATAAAAGTCATGATGAAGGCCAAGAAAGCTATAAACATATGTAAAACCTTTGCAGACGCAGACTAAGCATGGGCACTTGACATAGTGCTTTATATGTTGACATTGCGGTTCACCAAAACTCTTGGGGACTACAAATTTCTCAGAAGCTTTCAAGTTCCCTTCACTCGAACAATCCATTCTTTCCAATGTTTAGATTGCTCGACCAGGCACGAGGAATAGATTAAAACATCTGACCTCATCATGAATCTTGGAAAGATTATAGCAAATCAGAGTGGTCAAGCATCAGCTTCCTAAGATGACACGGGGAGAGAAAAACAGACACAACCCTGAAGAAATTAGAGTTTACATGTAAATGGGCTGAGTTCAAGAAGAAAAGATATAGTGGAAAAAAGGGTGAAGTGGAAATCTAACAGCTTGAAGTTGGGAGGCCGAGAAAAGCATCTCGTTCTCACCAACCTCCTCATCCATGGAGTAATAAAAACCGAAGGGGTATTGTTCAACTGTAGCCCCTTTGAGAATGTCTGATTCTTTCAGCAAAGCCTTCACAATTATCTACTGTTAGCCCTTAGCAATAGTGACCCCCACCAGAATCAAGGCCGTTTCGCTCGATTGGGCTTGCTCCGCCACGGCCCGACTCACGAATTTCTCACTCTTCGTTGTACCATGCTCGATCATCCTCCATGGCTGTTCTTTTGAACTTTCATCTGCAAACTGGTAGGAGAGGTATATGTTAAATATATTAGATAATAGAATGTTATTTTATTATATTTTAGTTGTAGGTGTAATATAGTACTTTTATTGATTGGGTATATAAACCTTTATGTGTATCGTTTCAGTGTATTGTTGCATAATGAAAACCCTAGCCTCTATTTGTTTTCTCTCTTCAATTCTTACATGGTATCAGAGCTTCATTAGCTATTCTTAATCTACAACACTTGCATCTGTTTCAGCCCTTTGTTATTTTTCTTGCAAATCGTAGCCTTGTGTTCTCTTTTCTAACTGCAGGCAATAATTGCAGCCCTCTAATTTTCTTTCGCAAAATCGTAGCCTTCAATTATCGCTCAGTTGAAGGAAGAGCCCAACCACCCCTTCTTACAAGCATATCCGGTTCATTGCCACCAGAACCAGTTATAACATTGGACCCATCAGTCCAACCAGTTTTTGGATGATGTGTAATATGCTCCATTCGCTTATTGGCTCCACCTTAAGTAACATAAGAGCTCTGAAAACTGAAGCTATGAGTTTGGGGCTGTGAGCGTGCATAACTCATCTTGTTGAAGTCATTCATGTGCTGCATTTGTTTGTTCTTCCTCTCTTCAGCAACATCATTAGGATCCTCCACAAGAGCTCTGAAAACTGAAGCTATGAGTTTGGGGTTGTGAGCGTGCATAACTCATCCTGTTGAAGTCATTCATGTGTTGCATTTGCTTGCTTTTCCTCTCTTCAACAACATCATCAGGATCCTCCATGTAAGGTTCTTTGCCTCCACGTAAAAAATTTTGGAATTGTCTTCCTTCCCCCTTTGCAATTGAAATCTGCTTTTAGAATTAGCAATAGAAGCAACATCATCAGGATACTCGTATTTTGATATTTCTACTCAAACAATAGAAGCGAAATTCCTTATTCCTGGTGGTTGGCATATTGTTCTTGGATTTTTTTTTTTAGGAAATCTATTGTTATTGGATATTTGCAATGGCTAGTGAAAGAGATGATTCTCTACAATCAATTAGTGTAAGATTGAATGGCAACAATTACTTGTATTGGAGTTATGTAATGAGGAATTTTTTGAAAGGAAAAAAATTGTAGGGTTATGTCAGTGGTGTGGTGAGCAAACCCGGAGAACCTAAAGATGATCAATTGGATAGTTGGAAAGCAAACAACTCAAAAATTATTACTTGGATCAATAATTCTATTGAACACTCCATTGGTATGTAGTTAGCAAAATATGACACAGCAAAACAGGTCTGAGATCACTTGGCTAGATTGTACACACAATCCAACTTTGTAAAACAGTACCAACTTGAAGCCAATATCCGAGCAATACAGCAAAAGGATATGAGTATTTAGAAATTTTATTCTATCATGTCTGATCTTTGGGACCAACTGGCTCTCACTGAGCCAACATCCCTTCAGAGCCATGTTGACTACCTTGCTCGTAGAGAGGAACAATGTGATGTCCCACATCACCCGGGTAGAGGTCTGGGGATGTGCTTATATGTGCAGTGTTGTCTCCAATTGGTATGAGGCCTTTTGGGCAGGAGCCCAAGAGCAAAACCATGTGGGCTGGGCCCAGAGCGGACAATATCATACCAAGTGTTGGAGCGGGGTGTTACAATTGGTATCAGAGCCAGAGCCCGACCGGAATTAAGTGTGGGAGCATGCACATCACCCGTGGGTCGCCAGCGAGGACGCTTGGTCTCAAGGGGGGTGATTGTGATGTCCCACATCGCCCGGGTAGAGGTCTGGGGATGTGCTTATATGTGCAGTGTTGTCTCCAATTGGTATGAGGCCTTTTGGGAGGAGCCCAAGAACAAAACCGTGCGGGCTGGGCCCAGAGCGGACAATATTATACCAAGTGTTGGAGCGGGGTGTTATAAACAACGTCTTATTCGGTTTTTGATGGCTCTTCGTGATGATTTTGAGGGATTTCGGGGAAATATTTTGCATCATAATCCTCATCCACCTATTGATGTGGTTGTAAGTGAACTTTTGGCTGAAGAGACACGACTCAAAATTCAATCAGGAAAGGGCCTTCTACTAGTGCCCGGTCAATTTGTTTTGGTTGTTCCTACTAAGTCATCTTTTAGCAATTAGAATAAGCTCTCTTCTAAGGTTAGTGTTGATGAATGTAGTTTTTGTTAGCAGAAAGGTCATTGGAAAGCCCAATGTCCTAAATTATTGAATAAAGCACAACCACCTCACCAGCAGTGGCGGCAGCCCCCACCTCAACAATAGTGGAGGCAACCCCCACCACAGCAGCAATGACATTTGGGAGGGCAGCCGCAACAACGAGTTTACAGGCCTCCACAGCCCACCACTGCAACATTGGTACCTAAAGTTGCATCTTATTTGGATCCCAACATGGTTGCTTTTGCGGAACAGTTTTAGAAGTTCCTTGCCACACAGTCACAGCCATATGCCATGACCATTTCATCTTCAGTAGGTTTGCCATCCCCTAACTCTTCAAGTATGTCTACACCTTTGTGGGTTTTAGATTCTGGAGCCTCTCATCACATGTCACCCAATTCATTATCATTTATTTCTATATATCCATCTACTTCACATGTATCTGTCATAACTGCTGATGGCACCCCCTTGCTCTTAGCAGGAGTTGGTTCTATTCGTACACCTCACGTATCACTTTTTAATGTCTATTGCATTCCAAAACTTGCAATGAATCTCATTTCAGTGATTCAATTATGTGATTCTGGTTATTGTGTTCATTTTTATTCCACTTCTTGTCACGTGCAGGATCCTCAATCCCAGAAACTGATTGGAATAGGCCGTAGGCAGGGGACTTATATGTTTTGGATGAGTTGCGAGTTCCAGATGTAGTTGTTTCGAGTGTTGATTTATCTTCTTTTCATTTAACTTCGTCTTCTTCCAGTTTTTACTTGTGGCATTTTAGACTTGGGCATGTTTCGGCCCTTCGTTTAAAATATTTGATTTCTAGAGGATCTTTGGGCAATTTTCAATCTCATGATATTTCTGATTGTAATGGTTGTAAACTAGCTAAATTCTCTGCCTTACCCTTTAATCAAAGTGTTTCTTATTCTGTTGCACCGTTTGATTTGGTTCATTTTGATGGGTGGGGTCGTTCCTCTATCGTAACAAAAAGGGGGTCGAGATATTATGTTTCTTTCATTGATGATTACACTCGATATTGTTGGGTTTACTTAATGAAATGTCGTTCTGAATTCATAAACATTTTTACTATTTTTCGGTCACTTGTTAAAGCTCAACATTCTACAGTTATCAAGTATTTTCGTTGTGATTTGGGTGGGGAGTATACTTCTACATCATTTTCTGAGTTGTTTTGCTCTGATGGTACTGTGCATCAATCTTCTTGTACTGACACTCCTCAACAAAATGGGGTTGCCGAAAGGAAGCATAGACACATTGTTGAAACAACTCGTTCTTTTCTCCTATCCGCTAGTGTTCCTGGTGAATTTTGGGGAGAAGTTGTTCTCACAACTGTCCACTTGATCAATAAAATTCCGACATCTTACACTTCAGGTTTATCCCCTCATGAAAAAATGTATGGTCATGCTCCTGACTACTCACTATTACGAGTCTTTAGTTGCACATGTTTTGTTCTTCGTCCTAGTGTTGAGCATAATAAGTTATCATCACGTTCTACCATTTGTGTTTTTCTTGGTTATGATGCAGGTCAAAAGGGTTATCGTTGTTTTGTTCCTGTTGCTCGTAAATTATATATCTCGTCATGTCTTCTTTCTTGAGCATATTCCTTTCTTTTTGGTTCCAGCCAGCCCTCATAACATGACCAAGTTAGACCTTATTTGCATTTACCCTTTCTCTGTTGATGAAAGTGAAATTATACCATCCATTATTTCATCATCTACAGCAGACACATCTCCTACTCATCTCCCTATTCAACCTTTTCCTTATCATTTTTCTCGCAGGACTTGAGCAACTAATGATGGTGTGGCCTATGATATTTTTGATGCTCCGCTCTCTCCAGTTAATGATGATCCATCCCATCCTACGGCTACCAATGTTTCTCTTGTGATTGTGGATCCACCATCTTCTCGCTTTCCGAAGCGTACTTGTAAGTCCACTTAATTACCAGATTTTGCTTATTCTTATTATTCTAGTTCATTTACTTCCCTCTTAGCATCTATTCACACTCTTTGTGAGCCTACCTCCTATACAAAGGCAGTTCTTGATCCCCTTTGGTAGCAAGCTATGGATGAAGACTCTCTGCTATGCATCGAACGGACACTTGGGACTTAGTGTCGCTCCTGCCTGGTAAGAGCACAATTGGTTCTCGTTGGGTTTTTAAAATTAAAACTAAATCTGATGGCTCTGTTGAGAGGTATAAAGCCAGGTTGGTTGCCAAGGGTTTTGCCCAACGGTATGGTTTGGATTATGATGAAACCTTCACTCCAGTTACAAAGATGACCACCATTCGTGCTCTTATTGCAGTGGCCTCTGTCCGTCAGTGGCGTATTTCTCAAATGGATGTTAAAAATGCCTTTTTAAATGGAGATCTTCAAAAGGAAGTTTACATGGTACCTCCTCCTGGTGTCTCTCATAATCCTGGAAAGGTTTACAGGCTCAAGAAGGCTTTATATGGTTTGAAACGGGCTCCTCGAGCATGGTTTGAGAAGTTTTCTATAGTGGTTATTTCTCTTGGTTTTTGCTCTAGTGCTCATAATTCGGTTTTATTTGTTAAGTTTACTTCTGCTAGTCGTATTATGCTTTCACTCTATGTTGATGACATAATTATTACGGGCGATGATGTTGATGGGATTGCAACATTAAAGACAGAACTAGCTCATCAGTTTGACATGAAGGACTTGGGCCCTTTAAGGTACTTCTTGGGTATTGAGGTAACCTCTTCTCCTAAGGGTTATCTTCTTTCTCAATCCAAGTACACGACGGACATCCTTCAAAGAGCTCGTCTTATGGATACTCGGACTGTGGATACTCCTATTGAGCTTAATGCACGTTATGCTCCTACAGATGGTATTCCTTTGCCTGATCCTACGTTGTATCAGACTATTGTTGGTAGCTTAGTCTATCTCACTATTACTCGCCCCGACATTGCATATGATGTCCATATTGTTAGTCAGTTCATTGGGCGGCTGTTCTTCGCATTCTGCATTATCTTCGGGGTACTCTCTGCCAAAGTCTTCTATTTTTTTCCACATCTTCTTTGGAGTTTTGTGCTTACTCTGATGCTGATTGGGCTGGCGATCCGATTGATCGTAAGTCTACTACAGGTTTTTGCATCTTCTTGGGTGGCTCTCTTACTTCTTGGAAGAGTAAAAAGCAGAAAATTGTCTCTCGATCTTCCACAGAGGTTGAGTATTGTGCGATGGCCTCTACTACAAATGAGATTGTGTGGTTACGTTGGTTATTAGAAGATATGGGTGTTATTCTTTCTACTCCTACCCCTCTTTATTGCGATAATAAAAGTGCTATTCAGATTGCTCACAATTCAGTCTTCCATGAGCGGACCAAGCACATTGAGATTGATTGTCACACCACTCTGCATCACCTTCAGTGCGGAACGATTACTTTGCCTTTTGTCTCCTCTTCCATGCAAGTTGTAGACTTCTTTACAAAGTCTCAAACTATTCAACGATTTCGTTTTTTTGTTGACAAACTCTAGATGCTCCTTGCTACTGCATCGTGAGTTTGAGGGGGGATATTAGATAATAGAATGTTATTTTATTATATTTTAATTGTAGGGGTAATATAGTACTTTCATTGATTGGGTATATAAACCCTTATGTGTCGTTTCAGTGTATTGTTGCATAATGAAAACCCTAGCCTTCATTTGTTTTCTCGCTTCAATTCTTACAAAATATACATTTATAAATATTATCAAGAAACAATAAGCATACGAGAAAGAGTATTCATGCAAAATGCCACAAGTAAATGTTATAATGAGACATTGTAGTGAACATTATGCATACACATACCAACTCTCAACATATGCAATTATCACTTCCAACCTGTACCACTGTTCTAAGATATTCAAACTAGAGCTCAATATCATGTTTGTCACACCCCAACACCTAAACCCGAGCTCATAATAAGAGGAAAGAGAAAACGAAGTGTAGTGAACAAATATTCGTTAGACACAAACAATAACTCTCGCATTGATCCTGATTTAAAAATAGGGCCGTGTACGATATGAAATTTAATACACGCTCGAACGATGGCTTGGGAACATTTGGGCTTGAAGAAATTATCATTTATGGGCACCAGGTTAGACTGCCAACAACTATTAGCAATCTCCCATGGATCCCTTCCTGACCACGCACACTTCCGAGTTAATAACTCCCAGTGTAATTGTAATTTTTAATTGGAACTATGGAAAGTAGACTTAAAAAGATTCGATTGCGGCACAAATTTCATCAGACAGTTTTGGTGCAGCAGCAGCACTTTCAAACGGCAGGCAGACGGTCCTGTTCGAAATTCAAATTCGCACAAAACGCAAAAAAGTATACCATGAAAATTTTCAGATCAGTTATTCCATGAATCTACTTTGAAATCCTACAAGAATCATCCAAAAAGTGGATAGTGTAAATAGAGTTGTCACAACAAAGACAGACACCTTGAGTACAACCTGAATAACTCGTTCGATTTATGTCCAACCATATAAGTTTCAAAATTATCAAATGAAAGCCAAGGCAAATTCCTTTCCAACCATATAAGTTTCAAAATACTATGGAGTTATGAGCATCTCTACTGGTCTGTACTTCCAGAAAAAGGTAGAAACAAATTTACCATTCCAAGTGGGTGCAACTAATCAAACTAAAATCTGTTATGACAAAGGTAACTATTTAATATATGCAATACCAATACTTATCAAAAGAAAAAAATATATGCAATACCAAAATAATAGAACTTATACATATTTCAAAAAAGTTATCATCTTTCTCAAACAAACGGGTTACTACAAGAATAAACCCCAACAATTCCATGTCTATCAACCAAACCCCACAAAAACCATGTTAACGAACCAAGCTTACGGAAGACATTTGGTGAAAAATCCTACCCATTAATAACATTCCTCTTTTTCAAGGCATTTTATCAAGCATCTTTCATGCATAACCTCGAAAATAAACACATGTTCTCCACTAAAGCAAAAATCACAACCCAACAGGAATAAAAAAAGCAAAGATCATGTGTTAACACCCTTGATATATATGTCAACCCAATGGTTGAAGAGCATCTCATTATTTGAATTACAAAACACCAAGTTTTAAACAATACAAACACCAAAATGTGAACGATAGGAACAATAGCATGCTTCATCACATACTTACATGTTTTCATGAATGAATGCAAACCTATTTCTATCCATAAGTCATGTGGTTAGAGAATCCTTACCTAAACTCGTATACATTCACTCTTGGGTCTTCAACCAAAATCCACTGGGCCAGTAGGAAACTTCACTGCCTTAAACGGGATGAGGACAACCCAAAACACGAAATTGGTTGATATTAGTAATACAGTTTCCATGTGTAGGCCTGTTTGAGAGTTCCTTAATTCCAAAGATTCTCCACGGTTAGACAGGTACGGAAAATAAATATACAAAAAACTCCTTCTCGTGGAGCTTTATACATATGCAACCCCAATGGAGTCCTGTTTACTGCCTTTTATTTTGCCATATTAATGTGGATACAACTGGGCAGGTTTGGGCAGATACCCTCTATGGTCCTTTTTTAAGTTTTCCTATCACGCCCACCCCGCCGCGTTCCTGTCCAAAAATGTTTAGCAAAACCATCCAATCCTGTTAGTGATCACTTTATTTTTGTCCTATTTTTCCCTTTCACACCATAACAATAAATTTAACAGAATTATCAACTCCATAACAATTTTTCCGGGAAGCCCGGTCGAAGAGAGAAGGTTTTGGAAAATTTAGTTGGAACGGGGATGAAGAGACCTCTACATTGCCTTGTTCAATGAGATCTTGGACCGATAAATTCTTCAAACTAGCAGAACTACCCATGAGAAGATTTATTGTGTAAATAAATAAATATTCTTCAAACCAAATTAGAAGTAGTATGTCAAAACGCTATTTTTTTTTCTATTTTCTTTTTTCTTAAGAAACTTTTAACATACCACACCAAATAAACTTACATTCTTCCAACATACCAAATTAAAAAACCCAACAAAGCAAACTTACATTCTTCCAGCTAAAAGGAAACAAATCTTAAAGGAAACAGAAACCAATTACTCCCAATTCTCTTCAATTGCTTTACGTAAACATTCCTTAAGTTGTACAGCTGAAAAAGAAAACGATAAGGGGCATACATTAATCAAGGATGTGCATTGTTTGATTACAAAATATAAGTACAAAGATGAACAAAGAAAACAGAGAACTAAACGAAGAAACTTTAAATTTACATAAACTAGTAAATATTACACTCAACACTGAAGCTCAGGTGTTGATATTTGAAAGTAAATATAATATTGTGGAAATGGCAACGATTACTATATATAATTTTAACCTCCAACTACTCTAAAAGCTTAAGCTATTAGAGAGGGAGTAACTTAAATATTATATTATTCAACACGCTCCCTCATGTGTGGCCTTCTTTTGGGTCCAACACATGAAACAACAATTTTTTCAACAAAGGGTGGTGGTGAGGTTTGAATATGAGACATTTAGCTCTAATACTATGTTAACTACCCAACTGTTCTAAAAGCTTAAGCTGTTAGAGAGTATGTAACTTAAATATTATATCATTCAACAGAAAGCATACCAAAGAGTTTCATTTTTTCTTCATTCTTCCTTCTGTGAAAAAAGCACAATGAATAGAGACCATCAAAATACATACAAGAGAGCTCACTTGAAACTCCATATACTCAATAGAATCAGTCCACTAAAAACAATATTTAAACCCTCTTACATTTCAACTTAACAAACCACCACCTTCACCACCTTCTAAAAAGATATCATCAAAATCACCACAAATTGATCCAAGGGAGGGCAGGAAATACACTTTCATATCATGAATATTGTCTAGGCTAAATGGCATCATATATATCACTAAAACAAAAGCATCACAATGTCAATATGATCATCCAATTAACCACAAATGGAATAAAGCACAATAATTATCATAGGCGAATCTATCAAAAGGTTAATTACCATTTCTATTGCAGCTAAACCAAGCATCAACAACAGATAAACAAATGGACTTCTAGTTTTAATAATCTATTATCATCCGTCATCTGTAGGCTTCCAACTCAACAAACATGCATCACAAGTAGAGGACTCTCAATATCTATAACCACTAAATAACCATAAGTATTGATGTTTATGATAAAAACAAGAATCTCAATTGTTTTGCCTCTGTCAAGTATGTCCAAAAGAATTAGAAAATGCTAAAATCTGTGTTTCACAATGTTTAACTTATAGGGTCGACAAACTATCCTCAAAACTACTTTACCCCCAATGCAGTGTCCACAAATAAGATATGCTTCCAATCTGTCGGTCGTCTTTCCTACTTATCCAATTGAAATTATAGTAAATAAAGAAATATGGCCAATTGAGCAATCAAAATGTTCTATAGTCCGAGATCTGGCACATGTTAATGCAGACATACAATATTACATGAGTGTCTTTCTATTTCCATCTAGCGTAGGATGTGGGAGTAGTAAATTTCAGGGTGTTTTGTGTTAGAATCTAGGCCCTCTACCTCCAAACCCAAGGTAAAAGAAGATAAAGAGTATATAAATGATACAACACACCTGAGTTGACCAATAGTTTGGCCCATGTATTAAACACAAAATTATACCTTTACATGGCATCAGCACATAATACAAGCACAAGAAAAACATTTCATCACAGCTTATCCTACATAACCGGACCTGCTCAAACATTTGACAGATTATGGCCCTTTTAGAGAACTTCGATTATTCACTCCATATTCTAAAACAAATACACTACTTTTTAACCTCAAAATAACAATTACATATTATATTATTGGGTTAAATTCATTTACACCCCAGAGGTTTGTCAATACTTCATCACATACTTGCATGTTTTCATGCATGAATGCAAACCTAGATGTCAAGAGATGTATCAATAAGTCGGGTGGTTAGAGAATCCTTACCTAATCACTCATATGCACTCCAACTAAAACCCACTGGGGCAGTAGAAAACTTTACTGCCTTGAATGAGATGGTTGATATTTATAGGCATGTATAGGCTTGTTTGGAAGTTCTTTATTTTCAAGATTCTTCACGGTTAGACTGGTTCGAAAACAAATATGCAATAAACACCTTCTTTTGGAGCTGTTATACATATTGTTCTCAATATTGTACTTGGTAAAAATATGTTGCCTGTGAAGGCTGTTAGTTAAATGCAACATATACGGCTATTTATCAAGTATTACCTAAAATTTGAAATTAGTAAAATCTTATTCTGTCCTTACAACACACAATTATATATTGCTATTCATAGACCAATAATGACACAAGCTTAGATACATGTAACCATGTCTCTAATTCCTTCATTCTTCAATTAACATGCTTAATTATAAATAATATCACATCAAATTTATAATTGCAGAGTAGCTAGAACACCACTTACGTACGAGGCCAAGGTGTAACTTAATTCACTCGTTCCGATGCTTATTAACGATCATCTCCAAGAACTTCTCCCTCCCCTTCATTATATCACTGCTACAATTATCCGTATTATCACTCAAATCCTTGACGGTTTTCATGAACTGGCTCAACTCCTTCTTCAGCTCATCCATAGCAGTCCCATCTCCACTAGCAGATCCATCATTTCGCAACACGGAATATTATTTGAAATTTGAGATTTGTTAAACTACATAAGCCTCACATATATTTTTGGTAATTATACTTTTCTCTCATATAACTAAGGGTAAATTACATTTTATTCTAATATAAATTATACCCACACTCTCTCATGTTTTGCTAATTACATTTTCCTTCCTTAAAACCCATCGGTGGCCACCGGAGAATGAAAATGACCCTTATACCCATGATTTATATATATATACATATATATATGCAGGTCTATATATATATGTTCAGTAATTTAAAAAATCAAGAAATTTTTTTATTTTCAATTCTAATATATACATATACATATAATATATATATATATACACACATAAATTGAGGGTAGGTTAGTCTTTTCAAATCTCTATGGATGGACAAGTAGGTCTTCACACATATTTAAGACTAAGTTTGTCATTTCGTGTCCCAAAATTGAGATAACTGGATTTGACCTTGCCGGAGGTTGATAAAAGAGGGTGTAATTGAAATAAATAAGAAATAAAAATGTAATTAGTAAAACAAGAGCGGGTGCGGGTGTAATTTACCCTATAATTTATAAGTGATCCATGGTCCACCTTCATATTCCGCCCCGGCAAATTTAATATTTACCCATATGCCTATGTATTTTTGTTAATTTTAAATTGCAAAGTAAGTTGGGCTGGTTTATAAATATGTGCCCTAGAATTCCAAAAATTTAATTTTGTATGTATTAATCTATCCGTTTTAAAAAATATTGCACTTAGACCCCTAACGATCACGGATGTACACTCTTTGCCCGAAAAAATTCATGTGAGTTGCACATAATTTATCTTAAAACTGAAAATCCGTAAATGCCTTTTGTTATTGTTAAAAAAAAAATTGCAAAAGGTCAAATACCAAATTTATGAAAGCATCATCATCAAACTAACCTTCAATGATTTCAATATAATTTATTTTTTTATATACTTTAATTTCTTAATCTTTTATTATCAAGTCAATCTTTAGTTGTCTAAGATTTGATGCCATTATAATTAGTTTTTATTTTTTTTAAATCTACTTCTCACAAATATTTCCCCTCCTTCTCTCTCACATATACATACATATATATATACACATATACACACACATATACTTACAGATTGATATATATATAGATATACTTATATATGGGATATACAGATTCATTATATATATATATGTGGGATATACAGATTCATATAGATATACTTATATAAATGGGTTATACAGATTCATATATATATATATATGGGATATATATGCAGGCGATGGAGAAGTTGGTGAGGAGGGTGAAGTGGTTGGCGGTGATAGAAAAGAGGGAGGTGGTGGTGGTGGCGGGGTAGATATACAGATTCGTATGTATATATATATAGCTATACTTATATATGTAAATTTAGAGAGAGAGAGTATCAAAATCGAAACTAATTGGGTGAATTCAAAATCGAAATCAATGAATAAATTCAAAATCCAATTCAAATGGGTAAAATCAAAAGGGTTAAATCAAAATCTAATTCAAATAGTGATAAAAGAGATGAGTTTATGTTTAGATATAGAAAACTAGGGTTAGGGTTTTCAAATTGGGAAAGAAGAAGAAGATGGCCTTATGGTCATTTTACAATTTATATATATATTTTTTTAAAAAAAAGATTATATTAAGGGTATTTTGGACATTTCCCAACTTTAATCACCGGAAAATTTCTAATAGGGTTGCACCTTATTTAAACTATTGGGGTTCCAGAGAACAAAGAAGGTGTTATACGCACTATATCGATACTGCTGGGAGTTAAACGCTCCCGTCCCTGTATTTTATATTCAAGTACTCTTTTACCTTTTGCATCTTTTAACCTAATTTAACTGCATCTTTTAACCTAATTTAACACAAGTGTCAGCCCATTCCATAACAGAGAGAGATGTCTATGTATATATATATATATGTTAGACATAAACCACATGAGTGAGAAATAAAACGAACCCATTAAATTGATTTGAAGTAAACAAGAAAATAGTTTACTAATGGTAAAAGAGGTATATGTAGATGTATATCTAAGTTCTTGTATAGGTGAGCAGATTATTCCAATAATACTATGAATGTTGAGATCAGTGTCTGAGTGAGACTTCGATCTACCATAAGAAACTCTCAGCAATACGAGACTAGAGATAAGGCAAAGTGCTATACATAATAGGTTTGTATATTTGTTGGTAGATGTGGTTGTTCTCTTGATTAATGACTAAATCTTAGGACTATTTATAGTGTGTTTTTCTTATGGATCATAACTAGTAGTGAATAAGTTGTACTGCCTTTTATCCAGCAAATAAAATATAAATTTATTGGTTAGTCCTCTTTAGTTGATTGGGCATTTACTGTTAATCAGTGATCTACCGGGTCAGTGCGGGTCGAAGCTAGGGATGGCAAAAAAACCTGCCTCGTCCTGAACCTGCCCTGTTTATCCCGTCACGTCCCGCCCCGTTTAGCTAACCGGGGCGGGTATGGGGCAAAAAACAATTCCTCGATTATAATCGGGGCGGGTATGTGGCACCCCCGCCCCGCCCCGATTAGCTATATATATTTATTTATATATATATATATATTTATCTATATATATGAATAAACATGTATTGACAGATTGTTTATTATACTTTTGAAATCTTTGATTTTGATTTCATATAGATTTATTGTTTGATTTTGATCTCTTATAGTTAGGTTTGATTTTGGGATTTTATTGTTATTTGGGGGAAAAATAATACGTAATCGGGGCGGGGCGGGGCGGGGAAAAATAATCGGGTTCGGGGACTGGGCGGGTGATACCCGCCCCGACCCGCCCCACTGCCATCCCTAGTCGAAGCCCATAGGCGGACCTCATATGATAGACTTCTGTCACTAAGCGCTTTAGGGCTTGAGATATTATAACATAGCTATATTTTTTCACATACTATATCACATCATAATCTATTTTTTTTAAATAATATAAAATATTAGTATATTATATCTAGTTGGATTTTTTTAATATTAGTATATAAAATATATATGATTTAATATTATTCAATTATTAAGCCATTGATTTTTTTTAATATTATGTAATAAGCTTATGATTAATAAATACCATTATAATTTATAATGCATCAAAAAGTTTATTATATTAAATAGTCTAACATTTGCATAATGATCAAGCGATATCTTTCCGTGCTCCCATACAATTTTTGTTCTGAAAATTGAGTGAATATTAAGGATTAATAAATGTAATTTATTGCTTTTGTTTCCATTAGAAAGAACAAAAAAATTAGACGTTAGTGAATTGCACCGAGTTTTCATAGTTTTTCTCTTTATCAATATATATTTTAATTGATTTGAACGAACCTATACAATAAAATAATCACAATCACAACACCCAAGTGAGCAAAAACAGAACTCAAAATGAGCATTGTGTCAACTCCTAAAGCGAGAGTGAGCTTTCTGAGGCCCTGTTTGGTAACGCTTTGGTTTTTCTTTTTTACAAAATGAAAGCTCTGATTTGCTTTGATGTCATTTTGATAGAAAATAAAACTTGTTTGATAAAATTCATGTGCTGTGGAATTTTTGAAAGCATAAAACTGAAAAATGTGTTTGGTAACAAAAAAAATTAAGAATTAATAAATAATGAACTAATTATTAATCAAAATTAAATGAACTAATTTAAATATTTATTTATTTATTTTTTTACAAATTTATTTTATATTTAAATTTATTTTATAATTTTTTTAATTATTTATTACTCAATTTTTATTTTATTATTCTTATTTTATTATTATTAATTATTAATTTTTTATTTATTTATTTATCATTTTAATTAATTTATTATTATCATTTTAATTTATTTTTATTTAATATTTAATATTTATTTATTTTAATTATTTATTACTAATTATTTATTTAATCATTTTTATTTTTTATTTATTTTTTTATTTTATTTTATTTTATTTTATTTATTTTACTGTATCCGCTTTTTGGGGTTTTCAAAATAAAAACTCAAAATGAAAGCATCAGTTGAAGCTTCCAAATTTGTTCACAAAATTTCAAATCTTGGCAAATTTTGAAAATTAATTTTGACTTTTTGAAATCTAGAAAAAACAAAACGTACATTATCAAACAACTTTTCAGTTTAATTTTATTTTTTTGAAAACTAAAACAGAAAATTCAAAATGAAAACGTTAACAAACATGGCCTGATTACCCTTTTTTTTTTTTTTTTTGTACTTCCCTATTTTCCTCTTAAAGGAAACCCCTATATCATTTATGATCTATATAGGAAAAGATCAATTATCCAATTGATTTAATTGCAATAATTTTTCACAGAAATAAAGAAAAAAAAAATTATTTAATTGATTTAATCACAATAATTTATAACACAAAAATAAATTTAATAGTTTAAAATTAACAAAAAATTAAAATTAAAATAAACAAACTTTAATAAAAGTATTCAATTCTAGCAACAAAAGTTAAACCACGTAAAATACTAATCCACAATAAACCCATAACATATTAGTGAAATACAACTCCATAACCAAAACTAGAAATCCACTCCATAACATTTTAATATAAAAAATTAAATAACTATTATGCAAATTTGGGGCGGGACAGTTCCCAGTGGAAAACTCCTCAAACCGTCCTCGTCCCATAACCGTCGTTTTTTTTGTTTTTTAACCCCATAACCACCCCGTTTAAAAATTAAAAATGGGACTGTTTGGGACGGTTCCCCGACACGGGAGTTTTTTTCCCATCTCTAGCCACATCCCTGTCCAAAACTGTTTAGCAAAACCGTCCTATCCTCGATCACTTTTTTTTTTTTTCCCATCTTTCCCTTTCGAACCATAACAATAAATTGAACAGAACTATCTAAACCATAACAATTCTTCAAACTAGCAGAACTACCCATGAAAAGATCTACTGGGTAAACCAGTAAGATATTCTTCGAACCATATCAAGTGTAATAAGTCAAAAAACTTTCAACATACCAACACCAAACAAACCGTCCAAATTACATTCACCAAACATCCCAAGTACACTTATTACAGTAGAAACACGGACACATCGCTCTAAATTTTCTTCAAATACTTTCCGTAAACATTCCATGAGTTCCAGAGCTGAAAAAGAAAAAGATGAAAGGGTATACATTAATCAAGAACATGATTTGTTTGATAGCAAAATATATCTACAAAAATGAACAAAGAAAACAGAACACTGAAAAAAGAAACATTAAATTACATAAACTAGTAAACATGACACTGAAGCTCATACTATGCCTTGACAAATATCCATAATAAGCTAAGAAGTTGATTAGTTAATACAACACTGAAGTTCAGATGCTCATTTTTTTTTTTGAAGTGAATATAAGATTGTGAACATGGCAACGATTAATATAAATAATTGAAAGCATACCAGAGAGTTTCTCTTTTACTCTTTCTTCCTTCTCATAGGTGAAAAAAAGCACAATGAATAGACCATAAATACATACAAGAGAGCTCACTTGAAACTCCATATACTCATGGAATCAGTCAACTAAAAATAAAATTCAAACCTTCTTACATTTAAACTTACCATCATCACCACCTTCTACCAAGATATCATCAAAATGACCCCAAATTGATCCAAGGGCGGGTTGGAAATAATCTATCATATTATGAATGTTGTCGGGACATTCATCAATGCCAAATGGCATTATATATATCATTAAAACCACAATTTTGCATCACAATGTCAACATCATCATCCAATTAACCACAAATGGCCAAAGCACCATAATTATCATATGCATCAACAGCACATAAACAAATGAACTTCTAAATATAATAATCTGTTATTATATGTCATCTGTAGGCTTCCAACTCAACAGACAAGCAGTACAAGTACAGAACTGTCAATATCTATAGCGCACCAAGTGGTGCAATGGTATAACCTCCCTTCTCAATTGGGAAGGTGAGGGGTTCAAGTCTCCTAGGAGACATTGTGGGTGTGTGAGTGTGGATTCTTACCTTTCAAAATAAATAAATAACCTGATGTATTGATGTTTGTAATAAACACAAGAATGTCAATTGTTTTTTCTCAATCAAGCATGTCCAAAAGAACTGGAAAATACTAAAAACGGTGTTTCACAATGTCTAACTTAAAGGGTTGAGAAACTATCTTCAAAATTACTTTACCCCCAACGGAGTCTCCACAAATAAGATAAGCTTCCATCCTGTCAGTCTCTATTTGGCAAAGTCACAACCTACAAGATTAGAAGGGTGGTTTTTGGCCTATCCTATTTGTCCAATTGAAATAAAAAAACTAAATAAAGAAATACGTCCAGTTAGCAAATCAAAGGGTTCTGTAGTCCGAAGTCTGGCACGCGTTAAGGGTCAGACATACAATATTACATGAGTGCATTTCTATTTCCATTTAGCGTAGGATATGGGAGTAGTAAATTTCCGGATGTTTTGTGATAGAATCTAGGCCCTCTGCCTCCAAATCAAGGTAAAAGAAGATAAAGAGGATATGAATGAACACGGCAAAATTGAGTCGACCAATATTTTGGCCCATCTATTAAACATAAAAAATATACCTTTATGTGGCAGCATCACATTATACAAGCACAAGTAAACCATTTCATCACAGCTTATCCTACATAACCGAACCTGCTCAACCATTTAACAGATTACGGCCAACTTCGATTATTCACTCCACTTTCTCCTCATTAGACTCATTTACATCAATTCTGTCTTACTCATATGGTAGTAGGAAGTAGAGGGGTAAATTACTGACAATACCTTAAAGTTTGTAAATTCAGTAATCAAGGTCTATAAAATAAACTGAATTATTGATTAACCTCTCATTCTAACGTCCAACCGGTTCCTTCAGTTATCAATTTAATCAAGTATTCAGCATGGGGCAGTAGACCAACATTGCGAGCTCAAAGTCACAAAGTAACAACCTAGTGATTCTCCTTTACCCTTCCATCAATACATACTAATATCACTCCACTAATCTCCATAATGAAGTTGTCATAAGCTCCAACCCGGGCAATAAATAGATTCCTTTCCATTTTATTTTATTTTTCAAATACAAATTAAGTCCATCACAGTTGCAAATAATCAGATTTAACAATTACTTGAGTAGGCCAGGCTAACTCCACAATGTCAGCTTCTGAATACACATTTCTCCCAAATCTTTCACGGTCCTATACGGCCCTTATCACATCAGTTCATATTATTAGCACACAGCACAAAAGCACAATGTAACATATACAAAAGATGTGGCATAAGAGTACATCAGCATATATTTCCAAACTAACCTAAACCCCAACCTCTACCCACTGTTCTAAGGAATTCAAACCTAGAACTGTGTGCAATATGAAATTCAATACATACTCCAACGATGGCTTCGGAACATTTGGAGTTGAAGAAATTATCATTTATGGGCATCAAGTTCAACAACCAATAAATGTTAGGAATCTCCCATGGATCCCTTCCTGACCACCGTACATTTTGGAGTTAATAACTCCCATGTAATTGTAATTTCTAAATGAAACTAACTTTGACGGAAAGTAGACTTCAAAAGATTCAATTGGGGCACAAATTTCAGCCAATTTGGACTTCAAATCGGCCAGTTTTGCTGCAGTAGCAGCACTTTCATATGGCAGACAAGTCTTGTGACTCTTGTTCGAAATTCAAATTCTCTCAAAAGAAAGAATAGTATACCATGATACTTTTCAGATCAGTACTTCCATGAATCTACTTTCAAACCCCACAAGAATCATCCAAAAAGTCAAAAGTAGAAACCGAGTTATGACACAACTAAGACACGCACCTCGAGTACAACTTGAATAACTCAATCAATATATGTCCAACCTAGGTCCCTGATTTAGCAAATGAAAGCGAAGGCAAATACCTTCCCAGCCATTTAAGGCACAAAATATTAGGGATCTATGAGCATCTCAACTGGACTGTACTTCCGAAAAAAAGGTAAAAACAACTTTAGCATTCTGAGTGGTTGCAACTAATCAAACTAACATCTGTTAGACAAAGATAACAATTGAATATATGAACTATAAAAAAAAAAGAACTTCCAAATGTACAATTCTCCCAAATCTTTAAGGGTCTTTATGTCCCCTATCACATCTGGTCGTATTCTTAGCACATAGCACATAACACACTATATACGACACAACATATGCTAAACCTTGGCATATATAATACATCAACATATATTTCCAAAAAGTAACCCGAGGTTCCAACCTCTACCCATTGTCCTAAGGTATTCAAACCTAGAGCTCAATACCATGTTGTCACACGGTGACTCACACCCCCAATCCCAAACACGGACTCATGATAGAAGGAAAGAGAAATTGAAGAGTGATGAACAAATATTCACTAACTATTTTCTAGCATTCTTTATCATTTAAAGATGAAGCAGTGGGCAATATGAAATGAAATTTATACTCTAACGATGGCTTGGAAACATTTGGGGTTGAAGAAATTTAGCATTATGGGCATCAGGTAAGCCTTTCAAGAAATCTTAGGATTCTCCCACGGCTCCCTTCTTGATCGCCGTACACTTGGGAGTTAATAACTCCCAGCGTACACACTAGAGGTCCCCAGTTCGAAACCCAAGATCAAACATTTTTATTGTTTAATATTTTTCTTCATTCCTAGATGGGATACCCTTCCGCTTTGAGTGCCTTTCTATATATCATTTTTACTTGTAAACAAAAAAAAAATACACCCAGTGTGATTGTTATTATGGAACTTATTTTGATGGAAAGTAGGCATCAAAAGATTCAACTTGGACACTAATTTCACCCAATTTGGATTTAAAATGAAATCATGTGATTTAGTTTTTTGTTAAGTTCCGCCAGTATAGCTGCATTAGCAGCACTTTCAGACTGCAGAGGAATCATGTTCGAGATTCGAGTTCTCTGAAAACGTAGAAGAGTATACCATGAAACTACTTTTCAATCAGTTCTTGCATAAAATCTACTTTCAACCCACAAGAATCATCCAAAATCTCAAAAGTGCACGTTGAGTTATGACATAATTAAGACACACACCTTGAGTAAAACTCGAACAACTCATTCAATTTATGTCCAACCTAAAACCCTGGTTATCAAATGAAAGCCAAGACAAGTACTGTGCCAACAATTCCCTCTTCGAAAGTTTGGCTTTCCCTTAGATTATCTAAATTTTGCTCCAAAGTTTAGCAATCTACAACAGTTTTATTTTTATTTTTTTATTGTTTTTTATTTTGTTTTGGTGAAGTCAAATATAAGTGGTATAGTGGTTAAGAGTTGCTATCAAGATGCGTGGCCAAAACATGATGAAGATGTGATCTTGGTATGTCCCTTTTACTCTCTTGGATCTTTCCTTGTGCACATGCTTTTACTCTTATTCATCTATGGATTCTTCCTCTGAGAATCCTCCCTCTCCCCCCCTTAATGTTGTTATTCATTCCTCTGAGGCTTCTTTTATGGACCCCTCTTTCTCTGCATCTTCTGATGATATCACTCTCTTGAAACTCCAAGTGGAGAACCTGAAAAAAACCTTAGCATTGAATGGCCTTGATTCTCATGGTCCCCTGGGAGGTCTTCAAGAGGTAGAGGGCGTGGCAGAATCATGGCACCTATCAGCCTGAGTTACAAACCAGATCCACCACCACCAGGAAATGAGATTGATGCCTTGGTAACAGAGAGTGCAGGCCCTGCGCGTGGGCTTGTTCCCAACCACCCTGATGTGACCTCACATGTTGCTACCAACTTAGTAAAGTTTAGCCATGCTTTCTCTGTCCACCACCCCCCCCACCCCCCCCCCCCCCCCCCGCGGTTTCCAAGCTGTTCCTAGGGAAGAGATCTCTGATCCTATAGTGGACTTTCCACCACTCTCTCACGTGCCTAGTCCCCATGCTCCTAACCCCAACTTCAACACCGCCACCACCAACCTCACCACCTCCACCACCACTGCAACCCTTCCTGCCACTCTCAACCCCAATGGTACTTGGGCCCAAAAACTTTTGGTGGGAGGTTCCAGAAATAAAATGAAACTGAGCTACTGTCCCCCTCCTGATCCTACATCTAGTATAGCTTGCACTCCCCCAGCTATTGCCATGGAAGGTAGCAAGGCCTGGAATACCAATCTGGTAGGATACTTCCTTGGTAAAATATTCCCATTCTTGACTGTTAACAGCATAGCTCAAAAGTTGTGGGGGTAAGATAGACTAATGGATGTGTGGGGTCTTGATAAAGGGTTTTTCCTCTTCAAATTTGCTACTGAAACCAATAGGGACCTTATCCTTCACCAAGGGCCGTGGCATTTTGCAAGTCTTCACATGATTCTTCAGAAATGGGACATGGGACTCTCTCTACAAAAAGAAGCTATTACTAAGGTTCCAATAAGGATCAAGCTTATGAATATTCCCCTAGAATTTTGGACTGAAGGTGGTCTTAGCCATTTAGCAAGTGTCATTGGGAAACCATTGCATGCTGATGCTATGACTGATACACAACAAAGACTAAATTTTGCTAGGATTTGTATTGAGATTACCCCTGATTTAGGGCTAAGGAAAGTCATTCAAGTGAAACTGCCATGGTGGGAGTAAGTATAAAGGGGGTAACCCCTCTCACTAATGTTTATCATGTTTTTTGGCACTTGGAATATAAGGGGTCTAAATGATCCCTCCAAGCAGAATGAAATCAAGAGAGTTGTGAAGTAGTTTAATCTCTCCATTTTTTGCATTATTGAGACCAGAGTTAAGCCCCAGAAAGCCCAGATCATCATGAATTCCTTAATCAGAGGTTGGAATTGGCTTCATAATTATGATCACTCCAATGGAGGAAGAATCTGGGTGGGATGGGATCCAAGTAAGATGGATACATCTTGTGTTTCCAGCTCAGATCAGTACATCCTCTGTAATATTTTTGAAAGGAATGGTAGCACCAAATATAAAGTTGCTTTTGTGTATGCTCATAATGATGAGAGGCCTAGAAGATAGTTGTGGAAGGACATCATAGCTTGGTCCAATTCTTTAAAGAATGAGCCCTTTATCCTTTCTGGTGACTTCAATGCTATTAGGTACAGCCATGAAATATTTGGAGGAGTTATGTACTGGAATGCCTCTATGAAAGAGTTTGGTTCTTGCCTTGATGAGGCTGAGTTAATGGATCTTAGATATACAGGGCTACAGTTCACATGGACCAATAGAACCTACTTCAGGAAACAAAATTCGTACTAAGCTATTCTTGTTGCAAATTGGATTCATTCAGAGAGCTGAATGTGAATTTTGCCACTCCATGATTGAGGATAGAGAGCGTCTTTCTTCCAGTGTAGTTTCACCAGCAGACTATGGAATGATCTCAACTCCAAAGGTGGTTTGCAATGGCCACAAACTGATTGGACTGGACTCACTCAATGGGCAAGTGCTAACCTTCATCAGAAGACTTTATCTGCTACTCTTAATAAGCTTCTCTTGGCTGCTAGTGTATATGAAATCTGGGTAGAGAGGAACAAAAGAATATTTTCTGGGGATTTTAAGACCATTGAACACCTAAGGAAAGGAGTTATGAACAATGTCAGATACAATCTCTACTCTACCAAAGGATTTGCTGATTCTGATGAGAACTTGACTATTCAACAGGAGTGGTCACTTCCAACTTCTATCTTTCTGCCATGCTAATGGTTAGGTGTCTCATTCATTTTTTGTGTTGTAGTATGAGACATAGGTGTTTGATCAGTGGCTTTTGTTTTTCAAATGCCAGCCCTATGTGGAAAATCTTGGAGCCTGAGACTAAGGATCATGTGTATCAGAAGCCGGATGACAGTAGGAGAAGATTTAGCTCAATTCAATGTTTCATGTGGAGAAGAATTTTTTTCCAGAGCCATATGAGAAATAGACATGGTTCATCTGTCTATGATCCTATGGGGGTTTGGATTTTATTCCTTTGGTGGCTTTGGGGGTTCTCATTGTCTTTATGTACTATCCTAGGGGATGCCCTTTGTAGCATGTATTAGATTTGGCTCGTTCTTGAATATAATTTACCTTTCAAAAAAAAAAAAAAAGTACCATGCCAACCATACAAGTTTTAAAAAATGAAGGGCAGAATGAGCATGACAACTGGACTGTAATTTCAAAAAGAAAAAGACAGAAAAAACAAGCTAAAAATAAATTTATCATTTTATGTGCTTACAAGTAGTAAAGCTAACACCTATTGTGAGAAGGGTAACAAGCTAATACATGAACTACCCAAGAATTGAACTTATACATATTTAAGCTCAGTTATTACAAAGAATTAACTCTTCCATGAATAACAACCAAACCCCACTAAAACCATGTTGAACAAACCAAGCTGACGGAAGACATGTGGTGAAATATCCTACCCATTAATAACATTCATCCTTTTTCAAGACATTTTATCAAACATCTTCACTCATAACCTAAAGAATCAACAGATGTTCTACACTTCAGCAACATACACAACTCAACATGCATAAAGAAGCAAGGAACATCTTTTAACACCCTTAACATGTATGTCATCTCAATGCTTGGAGCACAATGACCATGTAGTTGTCATTATACCAAGGCATCTTATTTGAATTACAAAATGTCATGTTTTAAGTTCATCATCGAAAACCTTCCAATACTAAAAGATACTTCATGAAACTAAAATAACAAGCCAGTCCAGCCCACATGCTAACCAAATCCTTCAACAACCATCTTTTAACAAACCCAACTGGAACTAGCACTATCTATTGATGCATTTACCAAACTTCTTTGTCCGAAACATTCTACTAAATGTTGAGATTGTGGAGCCTGAATCACAATGGACATGGGAGATGTTCATGTTGAAGAAATTATCATTTGTGGCCACCAGGTTAGACTGTGAATAAATGTTGAGATTGTGGAGACTGAATCACAATGGACATGGGAGATGTTCATGTTGAAGAAATTATCATTTGTGGCCACCAGGTTAGACTGTGAATAAATCTTAGGAATCTCCCCTGGATCCCTTCCTGACCACTATACATTTTGGAGTAAATAACTCCCATTTTAGTTGTAATTTTCATAAAAAGTAGACTTCAAAATATTCAATTTGCACACAAATTTCACCCAATTTGGACTTAAAATGAGTAACTTATGGGTTTTTCAAAGTTCAGCCAGTGTTGCTGCATTAGCAGCACTTTCATACTTCAGGTAAGTCCTATTCATAATTCAAATTCTCTCGAAACGCAGAAGAGTATACCATGAAACTTTTCAGTTCTTCCATGAATCTACTTTTAAACCCCACAAGAATCATCCAAGGACTCACAATTACAAATAGAGTTATGACACAGTTAAGACACACACCTCGAGTACAAACTGAATAACTCTTTCAATTTTTTATGTCCAACCTAGACCCTGATACATCCAATAAAGCTAAGGCAAATATCTTCCCAACGATATCACACAAAGGGAGCTATTAGCATAGCTACTGGACTGTAGTTTCAAACAGAAACTAAAAACAAATTTAACATTTCAAGTGGGTCTGAGTAATTAAACTAACATCTGTTATGACAAAGGTAACAAGTTAATAGATGAACTATCGAAAAAATTGTACTGATACATATTTCAAATAAGTTATCAACTTTCTGAAACAAACGGTTTACAACAAGAATTAACACCCAACATTTCCATGTCTATCAACCAAACACAGCAGAACCATTTTTAACTTTGGTGAACAATCCTACACATTAATAACATTCCTCTTTTTCAAGACATTTTATAAAGCATCTTTCACGCGTAACCTAAATAATCAACAAATATTCTCCATTTAAGCAACATACACAACCAAACATGAACAAAAGAAGCAAAGTTCATGTTTTAACTGTTAACTACCAACTACTCTAAAAGCTTAAGCTGTTAGAGATGGTGTAACTTAAATATTTTATATCCTTCAACACGCCCCCTCATGTGTGGCCTTCAAGTCCAACACGTGGAACAACAATTTCAACAAAGGGTGGCGGTGAGGTTTGAACACGAGACCTTTGGCTCTGATACCATGTTAACAACCAAGCTTTTAGAGAGGGTGTAATTTAAATATTTTATATCCTTCAACATTAACACCCTCAACATGTATATCATCCCAATGGTTGGAGAGCATCTCATTATTTGCATTACAAAACACCAACTTTAAACAGTACATACAACCAAATACGAACAATTGGAACAATAGCATGCTTCATCACATACTTCTATGTTTTCATGCATGAATGCAAACCTAGATGTCAAGAGAAGTTTCAATAAGTTACACAGTAAGAGAATCCTTATCTAATAACTCATATGTACTCCAACCTTCAAGCGAAATCCCCTGGGGCAGTAGGAAACTTCACTTCTTTAAATGGGATGCGCCCTCCCCCCCAGAAAAGATTATGTTGATAATGTAGTTGTTACTTGAAAGCTTCCTAGAGATATTTGAGCTTGGTTCGATTATCTTATTCCTTGTAATATACTTCGATGCAGTTGGTTTATTGGTTTCCGAAGAAAAAAAAAGTATTAATCAAACTTTTATGCTAGAGTAATTCATCAAATTTGGGGTTAGAGAATTGCAAACACCATGAACATCAGTCCACGTCCACAACAGGGTACGTTTGGATTGGTGGGAAATAGTATAACTGTCTAACCTGCAGTTGATGTTGACCTGAGTTTCTATTATGGGTTCATCCAAATCATATACCATTCACACATATACTATTAGTAATCAAGTAATAATCTTAGATACATATAACCATGTCCCTAATTCCTTCATTCTTGAGCATGCTTAATTATAAATAATATCATATCACAGTAATAATTGTAAAGGAGTTAGAACATCACTCACAAACGAGGCCAAAGTGTAACTTACCTCACTTCTTCTGAGTCTCAACAATCTTCTCTAAGATCTTCTCCCTCCCCGTGTTTAAATGATCGATACAATTATCAATGTGTTTGATCAATTTCCCCATGGTTTCCCCGACCACAGTCAGCTTCCCCTTCATCTCCTCCAGAGCGAGAATCACAGCAGCTTCTTTCTCAATAGCACGATCAGCATTTCTCAAGATGGAATTAATCTCATCTTCACATTTTGTCACGAACACCTGTATGTTCTCCATGTCAAATTTCCCAATGTAAGCCCACGCATCCAATATATTTGTTATATCATTCTTTCCTTTGAGCTCCTTCTCGTACTTGTCCCACAGGGAATTAACCCATTCACCGACTCCAAACGGCAAGGCAGCTGCCGCTGCAATCGCTGCTGCGACAACAGCTGGCGGCGAAACAATCGCAGTGACCAACACAGAACACACAAGAACAGAAGCACAAGTCACCACCAATATAGCATTGGTAACAGTTCGCAAAGCCTTGTTCTTCTTAAACTTCTTATCAAGCTTAGCCTTCATAGCTTGCGATTTCTTTAACAATAAAATTTGGCTTTCATAAACACATTTTAGAGATTTCGAGAAATCTTCAGTAAATGGATTACCTGCTGCCGTGTATTTCTTCAGCGCCTCCAGTATCCCCTCATACCGTTCGAAATCCCCCTCTCCTTTGAAATTCTCAAATTCCTGAAAAGCAACTTGAATATCAAATTGGTTGTCTCGGGAATCGCTGACGCACTTTTTCAGATCATTGCAGAACTTCAGAGTCTGAAAACTGTTTTCGGAATAGGTCTTCACAAGATCGAACAAGTCGGCGTACCTATTTAATTTATTATTGTCCAATTGGAGAATGAGTTCATCAACTTCTCCGATGGGATTCAGTAAGCTGTTTATGACCTCTCCCATTGATTCAACAGAAATTGAACGAATGTTGCCATCCCGACCGAGTGCCACAAAGGTTGCGCTGGTGTTTCGTTTCAGAAGCGAATTTATGTTTTCCGGCTCCCACCTGCACGCATCCGCGTAGTAGCCGTATTCCATCATATCGGAATCGAAAGAAGCAACTTTCGATTTTCCAAGATGCATACTGAATGGTGGGTTTTGCATTCTGAGATAGACACAGATGTATAAAACCCTAACACGCAATTTCAGCAATTTTTCTTTTTCTTTTATGAACTAGGGAATTATGAACTGATGCTCTTCGGACAAATCTCAGTTTAACACAAGGGAATTATAACTTGGGAATTATGAACTACTCATCATTTATGTCGGTTATAATGATGTCTATGTCTTTATGGTGTTTGAAATGTGATGGACTTAAAAAAATTTAATAATGTGGATATTTTTAAATTTTTAGATTCATGTTCACGAATATTTGGAAAGAGATTTACCACGGGAGAGGATTTTTGTTCAGAATTTATATGGGAAATTTAAAATTTTAAAAAATAATAATAATTGATCATATTTTTTCCCGATCTATCCAAAAATAAATCTTGAATTATATCTAAATAATTTATGAAATGAGTTTCTAATAACTAAAAATACCATCGGAAGCTGATTTCAATTTTAATCAATCTTTCAAATTCTCAATATCCCTTAGTTGAGTAAAAAGTTTTTAAAAAAAATAGCCAATTGTTTTCCCATATTACAATGTGATTCTAAGAAAAATGAAATGAAATGATGACATTAGTTATGAGATAAAGAAAAGATAGTAGTTACTGAAATTAGTCCTCCGAAAATAAAAAGATTCAAAGAAAACGAATAATACCTTAAGTGACACTTATATAATATACTAATATTTCAAGAAGAAAAACTCAAAAGACATATGTATAGGTCTTAATTAAATAATAGTAGGATATTATACTAAACTCGTTAAAATCATAACTCTCATTCTCTCTTATCTATCTTTTCTTAACGAGAATGTTGTCATTTTTATTATTTTTCTTCATAATTTTTCGGGGGATAAGTTATCCTTTCAATTTTTTTTTCCTCCCGACGAACCAAACATAATAATAATTATTCCTTCATTTATTTTCTTTTCTTATGCTTCCAATTCTCCCAAAAGAAACCTAAAACGATCAAATTCTTAACCTCCCATTTGAAAGTAAGGGTCTAGAAGGCGATAAAGGAGATACTTGAAGGGGTGTGACAACCATGGACAACTTAGTGGAAACTTCCCTATCCGTTTCTGATCTCGAAGCTAATTGAAGATCGAGTAGGAGATCGACTTTATGACCATGAGAGGGGGAGGGAAGCATTCACCAATTATTATTGTGCTAAGGAGTTTCAGACGGAGTATGGATATGCTGATGAGAGCTCTGATGAAAGTGGCTAGAGTGAAAAGGGCGGAGCCTTGTAGGAAAGGGGATGGGTCGATTAGAAGTTGTTTTGTTTTTCAGTCCTAGTTGATATAGGATGTGGTTTCGTTTATTTAGTATTGTTTTAATTCGTGTTGCTTAGGAGTATTATTTTAATTTCTACATTTTCTCTTTATAGGATTGTAGGTCCTGTGGGCCCGATCATCACTTATTTACATGACTTGTTCTAATTTCGGAATTATTTCTATTTGATATGATATTTGGTGTATGTATTTCTTGGAGATATTAATAGGATTTTACAATTCAAGTTTGGGGGAGCAATCGAGTATGCATGACAATGAAATTTCCGGCATTACGCGTCAAGTTAGTAACTCTCTTCCCCTTTTTTCATTAATTTGTGCACCATGTGGTCATGGTTCGGGGGGGGGGGGGGGGTTGAATGTGATACCCCATAATTTTCATGTATAGGTTGGCCAAGCCTATACCAAAAATCAAGGAATATCTACACCTAATAATAAACAAGCACGGAAGCAAAAGACATTAAAGAAATAATAGAGTCTCAAATAATCAATCTCTGATTTTTGAATAAAATTATAAATAAATAATTCAAATCCCCAAATGGTACAACTCGGGAATCCCACAATTATGAACTCCTAACCATAAATGAAAACAAAAGTCTGAAAATAAAAATTAAGTCGAGTCCCTACACTGAACTGCAGTGAAAATAGAGGAACTCGAGAAAGAACAAGATGAACCCCCAACCCTGTGATTGGAATTGTCGATGACCTGAAATGACAACAACGGTGGGTCAGACCCTCGAGCAAGTAAACTCTACATGATCCCAAACAGAGTACCAATGATCTTATTCTCTAACCCAACCAAATATAAGAGTAAAACTATAATTCTTATAACTTTAAGTATAACTTTTAAATAATTATCTTCAAGAAAATAGGTAAAATAAATAAAGTGAGATGATAATTATTAAATCACAAGTCAATAGACAAAACAAATAAAGTGATATAACAATTAAATCACAAGTCAATAGGCAAAACAATTAAAGTGCAATCATAATGAAATCACAAAATAATAGATAAAACAAATAAAGTGAAACAATAACTAAATCACAAATCTATAGGCAACTTAACCATGCCTTACCATAACCATGTACCAGACAACTTATCTATCTCGTGACTAGTCGATCATGGTACAGATGAGACTGCATTTCGTGGTTTCCTCCATTTCTCAATAAAGTAATAATAATAATAATATTAAACGAATAAACACTATTTAAGTCACACTGAGAGAGTTTATTAACTATTTCACCTTTTGTACTAGGTCACTGTTGACACCCAAAATTTTCATATCATGTGGCAGCCTATTATTCGGTCACGTGGCAAGCACTTGGCAGAATTGAAGTCAGCTATATGGAAGAAAACAGTTCCTGATGACCTGGAAGATGGCGGTTACGGAAGTTATGTGGAATAAAACAGTTCCTGATAACCTGAAAGATGACGGTTACTAAAGCTAAGTAGAAGAACGTAGGCTTGACAGCTATTGATGACGTGGAAGATGGCGGTTGCGGAAATTATATGGAAGATGTTGGTTCCTAATGACTTGGGAAAAGAGGGTTGCTGATATTAAGTGGAAGAAAGCGGTAGCTGATGACCTGGAAGAAAGAGTGGACCACTATGTGTTAGTTGCTAAAATTAAGGAGTTAGTGGGAGTTGGTTGTACTTTTAAAGGAGGCCACTAAGTTAAGATTAAGGATACTACTTTGGCCTAAATTAAGGCTAGATTCATCAAGTCATTTAAATATGAATGAAGAAGTGCAAAACAACCAAGAGATCATGGGACACGTGGCAGTTTGGGAGAAAGACAGCTGAAAGATGGCAGTTGTAACCGTCAATGGAAGATGTAACTTTTACCGACACGTGGCAGTTTGGAAGATGGCAGTTGTAACCGCCAATGAAATATGTAACTTCTACCGACACATGGCATAATATGAGATAATTAAGCAAAGAAGTGGGTATTTTTATGGACACTTGGCACACTCCGGAGCAAGGTTGAAGACTACACACACATGCACACTAAGGCTATAAATAGAACACTTGATGTAACTTTAAATCCCCCCCCCCCCGGAAGGCACAACAAATCATTACAATGCAATTTTCTTAAATTGTCATTCACTTTATCATGTATTTTCAATTCCTTTACCTCCATGCATTTTAAATTCATGCAATTTACTTTGTACACTTTCAATTATGCCATTTACGTATCTTCCAGTACTCAATTTTTAGTAATTTACTTTCTTTCAGTCATTATCTTCTAGCACTTAAATTCCAACAACAATTTATTTTCTTCCATGCTTTTCTTTCAGATTAAATACATTTCTTCTAGCACTCTCAATTTCTTATTCCTTTTTTTTTTTTGCCAACTTTAACATTTAAGTCCTTTTGACTAAGGCAAAACGAATCTATTTATAATCGCTTGATTTTCATCCATAACTTCCAAAAGGAGAGTTGCATATTCTTTTGAAAGTACTCCTGACTCTTCCAGAGTCTGGCACGCCTACATTTATCACAATACCTTTTTTTTTTTTGCAAACAATCACTATTTCCAAAAATTTCATTAGTTTGTCCAAGAAAATGAATAGATTGTATTTAAAAATATATGCCCACGCCACACGACTCTCATTAGATGAAATGTACATACATATATATATAAATAACATTTGATAAATTCTATTTTAGTTTATTCTGTTTAATCTTATAATTATAATAATAATTATTATTCTATTGTACCATTAACATTAAATATATATAGAGAGAGCAAGGTATATGACAAAGTTACACATAATTAAACGCTACTGTCCCTAATGACACGCATCACCTAAACCAAATCTCCAGCCGCCACATTAGATTACTCTATCATTTATATGTAAGTATTGGTTTCTTGATACTTTGGGTAATACGTTTCAAAGTCCACATCCTTCCTCAATTCACACACATATAGCTAAGTACATACATATATATAGATATAGATATATTTATATGTACAGGAATCTAATCCAATGAAAATTAAAGATTATGATTCACAACCATCCATCACCCAACTACCAATACGTGACCAATTTACATGACCCATTGCATGTCCAGGAAACCACGAAGCAACTTGACAAAATATATACTGCAATATCGAATTAAACATGGTTTATATGTTTATTGTAGTGTCACACCCGTTTATATATAGCATACATAATAACACAACATGTATATATATATATATATATATAATTACACGAATCTATAGCCATAAAAAAAAATTCGAATATAAATGTATATATACACATGAATTTTAAATATATATATACAATATATAGATGATGTGATTACGGGTCCAAAGGGGAGAAGAACATTTTTCTTGTCTGATCTTATAGTCAAAATATGCATGAACAGTAGACGAATTGATGCATTCTCCCCATCTCTTCTACGCGGCTCTATACCATCCTTCTCTATGATCGGTTGATAGAAACGTAGTATTATGATTTCTTTTCTTATTATATAATTATATATGTTAAAAGATATTCTAGAGCATTCAATCCTTAATGCTTATATATATATACACATATACAAAATCCCTCCAATGGGCCAAGGTAAATAAAAACCCAATAAGACTTAAATAGTAGACCATTGGCCTTATAAGCCCAACCAAATAATTTATTAACTAATTATTTATTACTCTCAATTAAATTAAAAGAATAATAATTAATTAAATAAAATATATCCCTTTTATTTTAAAAAAATAATGGGGTATTACATTCTCCCCCCTAATAAAGGAATTCCATCCCTGGAAATCACCACATACCTGAACTAAATAGCTCTGAATATTTTGCACGAATTTCATCACCCCTTTCCCATGTGGACTCCGCCTCATTGTGATGGCTCCACTGAATACGCAAAAGGGGAATGGTCTTCGTATGAAGTATGTGATCCTTACGGTCGATAATGTGGTAAGATTAATTATTTATAACTCTCAATTAAATTAAAAGAATAATAATTAAATAAATAAATAAAATATATCCCTTTTATTTTAAAAAAAATGACGGGGTATTACAGTGAATGGTTAGTTATATATCATGCATGTAATTATGGTTTGATATCACAATTAAAAAAAGAAGAAGAGAAAGATGAAATTGAAATTTTGAAAAAAAAAATATTTGAAAATTTTGAAAAAAAATTCTTCATGTTCATATATGATTAGTTTACATTACAATTTGATTGAGTACATGTTTATGATGTATGATTTGTATGCGATGCGATGTTCCCATTCATGACAGTAATGGTTAAATTGAATTGATGAAATGATGTGGTTTACATACTTGAATGATCTAGTGAAATTGAAACCGAAAAGGATAGTTTTAACCTATAACCACATGCACCTGATCTCTACGACTATATTAATTAGCTTTTGATTATTCTATTTAAAAAAATATTGAAAAATATTGTATTTTTCTCGAACTGAGTAATCGGACCTCTTACCACAAAGTAGCGAGTGTTCGCGTCAAAAGGGGAGAGAAATAAAAAGAATGTATGTGAAAAAAAATGAGCCTAGATGGTTTGGACTATTAAGCCTGAGGGGTGCTTTATCACCTAATGCCCTAAAGTTATCTAGCTTAGGAGTCATTGGCCCAATGTCTGCTATGAACCACTAGAAAGTTCGGAAAAAAAATTGATGAAAAGAAATAATGAAAAAGAAATAAAGAGATAATATGAGAAAGGAATTGATTTGCCATAGAGGGAATTCACTTGAACGCGAAAAATTGTCTGGATTGGTTTAGATATTAGCTAGTTTGTTTATATTAGTGGCGACCATTCTCGACATTGATTTGAAATAATCATTATTCGGAAGTGAGTGGAATTATTGTGTTTATACTTACTTACGCATTTGTAACATTGCTTGGTTGAGGAGTATGTAGATTCATGATTATATGATAATGAAAAATGAAATAGTTGTGGGTAATATAATTAACCCTCACGAGACTTCACTCGTCCACTAGGGTGACCTAGGGGTTTAAAAGACTTATTGCACATGTTAAGTGTAATCGTACACCTTCAGAAAAGAAAATTTTTGGTTAGAGTAGTTTACATTTAATAGTATCATCACATGTTTTTAGTTTCTCCATTGAACGGATTACTTTAGGACTAACAATATTGAAGTTCGGGGGCTTGATAAGAGCCGGATGTTAAACATTTTAGGCCCTTAACTCAGTCTTAATAGTTGATATAGTCTATTATCTTGATATTGTTCCAGGTTCAATAAGTGTAAAGTGAACTAATTTCGGTGAATTAACTGAAATACCGGCTCAAGACTATTTGAGAACCGGGACTGAAGTGAAATGAAGCAATGAGGACCAAAAGTGAGCTAGAAATGCAATACAAATGACATGCAGATGCACGAAGTGGACTCGAACTGAAGAATTGAGAAAAGAGACACACAACAACATTAAGGTTTAACGAATGTTTGCCAAAAGGCGATGGTTTCCCCTGCTAGAAATATAAATATCCAATGTGCAAAGTATGAACGTTCACTAAAAGGTGAAGGTTCGCCCTGTTGGAAAAAATGATGGAACAGTGTGAGAAGTGCAAACCTTCGCATTGTGGTGACTTGCACATGGTGGGGCCGTCCGATTTTTCACACATATTAATACTTCTCAGAATATAAATGAGGTGTAATGTTGGTTATTATTGATAAATTTTGATTCGTTTACAAGGGAGAGTCAATTGATGAAGAGTTTAACTTCCAATGATTAACAAGTTTACTCAAAGAAGAACTCTAGGGTTATAAATAGGGGTTAGCAATCAGATCAAGGGGGGGGCTTCTCTCTGCAAATAATTAGTGTGTATAATACATATTGAAAGCGACAAAGGGAAGAGGACCAAGAGAAAAAAGAAGAAACCACCAAGAGGTCCATGGATTCGTGCTCAACATCAACGATGCGATCTTCAACGTTCATGGGCAACTAAATCGATAACTAGGGTTTCTAGCAAAACCATAGCCTAAGTAATGTAGACTATGCTTTATTTATTTATATTGTAAAAGGGGAGGCTAAAGAGCACTGTTATGATGATTATGTAGACGAGAGATCGAAATATCATGTTTATATAAGATTTTACATTTCTTCTAGTCTAGATTGATTAAATGTTTAATCTTGCACAACTACACTCAATCACTACGAGCTATAACTCCGAAGGTTAAGTTGTTAGTTCTCTATATAATAGTTTTTAAAACATGAAACCCTTGGTTGGATAATTTATGCTAAAGGAATATGGGATGGATATGTTTTAATTTAATGCATTGTAGGAGTATAGTAGAGTAATTGCATATCTAAATTATATTCGTTCCAAAGATGGATTGTGGCTGAGCCCGGTTGAAGGTAATCTTTGTTGGGGACTAGGAGCTTGCTTGTAGCGACACTAGTCTGATTCGTATGAGATGTCTCTCCCTTTTATAATAGAATGAATGACATGTTTACATTACGAATCTACTGATGGCGCTATATACATCCTAGATTTTATCTTTATTGAATTCTCTCAACTATTTCAGTAATTGCTTTAATTGGTTTTATTTTATTGTTAAAAAAAGCTTTGGTAACAAATCAAACAACTTTTACTCTCAATTCGAATGACATACTAGCATATTAGGGTCCAAATAGCGTTTAGTCTATGTGGGATCGATATTCCTTGTCCCAAGCTATATTATACTACGAATTGACTCGTACGCTTGCGATATGTTAAACTATGTCATATCTAAGGTCTATTTTTAAGCATATTTTTAGCCAATCACGGGGATAAGTTATCCTTTCAATTTTTTTTCCTCCCGACGAACCAAACATAAAAATTATTATTCCTTTTCTTTTCTTATGCTTCTGATTCTCCCAAAAGAAACCTAAAACAATCAAACTCTTAACCTCCCATTTGGAAGTAAGGGTTTTGTAAGATCCTGGAATTTATTTCTTTTCTTTATGTGTTATTAAATAATTATTAATTCTTAATTGAGCTTAGTTGGTATATTTAGTGGAAGTGGTGATATATTTAATATTTAAATTATTATTAAGCATTATAGAAATTAGTAGTGAATCAATTTAAAAGAATGGGTTTGGGGGTTGTTACATATAATTCCATGTTATTAGATATTTTTGTGTAGTTGGGTTTATATATATGAGTAAAGGGAAAAAAAAATAAAGTGACTTGTACTTGTTGTGTAGTAAGTGTGGTACCTATTTTAGCAGAGGTGAGGCAGTGGACGGTTATTCTTGATTGTGTGTTTCATTTCTTTAATGTTGTTCATTAAAGGGGATCACTTGAGATTAATTGTGCACATACCCATATGTAAATTGTTCTATAAATATTTAAAAGGTCATATTTACATGATTATCATATGGTGACTTTTAGGCATGGTGGGACAAAGTTCTCATACATATATTTATATGGTACATGTCATTTTTATTATAAACTTGAGTATTAGATATGATATATATATATATATAGATATAGATGCTTCATTTAGGAACTTGATGGAGAATACTATGACCATTATTTTATATGGTTTAGTAGTGCTCAAATGAGTTAAATGTCTCATATATAGGGATGTAAACGAGCCAAACCGAGTATTGAAGTGTTTGGGCTCGGCTCGACTCAACTCCTTCAGAGGTCGGCTCAAGCTCAGCTCGATAAAATTATAAAACATCAAACTTGAGCTCGGCTCGATCGAAACTTGATTGAGCCGAGCAGCTTGTCGAGCCGCTCGACAACAACTCAACCATGGTTCTATCCGGTTATTTGACATGCCCGGTTCATAAAATACAATCAATTTTTTTTAATAAAAATAATGAAAACAGATAAAGTCCATTTAAAAAAAATCCAAACCAATGTGGGCCAATTTAATTTTTTAGCCCAAATAAAGCATTATACAATCACATGAAAATCCATTATCATATACTATATTTATAGTCTCTAAGGTTGCGTTTGGTAACGGTTTGGTGCGGTGTTAGTTTTTGGTTTTGGTTTGGGTTGGGTTGGATTTGGTTTGGTGTGGTTTTATTTTGGTTCCAAACCATGTTTGGTGCAGATGGTTTTGGTGTGAGAAAAAATGATGCTGAAAAACCAAACCATGTTTGGTAGAGTTGGTATGGGTTGAAATTCTGAAACCAAACCATATTTGGTAACTTGGGATGGTTTCACATTTTATTTATAAATATTAAAATTTTGTAATATTAAAATATATTAATATACTAATATATTAATATTATAATATATTAATATTAAAATTTATAATATTAAAATATATTATTATATTTTATTATATTAAAATATAATAAATCTATAGTTTTTATCATTATTAATATTAATATATTTTAATTTTAATATTAATATATTTTATTATAATATTAATATTAATTATTAATATTAATATATTAATATTAGAAAAATGGGATTTGGTTTGGTGTGGGTGAGATGGTGCAAGAGTGCTACACTTGATTTGCTACAGTGCTACAGTGCTTTTTGGTTTGCTACAGTAATACCAATATCAATTTTACCAAACATGGGTTGGTACTACTATTTCGTACCAAAACAAAAAACTTAGTACCAAAACTAGTTACAAAACAGGGCCCAAAGGTCTTAGTGCTTTTACTCTTGGCCGATGTGGGACAAAGCAAGTTGCTCATATACTATATTTATAGTAGGAAGCTAATGTAGTCAGAGAAGACTTCACTCTTTCTTTGTAAATTGAGTTACAGATCATAGCCATATTCTCATTCCTAACCACCAGGACCAGCAAGATGCCTTTAAAACTGAGGTGAGGCATAGGCGTAAATGTACACGTGGCAGCTGTAAACTAGGTTGGAGGAACCTCATCCTCCTGCTCTGAGTTTTTGTGTGTTTACATGCTTCAAATGCAACCAGGCCGAACTCGAAGCTCTAAATGGCATACAACTCCCTTTCATGCAACTACTTGCAATTACAGACCTCAGTAAGTTGCTCCAAGGCACTACATCGAAGTGAAATCTTCACTATTCCATTCATGTGAGTGTTTAAAAATAAATGGGCACATATTTAGTTTCAACGACGTCAATTAGATAGGTTGTTGTGTCAATTCCAAGTGCTCAATATCCTCAAAACTATGCAAGTAAAATTTTTGACAGTCAACTACAAAACTGTGCCTAATTTTATATATAATCAAGCTTTTTAGCGAGCTTTGTTCACGAACTTTGTTCGTGAACATATTCGAGTCGAGCCCATACCTATTTGAGCTTGGCTCGTTTACTAATCGAGTCTAAAAAATCTGTTTGAACTTGTTCACTTACTAAATAAACAAACGTGAGCCGAGTTATTATCGAGCCGAACCCGAATAGCTTGTCGAGTGTTTGGTTCGTTTACAGCCCTACTCATATGTTATTTATGGGACCCATGGGTTCATTAAATAGTTAATATACATATATTTATATATATAGAGTGGTATGTAAATTTCAAAGGTCAGTACAGTGACCTCAGGCATCAACACGTGTATATTTGTGAAGGTTAGTCATCAAAGTTTGAAATCGTCTCTTCAAAGTAGATTGAGGTAGAAGCTAAAAGGGCAGAAACACAAACTATAGTGAATTCATGGACCATGCATGGTCTCTTTAGAAGCGAGATTTGGGGGAACTACTGGAGCAGTTACTATTTCAGGTGTAGGAGGAGGAGAAAAGAAGGACATCATCCGAAATTCTAAGGGACCAAAATTAGAGGTAGAGGGTTTACACTTTTGAAAATTATATATTTCTTAAATTGGGGAAATAGATAAATTTTTACAGCTATACAAATCTATTTTGTTAAGAACAATAGGAAATAACTTGGATTAAACATGTATTTTGTTTGGTTGATTTTGTGGATTTGTTTGGTGTAATTTATTTTGATATTATTCTTATACTTGGGTGTTTATAAGTGATATGTCCCGTTTACATGAAATTGAAGGGTTAGATTGTAGGTTGAGTTTGTATTTGTATTTGTTAAAGATGGTGGATTAAGTGATTACAGGGAATTGATGCTATTTTTAATTTTTATGCAAAGATTCATTTTGTCGCTTGTTTAATTGTCCTATTATTGTAGGTGATGAGTTTTATATACTGCATGTGTAGTGGCTGGAATTTCGTGTTTCTTGACATATAAAATTGCTGAATTATTGTTTTATTACACGATTTCAAGATATGTGAATTTAGTTGATATAAATCGGAATTAAAAATAAAGAGAAAAAGCAGGCTTGTGCCTTGTGCGTTCCTTGTGTGGAAATATGAAAGGAATTGTTGATTTTTGTATTGGAAATGGTTTGATTCACTATTACAGGTGTGGGATTATTGGGTAGTACGTTGGGGCTATGTGTCGTAGGGATCAAGGGATTTCTATGGGCACTGTTCTAAGGTTAAAGGATCCCTAAAAGGATCGAAAACTTACGCGAGGGGTACTGTCCCATGGTGCAACAATCCCTAAAAGGATCGAAAACTTACGTGTGGGGTACAGTCCCAGGGTGAAACAATCCCTAAAAGGGTTCAAGATATGATTTTGGGGCGTGGAGAAATTTAAAGAACCTTATGGGTTCGGACAAGTTTGATTTTATTGCCGATATTGTTTTATTGATATTCTAATGTGCTATATAATTTTTCTGTGCTATTGTGTTATCTGTTGAATTTATTAGATAGTATACCTCTCTGGGCTTTAGAGCTCATCCCTACTATCTGTTTCCCCTCCCCCCACATGCAGGTCTCGATGGACACTAGTAGGAGCTGAGACTTGACTCTTTCTACCTGCGTGCTTTTGGGGTTTACTTGTTTAGGTAAGAACTTATGTTGTATATTTTTTGTATATATATTCACCTTTGGGTTTGCAAATATTTTGGGAAATGTAAAACACTAAGTTTGTAAACTCTTTATATAATATATTTTATTTAAATATGGGATGTTTATTTTAAATAGGATCTTGATGGCATGTGGTGGAACCTTGGAGATTGAGATTTGAAATATGAATTGGAAATGGGTTATGCTTTATATTTTATTATATTGACAATATTTATCGCTTCTGGAAGTCAATATTTTAAAAAAGATGCAGCTAAAAGTTTTACTAAACACACTTTTAAATAAATAGAATTTTTTCAAGAATTGAAAGGAATAAATTTACGAGATAATATTTATATTTTCTTTTAATAATTCTACTTATTATTTTATTAAAACCTTAACTCCACAGTTCACACCTCGAGTTTTGAATTTAAAAATTTAAAGCGTGATAGGTTTGGTACCACCGGACAATTAAACATTTTCATCTCATCTTTAGGTTTTTTGCACTTTGGTCTTTTTCGTTCTCAACAAAGCAAACCCTTTTTTTTTCCTCTCTTTTTTGTCATTTTAATTAGGAAGTGAGGAGAGAGTGGAACCTACGGTACCCGTGTTTTGATTTGATTTTGCACCTTACCGTAATTCCTATACTCTCAATCACAAGAGAAAAATCAAATCACTTGGGTACCTTTTCTCAAAAATCATTATGAACTCTGTTCTAGTAATACCCCCCCCCCCCCCCCCCCAAATTTAATTTCAGTATCTCATTTATCACCCTCCATCCAAAATCAACACGGAAAATTATTTTATTGGTCAAAATTTTTGCTTTACCCTTACTATCCGTGCAATTACATTATTACCCTTACATTTGTTTTGAATACCTTAAATTTTGTTGTCCGTTTTGCCCTCATTGCTATTTTATATAAACTCACTTGAGAATATTGTGAATACTTACTTTTTTTTTCTCTCTCTCTCTCAAAATCCATTCTCTCTATGTGGAAGCATTATGTGATGATTCAAGGCAAAAATCTTTAATTTGAGGGCAATGTAGTACCATCCTCTAAATATCTCAGAATATAAGAGGGTTTATACGTCACTTCACTATTATTTTTTGCCGGATCAATATCCCGATGATACTAAGGGGGGTTTGTGATATTATTGAAACATTAGATAAATTGCTTGTAATTATGTCATAGTTTAAGGGAGGTTTGTGTAATTATCCCATATAGTAAAGTGTATAAAATGAGTCTCTTTCTGTATATCAAGAGATATTCATTGCCAATTAGAACTTTTTTAGGGTCCCTGTCCTGTTACCTGATTTTTGAGAGACTTAATTGAAAGATCTTGGTCGTCTATCATAAATGTTACTAATACATTTTTGTAAGTGGTTTGAGAAAAGGGACCAGAGGATAGTGCAGACATAAAAAATTTGTGGGTCTGTACCCATTACGCCCAACACAACTTATTGGACCGCAACTAAACTAGTTAATTTAAATTATTTAACTAGTCCAGACACACTTATGCTGGATTAGTTTAATAAAGATAAAATTATTATAAATACAAATATAATTGAGAGATAATTATTAGATTGTAAATTTATTATAACTGTATAATTATCAAGAAGGACAGGTGTTATTATCCTATATGTCCTGAATATCTATAAAGGAAAGAGGGAAGAAGAAAAGAGAAAAAGGAAAAAGGAAGAAGGAAGAGAAATTCTGAGAAAAAAATTAATACGAGAGCTCTGTTGTACTCTTCCCTTTCCCAACAAGAAAAATAACAAGTACATCCAAAAAACAAAAAACACATTCAATCTCGTGTCGTTCTTCCCTAACAATTCAACAAACCTTGAAGAATTAAATACTCAAGTTCGTGTTGTTCTTCTCCAACAATCCTTCAAGAATCAAATAGAAGCTATGTCAGACTCTTTTCTCTCCTGTTGAGCAAAAAATACAAATAAAATAACAAGAAGAAGAAGAACATCAAGATCGTATCATTCTTTTCCCGATTCCATATGTACAAAAAGTCACCCAAATCCAAGCCTTGAAGACAATAAATAACAAGCACATCCAAGTTCATGTCTTTCTTCTTCAACAATTTAAGAAATCAAATAAAACTATTTGAGATTAAGCTTTATCAGTACTCGATCAAAAATCAAAATAAAACTATTCAGGATCGAGCCCCGATGGCCCTTGGATCTCTCTCAACAAATCAATTCAAGATCAACCCCCAACAACCATTGAGTCTCTTTCAACAATCCGGTTCAAGATCAAGCCCCGACGGCCCCCTAGATCCCTCTCAACCACTCGGGGTAAGATCAAACCCCAACGACCCTTGAATTCGGATACCGAAGAAGATCGAATCAGAGGACATAATCTATGTGCAAAAGATATTCACAGAGGATTGTCTCCATCATTTATAAAAATTAATCAAAAGTATTATTTTGTCCAACTTTCGTTTCTTGATTTTCATACTAGAATTTATTGTCTACGGATAGAAACATGAACTGATATAACATCCCTCCCTCATTTACATTAGTTTATCACCTCTATTTGGGACGTGAGGAGAGGGAGAAAAAAAATTTATCACAAAAATTATATAATCACCAACTATAAATCTTCTAGTGGATAAAAAATTGATGTGGTATATCATTTATTGTATACAAAGAAATTAGGGCTATTAACATAAACCCCCTGTGATTTCAAAATTTTAACAAATACCCCCCTGAGATGTCATCTTGCCTTTTGCACTTTTTTCACCTTACACACAACCCCCATTCCAATAACATTCCGTCAATGGTGTTAACGACAATATGAATTTACCAAAATAACCCTAGTATAATTAACCTAAAACCCCACTAGTTTCATGTTTTTAACAAATACCCCCTGATCGGTTTTAGGGCTAAGGCTTGAATAATGATTAAAAATAACAGTGAAAATAAGTCCTTAAAGTTGACCTAGTTTTATCTGTCACAAGTGCACGAATCGTATTGTAATATAATATATTATTGGGACAGGGTTATCGAATCCACGTGATTAAATATATCTCAACTCTATATTTTATTATTATAACTAAATTATGAAGCAGTATTTTTGTGGGATTGTTGTCTATAAATATTTGACAGATAATTAAAATAACAGAAAATAAACATAGATGGTTGATTTGAAGAAGAACAATAGAGATAAGGTCTAGGGTATTTCTAATGCCACCACTCGCCGCCATAATATAGTCTTATATTCATTCAATTGCAAAGTGCGGTCCATCATATGTGAATTAGATATAGGGTTGCAACAGTAGCAAATCCTAATCCCAAAAAAGGAACAATTCATCTGACTCGGCTACGACCCATCTTCGGAAGAGCGTGATTTGTGCATGTTATCTACATTACTTTAGACTACTCCTACAGTGCGATAAAATAAACTAAAACATGTCAATTTCACCTCCCCTTAGCATGACCTGTCCAAACCTAGATTGCATGTTAATAACCATCATTGTGTAAAAAATCATGGATTAAGCATCCGAGTTCTAGCCCATATTGAATAATCATGATTGAGTAAGATTAAATATTCATTCAAGCTAAGACAAGACATAAAATAAATAGAGAATCTTATATTAAATTAAACGTGTTCACTCATCTACACAATCATCACATATGTGTCATTTAGTTTCTCTATTACTTGGTTAGGGTGTTCACTCATCTACACAATCATCACATATGTGTCATTTAGTTTCCCTATTACTTGGTTAGGGTTTTGTTAAAAACCCTAGATACCGGTTTAGCTGCTCATGGTTGTGGTTGTTTGTATTGCTGATGTAGACACCACCTCCATGGTTGATGGTTTTTCTCTGGATTGGTGCATAATTCTGCAATGGCTTAGTCTTTAATGGCTCTAAAAACCTTCTCCAAGCTCTCTTCCTCTGTAGGGGAGACCCCTATCTTTTATAGAAGAAGAGACGTCTTTATTTAGTATGTTGATTGCTTCACCACCAAGTAAAGACTTTCCATACATGTATTCTTTGAAGAGGAATGTCAAATCTAGTCAATTATGGTCAATAATATGTCCCAAAATATTCTAGAGTGCCTATCAAGTCAATTCTGGTCGAATCAGGTCCCATCTGATGAGTTGAAGATGGCTAACTTCGAGTTCTTGAAGTTACAATCTCAAGTACTCGAAGGTCAAAACCTCAAGTACTCGATGATAGTCTTGATAGCGCACCATGGCGTGGCCATGGCATGAAAAGCTTCAGTAATCTGCGCTATCATTGGCGCTAATGGGCGAATTACCGAGTACTCGAAGTATGGATTATTGAGTACTCAGTAGTTCATAATGCTGATTTTTCTGTCTTGACTTATTTGTTTCGTTTCTCTGCTTGGCTTCATTCCACTTCACATGTATTTCTCCTTTAACTTGATTTAGGTCTATTATGGGTCATTTATCTTCGGTTTTGGCTCTCGAACGATCTTAAATCATTATTTCAATTATTTTACCGAAATTAACTCGCTTTACATAACATGAACTTGAAACGTCTTAAAACACACAAACCGGATAAAACACCAAGATAATGATGTATATAGACTTAGAAATACATAATTAGGGGCCTTGAATGTACAACATTTGGCTCCTATCACCCCCCCTAAGTTTATTTTATTAAATTTATTGGAGGTAATTTTATTAGAGTTTATTTTTTAATTAAGTTAAATAAAAATATATATAAATATATTCAAAAAGCCCCACACTTTTATAAATAGTATACATATATATATATATATATATATATATATTTATTACTTAAGTATAAAATTAAAATGAATTTGAATTACTGAATATTAAAATTAGTAACCAGAATGAATTTAAATAAATAAGTAAAATTAAATAAAAATAATTTGTAATTTATTCAAAAATCTTAATTTAGTTTCCAATTTGTTTTTTGGATAAAATTTGTGTATAGTCTTCAACAATTCAACTCAAATCCATTTAGGGGTAATTTGGGCATAAAATATCAATTTAAAGGTCACATGATTCGCATGTGACCAATTTCTAACGCCATTAACGGAATAGTAACAGAATGGAGGTTATGTGTAAGGTGGAAAAAGTGTAGGGGGCTAGATGACACCTCGGAGGGTGTTTGTTAAAAAATTGAAACTATATGGGAATTTTATGTTAATAGCCCAAGAAATTATTATTGCCAATTGAAAATTTTGTAGGGTCCATGCATCCTATTACATTATTTCTTCCATTATACTTTGAAATACATCAACTAACAATCAATCATGTGAAATGAACAATACAACATTGAATCCATCTGAATACCATCAATTCTACAATCCTCATCAACTATTTATGATTTTTACCTTGGGTTCATCCAAGTCATATACCCTCGTATATAGACGTTATATACGTTAGTCAATCAAGTATTACCGAAAATTTGAGATAGAAAAAGTTTATTCTATAGATCTCGAGAATAAATTGGTGCAAAAGATTCAAGCAGAGGTCAAGACTTGCGAATATATAAGTAGACTTGCGATAAAGATGAAATTGGTTAGTTGGGATTCCATTTACAAGTCAAAGAACAAAGGAAGTATTGTCTTTAGAATGTGAAGTAGGTTCATATAGTCATATACCCTCACAAAGTCGTCAGTTGTCGAGCAGGAAAAGAACGTGAAAGCTCCATGCGACGGGTTGAAAGGTGTATTAAAAAGATAGGGTAAAAATAAACAGAGTCATCATCTAACATTGAGTTTGAGTTGTTGTGGGCTAGGTCACCTAAGAGAGTTCCTTTGAGCAAATCTCTAAAGTTGAATATGCGGGGCCTTAGAATTCTCACTAATCGGTATGAACCAAATTAACTGTGTTTGAGAGTTTGGTTACGTTTGTGGAAGGTGTTAGGAAGCCCAAAACGCCCGAGTACGATCACCTACTTTATCATACGATATTGCGAGTGTGTGCAATTTACCTACTTTCTCGAATTTGAGTAGAGCAACCTGAAGCATAAACTGGTCGTTTTGGTCTCGGTCAAGAATTTACGTTGGTACAATTCCTTGAAAACAAAATTAATGCAAGAACTAAATGAAAATGCAAGTCACAAATTTAACAAACCCAGTATTTACAACTTGGTTGCCAATGTCTAGGGGTTCTGGTGAAAATCGAGGTGATCAGGAGCTGCCATCTCCATTTCTTGCACTGAAGAATGCTGGGAAGCTTTGTCTAGAGAGAGAGAGAGAGCAAACAATTCTTGAGAGAGAAAGAGAGATTCATAACAGAAACGCCATGGTCGGTTAGAGAGGGAGAGAGAGAAGAATAGGAGTTGTTGTGCTTTGTTGAGGAGGAAGATGAGGTAGAAGATGCCTTTAAGGGCATTTTGGTCATTGAAGAGGGTAAACTTCGACATAAAGGCCCAACAACATTTGGTTAAGAAACCATGATGGTCATGTCATCCGAATTCAGCCCAATCCCCAAACACACCATAGGCCCATTCGGTAAAGAGGAAACAGACTACCAGATTCATTATGAATGATCTTCCTACATGAAAGGGAAAGATATGTATAAAAAAAGAATACTTCCCAATAAGGAAAGGATTATGACCTAATTGTAAGGACTATATAAATAAGAAGAGTACGCCCTTATCGATGATCAGCTATACCGAATGGTCCGTACCTCAAATGCATTCTTCCCACATAAGGAAAAAAGGTATTATCACAACTGCATGAAGAAGTTTGTTGTAGTCAAACTGGTGGAAGATCTCTGGCCTATTGGTACTTCTGGCCCTACATAAATCGAGAGGCAGAGGAGTATTCCCGAAAGTGAAAAGCATGCACCCAAAGTTCATCAACCTCTCGAGCCATTATACCCATTAGTAACCCCCAACCCACTGCATAATGGGGAATGGACATTGCCAACACCCCCGCAGATTAGATTTGTACTTTTGGCCACAAACTACTTCACGAAGGGGTACCAGAGATAATAATGATGGACAACGGCAAAAACCTAGAGAACCAATACGTTCAGGAATTTCTAGCTGAGTATGGCATTAACCAGAAAGTCTCTTCTGTAAATTACCCACAAGGGCACAAACAAGCCGAAATAATAAACAAAATGGTATTTGCCTGCCTGAAAAAGAAGCTCGAAGGGAAGAGAGGCCAGTGGCTAGAAGAACTCCCAAAGGTCCTTTCGGCTTACCAACCAACTCGAAGAAGGCTGACAGGAGAAACACCGTTCACACTAACGTACGGAACAGAGGCCGTTATACTAATGGATATGGCAGTACCAACCCACATGTAAACCTCATAAGTCGAGCAAAACGAGAAGCAGATATGAAACAACCTAGACTTACCGGAGGAAAGGAGAGATATGGCCTTAATAAGATGCCTCATACCAGCACACACTGATCAATCAGTATGACAAAAGGGTTTAGCACAGGGACTTTGCAGTATTATTTTTGGTTCTGAAAGAAAAAATGGAAAAGGTGGCAAAACTAAGACAAAACAAAAGCGAACCATATTTGGCTGCAGAAGTGATCGATAAAGGGGCATACCGCATAAGTACATTGAAAGGCGAGATTGATAACAAGACATGGAATGCCATAAACCTGAAGTGGTATTACTCCTGTAAAAGCTATTTTTATTTATTTAACTCGATTAAATAAATAAATAAAAAAAGGGTAACCAGTAGTGGAAGTACACCCAATTTTTACTCCCATTCCAAGTTTTCTTATTGGCTAATATGCCCAACAAAATGACCCTAGTTAAACATCCATAAAGACAGGAAGCTTTAGTTGAATTGAATGGATTATGATAGGAATAATAATCCATTATTAAAAAATATAAAATCTTCCTCTCCTTACAAGTTCTCTAATAAGGAGTTCCCTGAGGGAGTTGGCTTTTTTAATCAATATTATGTTTTGCATTTTTGGTGTCGAAGAAAAATACGAAGAAAAAAAAACGCACACAATTTCCAAAAGTGATAAAACACTAAAATGGTAAAATAAGTGTGCACCCTACAAACGGTAGGAAGGTGTTGATGTCAAATTCTTTGCTGAAAATGGTCTTAATAGGCTAAGCAATGGGATATTAAGGGAATCATGGACCCTTTTTGGAAAAGGGGAGGCCTTGAGAGAGATTATAAGCTCACCTCGAAGGACTCCTCACTTTGTGTGAAAAAAGGCCCCGCTCCAATTGGATGGGTACTCCTGCGAGGAGTCTAGATTTGGTACCAATTTTCCTGGATGCGTGCACTACCTGGTTCTTGCCACCTCGAATGAGGGAGGTATGTGAGGTCACGAAGGAGGGGATAAGGGGGAGTCAACCGACGAGGTTGAGGAAGGCCTGACTTGTTTGGCTGATCCCTTCCCTCATTCCCTTATAAGTCAAACATCATCTACGGGAATTTAGGGATCAAGTGGTAAGGTGGCTTGGGTCCGAGGTAGTGGTCGGAATGGGGTGATTCCCTCGAGACCTGGTACAAAGGGGAAAGACGTGGTTAGGTGACAATGCCAAAAGGAATAACATTAATTAGGGAAATGTCAGATAGGACTTACATTTAATGCGACTCTGGTTCCCAGGCGTAAAACCTGTGGGAAACAACCTGTTGTCCTTAGGTCTAAACAGTTCTTCCGACCTGGGGACATGAAAGACCTGTCCGGCAGGGGGCATATCGCCTTCTTTCCCGAAAGGCAATGACTGCACTTATAACTAGTATAAATAGGGGCATATGGACTTCATTTAAGATAGAACACGGAGACATAAATACAAGAACTTTAGACTTTGAGTTGTGATTCCTGGAGGAATGAACACCGAGGTACAGACCTTCTCTTTCTTATCCTTTGCGAAAATGAGTCCTTTGTATCAACTTCAGATCCTCACCTCAATCAGTTTTCTCTTAAAGTCCCTAATTGCATTAAAGTCACATTATCCTCATAAATCTTTTATTTACAAAAATGACCACAAACATTTGGTGAATCTGCTGGGGAGGAGTGTGCCTTTTAATGTCGATACGTGGGGAGGACTTTCATCCCTTGGTGAATGCACCTGATTCTATTCGCGAAGATAGCCCCGAGGGAGTAAGAAACAGTTTACCCGAGGATGGAATGCGGGGGAATAGTGTGGTGGTGCTGGACTCTTTCGTGGAAGCTCATAACCATATGAGCCCTTCGCTTGAGGAGGCTGAAGAAGGCGCAACATGAGACCTTCCAGGCTCTACGAATTGTGGCGAGGGACCGACAATGAACCAAGGTTGAGGCCCCGCGGAGCCTGAGTTGCTTTAGGGAGCGAGGAGCACCAGAGGCCGAGGCACTACTAAGAAGGGGGAGTGTTCGACGGGAGTACCAGACTCCCCCAACGCGGGGCTGAAGGGGAAGCCCTAGGGAAGAAAGAATGCCAAAGGTCGTACCACGGACACTATTCACCACACTAAGGACAACACCTGCTAGTATGGGAGAATGTGCTAACTGAAAGAGTCACCCCTCGACCTTTTGTGGAAGAGCTCCATCACAGCGATAAGCAATCACCCTATTTCACCATGGCTAATGTGTAGTCTATGCTCCGGGCAGAATGATGTGAAACACTGCAGGATTTGGGGTATGAGCCTCCTTACTCACAAATGGTGGCGATGTTGCCTTATTTGTCGGCTACCTTGTCCCAAAGTTTACAAAGTTCGATGGAAGGAAAAGAAACCTAAGGGATCATGTCGTGCGCTTTATGAAGCCTTGGGCATGCATGGGAACGATCACATCCTGAGGTTGAGGGAGTTTTCTAAGAGCCTCACTCATAGGGCCTATAAATGGTATGTTAATCTGGAATCGAGGTCCATCAACACTTGGGGGCAGCTCTCTGCGCTCTTCCACATAAAGTTTTTTCAGGCAGAGGAAAAGATCACCACACTTTCGCTTACTAAGGAAGTGCAGCGGTCTGAAGAAGAACTGTTGGATTATGTCCATTGGTTCCACGACCGAGCTATGGAATGTTATGAAATCAACGAAGATGAGGGATTGGCCAAGATTTATATGTAGGGAATACAGAGGGAATACCGGGTACACCTTATCAACTATAGGTTACCAACATTCACGGACTTAATATCGGCAGCGAGGACTTTGGCCAATGACATAACATTGTCCCTCCAAGGTGTGATGCCGAAGGAACCCCGAGGGAAGAGGCGCCCTATGGTTTCCGCGGTCGAGCAAAGTTATAAGCGAGCCGCAGGTCCATCAAGGGGAAAAGGGAAGAACCCAGAAGAAATCCCACACCCTTTTCCATGTACGATGAAGAAAGTTGAAGCTATCTTGAAAAAATGGATTCAGCACTGGGATATCCGGTTACCCGAGGTAGTCAAGGAGCCGACACCTGACGAGAGGGCGCAGGTGCGGTTCTACCTTTACCACCAGCATACCAGGCATTCCACCAGCGATTATTGGGCCCTTTGAAATATCTTTCATAGGCAAGTAGCCAGCGGGGATCTGATCCTGCCCACCAGAGATATTCAAGAGGAGCCTTACCTAGTGCACGAGAGGGGGATAGTCATGATGGTCTTGGGACCGCTGGAAGAGGAGGGTAAGGAGCTAGGAGGCCAAGTGACAATGATTGATGAAAGTGAGACAAAGGCCTTCAGATTTCAAGAGATGCCTAAGATAAACAAGTTACTGCAAGAGCTCTAATTCTCCACCTTTGCACAAAAGGAAATCCTGAAGGCCACCATAACGGTGGTGGAAGAGGGAATGGGAACGGTTGCGACGGCGGAAGAGCTCCTAACACCAAGTACCCCGGGAAATAAAAAGGAAGTTACTTTCACAGAGAATGACAAGTGTGCATCCACTCCTTGCAACAAACCACTGTATGTGATTGTTGTAATTAATGGAATGGAGTATCAAAGGGCATTCTTGGACAACGGGTCGTCACTTAATATTATGCCGCTGAAAATATTCCGAATGAGTGACATCCCAAGCAACAAGTTGATTAGGATCAAGATAGAGATCGTGGGATTTAGAAACGAGCTAACAAATACAGAGGGGCATGTGGTCACCGGACTGATAGTGGGAAAATTCAAAGCTCAAACTGTAATTTCAAAAAAAAAAGTACCGTGCCAACCATACAAGTGTTTCATGTAATTGACTCAGAAATGTCATATTATGTCCTTTTGGGAAAAGAATGGCTACATAAGTTTGGGATAGTACCGTCATCTTACCATCAATGCATGAAAGGCCTCTGGAATGGGAAGGTCATCTCAGTACCTTGCTCGAAAAGGTCGTTCACGCGAGGGAAGATATTCATGGTTGAGTCCCACTTGTTTGAATCCTTTAGGGAGGACGAGGATCCTCACGAGATGGTCGCCACATCGCTTCCCAAATGGGAAGACTTTGAAGAGGGAAAGCTCAGCTGCTCGCCACTGAAGACGACGGATGAGATGAAGAGGAAGGCGACGTGTAAACGCCTTCAGCTCTCGGGATGATGCTTTATCTATAGCTTATGACGGGGCGGGGGGATCGTCCTAAAACCAAAAGTGATCCCCCGAAAGGAGGCCTACAATGTGGCAAGCGAGGTAAGTAAAGAGTAGGGCGAGCATGTGGGCCTTCAGCGGACGGAGCCTGCCAAGGTAGAGGAGGTGAACCTGGCCTTCTCGGGGGTCCCCAAGCCCATATTCGTATGGAAGTCTCTGGAGACATGGGAAAAATGGAGCATCCTCGTCCTACTAAAGGAATTTATTAATGTGTCCGCTTGGACGTATGAAGAAATGTCGAGGATTGATCCCCGAGTTGTTGCCCACCACATCAATGTAATGTTATCGGCTAAACCTATCAAACAGTCGTATCAAAACTTTAGGTCTGAGCTGGAATTGAAGATCAAGGAGGAAGTTGAGAAGCTTCTGAGAGCATGGTTTATCAAACCCATTCAGGACCCAGAGTGGCTAGCTAACATAATGCATGTGTAGAAGAAGAATGGAAAGATTCAGGTTTGTGTTCTTCCGAAATCTCAACCGAGCATGCCCCAATGATGACTTCCCACTCCCAAACATTGATATGCTAGTAGATTCTACCTTGGAACATGAGATGTTCTCCTTCATGGACGGGTACAGTGGATATAACCAAATCAGGATGGCCCCAGAGGATACGAGAAAGATGACTTTCTGCTCCCCATTTGGCAACTTTTACTACACCGTGATGCCCTTTGGCCTAAAAAATGCCGGAGCCACTTACCAAAGAGCGATGACAGCCATGTTCTATGATATGTTTCACCACCATGTGGAGGATTATGTGGACGACCAAGTGATCAAGTCACTACGCAAAACAGACCACTTAGCTCACCTACGTGGGGTATTTGAAAGGTACCGAAGGTACGGACTGAGGATGAACCCCCTGAAATGTGCCTTCGGGGTGGAAGGAGAGAGGTTCCTTGATTTATTATCCACGGGAAGGGAATCGGCATCGAAAAATACAAGGTAGCAACGATCCTCAGGATGCCCGTGCCCACTACTGTGAATGAGCTGAAAAGCCTGATAGGAAAGATCTATTACTTAAGGCGGTTTATACCAGCTTTAGCGGAAATTACCCATTCATTTAGCAACCTCATGAAGAAAATTGTGAAATTCGAATGGGGAAGCAAGCACTAGGAAACATTTGATGCAATTAAGAGAATACTCACGTCACCTTCGACAATGGTCCCACTGCGGCATGACAAACCACTGAGATTATACATCACTTCCACACAAAACTCTATTGGGGCGCTACTAGCCCAAGAGAATAAGGAAGGGGGGAGCACCATGTCTACTATATCAGCCGAGTGATAAAGGATACTAAGATAAGGTACCACCCATTGAACGTCACTGTCTGTCACTGGATTTCGCTTTGAAGAAGTTCTGACACTATTTCATGGCTCACACAGTGCACCTCGTGACCAAGTGTGACCCGCTGAGGTATTTGCTAGCCAAACCTTTACTGACCGGAAGAATTGCCCACTGGTTACTGATGATGGCGGAATTCAATATAACGAGCGTGAGATCAAAGACAATCCTTAGCCAAGCGGTGGCGAACCTCATGGTGCAGTTTCCCTAAAAGGAAGTTGAACCCGTGGAAGATGAGCTCCCGAGGGAGCATTTTAGGCCAGTGTGTTATGCCGACGACGTTGTGTGGACTTTGGCGTTCAACGGTTCCTCTGTTACTCAGAGAGGAGGTGTCAGAGTGGTGTTGACCCTCGAGGGAGGAGATAGAGTCTCACTCTCTTACAAGCTAGATTTCGAATGCTCCAACAATACCACGGAGTATGAGGCATTGTCCTTGAGCTTGCTCGTTGCCCGACAGATGGGGGTGAAACACCTCCGAATAAGAGGGGATTCCAGGCTAGTGATTAAGTAGTTGGATGGGACTTATGTAGTAAGGGAACCTGCTTTGGCGGCGTATCACACCTTTATTCAGCAGCTAGCGGACTAGTTTGAGGAGTTCCATGTTAAACACATACCACGAACTACGAATAGGCATTCAGACGCGCTAGCCATTTTGGGTTCCAAGGTGAGCATAGTGGAGGACCTAGTGCACATTAAGGTCCAAAGAAAACCGAGCTCCTACATAGACGAACAGGTCGAGGAGGGGGCGGAAGACGATGACTGACGCTCCGGGATCAGCCATCGGCTAGTTATAGGGGAAGGACCTTTGACGTTGGCCAAAATTAAGAATTACCTAGAATGAGGGAAAACACTTTACTCCAGGGCTTTAGGAGGCATGCTTTTAAAATGTCTTTTAAAGGAAGAAGCCTAGCAAAAGGTCCTCGAGCTCCATGATCACTTGCTCGAGGAAGAGTCAGTGAGCCTCTATAGGAGGATGCATAGGAAAGGGTATTTATGGCCTGACATGGAAAGGGAGATCTAGAGGATTCAAGAAGGATGCCACGAGTGCGAGCTAAACCAGGATGGGAGAGTGGCTTACGCCGAGGGAGGTACATAAGTTACCTCAGGGACCATACCTTGCCAGATAACCAGAGAAAGGTTGCTCGTCTGAAAATGAGTACTACCCGTTTCTTCATGGAAGAGGATAGGCTGATACAAAAAGGATTTGACGGAAGAGATAGGGCCTGTTTAGGCAGTGAGGAGGTAACAAAAACACTAAAAATGGCGCACCAGGCTGAGCACCAAGGGGGAGGGAAGTTGTATCATCATCTTCTTCGGGCTGGGTATTTCTGGCCCACCATGAAAGAGGATGCCAAGGTGCAGGCAAGGCATTGCAGGGAGTGCCAGGTTCACAACCATATGATCCATGCTCCCGCGATAGAGCTACAGTACTCTCTAGCCCCTTGGCCATTTCATTTTTGGGGAATGGACTTTGTGGGGCCTATTTCACCAACCTCTAGGGGGAAAAGATGGATCTTGGTGGCGATAGAACTCTTTACCAAATGGGTGGAAGCAGTGGCTCTCAAGACTTCGACGGGTGCCACATTCGTTAGCTTCATTAAAGAGAATATTATTTTCCAGCTTGGGGCACCTAGAGTGATCATATCTGATAATGGCACCCTTTTTGTGAATTGGAGGACGAGGGTGTTGTTTGACTCCTATCAAATAACGCGTCGCAAGTCCACCAAGTATTACCCCCAAGGGAATGGGCAGACGGAGGCGACCTACAAAACTCTCTTGAAGATCATTAGCCGCACAGTTAAGGAAGATCATCACAAGTGGGCAGAGCAGCTGAATCTGGCTTTATGGGCATACAGAACTTCCAACAAGAGTGCCACGGGGGCAACAACCTACGAGCGGGTTTATGGGACTGAGGCCATTCTCCCCGTGGAGATTGTCGTTCCATCTACAAGGTTGGATGACAAAGCGGAATAGACGCTGAAGCACGGATGGGGGAGCTAGAAGCGATGGAGGAAGTCAGAGCTCGGGCTCAGGAAAGGGCCGCCACATATCAATCCAGGGTAGCGAAGGCGTACAATGGGAAAGTAAGACGAAGAAGATTCGAGGTAGGAGAATTGGTACTCTAAGCGGCCCCGTTTATGATGAAATGGACGTTAGCACCAAAGTTCACCCCCAAGTGGGATAGACTGTACGAAATAACAAGCACCGGGGGAAACGACTATTATGAAATTGGGAGTCAAGGTAGCTTGAAGACCTTGGGGTTGGTCAACGCAAGATGGCTGAAGAGGTTTTTCGCCTAGAGGAAGTGTTGTCCCTCGGGGCCATTGACCACTAATCTTTTTTGGCAAACTGTGCTTTTGGACACTTAGTTCTTTTTTTGGCTCTTTTGTGCTTTTGTGAGCTAAGTGCTTTGTTGCTAGGGTTCATGAATATCTTTTGTGTTGTAAATACTCAAGTCATGTATTGTGCAAGACCCTACTAAATCATAAGTATCTTTTAATGATACAAGTTCAATGAATCTGGTATGTTACTTCTCCCGTTTTATTTTTTTGAAGAAGCCTCTAGCATACTTCAAGTCTTAACATTCAATTCGCTACGCGACACGATAGTTCTTTTTTAAAAAATAAAATAAAAATTCAATGAACAACCAAAGCAGGATAGAGACAGAATCACACGAGGCAATACAATAGAGACAAAATAGGATTAGATCCGGATTCATTAAACTAAAGATAAGAAAAATGAGTCTTACAACTAAAATACTGTTAAAACTAAGAAAAACGTCAAATTGAGTACTGTGTTAAACTTAAGAACATACGATGTTAATTGTGCAAACATTCACTAATTCAAGAAAAACTATCTGGTAAGAGAGCAGGCATCAAGGGAGATTAATGTTGATGATGTGCGTCGGACCTAGTTCAGATTCCTTCAGTCTGACTTGGTCCTCGAGGGAGGCAACGATCCCTCGATTGCGAGCAACCTCATCCTCCAGCTCCCTTAGATTGGCTTCCACATGCTCCAATCGTTGTTTTTCCTTAAGCAAATGATCTTGGAGTTGCTTAAATTCCTCAACGGCTTGGTCTATTTGCTTCTTCTGTTTTAATTTGTTAATCAGGTCACAAGCCCACTGGATATTAACTTAAACCATCACCAAGTTGCTTGTGACCATCTCCAGGAGTTCAAAGTCATGATTCTACAAGTGTTGTTCGCGGGACTCACGAAGACGGGGTGACAAGATAGAAAAGGAAGTCATATATAAGTGGACGAGGGAAGAAAGATGTTGCTCCCCACCCCTCAAAGGTTGTTGGGTACTTGAGCTTGATTTCTTTCAGGAGAGCTACTCGATTAGAGGGAAAAGTATCGTTGTTCCAGACAACCATGTCTTGAAAGCCAACGGGTACCAACGGCGAGGGCTGAACAAAGATGGCTTGGGTGGAGGTAGCAGCTTGTGAAGAAGCTAGTGGAGGAAGTGTGGCATGGGTTACTTCAGTATCATCTTCAAGTCTAGGGGAATCGAGTGGAGACAGGGGACCAATGGTATTCGATGAACCATTGGCGGGAGATTCAGTGGCAGAAATATAGTGCTCATCTGCCAGCCCAGTGCCATCATCCGAAGGGGTTGCAAGAAGAACCTGATCACCATCTTCAGGAACTTCACCCTGCATATCCTCGCCTTAGATAACGCCTCTTAAATCCTGAGCCCCACCCTCGGGTGCATCGTCATCAACTAAAAAAGGGAAACAAAGGGATAATCACAAGAGATGTGAATGTTCAAAGACAATGCAAAAGAAGACTAACCTTCACTTCCGTCTGAACCAAGGCTTAGGGAAATGTCTGGGTCCTCGACCACATTGTCTGTTGCATCGATGTCCTTGCCAAAGCCACGAGCAAAACCAAGGGAATGGGCACCAATGGCGCGTTCGGGACACTTGGCGCTGCTGATGGCACATTCAAGGGATCGGGAACGTCCTGATTAATTGCAAGGTTCTGGGTAACCTTAACGCCAGTAATTATTCGAGCATTGGTTAAGGTTTGTTTGAAAGTGGCGTTCCCTAAAATTGATGAGCTCCAAGCCTCCCACTCGGCATAGGTAGCCTCGATAGGACTTGTGAAATGAAGCCAATAGTGGGGGAAATTACCCCGCTTAATTCAGAAACGAAGGATGGACCGAAGAGGAACGGCTGCCTCGGTCTCCTCGTTGTACTCACTACCGAGGAGGAAAAGGTACGAGGAACCACGACCTCGTGAAGAAGCTCAGTGTTAGCCCATAGTATATCATCGGCGCCAAAGTAGGGGGCTTTCCTCCACTCATCAAGGGAAGGAACGGGGGGAGTATCTTTTTTTGCACGAAAGGCCATCGGTACGAAATAGATGAAGGATCTGCTAGTGGCTTTGAAGCTCCCTCGAATTACTATTGAAAACGGCTTGAAGAAACTTTGAGTCTCCCTCGATTGTTTTTGAAGATCCCTCGGTCGATGAAATCTTTCTCATTAATTTTGAGTAAGAAAATAAGCAAGGCAGAGAGAGTAAAAAAAAGGATGAAGTAAAAATGATGGTGAAATGGGGATTTTATACTTACCTAAAAATTATTCAAATTTTAACGGTTACCAAAGCGGAATATGAAGTGATGCGACAGTTAAGTTGATAGTGGGTCATCATGACAAGCCGTCCGTCAGGGAAAGCAATGCATGGTTTGCCAAGCGCCCGTTGGGAAAGACGTTGCATGAGCAACCGAAGCGTCTGTTGGAAGAAGCAACACGCTGGTTGGCCCCACGGCGCTAGGAACAGCGGAAGGATTCATTAGGGAGTGAGCACTGTTTGCTCGAAGGACTCTCTTTGGAGAGCCTACAAGCAAAAAGGGCTAAATGTTGATGTCAGATTTGGGAACTCTTCCCAAATCTCTTTGCTGAAAATGGTCTTAATTTGCTAAACAATGGGATATTAAAGGAATCACTGGACCCTTTTTGGAAGAGGGAATGTAACACCCCATGTTATTTTCCCAATTTTCTGAAATTATTTTCAATTTATTTTCGGTTGTGACATCACTTGTTCATGATATCATGGTTATTCTTGATGTTTCACGTGTAAATTTTTCGCGTTTATGTCTTGATACGACGGGATGACGCGGCCATTGTCTTATTGACTACTTCGTGGAACATCTTTGACAATTATGAGAATTGATAGTGAATTTAATGTTTCGAACTAGTGAAACGTTGACATGAGTTCTGGATTCGATAGCACGACTCTGCAATTGTCTCTTTGGTGACTTTGGGGGGTTTCTTTGGTGATTACGCTATTTGACGTGATATTTTGTGTTTCGGACGTGGCTAGAGGTTTACATGGGCTTTAGTGCCGATTACGTGGATTCGTTTGGACATTGGCGATTGGTGTTTCGACAGGGTGGTGATACACTTAGTATGTTTGATGTTTTTGAGTTCTCTTATAATTCGATTATTACGTGGTTGAGTTACGACTTTAGCACTTAGCATCTTGTCAGGTTTAGGATGTGCTAGGTGACGTAAGGAGTTGTAATTTTCTTTCGTATATTGGTTTAGTACGTGCCTTGTCTAACTGAGGTACTTTGTGTTTGTATGTGAGTGCCCCTATGTATTGTTTAACTTGTGTGCTTAGGGGTATTTGCGTTAGCTTATTTGTTTATATCGGATTCTTTCTGTGCTTTATTGCTTGTGGTTATTCAGTGGGTCTTGTACGTAACCGGTGTTCTGGTAGTTGGATTTTGTACCTCGAATTATTTATCCTCACTGATATTATTTATCGGGCGACCCGTAGATTTTCCGGGTACGCATGTCATCGTTTATGGATTTTTTGATAATATTCCATATATTATTATTTATTAATAAATTGAGGTTAAATGGTTATCTTTTTCGTTCCACATTTGACGCGGATGATTTTAGACCGTTTCTTCGCGGTGGTTATTCGGTTGACGGCATAACGGGCCATCGGGCCGGGAATTTTCTCGCAATATTTTATAATTGATTATTTTAAAATGGGTGATAAATTTTGGGTTATTATTATTACATAATAACTAAATTATGTAATAATAATTATTGGTATATATATATATAAATGGAAATTATATATATGTATGATATTTCTGTGTGGCTGTGAGAGACTCGGTTGACAGCCATATCTTCTCCTTGTTGCGACGAACCACCTCTGTTACTCCTCTCTTTTTCTTCCTCGGTCACAGTTGTTTCTCCTCTGTCTAGTATTGATGATCGATTCTCCTTCTCCATTCATTCAACAGCCGATTTATGAGAGAAAAGGGAGAGAAATTGCGCGAGAAATAGAGGAGAGCTTCGACCAGGTGGTAGGTCGCCGATCTGAAGGACGGCGACGGTCAGAAGTGGTGGCGCCATAATTGCAGAGGATATCGCGACCTGATGTGAGGAAGGTCGTTGCAGATGGGGTTCGACCTAGGGTTTCAGTCATGGGGTCTGGTGGTTCGCGACCTAGGGTTTAGCCGGGGCTGGCGACGGCGGCGACGTGGAGGTCGCAAGTGGTGGCGACGCTGGTTCGCGCCGTGAGGGCGCGTGATGAACAATGGCGAGTTCGGCCAGATCAAGTTGGGTCGACTCGGTACCAATTCGGGCTTCGTTTGGCGTGAAATTTTGAGGATAGCTTGCTCCCGATGTTGTACACGATATACCCAAATTTGGTGTGAAACTGTTGAGCGGTTCGCCGGGAATTGCATATTATAGGTACGATTTTTCGATTTGGTTTTCGTTAGATTTGTTTAAAATTAATTGTCGATAATTAACGAGCTTTGAGAATATTAATTAGGTTGTCGAGGCGCACGTTATGGCCTATTCGAAAGACAAATTCGACAACTTTGGGTGGCGAGCACTGTTCACGACGGGACAATTCAGGACTGTTTGTAAGCGAATAAAATAGGTGAAAATTTTACATATATATATTCTTATATATATGCATATATGACACTCACTAATAGTGCGTAGAAAACGTTAATAAATATTCGTTGCATGTTCATGAGTAAATAAAAAAATGTTTAATTAGATTCCTAGTGATAGACGGAAATCTAGGAATTTTATAAAATTTATAAAATACCCATAATTGGATTAAATGATGTCGAAAATATAAATACTTCGGATAATTTAAATTAGAAGGTGTATGTGGACGTAGATCCGGTTAATTGATTTTTCCCCTATTATTTATATTTTATTGAAATTAAAAATATGTTAGGGGATCCACGAGAGCGAGAGACGTCAAAACTTAGACCTGGTTCTAGTTTCCTCTTTGTTGATTTTCTCGTAAATTATAAAGAAATTAATTTGTGAATTTAAATTGTCTAATTGTCCCTGAGGTGGACTAATTTGAAAATAATTATTGAAAATCAAATTAAAAGCATGCTAGCAAATAAAAGTTATAAAGATTAGGTAATCGAGAACTCAGATATTTTTTTGAGATAAATGGAAGTGATTTACTGTATAATTTCAATTTTAAAGCATGCTTTGTATGAGATTGCTTGGCTTTTATGCCGTTTTATTGAGTATATTAAATTCATGTGGAGGCATTTTGCATTCATACAGCACTGTGGTGTATATATTCTTTCGGTGTGAGTTGCATGCCTCAGTTATATCATATACATGTATGAATTGTTTGGATTGTCGTAACAACTGACCAGTGGGTGACTGACACCCCGGGAGTTAGTATCTCCTGAATCCTCAGAATTTAGGAATGAGGACATATATCTCACTTGCCGGTTCCGGACGGACTTGTGGTCTCCGTACTCTATTTGGCGACGCTCACCCTTCCTTGTGTGGGCCTATTAACCCCATAAGTGATCGGTTTGAGATTCCTGGTTATTTATTTGACCCTCATATAGACAGGGTTGCACTTGATTTGCATTTGCATGATCATGAGCATTGGCATTGCATGAATATTGTTGTTGAGATTATCTGTTATTATTGCTTATTGATATTGAGCAGGTTATGTCTGAATTTTAATTAGAGATTTGTATTATTCTCTTGGGCGCTAGGGCGTGGTTTTCGTGATTGATATTTTAACCGTGGTTAAATTACAATGAAAATTGTGAATTTTCCTCGTGTAAAGGAAACCGTGAAAACTTAAAGTTAAAAGGTGAAAAGTGAAAAAGGGAATATTAAGAAGCCACGGTTGGCGATTATCTTTGGTAGTTATGGAAAAACTAAGTGAAAGTGACCTTGGGACGTAAGGGTTCCCCGTATGTTAGGCTCTAGTTGAGTTGGGTAGCAATATATTGAGACTTAGTTGAAATTGTAATCTTGGCCACATAGGCCTTTGTGATTGGTGATTAGTATCATTACAGGATGATTGATAAACCTCTCCGGTAGTGTGGAGTATTGTTCGGGTAAGGGTCAGATAGAGCTCATTAGTTTGACCATGTTCCCTTAGCTTTTGTAATTTTGAGCTTATCGCTCATTCTCCCACTTTGACAGTGTATGAGTTATAGACGGTTCTTTGCCGTGTTTATTGAAAATCTCTTTCCGTAAGTACTCTTGTGAAGTTAGAGAATTATGGGCATGGTTTGTCCCGTTCTTGAAACCTCGGTTATGGTTCGGATCTTTGGAGTCAAATATTCAAAGTTTTAAAAGCTTGGGGATTTTTATAAAACGTGTTCTTCGTTTACCCCAAGACTTGTTAACTATTTTTGGAAAGACAGAAGTTTAAATACATGTTTTATAAAATATGTTTTGAATTCTCAGTACCGGGAGTATCAGTAGAAATCCGTTTTTGAAAGTAATTTCAGAATGATTCCATTTGAAATTGTTTTGTAAAATCGGTGAATTAGGGCACGGGTTGCCCCCTGTTCTAGAAATCTCGATGTTATTCCCGAGATCTTGGCATCGTTAGAGGTCGATAAATCCAGGTTTCTCCTAACTTGTTGTCTGAGATTCCTTCATGTGCCCGGTTTTGTTTGGGCATTCTTTCAGGATTATTTTTATAAATTTTTAAATAAATGTTAAAGGTCTTAGGACCAGATTTGAAAGAGGTTTAAAAGTGATTTTAAAATGGTTACCGGTTTGAACTCTAGTAGTTCTTCCTTCTCATATAGTTATTCTTGAGTTTGAGCCCGAACTTGTGATGTTGAGTTACGCACACCTAATATGATTCCTGTTGTTTCGGTTGGGTTCGGAGATGTTGGAACCAAATAAGGTTTGACCGGGTCCTAACTTTTTCTTAAAAACCGGTTGAGTCCTTCGGGATTCCCAGTATTTTTCTTTAAAAAACCCGAGGACCATGGCATCTGTTTGGGACTAAATGACTCCAATAACCCTTTATAGTGCCTAGATAGGCAGTGTGAGTTAGAGATAGTTCAATTGGTTACTGAGTCCGGTGTGGGGATAATATCTTCCTTTTTTATGTTTCTTCGAGTGAACGGGTTGGTTCACTGATTATTGTAAGTAGAAAAACTGAATTAAAGATAGAAAATGTGAGAGCGACTTTCTCTCTAGGAATGATTTGATAGCGATGCTAGTTTTGAGCGATGATCAAGTTGTGGACATGGTTATGATGATTTACTTTCGGTAGTCCTAGTGAGTGATCTATTTACCTCCTAAAAACCTTGAGCAGCATGCTAGGTGCACAATATGGTAGATAGTTAGTCCATGTTGTATCTCTAGATGAGAGTGGAGTTCAGATTGGTTGTCTATAGGCCTAGGTGACAGGCTTAGTTATTTACAGGACATTATATGTATATATATATATATATACGTATACATGTGTTGTTTATATTTTCGTTGATCTGTAGTTCTTATGATATTCGTAGTGTACTTGAGGTTAGAGATGAGGTTATTGATGGGATCTGGATTGGCAAGGTGCCATGTGAGACAATTGACTGACCTAGGATAGATATATGCACACGGGATGGTTAACCTTTTCTAGACGGCTATGAGTGTGATGTTTTGATATTATGGTGAGCGCGTGATTTTGCTCACCCCCACAACAGGTTGCAGGTTTGCAGGTGGATGCAGCACGGCATGCTCGGCGGTGACGATACAGGTGATTTGGGGCGTACTCAATTAGTTATGTTCCTTATAACGTAATCATACTTGTGTATTCTTTTATTCTCTAGGGAGCCAGGCTGTTGGCAGATTCCCTTGTGTTGTATCTTCAGTCTGTGTATTTATTATTTTCGGGGTGTCTTTGTATCATTTCGGCACTACTGTATGATTTTCTGTATTCTTATTCGAGCTTGGTGGCTCAGTTAGTTTTAGAAAGGGTTGTGTAGAGGTAGGAGTGGTTTTCTTTCCACTACCTCGGTCCTAGTAGGTTTCTGGAGTGTTGGGTTACGTGTCATTGTTCTTAGTTTATTTGTTATTGGCAGGTGATTATGTTCTATTGTGTTTGTGTGTCCGAATGTTCCATTTATTAACGGAACTTTACCAGATTTTCGTTAGAATTCTTTGCTAAGTTTCTATCACTCAGGTGACATGGAATACTTCATTTTCATTCCTATTCCATGTATTTCGATGTTATTGTTAATTTTAGTTGTCATTTTCGGTGACGTCATACCTCGGGATTCGCTGATTTTCTAGATTGGGGTATCAGGAATAACGGGACGTGACAGGGGAGGCCTCGAGAGAGATTATAGGCTCACCTCGAAGGACCCCTCACTCCGCGCAAAAAAGGTCCCGCTCCAGTTGGATGGGTACTCCCGCTAGGAGTCTGGATTTGGTACCAACTTTCCTGGATGCGCACACTACCTGGTTCTTGCCACCTCGAATGAGGGAGGTGTGTGAGGTCACGAAAGGGGGATAAGGGGGAGTTAGCCGACAAGGTTGAGGAAGGTCCAACTTGTCTGGCTGATCCCTTCCCTTATAAGTCAAACATCATCTACGGGAATTTAGAGATCAAGTGGTAAGGTGGCTTTGGTCCGAGGTAGTGGTCAGAAAAGGGTGATTCCCTCGAGACCTGGTACAAAGGGGAAAGATGTGGTTAGGTGACAATGTAAAGAGGAATCACATTAATTAGGGAAATGACTGATGAAACTTACATTTAATGCGACCCTGGTTCCTAGGCATAAAACCCATGGGAAGCAACCTGTTGTCCTTGGGTCTAAGCAGCTCCTCCGACCTGGGGACATGAAAGACCTATTGGGCAGAGGGCATATCGCCTTCTTGCCTGAAGGGCAATGACTGCACTTATAACTAGTATAAATAGGGGCATATGGACCTCATTTAAGATAGAATACGGAGACATAAATACAAGAACTTTAGACTTTGAGTTGTGATTCCTAGAGGAATGGACACCAAGCTACAGGCCTTCTATTTCTTATCCCTCGAGAAAATGAGTCATTTGTAGCAACCTCAGACCCTCACCTCAATCAGCTATCTCTTAAAGTCCCTAATCGCATTAAAGTCACATTATCCTCATAAATCTTTTATTTACAAAAAGGACGACAAACAGAAGGCATCAAATCAAAAAGCCCAAACAACACTTTCAAGTGCCAACTTTGTAACCCAAAACGGCCAAGGGCCGAAGGGGGTAAGGGCCTCAAAGGCAGAACTTAATAGCTGGAGGTGAGGCCTCCCGAAATCACAAGTCACAAAGACCATGAAGGACCTGTGTCAGAAGGAAACCAATTCGGAAGTCAGACAAAAATAAAACAAAAGAAGCAAAGTGCGCATACAGTGCATATGGTCGCACATTGATTGGGAATATATCCCACGAGACATGATAAAAACGCCAAAGCTACAAGGGTAAGCAATTTAGTGGTCTCCCAGCAAAGCCTTGCTGGGAAATAACTGAAATAGCAAGAGGGTTGATCTGGCCACTGCAAAGAAAGGCATGGCCAGAGCAACCATCTTCCTTTTTGCCCTTATCAAATAAAAGTCATGATGATGGCCAAGAAAGCTATAAACATATGCAAAACCTTTGCAGGCGCAGACCAAGCATGGGCACTTGCCAGAGTGCTTTATAGGCTGACGCGCGGTTTACCAAAACTCTTGGGGATTACAAATTTCTTTGAACCTTTCAAGTTCCCTTCACTCGAAGGATCCGTGCTTTCCAATGTTCAGGTCGCCCGAACAAACACGAGGAATAGATAAAAACGTCTGACCTCATCATGAATCTTGGAAAGATAATAGCATAATAGCAAGTCAGAGAGGTCAAGGTTCAGCTTCCTAAGATGACACGGGGAGAGAAAAGCAGACACAACCCTGAAGAAATTAGGGTTTACTAGCAAATGGGCTGAGTTCTGGAAGAAAATATATAATGGAATAAAAGGGTGAAGTGGAAATCTAACGGCTTGAAAGTGGGAGGCCGAGAAAAGCATCTCATTCTCACCAACCTCCTCATCCATGGAGTAATAAAAACCGAAGGGGTATTGTTCCACTGTAGCCCCTTCGAGAATGTCTGATTCCTTCAGCAAAGCCTTTTACTATTTCGACTGTCAACCAGAAATAACTTAGCAACAGTGACCCCCACTGGAATCAAGGCCGTTCCACTCCATTGGGGTGCTACGCCACGGCCCGACTCATGGATTTCTCACTCTTCGTTGTACCCATGCTCAATCATCCTTCATGGCTGTTCTTTTGAACTTTCATCTGTAAACTGGTAGGAGAATTAGTTGTTAAATATACATTTATACAAATAAGCATACGAGAAAGGGGTATTTATTCAAAATGCCACAAGTAAATGTTATAATGAGACATTGCAGTGAACATTATGCATACACATAACCAACTCTCAACATATGCAATTATCACTTCCAACCTGTACCACTGTTCTAAGGTATTCAAACTAGAGCTCAATACCATGTTTGTCACACCCCCAACACCTAAACCCGAGCCCATAATAAAAGGAAACAGAAAATGAAAAGTAGTGAACAAATATTTGTTAGACACAAACAATAACTCGTATTGATCCTGATTTAAAAATGAGGCCGTAAAACAAAATGAAATTCAATACACACTCAAATGATGGCTTGGGAACATTTGGAGTTGAAGAAATTATCATTTATGGGAACCAGGTTAGACTGTCAACAACTATTAGCAATCTCCCATGGATCCCTTCCTGACCACGCACACTTCCGAGTTAATAACTCCCAGTGTAATTATAATTTTTTTATCGAAACTAATTTTAATGGAAAGTAGACTTCGAAAGATTCGATTGGGCACAAATTTCACCCAATTTGGACTTGAAATCAGACAGTTTTGGTGCAGTAACAGCACTTTCAAACGGCAGACAAGTCCTCTCACAAAAACACAAGAAAGTATACCATGAAAATTTTCAGATCAATTCTTCCATGAAGCTACTTTCAAAGCCCACGAGAATCATCCAAAAAGTGGAAAGTGTAAATAGAGTTATGTCACAACAAAGACAGACACCTTGAGTACAACCTGAATAACTCATCAGTTTATGTTCAACCTACCTTTCCAACCATATAAGTTTCAAAATATTAAGGAGTTATGAGCATCTCAACTGGTCTATACTTCCATAAAAAGGTAGAAACAAATTTACCATTCCAAGAATTGAACTCATACATATTTCAAAAGAGTTATCATCTTTCTCAAACAAACGGGTTACAACAAGAATTAACACCAAACATTTCCGTGTCTATCAACCAAACCCCACGAAAACCATGTTAACAAACCAAGCTGACGGAAGACCTTTAGTGAAAAATCCTACCCATTAATAACAATTCTCTTTTTCAAGGCATTTTATCAAGCATCTTTCATGCATAACCTCGATAATAAACACATATTCTCCACTTAAGCAAAAACTTACACTCTTCCAACTAAAAGTAAACATATCTTAACAGAAACAGAAACAAATTACTCCCAGTTCTCTTCAATTGCTTTACGGAAACATTCCATAAGTTGTACAGCTGAAAAAGAAAACTATAAAGGGTATACATTAATCAAGGACATGCATTGTTTGATTAAAAAATGTAACTACAAAGATGAACAAAGAAAACAGAGAACTAAAAGAAGAAACATTAAATTTACATAAACTAGAAAATATTACACTAAACACTGAAGCTCAGGTGTTGATATTTGAAAGTAAATATAATATTGTGGAAATGGCAACGATTACTATATATAATTGAAAGCATACCAGAGAGTTTCTTTTTTTTTTCTTCTTTCTTCCTCCAGTGAAAAAAGCACAATGAATAGACCATCAAAATACATACAGGAGAACTCACTTGAAACTCCATATACTCAATAGAATCAGTCCACTAAAAACAATATTTAAACCCTCTTGGAACGGGGATGAAGAGACCTCTACTTTGCCTTGTTCAATGAGACCTTGGACCAATAAATTCTTCAAACTAGCATAACTACCCATGAGAAGAATTATTGTCTAAATAAATAAATATTCTTCAAACCAAATTAGAAGTAGTATGTCAAAACGCTATTTTTTTGTTTTTATTTTCTTTTTTCTTAAGAAACTTTTAACATACCAAACCAAATAAACTTACATTCTTCCAACATACCAAATTAAAAAACCCAACAAAGCAAACTTACATTCTTCCAGCTAAAAGTAAACAAATCTTAAAGGAAACAGAAACCAATTACTCCCAATTCTCTTCAATTGCTTTACGTAAACATTCCATAAGTTGTACAGCTGAAAAAGAAAACGATAAGGGTATACATTAATCAAGGACATGCATTGTTTGATTACAAAATATAAGTACAAAGATGAACAAAGAAAACAGAGAACTAAACGAAGAAACATTAAATTTACATAAACTAGTAAATATTACACTCAACACTGAAGCTCAGGTGTTGATATTTGAAAGTAAATATAATATTGTGGAAGTGGAAATGACAATGATTACTATATATAATTTTAACCACCAACTACTCTAAAAGCTTAAGATAATAGAGAGGGTGTAACTTAAATATTATATCCTTCAACACGCCCCCTCACGTATGGCCTTCTTTTGGGTCCAACACGTGAAACTATAATTTTTTCAACAAAGGGTGGCGGTGAGGTTTGAACACGAGACCTTTGGCTCTGATACTATGTTAACTACCCAACTGCTCTAAAAGCTTAAGCTGTTAGTGATGGTGTAACTTAAATATTATATCATTCAACAGAAAGCATACTAGAGAGTTTCTTCTTTTTTTCTTCATTCTTCCTTCGGTGAAAAAAGCACAATGAATAGACCATCAAAATACATACAAGAGAGCTCACTTGAAACTCCATATACTCAATAGAATCAGTCCACTAAAAACAATATTTAAACCCTCTTACATTTCAACTTAACAAACCACCACCTTCTAAAAAGATATCATCAAAATCACCACAAATTGATCCAAGGGCGGGCAGCAAATACACTATCATATCATGAATGTTGTCTAGGCTAAATGGCATCATATATATCACTAAAACAAAAGCATCACAATGTCAATATGATCATCCAATTAACCACAAATGGACAAAGCACAAAAATTATCATATGCGAATCCATCAAAAGGTTAATAACCATTTCTATTGCAGCTAAACCAAGCATCAACAGCAGATAAACAACTGGACTTCTAGTTTTAATAATCTATTATCATCCGTCATATGTAGGCTTCCAACTCAACAAACATGCATCACAAGTAGAGGACTCTCAATATCAATAACCACTAAATAACCATAAGTATTGATGTTTATGATAAAAACAAGAATCTCAATTGTTTTGCCTCAGTCAAGTATGTCCAAAAGAATTAGAAAATGCTAAAATCTGTGTTTGACAATGTCTAACTTATAGGGTCGACAAACTATCCTCAAAACTACTTTACCCCCAATTCAGTGTCCACAAATAAGATATGCTTCCAATCTGTCGGTCGTCTTTCCTACTTATCCAATTGAAATTATAGTAAATAAAGAAATACAGCCAATTGAGCAATCAAAATGTTCTATAGTCTGAGATCTGGCACATGTTAATGCAAACATACAATATTACATGAGTGCCTTTTAGGTGCATTTCTATTTCCATCTAGCGTAGGATGTGGGAGTAGTAAATTTCAGGGTGTTTTGTGTTAGAGTCTAGGCCCTCTACCTCCAAACCCAAGGTAAAAGAAGATAAAGAGTATATAAATGATACAACACACCTGAGTTGACCAATATTTTGGCCCATGTATTAAACACAAAATTATACATTTACATGGCATCAGCACATAATACAAGCACAAGAAAAACATTTCATCACAGCTTATCCTACATAACCGGACCTGCTCAAACATTTGACAGATTATGGCCCTTTTAGAGAACTTCGATTATTCACTCCATATTCTAAAACAAATACACTACATTTTAACCTCAAAATAACAATTACATATTATATTATTGAGTTAAATTCATTTACACCCCCAGAGGTTTGTCAATACTTCATCACATACTTGCATGTTTTCATGCATGAATGCAAACCTAGATGTCAAGAGATGTATCAATAAGTCGGGTGGTTAGAGAATCCTTACCTAATCACTCAGATGCACTCCAACCAAAACCCACTGGGGCAGTAGAAAACTTTACTGCCTTGAATGGGATGGTTGATATTTATAGACATGTATAGGCACTCCAATCAAGATTCTTCGCGTTTAGACTGGTTCGAAAACAAATATGCAATAAACTCCTTCTTTTGGAGCTGTTATACATATTGTTCTCAATATTGTACTTGAAAAAATATGTTGCCTGTGAAGGCTGTTATTTAAGAGCAACATTTACGGCTATTTATCAAGTATTACCTAAAATTTGAAATTAGTAAAACCTTATTCTGTCCTTACAACACACAATTATATATTGCTATTCATAGACCAATAATGACACAAGCTTACATACATGTGACCATGTCTCGAATTCCTTCATTCTTCAAATAACATGCTTAATTATAAATAATATAAGATCAAAATAATGATTACAAAGGAGCTAGAACACCACTTACGTACAAGGCCAAGGTGTAACTTAATTCAGTCGTTCCGATGCTTATTAACCATCATCTCCGAGAACTTCTCCCTCCCCTTCATTATATCACTGCTACAATTATCCGTATTATCACTCAAATCCTTGACGGTTTTCATGAACTGGCTCAACTCCTTCTTCAGCTCATCCATAGCAGTCCCATCTCCACTAGCAGATCCATCATTTTGCAACATGGACTCAATCTCAAACTCCCATTTATCCACAAGTGCCCCAATGTTGTCCAAGTCACCTTTCCCAATGCCAGTCCAAGCATATGTTGTACTCACTATCTTTCTCTGTCCTTTGAGCTCGTTCTCATACTTATTCCACAGGGAATTTATCCATTCACCCATATTCCCCGCCGGTATGGCTGCAGCGGCGGCCACGGCTGTCACAATAGGCGGCGCCGCCGCCAAGACAGAACACACGAGAACAGAAGCAAAAGTCACCACAAAGATCAAATTCGATAGAGTCCGCCAAGCCTTTACCTTGTTCAAATTCTTATCCAGCTTACTCTTCTTAGCTTGCAATTTCTCTAACAATAAGAATAGGTTTTCACAAACACTTGTTAACAAACTTGAGAAATCTTGATTAGATTTATTATCCGCCGATTTGAACTTTTTCAGCTGCTGCAGTGTTGGCTCATAGATTTCCTTTCCCCCTCCAGGTTGTTTAACTTTCTCGAATTCCTGTAAAATGACTTGAATCATAAATTGGCTGTCTCGGGCATCGTAGAGGGACTTCTTGAGCGCATTGCAGAGATTCAGAGTGTGATAAGTGCTATCGAAATAGTCCTTGACAAGATCGAGCAAGTCAGGGTTGTTCACTATGTCATCTTCAGATCCGAGAATGAGTTGGACAACTTGTTGATTGGGGTGGAATAAACAGGATGTGAGCTCTGAAATAGAGGCGAGAGAGGGTGACCGAACCTGGATATCTCCAGCGAGGCGACGGAGGAATCGGGTGGTGCTTTGCCGGAGTTGCGAATTGAATGATTCCACATATGGCTCCTCGTCGCACCCATCGATGTAGGTTGGGATTCCGGAAGATAGATGTTTCCTTGTTTTGCTCAGAGAAACTCCCATACTGGGTTTCGATTCTACGAAAACAGATCTCAGAACCCTAACCCTACCCAACACCAAAGAGGGTCGGTGGCTGTGGGAATGCACGCGTATTGAAAAAACAAAAATATCTTAAAATATTATTTTATATTTGAAATTTGTTAAATTACACACGCCTCCCCTATATTGTAAATAATTATACTTTTCTCTTATATAATTATGTAAAACTATAAAGTATTTCATTTTTTAAAATTAAAATATTATTTTTGGATTAGATTCGTATTTCGGAAATTTCTCTCTCATTACTAAATTTTTTGTTATAAAATATATATATTACTGAGATCCTTATTCCATAAACTTTATGTGCATATATTATTTGCTTTTTTTGAATAAATGGTTTAAGAGATACGAGTTTTAGAAGATTAGTGCAATTTTAACATTAAAATTTGAATTTTTAGAATGGGTTCAGGGGCAAAATAAGAATAAAATCACCCAATTCATGGTGGAGGGAGGATTGATTGAATCCAAAAATATAGGAGGTTTCTTGATAGAACATGGGGAGTATTTGATGCTTTTTGCAAACTTTAGAGGATTTTATGATAGTCCTTAGTTTTAAATTACAAAATATATTTTATATTCAAGCACTCTTTTTACCTTTTACATCTTTTAGCCTAATAGAGATACGTTTATTATATATATTTGCTAGACAGAGACAACATGATTGGGAAATAAAACTTACCCATTAAATTGATTTGAGGTAAACAAGAAAATAGTTTACTAATGGTAAAAGGTGTATATGTGGATCTAAAGTTTCGTTTGGTAGGAGTGATTTGAAAAAATTTGTAAAAAAAAGGATAGCGGTATATGTATTTGGATTGACATTTTGAAGAAAAAATAAAGAATTTTGGGGGATAAGCCTATAACTAGGTTGTTATCCCTCCAAAAATGAAAAACAAAATGGAGTGAAAGGATAGCAATTTAAGTAATAATTTTAGGGTTAACTTCATTTACGCCCTTCTGAGATTTGCTTTTACTTCGATTGTATCCCCTCAAGTTTGAATATCTTCAATTACATCCCCTACTGTTCAATATTCTCTTCACTTAGACCTCCTGAACGATGACATCATCCTGAATTTTTTTTAAAATTCCTAAACTACCCTCAATGTGTTATCCTTATTCTGTTTGGAAACAAAGATAGTGTTTTTATCAATTAGACCCCCTCCCATCATTTAATAATTTAATTTGTATTAAATTTTCAAAATATATATAAAATTCGAAAAAATATATATTAAAATTTGAAAAATATTATAAATTCGAAAAAATATAAATTTTGAAATTATTTTTTTTTTCAAAAAAACATATTAAATTTCAAAAATAAATATAAAAATCGCAAAAAACATAAAAAAATTTGAAACAAATATATAAAATTAAAAAAAACATATAAAATTCAAAAATATATATTAAATTTCGAAAAAAATTATAGAATCGAAAAAAAATATAAAATATAAAATATATATAAATTTTGATTTTTTTTTTTATAAAACATATTAAATTCAAGACAAATATATAAAATTAAAAAAAACCATATAAAATTCAAATAATATATATTAAATTTCGAAAATAAATATAAAATTCGAAAAAATTTGAAACAAATATATAAAATTAAAAAAAAACATATAAAATTCAAAAATATATATATTAAATTTTAAAAAAAATTATAAAATTTGAAAATAAATATAAAATTCAAAAATATATATATTAAATTTCAAAAATTAAATAAATTAATCTCTCTCTCTCTCACACACACACACACACACTCTGCACACAGCACGCATATATACATATACACACACACACACACACATATATATATATATATCACCACCCCCCTCCCACCACCGGTGCCCCCCCTTCCCCCCACCCCCCTCCTACATATTTATGTATATATATATATACATATACACACACACACACACACACACATATATATAGATCTACACCCTTCTCCCACTGCCGGCACCGCCCCCTCCCACTGCCCCCCCCCCCCCCCCCCTCCTATTTTTGAAAATGGCGGTGGTAGTAAGTTGATTTAAGGGTTGCTCGTGGTGGTGTCGGTGGATGATGTGGTGGTGGTGGTTAGGGTTGGGGTGTTTGGTTGGAGGGATAAATTGATTCAAGGGGGTGTTTGGTTTAAGGGTTAAATTGGTTTAGGAATAAAATTGATTTAAGGGGTGTTTTGTATAAGGGTATTTTAGACATTTCATACCATGAGGGGGTGTAATTGAAGATACTGAAACCTAAGGGGGTGCGATTGAAGTAAAAACAAATCTCAGGGGGTGTAAATGAAGTTAACCCATAATTTTAAAATGACAAAACTACTCTCTATAATAAAAAGAACAACTTTATTAATTAAAGGATATAATTGTAATTTGATTATTATCCTTTCTTTTCTTTTTTCTCATTTAGTTTATCCAAACAAGAATCATATCATTTCTTTTCTTTTCCTTCATAATCTTTTTAAATATAAATTTAAAATATTGTTATCCTTTCTTTTCTCTCCTTTCCTCTCATAACTAATGTTATCATTTTTTTTCTTTTCTCTCCTACCCATCTAAACGAAGCCTAAGTTCTTGTATAGGTGAGGAAATTATTCTAACAATGCTAGGTTTGTTGAGATTAATGCCTGAGTGAGGCTCCGAACTACCATAGGAGACTCTCGAGAGGTACGGGATTAGAGAAATAAGGCAAATATCTATACAAAATAGGTTTACCGATCTATTGGTAGGTGCAAGTAGGGTGTGGTTGTTTTCTGGATTAATGACTGAACCCTAGGATTATTTATAATGAATTTTTCTTATGGATAATAACTAGTTAGTTGGTTATTTATTGTTGATTAGTGTCCTACTCTTACCTGGTCTGAGCGGGTCGAAGCCCACAGGTGGACCTCTTATGGTAGACCTTTGTCACTAAGCGTGAAGTCCTTCACCCTAGCGCTCGAGGCTCCTGCTTCTATGGACCGATGAGATACCTCATAATCTTGAGTAGTTGAACCAAACCTCAGGGAGGTTGATGTATTTTATCTTAAATTATATCATAATGTAGATTATTTTTAGTTAATATAAAATATATTATAGCACCTAGCATATTATATACTAGCTTATTGTTTTTGAGACAAAAATATAAATATTATTTATTTTACATACTACTATTATGTCCTTACGCTGTAGATTTTATAACATAAATATATTAGTATATTATATATCAGGTTTGATTTTTTTAAGACCAAAGTATATTGATTTAATATTATTCAATTATTAAGCCATTGATATTTTTAATCTTATGTAATTAGATTATGAGTAATATATATCATTATAATGCATCACAAAATTTATCATATTTTATAATCCAATATTTGCAGGACTATATGTGACGCAAATGAACACCTTTTTCATAAATTACATTCTATATAGATAACTTCTATTTTTATTTTTGAGAAGACTGTTATAACTCTATTATGACTTTAAATTATATTAATTCTGTTAAAATTTGTAAACTGAAATTTAAGGTTGTGTTATTACTATATATGCTTCCATATGAAAATGGAAAAACATTATTAAAAGCTGTGATACAAATTTACACCTTTTGGAAAGGGGTGTTTTTGTATTTGTTACAAATCCATGTTTGGCATCAAAATGTTTTTGTGACCAGTAATAAGAACAAAAACAAATTTGGACCAAAATCAAAGAACACCAATTTTGTATTTTTTTATTTTTATTTTTTGGGTATTCTCTCTCTCACACACACAAAACCCACCACCAACATACGTGTATATATATACACACACCACGACCACCACCACTGAACCCTATCCTCCAATTCAAAACCCCACCCACAAAACCATCCTATCCTGTTTATACTCGATCACTTTCTTTTCTTTTTTTCCTGTGTTTCGCTTTCAAACCACAACAACAAATTGAACAGAACTGTCTAAACCATAACAATTCTTCAAACTAGCAGAACTACCCATGAAAAGATCTACTGGGTAAACCAGTAAGATATTCTTCAAGCCAAATTAAGTATAATAAGTCAAAACGCTTTCAACTTACCACACCAAACAAACCCTCCAAATTACATTCTTCCAACATACAAAACTGAAAATTCCATAATTCATTCTCCAAACATCCTAATTGCACGTATACCAATAGAAACACAAATACATCACCCTTGACCTTCTTCAAATACTTTCCGTGAACATTCCATGAGCTGCAGGGCTGAAAAAGAAAAAGATAAAAAGGGCATCCATTAATGAAGAACATGATTTGTTTGATAACAAAATATATCTACAAAAATGAACAAAGAAAACAGAACACTGGAAAAAGAAGCATTAAATTTACATAAACTAGTAAATATAACACTCAAGCTCACAGTACGCCTTGACAAATATACATAATAAGCTATGATGTTGATTAGTTAGTACAACACTGAAGCTCAGATGCTGATTTTTTTAAAAAAAGTGAATATAATATTGTGAAAATGGCAACAATTAATATAAATAATTGAAAGCATACCAAAGAGTTTCTTCTTTTACTCTTTCTTCCTTCTCATAGGTGAAAAAAAGCACAATGAATAGACCATTAAATACATACAAGAGAGCTCACTCGAAACTCCATATACTCAATAGAATCGGTCAACTAAAAATAAAATTCAAACCTTCTTACATGTAAACTTAACACTGTCACATTCAGGGAAAAAAAAAAAAAAAAAACTTAACACCGTCACCACCTTCTACCAAGATATCATCAAAATCACCCCAAATTGATCCAAGGGTGGGTTGGAAATAATCTATCATATTATGAATGTTGTCGGGACATTCATCAATGCCAAATGGCATCATATATCTCATTAAAACAAAAGCATCACAATGTCGACATCATCATCCAATTAACCACAAATGGCCAAAGCACCATAATTATCATAGGCATCAAGAGCAGGTAAACAAATGAACTTCTAAATATAATAATCTGTTATTATATGTCATCCGTAGGCTTCCAACTCAACAGACAAGCATTGCAAGAATTGGAGAATACTAAAAACGGTGTTTCACAATGTCGAACTTAAAGGGTCGAGAAACTATCCTCAAAATTACTTTACCCCCAACAGAGTCTCCAAAAACAAGATATGCTTCCAACCTGTCAATCTCTATTTGGCAAAGTCACAACCTACAAGATTAAAAGGGTGGTTTTTGGCCTATCATATTAATCCAATTGAAATACGGCCAGTTAGCAATCAAAGGGTTCTATAGTCCTAAGTCTGGCATGCGTTAAGGGTCAGACATACAATATTACATGAGTGGATTTCTATTTCCATTTAGCGTAGGATATGGGAGTAGTAAATTTCCGGATGTTTTGTGATAGAGTCTAGGCCCTCTGCCTCCAAATCCAAGGTAAAAGAAGATAAAAAGGATATAATTTTTTTTTTTTTGATAAGTATGTATTAAAAAAAGCACTCAACCGGGAAGCGCGCCCATAAACAAAAAGGCCCTATGAGCCAAGAAAACTCAAAAAATCTAACTTTTCATCTAAGGATGTACAATAACGACCCTCCACCCAATATAATAAATTTGAAATAAAAACATCCTTTAAGACCCCTAGATGAGACTCAATACCCTCAAAGCATCGTCTATTCCGCTCAAGCCATAAACACCGCCATAAACAAAGAGGGGCCATTCTCCAAAAAGCGCGAACACGTAACTCAACATGCCTACCCCTCCAAGCAACCAAAACATCATGCACCGACATCGGCATAACCCACTGCACCCCAAAAAGAGTAAGGAGAAGGCCCCAACAATCATAGGCCACCGGACAATGCAAAAGTAGATGATCAAATGATTCTCCCTCCTTCTTGCACAGAAAACACCGGTTAACCACAATCACACCCCTCTGCCTTAAAACATCCAACGTGATAATGCGACCCCAAGCCGTCGACCAAGTGAAAAACGCCACCTTGAAAGGGGCCTTAGAACGCCAGACCGCCTTCCAAGGAAAATCCCCCTCCGTCCTAGGAGAAAGGCAACGAAAGAAGGAGGCCACCGAAAAGCACCGCACGGGAGAAAGGGTCCATAGCAGAGCATCCTGCCCAACACCTACCACCCGAGAATACAAAAGCTCCAACAGACCAGCGACCTCCTCTAATTCCCAGTCCTGGAAATGCCGTACGAATAAAACATCCCACACAGTCCTACTGGTATCAAGGTGATAACAGTCGGCAACCGAGGCATGACGATCACGGGCAATCTTGAAGAGCTGAGGAAAAGAAGTGGCGAGGGAGCTCTCACCACACCACCAGTCCGTCCAAAAGCAAACATGACGGCCATCCCCTACACTGTATCTGCAAAACCTAATAAAATCATCCCATCCCTGACGGATAGCCTTCCACACACCTACCCCATGGTGGATCCGAACCTCACCAGAAAACCAACCACCCCTGCCCTCCCCAAACCGACACGCAACCACCCTCCTCCATAAACGGTTCATCTCCGAACCAAAACGCCACAACCATTTACCCAACAACGCATGATTGAAGGGAATCAACCGCCGAATACCCAGACCCCCTTCTTGAAAGGGTCGACACACAGCCTCCCACCACACAAGAGGAAACGAAGCTCTCTCCCTACATCCACCCCACAAAAACCGTATCTGGAGCCTCTCAATCCTCTAAGCCACACTGCAAGGGATCCGATAAAGAGATAAAATATAGGTGGGAAGATTGGAAAGCATGCTCTTAACGAAGGTAAGTCTCCCACCCTTGGAAAGATACTGACGCTTCCAACCAGCCAACCGCCTCTCCAACCGCTCCCACCACCGAGTCCCAACACGAAGAGGGATAAATAACTGACAATATCTTAAAGTGTGTAAATTCAGTAATCAAGGTCTATAAATAAACTGAATTATTGATTAACCTCTCATTCTAACGTCCAACCGGTTCCTTCAGTTATCAATTTAATGAAGTATTCAACATGGGGCAGTAGACCAACATTGCGTCAATACATACTAACATCATTCCACTAATCTCCATAATGAAGTTGTCATAAGCTCCAACCTGGGCAATAAATAGATTCCTTCCCAATTTTTTTTTTCGAATACAAATTAAGTCCATCGCAGTTGCAAATAATCAGATTTAACAATTACTTGAGTAGGCCAGGCTAACTCCACAACGTCGGCTTCCGAATACACATTTCTCCCAAATCTCTCACAGTCCTATACGGCCCTTATCACATCAGTTCATATTATTAGCACATAGCATAAAGCACAATGTAACATATACAAAAGACGTGGCCTAATAGTACATCAGCATAGATTTACAAACTAACCTGAACCCCAACCTCTACCCACTGTTATAAGGAATTCAAACCTAGCGCTGTGTGCAATATGAAATTCAATACATACTCCAACGATGGCTTCGGAACATTTGGAGTTGAAGAAATTATCATTTACGGGCATCGAGTTCAACTGCCAATAAATGTTAGGAATCTCCCATGGATCCCTTCCTGACCACCATACATTTTGGAGTTAATAACTCCCATGTAATTGTAATTTCTAAATGAAACTCATTTTGACGGAAAGTATACTTCAAAAATATTCAACTGGGGCATAAATTTCAGCCAATTTGGACTTCAAATCAGCCAGTTTTGCTGCAGTAGCAGCACTTTCATACGGCTGACAAGTTTTGTGACTCTTGTTCGAAATTCAAATTCTCACTAAAGAAGAAGAGGATACCATGAAACTTCTCAGATCAGTACTTCCATGAATCCACATGAATCATCAAAAAAGTCAAAAAGTAGAAACCAAGTTATGACACAACTAAGACACGTACCTCGAGTACAACCTGAATTACTCGATCAATATATGTCCAACCTAGATCCCTGATATATCGAATGAAAGCGAAGGCAAATACCTTCCCAGCCATTTAAGGTACAAAATATTAGGGATCTATGAGCATCTCAACTGGACTGTACTTCCGAAAAAAAGGTAAAAACAACTTTAACATTCTAAGTGGGTGCAACTAATCAAACTAACATCTGTTAGACAAAGATAACAATTGAATATATGAACTATAAAAAATAAAAAGAACTTCCAAATATACAATTCTCCCAAATCTTTAAGGGTCTTTATGTCCCCTATCACATCAGGTCGCATTCTTAGCACATAGCACATAACACACTATACACGACACAACATATGCTAAACCTTGGCCATATATAATACATCACTATATATCTCCAAAAAGTAACCTGAGGTTCCAACCTCTACCCACTGTCCTAAGGTATTCAAACCTAGAGCTCAATACCATGTTGTCATACCCAATCCCAAACACGGGCTCATGATAGAAGGAAATAGAAATTGAAGAGTGATGAACAAATATTCACTAACTATTTTCTCGCATCCTTTATCATTTAAAAATGGGCAGTAGGCAATATGAAATGAAATTTATACTCTAACGATGGCTTGGAAACATTTGGGGTTTGAAGAAATTAGCTTTATGGGCATCAGGTAGCCTTTCAAGAAATCTTAGGATTCTCCTACGGCTCCCTTCTTCATCACCGTACTCTTGGGAGTTAATAATGCCCAGTGTACACACTAGAGGTTCCCAGTTCGAAACCCAGGATCATACTTTTTTATTGTTTAATATTTTTCTTCATTCCTACATGGGACACACTTCCGCTTTGAGCGCCTTTCTATATATCTTTTTTTACTTGTAAAGCAAAAAAAAAACTCCCAGTGTGATTGTTATTATGGAACTTATTTTGATGGAAAGTAGGCGTCAAAAGATTCAATTTGGATACTAATTTCACCCAATTTGGATTTAAAGTTGAAAACTTGCAATTTAGTTTTTTGTTAAGTTTCGCCAGCGTAGCTGCATTAGCAGCACTTTCAGACTGCAGAGGAGTCCTGTTCGAGATTCGAGTTTCTCTGAAAACGTAGAAGAGTATACGATGAAACTTTCCAATCAGTTCTTGCATAAAATCTACTTTCAAACCCCACAAGAATCATCCAAAATCTCAAAAGTGCAAATTGAGTTATGACATAATTAAGACACACACCTTGAGTAAAACTCGAACAACTCATTCAATTTATGTCCAACCTAGAACCCTGATTATCAAATGAAAGCCAAGACAAGTACCGTGCCAACCATACAAGTTTTAAAAAATGAAGGGCAGAATGAGCATGACAACTGGACTGTAATTTCAAAAGGAAAAAGGAAAAAGGAAAAAGGAAAAAACAAGCAAAAGATAAATTTATCATTTTATGTGCTTACAAGTAGTAAAGCTAACACCTATTGTGACAAGGGTAACAAGTTAATACATGAACTACCTAAAGAATTGAACTTATACATATTTAAACTCAGTTATTACAAGAATTATCACCCAACTCTTCCTTGAATAATAACCAAACCCCACTAAAACCATGTTGAACAAACCAAGCTGACGAAAGACGTGGTGAAATATCCCACCCATTAACAACATTCATCCTTTTTCATGACATTTTACCAAACATCTTCACGCATAACCTAAAGAATCAACATATGTTCTACATTTAAGCAACATACACAACTCAACATGCATAAAAAAGCAAGGATCATCTTTTAACACCCTTAACATGTATGTCATCTCAATGCTTGGAGCACAATGACCATGTAGTTGTCATTATACCAAGGCATCTTATTTGAATTACAAAATGTCATGTTTTAAGTTCATCATCGAAAACCTTTCAATACATAAAGATACTTCATGAATCTAAAATAACAAGCCAGTCCAGACCACATGCTAACCAAATCCTTCAACAACCATCTTTTAACAAGCCAAACTGGAACTAGCACTATCTATTGATGCATTTACAAACTTCTTTGTCTGAAACATTCTACTAAATGTTGAGATTGTGGAGCCTGAATCACAATGGACATGGGAGATGTTCATGTTGAAGAAATAATCATTTGTGGCCCCCAGGTTAGACTGTGAATAAATGTTGAGATTGTGGAGCCTGAATCACAATGGATGTGGGAGATGTTCATGTTGAAGAAATTATCATTTGTGGCCACCAGGTTAGACTGTGAATAAATCTTAGGAATCTCCCCTGGATCCTTTCCTGACCACCATACACTTTGGAGTAAATAACTCCCATTTTCATTGTGATTTTTCATACAATGTAGACTTCAAAATATTCAATTTGCATGCAAATTTCACCCAATTTGGACTTAAAATGAGTAACTTACGATTTTTTCAAACGTCAGCCAATGTTGGTGCATTAGCAGCACTTTCAGACTTCAGGTAAGTCTATCTCGAAACGCAGAAGAATATACCATGAAACTTTTCAGTTCTTCCATGAATCTACTTTTAAACCCAACAAGAATCATCCAAGGACTCACAAGTACAAACAGAGTTATGACATAATTAAGACACACACCTTGAGTAAAACCTGAATAACTCTTTCAATTTTTATGTCCAACCTAGACCCTGATATATCCAATAAAGCTAAGGCAAATACCTTCCCAACAATATCACACAACGGAAGCTATTAGCCTCGCCACTGGACTGTAGTTTCAAAAAGAAGCTAAAAACAAATTTAACATTTCAAGTGGGTCTGAGTAACTAAACTAACATCTGTTATGACAAAGGTAACAAGTTAATAGATGAACTCTCGAAAGAATTGAACTTAAACATATTTCAAATAAGCTTCTGAAACAAACGGTTTACTACAAGAATTAACACCCAACATTTCCATGTCTATCAACCAAACCCAGCATAACCATGTTTAACTTTGGTGAACAATCCTACACATTAATTACATTCCTCTTTTTCAAGACATTTTATAACGCATCTTTCATGCATAACCTCAATAATCAACAAATATTCCCCATTTAAGAAACATACACAACCCAACATGAACAAAAGAAGCAAAGTTCATGTTTTAACACCCTTGACATGCATGTCATCCCAATGCTTGGAGAGCATCTCATTATTTGCCCTACAAAACACCAACTTTAGACAGTACATACAACCAACTGTGAACACTAGGAACAACAACATGCTTCATCACATACTTACATGTTTTCATGCATGAATGCAAACCTAGATGTCAAGAGAAGTATCAATAAGTTACACGGTTAGAGAATCCTAATCAAATAACTCATATGTACTCCAACCTTCACTCTTGGGTCTTCAACCGAAATCCCCAGGGCAGGAGGAAACTTCACTGATTAAACAGGATGAAACCCCCTCCCACCCCACAAGAAAATTGGTTGAAGATTATGTTGACCATTTAGTTGTTACTTGAAAGCTTCCTAGAGATATTTCTTCTTCCTAGGAATATGGCCGTATTGTAATATACTTTGATGCAGTTGGTTTATTGGTTTCCGAAGAAAAAAAAGTATTAAATGCTAGAGTAATTCATCAAATTTGGGGTTAGAGAATTGCAGACACCATGAACCTCAGTCCAAGTCCACAACAGGGTACGTTTGATTGGTGGGATATACCATAACTGTCTAACCTGCATTTCATGTTGACCTGAGTTTCTATTATGGGTTCATCCAAATCATATACCAATCACACATATACTATTATTAATCAAGTAATAATCTTACATGCATATAATCATGTCTCTAATTCCTTCATTCTTCAATTAACATGCTTAATTATAAATAATAGTATCATATCATGGTAATAATTGTAAAGGAATCAGAACACCACTCACAAACAAGGCCAAAGTGTAACTAACCTCACTTTCTTCTGAGTCTCAAAAATCTTCTCTAAGATCTTCTCCCTCCCTGTGTTCAAATGATCGATGCAATTATCGATATATATGATCAATTCCCCCATGGTTTCAGTCAGCTTCTCCTTCATCTCCTCCAACGGGAAAATCACAGCAGCCTCTATCCCAATAGCACTATCAGCAATTCTCCAGATGGACTTAATCTCATCTTCACATCTTGTGGCAAACACCTGTATGTTCTCCAAGTCAAATTTCCCAATGTAAGCCCACTTATATACTGAATTTGTTATATCAGTCTTTCGTTTGAGCTCATTCTCCGACAGCGAATGAACACATTCACATGTGGGTGTCAACGACGAGGCTGCAATGCCTGTGAGAATAGCCGGTGGCGGCGAAACAATCTTAGCCTTGATAGCTTGCAATTCATCTAACAATGAAATTTGGCTTTCATAAACACGTTTTAAACATTTCAAGTGATCTTCAATAATCGGAATACCTCCTGCCTCGAATTCCTTCAGTATCCCCTCAGACTTATTCTGTCTCCCTCCGAAATCCCCCTTATCAAAGTCCTGAATAATAACAAATTTGCTGACTCGGGCATGGCAGATGCCCGTTTTCAGAACCTTGCATAACTTCAGAGTCTGATTACTGATTTTGTAATGGGCCTTCACGACATTAAACAAGCCGGGGTGCTTTAATTCGAGAGAGGGGGAACGAATTAAGCCCCCGTGCGGAACCACGTAGTCCCTCATATCGGAAGCGGAAGATGCAACTTTCGATTCTCCAGCATCCATAAAAATGGTAGGTTTTGGATACTGAGACAGACACAAATCTATAAAACCCTAACACGCAATTTGAGTGCCCTTTGCAAGAATTTGCCAATGTTAGTGGTGGTTGGGGTGGGAATTTATAATTTTATTATTAAATTTAATTAACTAACTCATTGTCCAGATTACTCATATATTTTTCAATTTCATCATCTTTGTCTCCTCATATATGGTCCTCACCCTCGTACCTCAGTCAAAAATAAGTTACATCACATTGCCTTAAATTTACTTTATCTTCAATTAGACCTCCTCAAATTTAATTTTTTTTATTTAGATCCATTATTTTTCTCACACATCATTTACGTAACCTCATTTGTCACTCAATATCTAGGGTTTTGGAAGCTATGGTTGCGGTATGGATCGCAATATTGAGATAGGTGGTGCTTGCAAATAAGGACTCAATTTTTTTATTATTCTCAAATTTTATTATCTCTATCTAACATTTTTTCACTTTTATCATTATTATCTAGTTATATAAATAATTTATTTTTTTCCAACCAATACATCAAAGTCTCAAACAAAAAACAAAGCATCCAAGGAAAAGAAAATAAAAAGTGAACTATAAACGAAATATATATATATATATATATTATTCCGAAAATTATAATTTACTCCAAAATATATTATTATTTTTTGTTTATAGTTCACTTTTTAAATTTAACTACTAATTAGATTTTTTGTTTTTTGTTTGAGACTTCATTGCATTGATTAGGAAAAATTAAATTATTTATATAACTAGATAATAATATTAAAAGTGAAAAAATGTTGGATAAAGATACTAAAATTTGAGGGTAGTAATGAAATTGAGTCCTTATTTTCAAAAAACACATATCTCAACATTGAGGGTAGTTTAAATATTAAGTGATATTAAGGGTATAAATAAGGTGTGTCAGAAAAGATAAAGGGTATGAATGAAATTTTTTTAATCTTAGGGGTCTGATTGAAGATAAAGCAAAATTCAGTGGGTGTAAATAAAATTAATTCTAAGCATTTTGACTGAGGGGTAAGGATGGCAAAATTCCCGCCCCGCCTCGCCCCGTTTTAAGCATGTTTGAGGATCTGATTAAATAAAATGGGGTGGGTATGGGGAAGGGAAAAAAAACCCGACAGGGTTCTAGGGAGGGTATGGGGGAAGGTCGCCCTGCTCCGCTTACATAAGAAATTACATACCCACCCTTATTAATTTATATATATTACACTTATATACCTATATAAATACATATACACATAAGTAAACCTTAGTCTCCTAATTTATTTTTTTAATTTCATCACAAACTAAATCCTAATTTTCTTACCTCTTCATTTTTCTCATCTTAATCTCATCTCAATTATGTAAAAAAATTACATGTATTACTTCGATACTCGTACAATAATATTAAGTTAAAAGTTTCAATTAAGAAATTAAAAATTATTTTCATTTGTATAAGATTTTTTTTTTTAAAAAAAAGTAAAAAATTGTCCCGTCCCGCCCCCATTTAATAACCGGTTTTGGGGCGGGTACGGGGGTGACAAAGTTAAACGGGGATGAGGATGGGGAGTCCTCGCCCAACCCCATTGTCATTCCTAGTGAGGCGGCAAGGTATTGATATTGGAAAGTATAAGGGGTAATTCGGACATAAGAGACGTTAGTTGATTAAACTCAATAGTATATGGGGTTTTCTGAAATTAGCCCAAAGAATAATAATAAGTCATATTTTTTCCAATCTATTCAAAAATAAATCTTAAATTATATCTAAATAATTTATGAAATGAGTTTCTAATAACTAAAAATAACACCGGAAGCTAATTTCAGTTTTAATGAAACTTTCAAATTCTTAATATCCTTTATTTGAGTGAAAAGTTAAATTTTTAGTGGTTTGTTTTCCTATATCATACGTGTTTTGAGAAAAAGAAATAAAATGATGATATTTGTTATGTAGATAAAGAAAATATAATAATTATTGAAATTCATGTTTGGAGCACTTTTTATCCCTCTAAATATCTTATTTATTATTCTTTGGAAGACGAGAAGATTAAGAGGAAAAGAATAATAACTTAAGTGACACTTATATAATATAAAAAAAATAATACTAATATTTCAAGAAGAAAAACTTAAAAGACATATAGGTCTTAATTAAATACTGCATGATATTTTACTAAAGGGTAATTTGCAGCCATACTCCCTGAACTTTGTGTTTATTGCAGCCAGATGCAAGATTTTATTTTTTCGGTCCCATAGCCCCCTGAACTTTCCATTTCGTTGCAATGACACCCCCTGGGCTGGTGAAATGACTATAATGCCCCTTTAATTGTTTCACTTATTACATTAGGGTAATATATAAAGTGTGAAATTACTCATATGCCCAAACACTTCACCCATCTGAAATTACTAATTACACTTCCACCCCTTATTACAATATATATATATATATATATATATATATTACGAAAATTACAATTTAAATTTTTTTATTTATAATATAATTTGTATATATAATTACGAAAATATATATATAATCTGTAAAAAATATATAAAATTTGAAAAAACATATAAAATTCAAACAAATATATAAAATTAAAAAAAAAACATATAAAATTCGAAACAAATATATAAAATTCGTAAACAATATATAAAATTCGAAAAACATATAAAATTCTAAAAAATATATAAAATTTGTAAACAATATATAAAATTCGAAAAACATATAAAATTCTAAAAAATATATAAAATTCAAATATATATATATATATAAAGTGTGACTAAATTTTTAGTGGACAAACCTCGGAGTCATTAGCCAAGGTAACAGATCTTTTCCAGCTCTTTGCAGAGCTATTTCAATGGCCACGATGGCGACACATACCCCACAATGGTGACCGAAATCGGAATCGAATTGATACTTTATTAAAATATTTTAATCAAAATTAAATATATTAATATTTGGATCAAAATTAACGGTTCGGTTCCGGTTCTCATTTTTAAAAAATCGAAAGTAAATTTTTATTTGGATCAAAATTAACGGTTCGGTTCCGATACTTTCGGTTCTTTAAAAATGAGAACTAGAACCGAATCGTTAATTTTGATTTAAATATTAATATATTCACGATGCGGTTCGCTTTTGATTCCGACCGAAACCGGAATCGAACCGATACTTTCGGTTCTTTAAAAATGAGAATCGGAACTGAACCGTTAATTTTGATCCAAATATTAATATATTTAATTTTGGTTAAAATATTTTAATAAAGTATTGATTCGATTCCGTTTTCGGTCACCATCGTGGGGCATGTGTCACCATCGTGGCCATTAAAATAGCTTTGCAGAGAGCTGGAGAGGATCCGTTATCTTGGCTAATGACTCTGAGACTTGTCTACTTAAACTTCAGTCACACTTTATATATATATATATTTGAATTTTATATATTTTTTTTGAATTTTATATGTTTTTTCAAATTTTATATATTTTTTACAAATTATATATATATTTTCATAATTATATATACAAATTATATTATAAAGAAAAAAAATTAAATTGTAATTTTCGTAATATATATATATATATATATTTTGTAATAAGGGGTGGAAGTGTAATTAGTAATTTCAGAGGGGTGAAGTGTTTGGGCATATGGGTAATTTCACACTTTATATATTACTCTAATGTAATAAGTGAAACAATTAAAGGGGCATTATAGTCATTTCACCAGCCCAGGGGGTGTCATTGCAATGAAATGGAAAGTTCAGGGGGCTATGGGACCGAAAAAACAAAACCTTGCATCTGGCTGCAATAAACCCAAAGTTCAGGGGGTGTGGTTGCAAATTACCCTTTACTAAACTGGTTAAAAACGTTACTCTCATTCTCTCTTATCTATGTTTTTTGAATGAGAATGTTGTCATCTTTATTAATTTTCTTCACACTACAACAAAATTGACATTTATTGACGATTTTTTTCGTCACAAAAACTCCATATTTCATTGCTAAAATAATTTGTGACGAAAAAAATATTTGTCACAATTTCATCATTATATAAGCGTCTCGGTTGATCAATAGTGACGAAATAAAAATATCGTCACTTTTGATACAACTTTTTAGTGATGAAAAATATTTTGTCACTTTTGTTGGGATATTAGTGACGAAATTTTTTTCGTCACATCTAGCTACCTTTTAGCGACGAAATGTGTTCGTCACATCTAGCTATCTTTTAGCGATGAAATGTTCGTCACTATATCTAGCTACCTTTTAGTGACGAAATTGTTTTCATCACATATAGCTACCTTTTAGTGACGAAATTTTTTTGTCACAACTAGCTACCTTTTAGCGACGAATTTTTTTTGTCACATCTAATTGCCGTTTAGTGACAAAAATTTTCCGTCACATCTAGCTACCTTTTAGCAACGAATTATTTTTATCACATCTAATTGCCTTTTAGGGACAAAATTTTTTTGTCACACCAAGTGGCTTTTATCGACTAAAGGTTTTTGTCACAGCTACCCTTTTATCGACAAAGAGTTTTGTCACATTTAGTTATTTTTTATCAACGGACTTTTTTTGTCACATCTAATTATTTTTTACCAACTAAATGTTTCTTAGCTTTAGTTATACAAGAAAAGACAAAGGAAAATTAAATATCAATGAACTATACAATGTAAAAGGTTCACCATTCCAGGCCAAAAACTATAAAAAAAAAACACTAAATAATCTAAAAAACAAGAACTTTAAAAGAAGGATCCTAGTTTATTTCAAATTGTCTTTCTAAAACTCATACTAGATTAATTTTGGGGCGTAAGCGACTGTTGTCCAATATTTACAACAAATGCAAGCATTGCCTCCCTCACTTTTTCTTGAATTTCTTGTTGTATATCTTGCTTTATCTCGTGTATTTCTTGTCTCATCTCTTCCATATTTTTCTCTGCTTTCTTAGCCCTAGCATAAGTTGCGTCCACATCTTTTTGAGTGACATGGATAGAAGAAGTAACCCTCTCTTTGTTGCCAATTCCATACAAAAATGAAGACTTATCCCCTAGTACTTCAAGCATTATTTCTTTTTCTTTCTCGGGGGTTATTACTTCTCCAATTTCAATAGCATCTTCTTTCATTTGTAACATTTTAGCCTGCATGATAAAAAAAGAGTTGTAATACAAAGAAAAAAGTGCACTATTCTTAAAGTTAGATAAAAGAATTAAACATTAACAATAAAGACATACTTACATAATTTTTCTTAGCCTCTTCATCAACAGATTCCCCACCATTCTTGATATGCGATTTTGCGTATAATTCAATGAGACCTCCATCATCCCGTGGTTTAGTATTCATCTTTCATCACAATTAAGATGAAAAGGTTGGTTAAAAAAACATACCCACCAACTCAACAATGAATATAATAGTAGTTCAAACAATTGCAAATAATAAATATATTCATAATAAAGTACTAAATTTGATCTAGATAGGATTTTGTCCTTACCATGTCATCCAAATACTGAACATACGCTTTGGAGCCACCATAATCCTTTGTCTTCACCTTGCTCCTATTCCCTTTGTTTATCTCACTGCGACTCTGCATGATATATATTTTTCTGAAATGTAAGTTAATTTTATAAAGAAAACACAAGGCAAAAAGTATCACACCCTCTATTCCAAGGAGTCCCCAGATAACTCAACAGATGCATGAGACAAAAAATATTGCTATATACCAGCAAATGCAGAATGGTGCACTGAAATGCTCTGGGATTGATATGTTTCATTTTGGTGAAAAACAAAATACCATTTGGAACATAATGTCAACTATAGTTGTTAACTAATGTTTTATTTATATGTATGGTACTACTTGTAACACCCCGCTCCAACACTTGGTATAATATTGTCCGCTCTGGGCCCAGCTCGCACGGTTTTGTTCTTGGGCTCCTCCCAAAAGGCCTCATACCAATTGGAGACAATACTGCACATATAAGCACATCCCCAGACCTCTACTCGGGCGATGTGGTACATCACAATCACCCCCCTTGGGACCCAGCGTCCTCGCTGGTGACCCACGGGTGATGTGCATGCTCCCACACTTAATTCCAGCCGGGCTCTGGCTCTGATACCAATTGTAACACCCCGCTCCAACATTTGGTATAATATTGTCCGCTCTGGGCCCAGCCCGCACGGTTTTGCTCTTGGGCTCCTCCCAAAAGGCCTCATACCAATTGGAGACAACATCGCTCCAATACTTGGTATGATATTGTCCGCTATGGGCTCAGCCCATACGGTTTTGCTCTTGGGCTCCTCCCAAAAGGCTTCATCGTCCGGGTAGAGGTCTGGGGATGTGTTTATATGTGCAGTGTTGTCTCCAATTGGTATGAGGCCTTTTGGGAGGAGCCCAAGAACAAAACCGTGCGGGCTGGGCCCAGAGCGGACAATATTACACCAAGTGTTGGAGCAGGGTGTTACAATTGGTATTAGAGCCAGAGCCCAGCCGGAATTAAGTGTGGGAGCATGCACATCACCCGTGGGTCGCCAACGAGGACCCTGGGTCCCAAGGGGGGGTGATTGTGATGTCCCACATCGCCCAGGTAGAGGTCTGGGGATGTACTTATCTGTGCAGTGTTGTCTCCAATTGGTATGAGGCCTTTTGGGAGGAGCCCAAGAGCAAAACCGTGCGGGCTAGGCCCAGAGTGGACAATATTATACCAAGTGTTGGAATGGGGTGTTACACTACTATATTGGTGTTTTGTTAGTAACTCTCATATGACATTCATAATTTTCAACATTAGAGTTGTGCCATTTTACTCTATGTTTAGTTGTATACTAATCAAACAATAATATATCAATGACGATTTCATTTCATTTTCAGACTCACAGTCCATCCCCTGAATATTAAATGTTAACAACATTCAATTGACAAAACTCCAAAATATTCTTAATCCTTGTCTTTTCTTCCTATCATTACATGTCCTGCCCAGCTTCCATGTAAAGGAAAAATCAAAGAAGAGGTTAAAATCACAAATAATAAAGAAATAATATTCCCCCCAAAATCTGCTACCATATATATAATCACAGCCTAATGGAATTTGTACCCATGCAATAATCAATATCATTCTCATCCCAAATAATTGTAACAATTTCAAGCAGACAAGACACCACTAATCACACCCCATTTAAGTACAAATCATACAACTTTGACCCCCACCAATATATGACATAGTTTTTCCATTTGTTAGTTGGAAACATTAAGCATGACAAGTATTTTTTGATATACATGTATGGAAACAAATATAATTAATTTAAATCAACTGAACAATAATAAATATGGGAGAAATATCATTACCACACATTTCTCCGAGCTAAATCTGTCACATAGTACGTGCAACCATCTACATGGGACCTAACAACCTCAATAAAATCTTTAATACCTTTCGCATATCGTGGATCATTCCTAGGAAGATGGATCCAACTCTTGTCCATCTAAAATAAATAAAAATCTGACTATTATAATTTAAAATGAAAATTTGTGTCATTGAAAAAATTGCTAACATTACCTCAATAAAAATGTATGACTTAAAGAAATTAAAAAGACCAAAAAAAATGAGCATGAGATGACACGTCAAAAGGGAAGCTCGAAGAGCTTTCTCATTACCCTTTTGTTTGTTTAAAGTATTATCTATATATCTATTATCGTTGGATTGAAGGTGTAGAAGACTTATCTTTGCTGGCAAACAACTTGAAGTAGTATCACAATAAATGTTTGACTAGTAATATAGATTTTTATACTAAATTCTTTCTTGGTTAAAATAAAGCAAACACACCCATACCTTTGCCCCCATCACAGCCCAACATCCCAAGTGTTAGTTTGGTAACAGTTTGTGTCAAGAGGTGAACAAGGGTTTTGTGTTGTGGAACTTTGTTCACCATAGTGGATCATTTATGGCTAAACAAGATCCCGTGATTCTTCCCTGTTTCATGTAAAAAATCTTATGCCCCTGCTCTCTATTTGTATTTCATGCTTGTATAATTGAATCTCTAAGGATTAATTGAACAAATAAAAATTTCAATCACAGTCAACAATAATCTATTAAATATCTAGGTGTAATTTAGCGTTCTCCCTCTAAACAAACCAGACCCTTATTTGTCAAGCTCACATATTGAATCTACTTCTGGTGTAGCTAAATCTTCTAATTAGCTTAAGAACCTCAATGAATCAAGATTATAAATTGGAATATATGGACAAGTGCCGCTTGTACATGAATTGTTTTGATATGTAGACAGTTGATAGGTTGGCTCAAGGAACATGGAGCACTAGAAGTTGAGCTTACAAGTTTTTCACAGTTTTCATATTAAAGGTAAAACAGGGTATGAATCATGAGTGAGGGCCACGTCTTAGTTTAGAATTCGTGGATAACCATAATTTTTACAAGTTTTAATGACTACCTGATCGGGTCCACCTGGGTAATAACCTGGTCCCTAAATTGATATTAGCAAAAAAACTAAAAAATTGGGCTGACTTGCATAAATTGGTTTTGATTTTAAGCGTAAATTTAATTATTCATTGAAATATATTCCCTAATGTTGCCTCCACTATAAAACCCCACCAAGCTAGTCATAAGTAGACACTCACCCTTTCAATTACCTTCTAAGGTAGCACCAAGCATTGAGACAAGTATGAATGTGGAGAGCAAAGAACAGATAGGTCGAGCACATAAAATTATCTAGAAGTCCATTTACCAATCCATGATGTGATATAACCAGATCGAGTTGGGTTGACTCGGTACCGATTCGGGCTTCATTTGGCGTGAAATTTTGAGGATAGCTTGCTCTCGATGTCGTACACGATATATCCAAATTTGGTGCGAAACCATTGAGCGGTTCGTCGGGAATTTCATATTATAGGTGTGATTTTTTGGTTTGGTTTTCGTTAGATTTATTCAAAGTTGTTTATCAATTACTAATGGGCTTCGTATATATCATATAGGTTGTCGAGACGGATGTTTCGGTATATTCAAAATAATTTTCGGGCGACTTTGGTCGGCGGGCTCTATATTCGGGCGCCAACACTGTTCACGGTGGGACAGTTCGGGACTGTTTGTAAGCGAATAAAATAGGTGGAAATTTACATATATATATTTTTATATATATGCATATCTGACACTCACTAATAGTGCGTAGAAAACGTTAATGCATCTTCGTTGCATGTTTATGGGTAAATAAAAAGTTTAATTAAATTCCTAGTGATAGACGAAAATCTAGGAATTTTATAAAATTTATAAAATACCCATAAATGGATTAAATGATGTTGGAGTTGGAAATTCCTTTGGGGAAATTAAATAAATTAGTTCCCTAGAGAAATTAAATAAATTATTTTTCAGAAAATTTAAAATAATTATAAACCTATTTAAATTAAATTGAAATAGGCGGTTTAGTACCCCCTTAAGCTCGAAATAGGTTTATAGAAAGTGTATGTGGACATAGATCCGATTAATAATTTTTTCCCTCTTATTTATATTTTATTGAAATTAAAAATAAGTTAGGGGATTAACGAGAACGAGGGACGTTAAAACTTAGACACGGTTTTAGTTCCTTTTTTAGTTTATTTTTCTTGGAAAATATAATGAAGTTATATTGAGAATTTAAATTGTCCCTGAGGTGGACTAATTTGAAAGCAATTACTGAAAATTAAATTAAAAGCATGCAAGCTTATAAGAATTTATTAATATCGGGAAATTGAAAACCCGGATGATCTTGAGATAAATTGACTTGATTTGCTGTTATAATTAAATTATAAAGCATGCTTTTAAAAAATGAAAATGATTATATATTGTGGGTTGGTTGTATAAAAACGGATTGTGAGACATATTTGTCAATTGATAACGTTATATTTGGATTATTGACTCAATGTTGAGGCATGATATACATATTTCATACACCATGAGCATTGATATTGCATTGGGTGTGGTTTCATGTCTCATTCATATACCATTGGTGTGAGTGAGTCTTTCGGGTCGTCGCAACAACTGGCCAGGCGGTGTCTCTCGCTACCGGCGGACTAATAATCCGGGAATCAGGGAGGCGTAGGAGGATGTGATCCGAACACGGTATGTTTTTCATGAGTCGATAAATTCCTCGTGGTTGTGTTACTTTGGCGACATTATACTCGGGTGTCCCTTATTAGATAGGGTGCTGTTGGTATTGGCATTGCATAACATTCACATTGAGCATTCATTCATTTATTGATCTTTTATACTGTTGATATTTGCTGTTATTGAGCAGATGACATCTGTATTGTAATAAAATTCATGTTTTTTCCTTGGGAGCTACCGCTGAGTGGTTGTGATCGGGATGGTATTTGTAAATTCATTAAAAATGGTGGAAATTAACTCAATGTGAATAAAAGTTAAAGATTTTAAAATTTAAAAGAAAGGAAATGTAATAATGTTGAAACCTGGATTAGTGGAGCCACGATCGGCATGTGTTCCAGGTGGTTACGTGAACATAAGTTGAAATAGGCTTTGGGGTGAAACTGTTCCCCTTGAGTTGGGCTCTAGTTGAGCTGGTTAACGATGTACTGAAACTTAATTGAGTTAAGTGTTGATATAAATGAAAAGAGGTTTTGGTAATTAACTGCCCCTCCCCCGAGTTGGGTGTCTAGTTGTGTTGATTAACGCTTTACAGAGACTTAGTTGAGTTTGTAATGTTCGGCCATATAGGCCTTCGTGGTTGGTGAATGGTACTACCACGGGTTGATTGTTAGACCACGTCGGTGGTGTGAGGAGTTTAGAAATTCAAAGGTTGCTCTAGGCTCATAAATCTTGTCGTCTCTCTCTTTCGATTGTTGATATTTGTGAGCTTGTTATCCTTTCCTCCCATTTGTGGGAATATTTTTTAGTATTAAACCATGATTATTCCGGTACCTTGAAATCTGGGTCATGGTTTGAATCTTTGGGATCAAACCAGGGTTTTCTCAAAGTTTTGAAAACTTAAAGCTTTTGAATTTTTATAAATCGTGTTCTTTAATTACCCTAGTGCCCGTTAAGTATTTTTGAAAGTCAGAAATTAAAAACATGTTTTGTAAAATATGTTTAAATTCTTGGGACCAAGAGTACCGGATGTAAATTCGCTTTTGAAAGAAATTTTCGAAAATATCATTTGAAAATGTTTTGTAAAATCGGTGAATTAGGGCACGGGTTGCCCCTGTTCTAGACATCTCGATGTTATTTCCGAGATCTCGGCATCGTTGGAGGTCGAGAAATCCAGGTTTATCCTAGCTTGTTGTCTGGGATTCCTTCCTGTACCCGGTTATGTTTGGGCATTCTTTCAGGCTTATTTTTATAAATTTTTAAATAAATATTAAAGGTCTTAGGACCAGATTTAAAAGAAGTTTAAAAGTGATTTTAAAATGGGTGTCACTTTGAACTCTAGTAGTTCTTCTTTCTCCTATAGTTATTCCTTGGGTTTGAGCCTGGACTTGTGATGTTGAGTTATGCACACCTAGTGTGATTATTGTTGTTTCGGTTGGGTTCGAAGGTGTTGGAACCAAACAAATTTGACCGGGTTCTAACTTTTTCTTAAAAACTGGTTGAATCCTTCGGGGTTCAACATTTTTCTTTAAAAACCTGAGGACCTCGGCATCCGTTTGGGATTGAAAGACTCCGGTAACCCTTTCCTGTGCCTTAGTAGGCATTGTGAATTAGAGATTGTCTAGTGATTGTCGAGTCTGATCTAGTAATAGGGTTTTCTCCTTATGTTACTCTTGTGAAATAGATAGTACCAAGGTATCTGTATTAGGTGGTCTATCTACCTCCTAGGAACCTTGAGCAGCGTGCTAGGTGCACGGTATGGTAAATAATTAGTCCTTGTTGTATCCCTAGATGAGAGTGGAGTTCAGATTGGTTGTCTATAGGCCTAGGTGACAGACTTAGTTATTTACAGGACGTTATATATATATATATATACGTATATATGTGTTGTTTATATTTTCGTTGATCTATAGTTCTTATGATATCCGTAGTGTACTTGAGGTTATTGATGGGGTCTCAGATTGACGGGGTGCCATGTGAGACGATTGACTGACCTAGGATAGATGCATGTACACGGGGTGGTTAACCTTTTCTAGACGGCTATGAGTGTGATGTTTTGATATTATGGTGAGCGCGTGGTTTTTACTCACCCCCACAACAAGTTGTAGGTTTGCAGGTGGATGCAGCACGACATGCTCGGCGGCGACGATACGGGTGATTTAGGGCGTACTTAATTAGTTATGTTCCTTATTCCGTAGTTATACTTGTGTATTCTTTTATTCTCTTGGGAGTCAGGCTGTTGGTAGATTCCTTTGTTTTGTATCTTCAGTCTGTGTATTTATTATTTTCAGGGTGCCTTTGTATCATTTTGGTACTACCGTATGATTTTCTATACTCTTATTCGAGCTTGGTGGCTCAGTTGGCTTTAGAAAGGGTTGTGTAGAAGTAGGGGTGGTTTCTTTCCACTACCTCGGCCCTAGTAGGTTTCTGGAATGTTGGACTGCGTGCCATTGATTCTATTTCTGTTATTATGGGCAGGTTATTCTGTGTGTTGTTTTTGGGTTGTTCGAATGTTCCATTTACAAACGGAACTCTGCCGGATTTTCGTTAGAATTTATTATCGAGTTTCTTTCACTCAGGTGGCATGGAATACTTTGTTTTCATTCTTATTCCATGGATGTCATTGTTGTTATTAATTCTAGTGGTCATTTTTCGTGACGTCATACCTCGGGATTCGCTGATTCTCCGGAATTGAGTCTTAGGAATAATGGGGCGTGACAGGGTAGTTTAAAAATAAAATATTTCGGCGTTAATTTTTTATTTTAAATCAATTTTTTTCATTTATAGTAAAATATAAAAAAAATAATTTAGAAACGAAAAAAAATCTAATTAGTAGTTCAAAATATTTTTTTTATTTTTCGGACTTAATTTTTTTTATATTTTACCCTAATTGGTAAGTAAAAAAAAAATATTTCGGTATTGATTGTGCTTACCTCTGATCGATTGATCCGTGATATGATGCCGAAGTTGTGATACCACAGGCCATTAGTAGAGGTCTCCCCACCAGGAGGGGCTTAAACAATAGAAGTTATGATGTCGTTGGCTTGTCTAGTCCAGGACAATTGAGATCTTCCGGTCTACGTGTGTGTGTGGGAGCAGTTCAAACAATGAAGACTCCAGTCCGGTCTGAATTCATGTAGGCTTACTTTCTTCAAGATACGAAACAAGCAGCTGGAAACGGCTATCCTTATTGTATTTTAAATGGAGTCATCAATAGGGCTAAGAATATTACCTTTATTTAAAGAGGGGCAACGGTATCATGCTCTTTTGTGCTTGTAGCTTGACTCCCTTATGCATCCCGGCTAAGGTCTCACAAACATGCACTTCCCTTACGAGGACTGACAAACTGGAAAAACAGCTATTGCTATCGATACCATATTAAACCAAAAGCAAATGAACTCATGGGGAGATACCGTCTGTGATCCATGGATCTTCGATCGGGAAAGAAAGATGTCCCATTGGGGGGGGGGGGGGGATTCACAAAAAGTTTTCTGACGTTCTTTTATATTGATGAAGAGGTGACCTCGTGCTAACCGTGGAACCCTTAGTTCAAGCTCAACCCAACCTCGATTTGATCTAGGCAGTCCATTCGAGGCTATCAACATTACTTATCGGGTCCGACTGCGTCTCATAGGGTTGTCCGCGTCTTATGGGTTCGAATCCTATTTCCTCCAGCCCTTACCTTCCAAAAGAACAATCTGTGGAACTGGCTGGCAAAATTACAGGGAACTTATTCTGTCATTTCCGGTTAAAGAGTCTGGGGTTAAGGCCTGTATCCGAACCTTGACTATTTATCCATTCCTACATTTTTATGCTAATGTTGGTGACTGGAGATAACTCTCTTCAATTGCCGAATCTAATGGAGGTTTCAATCCAACAGACGTAATTGGCAGGTGAAACGAGGCCTCAACGGAGATGATGGATGGGAACTCCTACTCTGATTGGTAGTTCGAAATATTTTTTATATTTTGGACTTAATTTTTTTATATTTTACCCTAATTAGTAGTTCAAAAAAAAATTAGGCATTAATTTTTTATTTTAGCATAAATAAAAAAAATATTCTTTTATCGTAAAATATATATAGAACAATTTGTTTTAGTTTTTTAAATCTTTTTCTAAATATTTTAGTAAATCCCCTTCTGGTTCCAGGGATAGTTTTATCTTAAATTGAAAGAAAGAGGGTAAGTTGATCAAATGTAAAACCATAGGTTTTTTTTTTTTTATCAATTTTGAAATCACAGGGATTTCCTAATAATAACCCTATTAATAATATTATTATTCATATTTGTATGTCTTTATATGTTTAAGCCTGTGATTGCATATCTATCTCTGCCATTGTTCACCTCTTCTCCTTCCTCTGGTGTCCATGATACAATATACACACACAGCACAACGAAAAACGAGACAATATACAAGAACATAATCAATGACACTTAAGTCATTTCTTGTCGATAGGGCATGTAATTGCAATACTTTAACACTTCAGGATGTCTCTGTGAAAAAAGTATTGACCGACCGCTGGTTTGCCACCGCAAATTACTCATTCTTCGAATTAGCATAATCACCCATGAAAAGATTTCTTGGGTAAATAATAGAATATCCTCCAAGTTAAATTAGCCAAATAATAAGTTAATAAGCTTTCAACATTCCACACCAAATAACCACTCAAAGTACATTATTCCAACACACCAAAATGAAAATATCAAAATACATCCTCCATACAAGCCATTCTAAACAGAGCATAATTACATTCTTCCAACTCACGTAGATAAATCACTGTCAAGCCTTTTCACATGCATTCCGCAAACCTTCTGTGAGTTGCAAAGCTGAAAAGAAAACAATAAAAGGTATGCATTAATCAAGAATGTGATTTGTTTGATTACAAAATATATCTTCAAAATGAACAAAGAAAACCGAGAATCTACATAAACTAGTAGATATAACACTCAAACTCATGCTATCCCAAACAAATATTCTATAATGAGCTAAGATGTTGATTAGCTAATATGACCCTGATGCTCAAATGTTGATTTTTGAAAGTAAATATGAGACTATGTTGTGAAAATGGAATGCTCAATATCTATAATAGAAACCATACCAGAGAATAGTTTCGTTTTTTCTTCTTTCTTCCTTCTCATAGGTGAAAAATAGCACATTGAATAGACCCTCAAAATACATACATGAGAGCTCACTTGAAACTCCATATACTCGATAGAATCAGTCAACTGAAAATAAAATTTAAACCCTCTTACATTTTTTTTTTTATCCAAGGGTGGGCTGAAATACACTATCATATTATGAATGTTGTCGGGACATTCATCAAGGTCATGTTGATCATCATATATGTCATTAAAACAAAAGCATCAGAATGTCATGTTGATCATCCAATTACCACAAATGGCCAAAACCCCATAATTATCATAGGCTAATCTATCAAAGGTTAATTACCACTAATATTGCGGCTAAATAAGCATCAACAGCAGATAAACAGATGAACTTCAGTTGTAATAATCTGTTATCATCCGTCATCTCTAGGCTTCCAACACAACAGAAATGCATCATAAGTACAGGACTGTTGATATCTATATCCACTAAATAACATCAAGTATTGATGTTTGTAAGAAACACAAGAATCTCAATTGTTTTGTCTCAAGAATTGGAAATACTAAAAAAGGTGTTTCACGAAGTCTAACTTAAAGGGTCGACAAACAATCCTCAAAACTACTTTACCCCAAAGGAGTCCCCCACAAATATAATACGCTTCCAACTGTCGGACTCTATTTGGCAGTGTCACAAATACAAGATTAGAAGGTGGTTTACGGCCTTTCCTACTTATCCAATTCAAATAAAAAGTCAAATAAAGAAATAAGGCCAATTAAGCAATCAAAGGGTTCTGTAGTTTGAAGTTTGGCACATGTTAAGGGGAAGACAAACATATGACATGAGTGAATTTTAGGTGCATTTCTATTTTCATTTAGCGTATGATATGGGAGTTTTAAATTTCAGGATGTATTGCATTAATAATCTAGGCCTTCTGCCTCCAAAGCCAACGTAAAAGAAGATAAAGAGGATATAAATGAGTACCACATACCTGAGTCGACCAATGTTTTGGTCCATGTATTAAACACCAAAATTATACCTTTTATGTGGCGTCATCCCATTATAAAAGCACAAGAAAAAAACATTTCATAAAAGCTTATCGTACAGAACCGGACCTTCTCAACCATTTGACAGATTAATGCCCTTTTAGAGAACTTCGATTATTCACTCCATATTTTAAAACAAAGACACTAAGTTCTAAGTTTCAACCTCAAAGAACTCAATAACATATTATATTATTCTACAGCTTTGCACCACCTGACATGTATACTCACCAACTTATCTCAAAGCCTTGTGTCAGTCATTCCGCTTTCACCTCATAAGACTCATTTCCAATCATTTTTGTCTTACTTAAAGTGTGCAAATTCAGTAATCGAGGTCCATAGAATAAACAGAACTATTGATTAACCTCTCATTCTAACGTCTGACCGGTTCTTCAGTAATCAATTCAGTATTCAACATGGGGCATGAGACCAACATTGCAAGCTAGAAGTCACAAAATAACAACCTGTTGATTCTCTTTTGCTCTTCCATCAGTTATTGCATCAATACATACTAACATCACCCCACTAATCTCCATAATGAAGTTGTCATAAGCTCCAACTCGTGCAATAGAAAGATTCCTTTCCAATTTTGTTTTATTTATTTTTTTCAAATACAAATTAAGTCCATGACAGATGCAAATAAATCAGATTTAACAATTAATTGAGTAGGCCAGGCTAAATCCACAGCCTCAGCTTCCGAATATACATTTCTCCCAAATCTTTCACGGTCCTATACGGCCCTTTTCACATCAGGCCATATTCTAAGCATATATATGACACGTAACATAGACTAAAGACGTGGCATAAATAATACATCAGCAAATATTTCCAAACTAACCTGAATTCCAACCTCTACCCACTGTTCCAAGGTACCTACAGCTCAATACCATGTTTGTCGCACCCCAAATCCCAAACCCGGGTTCATAATAGAAAAAACAATAAAAAACTAATTGTTTCTGATTTAAAAATGATGTTGTGTGCAATATGAAATTCAGTACATACTCCAACGATGGCTTGCGAACATTTGGAGTTTTGAAGAAATTATCATTTATGGGCATCAAGCTAGACTGTCAACGGTTAGGCATCTCCCATGGATTTCTTCGTGACCACCGTACACTTTGGAGTTAATAACTCCCATGTAATTGTAATTTTTTAATAAAACTAATTTTGATGGAAACTAGACTTCAAAAGATTCAATTGGGGCACAAATTTCACCCTATTTGGACTTAAAATCAGCCAGTTTTGCTGCAGTAGCAACACTTTCAGACTGCAGACAAGTCTTGTTTGAAATTCAAATTCTCACAAAACATAGAAGAGAGTACCATGAAAATTTTCAGATCAGTTCTTTCAATGAATCTACTTTCAAACCCCACAAGAATCATCCAAAAAGTCAAAAGTAGAAACTGAATTATGACACGACTAAGACACACAGCTTGAGTAAAACCTGAATAACTCGTTAATGTCCAACCGGTTTCCTTCAGCTATCAGTTCAAGTAATCATCATGGGGCACTAGACCAAGATTGTTATTGCATCAATACATAACTAAATCACCCAACTGGGCAATAGTTGGAGTCCTTTTTACTTATATAATAATAATTTAGTCAATCAAAGTAGCAGATAAATCAAATTTACCAATTATTTGATTAGGTCAAGCCAACTCCACTATCTCAGCTTCCAAATAAAATCTTTTGGAGTCCTATATGTCCCCCATATCATCAGGTCATATTCTTAGCACATAACACATTATATAAGACACATAACATATAGTAAAACTTGGCAAAAATAATACATCACCATATATTTCCAAACTAACCCGAGGTTCCAACCTCTACCCACAGTCCGAAGGTATTTAAACCTTGAGCTTAATACCATGTCACACCCCCCATCCCAATCACAGGTTCATGATAGAAGGAAAGAGAAAATGAAGAGTGATGAACAAATATTCGCTAACTATTTTCTTGAATTCTTTTTGATTCAAATATGAGGCAGTGGGCAATATGAAATTAAACGTATACTCTAATGATGGCTTGGAAACATTTGGGGTTGAAGAAATTGGCATATGGATGTCAGCCTTTCAAGAAATCTTAGGATTCTCCACGGATCCCTTCTTGATCGCCATACGCTAGGGGAGTTAATAACTCCCAGAGTGCACACTAGAGATCCCCGGTTCGAACCCAGGCTCAAACAATTTATTAAATATTTTCTTCCTTTGTACATGGGAAGCTCTACCCTTTTGGGCTCCTATCTGTATCTTTCTTACTTATCAAAAAAAGAGAGAATACTCTGTGTAGTTGTAATATTTGGATAGAATAATTTTAATGGAAAGTAGGCGTCAAAAGATTCAATTTGGAAACCAATTTCACACAATTTGGATTTGAAATGAAAACCTACGATTTAATATTTTTTAAGTTCCGTCAGTGGCTGCATTAGCAGCACTTTCAGACTGCAGAGGAGTCCTGTTCGAGATTCAAATTCTCTGAAAACGTAGAAGAATATACCATGAAACTTGTTGATCATTCCATAAATCTACGTTCAAACCCCACAATAATAATCCAAAAGCTCCAAAAGTGAAAATTGAGTTATGACATTTCTGCCTGATTTAGGGTGGGCCTAATTAAGACACGCAAATTGAGTAAAACTTGTACAACTCGTTCAATTTATGTCCAACCTAGACCCCTGATATATCCAATGAAAGCAACGACAAATACTGTGCCAACCATACATGTTTTAGAACATGAAGGGCACTATGAGCATGACAACTGGACTGTAAATTCAACAACAACAAAAAATATTAAGAAAGTTAAAAATATATTCATCATTTTATGTGGTTACAAGGAGTAAAGCTAACACCTATTATGACAAGGGTAACAAGCTATTACATGAACTACCAAAAAAAATTGAACTCATACATATTTCAACTCAGTAATTACAAGAATTATCACCCAACTTTTCCATGACTAACAACCGAACCCCACCAAAACCATGTTGAACAAACCAAGCAGATGGAAGACATGCTGAAAAAACCTACCCATTAATAACATTACTCCTTTTTCAAGACATTTTATCGAACTTCTTCATGCATAACCTAAAGAATCAACACATGTTCTCCATTTAAGCAACATACACAACTCAACATGAACAAAGAAGCAAGGATCATGTTTTAACACCGTTAATATGTATGTCATCTCAATACATGGAGTGCAATGACCATGTAGTTGTCAATATACCAAGGCATCTTATTTGCATTACAAAATGTCATGTTTTAAGTTCACCACCAAAAACCTTCCAATACTAAAGGAACAAGCTGGTCCAGCCCACGTGGTGATGGAAACCAAATCCTTCAAAAACCATTTCTAACAAGCCAAGCAGGAACAAACACTATCTATTGATGCATTAACTGAACTTCTCTGTCCGAAACATTCTATTAAATATTGAGGTTGTGGAGCCTGAATCCCAATGAAGATGGGAGATGTTATTGTTGAAGCAATTATCATTTAAGGCCATCAGGTGATACTGAGAACAAATCTTAGGAATCCCCCATTGATCCCTTCCTGACCACCACACTCTTTGGAGTTAATAACTCCCAGTTTAATTGTACCGGCTTTTTATGAAATTAATAGTTTAATTGTACTGATCTTTATGAAACTAATTTTCATGGAAAATAGACTTCAAAATAATCAATTTCAACACAAATTTCCCCCAATTTGGACTTAAAATGAGTAAATTTTTCAAAGTTCAGCCAGTGGTGATGCACTAGCAGCACTTTCAGACTGCAGGCAAGTCCTATTCGAAACTCAATTTCTCTCAAAACGGAGAAGAGTATACCATGAAACTCTTCAAATCAGGTCTTCGATGAATCTACTTTCAAACCCAACAAGAATCATCCAAGCACTCACAAGTACAAACAGAGTTATGACACAATTAAGACACACAACTTGAGTACAACCTAAATAACTCCTTCAATTTATGTCCAATCTAGACCCTGATATATCCAACGAAAGCTAAGGCAAATACCTTCCCAACAATATCATTTTAAGGGAACTATGAGCATCGCAACTGGACTGTAGTTTAAAAAGAAACTAAAAACAAATCTAACATTTCAAGTGGGTATGATTAATTAAACTGACATCTGTTATATGACAAAGGTAACAAATTAATATATATATGAACTCCTGAAGGAATTGAACTTATATGTCATCATCTTTCTCAAACAAACGGTTTACTAAAAGAATTAACACCCAACAATTCCATGTCTATCAACCAAACCTCACCAAAACCATGTTTAACCTGCCAAGCAGACGGAAGACATTTGGTGAAAAATCCTACCCATTAATAACATTCCTCTTTTGCAAAACATTCTATGAAGCATCTTTCATACATACCTCAATAATCAACACATATTCTCCATCTAAGCAACATACACAACCCAACATGAATAAAAGAAGCAAAGATCATGTTTTAACACCCATAAGATGTATGTCACCCCAATGGTCAGAGAGCATCTCATTATTTCAATAACAGAGCACCAAGTTTAAACAATACATACAACCAAATGTTGACAATAGAAACAATAGGATGTTTCATCACACACTTACATGTTTTCACGCATGAATGCAACCCTACATGTGGTTAGAGAATCCTTACCCAATAACTCATATGTACTCCAACATTCACTCTTGGCTCTCCAACCAAAATCCCTTGGTGCCGTAGGAAGGATTTGGGTAAACATGACTCTACAGAGAAATTATTTATATCAAGTCCGGCTAAGTTTCGAAACCAATTTTTTAATCTGTATATCATTTTCAATGCGGTGGGATAATGTGACTTTTAACGGTGGACAAGTGTCCTTTCTCAAAATAAAGATTAAAATAATATGTAAAAAGACATATTATGGTAACTAACAACACCCGTATGGATACTTAAACATTTTAAAGGACATACGCATTTAATATATATGTATATATATATATATATATATTCAGGTTCTGAAAGGAGTACTGAGCTAAACACTAAATCCACCACCCAAACGGGTTTCACCACCTAAACTTCATGTCCTTGGCTATACTATAATAAAGGTGGCAATTGATGTTGGCAGGTTGTGTTCGTGTTGTGTCAAGACATAAATGTTTTGTGTTAAATGTGTCAATACAGACAGGATACGATTATGAATCGTGTCAGATAATCTTGACACGATCCCGACATGGTTATTGCACTCATAACAAGACACTCGTAACCCATTTAATAAATGAGTCAAACCTTGACACGACAAGATACGTTTATGTCATTTTTTATACAACTTCATCTTATTTGTTTAGTTAAATGAGTCATTTTTATACCACAAACACGACAGGTTATTTAATCGAGTTATAATGATTGGTGGATCAAATATGAACACGATGTTAGTACGGTTTGCCAAAATTACGACAAGAACACGATTAAACCAAACTCATATATCTACTTATTCCTATAGTGTTCCTATCAAATAAAATCCATCTTGAGACCACGAAGAAATTCCTAGAGTTTAAGCAGTGTGCAGACCTAGGCTGCAGTCACTGACTGTTTAGCTTTCCATGAGAATCTGTTATTCTCTAAGAAGAAAGGAAAGGTAGTTGTATCTGTAGGTATCATGTGTATTTACCTTCTATTTCTCCCAATTACTCCAACAATGGAGATTATGTTGACGATTTAGTTGAGATGGTTGGACTTGGTTCGACTATCTTTTTTCCTTGGAATATGGCCATAGTGTAATATACTTTGATGCAGTTGGTTTACTGGTTTGCGAAGCAACCAGTATAAAACAAATCTTGATGCTAGAGTAATTCATCAAAATTTGGGTTAGAGAATTGCAGACACCATGAATTCCAGCATGTCGACAGTTGATGTTGACCTGAGTTTGTATTGTGGGTTAACCCAAAGCATATACCATTCACACATATACTATTATTAATCAAGATTTGAAATCAAAAGATTTATTCAGTCCTTACATCATATACAAATTATATACAGATAGAACAACAATCACATAATGTCTTTTTTTATATATAGGTAAGAAGTATATAAAAGGGCACTCAACAGGGGAGAGCGTCCCGAAATACAAATGAACCACACGACCTAAGGAACACTAATCACAAAATCTTACATACATATAACCATTTCTCTAATTCCGTAATTCTTAAACAGGCTCAATTATAAATAGTAATATCATAGCAATTATTGTAAAGGAGCTAGAACACCGCTTACAAACGAAGCGAAAGTGTACCTTATTTCACTTTTTGGGATACTCTTTAATCTTCTCCAAGATCTTGTTCCTCCCTTCCCTCACATTTTTGGTACAATTATCAGTACTTTGGCTCAAATCCTCAATAATTTTCCTGACCACACTCAGGTTCTTCTTCAGCTCCTCCGTAGCCGGTATCACAGCAGCCTCATTTCCTATAGCACAATCAGTCTTCCGCAACATGGACTCGATCTCAGTTCCAAAATCAGTCACAAGAAACTTAATGGTTCCCAAGTCGAGTTTCCCTACGGTAGTCCACCTGTCTAATTCACCCATTATGTCAGACTGTCCTATGAGCTCAATCTCACGCTTGTCCCACCAAGAATTAATCCAATCAGCCAACGGACCAACCGGCAAGGCTGCTGCCGCACCAATCGCTGCCACAGCAACGGGTGCTGAAACAAGTGCGGTGACCAAGACAGAACACACAAGAACAGAAGCACAAGCCACCACAAACATAACATTGGCTACAGTTCTCAAAGCCTTATTCTTTTTAATCTTCTTATCAAGTTTTTTCTTCTTAGACTGCAAGTCCTCTAACCATAAAACTAGGCTATCATAAAAACTTTTCAAGGAATTCGAGAAATCATCAGTAAATGGATTACCTTCCGCCTTGAATTTCTCCAGCGCCTCCCGTATCCTCTCATAGCCATCGAAGCACCCCTCTACTTTAATTTTTTTCTCAAAGTCCCCTAAAGCGACTCCAAGATCAAATTGGCTGTTTAGGGCATTGTTGAGGCACTTCTTCACCTCATTGCAGAAATTCAGAATCTTTTGAGTGTTATCGGAATAACCCTTCACAAAATCGGCGAAGTCAGGGTCCTCAAATGTGCTATTTTCAAATTGGAGAATGATTGCATCAGCTCCACCAATGGGTCCGACTATGCTGTCTAGGACAAGTGAAAGTGTCCACAGAGGGTATGAAGAAACCTCGTAGTCCGCAGCCCATTGTCTGACCCGTCGGACGACTACGGTGGTGTTCTGTTGGAGATCCGCATCCATTCTATTGAGATCTGAATCCCATCGCAACGGTTCCTTCGAGGAGTCGGAATATGCAACTTTTGATTTTCCAAAAGGCATAGTGAATAGTGGCTGGCTTTGGAAGGTGCAAAAAAAAAAAATACAGTGGCTTTGGATTCTGAATATGGATTCTGAGACAGAAACCAAAACCCTAACAGGCAAGAACCAAACCCTCACAGATAGCTCTCACCAACCAGCTGGATAGGGTGTTTTACACGACCTCCTATGAGGTTTGCCTTTATTACACGGAACTCCCTGAGGTTTGAGAAATATCAAGGACCTCCCTTAAAAAGTTAACCGTTGTATCAGGGTCGAACTGTTAACTCACCCGACGGACATAGCGATTTTACTCATTTGTCTTCAATATTATACATGAAATGCCTAAACTGCCCTTAGGCTTTGGATTTGATATGAGACCCTTTTGGTGTCAGTTTCATTTTTTTGGACATTTTTTTAAAACTACTTTTTTGAACATTTTGGAGGGAAATGACGGCACTATTGATCTTTATCATCTCCATTTGTCTCTGCAGACGCCATATTTGGATATTTACCATTTCCATATTTGCTGCAAACGCTATAGTTGGGTTTTCGAAGTGGACTGTAACGGGAGAAATCAGGGTGAAGTTGAAGCATCAGATCTCGAGAACGTGTCCGAATCAAAGGTTAGGGTTCTCAGCTAACGGACGTAGCGATTTTACTCATTTGCCCTCAATGTAAAACGTGAAATGTCTAGAATGCCCTTAGGCTTTTGATTTGATAATGAGACCCCCTTTTGTGCCAGTTTCATTTTTTTAGACATTTTGGAGGGAAATGACGAAACTTTTGATCTTTGTCATCTCCATTTGTCTATGCAAACACCATAATTGAATATTTACCATCTCCATTTGCTGCAAATGCCATAGTTGGGTTTTCGAAGTGGATTGTAACAAGAGAAATCAAGGTAAAGTTGAAACATCAGATCTCGAGAATGTGTCCGAATCAAATGTTAAGGTTTTCACCCAACGAACGTAACGATTTTACTCATTTTCCCTCAGTGTTATACGTGAAATGCCTAAACGGCCTTTAGGCTTTAGATTTGATAATGAGACCCCTTTTGTGTCAATTTCACTTTTTTGGACATTTTTTAGGGAAATGACGACACTCTTGATCTTTATCATCTCCATTTGTCTTTGCAGATGCCATATTTGGATATTCACCATATCCATATTTGCTGCAAACGCTATAGTTGGCTTTTTCTAGTGGACTGTAACGGGAGAAATCAGGGTGAAGTTGAAGCATCAGATCTCGAGAACGTGTCCCAATCAAAGGTTAGGGTTTTCACCCAACGGACGTAGCGATTTTACTCATTTTCCCTCAATGTTATACGTGAAATGTCTAGACTGCCCTTAGGCTTTTGATTAGATAATGAGACCCCTTTTGTGTCAGTTTCACTTTTTTGGACATTTTGGAGGGAAATGACGAAACTCTTAATCTTTATCATCTCCATTTGTCTCTGCAAACACCATAATTGGATATTTACCATCTCCATTTGCTACAAACGCCATAGTTGAGTTTTCGAAGTGGATTGTAACGGGAGAAATCAAGGTAAAGTTGAAGCATCATATCTCAAGAACATGTTCGAATCAAAGGTTAGGGTTTTCACCTAACGGACGTAGCAATTTTACTCATTTGCCCTCAATGTTATACGTGAATTGTTTAAACTGCCTTTAGGCTTTTGATTTGATAATGAGACTCCTTTTTATGTCAGTTTCACTTTTTTAAAGATTTTTTTTAAAAGTACTTTTTTGGACATTTTGGAGGGAAATGACGAAACTCTTGATCTTTATCATCTCCATTTGTCTTTGCAGACGCCATATTTGGATATTTACCATTTCCATATTTGCTACAAACGCTATAGTTGGTTTTTTGATGTGGACTGTAACGGGAGAAATCAAGGTGAAGTTGAAGCATCAAATCTCAAGAACGTGTCCTAATCAAAGGTTAGGGTTTTTAGCCAACGGACGTAACGATTTTACTCATTTGCCCTCAATGTTATATTTGAAATATCTAAACTGCCCTTAGGCTTTTGATTTGATAATGAGACCCCTTTTCGCGTCAATTTCATTTTTTTTGGACATTTGGGAGGGAGAATGACGAAACTCTTGATCTTTATCATCTCCATTTGTCTCTACAAATGCCATATTTGGATATTTGCCATCTCCATTTGCTACAAACAGCATGGTTGGGTTTTTGATGTGGACTGGAACTGGAGAAATCAAGGTGAAGTTGAAGCATCAGTGATCGGTCCAAAACATGTCTGAATAAAAAGTTAGGGATTCCAAACTCTACTAATTTTTTTATATATATATTTTAAATCTAGCTTTTAGTATATATTCAAAAAAATAAGGCCAAAGCCGTATACAACTTTATTAGTTTGATCTCCAGAAAATCATGTTTAAGTGAGCATTGCTTTGATTATTTTCGTATACACCATTGTTAACTCTATTTTAGGTCCTCCTTTTTTTTTCGTATTCACTATCATCTGCATATATGTTAATATTCACATGTTAAGTTTGCATTTTGTATTGTTGATTTGATGTTTAGTTTTATAAGGTTTATTTGATTTCTCTATTAGAATGCACATGAGATGATTTAAGGTTTTGATTTCTCTGTGCATCCGTATGGTTTTTGTTTACTTTATTTTCATGTTTATTACTCTGTTTTAGGACTTTGATCTCCATTTTTAGGTTTGAGTGTTATTTAATGCATTTTATGTGTGTGGTTGTTACAGTGATGGACCACATTCATGATATTCTCATTTACAATAGTTTCAGAAAAGAAACCATTGTCATTAGGGATATTAACCCAGATTTATATAGTTTTATGGATCTTCATTTACAATAGTTTCAGAAAAGAAACCACTGTCATTAGGGATATTGACCCAGATTTATATAGTTTTATGGATCTTACAAATGATGTAATGTCAATTGCTATGCATTACATTCCACCTACTACTCATTATGTTTTCTCTATGGAGTATGAGATCCTTGGGGATATTTGTAGAATGTTAATTGAATCTGATCGTGATTTAATGAAAATGTTTAAGGACTATATTGGGGAGAGGGTAATACATATTCATATAACAAATATTGAAACTGACATATGTCCTCCAGTAAATGTGAATGAACAACATGGCAATAAAACTAGGCTTATCATATATGAGGGAGTAAATGAGGAGAATGCCAATGGTGGAAGCGGAACTGAGAATGCCAACGTTTATGAACCTGAACCTGAGAATGCTAATGTTGGTAAACCTGAACCTGAGAATCCCAATGCTGGTGAGCCTAACCCAAATAATGCAAATGTAGGTAAAGCTGAACTTGAACTTGAACTTGAAACTGACATAGGTGATGATGTGTATAGGTTTAGTGAAGGATCTGAGAAGTTGGGAATTAATAGAAAGGGAAAAATGATTTGCGAATTAATAGAAAGAGAAAAAATGTTACTCAGAATGACAATTTATGTCACGCCCCAAATTTCATAGAACTCCGAAACACGAGCCTAAGAGTTAAGGGAGTGACGCAGAAGTGAAAAGAAATAAAAAACAGTATAACATATAGTATTCAAACACCCATACAGGGGTAAAATAGTCATTTTACATCTCAAAGATGCCAAAAAGATCACTCGGGGTCGAAAAAAAAGTGAAACGCCTCAAATGGTACCTTAAACGAATCATTTAAACACCACATGTTCACCCAATGGTAAAATATTCATTTCAGGGGTAAAATAGTAATTTTCAAGTACAAATACAAAGTTTGGACCACAAGTCGTAGGAACAAACAAGACCTAATTCAGAGGTGCGAGGCGGGATAAATGAATTTTTGAAAACGGTATTGGACAACGCCGAATAAAATGAAAAGTTGAAGTACCCCACTTTCAGCAAGGGTAAAATAGTCATTTCACAAAATGTATATGATTTCAAAATTTATCCCACATATTTAGACATAGGACAATCCATAGAAATAAACGGGGCTCAATTCGAAGGCACGAGGCAGAAACTACACTCATGGGCTTGGCTACTGCAACCCCAAATATAGTTGACTACATTTTTCAGTGCAAATGCAATGTAGTCAACTACAAAATCCAAAAACTAAATAACACAAATATAGTCAACTATAATTCACATGTAGTCGACTACAAAATCCAGCATCTATACAACATTAATATAGTCGATTATGCTAATCCGGTAGTCAACTACATCATCAAATTATGTCCCGAAACCTCTCCTACAAGCACTAAATCATTACCTAACCGATTGTAGATGAAAATATACAAGTTTAACTCATCAAAATCATAATTTTGAGACATAAACATTATATTTTACATACATCTCTTTTCATAGTAATTTTATCAATTTGCTTACGTTCATTTCCTAAACAAAATTCTTTAAAAATTATCCATCTTGCCCCCGGTCTCTATTTTAACTACTGTCGGTTTCTAAATGTCAAAATCTTTATAAAAATTAGTTTAAAATCATTTCTAAAACAAGATAATTTACCGGGGCTACGGGGGTGGGCGAAAACGGGTTTTTCATTCCAACCAAGAGGGTTTGTTTGAAAACTTTGAAAAATACCGTTTTCGGCCAAACTCCTAATAACAATATTCAATAGCAAATAATCCACTACCCAACTTAAAATGAAAGGATTCAATTTCATACACTTTAATATTAAAATGATTCAGAGCGATGCAACATCATAGTTTTAAAAAACAATGCGGTAACTAGCATTCCGACATCGAAGTTCCCCAAAAGAGTTAAGTCCCTGCGCATAGCGCTCCGATGGACGTACATAAAATGTAAACTAACCGACTAACATGCTAAACGACAAAAGAAAGTTTTTAAATATTTGATTACAAGTTCACAAGAAAGGAAGCACGTGTACACAAATCTATCACATCAATGCTCCATAGTCCGCCACCCATGGACAAAAGGGCGGACAAGTGCCATACATCCATGGAGAGACTACGGAACTCTCCCAATGGAATCATAACCTAAAAAATATATAAAGTCGAGGGGTGAGCTCACTAGCCCAGTAGAGAAAGCGTCATCGCCTCAATCTCGGTAGTCCGAGTGGTACAACCCACCTAAGGTTCATGCTACTAATCCTAGGATGGTCTCTTGTCTCACATGACTTTCATGCCAATCTAGGACCCCTTCGAACCCAACAATCAATTTCCCCAACATGCTCACATTATAGCCATCAAACATAACATGCTTCAACATTAATATCAAAATCACACATATAACAATTTCAATGCAATATGACTCAACACCACCCGTGGTACACACACTCTAGCCACTATGGTAATGGATATAAGTTGTCGCTAATATCATTCACTTGAAGAGGACATACACTCTCAATCAAGGAAGCTCAAATGCACGGAATGAACCGCGACTTTAGAGGGTGGCTCAATCAAACCATATATCATAATTCTCGGACTTACTAGTTCCGTAAGTGGGAAATACCTCCTGGCCAGTTGTTGCGACGATTCGACACAAGTCTACTCACACATGGTTATACAACCCGCATAGACCAACACTTATGTACTCAACACTACACGATGTATTCAATATGCATCAAGGATTTCAATAACAACCATGCTCCATCACAATACATGCTTATATCATTATGCAATATATAACAACCATTAATATCACACAATCATGTTTTTCAAGGGCCTAGTTCATCGTCTAAGTTGTCAAGACTCAACTCGCATACATATATATATATATATATACAGTATATATGCACATAGACGCACATATCCTCGTACAAAAACTAAAACAACTCATTTTTCCCCTACCTCAATCCAAGCAAAGCTAACTCAAGTGTTGCAAATGAGGCCCAAACAAGCCACCAATTTCAAGTGTTCAAAGAGAGCTTCTAAGAGACTCAAGGGTTGATTCACAATTCCTCCAAAACTATCAATACATCATTTAATGAAAACAATATTACAATGGTGTTACAACAAGTCATAATTATCAAAAGTGGCTCCAACCACATGAATTAAACAAAACCCTAAGGATAGCTAATTTAGGGTTTCATGGAAAGGAAATCAATTGAGAATGGTGAAACTTACCACAATCTCCACCAAGAGAGTACCAAATACCCACAACAAGAAGTTCTAGTGGTGAGTCTAACCCCCTTTCATAAGAGTTCAATCATGGAGAGAGAGATTATAATCAATACATGGTTAAGGAAACTCAAGAATTTACAAGCTAGGGTTCTTGTAATCAAAACCGTAGAAAGAGAGATGAAACTTACCAAAATGGAGTAGAAGAATTGTCATGAACACCACCCAAACCACACCACTCAAGGTTTCATCATCAAGAGAGCATGGAGTAAAGAAGAAGACACTTTTCAAAACCAAAATTCAAGGGAGAATAGGGTTGGCCGAAAATCCTCCATGTGTGTGTCAGTGTTTTTGCTATGGAAGAAAAGAATAAGATGAAAAAGACGGTAGACACAAGTGTGTAGAGATAGAGATATTAGGTTTGTAGAGATTCCTAATCCAATGGCTAGGAAGAGAGATGGGAGAAGGAAAGAGATCCAAGGGCCACAAATGTGACAAAACACATATGTACCATCATCCAACACTCACCTTCCAAATTTACCCCTAGGGTTAACCTCTACTTGCAAGAGTACCATTGTGCCACCAATTTACCAAACCATAATGACACACACACACTAACACTTAACCATTTCTCTACAAACTCTACTAAGTCTTTCACAAGTGAAAATACCAATTTACCCTTTGGTCATTTATTTTTTGAAATCGTTTTCAATACTTTTCATTATTTATGAAATGAAAATACCACATGCAACTTACAAATTTAATCATAAATAAATCATGTAAGCTATGCTAAACACATAAACACATTAAGCATATAATCACATAAGCATTTAATTGTTAATAAAAGTTTTAATTAGGACGTAAAAATACCGGATGTTACAACTTCCACACCTTAGGAGATTTCATCCTCGAAATCAAAATGTGTCTAAAGTAGAAAACAAGTCTGGGTATTTTTTCCGAACTTCACACTTATGTTCCCAAGTTGCCTATTCGACTCTGTAATGGTGCTATAAAACTTTAACTAATGGAATGGTTTTATCTCTCAAAACCTACTCTCGAGAATCCAAGATCCTCACGGGTCGCTCCTCGTAGGACACGTCCTCGGCAACATCGACATACACCCAACTCAAGATATGCGATGGATTCGGCTCGTATTTGCGAAGTATAGAGACATAAAAACTATTACGAACTTGTGATAAATCCGGTGGCAATGCTAAACGGTACGCTACCTTGCTGATACGATCTAGAATCTCAAAAGGCCCAATAAATCATGGTGAAAGCTTATCGCTCTTACTAAGCCGCATTAAGCCCTTTTGAGGTAAAACTTTCAGAAACACATGATCGCCGGCCTCAAAGAACAACGGACGCCTATGTCGATCCGCATAACTCTTCTATTGGCTATGTGTTGTAACCAAATGCTGTCGAGCAATCCTAATTTTCTCGGTCGCCTCATGAACCATATTGGGTCCCAAAAGTGCAACTTCACCAACCTTAGCCCAACAAGTCAGTGAACTACACAGTCTACCATACAATGCCTTATAAGGTGCCATCTAAATACTGGACGGATAACTATTATTGTACGCGAACTGCTTATGAAATCAATAACATAAACACGAGAGGACCAATCCCAAGTCCAAAACTCAAGATAAGACTAAAGGTCTAAACAATCGCTACTAATACTCCCATGACTATGATGGTCATGCCTAAAATCTGTGCGCTATATTCAAAAGGATCCACTACCTAGCAAAACCTATAACAAGGCCATAAATTAAGGCACCAAATCCTCGAGTATTAATGGTTATCCTTGGCCCTATAACCATATCACTCAATTCATAATCGCAATGACTAAGGTACTAGATCCATAATCACGATCACAGTCCCTATTACATATATATAATGACTGATAGGTGTCAAATATTAACCATTTTAGGCCCTTATCTTGCTATTGTTATGTCTCTACATTACATTATTTGGTATTTGTATGTCGTTTGTGTGTTTAAGCATATTTTAGGAGCTTAACAAAGAAAAAAAGCTAACTTTGGTAAATTAACTAGAGAATTGTTTATTTATATTCAAGAGGAGAGCTAAAAAAGTGTTTCTAAGAGAAAAGTGGCTCCCGGAGGGCAGAAACGTTATTTTTTTAAGTCACAACTTCAAGAATCATTATAATGGAGTCGAGAGGGTTCAAACGGAACTATTCCCAAGAAAAGTGGTCTCCATGAAAAAATGTTATATCCGGCCTACGCGCCCAGTAGCTAAAAGTGGCTAGAAAGTGCTATTTCTACGATCAGCCTACGCCCGGTGAATTTAGGCCTACACACCACGCGTAGGTAGGCCTACACACCGTGCATAGCCTTTGCATACATGCCATACATAGCCCCTCTACGGGACGCGCATAGTTAACATGCGTATTGGAGTTGTGAATCCAAAATTTAAACTCGACTTGTGTTCCTTTGTGGCGGCTGTGACTTCTACACCATAATATACGTGATATATAAATAATATACATCAAATTTAAGGGTTTTGTTTTGTTCGTCTTAAAATGATGAAAAAGGGTAACCTTAGGGTTTCCCTCGGTTTTTGTCTATAAATAGAGAGCTCTGCTACAGATTTAGAGAACTTCATTCATATAATTTTCAGAGCAGCCTCTGGAGATTCATTCCAAGGAGAAGTCATACAAGACCTAGAGTACCGGAGAAGACGACCATGGTAGCCAATTCTACATCAATGATATGGTCTCCATTAGCCATGAGCAGCTAAAATGGTATCTAGGGTTTTCTAGCAAAACCTTAGCCAAGTAATGTAATTTTTATATTTGTTTTCAATTATAACAAAGGGGAAGCTGTGACTATACCGTGATAATTGTTATAGATGAGTGATCGGTTTTATTCTTGATACAAGATTATATATTTATTAATAAATTCTTGTCTTATATTGAATGAGTATATTTTCTTACACAATCATGATTATTATAAACAAATTGTGATTTTCTACAACAATGGTTCTTAACACTCGAAACCCTAGGTTTACATAGGCCATGCCTCAGCGAGGTATCATAGACATGCTTTAGTTTAATTTCATACAGTAGGAGTAGATTAGAGTAAAGTAAATAGCATGCACTAGATACACTCTGTCTGAAGATAGGTTGTAGCAAACCTGGTTAACAGTATCCTTTTTGGGAGCATATTCGGCTATTTGCATTACGTTATAATTCATGGGAATAGATCGCTCTTTTTACAATTGTACAAATTGGAAATTATGTTATGTGGTTAGTGGTGGAGCGATGAAAACCCTAGTTTTCTCTCTCTTGATCAAACTCTTAATTTACTTTCTTTTCGTAGTTAATTTAGTTACAATTCTCAAAATCAACTCAAACACTTTTTCAAACCATAATTCAATATTTTTGAACTACTGAAGTGAATAACCAAGTCTCTCTGTCGACATTCCCTTTCACAAGCCATTTTTATACTATAATTAACTCGTGCGCTTGTGATAAGTAAAACCTAAGTTGTCCTAAGGGGTTGTTTTTAATCACTATTTTTATCACCCCTAGGCAGACATCAAGTTTTTGGCGCCGTTGTCAGGGACTTGGCATTATTAATTGCTTTAGTAGTTTAGTGATATTGTGTTATTGTAGTGTATCTAAAGTTAAAATTTTATGTGATTGACAGGTCCTCTAAAAAGCATAAAGGGAGATAGCTTAGCATCGAAAAATTACGTTGTTGGACCTCTTGTGAGTTTTAGTTTGGCTTACTTTCGCTCATAATTTTAGCTTTGCTTATTTTAATATTTAGAATAATTTAAAAGTAGTTAAATTTATTTTCATAAAAAAAACTTTTCGTTGAGTGTATGATCGATAGGCAAATCCCTTTTTACCCCAATATTGCGTTAGTACCTTTCAACCCTAAAATCGAATGAACTTTTCATCGAAATCGTCGAGCAATGGAAGAAGAGCGTCGTCAATAGTTGGAGCAAGAAAGGATGGCCGACTGTGATGTCGAGACACGAAAGGCACCAGCCACGTCCTTGAAGGGATACTGTATGCCTACTCTTCATGAGTCATATCTGGTGTCATCAATATATTGCCTAAGTTCTTCGGACTTAGGAATGAGGACCCTTATCAGCATATTAATAAATTCTTAGAAATGGCCTCGACCGTCAGAATAGAGAATCTGAGCCCGAATGCATTGAACATGCGATTATTTCCCTTTTCTTTGAGAGAAAAAGCTAAATGATGGTATGTCACTTTAGGGAAAACTATAAAAATCGATTGGGAAACCTTAAAAGCTGAATTTTTGGAAAAACATTTTCTAGTAGGTAGAACCCATGAAGCGCAAGAAGCAATAACCCACTTCAGAGAATTATCTGGTGAGCAGTTCCATGATGCTTAAGATAAATTCAATGAAAATTTGCGAAAGTGTCCCCATCATAAGTTTTGTTAGTCACTAATTTACCCTAAGGGGGGGGGGGGGGGTGAATAGGGTGTTCAAAAATATTTCTACCTCTTTTCAAAATTGGAACAATCAATAATCAAACTCAATTTATTCAATAGTCAAGTGAATAATTTCAATTCAATTTATCTAACAACTAATCACAAGACTAATTAGCATACAAGATATTTAAGTAAATATAGCATGCAAATTAATGAAATAAAGAGAAAGAGATAGAGAGATTGACATCGTGATTTTTTCGAGGTTCGGTAACTCCTACTCCTCGGCTCAAGAACCCCTTCTTGAGACTTTTCCCGATCCTTTCACTATGGCCTTTCCTTAATAGGTGGAATGACAAACCTTTACAACACAAGCCTTTCGAGCTTGTCTCTTAATCAAGAGAACAACCCTCTCTTGAACAATCATTGGACTTCACTTATCCGAGATCACAAATTCGTATGTAATCAATAGAATTACTCAAGAACAAAAATACTCAAAACCCAAAGGTTTTTATGGATGATAAATCAATATAAGCTCAAGTGTTTTTGGTGATTTTTTGATAGCTCTATAAATGTATTCTCAAAGGATATGATCAATGAACAATATTTGGAGAATAAGAAGAGATACTAGAGGTTTCGATTTTTAAAAATTTTTGCAAAAAATCAGATTTTCAAAGCTTAGTTTCAATGGCTTTTTGCAGAGAAAATTTTGTAGAAGTTGAAAGATTTTCTTTCTCTTTGTTTTTCAATCACTTGGCTACAATATACACATCTCATTCTATATATATCAATACTTTAGGGTTATGATAGTGAGTATTGAATTAGAGAAGTCAAGAGCCGTTTGAAATCCATTAAACATGATGCACAAAACATGGAAAATGTTTTATGTCAAAACTATAGGATTTGAGGACTCTTTAGTCGACTACATGGAGTCTCTAGTCGACTAGAGGGACTCTCTTAGTCGACTAGATGATGCTCTAGTCGACTCAATGAGGAGATTTAGTCGACTACACTATGAGTTTAGTCGACTACATTAAAATGGATGAAAAACTGATTGCTTCTGACTTGTTTAGTCGACTACTAGAGAATACAAAGGATTCTTCTAGTCGACTACAATTTGAAAAATATTTGTAAAAATCATTTTTCTTTCCGTTTGAGTTCGATAAATCATTTTTCTTTCCATTTGAGTTCGTTTCATTTTATGCTTAAGCTTATACGATAATATCGACACATAAAATTACCTTGTTACAATGATCGCTCCCCGACCTATCTACCCCGAGTCTTGAGTCTTCGACTTTCGCCTTTAGCGTTAAATTATTTAACTTTCCATTTTCACGCTTTAATTTCTTTCTCGGCTTTTCGCTTTTATTTAATCTTTCTTTCCGAGCTTTCTTTTCGAGTCGTTCACCTGTCTTTTGCTGAAAACATGAACTCGATAATTCATTAGTATCAAACACTCTTTAATGGTTTCTTATCATCAATTTTGGAATTATTTGCCGAAAGTAAATTTCAAAGCCAACAAGTTTGTTGAGCAAGATATTGTGCGTAATTTCTCTCTTGGGCTTGGTGTTGATCATAAAAATTTGATAGATGCAGCAGTGAGATGTCAGTTTACACTAACGCCACCAAAAGAACTCTTGGAGCAGTTTGATAACGTGAGTGACAATTCGATTCAATATGAATTCGAGATGCGAGCTAGAGATAAATTCGAAAGAAGATCTGATAATGCATTTGTCATAGATAAAAAGGATGATGATGTCAGAGAACGAATAGTCGTATTGTCATAAAAGTTTGATAAATTCATTAGTCTGAGTCAGTCAGCCCTGAGAGAAGTCTTAGTAATAGGACCTGACCCTTCTCCATATGGATATCAGGACAATAGGATAGTTACCGCTGATGCAAGTACAACCTGAACCAACCCGAACAATAATCATTTTTCCAATTCATACAATTTGGGTTGGCAAAATCACCCACAGTTGTCATGTCATACTGAAAATCCTCAACCAAGTTTCAACAAAAGCCAACAACCATCATTCAATACTTAAAGTTTCAGTCTAATAATACCTAATCAGTCAGGCCCTTTAACCAAAATCAGCCGCAGTTTCAAAATTAAAACTTACCATCCAGACCGCTAGGTTTTGAGGACGAGATGATGAACGCTTTGAAAGAGTTTAAAAATCATTCCAATAGTCTTAATGCATCCATCCAATTGCTGAACTCTCATTCCCAAACCATTGCTAAAGTAGAAACCCAAATAGGGCAACTAACTAATGCAGTGAATAGGCTTGAAGAAGGAAGATTACCTAGTCAACCAGTGGCTAATCCAAAGAACAAACAAGTAATGGAGTATGGTTCTTTACGAGACCTAGTTATGAAACAGTCCAAGCCGTTACTACCTTGAGAAGTGGAAAGGAGGTGGAGAATAAGGTTGAGCAGCACTTTCAGAAGAGGGCGAACAAATGAAAGGTGACTGAAGAGGTTCAAAGAGATCGACCCCGTGAGGAGGAAGAATAGGATGAGACATTACCAGAAGAGCCAGATAAAGCACACTATGAGGAGGTAACACCTTACCCTCAATGTCTTCAAGAGTCGACTTCGTATGGTAAGCATAAAGAGAATGATACGTTGGATATATTTCGACAGGTCAAGATTAATATAACTCTCTTAGACATTATCGACTAAATTCCACCCTATGCTAAATTTTTGAAGGACCTCTATACGCAGAAAAGGAAAAGTAGAATTAAGGCCCCGAAGAAGATTTTGTTGACTAAACAAGTGAGTTTGATCTTACTAAGTGATACTCCACTTGAGAGGAAAGATCCCGGTGCTCCTATTATTTCTTGTGTCATTGGTGACCAAAAGATTGGTAGAGCTCTTCTTGACCTTGGTGCGAGTGTTAATTTATTACCTTACTTAGTCTATCGGCAACTAGGGTTGGGAGAGCTCAATCCTACCTCGGTGGTGCTTCAATTAGCAGACAGATCAATTAAACAACCGAGAAGAATTCTGGAAGATGTCATTGCTCAAGTGGGAAAGTTCTAATATCCAGTAAACTTTGTGGTGTTAGTCACGGAACCAGACCACAGATCGAGGAGACATACCCCTATTATCTTAGGAATACCGTTTTTGGCTACGGCAAATGCATGCGTTAATTTCAGAACAGGAGATTGATAGGTGCTCAAAAGTATCCATTTTAAGCCCCTATCTTACTGTTGTTACGTCTTTTCAATCCATTATTTATTATTTTTATGTCGTTTGTGTGTTTAAGCATATTTCAGGACCTTAATGAAGAAATAGAGCTAACTTTGGTGAATTAACCAAGTTCACATTCATTTCTATCCAAGAGGAGAGTTAAAGAGGCAGTCCGAGACAAAAATAGCTCCCGGAGGACAAAAACGGCATTTTCAGAAGCCGTCATCTTCAACAAAAAGTATCGTGGCTTCAAGGCGGTTGTTTCGGTGCATTCACGGAGAAAAGTGGTTTTGAAGAAAAGACATGCACTTGTGCCTACGCTTTTAGTTTCAAAAAGTGGCTGGAAATCACATTTTTACGCTTGAACCTATGCTTGAAGGTACGCTTGTACCTACGTTTGAAGCGTATCTGTGACAACTTGTTGAGGTTTTTGATGGTTTTTACCTATTCTACCCCCGGTTCAATTCCAAGACGTGGCTGTGACTCCAGACCTCTGTATACATGTATATACACCTATATATATCAGAAGTTAGGGTTTACATAAGTTAGAGATTGAAAAGAACATCTCTACACCATTGCCTATATATACACGATCATAAATCATTCAAAGAAGGTTCGGAAGTTCAGATATGTTCATTCAGAGGTTGGTCATTGATTTTGGTGGGCTCATTAGTTCTCACGTTCATATTCAGACTTGCTGTTATTGATAGCCATATTCAAACCTAGAGATCCGAATAAGAAGACCGTGGATATTGTTTCTACATCAGCGATGTAGACACCTTTCATCATGGTCAACTAACTCGATATCAAGGGTTTTTTAGCAAAACCCTACCCAAGTAATGTAGTTCTTTTATTGTTTTCAATTGTAACGAAGGGAAACTGTTGACCATATTGTAATGATTGTAGTAGTTAAGAGACCATACTGATTTGCAATATAAAATTCTATGTTTGTTTTAAATTCTTGTCTTAGATAGAATGAATGTATTATTTTACACAACTATGATTATTCACTATGGGCTGGAACTCGGATGCTTAATTATTATTTTCTACACAATGGTGGTAATGAAACTTGAAACCATAGGTTGACACAGGCCATGCCTTGGCGATTTAATATAGACATGTTTTAGTTTATTTTCATGCATTAGGAGTAGATTAGAGTAATATAATTTGCATGCTTTAGTTAGGTCACTCATAAGATGGGTTGTCGCAATCTAGTTGATAGTACTCCTTTTTGGGGTCGTATTTAGCTATTTGCAGTACGACCTGATTCACAGTTATGGATCGCCCTCTTACAATTGTTTCATTGATGAACTATATTATGCGGTTAGTGATGGAGTGATGAAAACCCTAGTTTTCTCTCTCATCTGAATTGCAACCAATTTACTTTGCTTTCTAGATAATTTTAATTAAAATAGATAATTTAGTCTTTGACTACCCAAACAAACCAATTTTCAAAAAAATATAACTCATTGTTTTTGAATTGCTAAAGTGAACAATCTCAGTCTCTGTGGGATCGATATCCCTTACTCAAGCCATTGCTATTTTACAATCGATACGTGCGTTTGCGTAGGGTAAAACCTAGCATCGTTAATGTGTCATTTTTAACCACATATTTTTACACACCTGACGTCACATCAGGGATATGGATATATCTTTTGGGAACTTGAAGATGAGGATTAATTTCTTTGATATCAATCATCAATTACCTGAACCAACTAAGTGTTTTAATATTGATGAGATGGTTGAAGAAGTGGAACCTCGTAAGAGTGTATGAGATCATTTGGAGGATGTGACGAAAAGGTCAGAGGCAAAGTTTGAAAACTGGGATGAACAACATCGATCTAATTTGAAAGTGATTGTTGCGTTAGAAGCTATTTTATACTCGCAGCCAGAAAGAGCATCAAGAGAGTTGTTTAGACCCTCACTTATTCCTCCACAAGAGTTGGTGCCTGAAAGTACGCTTCCTGAGATTGTGTTGTATGATTTAATGGAGGATCAATGGGAGAATGTATTAAAATAAAAGAAGGGTGTGAGCTGAACATTTACCATGAACGATCATAGAACCTACCAAAGATAACACCCCTCTTAAGGATCCTTTTCTAGATGAGTGAGTGTTGAGCATAAACATGGTAAATAAGTTGTATGCCTGGGAAGATCCGTGATTAAGATCTGAGTATGATGGGATATGAAATTGTGCGTATAAGGATGTTCGGATTTATATAGCTCGGACAAAAGTACATCATGCTAAGCATGTTCGTCTTAAGTTCTTTGAGCTCGGCCAGAAAGGATAACGGTGTAGTTCAAGACTGAAATTGTTTCCAGGTAAGATCCGATTAAGATAGGACAGACCATTTAGAGTTAAATTAGTTTATCCCCATGGAGAGGTAGGTTTCGAGAAGGAGAGGTTAAAGAGGCGTGGTCAGCGGCTGAAGATTTATGAGAAGATTGATTCGGGACCAAAATTTATGGCATCTGTCAGTTTGGTGGATCAGGTGTATGATACGGGGTATGAGCAAGAGGCCACGTCGCACCATCAACATTAAACATTGGTCCTAGGTTATGAAAATTAGTTTCTAGTCTCGATTTATAGAATATAATGTCATTTAAATTTCTGTAATTTCAATTCTTAGAGATTGTAGGTCCTTAGGGCCAAATCTTTGCAATTTTAATTAGTAGGATTGTAGGCCCTCAAGGCCAAATCATGTTTATTTTCTAAAAAAAAAAACAAACTCATTCCTTGTGCTAGATTGAGTAATGATTTCCAGAAAACGATGATTGTATTTCTTCTTCCCTTGCTATGATATTGGGTATTTATGCTTTGTTGAATATTTCTACAAGTAGCTCAATTTAAGTTTGGGGGGGGGGGGGAGAACCGATATGAAGAGAGAAAATTCCTGAACTGCGCTTCAAGTATAACTATATTATTTCTCATGAGTATGATGGTGAACCATGAGGACATGGTTTAATTTAAGTTTGGGGGGAAGGAATAGTTGGTTGTATTGTTAGTATAGGGAATGATTAAAAAAAATATTGAAATGTTTTGGAGAAATTCTTTGTTTTCATGCATAAGTGTTTTGCATTACAAGTTAATTGAGTTGTGTATATGATGCATGAGTAAGTATGTGATATAATATTCCCATTCATGAGAGTGATGATTAGATTGAGCTAAGTGAAGTGATGTGGTTATATAGGTGAATATAATAGTAAAATTGAAACCAAAAAAGACAACTCTAACCTATAAGCACAGACACACATTCACTATGGGAAAAATAGTTGATCTTTGACTATGTAGTTGAGAAATTAATTTTGTCACAATAAAAGGGGAGAAGGGGTGTTGATATAGATAGAATAGAGAAAAAGTTAAAAATTTATTTTGAGAAATAAAATGCAAAAACTAGTCTTTCGATCTGAGTAACTGGGCCTCATATCACAAAGTAGCAGAGTGTTCGCGTAAAAAGGGGAGAAAACTAATGAGCATAAATCCCAATAAAGAAGCTTGGGCCCAGTAGGTTGGGACTAAAAATCCTCGCTGGAAAGTCTGGAGCTTAGAAAGACAAAAAATGATAAAAGTGGAATGATGGAAATAATAGGTTTTTAAAGAAAAATGGTAAAGTTTGATCAATGAAGTAGAAGAAGAGAAATTGATATACCAAGGAGAATGGTCACGAAACATGGAAGGTTGTCTGGATTAGGAGTAGAGAGTAATGAAATCTTTTACTTTAGTGGGAACCATTCATGACACGAAGCTTGAGATAGTTATTGTTCGGTAGTGAGTGGGAATATTTGCATATATATTATCTTATACATTGTATCATAGCCTGATTGATGAGTATGTGAATGCATGAATGCGTGATTACAGAGAATGGAGAAGTTATGGGTAGTATAGCTAACCCTCACGCAACTTCACTCATCCACTCGGTATTGCCAAGGGGTTTAAAAGTTTGTTACACATTCTAAGAGTAATCGTCGACACTCACGAAAGCAGGGGAGTAGTTTAGGTTAGTGTAGATTAGTATAGGTTAATTAGAGTTAAGATCATCATAGTGTAAAAAGTTTTCCTGAGTTTAATGCTAAGGGACTAGCAATATGTAAGTTTGAGGGTGTGATAGGTGTCAAATATTGACCATTTTAGGCCTCTATCTTGCTATTGTTACGTCTCTACATTACATTATTTAGTATTTTTATGTCGTTTGTGTGTTTAAGCGTGTTTCAGGAGCTTAAAGAAGAAAAAGAGCTAACTTTGGTGAATTAACTAGAGAAGTGCTCATTTCTATTCAAGAGGAGAGCTACCACATTCAATGGTTTGTTATCATCAAAATGTCATGTTTACCCATGGTGGAAAACCTTGGGTCAACAATTATTATAAACAAATTGTGATTTTCTACAACAATGGTTCTTAACACTCGAAACCCTAGGTTTACATAGGCCATGCCTCGACGAGGTATCATAAACATGCTTTAGTTTAATTTCATGCAGTATGAGTAGATTAGAGTAAAGTAAATAGCATACACTAGGTACACTCTGTCCGGAGATGGGTTGTAGTGAACCCGGTTGATGGTATCCTTTTTGGGAGTGTATTCGGCTATTTGTGGTACGTTCTGATTAACGGGAATAGATCGCCCTTTTTACAATTGTGCAAATTGAAAACTATGTTATGCGGTTAGTGGTGGAGCGATGAAAACCCTAGTTTTCTCTCTCTTGATCAAACTCTCAATTTATTTTCTTTTCGTAGTTAATTTAGTTACAATTCTCAAAATCAACTCAAACACTTTTTCAAACCATAATTCAATATTTTTGAACTACTGAAGTGAATAACCAAGTCTCCGTGGGTTAGACATTCCCTTTCACAAGCCATTTTTATACTATAATTGACTCGTGCACTTGCGATAGGTAAAACCTAAGCCGTCCCAATGGCTTGTTTCTAATCACTATTTTTATCACCCCTGAGCAGACATCAATGACCTCGAATAATTTCTTCACAATCAAATTCTATAATCATTATATCATTACCTTCCTGAATCAATCATCTTGAACCCCAATTTCTCAATTGGTTCAGTTAATACTTATTATATCCTAATGTTAAGAGTACACTTTAAATCTCCAAAATCTAATCACAATTAAACCTTGATTACGACCCACAGTCTTGTGGATAAGCTAAGATCAAACTTTGATTACTCAAGTCACCGTCTATCTATAAAATATAATAGTCTCCCAAGAAGGCATCTCGATCCAATCCTTTAATTAACAGCTCAATGACAATCGTACTTCAACACAATCCGTTAATTCATATGTTGCATACAATTCTTCTAAGGTTCTAAATCACATAGATGTTACCTGATCGGTTCCAGACGTGTTAAAAATAAGGAATTAGCACGATCTAGTTTTAACCTCTCAGTCGCAAGTACGCGAGTAACATATATTATAGTTGGGTAGAGAGGGTATCGAACCACAGAGATCAAAGTCATATTTCAAATAATTATAAAGTAGAAAATTGAATTATAAAAGTTGTTTGATTGGTTTGTTGTATTAAACTACTAAACATAAAATAAAATAAAGATAAATATTTTTGGTTTCACTCAAGATAAACAAGTCCAGGGTTGAATTCCAACTCCACCACTAGCCTTATAACATAGTCCTTTAATTATATTATTGCAAGAGGGCGATACAACTTATATGAATCAGACTAGTAATGCTACAAGCAATTGCCTAGTCCCAAAAAGGATGTAATTGGTCCGTATTCGTTACAATCCATCTTCGATTAGTATGACTGTTGTATGCATCTATACTACAACTACTTCTAAACATGAAATTAAAAAACATGCTAACAATCATCTTCTCCAGGCATGGAATGTGTAAACCTAAGACTTTATCATGCCAAATAAGTACCATTATGTAGAAACTGTTATTAAATCACATAATTTCTTGCCCCATTGATAAAACACAATTGTTCAAGGTAAATCATTAATTCAGTCTCAGTTTAAGTAAATAATTAATAAATAAATCTTATTTAGGTGGTCTTGTTCGTTTTCTCATTACATAATCATCATATGAGTGTCATTTAACATATTCCCCTTTTTGTAATAAAAATAAATAAAAGACTACATTACTCGGCTAAGGTTTCATTGGAAACCCTAGATACCAACTAACCGTTCATGGAAATGGGAGACTCCAATGTTGATGAAGCCACCGTCTTCATGACTGGATGGTTGTTTCTTGAGTTCTTGAGGAAGGGAACCTTTCTCAAAGAGAGGTTTTTTTATGAACAATGATACGTTCTTGAGAGAATACAAAGATATTTTCAAAATGTTAGAGATATATTTTCTTCATGACTTCTATCCGTATTTATAGACAAAAGTTGGTGCAAATATGGTATGTTCCATGCTTGCACTCCAAGAGAACTTAAGGGCTAAGAAATAACGTTGAATGGACAATTCTGCCCTGCTATATACTTGTACACAAAGTCAGAATTCTGTAGTATATGTTCACACAGATTCCAAGATGACGTATTTCGAACGATCGAAAAGCCTCACTGATCGATCGGTGACTCCTGAATTTTAATATTTATTTAATCTGTGACTTTTATGCTTCCGCCACTTGTACCTTACTTCATTGACTTGTACTTTACTGATTTTCGAGTGCAAATATCTTCTAAGTGTTGCTCCGAATTTTGCATACTTGCTAAGAACCTCGAATTAACACACTTTTGCATTAAGTCCCTGAAAACACACTTAACACACAACTTCCATAAAAATACCAAGTTAATAAAATAAAGAGACTAACAAGAGATATATTAACGTCCACAATACCAACTATTCTGGTCTCATCACTACCACAGACCATAGCACATCATATCCCATAACTCATTCTCTCATGTCAATAAACATCATTGCTTAGTGAAACCTGGTTGTTTCAAAGTCAAGCCCCCAACTCTAAAATCGAATGGTATGACTAATCCTACCATAAACCACATGTCAAAAAGGAACGCAAGTTACATGATACTAAGAATTCTTTAATAGATAATTAGGGTAGCTAAAACGTACTTCGACGAAGTCCTTAATCCTTAATGAAAATAACTTCTACCTCTCTCAGACCATAAGCACAGTTAGATAAAATAATCAAACATTAAGTATGAATCAACCTCAACTTACGTAATGAGGTACACCACCAGAAATCCGTAAAGGTAAACAAATTACACAATCGCGAAGTGAGAATGACCGTATTCCAAGTACGTAATGAATGGAAAAAAAGAAATGCGACTACATCAATACTCACGTGGAGACACAAACATGGCCAATGGTGTGAAAGACTAAGGTAATCCACCACAGTAACTCGGCACTACCAGTGCCCACACTGTCACTCAACACCCGACACATCAAAGGTTGACAGGAGAACTCGTTCTCAATCCTACTCCGTGAACTCTAGTGATTAACCACTAATGAACCTCAAGGTTACAAGTCATACCTCCTTTCGAATAGAAACCGCAATCATGTACTAACTACATTCATGCACTACAATCACACTCCCTCATACCTCGATCAACGGTAATCTAAACTTCTCTAATTGTCATGTTTTCTTAGGTCAACGAAGGCCTAAACTCATGTTCTAACTGTAACATAAACCACACAACACCAATAACTATTTATCAAGTCTGCAATCTCTTCGTGACAGATAACCACACTCCTAGTCTATTTCTCAAATCATGTTTTGATAGTTAACACTTTCATATCCTAGTTAACAATCATGCCTTAAATGAATCACCAAATTACACTTGAAATCAAAAGCTTAAATGGCAATGATTAGCTACAACACTACAAAATCCATCATCAAAATCTCTAATCAAAATCGTCACTAATAAATGAGTTTAATCGTACATTAACTACCAAAATTCAACCATCATTAAATAATTAACAATCGTGTCCTTGAACACCGTTAGTACTTTCAATAAATAACTCAAGACTTACACACAAGCCCATTACTTACAAGTTAGAGAAAATGCAAGTTCATAAATCGTATCTCTAAGTCACACATAGTGACTCACAATTCTTCCATTACAAATTACCACTCCAAGACCCACAAGACACATCTCTTAGTGTTATTCAAACCGACAATCCACAATTAATGAATCACTACTCTTATACCTCAAGTCCTCCGATAACAATGGATGAACATGGTTACATAATACACCAAGTAAAGCAATCTCAAATTACAATAGAATAATACTCGGGTAACACATATTGAATACTACAAGAGAAAATATCTACTAGCAACGGTTCCAATAAGGCAAGTCAACCTCACAATGCCTACACAAGGACACCTAATTACAAAACCCCTTAATGGTTCAAGCAGAGGGAATACCAAAGCTTAGGAGATACATCACTCACTCACCAATGACATGTTATCACAACATAAAGGGAAAGAGTAACTCATTCCCAAACATAAAATGATACCAAAGTGGCTCATGCCCAAACAACAAAACTATTCATCCATCCTAGGCATACACTTTCACGTGAAACATCACAATAACAACCTAACCAATGCCTCGCTAAGGTTAGGTTAAAACCGGAGATGTAGTCAATCGTGTCATTCACTAGAGGATAACCCTTCACACTTTCCATACCGCATGAACCTAATGCTCTACCGCGTAAGTCTAAACATTGCAGTCGCAAGGCATAAAAGGTCCCTAACAAACCATCTGTAGCTACTCACTCACTCGAGAAACTATAAACCTCTAGACATTAGTTGGTCAATTCCAACTCAACATCGCTTTGAACTTTAAAAGATCATCCGAGACACTACCTTTCAAAATAACACACTTCATGAACACGTCAAACAAGTGGTTTACAAGACTCATGAATAACGTCGGTGCCATACAGCACGATGCCACAAAAATAAGCACACTACACGGCCTAAACCCAATAGAAAACTTTACATCACGGTGAGGAAGCAATGAAAATTTAAATCATCAAGAAGGACATCCCAACACTCGTACACAACACTTAATACATCGACAAAACCACCTACTTTTTAGTCGGCCCCTCTTGCCAATAAGAAGCTAGGTGAGTCACAATTTCCACAAACCATGAAAAGCAAGACTAGCGTCGCTCCAAACGCCCATAAATGAAGTACTCACCCTCTACTATACACACAGTTATACAACCCCTATCATAATAGGAAGCAAAAGAAGATTCGTTGCGATCACCAAAGAAAAGGAAATGCTCGCCTGAAGGTGCACAGAGCAATTTATCACACCCATAGACACACGACCTTGAAATCAATCAATTCACACATGGAAGGTTGATAACCAATTCGTGCCCAAAATGACGCCGAAGCTCGTCATGCCAAAGGGAGTGAAGTCAAATGTTAACGACCATCAAGCAATCATGACTTTACAATCATGACATACTTGAGTCAAGTACACAATACATTTCACTAGCGCATAGACAAACCATGCATCATCAAAAGAAAAAAAAAACTAATCCCAAAGACGAAATAAGGGAGAAGCAAAGGCAGAAGCAATAAAAGGGATAAGAAGATCCCGAACCATAAGTAAGCTAATACAACTCCCGAAGACAATAAGTAAAGGATCTAAGCACCATTAACCCAATGCACACCAAAAAAAAAAATAACGCCATTCCGACATACGTACAAGTCAACTAGAAAAAACTAACAACTACTAGTAAGCGACAAGTCATAAATGAAATACCATGAAGCAAAAAGTGATAACGGCCCTCGCTCGTCATCCCATAGAGAAAGAACATGCTCTGATACCAAGTTGTCATGCCCCAAATTTCCAACGATTCTGAAACACGAGCCTAAAAGTTAAGGGAGTGACGCAAAAGTGAAAAGAAATAAAAAATATAACATATAGTCGTCAAACACCCATACAAGGGTAAAATAGTCATTTTACATCTCAAGAACGCCAAAAAGATCACTCGGGATCAAAAAGAAAGTGAAACGCCTCAAATGGTACCTTAAACAAATCATTTGAACACCTCATATTCATCCAAAGGTAAAATAGTCATTTTAGGGATAAAATAATAATTTCCAAGTACAACTACAAAGTTTAGACCTAGCACAAGTCGTAGGAACAAACGGGACAAAATTCGGAGGTGCAAGGCGGAGAAATGAATTTTTGAAAACGGTATTGGATAACACCGAACAAAACGAAAAGTTAAAGTACCCCACTTTCAGCAAGGGTAAAACAGTCATTTCACAGGAAAATATGTGATTTCAAATTTTATCCCACATATTTAGACATATGACAAGTCATAGAAATAAACGGGGCTCAATTCGGAGGCACGAGACGGAAACTACACATTTTTTAAACTACGCGCATGGGCTTGGCTACTGCAGCCCCAAATATAGTTGACTACATTTTTCAGTGCAAATGCAATGTAGTTAACTACAAAATCCAACAACTAAATAACACAAATATAGTCAACTATAATTCACATGTATTGGACTACAAAATGCAGCAGCTATACAACATTAATATAGTCGACTATGCTCACCCGGTAGTCAACTACATCATCAAATTATGTCCCAAAACCTCTCCTACAAGCACTAAATCATTACCTAACCGATTGTAGATGAAAATATACAAGTTTAACTTATCAAAATCATAATTTTGAGACATAAACATTATATTTTACATACATCTCTTTTCATAGTAATTTCATCAATTTGCTTACGTTCATTTCCTAAACAAAATTCTTTAAAAATTCATAAAAATTATCCATCTTGCCCCCGGTCTCTGTTTTAACTACCGCCAGTTTCTAAAAGTCAAAATCTTTATAAAAATGAGTTTAAAATCATTTCTAAAATAGATAATTTACCGAGGCTATGGGGTGGGCGAAAATGGGTTTTTCATTCCAAACAAGAGGATTTGTTTGAAAACTTAGAAAAATGTCATTTTTGGCCAAACTCCTAATAACAATATTCAATAGCAAATAATCCACTACCTAACTCAAAATGAAAGGATTCAATTTCATACACTTTAATATTAAAATGCCTCACAGAGATGCAACGTCATAGTTTTACAAAACAAAGCGTTAACTAGCATTCAGATACCGAAGTACCCCAAAAGAGTTAAGTCCCCGTGCATAGTGCTCCGAGGGACGTACATAAAATGTAAACTACCTAGCTAACATGTTAAATGATAAAAGAAAGTTTTTAAATATTTGATTACAAGTTCACAAGAAAGGAAGCACATGTACACAAGTCTATCACATCAATGTTCCACAAAAGTAATACGGTCCGCCACCCATGCACAGAAGGGCGGACAAGTGCCACACATCCACGGAGAGACTATAGAACTCTCCCAACAGAATCATCACTTGAAAATATATAAAGTCGTGGTGTGAGCTCATTAGCCTAGTAGATGAAGCGTCATCGCCTCAATCTCGGTAGTCCGAGTGGTACAACTCGATAAAAGCCAAATATCATACATTTAAGGCTTCTAATTATACATTGTTATGTCTATGTATATCATTATATTGGTGCTTTTATACGGTTTTCATGGTTTAAGATATTTTAGGCCATGTCATGTAAAAATAGTTTAATTCGGTGAATTAACTAGATTTGTAACTCAAGATTGTTCGAGAGCTAAAACCATAGATAAAAGACCTATGAAGGACCAAAAATAAGTCAAGGATGCAAAATGAGTGAAGAGGAATGAAGCCGAAAAGAGAAACGGAGCAAAAGAAGATGAAATGTAGAATTTAAGGTGAAGAACTACCAAGTACTCGGTAGACCCTTCACCGAGTACACGGTAGAATGAGTGTGAAAGTCCGCAAACTTGCGTGGAGGAAGGAAAAATCACCCAGGAGCTTTGCGAAGTTACGCACATTTGCGCGCAACCCTGGAACTACCGAGTACTCAGTAGACTCTTCACCGAGTACTCGATAAGACCAAAACCGGCCAGCCAAGTAAGCAAATTGTATATGCACATGTGGGACCTATTTTGACCATAATCAACAAGGAATGATCTCTAGGGTATTTTGGATGCAATATTGACTATATTTGATGAGATTATATACCATTCTTCATGGTATATCACTATACACATTCCTGACTTAACGATGAAACAATCAGATTACCAAACAAAGATGCCTCATTTTCTATAAAAGTTAGGGGTCTCCCTTGCAGTAAAGAGTCTTTGGTTGAGAGATAGTTTTGATACTTTAGAGCAGAGATATTAAAAAGGAAGAGATTAACAGAAGAACAACCATGGAGGGCGCGTCTATATCAACGATGCAAACAACCACTACCATGAACAACTAAACTGATATCTAGGATTTTTAACAAAACCCTAACTAAGTAATGTAGACTATTTCTTATTTTTAATTGTATAAGGGGATACTGAAGGACACCTATGTGATGATTGTATAAATGAGTGATTACGTTTAATTTTATATTAGATTCTATGTTTATTCTATGTCTTGTATTAGCTTGAATGAATGTTTTATCTTACACAATCATGGTTATTCAATATGGGCTAGAACTCGGATGCTTAACTCATGATTTTCTACATAATAGTGGTTATTAACATGTAATCTTGATTTAGACAAACCATGCTTGAAAGGGATAACTAGTGACGTATTTTTAATTTATGTTAGTATGAGTAGTTTAGAGTAGATGCATGTACTGGTTATGCTTGATTGGAGATGGTTTGTGCCAATGATGAATGAATTATTCCTTTTTTAATATTAGGGTTTTACCATTGTTTGTGACCCTATATCTGATTCACCTATGATGGACCGCCCTTTACAATTGAATGAATTAGAGGATATGTTATCTCGTTAGTGGTGGAGTTAGAAATACCCTAGATCTTTATCTCTATTGTTGACAACCAAAATCAATTATCTATCATATTTATTTTATGTTCATTAATTATAGAAAACCAAACAAACAAATTATCCTTAATAATTTAGTTAAAATAATTATAAAAGAGTTGAAGAATCATTAATCTTTATTGATTCGATATACCCTATCTCATTGGTATTATACTATAAATTGATTCGTGTAGTTGCGATAGGTAAAACTAGGTCAACTTTAAGGGCTTATTTGCACACATCATTATCATTATCATTAATGTTATCTATTACCCACACCAAATAGAAAGGGCTGAACCTAACAAGGTCTGGCCCTGCCTATCAAGTTTTTGGCGCCATTATTGGGGACTAAACGATTTTCTATACTTTTGTATAATTATTATAATTAGATTATTTTATTTTATTTTTTTATTTTCTTCTTTTAAAAGACAAAACTTTGTGATTTTTGACAGGTACAGTGAGATTAGCGAAAAGAGAACCAGAGGAGCAGGTGGCCACTATTTTGTTGGACCGTTGATAGGTGTCAAATATTATACATTTTGACCCACCCCTTAACTCACTATTATTATGTTCTTTCATTCCATTATTTGGTATTTTTATGTTGTTTATGTGTTAAAACATGTTTCAGGAGCTTAATGAAGAAATGGAGCTAACTTCGGTGAATTAACTGAAGAGCGTGTTCTTTCTATTCCAATAGGAGAGTTAAAGAGGTATTTCGAGATAAAAATGGCTCCCGGAGGGCAAAAATGGTATTTCCAGAAGTTTTCGTCTTCAACAAAAAGTATCGTGGGTTCAAGGCGATCGTTTTGGTGCATGCACAAAGAAAATTGGTTTTTCATAAAATACCTACACTTGGGCCTGCACTTTTAGTTTCAAAAAGTGGTTGTAAAACACATTTTTACGCTTAGAGGTACATTTGGACCTACGTTTGAAGCATAAGCCAAGTATGCTTGAAGTGTATCTGCGACAAGTTTTGTGGTTTTTCGATGGTTTCTGCCTGTTCTACCCCTGGTTCGACTCCAGACCTCTGTATACATGTATATACACTTATATCTATCAGTTTTTAGGGTTTGTATGAGGAGTGAAAATACTATAAAGAACTTCTCTATACCATTGCCTATATATACATGATCATATATCAGAGTTTATGGAGTTGATTTTAGAGGTTGTTCAGTCGTGAGTTTTTGGAGGTTCATGTTCATTCAGTCTTGGTTCTGTTAAGAGTCATAGTCTGACCTAGAGATTCAGAGAAGAAGACCATGGAGATAGTTTCTACATCACCGATGCAGTCACCTTCCACCATGGCCAACTAACTCGGTATCTAGGGTTTTCTAGCAAAACCCTAGCCAAGTAATGTAGTTCTTTCATTGTTTTCAATTGTAACAAGGGGAAACTGTTGACCATACTATGATGATTGTAGTAGTTAAAAGGCCGTACTGATTTGCAATATAAAATTATATGTTTATTCTAAATTCTTGTCTTAGATGGAATGAATCTATTATTTTGCACAACTATGATTATTCAATATGAGTAGGAACTCGAATGCTTAAATATGGTTTTTTACACAATGGTGGTAATGAAACTCGAAACCCTAGGTTAACACAGGTCGTGCCTTGGTGATTTAATATAGACATGCTTTAGTTTATTTTCATGTAGTAGGAGTATATTAGAGTAGTATAATTGGCATGTACTAGTTAGGTCAGTCATGAGACGGGTTGTTGCAATCCAGTTGATGGTACTCCTTCTTGGGGTCGTATTTACCTATTTGCGGTACGACCTGATTCACAGTTATGGATCGCCCTCTTACGGTTGATATAGTGATAAACTATATTATGCGGTTAGTGGTGGAGTGATGAAAACCCTATTTTTCTCTCTCATCTGAATCACAACCAATTTACTTTGCTTTGTAGATAATTTTAGTTAAAATAGATAATTTGGTCTTTGACCACCCAAAAAAACCATTCTCAGAAAATATAATTCAGTATTTTTGAATTGCTAAAGTGAACAATCTCAGTCTCTGTGGGATCGATATCCCTTACTCAAGCCATTGCTGTTCTACAATACGATACGTGCGCTTGAGTAGGGTAAAACCTAGCATTGTGAATGTGTCATTTTTAACCACATATTTTTACACACCTGACGTCACATCAAGTTATTGGCACCATTGTCGGGGACTGAAGCATTGTTCAAATAACTTTAATATTTTATTTGCATTACATTTTTGTAAGTTGTATCTAAAGTTAGATTTTTGTGTGATTGACAGGTACTCTGAGAAGCATAAAAGGGAAAAGAGAAACTTCTGAAATTGCGTCTGGAACTTTTGTGAGTTTTAGTATTGCCTTGATTTTTACATTTAATTCTAGCTTGATTTTTTGTTCATAGTTAAAGTAGTTTAGAAGTAGTTAATTTTTATTTCATAAATTTTCAAAAGAAAAAAAAATAGTCGTTTGAGTAGCGTTAGTCGAGTATGATCCTGAGATCGAAAAGTATCTTCATCTTATACGTCGAGCTATTGAGGAGCGTCAACGCCAGCCACAAGAAAAAATGATGGGTGACCAAAGAGCCTACCCGCCAAAGTCATTCCCATTCGAGAGAGACGTTTGAGGTAGAAGCTGAGTACTCTCAAAATGAGTGTCAGGGGATAATGGTTGCTGATGCCAATGCATCGTGGAATTATTCCAATAATGTTCTTTTCACCAATTCATACACCTCCAATGCCAGAAATCATCTACTCATTTCTTATAAATCCACAAATGTAGAGAATCTACCATCAAGGCCCTAACAAGGACAATCATCCAACCAACAACCGAGATTCACAAACAGATAGCAGTCATATGATACGACATCAGGTGTATAAAAATATGTGGTTAAAAATAACACTTTAACGACTCTAGGTTTTACCCTACGCAAGCGCACGTATCAATTATAGAATAGCAAATGGCTTGAGTAAGGGATATCGATTCATCAGAGACTGAGATTGTTCACTTTAATAATTTAGAAACATTGAATTATATTTTTTAAAAATTATTTGTTTGGGTGGTCAAAGACCAAATTATCTATTTTAACTAATATTATCTAAAAAGCAAATTAAATTGGTTGTGATTCAGATGAGAGAGAAAACTAGGGTTTTCATCACTCCACCACTAACCGCATAATATAGTTCCTCACTGTATCAATTGTACGAGGGAGATCCATAACTGTGAATCAGGTCGTACCGCAAATAACTAAATATGACCCTAAAAAGGAGTACCATCAACCGAATCGCGACAACCCATCTCATGACTGACCTAACTACTACATCCCAATTATACTACTCTAATCTACTCCTAATGCATGAAAATAAATAAAAGCATGTCTATATTAAATCACCAAGCCACGACCTGTGTCAACTTAGGGTTTCGAGTTTCATTACCACCATTGTGTAGAAAACTATAATTAAGCATTCGAGTTTCTGCTCATATTGAATAATCATAGTTGTGCAAAATAATACATTCATTCCATCTAAGACAAGAATTTAGATCAAACATATAATTTTATATTGCAAATCAATATGGTCTCTTAACTACTATAATCATCATGGTATGGTCAATAATTTTCCCTTTTTACAATTGAAAACAATGAAAGAACTACATTACTTGGCCAGGGTTTTGCTATAAAACCCTAGATACCGAGTTAGTTATCCATGGAGATGGTGACTGCATCGTTGATGTAGAAACACTCTCCATGGTCTTCTTCTCCAGATCTCTAGGTTTGAATATGGCTTTCAATAGCAGCAAGTCTGAATCAATGAACCATTTGAATGAACGTCTCCCAAAAACTCACCAAAATCAGCAGCCCCCATAACTCTCTAACTCTGATATATGATTATGTATATTTAAGCAATGGCATAAAGAGGCCCTTTTCAGTCTTTTCACTTTAAAACTCATGTAAACCCTAACTTCTCATATATATAATTGTATATACATGTATATAAAGGTTTGGAATCATAGGCACGTCTTCTAATTGAGCCGGGGGTGAAATAGTAAAAATCCACGAAAACCATCAAAAAGTTACCGCACCTATGCTTCAAGCGTAGGTCCCAAGCGTACCTCCAAGCATAGAAATGTGATTTCCAACCACTTTTTGAAACCGAAAGCGTAGGCAAAAATGTAGGTATTTTGTGGTAAATCACTTTTCTCCATGAATGCACCAAAATCACCATTTTGAACCCACGATACTTTTTACTGAAGATGACAGATTCTGGAAATGCCATTTTTGCCCTCTGGGAGCCATTTTTTGTCTCGGACTGCCTCTTTGACTCTCCTATTGGAAATAAAGAACATACTCTTCAGTTAATTCACCAAAGTTAGCTATATTTCTTCATTAAGCTCCTAAAACATGCCTCAATACACAAACGTAATAAAAATACCAAATAATGGAATGAAAGAACGTAACAATAGTGAGTTACAGGGTCAAAATGTCTAATATTTGACACCTATCACACCCCAAACTTACATATTGCTAGTCCCTTAGCAATAAACTCAGGAAACTTTTCTTGTGATGATCTTGTTACTCTAACTACTTTAACTAATCATACTACTCTAACATAATCCCTTGCTTTCGTGAGAGTCGACGATTACACTTAGCACGTGTAACAAGCCTTTTAAACCCCTAGGTTACCCCTAGTGGACGAGTAAAGTCTCTGAAGGTTTCCAGTGATTACCTACAAAGATCTCAATTCTCTGTAATCACGCAGTCATGAGTTCACACACAAGTTTAATTAAGTCATGATACAATGCAAATGACAGCATGGATGCAAATACTCCTACTCACTACCGAACAATAACTATCTCGAGCTTCGTGTCATGAATGGTTCCTACTTAAGTGAATGATTTCACTACTTTCTACTTTAAATCTAGACAACCTTCCGTGATTTTTGAACACTCAACTATGATATTTCAGGTTCTTTTCTCCTATTTCATTGATCAAACTTTGCCATTTTTACTAAAAATGTATCTTTCCGTCTTACCACTTTTCATCCCTTTTTGCCTTTCTAAGTCTCCAGACTTTCCAGCGAGGATTTTTAATCCTGACCAACTGGGCCCGAGCTTCTTCTATGGGATTTATGCTCATTAGTTTTCTCTCATTTTTACACGAACAATGATATTAGTGATACCAAGGCCCGATTACTCAAATTGAATAACTACTTTTTGTATTTTATTTTCTCAAAATAATAATTTTTTTCAATTTTCTCCATTTCAACCATAACATCTCCCCTTCTCCCCCTTTATTATAGCAAAATTATTTTTCAACTACATAGTCAAAAATCAACCTATTTCTCATAGTGAATGTGTGTTTGTGCTTATAGGTCAAAGTCGTCTTTCTTAATTTCAATTTCACTCATTCACTCACCCATGTAAAACCACATCACATCATTTCACTAACTCAATCATATCATTACTCTCATGAGGGGGAATATCACATCACATACTACTCATGCATCATATACAAAAACTTAATCAAACTGTAATGTAAAACATTCATGCATGAAAACAAATAACTACTCCAAAAATTTTTAAATTTCAAATTTTTTCGAAATTTTTTATTCCTTGTAATACTATACCCTCACCCCCAAACTTAAATCATACCATGTCCCCATGGTCAAAAATAATATAGGAGAACAGATACAGTTACCCTTAAAGTTCAATTCTGGATTCCAAAGCAAAGCATGAATCTCCCCCCCCCCCCCTAAACTTGATTTAGATCACCTGTAAATATCATCAACAAAACACAAATACCCAATCATAGTAAGGGAAAATAATTTTCATCATAAATATCCATAAATCAACACATGTTTTCAAGGAATCAAAGATTCACTTTTTTTTTAGAACAAAAATAATAATAAAAAAAATTTAATTTGGCCTTAAGGGCCTACAATTCAAAAAAAAAATAAAAAAAAAATACGTGGCCTTAAGGGTCTACCATCCCTAAAAACAAAATAAAACTCAAACAAAAATCCTAAACCTAAATCTAAACCTTAATCTTCCTCATCTTCTTCATCACTTGACACGGCATTTTTCAACCATATCTGGCAGTTTGCAGTCTCTTTCAAATTTTCCAAATCTTCCTTCGGATATATTTTCATAATCTTCCACCACATCTTATCCAGCTCTTTCATCCTATCACTTAATTGCTCGACAATGATCTTCGATAACAGAAACGGGTATGGAAGATAATGTTCAAATTTGTCAGCACCTTCCCATTCCCTACTCACAATCGCTTGAGCAATCGACATCTTAGCCATGATCAGCGTTGGAACACACACTTCATACCCATGAGTTAGGGCATACAAAGTTCAAAGCATAGTGTGATCCCTTACACTGGTTCGATTATTAGGCCGAAGTTGAGCCGAAACGACACAATCCAAATAAAGCATATCCGACTTCACCAACAATTATCATATGTCCTATCTCTTGGATCTAATACTGCACATAATTCCCGAACCATCTCCTCATCCATATGTGGTCATACTTGAGGATGTTCCTTCAATATTCCTTGTAAGTTTGTCGGGGTCCCGATCGGTATATTTCACGCATCGCCAATACTTCTTCCAATCACAATAGGAGCAGTCCACTGAGTCATTTTAGCCTTCATAACCTCAAATCCTGTCGGTCCCAAAATTTTCATATTTTCATAGAATTTTTGGACCAAGCCCGGATACACCTTTTCTCCTGCCGATTTTTCTAAACTTTTCAATCCTTGTTCCTTAAGGATTTTTCTCCCGAGTGAAATTAATACTCGGTTCATCCTCTTTGGATGAAATATCTCTTCAAATTATAATCTACACTGCAAAAACGATTTTGGTGTGGTTCGACTTCCATTCCGACTCATGGTTCCTTCATTCGAGCTCTTTATATCCACATATGGTGTTGTACCTTCTACGAATTCCTCTGGGTCAGAATAATCTTCATTAGCATTATCCATACTAACCCCCTCGAGATAGACAGAATAGAAGAATAATATCTAACTTTAATGCTCAACCTTTGAGAATTGTGAATTGTGTCTACTCTATGAATGTATTTATAGATAGATATAGTAGAATCAGAGAATAAAAAAAAAATTAAACCCTTAGCTGACTAGGAAAGTGAAAGCAATAACTAATCCAACTCCAACTTGTATTTGCATTCTTTTTCCTTGTCAAACTATAATTACCTTTAAAATATACAAAAAATCCTAAAATTAACTCAAACAAATCCTAATACAAATACAAGTACAAACCAGGTCAAAACACCCCTCAAACAGGTAAAATTTTCAAATTTTCAAAATCCTCCTCGTGGTACCCTACACTTCAAGCCTAGCTAGGCTTACGCTTGGAGTGTAAGTTGGCCTGAAAAATGTATTTTTTTTTCAAATGACCCTCTTCTAATCAATTCATATTTCTTTATAATGCACGCCCAAACTTAAACTTAAAAATGCGATGACAAACTTGAAAGAATTCAAAACATCAACACCTTGAATTATAAGCATAAAAATCAGGGGACACGTCAAACTTAATCAAATTGATTTAAAAAATTATCTTTTAATAAAATATGAAAATAAAAAAAACATTTAAAGAATAATCGTTCAAGCGGTCATATGAAGCTCTATACAAAACTATCTGCTCGATAATTTATCTTCAATGTATAAAAATGAACTAAAAATAAAACAAAAACCTAACTAAAACTAAGCCTCATCATCGAAAATCGGTGGTGTAGGTGGAATCTGCACACCCATATGCTGACTCATACAGGAAATCCTGTGAAATAATCGCCTCTAATCCCTCCGTCGGACCTGTCTCTCCTCTGCCAAAGTCCACTCTATCCCTTGCATCCGTGTTATAAGAGCATCAAACTGTGCCTAGGATAGAGTAACTATATCACCCGCAAGTGCCTCTGGTATCACTACCTCCTCAGCAGCAGCTGGCATCTGTGGCATCTCAGCCTCATGAGCCACCTCAGCATCCTGAGCCATGCCCGTATCAGCCTGACCAATGTCATCAGCCTGCGCCTGGGCCTCTACATCTGGGGCTGGTAATCTACTGAACCCCGATCTCTGCCTCATAATAGTATCTCCATGCAATCAGGTCCAGACACCAGTTCACATCCCTATGGAATACGGGGTACCCTCTCTGAATCTGTTCTGCTCACTCACATCCATCTCAATCCCGACATCCAGCATAATCTTCATCACCAAACATGGGAATCGAATGAGAAATAGACACTGACCAACCTTAGTCTCCTTACGCAGATGAATATAATGTGTATATAGACCCTCCCACAAAATCCGTGGGATAGAAATCCACTGCTTGAACTCAAAATCATAGTGGAGGGCCGAAAATGGCGCAAAACACATGGTGGTATGGCTGTGCGGCATAATCTGGGATCGAACTATCACATCCCAAAACCAAGGCATCGGGTGATAGTCCGTCTTCTTCGTGCAGTTCCAATGTGTATTAGCCCACTACCTTGCAGTCTAAAGTGCAACAACCTCAGAAATAGATGGGAGTATCTCAGGCATAGGTGGGAACGCATCAACTAGCTCAGGTGGAAACTCGTTCGGAATACCCTACACCTCAACAATAGCCGGGGAGTAATCTCAATCTTAGTACCTCGGACCATTGTCTGTAGTCTCAACCCCCTGCTAAAATGGCGCATGTGTGGTCTCCTGGCATGTGTACTCCATCAATGAATAGGGGATGGTGCAGTAGATGATGATCTCGACCTCAGTCACACCAGTGGATCAGCCGCAACTGCAACCTGAGCCACTCATGTCGCTGACACTTTGGTCCGTGCCATGCCAACAATAGGGAATTTTCAAAAAATAAACGATAATGAACTAGACATAGAATCAAACTCAAACTATATCTAAATATATCCAATATGACGATTAAACAAGCCGTCATCCCAAAAATTTGATATTCAATCTGTTTTCAAAGTCGAAAAACTTAACTTTTTGGAAAACGGATCAACACACAATTTTGATCGGACTCATTCATCAATACTAGTTTAGAATAGTTAAATAATTCATATGAAATCAAAATAATGGAACAACACTCACCGAATCAAGAAAAACGATGAATTTCCAAAAATTGAGTTTTGGAGACTTTTCGAGTTCTTCACGCGAATCTAGACGAGTCACCAACTAATCTAACGATCCGCTGGCAAGGAATGATGAGGAATCGGATTACTAAATGGTAGAATCAAACCTCGTGAAGAATGGTGGAGAATTGAGGGAGAGAGGGGATTTTGAATGGGGAATGGGGGGAAAAACCGCTAACGGGTCCTGTTTATAACAGGCCCGCAACTATGCTTCAAGCATAGCTGGACCTACGCTTGAAGCGTAGGTTCCTAGCCCTAAAAATAATTTTCTATTCTTTCTTCGTCATCTCGTCCCGTCTTCAAATCCACGCATTCTCAATGCTCCCTAGGCTCAATTTACATTCCTTACTCAAATGATGATGGCATCGCGACTCAATTTTACGGACTCGATCTTAAATACCGAATTAACTAAATTACCGTCTACAAGTACAAACTAGGCTTCAAAACTACTCTTCTTTACCTAGTACCAATGTTTAATGTTGTTGGTATGACGTTGCCGCTTCTCAATACTCTGGATCAAGCTTATCCAGCTCGGGTAGTGGTTCAGTTAGATCGATCGTTTCTACCACACACTCAGCTAGTTTCACCTCTACGTAATGCTTCAATCTTTGTCCATTTACGAAAAAATTATTTCCAATGTCAGGATCATCGAGCTCCACGGCTCCATGGGGGAAAACCTTCGTAATCTTGTATGGCTCATCCCATCTCGATTGGAGCTTGCCAGGAAACAACTTGAGTCTCGAATTAAACAACCAAACCTTTTGGCCGGGCTCAAAAAAAAAAATTCTAATATGTTTATCATGAAACTCTTTTATTCGGGCCTTGTAAATCCGAGAGTTTTCATATGCATTATTTCTTAAATCCTTAAGCTCTTGAAGTTGGAGTTTCCGTTGTGCACCGACTTTTTTTATATCAAAATTTAGTCTTCGAATAGCCCAATATGCTCAGTGTTCCAGCTCTACAGGGAGATGACATGTTTTACCATACACAAGATGATATGGTGACATACCAATCGGTGTCTTAAGCGCGGTCCTATACGCCCAAAGTGCATCGTTTAGCCTTCGAGGCCAATCCTTCAAATCCAGACGCATAGTCTTTTCTAAAATATTTTTAATCTCCCTATTAGAAACCTCCACTTATCCTTGTGATTGGGGGTGATATGGCTTACCAATTCTATGAGTGACACCGTACTTCTTACACAGAGCAGGAATAAACTGGTTGTCAAAATGGCTTCCACCATCACTGATCAAAACCCTTGGCATACCAAATCGTGAAAAAATACTCGACTTTACAAATTCTTCCACCACCCATTTCGAAACATAATCAACCCCCACAAGTATATACTCCCTATCTACTTTCGAAAATGCTCCCGTAAAATCAATACCCCACACATCAAATAATTATACAATTAGAATCGGGGTTAAAGGCATCATGTCTCATCGAGATATGGATCCAAGCTTTTGACATCGCAGACATGCCTTGCAAAACTCTAAAGCATCCTTGAATATGGAAGGCCAGTAAAATTTGCTCTGCAGCACCTTGTGGGTTGTCTTCTGAGCTCCAAAATACCCTTTACACTCCAACGTGTGACAAAACGTCAGTATGTTTTGTACCTCACTCTCGGGGATGCATTTTTTGATAATTTGATCAGAGTAATACTTGTACAAACGCGGATTATCCCAGATATAAAATTTGACTTGGCTGAAGAATCGGTCTTTCTCATTCTTAGACCATCCTTTTGGGATTCGACCTGTGGCTTTATAATTGATAATGTTAGCATACCACGGTATTTGTTCCACCATAGCCACATTGAACAAATGTTCATCCGGAAAAGAATCCTTAAGAGGAGTAATTTCCTTTGTGGATTCGACAATAATTCATGACAAATGATCCGTAATAATATTCTCTGAACCCTTCTTATCTTTGATTTCCAGGTCGAATTCTTGTAGCAATAGAATCTACCGAATTAGTCGGGGCTTAGAGTCTTTCTTTGCCAGCAAATGCCTCAGAGCGGCATGATCCGAGTAAACAATAACCTTGCTGCTCAATAGATATGATCGGAATTTATCCAAGGCGAAGACAACTGCCAACAACTCCTTCTCGATAGTTGTGTAGTTCATTTGAGCTTCATTCAAAGTCCTACTGGCATAGTAAATGACATACGACAACTTATCTTTTCTCTGACCCAACACGGCTCCTATGGCATAATCAAAAGCATCACACATGAGCTCAAATGGGAGAGACCAATATGGCGGACGAATAATTGGGGTTGATGAAATTTGAGTACGTAATTCCTCAAAAGCATGAAGGTACTATTCGTTAAAGACAAAGTAGCGTCCTTAGCCAATAAGTTGCATTACAGTCGGGCGATTTTGCTGAAATCTTTAATAAGCCTTCGGTAAAACCCGGCGTGGCCTAGAAAAGAACGTATCTACTTAATAGATGTGGGAGGAGGCAGTTTTGAAATTAATTCAATTTTTGTTTTACCTACCTCTATCCCTCGCTTAGATACAATATGGCCCAGTACTATCCCCTCTTGAACCATAAAATGGCTCTTTTCCCAACTTAGGATCAGATTCATCTCCTTGTACCTCTTAAGTACCAGTTCTAAATGTTTTAAACAGTCATCAAAGCTTTCCCCAAAAACTGAGAAGTCATCCATGAATACTTCAAGAAATTTCTCTACCATGTCAGAGAAGATAGACATCATGCACCGTTGGAATGTTGCTAGCGCATTACACAAACCAAACGGTATCCATCTGTAAGCAAAAGTGTCATACGGACAAGTGAAAGTGGTTTTCTCCTGATCAATTGCCACCTAATTGTAGCTGGAATATCCATCCAAAAAGCAGTAGTAACTTTGCCCGGCTAACCTCTCCAAGATTTGATCAATAAATGGTAATGGAAAATGATCTTTCCTAGTGTTTATGTTGAGATTTCTGTAATTAATACACACACACCACCCTGTGGTCATGCATTGTGGGATTAACTCACCTTTTGAGTTTGGCACCACTGTGATGCCCGACTTCTTCGGCACCACCTAAGTTAGACATACCCATGTGATGTCAGAAATGGGATAAATGATATCCGCATCTAGCAATTTCACTACTTCTTTCATCATCACCTCTTTCATATTTGGATTCAGCCTTCATTGTATTTCTCTTGATGGCTTTGTATCCTCCTCAAGATGTATACAATGCATGTAAATCGAGGGGTCTATGCCTTTCAAATCAACAACGCTCCATCCTATTGCCTCTTTGTTCTCACTCAGAATCGTGACTAGACTCGATTCCTATTTTTCTATCAATTTTGAAGATATAATCACAGGAAGAGTCTCACCGGGTCCGAAGAAGACATGTTTCAATTTTTCAGGCAATTCTTTGAGTTCCAAGGTAGGAGGAGTAGTTAAGGAAGGAATTAGTGGAATATTTGAAACTATCAGGAGCGATTCACCGACTCCCGCCATGGTTGAGTATATAAAGCAGTCTCCATCACATCTAGCTCCTCATTTTGCAACTTCCAGTATGTCTTCCAATCAGCAGTTTCCTCATCTGGCCATTCTTCAGTCATAAATGACTCTAGCTCATCTTTCTCTAGGATTTGAGTTAAAGAAGTTGCTATAATATCATTCAGTTCATCACACTCATTAATCTGAAAACATTCCCTAGATTCAGGTGGCTTCCTTCGAACACATTCATTTTGACCTTCATATTTCCAAAGGTCAGATCCATGGCTCCGGTTCTGTAATTGATACATGTGTTTGTTGTAGCTAAGAATGGTCATCCTAGTATTACTGGAATGTGCTTCTTCGAGTCAAGGACAAGTTCTGTATCCAGGACTACAAAATCAATCGGAAAATAAAACTTGCCCACTTAAACAATGACATCTTCAAGCACTCCTCTTGCCTATTTGATTGATCGATCATCAAATTGAAGTACTTTCTCAGTGGGGCTGAGCTCACCTAACCCTAGTTGTTGGTAGACTAAATAAGGAAGCAAGTTAATGCTCACACCTGGATCAAGAAGAGCTCTACCAATTTACTGGTCACCGATGACACATGGAATAGTGGGAGCACCGGGATCTTTCCTCTTAGGTGGAGTATCGCTTAAAAGCAATGAACTCACTTGCTCAGTCAAGAGTATTTTTGTTAGATTCTTTGCTTTTCTCTTTCACTTCTAGGTGTAAAGATCCTTGAAAAACTTAGCATAAAGCAGTATTAGGGCAATTACATTTAAGAAAGGTAAATTAATGTTGACTTATCGGAATGTTTCCAACATATCAGATTCTTTCAACTTTTTGTACTTTACCGGCTCTTTAAGATGCTAAGGAAATGGCGCTGCCTCCTCGTAACTTGCCTTGTCTGGCTCTTCAAGTAATGTCTGATCAACATTGTCTTCTATTGATGGTTGATCCTTCTGTACTCTCTCGACCTCTTTTCTTGCAGCTTCTTTCCTCTACTCTTGTTCTGCCTCCTTTCTTCTTTCCAACCTCTCTTCATGCTCCGCCTCAACTCGACTCTCCACTTCTCAGAGTCGTGATTGCTTAAACCATTTCATTAGGTTTATTGACAAATGACCCGAGCTCCAATACTTGTTGTGGCCTTGGGTTAGCGATCGGCTGACTAGGTAATCTCCCTAGCTCTCTTACATTCATCTCATTAGCCATTTGGCCCATCTGCATATGTAGTTGTGCTAACGATTGGGTATGAATACCTAGCTTGTTATGAATATCTAGTATAACTTGTTCTAACCTATTGGTCTGGAAATCGGGTGGAGGAGTTTGGCTTATTGGAGGCTGGGTTTGGTAATTATATGGCTGCACAGCTTGATTGTTATTGAAAGGCTGAAGATCTTGGGAATTATTGAATGATTGAAGAGCTTGGAAATTATTAGATGTTCTAGGTTGGTAGTTGGACTGAGAATTTCTAGTCATGATTGTTTGTTGTGAGTCGAATGTGTTGGCCTTGAAATTTACTTTCGGAAAACAATACCAAAATTGATGATAACAAACCATTAAAAAGTGTTTGAAACTAATGAAAAATCAAGTTACATGTTTTCAGCAAAAGACAGGAGAAGGACTCAAAAACTTGCTCGGAAAGAAAGCTTACACAAAAGCAAAAAAGCAAGAAAGAAATTGAAGCACGAGAACGGAAAAGGACCAAATATTCAACGAAAAGGCGAAATTCGAAGACTCAAGACTCGGGGTAGATAGGTCGGGGTGCGATCATTGTAACAAGGTATTTTATATGTTGGTAAAATCTTATAAACTCAAGTAATAAATTAACCGAACGAAAAATGATTTAAAAACCAGTTTTCTTTGTAGTCATAGTCGACTAAGACTTATCATGTAGTCGAGTAAACCATGACGAAAGTTAGGGTCTCATTTCAAATTGAGCTATAGTCGACTAAATACATCATATAGTCGACTAAACCACCATGTAGTCGACTAAACCCTTTGAAGTAGTCGACTAAACCCTTTGAAGTAGTCGACTAAATCATGACAAAGATTAACTGGAATTTCATCACATCCCTTAGTCGACTAAGACCACCATCTAGTCGGCTAAGTCTTCATGTAGTCGACTAAAGACCACCATGTAGTCGACTAAGTCTTCATCTATTCGACTAGAGACCACCATGTAGTTGACTAAACCAAGACGATGAATTATGAATTATTTGAAGAGACTGTATAGTCAACTAAAGGCTGTTGTGTAGTCGACTAAAGAATCATTATTCTGAATCTTTACAGAAAATTTTGCCCATCACTTGAGCCAACTGTCTCAAACTTTTTGAAACAGCTCTTGTCTTTTTTTAAATGTGAGATCCAATCTCAAAACCCTAAAGCCTCCATATAAAAATAAATAGATGGGTGTTTGTAAGGATGTGGTTCTATATGTGAGAAAAATACTAAGTCTTTCTCTTTATATACACTCTTTGAAAAAGCCATTGATGGTAAGAAGCAAAACGTCTGATTTTCTGCAAAATCTCTGAAGATTCAAACTCTAGTATCTCTTCTTATTCTCTAAATATTATTCATTGATTATATCCTTTGAGAACACATATCTAGAGCTGTTGAGAAATCACCAAAAACACTTGACCTTTTCTTGATTTATCTTCCATAAAAACCTTAGGGTTTTTGAGTGTTTTTGTTCTTGAGTGATACAATTGATTACATATAATTTTTGTAATCTCGGGCAAGTGAAGCCCAACATTTTTCAAGAGAGGATTGTTCTCTTGATTGAGAAACAAGCTTGTGAGCTTGTGTTATAAAGGTTTGTCATTCCACCTGTGAATGAAGGGCCATAGTGAAAGGATCAGGAAAAGTCTCAAGAAGGGGTTCTTGACCCGAGGAGTAGGAGTTACCGAACCTCGAAAAAATCACGGTGTCAATCTCTCTATCTCTTTCTCTTTACTTCAATATTGTGCATGCTATATTAATCGTGTAATAATTTAGTAGATCTCTTAAATTGAATTTATCATTAAAATAATTACTTGTTTCTTAAAGTAGTTGTTAATTTGATATAGCTTGCTTTAATTTCCGAAAAGATTTAAATAGATTTTTGAACACCCTATTCACCCCCCCCCCCCCCCCCCCCCCTCTAAGGTCAATTAGTGGCTAACAATTGGTATCAGAGCCTAATCTCTATCCGTTTTAGACTTAACCATTTTAGAGAACGATCATGGCCTCAAATTTAATCACTCACGTTGAAGGACAATCTAACAATAGGCCCCCATGGTTTGATGGATCAAACTATAGCTATTGAAAGACTAGAATGATAGATTTTCTTTAAGCTATTGATTACCAAATATGGCAAGTAATCATTGAAGGTCCTTTTGTGTTAACCAAAGTTATTGATGAAAAAATCATTCCTAAATTACCCAATGAGTGGGATAATGATGAATGTAAGGTCATGTCCTACAATGCTAAAGTCTAAGTAAATTTAAATTGTGTATTGAGTCCAAATGAATTTAATCATGTATCTACTTGTTCAACGGCTAAAGAAATGTGGGATAAGTTTGAGGTAACTTATGAAGGTACCTCTCAAGTACGAGAATCCAAAATTGACATACTCATGCATGAATATGAATTGTTTGCCATGAAAGATGATGAAAATGTAAATTCTATGATGTTTCGTTTTACAAATATTTTGAATGAACTAAAGCATCTTGGTAGAATCATTCCTAGGAAAAATTATTGGTTACAATTGTGAGACCAAGTCATTAGGTTGACATGGTATCACCATCCAATAAAACAAAATCTTTTTGCATATGTATTATCCAGCTCAACACTATAATATATATGGAAGCACAAAATAAAAAGAAAAAATCACTCACGTCTCTCTCTCTCTCTCTTTATACATATACATTAGCATTTAATATATATTAGAACTCTTATAAAATAAAATAAAAAATAAAGAATAAGGTGGAGGATTTTTGTTTGTAGAACGAAAAGGAAGGGAGAATTTTAAGATGAAATTAAGATACATATGAAAGATTGAAAGAGAAGAAGTGAGAATAGTTAATACACACATATGCAAAAAGATTTGATTTTATTAGATGGTGATACTATGTTAGCCTAATGACTTGGTATCACCGTTGTAACCAATAATTTCTCCTCATGGTGTTTAAAATTGAAACATAATTAATTTTTGGACAGCAGCAGTCCAAAGTCTTCCTAGATTGCGTAGATCCAGCAATTTGAGTATAATGGATTGCTGAAATTCGATTAAGCGAATATGATTGGAATCAATAAATATGATTCAAATTTGTTATGGATCTGAATTAAAATATATAATTATATGCTGAAATAAAATTAAATATATATATATAAAGGGTAATGTGCAAAAAAAAATCCCTCAACTATTACCTAATGAGCAAGAAACTCCCCTCAACTACAAAAGGAGCAAAAAAAAACCCCTCAACTATCAATTTAAGGGCAATGTACCCCCTCCACAAGATTTTCCACTACAAAAATATAATTTTACCCTTACAAAAATAATATATATATAATTCAAAAAATATATAAATATTGAAACAAATATATAAATTTCTATTTTTTTTTATAAAATTCGAAAACATCATATAAATTTTGAAAATATCATATAAATTTTGAAAAAAATATATACATTTCGGAAACATATATATATATTGGAAAAATATATATAAAAGAAGACCACTAATTGATGTTGGTGGTAAGTAGTTGATTCAATTCATTAGAAAAGATATGACATTTTACCGATATATAAACTTTTTCAAAATTTATATATATATTTTAATTTTGTTTTTTGAAATATATATATTTGTTGAATTTTATATATATATTTTGAATTTTATATATTTTTTTCGAAATATATATTTCAAAATTTTTTTTTCTCCGAATTTTATATATATATTTCGAATTTTATATATCTTTTCAAAATTTAATATATTGTTTCGAAATTAATATGTTTGTTTTCAAATTTTATATAAATTTTTAGAATTTTATATATTTTCCGAAATTTAATATATATTTTTTTGAATTATTGATTTTGTGTTTTTTTAATTTAATTTAGGGGTAAATGTGTCTTTTACGAAGGGGGGGGGGGGGGGGGTTTCTGATTTTTTTTCCACTTTACCCTATATATATAAATATAAATCATATATGAATTAATTAAGTACAAATAGTCAAATATTCAGTTGGTCCGATGCTATGGGAGTGAGATGGAATTAATTACATCCTTCCTTAATTCATCCGATGGCTAATGAATTAAAATTGCCCAGCCCCGAACATCTCCATATCTGTTAACAAACCAAGTTGACGAAAGACATTTAGTAAAAAATACTAACCATTGATAAACATTCCTCTTTTTCAAGGCATTTTATCCAGCATACCTCATAATCAACACACGTTCTCCATTTACGCAAACACCAGCATGAATAAAAAGAAGCAAAGATCGTGCTTTAACACTGACCAACTATGAATAGATCTTACTTACGCGTAAGAGTAGGAACATATTAAAGTCCGTATCATGGGCCTACTAGTTACAAAAGGCGAATATCCCCATCCCTATATTAGGACTGTGCGGTGTTTAACACCCTTAACATGCATAGAGCATTTGGTTATTCGAATTACAAAACACCAAGTTCAAATAATACATACAATACAACCAAATGTGAACAATAGGCACAATAACATGCTTCATCAAATATTTTGATGTTTTCAGACTGAATGCAGACCGGGCAGGTTTTGGCAGGATTAAGTTTTCCCGTCCCAACCTGACCCCTCCGAGTCCCTGTCTAAAACTGTTTGGCAAAACCATCCTGTTTAAACTCAACCACTTTTTCTCTCTTATCTTTCCCTTTCACACCATAACAACAAACTTAAAAGAATTATCAACGCCATAACAATTCTTCAAACTAGCACAACTACCCACAAGAAGATATATGGTGTAAATCAATAAAATATTCGTCAACCCAAATTAGCAGAAAAATAATAAGTTCAAAGCTTTTGACATACCACACCAAACAGACTATTCAAATTGCATTCTTCCAACATACCAAACTGAAGAAACCAAAATACATTCTCCAAGCATATAACCAAAGCGAAATTACATTCCAAAGTAAGTCTTGACCGAAACAGAAATAAATCATGCAATTTTCTTCAAATACTTTCTGCAGGCAGGAAGTCTGCGTCTCACAGAGCTGAAAAAGAAAACGATAAAGGGTATATATCAATCAAGAATGTGATTCGTTTGATTACAAAATATATCAACAAAAATGAACAAAGAAAATAGAGAACTAAAAGAAGAAACATTAAATTTACATAAAATAGTAAATATAACACTCAAGCTCATACTATGACTTGAAAAATAACCATAAGGAGCTAAGATGTTGATTAGTTAATATAACATTGAAGCTCAGATGTTGATTTTAGAAGGTAAATGTAAGTTTGTCGAAATGGCAATGACTAATATATATAATTAAAAGCATACCAAAGAGTGTTTTTTTTCTTCTTCTTTCTTCCTTCTCATAGGTGAAATAAAGCGCAATGAACAGACGATCAAAATAGATACAACAAGAGAGCTCACTTGAAACTCCATATACTCAGTAGAATCAGTCAACGGAAAAGAAAATTTACATCCTTACATTTCAACTTAACAAACCACCACCGTCACCACCTTCGACCGAGATATGATCAAAATTACCACAAATTGATCCAAGGGCGGGCTGGAAATACACCATCATATCATATATGTTGTTGAGACATCTATCAAGGCCAAATGGCATCATATATATAAACTAAAGCAAAAGCATCTCAATGCCAACCATATCATCCGTGTAACCACAAATGCCATAATTATCATTGGCTAATCTATCAAAAGGTTATTACCATTTATATTGCAGCTAAACCAAGCATCAACAGCAGATAAACAAATGAACTTGTAGTTATAATAATCTGTTATCATCTGTCATCTGGCTTCCAACTCAACAGACATGCATCACAAGTAGAGGACTCTCAATACTCTAATCACTAAATAACAAGAAGTATTGATTTTTGCAATAAACACAAACAGCATAATTGTTTTGTCTAAATCAAGCATGTCCAAACGAATTGGAAAATGCTAAATACGGTGTTTCACAATGTCTAACTTATAGGGTCGACAAACTATCCTCAAAACTTCTTTACCCTCAATGGCCTCTCCACAAATAAGATATGCTTTCAATCTGTCAGTCTTTGTTTGCCGAAGCCGCAAGTTACAAGATTTAGAAGGGTGGTTTTGGATCTTGCCTACTTCTCCAATTGAAATCAAAGTTGTTGAATATTGAAGAGAGAGAATGAAGTTCCTTATTTCTAAAGATTGTCCCCGTCAAGGCTGGTTCAACAAATATACAAGGAACTCCTGCTTTTAGAACTTTCATACATATTGTTTTCAATATTGTACTTGAAAAAATATGTTGCATGTGAAGTGTAACAACTCACTCCAACAAATGGTATTAGATTGTTCATTTTGGGCCCAACCCGCACGGTTTTGCTATTGGGCTCCTCCCCAAAAGGTTACATACCAATTGGAGGCACACATTCACATACAAGTACAACACCATCTCTATACCCGGGCAATGTGGGACATCACAATCACCCCCTCTTCCTCTTGGGACCCAGCATCCTGATTGGCGTAACCCGTGGCGTAACCTGTGGTTTTTTCAAACGTGAAAGAGGGTTAAAACAGGGGGATTCTTGTTTGTCATGGCTATGGAGGTACTTTCTGACATGCTGAATCAGATTGAGCAAGGTGAGCATTTTCAGTATCATTGGAGGTATAAAAGGATGAATATAAACCACCTCATGTTTGCTGACGATTTGTTACTTTTCTGTGCTTGGGATGTCAATTCTGGGGTTACATTGCTTAATGTGATTAATATATTTAGCTCTTTATCTGGTCTTATGCCAACCCTGCCAAGAGCTCTCTATTCATGGCTGGTTTGGATGATCTTGCTTCCATTTCTGTTAGTCAAATAACTGGATTCAAATCTAGGTACACTTCCAATGAGTTACCTTGGAATCCCCTAATTAACCACTAAGCTCAAGTATATAGATTTGTTCTAGTTGGTATCTCTCTTTTGCTGGGAGACTCCAACTTATCAATGCTATCCTTTTAGAGTGGAGAATGGCCTTAACATCTCCTTAAACTCTGACCCTTGGCTCTATGATAGTCCCATTGTTGAAGTTCTTGGTGGCAGAATCTATGATTCTGCCTTAAGTAAGGAGGCCAAAGTGGCTGTATTTATAGCAGAAGGTAACTGGAATATTCCTGATGTTAATTGTACAGAGTTCAGACAGCTAAGAAATGACATTCAGCTTTGTGACTCTCCTCTTCGTCATGAGCAAGATAAGCTTGTGGGGATGCCTACCAAAAATTCTTTTAGTATTAACTCTGCTTGGAACAACTTAAGGCAAAGAAAAAAGGAGGTTGTCATTCAGAATAGGATTATGACACGAAACAGAATGGTCCAGTTTGGAGTTATTCCTCATGAGTGTTGAGTAACTTGTGTGTTTTACCACCTCCCTATTAAAGACACAGATCACTTGCTCTTTGGGTGTCAATTCACCGCCAGAGGTTGGGGAACTACAAAGTTGAAGGGGTTGCTTCAATGTCCAGCCAATATGTGGAATGATGTTATCCAGTGGTATAATAGTCTAAAAGGCAAAAATCTCCACTCCCTGTTGAGCAAATGGTGTCAAGCTGCTTCTCTGTGTACTGGAAGGGTTCATGCTAATGAAAGAAAAACTGAAGGGTTCAACACTAATGCAAAAATGGTGTCTAGCTGCTCCTATGTGTACTGGAAGGGTTCAGCTCCAACAGGAAATTTTAGATGCTGGCAAATTTAGAGCTTATTCCTTAACAAAAGTGAAGCAATCTGCTGACAATATGAAGATGGCTCAGGCTTAGGGACTTCCTGACTCAACATTTTGTGGTTTATATGATGGGTTTTTTTCTGATGACATGCTTGGTCAATTCCTGATCGGTTTTGTGGAGGACCTATTGCTTGGTGCTTGTGGGAGCTTTAGATTTGGTACTGATTCTAGAATTTTCTGCTGGGAATCTTTAAGGGGACTCTCAAGCTTGCACTTTTTATGAAGGCTTCTATGACCTACTTCTTTGCTGATTTGCTGGGGCATTCCATTGATTTTTATGTATACTCTGCCCAGTGATATGTGAATAGAAACCCTCTTCGATTTTGTAATTTGTGTTCTGTTATGATAAGTGAGGATGGGTTTTGGCCTATTCATTGTTCGTAGAGCTTTTGGTTCCTTTAGTTCTTCTATACATGCTAATCATATCCAACGATTTATATGCTATGAATTTCTTGCTCAAGAGACCATTCATTACTCATATATATATATATATATATATAATGAGTTATCATTTCACAAATACACATGTATGACCATCCAACAAACTACAACAGGCAAAAGCAACATGACTATCATAGGCTAGTCTATCAAAAGGTTAATAACCAATTATATTGCAGATAAACCCATTGGAAACAGCAAATAAAACTATAAACTTCTAGTTAATATAATCTGTTATCATCTATCATCATGTACGCTTCCAACTCAACAAACATATATCACAAGTAGACAACTGTCAAATAAACAGCAATGCATTATCAAGTAATCAAAATCTGCAAAATACACTGAATTACTGATTAACCTCCCATTAAACCCCTAATTCTAACATCCAACCTGTTTTCTTCAGTTAACAATTCAAGAAATCAGCATGGGGCATTAGATAAAGATTGCAAGCTAAGTGGCACAAAATGACAACCAATTAATTCTCCTTTTACTCTTCCATCGATTATCGCATCAATAAATACTAGATTCACCCTACATTGAAGTTGTTCTTGGGACAGCGAAAGTGCCGACAAAACATTCACAAACAAACATAACATTTACACGGTTCACCCTAAATCGTCCTATGTATATGAATGAGAAAGAGATTCCACTATAATTCATAGAGCAATTACAATAGAATACCAATACCGTCAGTGCAAGTCTAACTCCTCACTATCAATGACCTCCGGTATTTTCCTACTCTATCAATCAATCAGTGAATCTACCTCTACGCATCATCTTCCTCATGAAGTTACATCTCCCTCAATCTCATTAGTCTCAACATAATAACTAGAAGGGGTATATAATTAAAGAAAGCCATTCGTACCCAGCACCATTTCAATCAAATACTGTTGGTAGATCCTGATAAGTATTACCTAAACCTTGGCGCGTTATAAAGTTTAAATCCAATTGCTTGTTGGACAAGGACTACATGTATACCCAATTTTATTGTTAGACAAGTATTACAACTCATTGGAGTACAAGACTTCTCTCTGACAAATACATGATAAAATACAACTCTAAAATAGAATTCTAATTGGAATAAGAATTTAAGACACAATTGCCAACACTTTCCACCTTACCTTAAATTCATTCCAATCAATCATCGCATTCCATGACATTCATCAAAATAATTTGTTGCAACTCCAATTTCGACATTGCGTTGCTCAATATGTCTTTAAGGGTTTACCTTGACTACTCAGGCTCCATGCCACGTAACAGTCACAAATTATGGATAATCATGACCAATACAGCCGATCAACTCTACCTGCCACTAAAACTCGTTACATCATCAGGTGAGACTCCTTGTGTTTTTTAGATCTCCTTCACATTCGGCTCTGATACCAATTTGTTGGGGCAGCGGAAGCGCTGAACACCGAGATCTAATGAAAGCGGACAAAACAATCCCACACAAACATAAGATTCACATAGTTCATCCCGTATCTCCAAATCGGGCTACGTCCATGGATGAGAAAGAGATTCCACAATGATTCGTAAAAAAATTACAATAATAGAATACCAACACTACCACTACGAGCCTAACTCCTTGCTACAGTGACATTCGGTATTTTCCTACTCTATCAACCAGTAAATCTATATAGACATCATCTCCTTCATTAGGTTACATCTCTACCAATCTCATAAGCCTCAACCCAACATCTAAGTATTTCAGGACCAAATTCCTTGTTGGATAAGGATTACATGTAAACCAAATTCCTTGTTAGACAAGGATTACTACTCCTTGGAGAACAAAACTTCTCTCTAACAAGAAATTACCTTATACAATGCAACTCTAAAATAGAATCCTTATTGAATTAGGAATTTAAGGCACAATTGTCAACAATCTCCACATTGACTTAAATTCCTTATACAATGCAACTCTAAAATAGAATCCTAATTAGAATAGGAATTCAAGGCACAATTTCCAATAATCTCCAACTTGACTTAAATTCCTACTAGACAATTATTGTTTTCCATGACATTCATCAAGCCAATCTGTTGCAACTCCAATCTTGACGATTTCTGCAAAATTACTTGACGTTGCTCGATTTGTTTTCCAAGATCTACCTCGACTACTTGAGCCCCATGCCATGTAACCGTCATAATTTCCTAATAATCGTGACTAACAAAGCAGATTGACTCCACCTACAAGTAAAACACGATACATTAGCGGTTGAGACTCCTTGTGTTTTCTAGATCCAATTCACCTTCGGCTTGATACAAATATATTAGGAGAAGCGTGCCGAACATCGAGATCCTATGAATTCATCAAAATATCCACACACAAATACAAGATTTACATAATTCCCCCCAAATCGGGCTACATCCATGGATGAGAAACAGATTCCATTCGTAAAAAAATTACAACAAAATACCAACACCGCCACTATAAGTCTAACTCCTCGCTATCAATGACCACTGGTATTTTCCTACTCCATCAACCAATAAATTTATCTCTACACCATCTCCCTCATGATGTTATATCTCCCTCAATCTCATAAGTCTCGACACCTAATAACTAGCTACATATTTATAGATTTCAAATCCAATTCACTTCGGTGGATATGTTATTGAAGATGCACAGGTTCAGTTCTATCTCTGGGCTCTTACCTAATGCCACTAAAAGTTCTTTATTTGCATCTAGATTGGAGGCTGATACTATGGCAGAGGTGATTGCCAGAACTCAGTTCAGAATTGGTACTCTACCAGTTAGATATTCAGGCATCCCGTTGTTGACTACTATATTAAAATCTGAGGACTGCAATAAAGTGGTTACTAAGATCACAAGAAGGTCCAGAATTGGCATAGCAGATACCTATCTTTTGTTGGGAGGATCTCAACTAATATCTTCAGTTCTATTCTCAGTCCAAGTGCTTTGGTCATCCATTTTTTTTACCTAAAGTGGTGCTTAAGCAAATTAACTCCATTATGAGAATGTTTCATGGAAAGGAGCTGATTTAAAATTTGGGGTGAGAAGGTAGCTGGGAGCACAATTTGTTTACCTAAGGATGAAGGTGGGCCAGGACACATAGATATTATTACTTGGACTGAATGTGGGAAAATAATTTGTAATCTTCTCCAGCCTAATTCTTCCTCACCATCGACTAACTGGCTAAAAGACTATACAAATAAAGAATAGGTACTTTTGGCTTCTTAAAACCCCTTCAAACTGCTCATGGTCTTGGAGGAAAATCTTGGGTTTAAGGGCCAAATTCAAGAGAAGTTTAAACACAAGATAGGGAATGGTAAGCACACTTCTTTTGGTATGATGCTTGGCTGTATGAGGACCTATTGCTGAGGTTATAGGAAACAGGACTAGATATGATGCTGGTTTGAGGAGGGACTCAAAAAAGGACACTATTATTCAAAGTTCTGCTTGCCACTGGTCTGAGTTTAATTCTTTTGCTTGCATCCAGATTAAGAATGATCTACTGGGCTTTGATCCTCCTCAACCTCAATTATCTGATAAGCTAAATTGGATGGCTTCCCAAGGTAAATATACTATGAAATCTGCTTGGGATCTGTTTACAATAAAGAGAACTAAAACTGTTTCGAGCAGTCTTGTTGGTTCCCTAAGGCAATCCCAAGGCATGCATTGGTTAGCTATCCAGGATAGAATATTGACTCAACAAAGAATGATTCAAATGGAGCTTATTGATCAGGAAAAATGTATCTGTATGCTGTCTCTAATGAATCTAGAAATCACCTGGCTTTTATGTACTTTCTCCCAGGAAATTCTAAAAGGCATCAGAAGACAATGTGGTTTGTTCTGGTCCAATAACTCCCAGTACAATGTTCTTCAATGGTGTACTCAGTCCCTTAGTGGCAAATATTTGAAAGCCCTTATTGCTAGATGGAGTTTAGCCACTTCTGTGTATCTGGTTTGGAGGGAAAGAAATAACAGGTTCCTTGCTGATGAATCTAGAAATGTAAGACAACTTCAGAAGGAGATTATTGATATTGTGAAATTTAGACCCTTTTCTCTCCAAAATGTAGCCAAGTCTGATGAGAATCTGTCAATCACTGGAAGTTGGGGATTGCCTGGGTCTTTTTTTTTTTTTGATAAGTATAATATAAAAAGCACTCAAACGGGGAGTGCGTCCCAAATAGAAGAGAGAGGCCCTAAGGGCCAAGAGAACCCAAAAGCTCAAGCTTCTCATCAATAGATATACAAATGCGACCCTCCACCCAAGAAAACAAATTAGAAAGGGGATTGCCTGGGTCTATTTTTAAAAATATGACTTTATGATCTTGATTTGATACTTTATGTTCAGCATGCTATTCTGGGGTATTTATCCTGTGGTGCATAACGTATTTTGCTGAGCTAGATTGCTGATCTATATCATGTAGGCACAAGTTCCTGGCTATCCCTTGGAATATGGTCTGGTGGTATTTGTGCAATTATGTTCTTTCTGGTGGCAAGGTTCTATGGTGCATTGCAATGCCCTGTAATTGACAGCATATACAATCTTAGTGGGCTTTTTTTTTTTTTTTGATAAGTAACAAGTTAATTCATGTACTACGAAATGATACATATTTCAACTCACTTATTACAAAATTATTACCCAACTTTTCCACGACTATCAACCAAACTCCACCAAAACCATCTTGAACAAACCAAGCTGACAGAAGAAATAGGGTCAAAATCCTACCCATTAATAACATTCCTCTTTTTCAATACATTTTATGAAGTATCTTTCATGCATAACCTCAATAATCAACACATGGTCTTACAAGAATAATGACCCAACTTTTCCATGACTATCCACCAAACCCCACCAAAATCATCTTGAACAAACCAAGCTGACGAAAGACATGTGGTGAAAATCCTACCCATTAACAACATTCCTCCTTTTCAATACATTTTATGAAGCATATTCCATGCATAACCTCAATAATCAACACATGGTCTCCATTTAAGCAACAAACACAGCCCAACATGAATAAAAGAATCAAAGAACATGTTTTAACACCCTTAACATGTATGTCATCTCACTGGTTGGAAAGACTGGTTCGTAAAACAAATATACAAGAAACTCCTCGTTTTGTGGATGTTATACATCTTCTTCTCAATATTGTACTTGAAAATTAATGTTGCTAGGGAGAGCTGTTATTTAGGTGTAGCATAGCTCGGAAATGAATGCGAAGAAGAATTAAATGAAATATTGTTAAAGTTCAATAAAATATTATCTAAGATTTGTTTAGGGATTGAGATGGCATTCTCGAAATTTAGTTATCGAAAGAATTTTATTCTCCGTAATGAATTCTCATTCTCATTTGCAGCTTAAAATCCATATCAAATAGAAGAATGGTTTGAATAAGTATTTCATTCTATTTATGTGTACCAAATGCAGCAGTGTATCCTTGTTGGACAGGTATCAATCTACGCTATTTAGATATTTGGATATAACAAAAGATTCTTGGGTTTACTGCTATTTTACAACTCGTAATCTGACAAAAGATGCTTGGGTTGCTCCATTTCTGAAGGAGGTCCTTGGCATTTCTCAAATCATTTGCTTATCCTTCAGAAATGAAGGAGGGCATTGTCTCTAACTAAAGAGGATTTGACTAAGGTTCCTTTATGGGTGTAGTTCCCTAATATCCCTCTAGAATATTGGAATGAGGAAGGTATATGCTACGTGGCTAGAATAATTCGTATTATGCGGAAACCTTCACAAAGGATAGAATGAGGATAAGTTTTGCAAGAATTTGTGTTGAGAGAGGAGTGGATTCTGAGCTCTTAAAGGAGTTTAAACTTCAGCTTCGTAATGGAGAACATGTGCCTATTTATTTAGACTATCAACGGAAACCTCTAAGATTTAATCACAGCAAGGTCTTTGGTCATAGCAACAATCAATGCATGATGAGCATGAAAAAGGATTCAAAGGAAGGGAATGTCATGGGAGGAACCAAGCAAGAATGGGTTGTGGTAACCAAGAAGGGCAAACCTGATCATAGTAATGGTCCCAATAGTCATGTGAAAGAAGGCAAAGAGCCTGAAGTTTAGGATAATGTTGAAATTGAGGAGGTTGGCAATGGGATAGGGATGACTATGGACTCTGTCGCTGGAATGGGAGGCACTTTAAAGATTGGGGAAACTTCTAATAAATTCTCAAGTATGGCCTTTGAAGAAGATCTTGGCTTGGAACCTGGATTGGCAGAGAACACTGTTGTAGCCATGCCTTCTAATAATATAATTTAGTGACTAAAACAGTGGTGACTACTGGTGATAAAAGGCTCATCTCTGAGGATCAGGTGAGGACCAATGCAAGTACCACAACTGCTGGAGCTGTCAAAATGGGGCTGAATGGTGGGGCTGGGACTACCAAAACTAAAAGAAAATACAAAACCAGAAGAGGAACAAGAATAGATACCCTTGACAGGGAGGGACTGGTAACACTCCTAGTTCTTCATGATTTTTCACATTTTGAATGTTAGGGGCCTTAGTAAGAAATTAATAAAGGCTATGGACATTTCTCAATGTGCTTTTATTAAAACTTGAGTTAAAAGGGACAATATGATTAAAGTGTTTAAGAGTGTTTGTCCTAATTATTATACCACTATTATGAGTATGCTGCTCTTGGAAGGATCTGGATTGTTTGGGATGAGAGTGAGCTAAGGGTACTCAGATTACTTCTAGTGCTCATGTTATACACTGTGATGTGGACGCAGTCGATGGATCGTTAAAATGTAAAGGAAGCTTTGGCTACGGGGATAATGATGGTACTAAAAGAAGGCTTCTATGGACTGATCTATGTACCTGAGCACATGATCGGGGTCAGTTCAGTCGGTTTGTTGCAGGAGATCTTGATGCTATTAAATATAAACATGAGAGATTGGGTGGCTCCACAAGCTGGGGCCCTTTGATGCGGGAATGCTCCAATGGTCTTGATTCTGCAGGTCCAATGGATCTTAAGTAGACTGGCCTTAAATTTACTTGGTCTAATGGCCTTTTTTTCACAAAGTTGGATAGGTGTATGGTTAATGATAGATGGTTGGAGATGTATCCCAACACTGATGTCACTTTTGGTTATCCCGGATTTTCCGATCATTCAAATATCTTCATGAGAATGGGTAAAGAGGAAAGGAAGATTAAAAGACCTTTTACATTTAATATTTTCCTTACTAAGCATGAAGGTTTTCTTCCCCTTGTTGAGGATGCTTGGTGCGGACCAATTTAAGGCACTAAAATGTTTGTGGTTATTCAAAAACTCGAGCTCATTAAAAGGAAGGGCTCGAGCAGCTGAATAAAAGCAACTTTGATGACTTATCTCAGAGGGTGATTCCGGCTAGAAGAGAGGTTCTTCGTGTTCAACAGCTTGTGGATTCCAATCCTCAGAATGAAGATTTAAAAACTTTAAGGACGATTATATTCTACAGCTCTACACCTTGGCCCAGGCTGAAGAGAGTTTCTACAAGCAACAATCTAGGATACAATGGCTTAAAATAGGTGATCAAAACACTTGATACTTCCACAAGATAGCCAAGCAAAGAAGATTATTCAACAGTGTTGATTCTTTGATCAACGAGAATGGGGACAAGGTTGAGGGCACTTTGATGAACCAAGAGATCATCGGATCTTATAAGAAGTTGTTTACTGAAACCCAGTCTCAAGGTAACTTGGATAGTCTTAGACAGTACATTGCTACCACTATATCCTATGAGCAACAAATGCAGATGAATGCAGGAAATAATGGATAACTTTTCCATATGAAAGATGAAAAGGGTCCTGGACTAGATGGCCTCCAAGCTGTCTTTTTCGAATCCTCTTAGGCTAGTATTGGTGAGGAAGTCTTCAAAAAGCCATCCTAAATTTCTTTGATACAGGTAAGCTTCTGAGGGAGATTAATGCTTCCTCTCTTACTCTGGTGCCTAAGGTTACTAACCCCTTTATGGTGGCTGGCTTTAGGCCTACTTCAGTTTGCAATGTCATTTATTTCCATTGCTAAAATTATTGCCAATAGGTTGGAGCCTGTTTTGAAAGAGTGCACAAGTGCCAACCAATCTGCTTTTGTTCCTGGTAGGAAGATTGTGGACAATATGTTGCTTGCCCAGGAGATAATGTTGCACTACCACAAAAACAAAAAATCAGCTAGAGATGCTCTAAGATTGATCTTAGGAAAGCATATGATACCCTCTCTTGGGACTTTATGGTTGCCGTTTTGAAAGGGTTTAGCATACCTAATAAATTGATTCACTTGATCCACATTTGCACTACTGCTCCTGTGTTCTCAGCAAGTATTAATGGTAGTCTTGAAGGTTTTTTCAAAAGTGAAAGAGGGTTAAAACAGGGGGATTCTTGTTTGTCATGGCCATGGAGGTACTTTCTGACATGCTGAATCAGATTGAGCAAGGTGAGCATTTTCAGTATCATTGGAGGTATAAAAGGATGAAGATAAACCACCTCATGTTTGCTGACGATTTGTTACTTTTCTGTGCTTGGGATGTCAATTCTGGGGCTACATTGCTTAATGTGATTAATATATTTAGCTCTTTATCTGGTCTTATGCCAACCCTGCCAAGAGCTCTCTATTCATGGCTGGTTTGGATGATCTTGCTTCCATTTCTGTTAGTCAAATAACTGGATTCAAATCTAGGTACACTTCCAATGAGTTACCTTGGAATCCCCTAATTAACCACTAGGCTCAAGTATATGGATTCGTTCTAGTTGGTATCTCTCTTTTGCTGGGAGACTCCAACTTATCAATGCTATCCTTTTAGAGTGGGGAATGGCCTTAACATCTCCTTAAACTCTGACCCTTGGTTCTATGATAGTCCCATTGTTGAAGTTCTTGGTGGCAGAATCATCTATGATTCTGCCTTAAGTCAGGAGGCCAAAGTGGCTGTATTTATAGCAGAAGGTAACTGGAATATTCCTGATGTTAATTGTACAGAGTTCAGACAGCTAAGAAATGACATTCAGCTTTGTGACTCTCCTCTTCGTCATGAGCAAGATAAGCTTGTGGGGATGCCTACCAAAAATTCTTTTAGTATTAACTCTGCTTGGAACAACTTAAGGCAAAGAAAAAAGGAGGTTGTCATTCAGAATAGGATGATGACACGAAACAGAATGGTCCAGTTTGGAGTTCTTCCTCATGAGTGTTGTGTAACTTGTGTGTTTTACCACCTCCCTATTAAAGACACAGATCACTTGCTCTTTGGGTGCCAATTCACTGCCAGAGGTTGGGGAACTACAAAGTTGAAGGGGTTGCTTCAATGTCCAGCCAATATGTGGAATGATGTTATCCAGGGGTATAATAGTCTAAAAGGCAAAAATCTCCACTCCCTGTTGAGCAAATGGTGTCAAGCTGCTTCTATGTGTACTGGAAGGGTTCATGCTCATGAAAGAAAAACTGAAGGGTTCAACACTAATGCAAAAATGGTGTCTAGCTGCTCCTATGTGTACTGGAAGGGTCCAGCTCCAACAGGAAATATTAGATGCTGGCAAATTTAGAGCTTATTCCTTAACAAAAGTGAAGCAATCTGCTGACAATATAAAGATGGCTCAGGCTTAAGGACTTCCTGACTCAAACATTTTGTGGTTTATATGATGGGTATTTTTCTGATGACATGCTTGGTCTATTCCTGATCAGTTTTGTGGAGGATCTATTGCTTGGTGCTTGGGGGAGCTTTAGATTTGCTACTGATTCTAGAATTTTCTGCTGGGAATCTTCTCATCATAAGGGGACTCTCAAGCTTGCACTTTTTATGAAGGCTTCCATGAGCTACTTCTTTGCTGATTTGCTGGGGCATTCCATTGATTTTTATGTATACTCTGTCCAGTGATATGTGAATAGAAACCCTCTTTGATTTTGTAATTTGTGTTCTGTTATGATAGGTGAGGATGGGTTTTGGCCTATTCATTGTTCGTAGAGCTTTTGGTTCCTTTCTGTTTGGTGGGTGTAGGGATTTCATGTTAGAATCTCCCCTTCCTGACCACCGTACATTTTTGAGTTAATAACTCCCAGTGTAATTGAAAATTTTAAATGAAACTAATTTTGATGGAAAGTAGACTTCAAAAGATTCAACGGGGCACAATTTCACCCAATTTGGACCGAAGATCAGACAGCTTTGCTGCAGTAGCAGCACTTTCAGACTGCAGACTAGTCCTCTTCGAAATTCAAACTCACAAAACACAAAGGAGCATACCATTGAACTTTTCAGATCAGTTCTTCCATGAATCTACTGTCAAACCTACCAGAATCATACAAAAAGTCAAATGTAAAAACACACAACTAAGACACGCCTCATACAATATATGTCCAACCTAGACCCTGATTTATCAAATGAAAGCTAAGGCAAATTCCTTCCCAAATGCGTACGGTACAAAACATCAAGGATCTATGAGCATCTCAACAGACATTACTTCCGGGAAAAAAAGGTAAAAACAAATTTAACATTCCAAGTGGGTGCAACTAAACAAAGGTAACAATTTAATATATATGAACTATCAAAACAATATAACTTATTCATATTTCAAGTAAGTTATCATCTTTCTCATACAAATGGGTCACCACAAGAATTACCCAACGTTTCCATTTCAATCAACAAAGCCCAACAAGGCATGTTTAACAAACCAAAGCTGATGGAAGACATTTGGCGAAAATTTCTACACATTAATAATATTCCTTCTTTTCCAAGACATTTTATCAAACATATTTCATGCTTAAACTGAAGAATCAAAACATGTTTTCCATTTAAGAATCATACACAACCCAACAAAAATAAAAGAAACAATGACCATGTTTTAACACCCTTAACATGTATGTCATCCCAATGCTTCGAGTACAATGAGAATGTATTCATCATTATATCAACGCATCTCAACATTTGAATTCCCTAGTTTAAACAATATGTACAACCAAATGTAAACAATAGTATCAGTAGCACGCTTCATCCCATGCATGTTTTAATGGATGAATGTAACCCTAGATGTTAAGAGAAGTATCAATGACTCAGGTGGTTAGAATACCCTTACCTAATAACTAATATGTACTCCACGTTGCAATCTTGGGTCATCAACCGAAGTCCAATGTCTTAAATGGGATAGGGACAACCCCCGCGAGAACTGGTGGTTTGGGGGTTAGAAAATTGGTTGATTTGAGTAGTGTTTCCGTGTGTACGCTCGTTTGGGAGTTCCTTATTTTCATAGATTCTACATTGTTATTCGTCTTCTTCTCACTATTGTACTTGAAAGGATATATTGCCAGCAAAGAAAGTTAGGAGCAACACAGCTAGGTTTGGTACATAGACATTGAACGGAATGCTCGTTAAAACCATTTTTTGTTTGGTACAAGATCTAGAATAAAAATGACCTTCAAGGAGTGCAAAATTCATTCATTGGAACAAAAATCAATTCCATTAAATGTAAAGTTCCCCCGACAAAACCCTCTTACATTTCCACTTAACAAACCACCACCAGCACTGCCACTGTCACTACCTTCTACCAAGATATCATCAAATCACCACAAAGTTGATCCAAGAGCTGGAAATAAACCCATCATATCATGAATTTTGTTGGGACATTCATTAAGCCCAGATGGCATTATATGTCATTACAACAAAAGCAGGGACGGAGCCATTCAATGGCCAAGGGGGCACCCCCCTAAATTTTTCAAAAATTTCGTTGATAGCACCCACAAATAATTAGTTTACAAATATACCAATAAAATATTCTATTCGGCCCCTCCAACTAATTTTTAAATATTTATCCAAAATAGAGAACCTAAAAATATTTTTAACTTGTGTCACTTGAAACTCATACAACAACTATACATTTTAACTATTTAAAAATTCAAATTTTTTGATTTTTTAAATGCAAGTTCATCATTATTTAAAATCTTAAACAACAATTGTTACTTCATTGACATATAAACATCTACTACATTCACTATAAATTAGACTAGTAATGTCAAAATATATAACAAAAATAATTAAAGTTTGTTCTCGAAATTTTTCATAAGATCATATTTACTAATAAAATTGTAACATAATATTATTATTTTCATCAACGAGTTTTGAAAACATGAAAATGAAAGAAAATGAAGGTAGTGTGATAGCATGATGTGAAGATTTCTAGAACAACAATTATTTGTTAGACTTTATTATTTTAAATTGTAAATGAGAAATTTTATAACTACGCATTGTATAAATCACTAAAATACTTCTTATTTTGATCATGATAATTGTTTTATATTCAGCATGTGTGATTTGTTTCGCATTTTTTATTTTAGGTTATCATCAAAGTGATATATCTTCACCAAAGTGGAATTATATTATACAATAGAAATATACGAACACTTTAATTTGTAATATAAAAAAAAAATAGTAAAATTATTGAGAAAAAATTGATTTCCTTATATTTATTTTTCATCCTAGGTATCTAGGTCGCAAATTTTTGTCATTGGATTATTTTTTTATATGGACACACACACACACACATATATATATAACAAGAATGATCTCTTGCTCCCTATTGAGTAAGATAACTCATACACACTAATCCCAGTTGACCATTGTATGTGATTGCAAAGCTTTTTACGGTAGTTCTTCTATACATGCTAATCATATCCAACGATTTATATGCTATGAATTTCTTGCTCAAGAGACCATTCATTACTCATATATATATATATATATATATATATATATATATATATAATGAGTTATCATTTCGCATATTCTTACATACATATGACCATGTCTGTAATTCTTTCATTCTTCAATTAACAGAACTAACATGCTTAATTATTGTTGAAGTATGTAATGTTTAAGTTACACCATATCTAATAACTTATACTTTTTGAGCATATGGATGGGTAGTTAATTGTTATAAACAATATTATATCATAATAATGAATGTAAAGGAGTAAGAACAGCACTTACATAGGAGGGCAAGGCTAGTTCCGACGCTTATTAACCATCATCTCCAAGAAACTCTCCCTCCCTTTCATTATCTTACGGAAACAATTATCTGTATGGTCACTGAAATCCTGGACAGTGTTCATGAACTCACTCAACTTCTTCTTCAGCTCATCCCTAGCCAGCATCACAGCAGTCTCATCTACACTAGCAAATCCACCATTCAACACCAACTCAAGCTCCACTTGCCATTTATCCACAAGTAACCCAATTCTGTCCAACTCAGCTTTCGTAATGCAAGTCCAAGAATCTGATTTACTCTTTCCTTTGAGCTCCTTCAAAGACTTCTTCCACACAGAAATGATCCATTCATCAATATTTCCAAACGGCACCGATGCTGCCTTGGCCACAAGATGCGGTGCTGCCATGACAGAACACACGAGAACAGAAGCAAAAGTCACCGACAAGATAGCATCTGATAGAGGCAGCCAAGACTTTACATTCTTGAACTTGTTATCCAGCTTACTCTTGTTATGTTTCAATTTCTCCCACAATGAAATTTGACTTTCACAATCACATGCTAACAATTCCCACAAATCTTCATTAAATGGATTGGGATTTCGGCCCTCCTTGAATTTCTTCAGCGTCCGCAGTGTCCTCTGGTACGTTTCTTCTTTTTTCCTTCCTCCTCCTTCACCAACCTCAGATAGACGTAAAGCGACTTCAAGCAAAACAAAGTCGCCTCGGACGTGGTTGAGGCGCTTCTTCAGAGCATTGCAGTAGTTGAGTGTGTGATGAGTGTTGTCGAAATAGCCCTTCAAAAGATCGAAAATTTCTTCGTAATAATCATCTTGACATTGGAGGATGAGATCGACAATATGATGATGGGGTTCGAAGAATGAACAAGATATGAGATTTAACATTGAGCACAGAGAGGGCGACACAACCTGGTAATCTGACTTTGCGAAATCGGACGGAGTGATGACGGATTGGCTCAAGCAATCGAAACTATCTGAACGGTCGATTTCGGTTGATGATAAATTCAACAACATGTCGACATATTCATCACTGTACATACCTTGTTCAGTGTTGCTCCTAGGAACTGCCATACTGAACGGTAGATTTCGATTCTATGAAAGAGATCTCAAAACCCTAACGCCGCAATTGAAGAAGAGAGGAATCCCTAATTCCAAGTCTTTGACAGACGCAAATAGGCAAGAGGGGTTTGGTGATAACTTTTAGGGTAAATTGCATTGATGCCCCCTAAAGTTTTAGTTAATTCCACCTAAGTATCAGTTAACACAATTTGCAATGACATCCATTGAAAGTATTAAATAGCTTTTATGCCCTTGATTATTAGTTATAACAATCAAATCCTTTTTTTTTCTCTACGTTCATAAAATTTAGTATATATATATATATATATATTAGGTAGGTAATACTTAAAATAGTTATTAGTTATCACACTTTTTTTTTTTTGTAAAATATTATATAGTAATATATTTAGAATTAAAATAATAACTAAATAAAGTGATAACCTTATTATCAATTTATATTTTATTATTGAAGCAATATTTTTAGGGGTAAAATTTACTTTTAATATATTTTAGTTCTTGAATTTTCGTATTTAAAGTCAAATTTATATATATTGTATATTTTATTTATTTATTGTAATTTTTTTAATAATAGAAGTGTGGTGATAAGGTGGTTGGTGTAATGGAGGTAATATAGACATTTCACATGAAAATTAAAATTAAAAGGGTAATTTGCACTAACACCCCTAAGGTTTGGATTAATTCCACCTAGTGGTCGATTAATCCTTTTTTTAACAAAAAATCCCTTAAAATTTGTAAAGTGTTGCAATGACACCCCTTGAAGGCATGAGATAACTTAAGTACCCTTGATTATGTTAATTTGCAAGCAAAATATCTAACTTATCCCCATTCTTTAAACTTTAAACTTCACCCACTATACCAACTTTAATTTATTCTTGTTATTTATGTTTTATGGTAAAACAATTATACAAATTTTATTTTTATTTATTAAATAAATATAACATTTACACTAAATTTTGCACACAAAAAGTATTAAATATATTAAATTTAATTAAATTGTATTTACACCAACTAATACAAAATTATTTTTATTTTTCCACAAATTATATTAATTATTATTATATCCCACTAAACTATGTAATACTTAAAATACCAAATCCATATTTATTTTTTCTGTAAACTTTTTTTTACTGGTTAATCTTGTTAATAATTTAAATACTATAGCCAATCAACAATTTTAGTGAAATTTGACGATATAATTATATTTATTATTAAATTTTAGTGGGAATGTCAAAAGAGTTTTGTGACATTTAAGTATAAATATAAAATAAATAAAAAGATATAATTATTTAAATAAGTAACAAGATTTTTTTTAAAAACTTTTTATAGAAAAACTAAACATGGCTTTGGTATTTTAAGTAATATATAGTTTAGTGGGATATAATAATAATTAATATATTTTGCAGGAAGTTGAAACTTTTTTGTATTAATTATTGTAAATATATTTTAATTGAATTTAATAATATTTAATACATTTTGTATGTACTATTTAGTGTAAATTTTAAGTAAATGGATAATTATATTTATTATAAAAAATTGTATGAAAAAATAAAAATTACTTAAAACATACATAATAAAAGTAAAAGGATGGGTGTAGTGGGTGAAGTGGGGTTAGGAAATGTGGATAACTTATACATTTTATTTGCAAATTAATATAATTAAGGGCATTTAAGTCTTTTCATGCCTATAAAGGAATGTCATTGCAACACTTTACAAACCTTAGAGGGTGTATGTGTTAAAAAAATGTTGACCGACCACTAAATGAAATTGACCCAAACTTTGGGGGGATCACTACAAATTATCCTAAAATTTATGGTAGAACTGGGTGACAGAAATTTTTTAATTTTTTAAAACTTCCAAATTTTTCAATGCGTTCTCTATGTTTTATGTTCCTAATTACTAAAAAGTAGAAATAAAAGTAAAAAATTATGTTTAATCATAGGTTTTGTTTTTTTGTTAATGAGGAATGTTTATCTTGTTTCTAAAGAAAAGAGAAAACCCAAAAAAATGTGTTTTTTTTTACACTGTAGCACAGAAATTTTTATGTGTTAAACATTAAGGGTATACCATATAATCAATGGCAAAGATTACCACCACGAGTAATTGAACCAAATATTAGGGGCAAAGATTACCACCACGAGTAATTGAACCAAATATTAGGGGAGGTTAATAAATTTTATCCTATGTCACATTGTAAATTATGTTTTAGTTAATATAAAATATATTTTAGCCTATAACATATTTATACTAGTTTATTAGTTTTTGAGACAAACAATTTACAATTTATAATATATTTTTATATATGTTACATAATTCTTTAACAATATTACGAAAATGATATAATACCATAGTTATATTAAATTACATGCTATAGTATATTTTAATTTTTTTTACTAATATGAAAAATCAATATATTATATCCTAGTTTATTTTTTTGAGACAAACAATATATGGTTTTTTCATTCCTTTTAGATTATACTATTTAATTATATACCAGAATTCAATTATTAAGATTAGATACTTATAACTATAATACTATATATTATAATACGTATATACTATTATGATGCATTACAAGTTTTGCTACATAATACATTATTTAACATTTGCAGAACTATGTATGACGTAAATGCACAACTTTTTCGGAAGTTATATTCAATATACATAAGTTCTGATTCTTTTTGTTTTTGAAAAGAAATTTATGCCTTTCTAAATTTTATAGTAATTTTGTTAGGATTTGTAAACTGAAATTAAATGTTCTATGTTATTACTTTATACATGCTTCCATACGAAAATGAAAAAACATTGTTATATAAAAACTGTGAAATAAATTTATACTAAACGATATTATCTATTTTTCATTCTGAAATTGCATGAATATTATTAAGGTTTAATAAACCTCATTTCTTGATCTTGTTTCCACTAAGAACATAATTAGTTTTTTTTTTTTTCAAAAAGTAGAAACAGAAAACATTAGACGTTAGTGATGTGCACCAAGTTTTCATTTATTTTCTCAATATATATTTTCAATTGATTACGAACCTGTAAAATAAAAATAATCACAATCACAACACCCAAGTGGGGAACTTAAAATGTGCATTGTGTCAATCACATTCTCCCTCGCATCACGCAGCCCTGAGGCGAGAGTTTCTGATCACCTGAGTGTATTTTATTTTACTGCCCTTTTTTCATGTTACAGCAAACCCCAATGGAGCAACTCCGCCGGTTTGGGCAGATACCCTTTGCGGTCTTTTTAAGGTTTTCCGCCACGCACCACCACTCCGCATCCCTGTTCAAAACTCTAGCAAAACCATCATATCCATCACTTTCTTTTTCTTATCTTTCCCTTTCACACCATAACAGAATTAACAACTCCATTACAATTCTTCAAACTAAGCAGAACTAACCATGAGAAGATTTTTTTGTCTAAATCAATAAAATATTCTTCAAACTAAATTAAAAATAATCAATTAAAAAGCTTCCAACATACAACACCAGATAAACTTATCAAATTACAATCTTCCAACATACCAAACTGAAAAAACCAAACTACATTCTCCAAAAATGCAACGCCAGAAAAGCGAAATTACATTCTTCCAACTCAAAGTACACCATTCTTAATAGAAACAAAGAGAAATCATTTTGATTTGCAGAGTTGCAATGGAATATTACATTCTCCAAACACGCAATGCTAAACAAGCCTTAAAAAGAAGCAGAGGTAAGTCTCTCAATATTCTTCAAATGCTTTCCGGAAACATTCCACGAGTTGCAGAGCTGAAAAAGAAAATGATCCGATGGTATACGTTAATCACAATCGTGATTTGTTTGATTACAATATATATTGCAAAAATGGACAAAGAAAACAGATAACTAGAGACAATAAATTTACATAAACTAGTAAATGTAACACTCAAGCGCATACTGTGCCTTGACAAATATCCATAATGAGCTAAGATGTTGATTAGGTAATATATCACTGAAGTTCAGATGTTGATTTTTGAAAGTAAATATAATATTGTGAAAATGGCAAAGATTAATATAAAAATAATTGAAAGCATATCAGAGAGCTTTTTTCCCTTTCTATCTTCCTTCTCATTGGTTGAAAAAAGCACAATGAATAGACCATCAAAATACATACAATAGAATCAGTCAAATAAAAGTAAAATTTAAACCTCTTTCATTTCAACTTAAAAAAACACCACCATCATCACCTCCTACCAAGATATCCTCAACATCACCACAAATTGATCCAAGGGTAGGCTGGAAACACAGTGTCATATCATGACTGTTGTCGAGACATTTATCCGGGCCAAATGGCATCATATGTATCATTAAAGCATTAGTGTCAACATGATCATCCAATTAACCACAAATGGCCAAAGCACCATGATTATCATAGGCTAATATATCAAAAGGTAACCAATTCCATTTATTATGCAGCTAAACCAAGCATCAACAGCCGATAAACAAATGAACTTCTAGTTATAATAATCTCTTATCATCTATAGGCTTCCAACTCAACAGACATGCATCACAAGTAGAGGACACTAAATATCAATAACCACTAAATAACCATAAGTATTGATGTTTGTAATAAAAACAAGAATCTCAATTGTTTCGTCTCAAATCAATCAAGCATGTCAAAAAGAATTGGAAAAAGCTAAAAACGGTGTGTCACAATGTCTAGCTTATAGGGTCGACAGAGTATCCTCAAAATTACTTTACCCCCAACTGAGTCTCCACGTATAAGATATGTTTCCAACATATCAGTCTCTATTTGGTAAAGTCACAGCTTACAAAATTGGAAGGGTGGTTTTTGCCCTTTTCTACTTATCCAATTGAACAAAAAATTAAATAAAGAAATACGGCCAATTAGGCAATCAAAGGGTTCTCTAAAGCCTAGCACATGAGTGCATTTTAAGTGCAATTCTTCTTCCATTTTGCAAAGGATACGGGAGTAGTAAATTTCCGGGTGTTTTGTGTCAAAGTCTAGGCCCTCTACCTCCAATTCTGCAACGCCCCAGTTTTTAACGTAATTTATTTTTATTTATTTTAACGTGATTAAACTGCTATGTCATGTGTCTAAGTTGCGGGTTTGGGACGAGTGTATTTTTCGCGGACTTATTTGCGATTTATTTCGTCCAGTTTTGATAAGTGTCGGCCAAAGATCCGCGTTTTACCTCACGGTCCGTCTGAGAGGACGATACAGATCCTTGAGGAGATGGTACGGGCTTGTGTGTTGGATTTCAGGGTTAGCTGGGAGGAACACTTTACATTAGTGGAGTTTGCCTAAAACAACAGTTATCAGGCTAGCATTCAGATGCACCGTTTAAGGCGCTGCACGGCAGGCCATGTCGTTCGCCAATTTGCAAGACTAAGGTTAGCGAGGATGCAGTTATGGGGTTGGTTATCATGCTTGAGATTATAAAGAAGATCAAGACGATTCGGCAGCGTCTAGTGACAGCACAGAGCCGACAGGAGAGCTACGCAGATCGTAGGCAACATTTGTTGGCTTTTGATGTGGTTGATCACGTCTTCCTCAGGGTTTCACCGAGGAAGGTTTTGGTGCGCTTCAGTAGGAGCAGCAAGCTATCTCCAAGGTTTATTGGTCAATTTCAGAATTTGGACCGGGTTGGAGAGGTAGCTGGCAGGTTAGCCTTACCTCGGAGTTGGCCAGTGTTCACTGGGTCTTCTGTGTGTCTATTCTTTGGAAGTACCAGCCGAACCCATTCCATGTCTTGATTTGGGTGGATATTGATTTGGCAGAGGACGTGTCTTACGAGAAGCGACCTGGGATTGAGAGCAGGAGGTTTGAGCCACATACTCGGGCTTGTTTACCCATAGAGCTACGTTGTGATTTTGGGGACGAAATCCCCATAAGGAAGGGAGGTTGTAACGCCCCTGTTTTTAACATAATTTATTTTTATTTATTTTAACGTGATTAAATGCTCTGTTATGTGTCTAAGTTGCGGGTTTGGGACGAGTGTATTTTTCGCGTACTTATTTGCGATTTATTTCATTCGATTTGTGCATTTCTTCCGTTTTTGGAATTTTAACGTGCCAAACTGTATAGGTGGGCCCGGTTTACAATTTTCACGCCCAGTAGACCCGGTTTATAATTTCCACGTGCAGTGTCATTTTAAATTATTTTACGGTGACGCGTCACTTTTCGGGACCGTAGGGACATGTTTGGACGGTCATGTTGCATTTCGGTTCCGGTAGGTGGGTGGTGGGCCTTAAGCCCATTTAATGAATTATTGGCCACATATTTCGCCACGTCACACCAACATGGTATCTTCACTTAAACATAAGAAATAAGAGTAAAGGAAGAGAAAAACAAAAAGATGAAGGAGAGGAGAAGGTTTCTTGGCCTAGGGAGAAAAGGAGGAGGTTTCAGCCCCCTTCGGATCTTGTTTCGACGATCCGCTTCAGTTCCGAGCCTACCTCTTCACAAACAACCATATACTAACTAAAGAGGTATATCGAAGGAGGTCCTTGGCATTTCTCAAATCATTTGCTTATCCTTCAGAAATGGAGGAGGGGATTGTCTCTAACTAAAGAGGATTTGACTAAGGTTCCTTTATGGGTGTAGTTCCCTAATATCCCTCTAGAATATTGGACTGAGGAAGGCTTACGCTACGTGGCTAGAATAATTCGTATTATGCGGAAACCTTCACAAAGGATAGAATGAGGATAAGTTTTGCAAGAATTTGTGTTGAGAGAGGAGTGGATTCTGAGCTCTTAAAGGAATTTAAACTTCAGCTTCGTAATGGAGAACATGTGCTTATTTATTTAGACTATCAACGGAAACCTCTAAGATTTAATCACAGCAAGGTCTTTGGTCATAGCAACAATCAATGCACGATGAGCATGAAAAAGGATTCAAAGGAAGGGAATGTCATGGGAGGAACCAAGCAAGAATGGGTTGTGGTAACCAAGAAGGGCAAACCTGATCATAGTAATGGTCCCAATAGTCATGTGAAAGACAAAGGCAAAGAGCCTGAAGTTTAGGACAATGTTGAAATTGAGGAGGTTGGCAATGGGATAGGGATGACTATGGACTCTGTCGCAGGAATGGGAGGCACTTTAAAGATTGGGGAAACTTCTAATAAATTCTCAAGTATGGCCTTTGAAGAAGATCTTGGCTTGGAACCTTGATTGGTAGAGAACACTGTTGTAGCCATGCCTTATAATAATATAATTTAGTGACTAAAACAGTGGTGACTACTGGTGATAAACGGCTCATCTCTGAGGATCAGGTGAGGACCAATGCAAGTACCACAACTGCTGGAGCAATCAAAATGGGGCTGAATGGTGGGGTTGGGACTACCAAAACTAAAACTAAATACAAAACCAGAAGAGGAACAAGAATAGATACCCTTGACAGGGAGGGACTGGTAACACTCCTAGTTCTTCATGATTTTTCGCATTTTGAATGTTAGGGGCCTTAGTAAGAAATTAATAAAGGCTATGGACATTTCTCAATGTGCTTTTATTAAAACTCGAGTTAAAAGGGACAATATGATTAAAGTGTTGAAGAGTGTTTGTCCTAATTATTATACCACTATTATGAGTATGCTGCTCTTGGAAGGATCTGGATTGTTTGGGATGAGAGTGAGCTAAGGGTACTTAGATTACTTCTAGTGCCCATGCTATTCACTGTGATGTGGACGCTGTCGATGGATCGTTAAAATGTAAAGGAAGCTTTGGCTACGGGGATAATGATGGTACTAAAAGAAGGCTTCTATGGACTGATCTATGTACCAGAGCACATGATCGGGGTCAGTTTAGTTGGTTTGTTGCAGGAGATCTAGATGCTATTAAATATAAACATGAGAGATTTGGTGGCTCCACAAGCTGGGGCCCTTTGATGCGGGAATGCTCCAATGGTCTTGATTCTGCAGGTCCAATGGATCTTAAGTAGACTGGCCTTAAATTTACTTGATCTAATGACCTTTTTTCAGAAAATTGGATAGGTGTATGGTTAATGATAGATGGTTGGAGATGTATCCCAACACTGATGTCACTTTTGGTTATCACGGATTTTCCGATCATTCAAATATCTTCATGAGAATGGGTAAAGAGGAAAGGAAGATTAAAAGACCTTTTACATTTAATATTTTCCTTACTAAGCATGAAGGTTTTCTTCCCCTTGTTGAGGATGCTTGGTGCGGACCAATTAAAGGCACTAAAATGTTTGTGGTTATTCAAAAACTCGAGCTCATTAAAAGGAAGGGCTCGAGCAGCTGAATAAAAGCAACTTTGATGACTTATCTCAGAGTGTGATTCCGGCTAGAAGAGAGGTTCTTCGTGTTCAACAGCTTGTGGATTCCAATCCTCAGAATGAAGATTTAAAAACTTTAAGGACGATTATATTCTACAGCTCTACACCTTGGCCCAGGCTGAAGAGAGTTTCTACAAGCAACAATCTAGGATACAATGGCTTAAAATAGGTGATCAAAACACTTGATACTTCCACAAGATAGCCAAGCAAAGAAGATTATTCAACAGTGTTGATTCTTTGATCAACGAGAATGGGGACAAGGTTGAAGGCACTTTGATGAACCAAGAGATCATCGGATCTTATAAGAAGTTGTTTACTGAAACCCAGTCTCAAGGTAACTTGGATAGTCTTAGACAGTACATTGCTACCACTATATCCTATGAGCAACAAATGCAGATGAATGCAGGAAATAATGGATACTTTTTCCATATGAAAGATGAAAAGGGTCATGGACTAGATGGCCTCCAAGCTGGCTTTTTCAAATCCTCTTAGGCTATTATTGGTAAGGAAGTCTTCAAAAAGCCATCCTAAATTACTTTGATACAGGTAAGCTTCTAAGGGAGATTAATGCTTCCCCTCTTACTCTGGTGCCTAAGGTTACTAACCCCTTTATGGTAGCTGACTTTAGGCCTACTTCAGTTTGCAATGTCATTTATTTGCATTGCTAAAATTATTGCCAATAGGTTGGAGCCTGTTTACAAGTGCCAACCAATCTGCTTTTGTTCCTGGTAGGAAGATTGTGGACAATATGTTGCTTGCCCAGGAGATAATGTTGCACTACCACAAAAACAAAAAAATCAGCTAGAGATGCTCTAAGATTGATCTTAGGAAAGCATATGATACCCTCTCTTGGGACTTTATGGTTGCCGTTTTGAAAGGGTTTAGCATACCTAATAAATTGATTCACTTGATCCACATTTGCACTACTGCTCCTGTGTTCTCAGCAAGTATTAATGGTAGTCTTGAAGGTTTTTTCAAAAGTGAAAGAGGGTTAAAACAGGGGGATTCTTGTTTGTCATGGCTATGGAGGTACTTTCTGACATGCTGAATCAGATTGAGCAAGGTGAGCATTTTCAGTATCATTGGAGGTGTAAAAGGATGAAGATAAACCACCTCATGTTTGCTGACGATTTGTTACTTTTCTGTGCTTGGGATGCCAATTCTGGGGCTACATTGCTTAATGTGATTAATATATTTAGCTCTTTATCTGGTCTTATGCCGACCCTGCCAAGAGCTCTCTATTCATGGCTGGTTTGGATGATCTTGCTTCCATTTCTGTTAGTCAAATAACTGGATTCAAATCTAGGTACACTTCCAATGAGTTACCTTGGAATCCCCTAATTAACCACTAGGCTCAAGTATATGGATTCGTTCTAGTAGGTATCTCTCTTTTGCTGGCAGACTCCAACTTATCAATGCTATCCTTTTAGAGTGGGGAATGGCCTTAACATCTCCTTAAACTCTGACCCTTGGCTCTATGATAGTCCCATTGTTGAAGTTCTTGGTGGCAGAATCATATATGATTCTGGCTTAAGTAAGGAGGCCAAAGTGGCTGTATTTATAGCAGAAGGTAACTGGAATATTCCTGATGTTAATTGTACAGAGTTCAGACAGCTAAGAAATGACATTCAGCTTTGTGACTCTCCTCTTCGTCATGAGCAAGATAAGCTTGTGGGGATGCCTACCAAGAATTCTTTTAGTATTAACTCTGCTTGGAACAACTTAAGGCAAAGAAAAAAGGAGGTCGTTTGAGGTTGTCATTCAGAATAGGATTATGACACGAAACAGAATGGTTCAGTTTGGAGTTATTCCTCATGAGTGTTGTGTAACTTGTGTGTTTTACCACCTCCCTATTAAAGACACAGATCACTTGCTCTTTGGGTGCCAATTCACTGCCAGAGGTTGGGGAACTACAAAGTTGAAGGGGTTGCTTCAATGTCCAGCCAATATGTGGAATGATGTTATCCAGTGGTATAATAGTCTAAAAGGCAAAAATCTCCACTCCCTGTTGAGCAAATGGTGTCAAGCTGCTTCTATGTGTACTGGAAGGGTTCATGCTAATGAAATAAAAACTGAAGGGTTCAACACTAATGCAAAATGGTGTCTAGCTGCTCCTATGTGTACTGGAAGGGTTCAGCTCCAACAGGAAATTTTAGATGCTGGCAAATTTAGAGCTTATTCCTTAACAAAAGTGAAGCAATCTGCTGACAATATGAAGATGGCTCAGGCTTAGGGACTTCCTGACTCAATATTTTGTGGTTTATATGATGGGTTTTTTTCTGATGACATGCTTGGTCTATTCCTGATCAGTTTTGTGGAGGATCTATTGCTTGGTGCTTGGGGGAGCTTTAGATTTGCTACTGATTCTAGAATTTTCTGCTGGGAATCTTCTCATCATAAGGGGACTCTCAAGCTTGCGCTTTTTATGAAGGCTTCTATGAGCTACTTCTTTGCCGATTTGCTGGGGCATTCCATTGATTTTTATGTATACTCTGTCCAGTGATATGTGAATAGAAACCCTCTTTGATTTTGTAATTTGTGTTCTGTTATGATAGGTGAGGATGGGTTTTGGCCTATTCATTGTTCGTAGAGCTTTTGGTTCCTTTCTGTTTGGTGGGTGTGGGGATTTCATGTTAGAATCTCCCCTTCCTGACCACCGTACATTTTTGAGTTAATAACTCCCAGTGTAATTGCAAATTTTAAATGAAACTAATTTTGATGGAAAGTAGACTTCAAAAGATTCAACGGGGTACAAATTCACCCAATTTGGACTGAAGATCAGACAGCTTTGCTGCAGTAGCAGCACTTTCAGACTGCAGACTAGTCCTCTTCGAAATTTGATAAGTGCATAATTCATACACGATTAACCTCCAAAAATATATATTTTTAGTCATTTATTTTAAATTATTTTAATTAATATGTGTGTTTTTATATTTTTATAGGTTATTGGTGATTTCTGGTACAAATGGGTTAAATCCATCTAAACAAGCCCAAAATCTATTTAGACCACGTCTTAGTATTTGGGCCATATATTTCAGCCCGTTTTTCGGATTGGTGTGAGCCCAGTGTTCCTAGAAAGCTGATTCAATTTAAAGAATATTGGTATTTCATATAGAAACCCTAATTCTGAAGTTTAGAGGGCGAAAAAGATATTTTAAATCTGGCATACTATTTTGTGCGAAAATCAGCATCAGCTTGGTAATATAATCACAGATTTTGAAGGAAGGATCAGAATGGAGTGAAATCAAGGGCTGTGGGAAGAGGACTTGATTAACAAGAAAAGAGTATCTCACCAATATCTTCCAAATTTACTCTCCAAATTGATCAAAAGTGGGCTGCAAGATATCACCAATTAGGAAAAGAAATATGGGAATATTGTATTCTCTTATTTACTTTCCTAGATGAAACCTTGAGGACCTTTATAGGGCATATGTGGATGCATAAAGAATGGACGGCCAAGAAACAGAAGGGGAAGACATGTGCGATCAACGAAGAAATCCAAGATGTCTTCCACTTATGATTTCGGGTTTGGTCGTTCTTGTTTTATTTTTCTTGTATAGTTAATTCGCTCGGCCAAGGCCGAGAGGAAACCCTAGTCATGTTCAATATTATAGTTTTCAATTGTAGACATTATTGAATATTTTGGTTAATGAGTTCTTCTTCTTCTTATTATATATATGTTAATGCTTTCGATTTTATGTGCTTTAACTGAGACTAAAATTGAACGTATTTCATTCCTAGCATATAGGTTACTTGTGTCTGACCACGAACATGTAATCTACTTGGTAATTTAAGAAAAAGATAATAAATTATAATTGTTTATGCCTGACCATGGATAGATAATTGTGATTTATATTTTCCTTCAATGATTTATTTATTATTTTTGGCCAAGATAATAAAATATTGAATTGAACCTATGCCCTAACCCGGATAGACCATCTATGAACGTAATAATAATTATTATTTAGATGTGTGGAAATTAATTGGATATTTAATGAGTTTATAATTGAAAATCGGATTTGTGATGATTAGTAGTGGAATCAAAGTCTTGGTATTCCTTTTGTATCATTGTATTTATATTATTATTTCACAATCATCAATAATTTGTTGAATTAGTTAGATAGTAGTTTTTAGATTTAATTTGTCTTAATCAATCCTCGTGGGAATGACCTCGCAATACTTATACTCTTTACTACTATGATTCGTATACTTACGAGGAAAATTTGATTTGGGTTCATCTATCTTTTGGATTACACTAAACTTCACATCAAAATTCAAACTCACAAAACACAAAGGAGAATACCATTGAACTTTTCAGATCAGTTCTTCCATGAATCTACTGTCAAACCTACCAGAGTCGTACAAAAAGTCAAATGTAAAAACACACAACTAAGACACACCTCATACAATATATGTCCAACCTAGACCCTGATTTATCAAATGAAAGCTAAGGCAAATTCCTTCCCAAATGCTTACGGTACAAAACATCAAGGATCTATGAGCATCTAAACAGACTGTACTTCCGGGAAAAAAAGGTAAAAACAAATTTAACATTCCAAGTGGGTGCAACTAAACAAAGGTAAGAATTTAATATATATGAACTATCAAAACAATATAACTTATTCATATTTCAAGTAAGTTATCATCTTTCTCAAACAAATGGGTCACCACAAGAATTACCCAATGTTTCCATTTCAATCAACAAAGCCCAACAAGGCATGTTTAACAAACCAAAGCTGATGGAAGACATTTGGCGAAAAATTCTACACATTAATAATATTCCTTCTTTTCCAAGACATTTTATCAAACATATTTCATGCTTAAACTGAAGAATCAAACATGTTTTCCATTTAAGAATCATACACAACCCAACAAAAATAAAAGAAACAATGACCATGTTTTAACACCCTTAACATGTATGTCATCCCAATGCTTCGAGTACAATGAGAATGTATTCGTCATTATATCAACGCATCTCAACATTTGAATTCCCTAGTTTAAACAATATGTACAACCAAATGTAAACAATAGTATCAGTAGCATGCTTCATCCCATGCATGTTTTAATGGATGAATGTAACCCTAGATGTTAAGAGAAGTATCAATGACTCAGGCGGCTAGAATACCCTTACCTAATAAATAATACGTACTCCACGTTGCAATCTTGGGTCATCAACCGAAGTCCAATGTCTTAAATGGGATAGGGACAACCCCCGCGAGAACTGGTGGTTTGGGGGTTAGAAAATTGGTTGATTTGAGTAGTGTTTCCATGTGTACGCTTGTTTGGGAGTTCCTTATTTTCATAGATTCTACATTGTTATTCATCTTCTTCTCACTATTGTACTTGAAAGGGCATGTTACCCGCAAAGGAAGTTAGGAGCAACACAGCTAGGTTTGGTACATAGACATTGAACGGAATGCTCATTCCAACCATTTTTTGTTTGGTACAAGATCTAGAATACGAATGACCTTCAAGAAGTGCAAAACTCATTCTTTGGAACAAAAATCAATTCCATTAAATGTAAAGTTCCCCCGACAAAACCCTCTTACATTTCAACTTAACAAACCACCAGCAGCACTGCCACTGTCACTACCTTCTACCAAGATATCATCAAATCACCACAAAGTTGATCCAAGAGCTGGAAATAAACCCATCATATCATGAATTTTGTTGGGACATTCATTAAGCCCAGATGGCATTATATGTCATTACAACAAAAGCAGGGACGGAGCCATTCAATGGCCAAGGGGGCACCCCCCTAAATTTTTCAAAAATTTCGTTGATAGCACCCACAAATAATTAGTTTACAAATATACCAATAAAATATTCTATTCGGCCCCTCCAACTAATTTTTAAATATTTATCCAAAATAGAGAACCTAAAAATATTTTTAACCTGTGTCACTTGAAACTCATACAACAACTATACATTTTAACTATTTAAAAATTCAAATTTTTTGATTTTTTAAATGCAAGTTCATCATTATTTAAAATCTTAAACAACAATTGTTACTTCATTGACATATAAACATCTACTACATTCACTATAAATTAGTCTAGTAATGTCAAAATATGTAACAAAAATAATTAAAGTTTGTTCTCGAAATTTTTCATAAGATCATATTTACTAATAAAATTGTAACATAATATTATTATTTTCATCAACGAGTTTTGAAAACATAAAAATGAAAGAAAATGAAGGTAGTGTGATAGCATGATGTGAAGATTTCTAGAACAACAATTATTTGTTAGACTTTATTATTTTAAATTGTAAATGAGAAATTTTATAACTACGCATTGTATAAATCACTAAAATTCTTCTTATTTTGATCATGATAATTGTTTTATATTCAGCATGTGTGATTTGTTTCGCATTTTTTATTTTAGGTTATCATCAAAGTGATATATCTTCACCAAAGTGGAATTATATTATACAATAGAAATATACGAACACTTTAATTTGTAATATAAAAAAATAGTAAAATTATTGAGAAAAAATTGATTTCCTTATATTTATTTTTCATCCTAGGTATTTAGGTTGCAAATTTTTGTCATTGGATTATTTTTTTATATGGACACACACACACACATATATATATAACAAGAATGATCTCTTGCTCCCTATTGAGTAAGATAACTCATACACACTAATCCCAATTGACCATTGTATGTGATTGCAAAGTTTTTTATGGTAGTTCTTCTATACATGCTAATCATATCCAACGATTTATATGCTATGAATTTCTTGCTCAAGAGACCATTCATTACTCAAATACATATATATATATATATAATGAGTTATCATTTCACAAATACACATGTATGACCATCCAACAAACTACAACAGGCAAAAGCAACATGACTATCATAGGCGAGTCTATCAAAAGGTTAATAACCAGTTATATTGCAGATAAACCCATTGGAAACAGCAAATAAACATATAAACTTCTAGTTAATATAATCTGTTATCATCTATCATCATGTACGCTTCCAACTCAATAAACATACATCACAAGTAGACAACTGTCAAATAAACAGCAATGCATTATCAAGTAATCAAAATCTGCAAAATACACTGAATTACTGATTAACCTCCCATTAAACCTCTAATTCTAACATCCAACCTGTTTTCTTCAGTTAACAATTCAAGAAATCAGCATGGGGCACTAGACAAAGATTGCAAGCTAAGTGGCACAAAATGACAACCAATTAATTCTCCTTTTACTCTTCCATCGATTATCGCATCAATACATACTAGATTCACCCTACATTGAAGTTGTTCTTGGGACAGCGAAAGTGCCGACAAAACATTCACAAGCAAACAAAAGATTTACACGGTTCACCCTAAATCGGCCTATGTCTATAAATGAGAAAGAGATTCTACTATAATTCATAGAGCAATTACAATAGAGTACCAATACCGTCACTACGAGTCTAACTCCTCGCTATCAATGACCTCCGGTATTTTCCTACTCTATCAATCAATCAGTAAATCTACCTCTACGCATCATCTCCCTCATGAGGCTACATCTCCCTCAATCTCATAAGTCTCAACATAATAACTAGAAGGGGTATATAATTAAAGAAAGTCATTCGTACCCAGCACCATTTCAATCAAATATTGTTGGTAGATCCTGATAAGTATTACCTAAACCTTGGCGCGTTATGAAGTTTAAATCCAATTGCTTGTTGGACAAGGACTACATGTATACCCCACTTTATTGTTAGACAAGTATTACAACTCATTGGAGTACAAGACTTCTCTCTGACAAGTACATGATAGAATACAACTCTAAAATAGAATTCTAATTGAAACAAGAATTTAAGACACAATTGCCAACACTTTCCACCTTACCTTAAATTCACTCCAATCAATCATCGCATTCCATGACATTCATCAAAATAATATGTTGCAACTCCAATTTCGACATTGCGTTGCTCAATCTGTCTTTAAGGGTTTACCTTGACTACTCAGGCTCCATGTCATGTAACCGTCACAAATTCTGGATAATCATGACAAATACAGCCGATCGACTCTACCTGCCACTAAAACTCGTTACATCATCAAGTGAGACTCCTTGTGTTTTTTAGATCTCCTTCACATTCGGCTCTGATACCAATTTGTTGGGGCAGCGGAAGCGCTGAACACCGAGATCTAATGAAAGCCAATAAAACAATCACACACAAACATAAGATTCACATTGTTCATCCCATATCTCCAAATCGGGCTACGTCCATGAATAAGTAAGAGATTTCACGATGATTCGTAAAAAAATTACAATAATAGAATTCCAACACTACCACTACGAGCCTAACTCCTTGCTACAGTGACATTCGGTATTTTCCTACTCTATCAACCAGTAAATCTATATAGACATCATCTCCTTCATTAGGCTACATCTCTACCAATCTCATAAGCCTCAACCCAACATCTAAGTATTTAAGGACCAAATTCCTTGTTGGATTAGGATTACATGTAAACCAAATTCCTTGTTAGACAAGGATTAGTACTCCTTGAAGAAGAAAACTTCTCTCTAACAAGAAATTACCTTATACAATACAACTCTAAAATAGAATCATAATTGAATTAGGAATTTAAGGCACAATTGTCAACAATCTCCACATTGACTTAAATTCCTTATACAATGCAACTCTAAAATAGAATCCTAATTGGAATAGGAATTCAAGGCACGATTTCCAATAATCTCCAACTTGACTTAAATTCCTCTCAGACAATTATTGTTTTCCATGACATTCATCAAGTCAATCTGTTGCAACTCCAATCTTGACGATTCCTGCAAAATTACTTGACATTGCTCGATTTGTTTTCCAAGATCTACCTTGACTACTTGAGCCCCATGCCATGTAACCGTCATAATTTCCAAATAATCGTGACCAACAAAGCAGATTGACTCCACCTGCAAGTAAAACACGATACATCAACGGTTGAGACTCCTTGTGTTTTCTGGATCCACTTCACCTTCGGCTTGATACAAATTTATTAGGAGAAGCGCGCCAAACAACGAGATCCTATGAATTCATCAAAATATCCACACACAAATACAAGATTTACGTAGTTCACCCCAAATCGGGTTACGTCCATGGATGAGAAAGAGATTCCATTCGTAAAAAAATTACAACAAAATACCAACACCGCCACTATAAGTCTAACTCCTCGCTATCAATGACCTCTGGTATTTTCCTACTCTATCAACCAATAAATTTATCTCTACACCATCTCCCTCATGATGTTATATCTCCCTCAATCTCATAAGTCTCGACACCTAATAACTAGCTACATATTTAAAGAGTTCAAATCCAATTCACTTCGGTGGATATGTTATTGAAGATGCACAGGTTCAGTTCTATCTCTGGGCACTTATCTAATGCCACTAAAAGTTCTTTATTTGCATCTAGATTGGAGGCTGATACTATGGCAGAGGTGATCGCCAGAACTCAGTTCAGAATTGGTACTCTACCAGTTAGATATTCAGGCATCCCGTTGTTGACTACAATATTAAAATCTGAGGACTGCAATAAAGTGGTTACTAAGATCACAAGAAGGTCCAGAATTGGCATAGCAGATACCTATCTTTTGTTGGGAGGATCTCAACTAATATCTTCAGTTCTATTCTCAGTCCAAGTGCTTTGGTCATCCATTTTTTTTTTTCCTAAAGTGGTGCTTAAGCAAATTAACTCCATTATGAGAATGTTTCATGGAAAGGAGCTGATTTAAAATTTGGGGTGAGAAGGTAGCTTGGAGCACAATTTGTTTACCTAAGGATGAAGGTGGGCTAGGACACATAGATATTATTACTTGGACTGAATGTGGGAAAATAATTTGTAATCTTCTCCAGCCTAATTCTTCCTCACTACGGACTAACTGGCTAGAAGACTATACAAATAAAGAATAGGTACTTTTGGCTTCTTAAAACCCCTTCAAACTGCTCATGGTCTTGGAGGAAAATCTTGGGTTTAAGGGCCAAATTCAAGAGAAGTTTAAACACAAGATAGGGAATGGTAAGCACACTTCTTTTGGTATGATGCTTGGCTATATGAGGACCAATTGCTGAGGTTATTGGAAACAGGGCTAGATATGATGCTGGTTTGAGGAGGGACTCAAAAAAGGACACTATTATTCAAAGTTCTGCTTGCCACTGGTCTGAGTTTAATTCTTTTGCTTGCATCCAGATTAAGAATGATCTACTGGGCTTTGATCCTCCTCAACCTCAATTATCTGATAAGCTAAATTGGATGGCTTCCCAAGGTAAATATACTATGAAATCTGCTTGGGATCTGTTTAGAATAAAGAGAACTAAAACTGTTTGGAGCAGTCTTGTTGGTTCCCTAAGGCAATCCCAAGGCATGCATTGGTTAGCTATCCAGGATAGAATATTGACTCAACAAAGAATGATTCAAATGGGGCTTATTGATCAGGAAAAATGTATCTGTATGCTGTCTCTAATGAATCTAGAAATCACCTGGCTTTTATGTACTTTCTCCCAGGAAATTCTAAAAGGCATCAGAAGACAATGTGGTTTGTTCTGGTCCAATAACTCCCGGTACAATGTTCTTCAATGGTGTACTCAGTCCCTTAGAGGCAAATATTTGAAAGCCCTTATTGCTAGATGGAGTTTAGCCACTTCTGTGTATCTGGTTTGGAGGGAAAGAAATAACAGGTTCCTTGCTGATGAATCTAGAAATGTAAGACAACTTCAGAAGGAGATTATTGATATTGTGAAATTTAGAGCCTTTTCTCTCCAAAATGTAGCCAAGTCTGATGAGAATCTGTCAATCACTGCAAGTTGGGGATTGCCTGCGTCTTTTTTTTTTTTGATAAGTATAATATAAAAAGCACTCAAACGAGGAGTGCGTCCCAAATACAAGAGAGAGCCCTAAGGGCCAAGAGAACCCAAAAGCTCAAGCTTCTCATCAATAGATATACAAATGCGACCCTCCACCCAAGAAAACAAATTAGAAAGGGAATTGCCTGGGTCTATTTTTAAAAATATGACTTTATGATCTTGATTTGGTACATTATGTTCAGCATGCTATTCTGGGGTATTTATGGTTTCCTCCTGTGGTGCATAAAGTATTTTGCTGATCTATATCATGTAGGCACAAGTTCCTGGCTATCCCTTGGAATATGGTCTGGTGGTATTTGTGCAATTATGTTCTTTCTGGTGGCAAGGTTCTATGGTGCATTGCAATGCCCTGTAATTGACAGCATATACAATCTTAGTGGGCTTGCCTTGAAACTATGGACTGATTATTGTAATTTTCTCTTTGCTTCAATTTTTTGATAGGTTTTTGGTTTCTAGATGTTTGGTAGATTTGGGGATCCTATGATACTTGTTTTGTACTTGTTGGGGTATACCCTAGGTATTTTTATTTTTTTTTGAAAAGTATACCCTAGGTATATTGTAACGGGCTTTTAATCTCTGTTTTTAGCAATCAAATGCTTATTTTCCAAAAAAAAAAAAAAAAAGAAAGAAAAAAACGTAGTAGTAAAGCTAACATCTATTAGGACACAAGTAACAAGTTAATTCATGTACTACGAATTGATACATATTTCAACTCACTTATTACAAAATTATGACCCAACTTTTCCATGACTATCAACCAAACACCACCAAAACCATCTTGAACAAACCAAGCTGACAGAAGAAATAGGGTCAAAATCCTACCCATTAATAACATTCCTCTTTTTCAATACATTTTATGAAGTATCTTTCATGCATAACCTCAATAATCAACACATCGTCTTACAAGAATAATGACCCAACTTTTCCATGACTATCCACCAAACCCAACCAAAATCATCTTGAACAAACAAAGCTGACGAAAGACATGTGGTGAAAATCCTACCCATTAACAACATTCCTCCTTTTCAATACATTTTATGAAGCATATTTCATGCATAACCTCAATAATCAACACATGGTCTCCATTTAAGCAACAAACACGGCCCAACATGAATAAAAGAATCAAAGAACATGTTTTAACACCCTTAACATGTATGTCATCTCAATGGTTGGAAAGACTGGTTCGTAAAACAAATATACAAGAAACTCCTCCTTTTGTGGATGTTATACATCTTCTTCTCAATATTGTACTTGAAAAATAATGTTGCTAGGGAGAGCTGTTATTTAGGTGTAGCATAGCTAGGAAATGAATGCGAAGAAGAATTAAATGAAATATTGTAAAAGTTCAATAAAATATTATCTAAGATTTGTTTAGGGATTGAGATGGCATTCTCGAAATTTAGTTATGGAAAGAATTTTATTCTCCGTAATGAATTCTCATTCTCATTTGCAGCTTAAAATCCATATCAAATAGAAGAATGGTTTGAATAAGTATTTCATTCTATTTATGTGTACCAAATGCAGCAGTGTATCCTTGTTGGACAGTTATCATTCTACGCTATTTAGATATTTGGATATAACAAAAGATTCTTGGGTTTATTGCTATTTTACAACTCGTAATCTGACAAAAGATGCTTGGGTTGCTTCTATATCTCTCTCTTTGGCAAGATCGTTCATTTCTTCCTAAAGTTAGGACTTTCTCCCGATCTGGGTATCCTGGGTCACTATTCAAAGATTCAATCTTTCCCCCTTACTGTCTTAATAGGCTATCCCGATATGGAGTCAACTCCGGTAAACCCGAAAGGGGGGACTTCATAGCTCGCTAACTCCGATTGATTGCCTACCAAATGGGGACATAGACCAGGCTTTTCTTTCTTTCTATTGTGCCTATCTATTATGAAAAGTAGGGACCTCTCAAGAGAAGTAGTAGCAGGTTTCATTATCCACAACTAATTGTTTCCCATAATGGGAGAATAGGTTGGTAGTGGTCGGTCCCAACTCATGGTATTGGGGACACATAGTTGTGAGTTTAGGAAGGATTTGGGTAAACACGACTCTATTGAGAAATTATTAATCCATGTTTTAACTTTGAAATAGATTCTTTGATCTGTACATCATTTTCACTGCGGTGGGATAATGGGAGTATTAATGATGTTAGTGTCCTTTGTCAAAATAAAAATAAAAATCAGATGTATAAAAACAATTTAAAGGACATATAAGCATTTAATATATGTATATGTATATATTCAGGTTCCGAAAAGAGTATTGAGTTAAACACTAAATCCACCACCCCAACTTCATATAGATGACTATATATTCATTAAAGAAAAAATATATATTCAGTTCTTAGATCATACGCAATTATATATTCATAGACCAATAATCACATAATCTTACATACATATAACTCCTTGACTCTTTAATTATGTAGGACTAGAGAAGGGCGTCGTCAATAGAGTTCATTAGTTTCTATTCTAGTATTTTATTTTCCTAATCTTGTTAGGAATTAGGAAGTTTCCATTTAATTTTCCTACTCCTATTTGTTTTAAGATTATATTTCACTTCTCGTCGATTCGAGCAATGTTATTAAAGACGACACTGATGCGCTAGAGGTCCTATGGAGCCTAGGCACGAGGAGGCACACAATAGAAAACTCATAAAAATAGAAATATTATTAAAGCATTCATATTCCATGGTATGAAAACACACATGTTGTCAAAGGCCCACATATCATAGTATTTATTGTAAAGGATTTAGAAAAACACTTACTTTTTCTGATGCTTCACAATCTCCTCCCTCACTATTGTTATATGGCGGATACATTTGGCTATATTTTCCCCCAATTCCTTAACGGCGGTGCGGGCCCCAGGCAGGTCTGCCATCATCCTTGTTACAGCCGTCTCCACAGCGTCCTCATCAACAACAGCCAATTTAGCAACGCGTAACATGAGTTCGATCTTAATGTTACAATCATTCACCCCATTAATAATGGTCTCCACGGAAAATTTCACTTCGGAAGCGCAACCAATCAATAAATCTATTATACCATCATGTTTTTCGAGCACATCCTCACGGTCTTTCAAGGAGGAAAGAATCCAATCCATATGTGGCAGAACAGAGTATGCTACCGCAGCTGTTGCCGCGGAAATGATTGTCTTAATAGGCGGTGGGCAGAGGGCAAGACACCCAAGAAGAGCAGTAGAAATCCCCAAAGAGAGCACTCCAATTTCCCAAACCTGGGTCCTTTTAAGGTTCTCTTTAACCTTAGTCTGCGAATCTCCCAATGCATCTACCAAGATGCCTAGTCTCTCATCCTCTTTTTTCAATGATTTCACTAACTCATCAGTAAATGGAGGATCTGCATTTATCAAAGGCTCCAGTATGCGCACACAGCTTTGAGCCGCCCCATCGTTAAATTTCTTTGAAGCAAGTGAAAGTTTAAGTAAAAAGCAATCGGCATCGTTGACCCTACTATTCACAACCGTGCAGATTTTATTCGTAGGGTCAAAATTGATTGATCGTGAGGAAACCCTAAACACGGGTTTGCTCATTGAGAAAAGTAATGTACCAACTTGTTGTGCGACTTTGGACTGTGAACGTTCCTCTTCAGACCGTGACCCCATGACTCCGCTGCTGCTAATATCTGAATTGTAGATTTGGATTATGAGGAGAAATAGCCAAACCCTGGAGTTTTTAAAACCCTTGTTGCAGAGAGTTTGGCGATGGTAGGGGTAGGTGGAAACAAACGTTAAAAGAGCAAATTAACAGTATTAACACTATTGGGCATGCTTGTATTTCTGATAACAATTTTTGTAAATCAGAAAATTGTGAAAAATACTTGCTTAGTTTAATTTTCTTTTTTCTCAAAATTATCAAGAACAGAGATACAAACCGGGCCTTAATATTTCTATTTCCTCAAAAACCAAGAAGCAAAGAAAAAATATATTTTGTAAATAATTTCATTTCTCTGTTTTATGAAGTACTTAATGGATAGAGTAGAAAAAAATGTAAACTGTATTTTCTCAATTTTTGAATAATAAATATAAATTTCAAATTTTATATATATATATATATATATATATATATATATTTCTTAAAGAAAGAAATACTATTTTTGAAAAAATATTTTACCATCAAGTTAAAAAATGTTAATCTTGTTTTCAAGAGAACATAACAAAATTTACACACTCTTTACTTGTTCTTGACTTAACTTAAGTAACTCTTTTAAAATAACTTGTAGTCAAAAACATGATTTTCCTTTCTATTTTACAATAAAAATACGAAATTCTCATTTTAATTCTAGAGAAAGTGACCCTAGGAAATGAAAGTTGTTATTAATCAGGTCTAATAAGTCATATTTCTCAAACTAAAAGACAAAATAAGTTTTACAATATTCTAAAATGGGTAAATGACGCTAAACACCTTTATGATTTCAAAAGTATGCGAAAAATCTCCCTCATGGTTTCTAAACACCCTTACAATTTGGAAAGAATGCAAATAGCTCACTCCAAGCCCTATTTCGATGACCGAGAGGGAGGTTTTCTGCACATTTCTAAAATCGAAGTGTTTTACGTCTGTCACGTGACTGAAATGATCGTATTTGTCGCACATTAGTACGGGGAGGTAAATTAGATATTAATTCTATATTAGCTTTATCCACCTCAATCCCTCTTTTTGAAATGATATGTCCCAAAACTATGCCTTCTTGTATCATGAAATGACTCTTTTACCAACTTAAGATGAGATTTGTTTCCTTACATCTTTTCAACACTAATGCCAAATGTTCAAGACATTCATCGAAGGTTCCAAATACAGAAAGTCATCTATAAAAACTTCTAAGAATTTTTCAACCATGTCTAAAAAAATGGACATCATACAGCGTTGGAATGTGGCTGGGGCGTTGCATAAGCCAAATGACATTCTTCTATATGCAAAAGTACCATATGGGCAAGTGAAGGTGGTCTTTTCCTGATCTGCTGGATCAATTGCTACTTGATTATATCCATAATATCCATCTAGAAAGCAATAATAACTTTGTCATACTAATCTTTCTAAGATTTGATCCAAAATGGTAGTGGGAAATGGTCTTTCTTAGTATTGAAATTTAATTTCCTATAATCAATACAGACACGTCATCCAGTAGTTGTGCGTTGAGGAATTAACTCCCCTATTGCATTAGGGACTACAGTGATTCCTGATTTCTTGGGTACTACCTGGGTTGGACTTACCCGCATTCTATCAAAAATTGGGTATATTATTCCTACGTCTAATAATTTTACTAATTCTTTTTTAACCACCTCTTTCATGTTAGGATTTAATTTCCTCTACATCTCCCTAGATGGTTTGGTGTTCTCTTCTAAGTGAATACGATGCATGCAAATTGAAGGGTCTATCCCTTTTAAGTCAGCTATACTCCACCCTATGACTTATTTATTTTCGCCAAGTGTTTTTACCAAGCTCTTCTCTTCCTCTATATTTAACTTTGCCGAAATAATTACTAGTAGTGTTTCTTTTGTTCCTAAAAACACATATTTTAAATGACTAGGTAGTTCTTTTAATTCCAACGTAGGTGGAGATATCAGTGATGGAATTGGCAAAATACCTAATATAGTTGGTAACGGTTCTCGTGGTGACTTCCAAGGTGATATTTCGAATGCTTGCTCAATTACGGTTATTTTTTCAAGTTCTAGTAACTATTGATATTTTAGAGATTCAACATAATCATCCAGAATTTCATCATTGTTTACTGCCCTTACTAATGGGTCTTTAGTTAATATCTGAGGTGTCATTTCCTCCACTATCTCGTCTAGCACGTCAGCGAGAAAACATTCCTCTTTTTTCGTCAATTAAGATGAATTAGAAAAAAATATTCTTCCGGATTTTCATATTTCTAAATGATAGATCCATGACCCCAGTGCAACAATCTATACATGCATTAGCAGTTGCTAAGAATGGGTGACCTAAGATTACAGGTATTTGTCTTTTGGAATCATAAATAGGTTTTGTGTCCAAAACAATGAAATCAACAGGGAAATAAAATTTATTGATTTGTACAATGATGTCCTCTATTATCCCTCGTGGGTGTTTAGTGGATATATCAGCAAATTGCAATATAACCGGTGTCAGAGATAATTCCCCTAATCCTAACTGCTGATAAATTGAGTAAGGTAAAAGATTCACACTAGCCCCTAAATCAAGCAGAGTCTTCCTAACTTCTTGATCCTCTATTACACAAGAAATAGTTGGTGCTCCCGGATCTTTATATTTTGGAGGTGTAGTGTTGGATATTATGCAACTTACATGCTCGGTTAATATTATTTTCTCAGTATTATGGGTTTGGTCTTTTCTTTTCTGCGTGCACAAATCTTTTACGAATTTAGCATACGCAGGAATTTGGTTAATAGCTTCCAGGATAGGAGGATTCATTTTTACTTGCTGAAATATTTCAGTCATTTCTTGAGTCTTTCTTTCTTATTTTTCGAAAGGAACAAACTTTCTTGTGTTTTTGGTTCGTGGCCCGTTTCACCTATTTCTTGTGTTGGTGTAGCACTTTGTTTCTCTATTACAGGCTCTTGTTTCTTTTTAGAAACTAATTTTTTTTCTCTTTCTATTTCGAGGTCTATTTCTTCTTTATTAGAATCCAATTATTTTTCCATTCCAGGATCGGTTTATTTATTATTTTGCTTTTTAGTCCTTTTCTTGATTTGTTCTTCAGCTTATTATCTACAACCTAACCACTTCGAAATGTAGTTATGGCTTGAACAGTTTCTATAGTTGGCTCTCCCATAGGCATTATATGCTCGATCATATGCCGCCATTTAGGGTTTATTATTGGCTGGCTCGGCAGTTTCCCTTATTCTCTTCTACTCATAAAATTAGCTATTTGCCCAATTTGGGTTTCTAGTTTAGAAATAGATTGGGAATGTGTATGTAGGAGTTGTGTAGCATTTTTAAATTCGTTCAACACACTTCTAATTTCTTACTCAAAACCAGGTGGTCTCATAGGCTGTGTATTATTTTGGTTTCTAAAAAGTGGCTAATTAAGATTTTTGTTAAATGGACGAAATTGATTTGGTTGTGGATTTTGATTTTGGTTAAATGGTCGGAATTGGTTGGTCTGTTAATTAGAATTTTGGTTAAAAGTATTATTCTGAGTTTTGTACGAGAAATTAGGATGATTGCGCCAGCCAGGATTGTAGCTATACGAGAATGGGTCATTATTTGGATTGGTAAAGGTGGCGTTGACATCCTCCGTGATGTACTCAAATTCTAGTTGATATACGGACAGTTGCTAGCATAGTGCAACAAATTAGGACATACCGAATAGAATTCTTGAGGTGTGGGATTTATACCAGTGGTTCTCATTTGTTGATCAAACTTTTTATTTAGTTTATTCACTTTCGATGTTACTTCATACATCTGACTTACATCAAATGCACTATCAGTTCTTTTAGGGTTAGAAAGGATAGTTCATGGAACTCTACTGTCAGACATATTTTGTCGGGAATCTTCACTGAGATTTTTAAAAAGATCCCACAGGAATTCTATAGTCTTCTGTGTAAATGTTCCTCCACAGGCTGCAACAACTGTATTTTTATGGCACTCTCCTAATCCTACATAGAAACTTCGAACTAACTCAAGACTAGAGAATTCGTGATGAGGGCATTTTCGTAAAATTTCATTAAATCGCTCTCAAGTTTCATATAATTGTTCTCCTGGTATTTGTGAGAACATTACGATAGCTCTACGAGTTTCATGAGTTTTTCCTACATGGAAGAATTTATGCAAAAACTCTTTTTGAAGCTTTTTTCAATTATTTATAACATCTTCTAGTATTGTACCATACCAGAGTTTAGTTTTGTCTTTTAAGGAATGAGAGAATAATCTAATTTTAAAATCATCATCTGTACATCCTTTCATACGCACAATATTACAGACTTTTAGGAATTCATCTATATGATGATAAGGGTCCTCATGTGAGTTTCTATGAAACTTAGATAACATATTAACTATAACGGGTTTAATTTCATATTGGTCCGCCCCTGCTGGTATCGCGATTTCTAATGGGGAAATATATTCTTGAGGAGGATAAAAATCTTTAAAGACAGTAGGCGGAGTCACTACTGCATTGTCACCCATGTTTATATTATTTAAATTCTTTCTTTTATTTAATTGGCACGTTCGTTCGATTTCAGGATCAAAAGCTTCAAGTGGACTATTAATTGAACGACGTACAAGCATAAATAATAAATATTAATATGGAATAAAACAGTCAAATATAATAATTGAAAAATGCAACAATTATATATTTGCTTAAATTTAATTATTTTTCTTTTATTTTGATAAGTTAAAATTACTTAATCTAATAAATATTTATTAAATATATATTTCTTTCAAAATCTTTTTCCAAATTATAGAAAAAGAACTTAATATATTTTATTTGCTGAATTTATTTATTTATTTTAATAAAAAAATTTTCTGGTATTGTGTAATTTAAGGAACCGTTTAGTTTTGTTTTCACACGAAAAGTAGCTTTTTCGATCGATCACCAGTTAGTCTGAACGATTGGAATTACTTTCAATCGGTTGTGGAACTTACCGAACAATTGGCCAACCGCTCGATCGATCACTGATACTGCCGCTCGATTGGAACTGGGATTCGTGAATTTTCTGGAACAGTGCAGTTTCGAACAGTATTGTTTTGACTTGCAAGAAAAAAATAAGAAAAACAAAAAAATAAAATAAAATTAGTACAATAATTCAATAAACTTCAATACAATAATTTGAAGTATATGTTTGATCCCCGACAACGGCACCAAAAGCTTATGATCGGTTCTAGTCGTATGAAAATAAAAGTGTTTAAAATGAAGAAATAACACGATATAGTTTTACCTCTCAGTCGCAAGTACGCGAGTAGTATATAGTATAGTTGGGTAGAGAGGGTATCGAACCATAAAGATTAAAGTCGTATTTCAAATAATTGCAAAACAGAAAATTGAATTATAGGATAAACGTTATTTTGATTTGTTGTTTTTATAATTAATAAACATAAAATAAATAAACATATAATTTTTGTGTTGTGAAACAAGATAAACAAGTCTGGGGTTTTGTTCCAACTCCACCACTAGTCTCATAATATAGTCCTTTAATCTTATTATTGCAAGAGGGAGATACAACTTATACGAATCAGATTAGTAATGCTACAAACAATTGCCTAATCCCAAAAGAGATGCGATCAAGTTTAGTTTACTACAGTTCATCTTTGATTGATATGACCATTATATGCATCTATACTACAACTAATCCTAAAACATGAAATTAAAAAGAACGCTAATGATCATTTCCTCTTAGTATGAACTATATATACCTAAAACCTAATCATGCCGTTAAGTACCATTATGTAGAAACCATTATTTAAACCTTAGATTTCTTGCCCTTAGGGCTTGTTTGGAAAACGGTCTGGTCTGGTCTGTTTGGTTTGGTTTGGTCTGGTCCGGTCTAGTCGCTAATCTGAAACTCTATTTGGTAAGCGGTTTGGTCTGGTTCCAAATTTTATTGAATATATATATATATATATATATATATATTCAATTAAATTGTATATATACACACACATATATACCGTCACATTAAAATTAATGTGGCGGTGGTGGTGCCATGGGCGGTGATGGTGGTGGAAGTGAAACCAAACCACCGAAAAACAACTTTTTTTTTTTTGTTTTAAAAATCTGGTTTTTGGTGGGGTTTTAGTCTTGGTGGTTTTGTTTCATTTTTTAGAGATCAACCTTCCCAAATATGGTTTGCTCTAAAAAATATGAAACCAAACCAAAAAAACCAAAACCAAACCGCGAACCAAACACACCCTTAGTAAAAACATGGTTGTTCAAGATAAATTATTAACTCAATCTCAACTGAAGTAGAGAATTAACAAATAAATCTTATTTAGGTAATTTGTTCAGTCTCTCACTGCATAATCATCATATAAGTGCTCTTTAGTTTCTCCTCTTTGTAATAAAATCAATTAAAGTTCTACATTACTCAACTAGGGTTTCGTCGGAAACCCTATATATCGACTAGCCGCTCATGGAGAGAGAAGATCGCATCGTTGATGTAGCCACCATTTTCGCGGTTGGATAATTGGTTATTGAGTTCTTGAAGAGAGAGACTTTATATATGAACGATGATATATGATCCAATTATATATTCTCTTCATAAAGTCTTTATATATTTATAGACAAAAGTTGATGTAAATATGGCATGTCTTTGTATGCACTCCAAGAATTCTTGGTATGAATACCAAGTAAAAGTTGTGAATGGGCCAATCTACCCTTTAATATACTTGAGCACAAAGTCAGAATACTGCAGAATATTCGTGCACAGTTCTTAATGTCAGCTGCGGCTGATCGATCGGGAGACTCCACAGATCGATCGATGGCTCTTGAAATTTAATATTTATTTATTCTGCGATTTTGTGCTTCAACCGCTTGTTTCTGCTTCGCTGACTTATACCTTGTTATAAACCAAGTGCATTTATCCTTTAAGAATCATTCCGGATCAAACTCATTTGCTAAAAACTCGAAATTAACTCAGATTTGCGTTAAGATCCCTGAAACATGTTTAAACACGCAACTCAAATAAGAATATCTTATTAATAAAATAAAGAGACTAACAAATGATCTATTAACGTCCAAAATATTGAATATTCTGGTCTCATCAGACACACGGTGAGTCGGTTGATTCAATGAAAGATAGATGTCTTATAGAGCCGATAATTTAATGAATCACTTATGAAATTTCAACACATCTAATTCAATTTTTGACTTTGAAGATACTTGAATAACTTTGTTCTTCATCATCTTGTGAGAGGAATAAGATAACATTACAAAGTGCCGAATATTTAGTATTTATACCTTTTAATTTTTGTCTTCAATCAATAAAATTTTAACAATATAACGAAAGAGATACTAAAATGACGGATGTTGGGAAAGATGTATTTGATTCCTTTAATAGTAGTATAATGAATTTTTTTAACATGACAGACTTATTTGTTTATAAATTTATTTGATTATCATTATTTAAGTGATAAATGAAGTATTTGTATATTATAATATATATATATATAAAAATATATATAATTTTTTATAGACGTGTTGATGCCGTATCGTGTCCTAATTTTTTAAAATTTATCATGTCACCGTGACCGTGTGGTGTTTGTGCTTCATAAGTTGCAAAAGGACATGGATTTGTTTGCATTTTAACTCACAATCAATTGTGGAAAAAGAAAAAGAAAAATTAAATTCGAAATTTTCCCGAGAAACAAACAACTTGCTCTCAACTCCTCTTCTTCAAAACACCCCAACCACACAATACACAAATCGTAACTTCAAATTTTAACGTAAATAAAAAATTAAAAAAATCCTCTTGCTAATTCATATATCTGTTATTTCTTATCCCTATCCCTCTCTTCCCAACCCAATCTAGGGTTTCCTGGAACTAGGATTTTAGCAATTTGTTGATTCGATGTCGTGTTCTCCCTGTTTCACTGTGCCTAACACAGTGAGAGCAGGTTTCTTCAATCCAATCGGTGACAGGTTTGCTGTGCCCGCGAGAATTTATCATCACAGTGAGTATTTTGAACTCTAGTGCTTATATATGTATATATATATATATATATATATATTGATTGGATGGTATGATATTGATTTTCAACTTGTCTCTATCTGAAGGAAGCAAATGTGAATTAAATAGGAGGGGTTTTGCTATGAGAGGAATTGTTGCTGCTGGAGCTTCAGTTATGGATTCTACTTTGGTTGCTGAACCCTCTCAAGGTCTGTCTTTCTGTATCTACACACGCAAATATACATATATAAATACACACACATAAATATAAGACACCTGCTTGTTATTGACTGTGTTATGACATTTGTTGGATAGCTGAACGAGTCCGACTATGAGTTAGCGAAGAGAGAGATATGGGACTTGTATAGGGTCACTCCATCTAAGGGGGTAATTTTTCGGTTGGATATCCCAAAACCCAATAAGATGAAATGGGTTACTCATAGATGATTAGGGAAGCATTAGTCTTGAAAAGTATTGGGTATCTATACTCTTTCAAGTCAGTATGTGTGACACCTCCGAAATGTGTGGACGCGTCTTGATAGTCCATGAGGAACAGTCAGAAATAGGGGAGTGTTCACAAGGGGATGAAGGCTAGGCCAGCGAGTGCCCTTGGCTCCAGAGGGGGTGATTGTGATGTGACATGTCATATTGCCAGAGAGGAGAAGTTGATGGCAATTATATGTGTGGATGCTTCTTAATAGTGTCCTGCATATTGAATATGGCAAGTGTGCAAAGTGACCAGTGCATTGGGTTGGGCGGGTTTTGAGAATATGTCATTATAAGGTTCAGATGATTGTGGAAGCAACCAAAAGAAGAATGACAATCCTCATTGAATTGTTAAAATACAGCATACCAATGAAATATTGGAGGAATTATGAATATAATTTGCTAAGTTTATTATATTGGTGTTGCATAATCTTTCATTGATTCTGTATTTATTTGTCTGCTTTAAGAAAAATTAGAATATGATGGACAAGTTGATTCTATGGTCCATCGGGATTTATTTGATACTGCAGCATTGATGTACAATTGGATTCAATATGAGATGATGTGAGGCTGTTGCGGAATGGTAGAATGCGACTTGGGATGGATTGGTATTTCTGGCTTCTACTGTTGTCTTTAGAGAGACGAATACTGACGTAAACAGATTTTTTTATGATCTTATAAGACTAAATGATATGTCAACCATTTTGTTAATTAAAATCTGGATGTAGGTCAATTACATAGCAGTTGACTGTATGATATGTAGTTGTGCCTTTGCTGACATGTGTATGGTTTATCTTGAGTGTTTTGCTCATGTATATATTAGGCAGTGATGAGATGATTTACCAATTTGGAATACTTCTTTTATTATCAATGTAATAGGAAATTACCTAGATGCTCTGTCACCAAGTGTCCATAAATAATTTAGTTCTTTTTTGAAGTCTAATCCAGGTCTGAAATTCTGTGCCATTTTGAATTTTTAGGATCATACCAATGCATTCGGTTCTTGTGGCCTGACCTTTAAGTCCCATACCATTTTTGGAAAAACTATTCATTTTTTTACTTGTATTTGCTTTTAGATAATCTAAGTGTATGTACTTACATATGTAGATATGGGTTAAATTATATTTTTTTAGGTTTGGAGAGATTACCATACAAGACAGAGGGCTACAATTTCTGGACATGGCAAGGTCACAAAATACATTACGTAGAAGAAGGAGAAGGTTTTCCTATTGTGCTCATCCATGGATTTGGTGCTTCTGCATTTCATTGGAGGTTTGTTGCTTTTCGTCCATAAGTCCAGTTTTCCTCACATAAATGAACATATGACAAGAACTTTCAGTGGACGGTTACTGCATTTATTCTTACAAAATAGTGTTCAAAAAGTATGGATAGCTTGTTTGCCATGACTTACTGTTGTGATCCGTGTGGAAAGGAGTAGATGATTCATGGCCTCCAATCTAAGGCAACTATAGTTGGGTTTTTTTTTCCTCTCTCTCTCTGAATTGAGGGATTAGAGGATTTGTGATGTGTCATGTATAACGTGCCCTGTTGACACTGCATTCACATAAACTTTCTACTTTCACTGAAAATTCCAAGTTATTGTAAAAATATTTTCTTAACCACCTGGGAAAGATGTAGTACTGCTCTCAAAATTTTATGCCAAGTTTGTTTATCGCGTCTTTATGTGTAGGTACAACATACCAGAATTGGCTAAAAAATATAAGGTTTATGCCATCGATTTATTAGGGTTTGGCTGGAGCGAGAAAGCACTTATTGAGTACGATGCCTTGGTGTGGAGAGACCAGATTGTGGATTTCTTGAAAGAGATAGTGAAAGAACCTGTTGTTTTAGTTGGAAACAGGTAAAAGATGCATATTGGTTTTATCTTGCCGTGTCACTTCCCAATAAGATTTCTGGTTGCATGTTATTGGTTTTTCGTAGATTTAGTGCATCTTCTGAAATATGCAAGTTTGGGTGTTTAAGATTTCTAATCCATTATGAATATCTCCATTTTCACGTTGCTAATGATCTTTCTGTCCTGCGAGTTATTCTGGCAAAAAACTATATTTTAATGAATTGAGATTGATGAAATGTTCAGTCTTGGAGGATTTACTGCTTTGGCGGGTGCAGCAGGGCTCCCTGAGCAAGTTGTAGGAGTAGCACTACTAAACTCTGCAGGACAGTTTCGAGATGCAACGGCTGAAACAAATGAATCCGAAGAAACGGTCTTACAGAAGCTTGTGCTGAAGCCTTTGAAGGAAATATTTCAGCGGGTAGTTCTTGGATTTCTGTTCTGGCAGGCAAAGCAACCATCTCGTATTGAATCTGTCTTAAAGAGTGTATGTCAAGTCCTTCCTATTTGATTTATTATTTACTCATCTATCTTCCAATAACAAAGGGTGTTCTCACCCCCTTTCAGGATGGGACCAATCCTTTTGTTTTTCTGCAATAATGCCCGGACCCAATATGTCCAGAGATGTCTACTGACTACTGAGCTGCCCCACGGGCGTTCTCCCTGATTGAAATTGGCTTATTTTTCTTATTTTTTTCATTTAAATCTTAGTAAGACTACGAGGAGCGTAAAAAGTTTCTGTAAGCACTTGTAGTACACGTTTATTATATATGCTGGTCCTCTATGCTAGTAAGAAGGATTCCATGGGGATTTTCACCTAACACACGTGCACACTTGAAAATGGATGAGTGTGACTTTCGTTGCTTCAATCATCCTACACATACAAACTTAGATGCTGGTACAACACTCTGTAGGAGCATCTTTGTAGAGTTTCTATTCGGATGATTGATCAAGGTTCTTTCATCCTTGTATTGGTTCTCTATGATCTCATCATCATCTATTTGACTGATAAACAGGATAGCTTTGTTGTTGAGGAACCTTTTTTCTATCTGGAAATTAACTGTAGCAAAGCGCATGGAGTGCTGAATTTAACCTGTAATGTGAACCATGAATTGCTATGGGGTGGGAGTTAGAATCTTCCCCTCACACTATCCATAGTCAATTCAGTTTTAGTTTTCGAGCTTCCTAAAAAATGATATTTGAATGTGTTCAATGTCAATCTCAGTGTTTGTCCATAGAATATAAGACGAATGGATGCTTTTCTATGTTGCAGGTTTATGTTAATAACTCCAACGTGGATGACTATCTTGTGGATTCAATAACAAAACCAGCTGCTGATCCAAATGCAGGAGAAGTTTATTACAGGTATGGGTGTAAGACTAAACCTATTCGTCCATTTGGATTTGAAATGGAAATTTATATATTCTCTAGAGGAGCATAAAAATGGACATGCTATGGATGTAATGATTTAAGTTGAAGCATATACCGCCTCCTGCATCATTTTTCACACTCGCAGTCGTTTGAATGGTTATTGGCCATTGGGAGTTCTGGGAATCCGGTGATTGGTTTTTCTACATTGGTACAACTAACAATGAACTCAATCTGAAAGTTAGTGGTTGTTAACCTCAGCAATATGTACAGTAATTTAAGACAGCATATAAACTTTGGTATTTCAGCTAGTACTTAGCATCAGCAATGTGTACAGTAATTTAAGACAGCATATAATCCTTGGTATTTCAGCTAGTATTCCAAGCCTATTTTCGGTCACCTCATACTTGTTGCTAGCCGGACTGACTGCAAACATCGATTTTCCCTTCTTTTATTTATTTCTTTTTCTTTTTGGTGCTTGTTTTTTAGACAGCCCCTTAAACACCGCAGGGACTATCGATTTCTTCATTGTTTTCCATTTCTCTGTTTATGATTTTTGATAGACTTCTTGTTTATTTGCAGACTAATGACACGATTTATGTCGAATCAGAACAAGTACTCATTAGATAGCCTCTTAGGCAAACTATCTTGCCCACTGTTGTTGCTTTGGGGTGACTTAGATCCTTGGGTGGGTCCTGCCAAGGCCACTCGAATAAAAGAGTTCTACCCGAACACAACCCTTGTTAACCTACAAGCAGGGCATTGTCCCCATGATGAAGTCCCAGAGCTTGTCAACAGTGCTTTATCGGACTGGTTGGCGAGTAAATTCCCTCTTCAGACACAGTGAAAATCCCCCATTCTAACTGGCACATTGCTGTCGTCTACGTAAAGATTTTTAGTTTTAAGAATTTGTATATTCATAGATACAGAGTTTGGTCATGACAAGAAAATTACTGGGGAGGATGAGTTGGGGGAAGTTTTATCAGCCCATGTTGTATCAGAAACTATAGTTATCTTTTTAAATGTGAAGCCTTGTTTTCACCTTTTGATCCAACTTAGTTATGAAACTTGTGGACTGCATACAACTGTACTAAGGTGAAGAAAAAGTTAATCTGTAATGCAAAGTTATGTGACAGATATGAGCAGTACTTTTTTTAGGAGGTGCATACTAAGGATTATTTTGTTAATTTCTGCGAAGAGTAGTGCAATTAAGAGAATCGTCTCGCGACAAAGTCGTCAATTTTGTATCGAATTTAAGCACATAAACTTGTATTAAGCGTTGAATATTATGAACTAATAGGGGCCTCGGTGCCTTCCATATCAAAGAAGGTTGGGACTTGGGAGTGACTTTACTTGCTTCAGATGACTTGGCTAGCTAAGATCCTTGGGTGAAATGGAGCTTTTAGCTATTGTGGGTATACCTACAGTTCGCTGTATTGCCTGATACGGTGTTACCTTATGTCCAATACCTTACGTCCATAAGGTCCAATATTCTTAGAAGGTGCACGTGGGATGGAAGAGTTTCACCATGAGGTTCTAGGTTCAAATCCTCCCAATTACATTTTTGTTTGGATAACTGGAGGTTTATTCAGTCGTTAACTTCAGGATCTCGAGGATTAGTCGAGGTGCGCATAAACTGGTCCAAATCACCCCGATTACCGAAAATATATATATATATATATATATATATATATATATATATTCTTAGAAAGTGTCGAAACAGTTACCTAATACCGACAATCCTTCATTCTCACTTTTGAAACCGATATTATCGGGTTCATTGTATTATTACCTGGATAGGGGCAATAAATGATTCTGCGGCTCCCAAACATAATAGTATCCAAATTGGAATGCAATAACTGATTATGCGGCTCCAAAAAATAATAGTATCCAAATTGGAATGCATAAACATTAGTGATAAAACATCATTCGTATTATATTTGTAATAAATTTACACAGTTGAATATGCATACAAGACAATAAATTTATAACTTTTTATATATTGATTTTTATTTAATGATACCTAACACCACTTGAAATGATCCCGAATAATGTTTAAACTGGTGTGGCCGAGTCTTAACATCCATCCAAAACAAGTCCTGGTCTAAGAGAGCTTTGCTGCTATCGTCTGTATTGTGGTAAATGTTCTTTGTCCCTCAACATTCAACAATAAGACATGTAACAATGTTGTTTGATTCAATACGTGCCAACTTATTCGGCTCAACATATCCAAAATATTGGAATGTCACTTGACTTCTTGGGAACCTTTGGCACGGCAGGAAACATACACTCTCGACGTATCTATATCTATATCTATATCTATATATATATATATATCCATGGGCAAATTGCGTAAAACCCCTTCTAATTTCAAGTTTTAACAAAAAAACTTCCTATAGAAAAAACATTGACATTAAATTCCTCTAACAATCTAATTTGTTGCAAAGCGCTATTATATTTAAAAAATTTGCTTCTTAAATATTAATACAAGTTGCCCATTTTGCATAGTGTTGTCATAAAAAAATTAAAGTTTTTTTCTAATTACATATCTAATTAAGTATAGCAATATACTATCATGTAAAATATATATACTCCGAAAAAAAAAAACATAAATTTCTTAAATTTATATCCTACTCTTGCAATATTATACTATTAAGAGGCTTTTTGTCATTCAATTTTAACAAATTAGATACATAACTTTTACTATTTGTTCTTTATCCGTAGGGGTTTCTTTTCAAAAAAAATTGAAAGTAAATGAGAATTTTATGCAATTTCCCATATACAAGTGTGTGTGTATATATATATATATATATATAATAGAGAGGTATTATCTGTAGTGAGCTTGGTAGTTACAGGTCATACCTGTCCGCATTTGGAACCTGGCTGTTGCAAAGCTCGCATCTCCTCAACACACGACACTGTCATCGTCCTCACCAATGTCACTTCCTAGTAAACATCGTTTCTTTAAATTTATCAATCTTCCTCCTCCTAAAGGTCCACCATTTCATAATCATCAACTCTTGTTCTCACACACCCAATCTCGAAATCACCCACCAAAGTCACACACACACTTCACACACTACTATGTGCTGATATTCCCATTTTTGGTTCATTACTGTGGAAGAGTTCCGAATTTTTGGTACATCGTTTTGGAACAATTCTATATCCCATACACTCATTTTCATGGCCAATAATAATATTTCGAATCACAACCGAGCTCGGCCTCAGTCTCTGATGGCGGCCCTGAAGCAGAGGCGCAGCGGGTACGAGCCCTCAGACACCGAGACCGAGTGGCAGGACATGGAAACTCCATGGAACAACAATCCCATTAAAAAGATCGAAGATTCGGGTTTTGAAATTGACCGGAATGTCAGCCCTCTCAAGCCCAGCCGGAGATCGGCCAAGTTTGAAGGCGAGGTCCGTTCCCCCTCCGAGCCCTCAGCTGCCCGCCTGGCTCGGAGGAGCCACAGCAAGTCGCCGTACAAGCCACGTGGCAATGATAATAATGGCGCCATTATTGGTAATGGTAATGGTAATAGTAATAGTACTGTACGTTCGTCTGTACCTGTGAGGAGCGTTAGTCCTTTCGCTCCTAACCCGGGTTCTGACTTTAGAAACATCAGCCCTTTTTCTAAATCCGAGCGCAGGAGGGCACACGTGTCACCTCATAAAGGCGTGAATGTGACTGATGTTAATCGAAAGCAAAAGCAAGGGACTAGAGTGATTGGTAGGGAGGAAAATGATGGGTTTTCTCATAAAAACGAGATTAGTAGAGCGAGTGAGAAATCGAGCTATAGTCATCGATCAGTGTCAGCTCCGAGAATCAAGAAAGGGGATAGGACGCCATCGCCATTGGCGAGAGGCATGTCCTTGAAAGAGAGGGAAGCTCCTTCTCATACCAAGGCTCCCTCCATTGGCGAAATCAACGAAATGGTTGCTAAAGCTAAAGCTGCTAGAATGCAAGCCAACGAGGTCACAAATTTCGAAAGCACGGACTCTATTTCGGCTGGTGATATATTCTTTTCCCGAAGTTATGCTCCTTTAACAATACAGAAGATTACGCAGCCTAAAATGGTTACTGAAAGAGAGACTAATGTTCGTCACGGAAGCAAAGGAAATGGTAGTTTCGATCACAATGGGCAAGGGATTTCGACTAGCACTCCTATGACACAAACGACTACAGCTTCGAGCTCTGCTATGAGTAGGCAGAGTAGTGGCAAGATCAGCACCGGTGGTAGTAGTAAGATGAGCGACGCGAGCGATAGGACAATGGGGAGCTTGAGAAAGTTCACAGCCAGTAGGCAGAAGAGCCAGAAAGAGGCATGGTTTTCTTGCATCAAGAAGGGGTCTTGCAGGACCACAAAGTCCCCCGAAAAGAATAGGGATTTCGATGAGTCCTCATTTATCGAGAAGGCGTTTGTGGTTGAGAGCTTGAGGCAATTCTGGGCTGATAAGTATCAGCCTGGTTCATTCAATGCATTCATCTGCCACAAATCAGAAGCTCAAGTGCTCAACCAACTTGTGAGTGACTTCACTCCATGATTTCTCATTTTCATTCTGCAAATATTATCCTTTTAATTTCATATATGTTAGATTATATATATAAAAAAAATTCGGTTCCATGGTCTTTTAGGTAGCTAGTGAAGTATGTCCACACATTATGCTCAAGGGGCCTCCTGGTTCTGATAAAAGGGCACTATCAATGGCTTTTCTATGCGAGATCTTTGGAGACGCTGCTCGTCATGTATGTTTTTCAGTCATCAAATGCAATAATGTTGAAGAAATCTTCCCTTGAGAATAATAAATTTTGATGCCTTACCATACTTCTTCTTTTTATTTAATTTTGTTCTTTTTGCAGATATCTCATGACCTAAGATACTTCCATATTCAGGTAAGAACTCAGGAAAGATAGATATATATCAACATAATCATATCTCCAACAACAAAAGAATGTTACCATAAACATGTCCACAGAATTTGTCAAAACCTCCATACTCATATCTATTAATTATGGCATACTTTTTATTATCCGGTTCGCGCTATTACCAAAGAGAATACAAAGGCCTCGAATATTTTCTTCAAAGCTGTTATAGATTTTCTATAAATTGTTTCTTCTCTTATGCATATTTCGTTTACTCATGTTTCAATTTAGTTCTTCTGATAGTTTTTGCTATTAACCTAGTCAGTGAAATAAAAACCACTTGCATTAAGTTTTTGGTTTTCATACATGTAGAGCAACATTTTTTTCTGATGATTGTGACAGATAATATTAATGGAGGCCATTTTGGATTTACTATAAGGATCATATACTAAAATTTAAATAATTTTTGCCTTTTGTTACACCTCTCATTCTGTTGACAGGAAAGGAGACCAATGCAAGTAGTAGTTCCAGTAACATCCAGTGCCCACCATGTGGAGCTGAATGTATACTCGGAACCGAATGCTAGGTATGCAATGATGGCTTTAGTCAGAGAAATCAACAGCAAGTACGCGGTGACGCCTGAAGTCAGCACTGTTAATTTCAAGGCAGATTACAAAGGTTTTGTTTCCATTGAGACAGTTTGATTTCCTCTGACAGGAATGATATATATAATTATGTAATTTTTTACATGTTTCGATCTTGTTGAGTACAGTGATGGTTCTTTACGAGGTTTGCAAAGCTCCGGAGAACATTCAGCACTTGATTAAATGGATCATGGACTGCTACAAAGATTCTTGTAAGCTCATTCTCTGCTGTGAAGACGATGTAGACATTCTCGAGCCAGTGACGAACAGGTGCAAAGTTATAAACGTTAACGCTCCCTTAACTCACGAAGTAAGTGTATCACTCCGTATAATCTTTAAGCTTAGTTGTTTCTTTGCTGTGAATTTATGTCTTACATTACATTCATTAAATGGAAAATGATACTTGTGCCTACTTGTTATGCCTGTTTATCTAACATACCCTTGAATGTTGCGGATAGATCCACGCTTGAGAATAACCAATACTTCAAATAGTAAATCTTTTTTCTAATATCGAATTAGAAAATTCTCTTCTATTTCTTCTACTCCATATGTATCAGATCATGGAGGTTCTTATTCATATAGCAAGGAAGGAAAATTTTGACCTGTCCATTAGCTTTGCTGAAAGAATTGCCACCAAGTCAAAGCAGAATCTAAGGAGAGCAATTATGTCTCTTGAAGCATGCAAAGCACACAAGTTAGTTGTTAATTAAACAATACATATACATGGTGTTTATATATTTTGTAAGTTTTTCTCTACTTACTTGGGTGTGATTCTTTCATAGTTATCCTTTTGTTGAAGACCAACCAATTCCAGTTGGATGGGAAGAGGTCCTTGAGGAAGTTGCTGCTGACATCCTAGCTAATCCATTACCCAAGAGGTATTTCTTTAGCATTATGTATTTACCCATATAAATATGTATGCAATGATAAGAAAAATAATAAAATTTTGATAATTGGAAATGTGAATATTGAAGTATTGACCCCTCAACATGCTTTTCTTATCTTGTGAACCTTGAAATTTCTTGGCATTCCACTCCAATAGATAAAAGGTTGACATAACCAAGTTCACTCATGAACCAAGGATCTTCTCAAATACTATGGACATGCTTGGTTTGCAATTCTAGAGATCAGTTTTTTGCTTTATGAAAACTGAAAACTGTACAAATAATCTGTTTTGTTCAGTTTTCAAAAAATTTAATTATAAAAGGCCTATTTCAAAACAATGTCTTTTATTATTCTTTGAAAAATAGATTTTTGTTTTCATAGTTATTGAGAATTGTTTTCAGAGATTCAAACCCAACGGACTCATAATTTTGGTCTCTTACCTTATTTTTTCTCCTATTAGAAAGTGACATAACTATAGGAATGCCTCATCCGAGCAAACAACCAATTTGGTACAATGGAGATGTTTGGTGTTATGATCCATGATTGTTTTCATTTTGTTTGGACCATGACAAAAGACCATTGTATACACATCCAATATAATTTATGTGTATGTATAATAATTTATTTTTTCATTTGGTGGACGCGTATAAAGGCAAGAATGACGAGGACGATGATGTTTCCTTATGAATATTCTCGATTTCTTTATTGTGAAAATGAAAATTAACACTCCAAATATATTCTTTTGTTGACAGATTATTTGTTACACGGGGAAAGATCCAAAAACTTCTTTTAGATTTTGTTCAACCCAAACTAATTCTCCAGGTAATACATCTTATTGTTTAATTAGAATAGTTTGCATAATTAATTGTCACTTAAATATAATTATCTTTCCATTATGCAGAAACTCGTCGAACAGTTTCTTAAGGGAGTCGAGGCTAGTTTGAAAAGAGAACTTTATTATTGGCATGCTTATTATGTAAGTCTCTGTTTTTTTTCCCTCTATCTTGTTTTTGAGTTGTCTTGATGAGAAGGAGAGAATAACTAAAGGTTCATCTGCAGGAGAAGAGACTCCCAACAGGAACAAGTGCTTTACTCAAATTAGAAGGTAATATAGAAAATTATTGAAGAATGTATCGTTATTTCTTTTTCGATAATCCGAGTGTTCAAGACTTCACCCGAATTGATTCAAGAATTGGGTAAGGCTCAGATTATGTCCACGGTTGTGGTCTCTCGACCTATCCATGAATCGAATAAGTCTCGAACTATATCCGATGTTGTGACCCCAACAAATTATTTGTATACAGTAAAAACCAAACCTGAGACCTGATACTTCTCAAAGCACCAGACCCCAATTCTTTCTCAACTAAGTCAACCCGTTCAGGCCGGCCCATATGTACCATAGGATAAGTAGGGGTTGCGGCCAACCCCCAATGAAAATTCTCCCCCCCGCCCCCCAACTATCCTTGAATTTTAGATATTTGCAATTCTGCGCCCTGTTGATTTTTTTTAAAAGTATCCTGAGGCCCTCCACTAAAATTTTGATATTGTGATTCTGCCTCCCTCGTAAATTTTAGATCCGTCACTGCGTTTGGGTTGATTATATATGGTTAGAATAACGGCTCAATCAGATACAATCTGAAAGAAGTCATTCACATGTGTTTTTTAACATTTTGTTTCATGAAAATAAAATATGAGTAATGTCACTCATTATTTTCCCATGCACTTGCAGAATTTGTGGCCAAGTTTATGAGCATATACAGGAAGAGCACTTCCAACAATCGTCAAGACTCATAGTTTTCTTCTCCAAATTTTGATGTTGAAATAGTGTTGTTACAGCTGTTGATGGCAAGAGAAATCAGAAGGATGAAATGGTGATATATTTTTAGACCCATTTGATGGTTTAAAGCAATTTAGATATGTTTCTTTAAAGTTTAGTGTATGTCCCCTAGAATACACATGACTATTCATGTTGATGTTTAATTGCTGAAAAAGCATAATCATATTCTAAATTTGGATTTCAATATTGATATATTATTTTCCTTCAAAGAGGATATATTTACCTACTGTATTGAGCATATGTTTCAAGTTAAAGTTATAATCCGATCCGGTTAGTATCTCATTGGACTTGGTCGAATGAGAATCGAGCGGATCAGAATTCTTTTGGTGGGTGATCGGGCCCACAAAAATCTGATCGGTTAGACCGAATATGATTGTTAAATTCTCAGTGGACTTTGATCCAATATGAGATACTAACTGGACTGGATTTTTTTCTTTCAAGTTACCGAATTCCATTTTTAGTGTGTTAGGATTTTTTAAGAGTTTGATTATTATATTACTTAGTAATTTATCTTTAAGCTGAGTCCAATAATCTGTCTTTAAGCAGAGTTAAGTAACTAAATCGTTGTCTTTTTTCACATTTTGAAGGGGAAGGTCTCAAAAAATACTTGCATTTCATCTAGTTTTTGCGATATAGCACATTAAAATTGGGTGCAGTTTTTTTGCTCTTTGATTTTATCTACTGGCATGGGATAACATTGTGTTCATATTTTAAGGTCTCGAAAAATACTCACATTTCATCAAGATGGCTCCACCGAGTACTAGTGGTTTTTCACCACAATTTTTCCTTTTGACCCTTTTTGTTCTAATTCTCTTATCGATCATCGAGGAAAGGAGTCATCAATGCTAACAGCGACAACGGCGTAATGAATTCGGACAATATTAAATTTAGAAATGAATATCGAAACTGCATAACAATATTAATACCTTTCAAACACATTACAAAAACAAATCGAATGATAACCAACATAGATCGCATAACTCTGACTGATTTGATTATCAAATAAATTTAATGATCAAACTTATCTACCAAATTTCAAACTTGTAACATACCAAATTGAAGATTGAGAAAAATATATGACATGGTTGAGTTGATTCTTTGTAGTATATGCACAGAAATTCATGAATATATCATGGTTACACTACATTATTAACTTTGTCATGTACGGGTCTGTCAACTATTATACGCCAAGATGATACGAAAAATGAATGATGTATAATGCATGTAACTGTGTAAGCAAAATGGCATTATAATCATTTTAAAGATGAGATATTCAACTAATTAATTGACCAATTTCTTCAAGGCCAAAAGCAGCAATTCTTATACTCAATATTTTTGAACTTTTTCAAAGTAAAAATTATAAAAACCACATCTTTTGGAGCCAATATTACAAAAACCACAACTTTCCAAAAGTATTTATAAGAAAAAATCAATGAACAAAAGCAATTTTGTATTTGATCATTTTGAGTTAAATGATTATACATTTGACAAGTAATATAGATGTATGACTAAAACGCCCCCCAAAAAACTTCTCCTAGGGTTCCCTCATCTGGAATCCCTGGGGAAGAGGATCAAGTTGGCCCCAAAAAACTTGTATGTTTTATATGATGAAATAAATTTTTTGTAATGGATTGGGATAACAGGTTAAAAATAAATTTTTTTAAAAAAAATTAATAAATAAAAGAAACAAACAAACAACAGTACAGATGGTAAGAAGTGATTTGCCACTCTGTATAATGGTGAAACTTACTGTAGATAATCACTTTCACAGTGTTCGAGTTACCACTATACAACTATTCATTTACACCTGGCCATTTTCTCTCTCTAAAGCAGTGGTCTCCACACTCTCTTCTCCCCCTTTGCAACCAAAACCAAACCCTCTCTCTCTGCATATATATATTTACACACACATATATATATATATATATACATACCTATATATATCACAGTTTGTGGAATCGAAGCGCGAAGATGGGGACTCTGGGAAGAGCAATCTACACCGTCGGATTCTGGATCCGCGAGACCGGCCAAGCCCTAGATCGCCTCGGCGGCCGCCTCCAAGGCAACTACTACTTCAAAGAACAGCGTATGTTCTCTCTCGACCCTAATTCCTCATAGATTCTCACAACCATCTCATCGTTTCAAACCCTAGAATTCCAAATTCGTTGTTTCAGTCACTTCACATCAAAACGTTGCATTACACATTTTAGGGTTCAGTAATTGACTTTTATACCCATTAATGCGCAACATTTTGAATTGATCTTCCATACGGCCTCATATTAGTGTTGATTCATTTTTTGAGCTATAGACATGCATATATATATATATGTGTGTGTGTGTGTGGTGTGCTTGTTCTTTGTTTGGGAAGATTACGCGTATATGATATGTTAGTCTGATGGAGGTATCGAATGGTAGAATCACTTAGCTGTTGTTAATCTTACGAATATTGGTAGCAAATTAGTGCTTATCAATATAAATATGTGATTATATATATATATATATATATATATATATATATATTGCTAGTAACTGAGGACAACATTGTTGTAGAGGGAAAATTAGAGAGAAAAGAGGTGTTTTGAGTTCACTGGTCTACTTTGTGCCGAATATGAGTGAATTCTTCGTTACCCTCTTGTGGTTTTTACATTTTAGCTTACGTTTTCTTTTCAAGCGAACAGAAAATGGTGGTGGGTCGGAGTTAGTAAATGGGGACGAGAGGGTGAAGTGTGAACATGATTTCAGTGTGTGCATCATTTTGTGGTTGTTAATGCATATCTGATCGATATCGATAACGATACTTTAGGTGTATAGTGGCATTGTCTCCTTCCTTCGTTTTTTTTTTCCTTTAAGAAAAAGGCTGTTAGATAATATATCATTGTTTTATTTCATGATGATCATCTACTGAGTTATTAGCTTTTTAATGAGTGTCATATGTTTTACTCTGGCAACCTGAGTTGACTTTGAACTCAGGAAGTTCATGTAAGAAATAACATGTAATGTGGTCTGATGTTAAGTAGTTGCTCCATTTTTCATATACTGTATGTGTGATTTTGTAGGTTCATCTGTGGTATGGAGAAATGTTTTGTTGGTTAAATTATTGCTCTTGGTGTTTCTTATCCGTTTGAGAAAGTACTTGAATTATATGCAAATTTGTTCATAGAAAATTCTGAGCTGTTAAACTTTGACGAAGTATACGACCTTACCTTGTTTACCTTTGCATTGCTTTCTGTTTTTTTGCCCTACTCTGCTTTTTTTTGGTATAAGAGAAATAAATCTGCTTTGGCATCATTAATCATAATTCTTTTAGTGTTCTTCATAGTTGAATTGGATTTTAATTTTTTTTTCTATTTCTTATTGATCGCATTTGCTGTACAACTCCTGGAAATTGATTTTATATTTTATTCTTCTAACCATTATTCCTTTTATTTAGTGTCAAGGCATCGAACTCTGATGAACATATTCGATAAAGTTCCTTCCGTTGATAAGGATGTATTTGTGGCTCCTAGTGCTTCTGTCATTGGGGATGTTCTGGTGGGACGAGGTTCTTCTATTTGGTATGGATGTGTTTTGAGAGGTAAATGACACCAAAATGAAGCTTGAATGTCTTTTGGAATTTCTATTTAACTTTGATTCCATCTGCAGCAGGTCAGCTTTTTAGTTCCTTTCATATCTTTTATTTTTCACAAGGATGCATGTAAATGACTGAAGTGCAATTTCAGATTATTGAATAACGTAGTTATAATATAATATACATTATGGGCTTCCTAACCCCAGGATGTGAAAAGTATAAGCAATATTGTTTAGGAAATTATAGGATAAGAACTGGGGGTCTAACTTCAGAGGGCATAGAGATTGGAGAAAATTAGGAGCTTTAAAGAATCAATGTTTAAATTGGGATCTAGAACTTTCAAGTTTGAATCAGGGGATGGTCATGGAAATGAGCTGGGAAAAATTTTTGTTAGGCAAGGGAGCAGGTAGGTGGGATTTGGGCATGGTGATGATTTAAGATCAGGTTTTAAGAGGTCTTCCTTCTTGGTTCAGGGATAATTCTACAAATTATGCTACAAATTCTTGATTAACTCTTGCAACTAGAACATTGCTCTCTTTAAACCCCATTGTAAAATGAAGCATGTCGCTGTTGTAATGGTGAGACAAACAATCATCATGCTTCAATTGCAATAAGAGGCTTAGATTGGTTGTCCTAGTAATTGATCACTTCACAACTTTGCAACGTCTACATGCAATATTATTTAGAACTTTCAAGTTTGAATCAGGGGATGGTCATGGAAATGAGGTGGGAAAACTTTTTGTTAGGCAAGGGAGCAGGTAGGTGGGCTTTGGGCATGGTGATGATTTAAGATCAGGTTTTAAGAGGTCTTCCTTCTTGGTTCAGGGATAATTCTACAAATTATGCTACATATTTAACTCTTGCAACTAGAACATTGCTCTCTTTAAACCCCATTGTAAAATGAAGCATGTCGCTGTTGTAACGGTGAGACAAACAATCATCATGCTTCAATTGCAATAAGAGGCTTAGATTGGTTGTCCTAGTAATTGATCACTTCACAACTATGCAACGTAGACATGCAATAGTATTTATATTTTCTCCATATAACTTTCTGCAATCAATTCTATGTGCAAATGCATAATCTGAAGTTGTGAACTCGAAGATCTCAAACTTTTTTTTTAATGTTTGGCCAGCATCATAGATGAGAATTGATGAAACCTATCCATCCTCTTCCATATTTTACACATTTATATGGTGGTAACAGTACGATGCCAAGATCATTCTATATGAAGGGGGGGGCTTAGAGATAAGATTAGAGAGAGTCAGGAGTTATGAATAAGAGGAAGGAGCGAGTAATGAAATTATCCCGAATGGTCTTGGTATTTTAACAGGAAAAGAGAGATAGGAGGTGGAACATCATAAGCAACAAAAGAAGTAGTTGAATCATGTTGATAGGTCCTGCTGATTGCAATTATAGGTCCCCTTTTCTGCCCTCCTTCTTCCCCTGAAACACCATGAGGCTGCTACATGCATGGGTGTGCTTTCATATCTGGATTGTTCTTGTCTGATCTCTGAATGTGACTGCTTGAATGCAGGTGATGTCAACAGCATAAGTATCGGAACTGGAACAAATATACAAGACAATTCTCTTGTTCATGTCGCCAAATCCAATCTAGCTGGGAAGGTTTTGCCAACTATTATTGGTGACAATGTTACTGTGGGTGAGTGACATTCAGTCTAGATTTAAGTGATGTTGATTCGGTCTTCCCGTGAAATTTTTTATATGCATCTTGCATTACAATTTTTAAATTGAATTGGGCAGGTCATAGTGCTGTTTTGCATGGATGCACTGTTGAGGACGAGGCATTTATTGGTATGGGAGCAACCTTGCTTGATGGGGTTTTTGTTGAGAAACATGCTATGGTTGCTGCTGGTGCTCTTGTGAGACAGAATACAAGGATCCCTTGTGGAGAGGTTTATAAAACACATCATGACTCTTGGGTGTTCATTTTGCTTGAATGGCTCTATTTTCTAAAGAGTGGCAAATATTTTCAGTATCTTTTTTACACATGAATCAAAATGAAAATAGTTTCTGGTATATACAGATATGGGATATATGCGTCAATATATAGAAGGGAGGGGAATGCAGAGATGTTTTCTGGCATAATACATTATATCTTATTCAAATTTGAAATAAAAATTCTGCTATACAAGTATTTTTGTTCCTTCCATGCTTCTTAATTTTATACTCTTAAAAATAAATTTAAAAGATATAATTAGATATATCAATATTCTTCTTTTATTTTCTTTGTCTATCTTTTGGTACCTAATAGAAAGAGGGATGTATTGACATCTTGATATGTATTTATATGTATTTTGGATACCACTTAATCAATCCTAAGCAGTGATGCTTCTCATAAATCAGCTAAACATAACAAGCATAGTTTCTGTAAACAATATAATAATACAATATTTGATAGATACACGTCCATCTTCTGCAATAAACAGCTCTTTTTTCTCAACAGATGAAAGATTTTAATAATCCTGTTGAAGAGCAGTGATAACCAGTAAAGTGGCTCGAGTGAATGCCAAATCCCTTCACCACTTAATGTCTCAGGTCATGATTGGCAATCACCATTGCTTCCATCATAGCTGTTTAAGGTTTTCTCAAGCGTTAACAATTGAAATCTTGCAGCTGTTTTGTCCCTTTCTGTATAGGTCTGCGGTAGGTAATACGGTGAAAGTGGGGTTTATGTTGAGAAGATGGAGACAGTGTGTAAAAGAACTTTGATGGCAGTCTACTTTTTGGGGAGCCAGAAATAGTATTTGAACAGGAAAAAGAACAGGAAAGGCAATGGCTAAGGATTTATAGCAATTTTATTGGAGTTTAAGCCATATTTTTTGAGACGGCAGCTGTATAAAAGAGTTTTTTGTGAACCACTGAAGGTTTTAACCTAGTGGTACTTCCTCAACTTCCAAACAGAAGGATGAGGGTTCAAGTTTCATTAGGGCAAAGGTAGTTCTTACACATGCAAACTATATGTTTGTGTACTTGGACTTACTATGATTGCAACAATGGCACGACAAGGTTGGGCATCTTACTTTGGTCCCATCAATAAGTTTAAATGTGTAGTTAATTTAGATTCAGAAGGATATGTTTCAACTAGGTAAAAGATGATGAACCCTAAATAGTTCTTACACATGCAAACTATATGTTTGTGTACTTGGACTTACTATGATCGCAACAATGGCACGACAAGGTTGGGCATCTTACTTTGGTCCCATCAATAAGTTTAAATGTGTAGTTAATTTAGATTCAGAAGGATATTATGAATAGAACCCAATACTAGAGGGGAGGACTGGTAGAGCAGTGATGTAGTAATATTTACTCCAGATGCTTCATTATCCTGGTCACCAGTGGTAATACTCTAGAGAGGAAGGGAACAGAGGGAAGACATGGTTCGATTTGAGGGTCTCGTTTATTATTTGAGGTGCCGCCCAGAATCGCCAATATTTGGATAGCTAACCATTTGCGATATATCTGTTATCTCGTTTTACTTTTGTACTCTTGCCTGTGTCATTCATGAATGGATTCTGCTGAAAAGGTTCTCATTAAATAGATTTATTTGCAAGTGTTGGGCTTCAAAATTTTGTGGGCAGATACTTCTACTTTCTATTTTTGATTCATGCTTTTCGTTCAGTTGAATAAAATGAGCATGGAATTCCGAATATCTTTGGCCAGGATAAATAAGGGCATATAGATTTAAGTGTATTCTAGGATTTGAAAAGCCCAAAGCTTAGATTTTGTTCGCCTGCTAGTTTACTCCTGGTCTTTTATGGCATAATTGTTGAAGTTAATATCCCAAGTACATCAGAGTAAATGATTTTGTTGGGATTTGTGTCCAAAATAGTCTTTGTGAATGTGGATTTGAATTTTATGACTCAAATTGGGAAACTTAATTATCTTAGTTGACTAATGAGTGATTTATAAATACAGGTGTGGGGAGGAAATCCGGCAAAGTTCCTGAGGAAGCTCACAGAAGAAGAGTTGTCCTTCATCTCCCAGTCAGCCACAAATTATTGCAACTTAGCGCAGGTTCATGCAGCTGAAAATGCCAAGAGTTTTGATGAGATTGAGTTCGAAAAGGTGCTCCGCAAGAAGTTTGCGCGCCGAGATGAGGACTACGATTCAATGCTGGGTGTTGTTCGTGAAACACCTCCAGAGCTTATCCTTCCTGATAATATCCTACCAGATAAAGCACCAAAAGCTACTTAAAAGGGGAGATTTTCCATGCTAGGTATTTCCTCTTCGGATCTTATGTTAATGGATACTTGCTACTATGTCTTGAGTTATGGAAAACGGCTGCTATCTGTTTCTAATAATATTTTGGGACCTGGACAAAATATTAAAGATCTCATTATTATATGCCATTCTGGCATATGGCTTGGGTCCTCTTTCGTTATCAGACACTTCCATTTCGGTTTCTTGAGGTAAATTATGTTAAAATAGCATATTCGAATGTTTTTGTCATCCAGAATGGTATGATAGATCTGTACTACCACTCGAGTGCATTGATATGTTTTGACCAGAAATAAGAATGTGGAATCGAAGTCTTCTAGGAGCATTGTACTTCCTAATAAACGACTTTAATCTTTTGAATTCTATTTCCCTGCTTGGCCACCAGTTTATGGTTGTTTCGTTTCTCATTGCGAATATTGCAGAGACATTAAAAAGTGAGCTTAAGTAGCAAACTAGTTTGTGCCATCGCTAAGATTAAATTCCTGAATGCGCTATTTTGCAAAGATGCATCTCTAACTGTGGTTTGTCTCGGTTGTGGATCTTCCTCGTGTAAAGATAAAATCAGTGAAGTAATATACTGCTTAGGAACTGGGCTCGAGTACGAGGTAACCCTTTACTTGATAGTACATTTTGCACTGCCTAAATCTTAAGATAAATCAGGTTAGAACTTTTACTGGTTTCCTTGTTTCTGTCTTCTGCTGCAAGACAAACCTCTAATTGCCAGTGTAATGCATGTGTCTTACTCTAGTCGACCTAAGTACAGAAGAATAATGATAGTATCGATTATATTCCAAGGCAGTATATGACAATAAATCCAACTTACTAATTGTAAAATGCAACAGAATCATTTGCTTATTTTCGCTAATGATTCCTCCTTTTTTTATATATTACAAAAAAAATCTACTAGCCTGCATTTTGCTTAAAAATAAAAAATAAAAAATAAAAAAATTAACTCACCAATCAAGTCGTTTCAAACGTAGACATTGCAGCTACTCCTTATGAACTAACTACCCTATTTATTGTAGTGGTTTTGTTAAAATTTTGTTAAACTAATGCAAGCTTACATCAACACATTTAGTTATTTAATTAAAATTAATTACCATATAATGATTGGTCCCATACTAACAAATCCTTAAGATTGTTTAATTTAAATTTCTTCCCCAAAGTCACCATCTAAGGTATCAAATCACACTAATCCTTGGCTAAAAATCAAGAATTAATGTGTACGTACCTATCTCTGAAGCTAGAATGAACATAGCTTTTGCAGGTTCAACGACTTCATGATCATTTATTTCAGAATATCATGTGAATCAGAATATGCACTCAGACATCACTTTGGGGCCCAATTATTACTACCATTGTTTCCATTTCTGAGCAACTCTCCTGTTTCGAGAATAGTATGACTATGGATTATTAAATTAAAGCTTTGATATATAATTGTGTATAGATATAGATATATTGGTAATTGACAAAGCTTCGATATATGGGTATAATTAACAAATATGTGATATTTCTGCAATTTAATTTTGTAGGAAAAATATAATTTAAGTGACCAACCACATCAACAAGATGATTTGGTCTTGTTTGGCATAACTTATGCTTCTGACTTTTTGCATAAGAAAAATATATATATAAATTATTTTAAGAAGCTGGTATATGTGTGTGTGTGTATTATATAAATATATATATATAGATGTATATACAGGTGTATGTATGTTGTTAGAGAGAGTACTTAGTGGATCAAGGTTCGGAGAAGATGTAAAATTGGAAATTACAAATTCTCTTGTGAAATTCAAGTTATGAAATTGATGTCCTTGGGATTTCAATTCCAAAGTATTTTGTCACGTTCCAATTCCAAGACTCCCAAACGAACTCTTAGATAATTATCTTTTGCTTCAATATTTTTCTCCATAAGTCGCAAATTGTCAATCGTTATATTAACTTTAACATGTTTATTTTTTCTCTTCTATTTTGATGATGTGAAACTGTTGCTACAAGAAAATCAAGGATGTTCTATATATTGGGTTTGGATATCTAAAGTTTTAATAAAGTGTGAGCAAAATATACTTTGGTAAAAAAAAAAAAAAAAAATTAAAAATTGTAGACCTCCAAGTGGGATATATGTCCCGTGTAAAAAAAAAAGGCGTGCAATGCAAAGAATACCATTCATATGCTCAAGGATTAATTTCAAGAAATCTCTCTATACTATTCAGTTTAATCAACTAACTTCCAATGTGTTCACTTTATCTCATATACTATTCAATTTCATCATTATGCCCCTCACCTCATATTTTGAGTCAAAATGCCTAAACTACCCTCTTAGTGAAATCAACCATTTAAAAAAATATTTTTCAAAAATTAATTATATTTTTTGCAAAAATTATAAATTCAAAAAAATATATATATATTTTTCGCAAAAATATTATTTTTCGGAGGGAGTATATTATTTTCCAAAATATGAATTATTTCGGAAAAAATAATATATATTTTTTGCAAAAAAAATATTTTTCGAAAAAAAATCATATTTTTGAACATAATAGTATATATTTTTCTCAAAAAAATTATTTTTCGGAAAATATCATATTTTGGAACATAATAGTATGTAACATTTACAAAAAAAAAAAATTTTGGAAAAGATTATATTTTGGAACATAATATATATTTTTCTCAAAAAAAATATTTTTCGGAAAAAAAATCATATTTTGGAACATAATATATATTTTTCGAAAAACAAATCATATTTTGGAACATAATATATATTTTTCGGAAAAAATTCATATTTTGGAATATAAAAAATTATTTTTTGGAAAAGATCATATTTTGGAACATAATATATACTTTTTCGCAAAAAAAAAATTTCGCAAAAAAATTTATATTTTGGAACATAATATATATTTTTCGCAAAAAAAATTATTTTTCGTAAAAAATCATATTTTCCGAAATATATATATATATATTTTGAAATTTATAGTTTTTACAAAAAATATAATTTATTTTTGAAAAATAATTTTTTTAAGAGTTGATTTCAATAAACCTCCTTATACTATTAAGGGAGGGTAGTTTAGACATTTTGACTCTAAATATGAGGAGGAGGGGACATAGTGAAGAAATTGAATAATATATGGAGAAAAATAGACACAATAGATATTAATTGATTAAATTTAATAGCATAGGGAAGTTTCTTGAAATTAACCCTATGCTCAACTACTGGTCATAATACTTTAGAAGAATAATATTTTCTGCTGCATGCGCATTGATCATAATAACATGCAATCATATAGGATGATGATCAATATACATACGCAATGCTTAATGATGTATGTTATATATATATATATGTATTGATTTGTACGTAAAATACACGATTAAATAAAGTGATTATTAAGTGCAATAATAATGATTTGAGTGTAAAGCTTGTGCTAGATGTGATGTTCCTTAAAGCAACCAACATTTGGGTCCCATTAGAGCCTTCTTTTTTTGTACTAATATCTCTTAAACAGTTTCATAAGAGGAACAAACCGTTTTCACAAAATTATCCATAAATCTAGTATAATGTAATTCTGTTGAACCCTTTTTTCCTTTTGTTTTGGTAAAAAAGCAAATATATATATATATATACAATTCTTTGGATCTTTGAACATTAGAGAAATCAAAATGAACTATGTAAAGTGATTAGATGTGATTGTTGGTAGGCTGCAAATGGAACAAAAGGCCACAATTTACCAAAAGAGAAGATACTTGTGGTTTGGTTTAATCAATAGTTTAGATGCTAAGAAACCAAGCTCTCTGTCGTCCTAATTTTTTCATTTGTTTATTAGTTTTTTCATTATTCATTTAATTATTTATTTATTTATTTATTCCATAACCGTGTTCAGAACTTTCATATCGATTAATTAACGAAATTTATGTTAAACAAACCTACTCACAGATCTCATAAAACTTGAACTAAATATACAATCGTACTTCCTAACAAATTATTTGCAACTAATAAAAATAAATATCACATAATGCTTCCTTAGATATCAGGATCAAGTCTTTTCTAAATTTATACAAACTTAGACCAATAATATATACTTCAACAAATAAGCCCAAGAGCAATGTTTTGGTATATATGTTAATATATATTTAAATAAAAATTAAATTTATTTCCCTACCCAACCAATCCATTTCCTGGTGGAAAATTTAATAAAAAATCTATCACTTGCCATTCTATCAACTAATTTCAAGGTTTGGAATGACAGTTAGCCTTCTTGAGTATATAAATATACAGAACATAATTATAGTGTGGTTTTATATTTAATTTGTTTGGATGCATGACTTCAAGCTTTATGGTCCTTATTATATATATGTTTTCCTTTCATTTGTCTATTTTGTTGTCATTATTCATTTGTTACTCTGTAGTAATAAAAAACAAAATATTCTAGTACCAACTACCAAGGTATTTTGGTGAAATCAAATTTTACCACCTTATCGAAAATTTTCAATTAAATTAATAAAAATTTAAACACAAACGAACAATCTTAAGAACTCCCAAAGTATCACTCTTCTCTCTCTCAGTAAATTTTATAGTACGGAATGAGAGTTATAAATAGTGTATATATATATATATTATTTATATGATTGTGTGTATAGTGTACTGTGTTGTTGAAATATTTCCACCATAAATAAGGTATGCACGTTTTCCATCTACCTTTCATTTTCGTTCAGTTATCCATCTAACCCTTCAATGATGACTAATAATAGAACACACATTATGATATATACCTTTTTTTTTTCCAAAGGTAATATGTATATATATATATATATATACCTAATTTTGCTTGCATATTTATTTCAAAATCCTTATTTCTTGAAAGTAGGATCATGGGATATAATGCCAATGCAATTAAAAGGGTGATTATTTTTTTCTCATGTATGTTGACAAAGAAAAATTATTCATTACAATGGTGATATCATATCGTTAGGTTAATATGGTATCACCAAAATCAATAAAATTAAATTTTTTTGTTTATATGTCATTTATCCTTATTAACTTAGCAAAACGATATAAGAAGAAATAAAAAAAATACTATTCTAAGTTGCATCTCTATCTCCCTATACATATGTCATATATATATATATACATATGTATAGTATAATTCAATAATTTGTTTTTTCAAAATCTAACCTTCTCTCAATACACTGTTGAAGATGAACTTCATATATATATATATGAATAGCATATAATTTGTTTGTTTTTCAATCTAACTCTATCTCTCAACAAATAAATAAAGATGAATTATATATATATATATATGTTGACACACCCAAATCGAGAAGGAAAAAAAACCCCTAAATGAATCATAAACCTAAATATCATTAACACAACTCAAAAGGAGATGTCGGTGAAACATAATATGGGTTATATATATATATACAATTCTTTTTATTTTGAGCTTTTGAGTATGGATTCTTTATTTTTTTAAGCATAAAGCTATATGAAGGCATAGAAGAGGACCTGATAATTTGACAATTGTTTTTTACTTTTTCTTTTTTTTGTTTCCTATTATATTGTTTTGTTGAGTTGATAAATATAAATAACATATGATAAAATAATTTGATTTTATTGATTTGGTAATACTATATCAACTTAATGATATGATATTACCATTATAACAAATAATTTAGCGTTGACAGGACATTGATATATACTAGAATGTGAGTATAAGATTACTCGTACGATTATATAATGATATTGTGACAATCTATTATTTGATGTAGACTCACACAGCTTACCATTCAGATTAAACGGTTATTATTAATTATGGTTAATTATTATTTTATAATATTTAAATATGACAAATAACATTTATATGGAGTATGGAATGATAATTTCTTATTTAAGAATTACCTAAAATACAATCAACAATATTTAAATTTTACTACGAATGTTTAAAGTATCGAATGTAAGGTTATTTGATATTGGGATTAACAGACGAGAAAGAAACAAGTCAGAACATAAATTTTTTCAAGTTTCAATTTCAAAGCAATAATTTTGTTTAATCACACATTGCATAATCTTTTTTTTACCTCCTCTTTTGCATATGACATTGTGCACTTTTTCCTTTTTACAACATAGTATCACAGTTAAATGTATTTATAAAAAAATTATTTATTTTTCTTGTCGTTTGCTTATCATTTTTATTGATTTATATTCATTTTTTTTCTTGTTTTATTTTATATATATTTGTAATTATCCGGGTAGCTGCTACCTAGCATCCGAATAATCATTTGAATCCCATTTCAATCAATTTCTTCTCTCACTGAAGTTTGGTTCAATGAGATCAGATGGACCACAATCTATCCGAAGCTATATCGGACCCATATTGATAAATACCAGATGGACAGTCCATCATATTCTCACTGGACAGTCCAATGAGAGGAGAAATAAATTCGATATTTTTCTAATAGTTCCTCTTTTCTGCAATTATTATTATTATTTAAAAAAAAAACACAATTTATAGGATCTATTATTTTACAAATAGTCTAAAATATAAATACTTATTTTTTACATTTCAGTTTTCTATATAGTGTACTGTGTACTGATTTTACATATCTCAAATATTGTGATTCATAATTTTAATTCCAACTTTCTATAATATTGTGATCCTAAATTTTACGAATTTTTTTCCTTACTCTTTAACTGTTTCAATTATTGTGATTTGTGAGTTGTGACACATCTTTATAATTAGAGAAATGATTTGATTGAGCTGAAAATTTGACAATGGACACAAATTCGTCACCAATCACCATCACGGCTAATCAAGCAGTCTACACTTTTTCATTCCTCTGTGGGGCCTACCACCGCCCAAATTATCGCCGCCTAGTGCAACCAATCACTCTTTTTCTTATTAAAATATAACATTTAAATAAAAAGCAAATTTTTTATATATATAATTATTTTGATTCTAATATATTAATTTCATAATATTATGAATATTGTAATATAATGAAAATTTTGTGTATTAAGAGCAATATTATTGTGAGAGTGGTGCATATAACGATGTTGCAGTATGTTATAGTGTGTTGTATAGCTAATTTATGTGTAACATGTGATAAAAGACAAAAGATAGACTATCAATTCAAAGTTCTCCCAATAAAATTGATTGACATGTAAAGGATGTTAATTTTTAATTCAGTTTTGTGTTATACCTTTTTATGGTCTTTGTCATTCGAGACGTTTCCTACTCTCCCCCGCAATAGTATAATTTGAATTTTTTAATATTTTATTAATTTAGGTTGATTAGTTTGTAATTTTTAATTCTGTTTTTAATGATATAGTATTATGGTGGGTTCGATATTTGTTTAAAGTTAGTGAAAGAAGGATAATTGGGGAAAGTGAGAGATTGAATTGCATTGAAATTCGAACTGAATAAGTATTTTGGGACAAGTAAAGTTGCAATAGTGGACAACTAATATGAGATAGATATAGTATTATTTTTACAAACACAACCAATCTTCATTTTTCATTTTTTTTATAACCGTGATGTCCGGATCAGCGCTACACGCATCTCGACTAATCCACGGGATCCGTGCAAGATTACCATCACATGAATCGGGTAAGGCTCTGACTATGTTCGTTGTCGTGGCCCCAACGAATTGTTTGCACCTAATAAAAATCAAATATGAGACCTCATGTATTTTGAGGCACCAAGTCCCATATAATACTACAATTTATTTATTTTTTAAAAAAGGACAATGAATAAATTTATTCACGGGTACTAGAATAAATAAATTAAAGTTCCACTATCATAAAAAGTTTAAAATTTTGAAATATATCATAAAATTTGAGACACATAAGTCTTTTATAAAAATAAACTATGAAAAGAATAATTTCAACAATTAGTGTGGTGGTGGTTTTAATAACCAATATTACTTTCTTAGTTTCTTACTATATAAACTATAAACTATAAACTATAAACCACTAATTTGTTTACGAATTGAATATGTTCAATTAAATATTTCTAAGATTGATTCCAAGTATCTCAACCCATTTTAAGTATCTTTTATTTATTTACAATTCTGACTGAATTCTAATTGTCGTGTCACTCGACCGACAAGCGAAGGCAAAGAACTCCAATTATTTAACATATATATAGTACAATTTTGCTATAGAAACTATTTTAGTATGAACTACCATATATCATATATGGATTGTTGTTTTGATGTTGCCAAGAGAAACACTTTTAAAGTATTAGAACTTATGTCCTATATAGCAAGTGGAAGTACTTTAATTTATGCCATAAGGAATGTTGATAAAACCACTGTCAATTTCCTTAAAACATGTATAATGACATAAACTTTTGGTAGGAAAATACAAAATTTGGGTGTTATCAATTTATTTATTTTTATTTTTATATTTATGTGTTTGGATGACACAAAGTAGGGGTAAATATCACCTAGGCCCTGATATTTTTCCATTATCTCACTTAGATCTCCTTTCTTTTATATATTCTCACCCAAACCTCCTGGTATTAACGTCTGACAATTTTTTTAATGAGAGTCCATGAAATGACCTTGCTACTCCTAATTATTTAATAATGAAACTACCATCACATACATTTTAAGGACAAAATGGCTCATGTGACACTTTTTCAGACTTACATCAACAAAATCTGTTGGTTAATTGACGGTCAACTAATGAATGAGGTCTATACAACATGTCAAACTTAAGGGAATCTAGGTAGAAATATATATAAAAAAGGAGGGGTTTTAGGTGGGATATGGACAAACCTAAGGAGGTCTAGGTGATATTTACCCTATATATATATATATATATATATATATATTTATTTTATTTGTTAGAGAAAAAAGTAGGCAAAATAATGCTAATATTTTATTTCTCTGCATGGTAGTATCATATATGAAAAAAAAAAAATTCTTTTATAGTATCATATATGAAAAAAAATATTATTTTCTATAATATGAGAGTTAATTTGTATTTAGAGTTAGATTGTATATATATATTTTTATTTTCTAATGGAAAATTGATTTTGTTTAAATATCTCTAAAAAAACAAAAAATAAATCGGATTTTCATTACTAACTCTGCTTTTCGCCCATTATTTATCGATTAAATATTCATCGAAACAGGTATACCACATATCAAATTCCTCAACCAATATAAACGTGAACCCATCTATGTGAAAAAAATTGTCCTCAATTACCTAATTTTAAAGATTTTTCTTGGTCTCACTTAATATCTACTCCATTTTTCTTTATTTCCTTTAGGTAATTTTTTTCATTTCCTCTCATTTTTCTTTTAGACGTGACAATAAAAATGAATAAATAAAATAAGAATAGACAGAGTTCACCACAGCAATCATGAGGTCCACTTCATACTAGAACACCTTCCTATTTATTTTTAGTCCTAATCATTAATTAAAAAGATACTAGAAAATAAATATTGTCTCAATTCAAAATTTCCAAGTCCTTTTTTGTCATTTCACACCAAATTCCACTTTCATGTCCGTCGTGCTCCCCTCTCTCCCTCTCCCTCCCTCCTTTCTCACTCTGCAAACTCTGTAGAGAGAGAGAGAGAGAGAGAAAAAAAAACACCACACACAGTGGTCGTGAAAACACACACAAAAGCTAAAACCCCAGCTCGAAACCTCCATTTTCATGGAAAATCCCTCGCACTCACTTTCCCGGAAAGTTCACAATGCCAATACCTTCGCCTCCAAGCCCATCCTCACCAACGTCTTCGGAGCTCCGGCGAGGTTCGGAGCCTCCGCTATCTCTCCTCGGGTCGAAGACTACGCTGAGATTTTCGGCGGCTTTCGCGCCAACCGAGCTTCGTCGATTCCGATTCTGGATCTTCCGGCGGTGGAAGAGTCGGAGGTTTGGTTCGATGTTCGGAGCTTTGACTACTCTCAGGTGTTCGGTGGCTTCGACGGCCTCGATTTCGCGGGTTCGTATGATGAAGTTTTTGGCAAATCGGACGGTGGAGATGATTCATCTGAGGAAGCTTGGTATGGTACTTGTACTTTGTGCTGCATTTATTGGACTTGGAAATGTCAATTTAATGTTTATATTGTTTTTTTATTCTAATATCTGTCAGTTTTGAGTATTTAAGTACTCATTGTGCTGAACATGTTTATTTTTTATTTTTGAAAAATATTAATTATTAATTATTAGTTATTAATTATTCATTTATTTATTTGTAGAAGAACATGTACAGTCTGTGCATTTTGGTGGCTTATTGTGTGTTGATAATTGTTAGTTTTAAATTGAAACCCGCCAGTGTTACTCATATAGTCATATTTCGTTTGGGTATGAGCAAATGACTATACATGTGTGTGTATTTATATTCTTTGGGTATAGAAGAACATGTTAGTAGGCTTATTTGAGCTTGTATACGCATATGTAGCGTTTTTTAGCTTGTCTGTGGAGATATAAATTATAATGTATCTGTATGTAATGGAGAGTTGGCGTAAGCATGTTCCCTGTCAAAATTTTACCGATGAAGGCGATTGTGCTGAACTTTTGTTGCTTTTGGAGTTGGGCATTCAATTTTAGTTTTTAAATATTATATATTTGGTTATGTAATTTTCTCGAACATGTACAGTGTGGCTTATTGTCTGCTAAGCTTGTGAATTCCAAGTGAAGCCGGTATTATTACTCATATTGGAGCTTGAATTTGTGTATAACAATTGGGTTTTGAATAAATAACGATTTTCGTAAAGAACATGTATAGTTTTGTGTATTTTGGTGGCTTATTTGTGGGTTGATTTTTGAGTTTTAATTGAAACTGAGTCATATACTCATATATGAGCTTGAATAGGCGCATACGAATTGGGTTTGAGTGTATTTTTAGCTTCTGCATCGAGATAACATATTTTTTTGTGTTTTCGGAGGGGTGGGTGTAAACATGTTTCTTGTCAAAATTTGATCTTTAAAGACGACTGTGCTCAACTTTTGTTGCTTTTGGAGTTGGGTTCTTGTAGAGTGATAGAAGCTTCAAATTATTACTAGATGAATTTTTAGATATATGATAGTCGATCATGTGATGGGCCCTCCCCATAAGTTGAAGCGGGAAAATAGGATGAAGTCGAACAATGAGAGTGATCTGAAAGAACCTGGCATTGAGGTACTAGTCCAGTTTCTGGAAAATTCTGTGAAACCATGATATTTAAGTGTCCTGTATCACTAGAAATTGAGTTAGAGGTTGGAATTTACTGAAGTTCGTATTCTTTTTAATACATAACGAATTCATCAACATAATAACTTAATGCTTAAGTTGCAATTTGCTGCTATTGGGCATATAACTTTGTGGGTCCGAACTTTGTGTTAAAGAGAACGTATGAAATTCTTAACTGATCCATTTATGACTTAGGCAGAATTGTTTTGATCATGTAATGTCTTCTAAATGCTTCCTGGTTATAGGTCTGCTGCTGAAAGTGGATCTTTGTCAGATGAGTCGGAGCCTTCTATCCTTGCTGAACTGAATCAAAGCTCGTTAAATGAGGAATATCACGAGTCATCTGTTGAAAGTAAGCAGTTCAACATATCATATAACAAAGCCAATCAAAGAAACAAGGAAGATTTGACAAGTGGAATGATGCATGTAGCTCAATTACATGCCGTTTCTGGATTTTCCTATGTAGTTAATCGAACTTCTCAGAAGATAGTAGATGAGATTCCACCTTTGCAAATACTGGATGATCTTGACCTCAGCATGAATTTTAGCGGGGGAATAAAGGAAGGAAACCGGTTCAGAAAGACTATGTCACAGCCCTCAAACAGTACTTCCAGCATACAGGCATTTGGAGGTGATTCCAAACTTCCAAAAACATATAAAAAAACCAATTCTTCTCCTAATGAAGCCTTTATAACCATCTCTGATATCAGCCTTAAGACCCGGCCCTCTCATTTGCCACCACCCTCGAGGGCACCACCTGCTTTATCCATGAAAGAGGGGGAATCAGATGGACAGAACTCAAAACTCACTGCTTCTAGAAGTGAGTCCTTTGAAGGAAAGGCAGGTGACGTTTCTCCACCTTTCTTTGATGTGGAGGTAGATGCAAGTACTTCCACCGTGGCCTCTGCTGTGGCTATAAAAGATGCAATGAACAGGGCTCAAGCAAAACTTAAAAGTGCAAAAGAATTTAAGGAGAGAAAGAAGGATGGTCTCCAAAACTGTCTGAAGCTGGATTTGCGGAATGATCCGAAAGGTGAGAAGGAAAATCCATCCAAGGTTTTTGACAAATTGAATAGTTTTGAAGTTGTGAGAGTACATGGGACGTGTGATATTAAATTCAGCGAAATCGAAGCCTTTTCCGGTGAGGAAAAGCAAAAAGTAACGAAGACAAGCCAGGTAGTTTCAGGTTTTACAGAAGGGGAAGTAAATGATAATTTAGATAACACATATGTGAAGGAAAAGCATGGGAAGGAGTTCATGTCATCTGTAGCATCTAACAGAAGTAAAAGAACTGCTGCATGGAGAGAAGGGACACAATTTTACGAAGTTGTTGAGACAGATAAACCCAAAATAAACTTTGAGCAGTTAAAGGTTGAAAAGATTTTCGTGCAAAATAGGCAGTCTCGAGGGCAAGGACAGGAGAAAACGGCGGCCACGGGAGAGCTGCAGAAAGAGGACAATAGGAAAACTAAAGCAGCCAAGGATGCTCACAGGTGGGAGGGAAGTGTGAACAAATCAGAAGTGGCACCTGGGACTTGTAAATCAGATGAAAACAAGGGGATGTCAGAAGCAACTACAAGGGTGTGCTGGAAAGGGCAACAAGAGAATAAGCTTGGGGTGGCTGAAGAGGTTTGTGAATGGGGACAGAATGAGAAGAAACCCAGAGTCATCCAGCTGCAAGGAGACATTGAGATGATACTAAACGAAGCTGATATATGTGAAAAAGAAGAGAACCTGACTGAAGTTCAACTGAAAGAGAATGAAAGGGAAGTTGCACAATTACTAAGAGAAGCTAATGGAAGAACAGAAAACGAGAAAACAGTACAGAAAGAAAATGAAAGAAGACATAAAGAAACTCTTGAGAGGGAAAAACATGAGAAAGGACTTGGAGAGGCTATTGAGCAAGCAGAAAGTGAGAGAAGACTAAAAGAAGCTTTAGAGAAGGAAGAAAAAAGCCAGCAGCAAAAAGAAGCTCGTGAAAGGGAAGAACATTTGAAGAGGCAGAAAAAGGCTCTCGAACGGAAAGAGAATGAGAAGAGACTAAAAGAGGCCTTTGAGCGTGAAGAGAATGAGAAGAGACTGAAAGAGGCTCTCGAGCAGGAGGAGAATCAGAAGAGACTAAAAGAGGCTTTCGTGCAGGAAGAGATTGAGAAGAGACTCAAAGAGGCTCTGGAGCGAGAAGAGAATGAGAAGAGACTCAAAGAAGCTCTCGAGCGAGAAGAGAATGAGAAGAAACTCAAAGAAGCTCTCGAGCGGGAAGAGAATGAGAAGAGACTCAAAGAAGCTCTCGAGCGAGAAGAGAATGAGAAGAGACTCAAAGAAGCTCTTGACCGAGAAGAGAATGAGAAGAGACTCAAAGAAGCTCTCGAGCAGGAAGAGAATGAGAAGAGACTCAATGAAGCTCTCGAGCGGGAAGAAAATGAGAAGAGGCTCAAAAAAGCTCTCGAGCGGGAAGAGAATGAGAAGAGACTCAAAGAAGCTCTCGAGCGGGAAGAAAATGAGAAGAGGCTCAAAAAAGCTCTCGAGCGGGAAGAGAATGAGAAGAGACTCAAAGAAGCTCTCGAGCGGGAAGAAAATGAGAAGAGGCTCAAAGAAGCTCTCGAGCGGGAAGATAATAAGAAGAGACTCAAAGAAGCTCTCGAGCAGGAAGAGAATCTAAAGAGACTCAAAGAGGTTCTCGAGCAGGAGGAGAATGAGAAGAGACTCAAAGAGGCTTTTGAACAGGAAGAGAATGAGAAGAGACTAAACGAGGTCCTCGAGCGGGAAGAGAATGTGAAGAGACTCAAAGAGGCTCTCAAGCGGGAAGAGACTAAGAAGGGATTAAGTTTTTCTTTCGAGCGCAAAGAAATTGAGGAAAAGCAAAAAGTGGTTTCTGGAAGAGAACTACACGAGGAAAAGCCAGAGGGGGATCTAAAGCAGGAAGAGAACCAGACTGAGTTGAAAGAGGACCTTGAGATGGAAAAAAATGGGAGAGAGAAGAGACTTGAAGAAGCTTGGGAGCAACAAGAAAATAAAAAATTCTCACATGAGGCTCATGAAAGAGACGGAAGTGAAAATAGATTGAAAAAGGCTTTCAAACTTGAAGATATTGACAAAAGATCAGAGGAGGCATACAGTAAAAATGGTGGTAAGCAGGACGAACTGAAGGGAAGAAGCATAGATTGTGAACAAACTGAGAGGCAGAAAGATGAGAGTACAAAATTGGATCAAGAAACTTGTGGACACGAGGTGGGGAATTCTAAGGGATCTGATGGGTCATGTAAGCTGGAGAGCAGTAGAAAAGTACACGCAACTCAAGTACACCACGAACATGATAAAAGCAGTGGAGCACTGAGGGTGACTGAAGAGGCCCTTTCAGTTGAAGGGGATAGAATCGTGAGTATGGAACCTGAAGATTGTGAAAAGGAACTGGAAACAATTGGATTGGAGGATGAACTGGTTGAAGGATTCAACTCATGTGGCATGGTTGCAGACTCCCTTCGTGCGTACAAAGGTGTGACAAACTCGGGTGAAGCTGACATTGGCATTGGACAAGGACACACTGAAGGAAAGAAGGCAGCTTCTGGAATGGTATCTGATCCTGAATGCCTGAATAAACTCACTCATGAACAAGTACAAAGAGGGACCCATATCAAGGAGGATCAAACCGTTTTTGACCACCAAGAAAGCAAGGATAAATTGTTCTCGTGGCAAGTGGTCAAAGAGTGGGTTGAAATTAATGGAAGGGAAATGGCTACTGCTCAGCCAACTGTGTTGGAAGGAAAAAGAACCGCACAGAAAGTTAGCACATACCAAAAAGAAGAAAGAACAGAGAAGAATCTTAGTGAGACCCTCGCACCAGAAGAGAGAGAGAAAGAAGAAAGGAGGAAAAGGGAAATAGAGCTGGAAAAGGATCGCCTGAGAAAGATAGAGGAAGAGAGGGAAAGAGAAAGGGAAAGAGAAAAGGACCGGATGTCTGTTGAAAGAGCAACCCGTGAAGTTCGTGATAGGACATTTTCTGAAGAGCGTGAGAAGGCAGAAAGAGCTGCTGTGGAGAGAGCAACTGCTGAAGTTCGACAAAGAGCAATGACAGAGGCTCGAGAAAGATTAGAGAAGGCATGTGCGGAGGCTAAGGAGAGGTCATTATCTGATAAAGCATCTATGGAAGCCAGGCTTAGGGCAGAGCGTGCTGCAGTAGAGAGAGCAACTGCAGAAGCTCGAGAGCGTGCTTTCGAAAAAGCTATGTCCGAGAAGGCTGCTTCTGAGGCACGTGCACGCGTAGAAAGATCAGTTGCTGCTAAATTCTATGGTTCGTCCAGAGATGATGTAATGAGGCAATGCTCTTCATCCTCTGTGAGTAAACTCTTCATTGTTGTTATTTATGATTTGCAGACCCATCAGCCTTTAACCCAATGGTATTTGTCAGAATATGCAGGACCTGCAATTTCAGAGAGCGGGGCTTTCAAATGGATCAAGATACTTATATTCCTCAGTTCATTGTGGTATGGGTGAAATTTGAAATACCTGCCCATTATCCTGTCAAATGTGGAAATCTTTCTCTTTAACACCACTTCACAAATCTTTGACATTTTTCTACTACATTGGTTGCAGGAGTTGAAGTTGAAACAGCTCAGAGGTGTAAAGCTAGGTTAGAGAGACATCAAAGAACAGCTGAACGTGCGGTATGTCATTTTTTTAGTGCTTCATTTTAGAATCCTTTCCTTACCTCTGATAGAATGACACCAAGCTTTTCCTTTCGCCATTTCAGGCAAAAGCTCTAGCAGAGAAGAACATGCGTGATCTTCTTGCACAAAGAGAGCAAGCAGAGAAAAATGTAGTGCTCTCCACAGAAGTGATATTCACTACTATTGACTAGTTTTCATTTTATTTTTCGTCTCACGTTGACATATTTTTGCAGAGATTAGCTGAACTCATAGACGCTGAAGTCAAGAGATGGTCAAGCGGGAAGGAAGGGAACCTGCGTGCGTTGCTTTCAACACTGCAATATGTACGCTTAATTATCCTTGGTAATTTTAGGCAATAAGCTTGTATTGTGGGTTTCCTTGGCGCTTCTGCAACTTCTTAATGCTTGTTTTAACCATCAAACACTTTCCCAATGTCCAGAATTCTTTAGAGTATTAACACACAAAAAGAATAATTTATATATATATATATATATATACATAAATTTCCTGGTTCCATTGGTGCTTCTACCACATTCATACACATGTACCTAAATCTATAGATAATATGAACCTACATAAAGAAGTTCCTTTTATTATTCCGAACTTTTGTTTTCCCCCAAAGTTAAGATAACTTGTAGACAACTTTCTTATGTGGTTTAGGGTAATTTGTATAGATGCATTCTATAATGTGTTGTGAATGCACATGCGAAGTAGCCATTGATATGAACTAAAATTTGATAGGTATGATTGAGATTCAACTGAATGATATTCCTGGTCATTCCCTGTTGATTTTGAGTTACCTATTTTTAGGAACATGTACCCAACAAGAACCTAGATCGATGCATCCATAGTGTATCCGTTGAGGTTGGAATATAAGAAACTCATACAAATGTTGGCATTACTCTTGTTCACGCTTTGGCATCTGCATTCAACTATAGGTTATACAACGCAATGACTTTGTTGATGCTACAGAAGTTTCTCACATCAACCAACCTAACCATCCACACTCGGACACATCAAAACATTGTTTTGTTGCTGTCAGACCAAAATATTTTGATCATTAGCTCTTTCTTAGCCGTTTATATTCATGTTTATTGTTCAATCAGACAACTGTCGTAGTTCAATATATGAGTATTGATCCTACTTTTCACTTGGTCCTCTCATATGAACAACTGATCCTGTTTTCCCTACTTCTCGATTCACCCAAGCTCTAAATTTCTTCTAATTCATGGCAGATTCTTGGGCCTGATAGTGGTTGGCAGCCTATCCCCTTAACTGAAGTTCTAACTACCATTGCTGTAAAGAAAGCCTACAGGAAAGCCACTCTTTGTGTTCATCCTGACAAATTACAGCAACGGGGTGCAAGTATTCAGCAGAAGTACATATGTGAAAAGGTTTTCGATCTTCTAAAGGTATAACTGGCTTCCCGCTTATTTTACCCGTTTAAACTACAATTATGTATGCTCTATGAAGAAGATTGTGAACTCTACACTCTATTGAAAGCTAAAATTGCTTATAGAGTTCCATAATAACTTGGTAAACTTAGAATGTCATCCTAGACTGCATATGAAATCAAATCCTTGCCCTTCAAATTATCATAGAGCGACTTGGTTATGTTTTTTGAAATTTGTTTTAAAAAAATTTGGTTCTTCTTTTATTGTTCTCGGAAATCAGTTTTCTGTTTTAGAATTCTTGAAAACAGTTTTCAGAAATACATTCCAAACAAGTCCCAAGTCTCCGAGCTTGAGATGGTCTTGAATTCTACTTCTGCAACTGACTTAATTTTTAATGTGATTTTAAGGTTGGTCTTTTCAATTATGACAAGACACATGAAATCAAGGCAATCTATTTTCTTTATGGCAAATAATGTTTTAATTTCCCCTTTTCTGCACTATTTATTGCTTTCAGAAAAAAAAAATATATATATATATATTGAAAAAAAAAGTATAAAGAAAGAGATGGAATCACAGAAGAAGAAAATATTTGGGGACATTGAAGGTTAATCATTTGCTTTATAATTATTGCTGTATTATTCTGTTTTACTCTTTAATTATCCTTTCTTTCTGTCTTCAGGAAGCTTGGAACAAATTCAACTCGGAGGAACGGTAGCTGGTTCTTTTTTGTCTGCCGAAGGGCATACAGTATGTGATGTAATATACTGCACATTGTGTTATTTGTACATCTAGCTAGTAAATACCAATATATATATATATATAAATACAATTTCACTAAACCTTTATAGGGAAAAAAGGGGGTTAATTTCACTAAACCTCCCTTGTACTATTGAATTTAATCAAATAATCCCTCCTAGTTTCAAATTGCTCCCTGCAGTTTTTAATTTGATCACTTTGCCCCATTTCTGTTACTTTTCTACCATATTGGTTGGATTTTGAGGAAGAAGAAGGGGAATTAAAGGGTATAATGGTTCATAAAATTGATATAATGGGAGTATTTCATGCATTATTTATAAATACAATAATCACATGATTGGCATGTGACCATAAAACTAAATGTGTGTTTGGCAACTGGTGTGGTTTTGGTTTGGGTTGTGTTGGGTTTAGTATGGTTTTATTCTGAATTGAAATCATGTTTGGTGCACATGATTTTGGTGTGAGAAAAAGTAAAGTTGAAAAACCAAATCATGTTTGGTAGAGTTGATATGGGCTGAAATTCTGAAATCAAATCATGTTTGGTAACTTGGAATGATTTGATATTTTATTTATTTATAATAACATTTTGTAAATATATATGTTTTAAAAATAAAATATATGATTAAAAATACATTAAGGATTATTTTTTTTAATAAAAAATATTAATATTGGATAATAATATTTCACCATATTGCAAGAATTATTCAATTGGTTCGTATATGTAGTTTGAAAATTTATAATCTTTTTCCATTTGAAATCTTAATGTTTAAATAGAAGAATTGAGATTAATCTCTCTTTTCATGAATTTTATGTTCATTTATTGATTTTTTTTTCTCAGGTGTCTAAATATATTATTGGGCCAAAATAAAGAGGGACCCAAGTATTTTCTTTTTTTTTTTAAAAAAATTGACCAACGAGTATCGAAGATATTAATGGGGTTTTTGTGGTTACTAGACTATGTACACGTGTCGGTTTTTGGATTGGGGTGGTGTGAGTTTTGTTTTTTGGTGTTACAAATTAATGTATAGTGGGCTTTGTTTGGTTTTGGGTGGTGCTACAATAATCGCACCAAGACAAACCATGTCTTGAGATGGGTTGTCAATTGCATCATTTGGTACACCATGTTTTAACACTGTGGATCCAGAACCAATGTTTCCAAACATGGGTTGGTCTACACTTTTCATCCCAAAATAAAAAAAATGGTACCAAAACCATCTACCAAACAACACCTAACTAATTTGATTGAAAAATAACAGACAATTTGAAATTAAAAGATGTTAGTTGATTAAATTCAATAATACAATAAAGTTTTGTCCCAAAAAAACAAATGAGTCAGGTGACTCATCTTATCTTATATATGTATATTTATATATAGGGTGCAACTAGGTTAAAATTGGGGAGGTCAACCCTAAAATTTGAATTCAAATCCAATCTAACTGCACCTTCAACCCAAGCATCCCGACCCGAATCAACTCCTATTTTTTTTTTTATTATTATTATAACTATGATGTCCTGGCCAGCTTACATACACCTCGACTAATTCACGGAACCCGTGCAAGGCGACCCTCCCCACACGAATCGGGTAAGGCTCGGACTATGTCCGCGGTCGTGGCCCTAACGAATTGTTTGCACCTAGTAGGAATCAAACATAAAACCTCATACTTCTTGAGACACCAAGTCCCGAGTAAACAGGTTGCAAAATTTTGGGGTTTGGTTATTCCTAGGCATGCAAATCCAAATTACAGATTAAATGTATTAAATTTGTAAACACGTTCCCTAGACCGCATTTTCCAGAGGATTGATATATGATAAATCACGAGTTAAATAATCAGTATAAATGGTATATTCAGAATTATAAACATATAAAAGCTAGGTTAAGAATGGGTTCGAGTTGGTGGGATTGTTAACACTTCAATAAGAACCCCAAAAGATAAATGCATTTTTTTAATTAAAAATAATCATCCAGGTCTAAAAATTTGGATTGAACTCAATTTGGCTTTTGGTTTGCTTTCTTAGCTATTCATGCCAGAAATAAAAATTAAACAATATTTTTCTATAATAGGCATATCATCGCCTCTCAACTCATTTGGTTAATAACTTGTATAAAGTTATGCATAAATAAATATTTCTATATATATAGTTCATGATTTATGTGCTCAAGTTGACATTCTTTTCTCAATTATATGAGACTTTTTATAGTTTTATACAATATACCACTAAGTTACAACAGCCTTGCTTATTTGAAATTAATTTCATAGTTACATGAGTCATTTTTTGTTATTTTATGGGTTTTATATAGATCTAATTTTACTTAAAACACATGAATATAGTATTTTAAATAGAATTTGTTTGATAAAAGAACTGACAATAAGTCTCTTATTTGAATAATTCGTGACTTATAATGATTGGTAACATAATATTCTACTTTAACTAATTGAATATGTAATAATTCGTGACTTATGGGATGATAGATATAAATGAATCCAATATGTAATAAACATTTAAAGAAGTGAAAAGCTATATTATAAAAATAGAGAATAATGCTTAATAAACAAGTAGAATTGGGTGTGATAACCACAATACCAGAGCTAAATAAAATAGATCACCAATGTTAATTTAGTCATATCTTTTACTTTTTCCAAAAAGAAAGAGTAACAAAATTCAATTTTCTTTCCCAAGCCAACCCCATCCATTTTCTTTAAAACTTACAAATTGTAATATCATTATAGTCATACTGTAGGGCTACAAGTTGGGTTGGCCTAGCCCGACCCAACCTAAAAATTAGCCGATTCTGTCCCATTCGAGTCAATTAATATATAAATCAGGTTGGGTTCGGAACTTGGGACATGTGTTTTTCAGCCCAAACTTATTTCGGGACTCAAAGTCCTTTTTGGATTGATTTTTTACTTTTGATTTTCTGGAGTAAAAAATTATTTTGAATATTGTTTGACAAAATTTTTAAAAGAGTTTTTTGGCCTTGGAAAAACGTTATGAAGAAGTTAGGGAGTACTAGCTTCTCAAAACTGTTTTTGCTTTTCTTTTTCTTCAGTGTAAAACCATAAGCAAAACATATGTCAAACATGACCTAAATATTATATCAAATATGCATAAAAAAATCTCTTGTTTCAAGAGTCTAAACAAAGGACCTCAAAGTTTTTATCAAAAGATATTACTCACACATTGTTCCAAATTATTGAAATGGCAAAAAATAGCCATGCTCTTTAAATGATTCTATTACATAATATTACGTTTACAGCAACAGAAGAAATACATCAAACCAAACACCATTTCATACAGCAATAATTATCATAATAAATAAAATCTTATTTATCTTCCTTATTTATGCCTCTAAACCTTGCCATTGACACTAGAATATGGAAGCAATCCCTTTTCTCTGCAAGTTTCAATAGCTCCTTTGAACATGTCCTCCAAACTGTACTTGAACTCGAACCCCATTCCCTTCAGCTTCTTCGATGAGAAGGACACCGATTCTAAGTTTTTATCGATGCCCTTGAACCTATCACAGCCACGATTGAAATTAATAGTTAGTTATTTTTTTACTTTAGGAAGAAAAAATATTACTTTCTACTAAAACTATATAAAATAATAATAATAAATGCGATCTCGATCATATGCATTGAAATGGGCTTTAGTAAAAATAAACGAGAACTTCTTGGACAGAGATTACAAAAACGAAAACTTCCAAAATATATTTCGACGAAAAAACTAGTAAACAAAAATAATACAACTTTGAGTAAAATAATTATGTAATTAATAAGTTGGCCGGTGTAATTAATAAAAATCCAATGTGTTCAAAAAAGAAAAACCCAACTAACTTTTAATAGTTTAGTAAATGAATGCAAGTGAGTTAAGGACATCATAGACAAAAATACTATATTTTTCTTTCTCGTAGTTATTTTGTGAATAGGCTTTTTCATCAAAATGATTATCAGAAGTTGTTGTATTTGTAATGTAGACTCCAAAAATTATATTTAAATTTTCTCATTAATAAAAAAAATTCGAAAACAATAACTTTTAGAACAATATTGTAAAAAAAAAATACGCAAATTAATTGAGGTTGGGTATTATTTGATCTACACATTTGGATCAAATAATTTATGAAATTAACGAATTGAGATGGAATTTCAATAAATTTTAGGAAAATTTTGAAAAAACTTACTCGGTGGGGATATTATACTCGGGCCATTTTTGTCGCATCATTGTAGCCAAATCATTAATAGTTGCATCATGCGAAGAGCAAATGTATCTTCCCTCTGCTTGAGGATTCTCATATAAGAATATGTGAGATTGGCAAAGATCATCAAGATGCACAAATTGGCCTTGCCTAATAATTGAGTAGTGAGCTTCATTCCCTGCACCATTTAATAGAAATCAAATTGAGTCCTAATAACAATTATTATATATATATATATATATATATATATATATATATATATATATATATATATAAAAGTCACACACGGTGGTTGGTAGCGTTTTTGAAAAATACTATATTGGTTCTAAACTATTTTTAAAATTGCTATCATCCTATGATCCTGGCCAGGCCTAATGGGGCCTCAAAAAAAAAAAACTTTACTTGCAATAGTGTAGGCTCAAAATTGAAAAAAAATAATAATTATGTTTTTATGGGCTTGACCCAATACCAATTCATGTTTAACTCAGCAATTCAGCTCGATAGGTAAATTAAAACAAATCAACCAAAGATAATGAACTTAACCTAAAGACTAAAACTAGGGCATGACCCAAACCCAATCTCTCAATTCCATCAGTTGGAGGCCTCAGTTTCGTCAGTTAGACACAACAGCCTGGAGGAGGAGGAGGCCTCTGTTCGGCAAAAAAAACTTGGAGTTGGAGGCCTCAGTTTCGTCAGTTAGACACAACAGCTTGAAAGGTGAGTGTTTTTCACTGTTTGTTGTTTATATTTTGTAATACAATATTTGTATGGGTGAAATTTTGTGTTTCTATATATGCCGTTGTTAATAGTGGATTTTGTGTGTTTGTTTAAGGATCAATTGAGTTTCGTGGAGTAGTAGATTGGTCAAAGTTGAAATCATTAATAGAAATCAGTATATAGTTTATATATATATATAATATATATATATATATGTATATATGAGCTTCGCTACAAGACTACAAAGATTCTTAGATTTAGTTTCATGTAATTTGACTATCCATCTGGGATAATCCCTTATAGTTTTTTCATTTTTTTATCTTTTTCAAGAGAAATTCTTAAGATAACTATATGAATTGATTGTTAACCATACTTTCCTGTAAAGTTTCTTTGAGACTAGTTAACAGCCAACCATGATATATATATATATATATATATGAAATTATATGTACCTGTGATTGGTGAAAGAGCAGTGATTAGGCTTGGTGGAAATGTGGGAGTGATAAATGGACCCACCACTAGTGTTGGTATAATACTAATGAAATCAATGTGGTTCTCTTTAGCTGCTTCCCATGCTGCTTTCTCTGCCAATGTCTTTGACACGAAATACATCTGTGTGTATATATATATATATATATGTATATATATATATGTATATATAGAGAGACATACATCAGACGAGCAGAACGACTGATATTTCCATTGCGCTAGTATGCATTATACATAACTTGCTGTTTTTCGTTTCCCTTTTTTTTTTTATTCCAACTGAAATCCCTTTTTACAAATGCTTGATACAGATAGGAGTACAAATATGATAGATAAAAAAACATTTTACATTTCAAGGAAAAAAAAAACGATACGGAATATATAAATTTTCTTAATTTTGATGAGTTTCTTAAATTATTATAAAACTTAGAGATAATTACATTTTTACCCCTTTTAAAGTTGCAAAATTACACTTGCACCCCCTTTTGTTCTGATAAATATATTTTTACCCACATGCCCCACGATGGTGACCGAAATCGGAATCGAACCGATAATTTATTAAAATATTTTAATCGAAATTAAATATATTAATATTTGAATCAAATTTAATGGTTCGGTTCCGATTATCATTTTTAAAGAACTAAAAATATCGGTTAGATTTCAGTTTCGGTCGGAATCGAAAGCGAACCGCATCGTGAATATATTAATATTTGAATCAAAATTAACGATTCGGTTCCGGTTCTCATTTTTAAGGAACCGAAAGTATCTGTTCGATTCCGGTTTTGGTCGGAATCAAAAGTGAACCGAAGCGTGTGCACCCCTAGATTTGGGTACCAAGGGACCCTTTATACGATATAGTTAATCGATTAATTTTTTGATTTTGATTTTTATTTTATATAATTTTGATTAAAATATAATATTTATTATTTTTATTTTATATTTATTTGTTGAGAGAAAAAGTGATAATGATGGAGAAAGGAAAATGATAGAAAGAGAAAGAAAGTTGGAGATGATCCGTTACCGTGGCTAATAATTATAGAGTTTGTCCACTTAAACTTCAGTCACACTTTATATATATATATATATATTTGAATTATATATTTATATTTAGAATTTTATATATTTTTTTCGAATTTTATATATTGTTTACAAATTTTATGTTTTTTTCAAATTTTATATGTTTCTTTCGAATTTTATATATTTTTCGAATTTTATATTTTTTTTCAAATTTTGTATATTTTTTACGAATTATATATATATTTGAATTTTATATGTTTGTTTCGAATTTTATATGTTTATTTAGAATTTTATAAAAAAAAATTAAATTGTAATTTTCATAATATATATATTTTTTGTAATAAAGGGTGGAAGTGTAATTAATAAAATTACTTTTTAAAATTTTGCACCATAGAAATAGATTGGGGGAGTTTTGTGCCACTTTAAAAGATTAAGGGGTTAGTTGGGAGAAAGAGTATAGTTTGGGGGTTTCTTGCCCTTTACCCTTAAATTAATTTGTCTTAAATTAATTTGTTGGGTTAAGTTGGCACAAACAACTTGTTTTTTAATATATATATATTTATATATAGTGAAAGAGAGGTTAAGTATGAGAATACTAACCCAACCAGTCATCTTCTTTTGGTAGATGAAATCCAAGTCACTCCAATTGGTTTCATCATATTGAGGTTGTTGGTGTTCTTGGACATTGACTGTTCCAGCTGAGGATGTGAACACTAGCCTCTTCACTGTTTTTGCCTTCACACATGATCTTATGATGCCCAATACACCATTTATTGTAGGCTTGATTACTTCATTCTGTTATCAACAAACCAAAAACAACAGAATTAAGTCAAATAATTAATAACTAATTACTTTTGTCTAATCAATTAATTACTATCCCTAATGATCTATGTCGAAAAAATGGAACTTATATGCAGCTCGATAGAAGTCATTACTCAAGAGTTGAAGGTTGTTTTTTTTTTTTCTTTTTTAGAAAAGTGTTTGATCCTCATTCGAAGTTAAATTAAGTTGTGAAAATATATAATAGAGTTCGTGAATCATGTTCATGATATTGAAAATTGTGAATCTAAAGTTTAAGCTGATAAATGACACTAACGATCATATGTCACAATAAAAGTCTCTTTAGGTCATGTTTGGTTCATGTTTTTGTTTTTTGTTTTGTATTTTTTTTTTTACCACTTTTCACAACAAAGCATGTACACTCAATGTTTTATCAAATAGTGACATTTTTAGGAATACCAAAATGATGCCTTTTTTTGTGTATTTTTTATACTGTTAAAAAAAAATACCATATCACTGTAGAAGAGGAAATAAATAATCAAAACAAAAAACAAAAATATCAGTACCAAACGTGCTTCCAGTTTTGACTCACAACACTCTACAACAAAATCATATATTTTTGCTTTGTAAATTTCAAAATACGGAAGTAAAAACACGAACTAAACGGACCATTCATAAATGTAAATTATACTATTGTTTTTAACCCTAGAACCCTAAGTTTAAATTCTCACATCCAATCAATGTGAGTTTAAACTAGAAATTGTGATCAAATTGTTTGAACATGAATAATCTAAATCTTTTTGGCAGTTCATACTAGAAATTTGACATATAATTGTTTTGAAAAGAGCGTTCAATAGATGCGTCTTTACTACATAAATAAAATAAGTAGTTGAAGTTTCAAAGAACAAACATTATTGAGATAGGAGATTTTTTACTATCATTGACTCTTTAGAATACATACAATTTTTTAGTCAAATTTGCTTACAGCAAACGTAATAAACCCGACAAGTAACATGACAAGCTTTTTAATAATCTCATAGTAAAAAATGAGAGAAAAAAAGGGAAAAATAATGGTATTTGGTAGCTCTTGGATATACGTGTGTGTATATATATATAACAGTTGGAGGATACAAATATTTTTGACCAAATTGTTACATACACGAAACTAAATCCTCAATTATACTATTAGGTATAACTCTAAATGATAATAAGTTAACAACACTACCTTTTATAGGATGGTGGCTAATATTTACAATATATAATCTTATCACCTTAAAGTACTGTTTGGACTTACCTCTTCCACAATTCGCCAAAAATTCCGGCACTGCTTGCAAGAGAAAGGGGGCCCTTCTTCTTTTTTATCTTAATTTTTTTTTATAATAAATTATAAGTAATTTTATATTAAATTACGGACAATCTCCATAAATTTAGATCCTAAATCGATCGTCACTAAAAATATATATATATATATATATGGGTAAATTGTTTAAAACCCTCCATCAAGTTTACTCTCTTTCTCTACTATACCCCCTCAATTAATTATACACTCCTAAACTTTCATTTTCTTGCACAATGGACTTCCTCCCAAAATTTTTTACCATTTTACCCTTCAAACTTTTTGTATTTCCACCCTACCTTTAATCATATCCTTACTATTATATTTCTTAATTCTTTAAATTACAAAAATATTATTTCTTTTAGTTAGAATATTAATTATGTTATTTACCTTTAATATATTAGACTAAATATACTCTCAAATGTTAGTTTTTTTTATAAGTTCTAATTATTTTATTTGTAAATCAATTAACTTAGTATTAAATTTTAGTTTGATTTAAATCATAAAACTCAATCTTAATTAATATATTCATAAATAAATCACAATTTATGAAAACAATATATATATTTCGAACAAAATATATATATTTCAGAAAATATATATATATTGAAAAATGATATATATTTCGGAATATATATATAATTCGTCAAAAATATATATTTTCTGAATTCTTTTAAAAAAAATATGAATTTTTTCAGAAAAATAATTTTTTTGGGAAAAATATATATTATGTTCCAAAATATGATTTTTTCCTAAAAATAATTTTTATTGAGAAAAACATATATTATTTTCAAAAATATGATTTTTTTCCGAAAAATAATTTTTTTGGGAAAAATATATATTATGTTCCAAAATATGATTTTTTTAGAAAAATAATTTTTATTGAGAAAAATATATATTATTTTTCAAAAATATGAATTTTTTCCGAAAAATATATGTTATGTTCCAAAATATGATTTTGAGTCATAATACCTAGACTACTACCAATAGTATATGAGGGTTTAGTGAAATCAAACCTTCAAAAAAATTATTTTTCGAAAAAATATGTATATTTTGGAATATATATATCTTGGAAAATGATATATATTTCGGAATATATATATATGATTCGTCAAAAGTATATATTTTTCGAATTATTTTAAAAAATATGAATTTTTTCTAAAAAATATACATTATTTTCTAAAATATAAAAAATATATATTTCGGAAAAAAAAAATATTATTTTAGGGAAAAAATCATATTTTGGAAAATAATATATATTTTTCTCAAAAAAATTATTTTTTGAAAAAAATTCATATTTTTTTAAAAAAATTCGAAAAATATATATTTTTGATGAATTATATATATATTTCAAAATATATATCATTTTCCAATAAAACTTAATTTGATTTAAATCATAAAACTCATTATCCTAATTAATTTTTTTTTTGCCAAATGAAACTTTCTTTTCATAAAAATATATTCATAAATTGTGATTTATTTATGAATATATTAATTAGGATTGAGTTTTATGATTTAAATCAAACTAAAATTTAATAACAAGTTAATTGATTTACAAATAAAATAATTAAAACTTACAAACAAAAAAAATTAACATTTGAGAGTATATTTAGTCTAATACATTAAAGGTAAATGGCATAATTAATATTCTAACTAAAATAAATAATGTTTTTGTAATTTAAAGAATTAAGAAATATAATAGTAAGGATATGATTAAAGTTAAGGTGGAAATACAAAATATTTGGAGGGTAAAAGGGTAAAAATAATTAAGGGCAAGCCTATTGTGCAATTTTTTATGAAACTTTAGGGGATTCTAAGATCATTTCATAGTTGAGAAAATATAGTAAGGAAAAAGAGAAAATTTGAGGAGGATTTTAAGCAATTTACCTATATATATATATATATATTTATATTGGACTACATATTCACCAAACCTCAGCTCTCCTCCTTTGCTTTTTTCTCCAAGAAATCATCAACATGTATAAAATAATAAACATACAAGTGGTTATAATTAGGCAAAATGAAGGGTCCTCTTCTCTCTCTCAAACTATATATTAAAATATATAAAATAATAAACATATTAGTGGTCGGACTAGTCACATTTTGTACAGAGCAATAATTGTTGATTAAACTAATATATCTTGATACACTTTAAATTTTGGTTTAACTTATGTGGTGCAATCATACCGAATACTTTCAAGAATGATCACAAATAGGCTAGTCGTATTTTCTACTAATTATGTTAATATATATACAATACAATTTTTGTTAATTGGTAAAAAACTATTTTCTTTCGAAAAATAAGGCAAGTGACTAATTATAAAAGTAGTGATTAAGAAAATAATTATATTGTAAGAATTGCACACACAATGGTAGCCATTGCTATCATAGTCAGTATTTGTTTCCTTTTTTTTTTTTCCTTTTTTCAAGTGAATGAAAAGTTAAAAATTAATATATAATTCTCTCACTCTCTCTCTATATATATATACCTCAGGATCCTTGGATTCAAAGTCCATAGGTGTAGCCACATGAAACACACCACAGCAACCGTCAATGGCTTCATCAAAGCTTCCTTCTTCATTAAGGTCAGCTTTCCATAGTGTCAACTTTGTATCCGCTTTTGGCAACTCCAGCAAGTGCTTCACTTTCTTTAAATTCTCTGTATCACAATATATATACACAAACAAACATATGTAAATATATTTAATTAAAATATGTACTCACAGAATCTATCTATATATATGTACGTACCTATTATCCATAGGTATCTATCTATATGCATATGGTAAATCACACAAACACACAATTAACCATCACATGTGCCTGTGTGTCCATATATATTTAAATATATAATATATGTGTATACACTACATATAACTAAAGAACACGCAAGAGATACTATATATATATATATATGTGTGTATATATACCAGGGTCACGAACGGTGGCACGAACAGTGTAGCCCTGCTCAAGAAGTCGCATAATGAGCCATGACCCGATGAATCCGGCTGCTCCGGTGACGCATACGGTGGTGGCCGGTGCATCGCCTTTCATGTTTATATATATGTGTGTATATGAATGATAATAAAAGGAAATAAGGAGAATATATATGATAATAGTTACAACCTAGAGTTATAGATTAGGAAAAACAATTATCAATGTTACAAGTTCTTGAAGTCTAACTCTTTGGTGATGATCTAGTGAAGGGTTGAAAATGTGTGCATATATATAAATATGGTGGGATTTGTATATTATATAATGTTCTAAATGATGATGTTGTTGTTATGCACGTGTCCAACGCACCCTTCATCTACAAACTTAGAGAATGGTTGGAGGACATGGTTGGTGCCCACATGATCATTGATGGGCGCGATATATCAGATATTTGATCATTTGCAAAATAAATAATATTTGTTATTTTTTATGATGTGGACATGAAAGGGAAATTAGTTCGTTAATTAGCTGAATGTATTTGTATGACGACTCTTTGGGGAAGGCATGTAGATGCAGAAAAATACATAATAATAATTGGGTTAAAAATTAGATAATTATTTAATTTTTGGTCATGTATTTATAAACAATTCTGGTAAATGGGTCAAGTCCATTTATCCGAGTTTATCAATCTCTTAAATCAGAGGATTTGATAAACTCTTTTCTTTTTTGGACTCTTTATTCCATAAGTAGGACAACTCTCTGACTTATGGATCACTCATCTTCTAGAGAATTCTATGAACCCATTTATTTCTTCGGCCCATCCGTCTTCGGCCCATCTGTCTTCGGCCCATCAGTCTTCGGCCCATAAGTCTTGTGGCCCATTGATAAGTCCATTTTACATACATATTTTATCCCCAAATGTATATTTGTTAGTAGGTAAAACTATTTATTTTAATTAATTTAGAAGTATAATAATGATAAGTGTACCAAACTTAATTTTTATAATAAAATTGTTGAATAAATCATTTTCAATGTCATTAAATTACATCTACATTTATGTCTTTCAATTATAGGTGTAAAGTGAGAGAAGATTCAAATGCACATGGATGAAAGTTGGATGAATCAAATGCACATGGATGAAAGTTGGAAGATTCAAATGCACATGGAAAAAGAACAAAATGTGATGGAAAGTTATGAAAAAGAAAAGAAAATAATATTTGATTTATCTTTACAAGTTGTAATTTGATTCCAATATTTCTCTATTAATATGGATACATCTTGAAGAAGAGGAGGGAAAAAGAAGAAGAAGAAGAAGAAGAAAGGAGAGCAAGAAGGACACCAAAGAGGAGAAGAATTTATCTTCAATTCCGGGTTTTATTGTTCTTACTTTGTTATTTTCTTTTTAAGCATGTGTAACTAAATTCTCAATTAAGGTTGAGGATGAAACCACCATTTATGAAATAAATTCTTTTTAGTCTTTTATCAATTTCCATGTGTATGGTTTAAATGCTTATGATTTTCGTTTTATAGTATTAATTGTTTTAAATTCATTTCACTATAAATATCATGTATTTATAGTAGTTAAGAATTCTTATCACAATTAATCAAGCTTGGATTTGATGAGTTTATAAGTAAAAATCTTTGATCTTATGTGATCCATTAAATTGCATACATGTTTTTCTTTCTTTTTTTTACTTATTTATTTATGAATATGAATTTTTAAAGGTATATGTGTGAGACACAATCGACTAATTAATCTTAATTTCTTCCTTTTAAATACCCTACTATAACCATATCACGGTCTCATCTTATAATACCTCGGGAGCTAATGAAACTATTTTTGTAAAATTTAACTGTCTCAATTCCCGGGCGATCGCACCAAAAACTCGAGTTCCTTTTGGATTTCCTTCTTGATCAATGACAACTGCAGCATTGTCATCATATCGTATTATCATACCGTTGTACTTAGAATTTTACACTTTAAAGCGAAGGAAAATCTATTTCTTGAAAATATATTTCATTAATACGTTATTGTTAAATTTTGAGAAAGTAATAAGATTGATTTCTAAATTACTACTCTAAAATTGGAATTGATAAAGGAATAATTAGAAGTTTATGGATTAGTGGTAGTGGATTCCGATACCTTAGTATTTTTTCCCTATTATTCTCGCTTTAATTATTTGTATTTCGATATTGCATGTTTAGTATAAAAATCACTTCAACAAACAAACTTTGAGAAACTAGGTTAGTTTTAGATTAATTTGAGTTTAATTAAGTTCTCTTTAAAGCATTCCCTTGAGTTCGACCTCGTTCTTGCATAACCTAAACTACAATTGATTCGTGCACTTGCGAGTAATATTTTAAAACACACCACCCATCCTAGTTGGACCATGTATTATTTTGACTATTACACAGGCCCCTGAGGTTATGGGCTAATTCATAGCCCATGACCGAAATTGAATATCTTCATATATACATATATATATATATATTTATATATATATATTAGACATTTAATGGCATTTCAAAATACAAAGCCATTACTCCCTCAATCTTCGCACCATGACGGCTCCTTGTGGGTTGTGTGACCTTCGGCTTTTGTGCAGTCCTTTGGCATGTTTTTCCCTTATATAAAACCCACTATAAACCATTTCATTTTTTCATTCACTTAATTTGCAACTTTTTGCTCTTTTTTCTCTCTCTCTCAACTTTTGTCTCTGGAACCCATCTCTCTCTTATTCCTGCAACCCTCTCTCTCGGTCCTAAGCACTTCGATTAGAACAGACATCTGCTTCGACCCGAAGCTCTTCCTGCCTCTTCATTACCTAAGTAAGTCGGATAACACTCTTCTCTTTTCAATTTTATCTCTGCCCCCTATTTGTCTCTTCTACCTTTCTTGGAACCATGTCTGACAGTGACAACACCCGGTCAGTAGAAGAGGTCATTATGTCCTCTACTACTGGCACCGATCCTACCAGTAGTGGCAGCCCTCCGTCTACCCGTCAAGGGGGCCCAAGAACAGTTCCCCAAAACACCGATCTTCCGGGTTCGTCAACGAATCCGGGAACACCCATTTCAAGGGATCCCAATGAATCTACAGACCCCAAGTCTTCTGAACCATTTGTAGTGGCCCCACTTAAGAAAGTCCATCCTGAAGTAGATATCAAACATCTTCGGGCTAAGACTCATGTACCTGGGGATGTCGATGTGGACCCTTACCCAGGTTACTTAGATTTCACCAAGAGTAAGAGACTTCAACCCGTTAGCATTCTGTTATCGGCAGTTCACCTTAAGGTTTTAAGGTTTCCCCTTCACCCTTTTTTCCACTATGTGTCATTTATGTTCGGCTTACACCCACTTCAACTTAACCCAAACAACTTTAGGATTCTGTCCATGCTCCTATTATACAATAGGGATTTGGACCTTAACCTAGGTTTAGCCGACTTACTTCTTTGTTATTTTTTTCAAAATGCCAGAGAAAGTAAGGGTAAATACAACCTTTTTCCCTTCCATGGTCGTAGTATATGCTTCGGTACCGAAAAGTCTAATAAGGGGTGGAAAGAGAGAATGGTGGTTGTGAGCGGTAATTGGTTTTACCCCTTTTCTCTTACATACCCGATCTCACACACCTTCGGAGCCATTCGTTTACCTATCTACCGTCCCCTTCATAAGGCTTCTTGTCTTTGTGAGTATTGTGATTTACACCGGGGGGAGTACGCATATAGGTTTCTAGGTTATGAGGATAGAGAAATTCCCCTATCTCTCATAAAAGAAAGGATAGCCCTTCTGAAGGTCAAGATCTGGAACAATGTCCGATCTGCCACTACTCTTCTGACTCCGACAAACCTGGAGATGATTTTTAACTTGGGCGCTGCTGTTGACATGATGGACTTGCCCGTCAAACCTATTTCTGCCAGATGCCCTTAAGTTCTTGAAGGGGTCAACCTGGTCGATGTTGTGCCTCTCTCGACAGCACCCTCGGTGCCTCCGGTACCTCCGCCAGCACAAAAGCCGGTAGTTCCACCCCAGTCTTCCCCTGTAAATCCTCCAATCACGAGGACCCGATCTGGTACAGGTGGTGGAACGGCTAATAATAGGCCCATGACACAAGCTATTGATGCCTCGACAAGCGCAACTCCCCAGGCTCAGGAGGCTGCCCGAAACTTCTATTCCCTAGGAGCCAAAGTTTCTTCTTCCTGATGGGACTCCGGTCTGCGTCGATCAGCTCACCATCACCCATCCAGAAGCTCTTCGAATTATGGCGAAAGGGATTTGGACTCCGGTCGATAGGGCTGCTCAGTCTAAAATCTCCAGGACTGAGCTTCTGAAGAAGAGCTCCACCATGGTCATGGAGGTATGCAACTTGTTTTTCTCTAGTAACTTGATTTATTATTTTTACCACCTTATGTACTAACATGCCCCCCCTTTCTGTGCAACTTCTTTATGGCATCCAGGCCTACAACAATATTGTGGAGTCTGATGTCCGGGAGATGGCCAATATGTAGGCCCAAATCAAGCACAACAATGAGCATCGGGTCACTCTGGTCAAAGAGGCAGATGGTCTTCGTGAGAGCGTCTCGGAACATAAAAACCTTCTGGAGACCAGTGAGGCGGAGAAGAGGGCTTTAGTTGTCGAAAAGCTAGCTTTAGTTGCTGAGCTTGAAGAGGTGAAGACAACCTATCAGAAGATAGCTGTCGAAAAGGCGGAGTCAGATAATCTTCTAGCTCTTGAGCGGTCTAAGGTAAAGGTGTACCGCTTGGGGGGTCTGGACATGCACAACCGGTACATCACTATCTGCGATGTCCGATCGATCAAAGTATGGTGAGAAAGGCACAAAATTGAGCATATTCCTTTGGAAGCTCGGGAGTTCAAGACTGCTGAGGAATTCGATGCCTTCATGGGAGTGTCTCTTTCTTACAAAGACCCTCCGACCTCTGAAAATGATAAGCGGCTCGCTGCTATTTTAAAGGGAGAAGACTATCATCCTCCTGAGTAGAATAGGTTTTTCAAGTTTATCTGTACTAACCCTTTTCAGATGGTGTTTTTGTAATTCCTTTCCTTATTAATGAAAAAAGAAATTTTCCCATCTCAGTGTTTATTTTGTTTTTTCCTGTAATGTTCAGTCTTTGGGTATATGGCCCCTGATACTTATTTCTTGTCCTTTGGCTAGTTCATATTATGTTTGAACTTTAGCACTTAGGAAAATTTTAATTTAAAAATGGAGACTTCGGGCATATGGCCCCGTAGGCTTGTTTTTGTCCTCTGGTTAGTTCAAATCAGGTTTGAACTCAACACTTAGGAGTATTTTAATTTGAAAATGGAGCCTTCGGGCATATGGCCCCTGAGACTTGCTTTTGTCCTCTAGTTAGTTCAAATCAGGTTTGAACTCAACACTTAGGAGTATTTTAATATGAAAATGGAGCCTTCGGGCATATGGCCCCTGAGGCTTGCTTTTGTCCTCTGGCTAGTTCAAATCAGGTTTGAACTCAACACTTAGGAGTATTTTAATTTGAAAATAGATCCTTTGGGCATATGGCCCATGAGGCTTGCTTTTGTCCTCTGGCTAGTTCAAATTAGGTTTGAACTCAACACTTAGGAAAAATCTTTATTTAAAAATGAAACACTCACAAAAATAAAACTTATATTTATTGAAATGAACTTGAGGATCATGAAACAGAGGTGCCGAACATCGGACACAGATGCTTTATTATAATCAACAAAAAGTACCATATACGAGACACAGTCTTATTGCTTTAACAAGAAAAAGAAACTACCTAAGGATAATACCTCTTCAGTCGATAAGCGTTCTGAGAGTTGGGCTCGATACGGCTTATCTCGTTCTTCCGCACCCGATAAGCTCCACATCCGATGACCTTAATTATTGTGTAAGGTCCTTCCCATGTCTCTCGTAATTTGCCCACAACCCCAATTTTTCTTCTGAGTACCATATCGCCTACCTGGAATTCTCTTCTCTTGACTTTCTAATTGAACCGTGCCCTGACTTGTTGCTGATAGGCAGTCAGCCTTATCCCGACAACTTCCCTTCTTTCCTCCAGTAGGTCCAAATCATGGACCAGGTGCTGATTGTTTGGATCTTTCTCCCAGGCTTGACTTCTTAAAGTAGGTACTCTCAACTCAGTCGGGATAACGGCTTCGGCCCCATAAGCCATGGCGAAAGGGGTCTCTCCCGTTGGTTGCCTTGGAGTAGTCCGATAGGACCATAACACCTCGAGCAATTTCTCCAACCAGGCCCCTTTTGCCTCTCTAAGCTTTTTCCTGAATGTATCAAAAATGGTTCTGTTTGTCCTTTTAGCCTGCCCATTTCCTTGTGGATAGCCAACGGAAGAAGTGTTCGGATTGATCCCATGCTTTGTCAGGAATGCTTGTACTTTCCTGTTATCCAAATTGGTGCCATTATCCATCATTATAGTCCGGGGTATACCGAATCTACAAATGATGTGGCTCTAGATGAATTTTATAACATGGCTACTTTTGATGGTGTAGTATGTCTAGGCTTCCACCCATTTGGTAAAGTAGTCTGTAGCCAGAAGAACATGAGTGGTAGATCGAATAGCTTACGGGAGAGGACCCACAATATCCATCCCCCATTGGACAAAGGGGTGAGGGATAATTGTTGGGTTCAGTAACTCCGGAGGTGGATGAATGGCATCTCCATGTAATTGGCACTTTTTACAGTGTCGAGTATAGACCTCAGCGTCCCTTAACAGATAGGGCCAGAAGTATCCCTGTGTGAGAATTTTATGGGCTAAAGACCTCCCTCCGGAATGATTGCCACATGATCCTGCATGAATTTCTTCCATGACCGCAGAAGCTTTGGAGGGCGTGAGACATCTCAAATATGGCCTGGAGAAATACTTACGGTATAATTGGCCATTGTATAGAGCATATCTGGCTACTTTCATTCTTATCTTTCGGGCCTCTGGTTTTGACTCAGGTAATGCACCGGTCCTCAAATAATCTGCTATAGGGTCCATCCAGCTTGGCTCCCATGGAATGATTATCACGTCCTCGGGGGGCTCCAAGCTTAATAGGGGCGATGAAGTCTATTGGTATTATTCGAGTCATACTTCCCCCTACTGCGGAGGCCTGGTTAGCCAGATGATCTGTTATGAAATTATCCTCTCTGGGGATCTGTTCAAAGGTTAACTGCTGGAACTCTTCGGCCTCTTTTAGCACCAAAGTCCTATACGCTTCCATTTTCGGCTCTCGGGTTTCATACTCCCCATTTAACTGTCGTACGACCAACTGGGAATCACTCCGTATCTCTGTTTTCTGTACTTGAAGGCTTCGGGCCAACCGAATCCCTGCAAGAAGGGCCTCATACTCGGCTTTTTTGTTGGAGGCAGAAAACTCCAATCGAACGGACTGCTGAATTTTAGTGTCATCCGGTATCACGAGCTCTACGCCGATCCCTGCTCCGTTGACATTTGATGATCCGTCCACGAACACAACCCATAAGCCAGGTTCACTTTCTTCTAAAAAGTTTGTACTCTCTGTTTCCAATTGAAAGTCAGCTACCGCTTGTCCTTTGATGGCAGTTCGAGGGACATAGGTTATGTTAAAAATCCCGAGTTCTATTGCCCATTTGGACACTCTCCCCGATAACTCCGGTTTCGCTATTATGGATCTGATCGGGGTTGCAGTTGGCACTACGATCGATGTGCTTCAAAATAATGCCGAAGACGTCGTTTTGTATTGATCAGTGATAGTACCAGCTTTTCTTGCTTCGAATATCGGGTTTCTGCATCAGCAAGGGCTTTGCTGGTGTAGAAGACTGGTAAGTGGTATCTGGTACCCCTTGCCCTCCTTGACCAGAGCGGCGCTGATAGATGTTGCAGATATGGCTAGATACAGGTGTAATGGCTCGTCTGCTTCTGGGGTTGCCAGTATAGGAGGCTTTGCCATGTAGCTTTTGAGTTTTTTCAATGCTTTTGATTGCTCCAGCCCCCAGACCTCTCATTTTGCCACCTTTATAGCTTGAAAGAACGGCTTGCGCCGATCGGTTAAGCGAGAAATGAAACAGCTAAGGGTTGCTACTCTTCCAGTTAGCACCTGGATCTCCTTCCAATACCTTGGCTCTGCTGACTCCTTGAGAGCTTTAACTTGTGCTGGGCTAGCTTGTATTCCCATCCGATCAACTATGTGTCCCAAGAATTGGCTCGAGGACACTCTAAAAGAACATTTGGATGGGTTGAGTTTCATCTTGTTCTTTCTGAGGGTATCAAACACCAGTTGCAGATCGGTTAGATGACCATTTTTCACCTTGATTTTGACCACTGTGTCATCAATGTAGGTCTCTATGGTAGATCCCATCATGCCCTGGAAAACCTTGCTGACCAATCTCTGAAAGGTTGCTCCTGCATTTTTTAGTCCGAAAGGCATAACTATGTAACAATATGTACCTGATTTAGTGATGAATGTAGTCTTTTCCTCGTCATCTGGGTTCATCCGTATCTAGTTATACCCAGAGTATGCATCCAGAAAACTCAAGCGCTCGAATCCTGCGGTGGCATCTACCATTTGATCGATCTTTGGTAAGGGGAAACAATCCTTCGGGCATGCTCTATTCAGGTCGGTGAAGTCCACGCACACCCTCCATTTCCCGTTCTTCTTCTGAACCACATCAATGTTTGCCATCCAGGAAGGAAACTGTACCTCCTTAATGAACCCTGCTTGAAGAAGTCGATCAACCTCTTCAGCTATGATCTGGTTCCGGTGAGCCCACATCCGCCTTTGTTTCCATCTGACAGGTTTCGCGCCGGGATCCACGTTGAGGGAATGCTGGGCTATTGACGGATCGATGCCAGTCATATCCATATGACCCCAGGCAAATACGTCAGTGTTGGAGTGTAGGAGGGCCTCCATTTCCTCCTTTTCTTGTGCATCAAGGCCAGAACCAATATAAGTTAACCTTTCAGGGTGATCTAGGTAGATCTGAACTTCAAGCAAAGGCTCAACTGCTATTGATGACCCCGCACCCTCCTCCTGTAATTGTTATTGATCATCGGGTACCATTTTGGATCGTGATTCCCGTTCCGGTTCAGTCTTTTTCCTCAGACCTTTCATGGTGACAGCGTAACATTCCTTGGCTGCCACCTGATCGCCCCTGATGTCAATCACATCAATTCCGTTTTGATCGATGCACCTCATAACTTGATGTATGGTTGAAGGAACTCCGTGCATCCGATGGATCCAACCCCTGCCCATAAGGAGATTATAGGAGGACATCCACTACTACAAAAGTTTCTCTGAGTGTGCGCCTTGATACTGTTACTGGTAGTTGGATCTTTCTCAATGGTTCCACTTTTCTGCCATCAAACCCGACTATCGGGCTTCTGGAAGGGACTATCTCTTGAGGGTTGATCTCTAACTTCTCAAAGGCCCACTTAGTTATAATGTTGGCGCTACTTCCTAGGTCAACCATCACTTTCTTGATCAAGTAGTTCGAGACCATGAGGGAGATAACCAAGGGATCGTCATGTGGTGATTGAATGCTCCGCATATCTGCAAAATAGAAAGTTATCTTGGCGTCCTCTTTCGGGCTTTGAAACTCACTGACTTCCCCAACCCTTCGCAGTTTCTGGGCTTGACACATCTGAGATCTACGGGCATCTTCTACTTCTGATCGACTTGGTCCTCCTTGGACCATGTGAATGACTCTTACGGGGTGTCTCATTGCCCCCTTGGCGGGTGTATGTGACGTTTGGTCTGATCGGGTGCCCTCATTGGCAACGTACTCAGTTAGCTCTATTTTTGCTATCATGGCCTCCACTTGCCTCCTAAGGCTTCTGCACTCGTTGGCGTGATGCCCGTACTCGCCATGGAAGGCACAGTGTCTTAACATGTCCCTCTGATCCATTGGTTGTCTAATGGGCGGTGGTGATCGGAAGATTCCTTTACCCTTGGTCTCTTGATACAGCTTGGCCAGGGTAACCTTCAACAGGGTGACTTTGTCTTCAAACCTCTGGCATTTCTCTGGGACTGGGGAGGGTGCAGGAGGAGTGCTCGGTCACTTCCAATCTGGTGCCTAATCCTTTACCCTGGAAGGTTCGGTTACCCTTGCCTCTACGCTTGCAAAGGTTGTCCTTCTTTGGCGTATGGCCAACTCATCTTCTATTCGGAGATGCCCTTGTGCCTTAGAATTGAGTTATTTGATGTCTGTTGGTGGCCTCTTGATCAAGGACTGATGGAACTTGGTTCCAGGGATCAGGGCCATTCTGAAGGCCTCGACAGCTGAATGCTGGTCATAATTATCAATTGAAGACATCTTGACATTGAATCGCGAGAAAAGCTTTTCAGGGATTCGCCTTTTTCCTGGATCATGGTGAATAGACCGGAGGTGGTCTTCTTTTATCTTTTATTACCGAAGTACTGGGCAATGAATAATTCACAGAGTCTGAGCCAGCTTCCAATGGATCGGGGTGGTTGCTTTCTAAACTAGAGCAGGGCTGCTTCGGTTAGGCTGGTGGGGAAGACTTTGCAGAGTAAGGCTCCGTTTTCATTGTAGACATTCATCTTTGTGTGAACGTGGTAGTCTGGTAGATGTGCTCAGTTATATCCCTTGTTCCGTCAAACAAGGTAAACTTCAGCAGCCTGAACCTCTCCGGGTAGGGTACACTGGTGATCGTCAGTGTGAATGGTGTCTGCACGGCGTCGATGGATGCCTCCGATGCCAGATCGATAGGGGTCTGCATCTTCAGATCCTTAAGTACCTCCCTTTGGAATCTGGTCATAATTTCCTCCAATTTCTTCATGGTCAGAATCTCCTCGGGATTGCGTCCCCCGAGCACCTGTAGGGATGACTCTGTGTGTTCCTCCCGATCGTTGTTGGACTTTATGTGGTGGTTGTCCCTTTCTGACCGGTGGCCTATAGACCGCTCCTGCTGACTGTACTGTTCATCATTCTGGACCTCTTGAGGGTTCTGGAGTAGGGCTAGTTTTGCAACTAGTTCATCGTTCTGCCTCTCTAATTCGGCGGTCCTCTCCTCTAGGGCTCGCCTAATCGGATCCTCAGCTTGTTGGCCTCCGTTCGGAGGTAACTCAATTTGTTGTGAACGGGTGATCACCGCCATTGATGGTATGAATCTCAGCTTTTTCGTAGAGAATGGGAAGCTTATTGAAAAAGATCTCAATAATAGTGTTTCCCACAGACGGCGCCAATTGTGTAGATGCAGAAAAATACACAATAATAATTGGGTTAAAAATTTGACCATTATTCAATATTTGGTCATGTATTTATACACAATTCTGGTAAATGGGTCAAGCCCATTTACCCAAGTTTATCAATCCCTTAAATCAGGGGATTTGATAAACTCTTTTATTTTTTGGACTCTCTATTCCATAAGTAGGACAACTCCCTGACTTATGGATCACTCATCTTCTAGAGAATTCTATGGGCCCATTTATTTATTCGGCCCATTTGTCTTCAGCCCATCAGTCTTCAGCCCATCAGTCATGTGGCCCATCCTAGTTGGGCCATGTATTATTTTGACTATTACACATGCACAAGGCTTTCAACAACCATGTGTGTTAATTGGATAGAACAACCCCCGGGCCAAGCAAGGGTGCCATTAGGGGTGTTCAAGAACTGAACCGGAATCGGCTGGAACCGAACAGGGGTGTTCGATTCCGGTTCGGGTTCCAAAAATAAATTTTTTTGAAATTTTAGGTTCGGTTCTAGTTTTTACCCATTTGGAACCGAACTGGTTTTCTTATATATATATTTTTATTTTTATTAGTGTTATATTCTTACCTCTTTATATATATATATATTATATTTAAAATTATAAATTATAATTTGATATGTGCTAATTAACTTTGGGTTTGTAATAATTGAAAATTTGAAATACTCTCTTTAATTTAGTTTTTATAATTATATTTGGTGTTTTTATTATTATTATTTTAAAAATAGAAGGAATCAAACCGAAAGGTTCTGGTTAGGTTCCTTGGGTGTTTAGTTCCGATTCCGATTTTTAAGGAACCGAAAAAACAGGTGTTGGTGCTGGTTCCAGTTCCGGCCGGAACCGGTTTTGAACACCCCTAGTGGCCATGGTCTATCCAAGGTTTTGAAAATCTTTCACTACTATATATATATATATATGTTTAAGCATTAAAATAAATCATATACATAATTGTCCCCCATAAATAACATACAAAGCCAACAATTTACAAAATAAAATAAATTTAGAAAGCCTATTTGTAGCCTAAATAAAAAAATAAAATAAAACAATGCCATGATACATCACAAATCAAGAAAGGTAAGAGTTTATATTAATTTATTTCCATTCTAACTTCATTGATTAATTAAGTACCAATTTTAACATCACTATAATTTTGTTAAAAATAAATTTTTTAAAAAAGAAGAAGTTCTTACTTTTATTTTTTATTTGCCTTATTTTGAAAACATGTGGGGTCATATATTCATCCCATAATATTTATATTGTCATTATAAGTTTCAAGATGTTTAACATTTCTTAATTGAAAAATATCAATTCTAATGAATTGCCATATGTTCAATTTACTAAAATTGCACATAATATAAATCTCGATGAATTTGAGACCAGTAACTGAGCTAATCAAATTGATATCTAGAATTTTTAGAAATGACATTTTACTATGATGAAACTTATCAAAACATATCTCTCAGCGTTTAAGATGGAAGAAAGTTTCACTTGCAAGATACTTGATTATTAATATTGAAAAAGATAGCTCTCTCTTAATTCTAATTTGATAGTAGATTTTAGTGTTTTTTTTATTGTAAAGATGAATAGAGGCTAATATATATATTCATATATTTTCCTTTTTTTTAGTAAATAGGCTAAAATTTAGCTAGTTATATTTTAGTAATAAATATGTCAATTGTTAAATAATTTTAATTTAATGTATATTCAATTTACATTAAAAAAAATTAGTTAATAACTTGCCCCCAGTTCGAATCCTAGCTCTGCCCTGGGCCAAAGGATTGTGAATTCATCATATCAACATTATATATATATATATATATATATTACATGTCTCATTCAATTTGTTTTAAAATTTTAAATATTGTTGGCTGTAGGTATCGATAGGGCTGCAACTTGGGGCAGCCCAACCCGAACCGGAATGGACCCGATATGGGTTAGGCCAATTCTTGAGACATGCCCGACTTATATTTTTATGGGTCGGGCCGGGCTGGTCGGGTATTTTTTTATTAAAAAATAAAATAAAATTTTGGCCCTATCCTCTTTAACCCAAGCTCCTCTATGGATCATATACAGATTCTAATACACCTATATATAGATATATATATATATATACACATATATATATCTTAAAGCCGTAGTGTCTCTTTCCCAAACTACTTTTTGAGATCAAATTAAAACCATTGCATCACAATCTTCGTCCCATTCTCATCCAACATCTTTTCCTGATTTTTCATTTCGTTGTTGAAATTTAACTCTACCTTCACATCGCGTAAGAGTTTTCTTATTAACGTCCATTAATCACCATGGACCGACAAAATTATTGTTCTCTGAAGCAACCAAAGCCACAAAATTATTGTTGTTCTGAAGGTAATATATATATATATACATCAGTTTGATTTTTTTCATTTTCATCTTTTGGGTTTTTTTTTGTTCAATATATATCTGAATGTGGTGGTGTGTTGTTGTTTGATGTGCATATATGGCAGAGGCGAGCAGTATTGAATGGGAGTTCATACTGGCCCATATTGGGTTTTGGGTTGGGTTTGGGTTCGGGTTGAACCCAACCCAATTTAAACAATAATCCAATAAAACTCAACCGTGCTGAATTGAGCCCGAACCCAACCCAAATCCGAAATTTTCGGGCTGGGCAAGCCGGCCCAAGTTGCACTTCTAGCTATCGATCACCTACCAATTTTCAAGGAATGTGGATTGAATTTTCAACTCAAGGTAGTGTAAGAGATGCTTTACGTAGTACCATCAACAATGGTGGTAACATACTGGCAAAATATATATATATATATATAAATTTTCGGTCAATCAATATATATAAATATATGTATATATATGAAAAAAGAGTTTGGACTTATGTCATCTCACTGTTAATAATGTATACTTTTGGATGTGCACAGGACGGATCCAATCCCCCACTGAATTTTTTTTTTTTCTTTTTTATATTTTTTACTCTAAAATTTTAGATATTTAGTATTTAGCCCCACTGAAATTTTTTTTTACCTTAAGTTCCACAAGATTTAGATTTATTTACAAATAAGCCCCCACTGAAAATTTATTTTAAACCCCACTGAAATAAATATATGTCATTTATACCCCAAAAATCCAAAAAAAAAAAAATTTAGCTTCCACTGACACGGATTCCTAGATCCGTCACTGGATGTGCACATGGATAAATGATTCGGTAATCTACAACTCATGTCATTGTATTTTAAAAAACTGTTAAATATAATAAAATTAATTTTATTATACAAATTATGAATGATGTACGTGAATGATTATACTATCTGTGATGTGTCCAAAATAAAATAAAAAAATATGTGAAAAAAAAAAGTATGAGCCATTTTTTAATAGGCAAAAGTGCATAATATTCCGTGCAGAAGTTGCAAAATATTCTTGATACTTTTTTTAGCTCCAAATCATTACCTGTGCTTTTTAAAAGTTGCAATGTTTTGCTTAACTCCAAATCACTACTCAATGCTTTTCAAAAGTTGCAAAATACCCTCATGAATATATTTTATACAAAAATATTGACCATTTTGTCCCCTTGTCTTGTAATAACCATTTTTTAATACTTTGTTTACTCTTTTTTTTTTCCTTTTCAATAATATAATTAATAATTCAAAACTTCACACACATATATTTATTTTTAGGGGTATTCAAAACCGGTTCGGTTCCTTAAAAATAGGAACCGGAAACGAACCGAACCGAAACAAAAAATAAACTACCAAAAACATTTTGTGAAAAGCTACCAAGAAAATAATAATTTGTGCAAATATATATAAATTTGTAAATAATTTTTTTTCATAAATATACAAATTTATATATATATTCTTGTAAATATACAAATTTTTGTATATATATTTTTTGTAAATATACAAAAACAAATCGTATATATATATTTTCGTAAATATACAAAAAAAAAAGTGTAAATATATATTTTCATAAATGTTCAAATTTATATATATGTATATATATATATATATATATATATATTCACAAATTAAAAAAAAATGGTTACTTTTCATGAAATTTTTTTCGTAACTTATTTACTTCTATATTTTTGGGAGCTTTTTTTTTTTTTTTTGTTCCGGTTTAGTTCAGTTCTGATTCTTATTTTTAAGGAACCAAACCGGTTTTGAACACCCCTAAAAATAAATATATGTGTGTGGAGGTTTGAATTATTAATTATATTATTGAAAAAGAAAAAAAATAAACAAAATACTAAAAATGGGTTATTATAAGACAAGGGGGAGAAAATGATCAATATTTTTGTATAAAACATATCCAATGAGAGTATTTTGCAACTTTTGAAAAACACATGATAGTGATTTAGAGCTAAGCAAAACACAAGAGAGTATTTTGCAATTTTTGAAAAACACAAGGTAGTGATTTAAAGCCAAAAAAAAGAGCATAAGAGGGTATTTTGCAACTACTGAAAAGACCAGAAGAGTATTATGTACTTTTGTCTTTTTAATATGTATAAATTGAAGTGGCGTTTAACATTAGAGTTCAATTATCAAATAAGGGCTAAAATGACAAATAATTATTATCAAAACCTACCGTTTGTCAATTTATGATGTAATCTTTAATATAACTTTTAGTCGTGTAGCATTATTTTTATGTGTTTTTAGATGATAAAAAAATATGTATACTATATAATGTTTGAACTAATTATATTTATATTGTGTTTGGTACGTAAGAAATGAATATAATAAAGATGGTAATGGATTGAAAAGAATTATTACATTATATCATTCGGTTGGAGTATTACTTTGATAGATAATGAAATAATTTTTTTATTTTGTTGATGAATGAAATGCTCATTTTATATATTTAATTAGAGAATAAAATTTTATTCATATGACGAATTTTATTTTAAAATACATATCAAACTAAAAAATAATTAAAATAGACATTTACTTCTGACAATATTTAGGTCTGCCTCATTATACAAAGTTATCCTTTGTTATCCCTCAGTGTTGGAGTGGAGCACATAAAAAATTGACACTTCAACAAATTATTGAAGACATCGAAACATGAGGAATGCCCATGTTTTTTGGTTATTGTATTTCATTAATTTTATTTTCTGTTGGGTCCCCTCTCTCTCACACTCTCTCTCCCTGTATTCTCTAAAGGATTGAAACTTGTGATACAAAATTATTTGTAAAATAAAGACTTCCCCCTTTAAATCCAAGACGTCCCCGTCCCATTTAATGTTCATACGTACTCGTTTTGTTCGTTACTTGCCCGCTAACGGACCGTGCAACTTTATTTCAAATGGCCTCAATATTCACACGCACCACCTGTTCGACGAAATGCCCAAGAGAGACCTCTATTCACTCAATTCACTTCTCGCCTCTCACGTTCGCGGTGGAGATGCTCTCGCCGCATGGAATCTCTTCCAAGACATCCACACCATGCATTCTGGCCTTGATGCCTACACATTTACGCCGTTGTTGGGCGCGTGCTCGGCTCTGCCAAACCCCAAAAGAGGCCACCAAGTGCACGCTCTGATGGTCAAAACGGGCTCCGAATCAGAGACTATAACCAAAACAGCCCTCATTGACATGTATTCCAAGTACGGTGAATTGGATGACTCGGTTCGTGTTTTTGACGAAATGGGTTCTAAGGATGTGGTCACTTGGAACAGTATGCTTTCGATTTTTTTGCGCCACGGTCAGGCCTTGAAAGCACTCAATGTGGTTGAATTGATGAGTAACGAAAGAGTGCAATTCAGCGAGTTTACGTTATGTTCTGCGCTTAAAGCTTGTACACTTTTGAAAGCATTTCGACAGGGTAAGCAACTTCACGGATTGGTAGTTGCGATGGGCCGCGATTTGGTGGTGTTGAGTACTGCTCTCATTGATTTTTACTCGAGTGTTGGGTACATAGACGAAGCAATTAAAGTCTATAGAAGCTTAAGAGGCCGAAAGGACGATGTGATGCGCAATGCCCTCATTGCTGGTTGCGTTCGCAACCAGAAGATCGATGTGGCCATGTCAATTATGAGATCAATGAAGCCCAATTTAAACGTGCTGACAAGTGCTCTAACTGCTTGTTGTGAGAATTCAAATTTGTGGACTGCAAAGCAGATACATGGAGTAGTGATCCGCCGATGTTTCACCTCGGAAACCCAATTGTGCAATGTGCTACTAGACATGTATGCAAAATGTGGGAAGATTTCGAAAGCCCGTTTGGTGTTTGATGGGATTCGTCGAAAAGATGTGGTTTCGTGGACTAACATGATAAATGCATATGGAAGTCATGGTGACGGGCGCGAAGCTCTTGAGCTGTTCAATAAGATGGGGGATGACGAGGGAAATCGCGTCTTGCCCAATTCCGTGACATTTCTCGCTGTTTTATCAGCTTGTGGTCATTCGGGACTGGTGGAACAAGGCCGGGCGTGTTTCAATTCGGTCCAGGAGAAGTATGGTTTGAAACCAGGTCCAGAGCATTATACTTGTTTGATCGATCTATTAGGCCGGGCAGGTCGGATAGAAGAAGTCTGCGGTATGTTTGATCATATGGTTAAAAATGGTACTAAGCCTGATCCTGCAATATGGGCAGCACTACTTAGTGCTTGTAGAGTTAACCATGACGCCACTAGGGGTGAGTTTGCAGCAAAAAATCTCCTGGATTTGGAGCCAGATAGTCCCGTGAATTATGTAGCGCTTTCGAATTTCTATGCAGCCATTGAAAAGTGGGATCTTGTCGGCGATTTGAGAAGCGTTATGAAGACGAAAGGACTTGCAAAGGAAGCTGGAAGTAGCTGGGTCACTGTTGCGCGCCGCCATCAAAACATTAAAAAAAAAATGACTGAAGCACCGGCCAAGAAGGAGGGAGCGGGAACCTGAAAGATTCCTACGAGCAGGGACGGAGCCACGTAGGCTCCCATGGGGGCAGTTGCCCCCAATCATTTTTTTTTTTTTTGTTTTTTTTAAGGGTAATTTGAGTATTTTGAAGAAAATATAGGAAAAAAAATGAGATTTGCCCCATTTAATTTCGAAAAATTTAGGCTTATTGCCCCTAATTATCCCTAATCTTATGGATTGCCCCCAATCTATAAGATTTTTGGCTCCGTCCCTGTTTACGAGCCCAAAATTTTCGCTTTTGCTACTGATCCAATAAGAGGAATTATGAATTGAATGAATAAACGGTTGAAATCATGAAAAAGGTCTGCGCTATGTGGTCTTTGGGTTCATTTGGTTACTACTCTTTATAGTAAAGAAGCTGAAATGGAATCAATTGGTGGGCTGAGCACCAAAACATGTTTGTTTGGTGTTAGGGAAAATCACTATATTATCTTTGTTTCTGCCTTCATCTTCAAATACACTGACTTATTTAAGCATCCTCTTACCACCTGGTTCTGTTTTTTGCAATATGACATCATTTGCCTGACCTGGTTAGATAACAACAAATGATCAAAAGTGTGAGTTACTGTGGCATGTGTTTGTGGCTAACACTTAGAAAGTTGTTTTGCATGGTGTTTGACAAATTTTTTAGAAGAGCTTATGGGCTTTGAAAGAACGTTTTGAAGAAGTTAGGGGTACCAGATACCAGTTTCTCAAAATGGTTTTTGCTTCTCTTTTTTTCTGTGTAAAAGTAGAAGCAAAAGTTCTGTCAAACAGGGCCTTAGGTTAAATTGACTGTTTAACAAGATGTGTCAGTAATTTTTGATGTAGCTTTGAGTTAGGTTGTGTTTCTTATGTTAAATTGACTTAGTTCATCTTTTCACAATTGAAATGCTTCCTCAATGTAGTCAGAAGTTGCATACTATTGTAGCTTCTGGGTTATCTATAGTTGCATGAATGTTGACATTTTGTATCTTTCTGATGGTCCAAAATTTCTCTCTCTTCGTGTATTTCTTGTTATGAAATGTTTGTATATGTACATAGAAGAAAGTGTCGTAGGAGAGCAGCTGGCAATAACCAAAGGGCCACTGCGGTTGCAATGAAAAAAATATTGTGCTACTGGACGACAAAATGGATTTTGGAATTAGGCGCCAACATCCGGTTGGAACCATGGCACCCTTTCGGCCGCCTTATAGACTGAGATACGATGCAAGTTTTTCTATTTATTTTATCAATTGCGAGACTTATATTTATGTTTCTTTTGAAAGTGAAGAATTTATTGACATACATTGCCTCAACTGAGGCTCGAACTCACGGATATTCTATTTGCTGAGGCTCGAACTCACTGATATTTTATTTGGGAGTAAGGGATTGGTATTGCTAGGCCATTAGACATTTGGTCGAGACTTGGTTGTTATTGAAGAGAATCAAAAGCGCTTTTTTTTTTCTTTTTTTTTTCCAACTAGAATTGCATAGGATCTGTATTGATGAAATGGGTATTGTTGTCATTTTCTGTTGGATTTGAAAATCATTCACCATTTCTGGTAACACATATGTGATGTTCATTTTCGCTACTCACCTTCCATGAACTTGTTGAGCATATGTGAGCTACCTAAATCAGAGAGCGGGGCTTTCAAATGGATCAAGATACTCATATTCCTCAGTTCATTGCGGTATGGGTGAAATTTGATATACCTGCCCATTATCCTGTCAAATGTGGAAATCTTTCTCTTTAACACCACTTCACAAATCTTTGACATTTTTCTACTACATTGGTTGCAGGAGTTGAAGTTGAAACAGCTCAGAGGTGTAAACCTAGGTTAGAGAGACATCAAAGAACAGCTGAACGTGCGGTATGTCATTTTTTTATTGCTTCATTTTAGAATCCTTTCCTTACCTCTGATAGAATGACACCAAGCTTTTCCTTTCGCCATTTCAGGCAAAAGCTCTAGCAGAGAAGAACATGCGTGATCTTCTTGCGCAAAGAGAGCAAGCAGAGAAAAATGTAGTGCTCTCCGCAGAAGTGATATTCACTACTATTGACTAGTTTTCATTTTATTTTTCGTCTCACGTTGACATATTTTTGCAGAGATTAGCTGAACTCGTAGACGCTGAAGTCAAGAGTTGGTCAAGCGGGAAGGAAGGGAACCTGCGTGCGTTGCTTTCAACACTGCAATATGTACGCTTAATTATCCTTGGTAATTTTAGGCAATAAGCTTGTATTGTGGGTTTCCTTGGCGCTTCTGCAACTTCTTAATGCTTGTTTTAACCATCAAACACTTTCCCAATGTCCAGAATTCTTTAGAGTATTAACACACAAAAAGAATAATTTATATATATATATATACATAAATTTCCTGGTTCCATTGGCGCTTCTACCACATTCATACACATGTACCTAAATCTATAGATAATATGAACCTACATAAAGAAGTTCCTTTTATTATTCCGAACTTTTGTTTTCCCCCAAAGTTAAGATAACTTGTAGACAACTTTCTTATGTGGTTTAGGGTAATTTGTATAGATGCATTCTATAATGTGTTGTGAATGCACATGCGAAGTAGCCATTGATATGCACTAAAATGAGTTAGGTATGATTGAGATTCAACTGAATGATATTCCTGGTCATTCCCTGTTGATTTTGAGTTACCTATTTTGAGGAACATGTACCCAACAAGAACCTAGATCGATGCATCCAAAGTGTATCCGTTGAGGTTGGAATATAAGAAACTCATACAAATGTTGGCATTACTCTTGTTCACGCTTTGGCATCTGCATTCAACTATAGGTTATACAATGCGATGACTTTGTTGATGCTACAGAAGTTTCTCGCATCAACCAACCTAACCATCCACACTCGGACACATCAAAACATTGTTTTGTTGCTGTCAGACCAAAATAGTTTGATCATTAGCTCTTTCTTAGCAGTTTATATTCATGTTTATTGTTCAATCAGACGACTGTCGTAGTTCAATATATTAGTATTGATCCTACTTTTCACTTGGTCCTCTCATATGAACAACTGATCCTGCTTTCCCTACTTCTCGATTCACCCAAGCTCTAAATTTCTTCTAATTCATGGCAGATTCTTGGGCCTGATAGTGGTTGGCAGCCTATCCCCTTAACTGAAGTTATAACTACCATTGCTGTAAAGAAAGCTTACAGGAAAGCCACTCTTTGTGTTCATCCCGACAAATTACAGCAACGGGGTGCAAGTATTCAGCAGAAGTACATATGTGAAAAGGTTTTCGATCTTCTAAAGGTATAACTGGCTTCCCGCTTATTTTACCCGTTTAAACTACGATTATATATGCTCTATGAAGTAGATTGTGAACTCTACATTCTATTGAAAGCTAAAATTGCTTATAGAGTTCCATAGTAACTTGGTAAACTTAGAATGTCATCCTAGACTGCATATGAAATCAAATCCTTGCCCTTCAAATTATCATAGAGCGACTTGGTTGAGTTTTTTGAAATTTGTTTTAAAAAAATTTGGTTCTTCTTTTATTATTCTCGGAAATCAGTTTTCTGTTTTAGAATTCTTGAAAACAGTTTTTAGAAATACATACCAAGCAAGCCCCAAGTCTCCGAGCTTGAGATGGTCTTGAATTCTACTTCTGCAACTGACTTAATTTTTAATGTGATTTTAAGGTTGGTCTTTTCAATTATGACAAGACACATGAAATCAAGGCAATCTATTTTCTTTATGGCAAATAATGTTTTAATTTCCCCTTTTCTGCACTATTTATCGCTTTCAGAAAATATATATATATATATATATTGAAAAAAAAAGTATAAAGAAAGAGATGGAATCACAGAAGAAGAAAATATTTGGGGACATTGAAGGTTAATCATTTGCTTTATAATTATTGCTGTATTATTCTGTTTTACTCTTTAATTATCCTTTCTTTCTGTCTTCAGGAAGCTTGGAACAAATTCAACTCGGAGGAACGGTAGCTGGTTCTTTTTTGTCTGCCGAAGGGCATACAGTATGTGATGTAATATACTGCACATTGTGTTATTTGTACATCTAGCTAGTAAATACCAATATATATATATATCATATCTATAAATTTATAATAGAATTATCTTCATTTTTTTCAGCTTCAAGCCTTTAACAGATGAAAACTAGTAGGAAAGAATTAAAAGTGGTCCGCTCTTTTCCTTACTTAATCGCAAGTTATAGGGGAAAAAAGGGGGGTTAATTTCACTATATCTCACTTGTACTATTGAATTTAATTAAATAACTCCTCCTAGTTTCAAATTGATCCTTGCAGTTTTTAATTTGATCACATTGCTCTATTTCCATTACTTTTATGCCAGATTGGTTGGATTTTGAGGAAGAAAAAAGGGAATTAAAGGGTATAATGATTCATAAAATTGATATAATGGGAGTATTTCATGCATTATTTATAAATACAATAATCACATGATCGACGTGTGACAATAAAACTGAGTGCGTGTTTGACAACTGGTATGGTTTTGGTTTAGGTTTGGTGTTTATTCTGAACTGAAATCATGTTTGGTGCACATAATTTTGGTGTGAGAAAAAATAAGGCTGAAAGACCAAACCATGTTTGGTAGAGTTGGTATGGGCTGAAATTCTAAAACCAAATCATGTTTGGTAACTTGAAATAGTTTGTTATTTTATTTATTTATAAGGGAAAATTACACAAACTACCCCTGAACTATGACCTAATTGCACGCGATACCCCTTACGTTTCAATAATATCATAAACTACCTTTAAAACCACTCATTTGTAACACTTAGCCCCTTCCGTTCAAAGTCAACGCTGGAAACTTTGTGTATTGGTCAATAAATGTTGTTTTTGTAGTGAACTTTCATTTTTGCTCTCATATCATTGCATGTTCCAATTTTGCATACAAAATTACTAAAATACCCTATTTTTTTTTAATTTATATATAATGTTCCAAAATATGAATTTGTTTTTCGAAAAATAATTTTTTTGTGAAAAAGTATATATTATGTTCCAAAATATGAATTGTTTCTGAAAAATATATATTATGTTCCAAAATATGATTTTTTTTGCAAAAAAGTACTTATTATGTTCCAAAATATGAATTTTTTTTCTCTAAAAATATTATTTTTGCGAAAAAGTATATATTATGTTCCAAAATATGAATTGTTTCCGAAAAATATATATTATATTCCAAAATATGATTTTTTTTTGCAAAAAAGTACTTATTATGTTCCAAAATATGAATTTTTTTTTGAAAAATTCTTTTTTTGCGAAAAATATATATTATGTTCCAAAATACGATTTTTTTGCAAAAAAGTACTTATTATGTTCCAAAATATGATTTTTTTGCGAAAAATACTTTTTTTGCGAAAAATATATACTATTATGTTCCAAAATATGATCTTTTATAAAAAATATTTTTTTTGCGAAAAATATATACTATATTCCAATATATGATTTTTTTTTGAAAATAATTTTTTTTCAAAAAATATATATTATTTTTTCCGAAATAATTCATATTTTGGAAAATAATATTCTCCCTCCGAAAAATATTTTTTTGCGAAAAATATATATATATTTTTGAATTTATAATTTTTGGGGCAAAGTGAACATCGTGGGGGTTAGTTGATAAAATTGGATAGTATAGGAGGTTTCTTGAAATTAACCCTAAAATATAATATAAAACAAGGGCTTTTAAGTAAATTCACGCACAAATCTGACTGGGGATGTTCTAAGGGGTAGTAACTGATATTATTCAAATGTTAGGGGTACGTTTTGCAATTAGGTTATAGTTCAGGAATAGTTTGTGTAATTTTCCCTATTTATAATAATATTTTCTAAATATATATGTTTTAAAAAATAAAATATATGATTAAAAATACATTAAGGATTAATTTTTTTAACAAAAAATATTAATATTGGAAAATAATATTTCACCATATTGCAAGAATTATTCAATTGGTTCGTATATGTAGTTTGAAAATTTATAATATTTTTCCATTTGAAATCTCAATGTTTAAATAGAAGAATTGAGATTAATCTCTCTTTTCATGAATTTTATGTTCATTTATTGTTTTTCTTTTCTCATGTGTCTAAATATATTATTGGGCCAAAATAAAGAGGGACCCAGGTATTAATTTATTTTTTTTAAAATTGACCAACGAGTATCCAAGATATTAATGGGGTTTTTGTGGTTATTAGACTATGTACACGTGTCGGTTTTTGGATTGGTGTGGTGTGAGTCTTGTTTTTTGGTGTTACAAATCAATGCATGGAGTGGGCTTTGTTTGGTTTTGGGTGGTGCTACATTAATCGCACCAAGACAAACCATGTCTTGAGATGGGTTGTGAATTGCATTATTTGGTACACCATGTTTTAACATTGTGGATCCAAAACCAATGTTTTCAAATATGGGTTGGTCTACACTTTTCACCCCAAAACAAAAAAAATGGCACAAAAATCATCTACCAAACAACACCTAACTAATTTGATTGAAAAATAATGGAAAAGGGGTCATGTGAGTTGGAAACCACATGTGGCACAATTTGAAATTAAAAAAGATTAATTGATTAAATTCAATAATACTATGGAGTTTAGTCCAATAAAAAAAAAAAAAGACTCAGGTGGCTCATCTTATCTTATATGTGTATATTTATGTATAGGGGTTCAACTAGGTTAAAATTGGGGGAGGTCAACCCTAAAATTTGAATTCAAATCCAATCTAACTGCACCTTCAACCCAAGCATCCCAACCCGACCCGAATCAACTCCTTTTTTTTTATAATTATTATTATTATTATTATTATTTTTATAACCATGATGTCTTGGCCAGCTTACATGCACTTCAACTAATTCACGGAACCCTTGCAAGGAGACCCTCCTCACACGAATCGGGTAAAACTTGGACTATGTCCGCGGTCGTGGCACTAACGAATTGTTTGCACCTAGTAGAAATCGAACATAAAATCTTATATTTCTTGAGACACCGAGTCCCAAGTAAACAGGTTGCAAAATTTTGGGGTTTGGTTATTCCTAGGCATGCAAATCCAAATTATAGATTAAATGTGTTAAATTTGTAAACACTTTCCCTAAACCGCATTTTCCAGAGGATTGATATATGATAAATCATGAGTTAAATTATCAGTATAAATGGTATATTCAGAATTATAAACATATAAAAGCTAGGTTAAGAATGGCTTCGAGATGGTGGGATTGTTAACACTTCAATAAGAACCCCAAAAGATAAATGCATTTTTTTAATTAAAAATAATCATCCAGGTATAAAAATTTGGATTGAACTCAATTTGGCTTTTGGTTTGCTTTCTTAGCTTTTCATGCCAGAAATAAAAATTAAACAATATTTTTCTATAATAGGCATATCATCGCCTCTCAACTCATTTGGTTAATAACTTGTATAAAGTTATGCATAAATAAATATTTCTATATATATAGTTCATGATTTATGTGCTCAAGTTGACATTCTTTTCTCAATTATATGAGACTTTTTATAGTTTTATACAATATACCACTAAGTTACAACAGCCTTGGTTATTTGAAATTAATTTCATAGTTACATGAGTCATTTTTTGTTATTTTATGGGTTTTATATAGATCTAATTTTACTTAAAACACATGAATATAATATTTTAAATAGAATTTGTTTGATAAAAGAACTGACAATAAGTCTCTTATTTGAATAATTCGTGACTTATAATGATTGGTAACATAATATTCTACTTTAACTAATTGAATATGTAATAATTCGTGACTTATGGAATGATAGATATAAATGAATCCAATATGTAATAAACATTTAAAGAAGTGAAAAACTATATTATAAAAATAGAGAATAATGCTTAATAAACAAGTAGAATTGGGTGTGATAACCACAATACCAGAGCTAAATAAAATAGATCACCAATGTTAATTTAGTCATATCTTTTACTTTTTCCAAAAAGAAAGAGTAACAAAATTCAATTTTCTTTCCCAAGCCAACCCCATCCATTTTCTTTAAAACTTACAAATTGTAATATCATTATAGTCATACTGTAGGGCTACAAGTTGGGTTGGCCTAGCCCGACCCAACCTAAAAATTAGCCGATTCTGTCCCATTCGAGTCAATTAATATATAAATCAGGTTGGGTTCGGAACTTCGGACATGTGTTTTTCAGCCCAAACTTATTTCGGGACTCAAAGTCCTTTTTGGATTGATTTTTTACTTTTGATTTTCTGGAGTAAAAAATTATTTTGAATATTATTTGACAAAATTTTTAAAAGAACTTTTTGGTCTTGGAAAAACGTTATGAAGAAGTTAGGGAGTACTAGTTTCTCAAAACTGTTTTTGCTCTTTTTTTTCTTCAGTGTAAAACCATAAGCAAAACATATGCCAAACATGACCTAAATATTATATCAAATATGCATAAAAAAATCTCTTGTTTCAAGAGTCTAAACAAAGGACCTCAAAGTTTTTATCAAAAGATATTACTCACACATTGTTCCAAATTATTGAAATGGCAAAAAATAGCCATGCTCTTTAAATGATTCTATTACATAATATTACGTTTACAGCAACAGAAGAAATACATCAAACCAAACACCATTTCATACAGCAATAATTATCATAATAAATAAAATCTTATTTATCTTCCTTATTTATGCCTCTAAACCTTGCCATTGACACTAGAATATGGAAGCAATCCCTTTTCTCTGCAAGTTTCAATAGCTCCTTTGAACATGTCCTCCAAACTGTACTTGAACTCGAACCCCATTCCCTTCAGCTTCTTCGATGAGAAGGACACCGATTCTAAGTTTTTATCGATGCCCTTGAACCTATCACAGCCACGATTGAAATTAATAGTTAGTTATTTTTTTACTTTAGGAAGAAAAAATATTACTTTCTACTAAAACTATATAAAATAATAATAATAAATGCGATCTCGATCATATGCATTGAAATGGGCTTTAGTAAAAATAAACGAGAACTTCTTGGACAGAGATTACAAAAACGAAAACTTCCAAAATATATTTCGACGAAAAAACTAGTAAACAAAAATAATACAACTTTGAGTAAAATAATTATGTAATTAATAAGTTGGCCGGTGTAATTAATAAAAATCCAATGTGTTCAAAAAAGAAAAACCCAACTAACTTTTAATAGTTTAGTAAATGAATGCAAGTGAGTTAAGGACATCATAGACAAAAATACTATATTTTTCTTTCTCGTAGTTATTTTGTGAATAGGCTTTTTCATCAAAATGATTATCAGAAGTTGTTGTATTTGTAATGTAGACTCCAAAAATTATATTTAAATTTTCTCATTAATAAAAAAAATTCGAAAACAATAACTTTTAGAACAATATTGTAAAAAAAAAATACGCAAATTAATTGAGGTTGGGTATTATTTGATCTACACATTTGGATCAAATAATTTATGAAATTAACGAATTGAGATGGAATTTCAATAAATTTTAGGAAAATTTTGAAAAAACTTACTCGGTGGGGATATTATACTCGGGCCATTTTTGTCGCATCATTGTAGCCAAATCATTAATAGTTGCATCATGCGAAGAGCAAATGTATCTTCCCTCTGCTTGAGGATTCTCATATAAGAATATGTGAGATTGGCAAAGATCATCAAGATGCACAAATTGGCCTTGCCTAATAATTGAGTAGTGAGCTTCATTCCCTGCACCATTTAATAGAAATCAAATTGAGTACCCCTAATAACAATTATTATATATATATATAAAAGTCACATTCGTACCGTTTTTGAAAAATAATGATACTGGTTCTATACAATTTTTAAAATTGCTATCAACCTATGACTAAGATCGCGATCAGCCAACCAATATATATATATATATATATATATATATGTGTGTGTGTATGAAATTATATGTACCTGTGATTGGTGAAAGAGCAGTGATTAGGCTTGGTGGAAATGTGGGAGTGATAAATGGACCCACCACTAGTGTTGGTATAATACTAATGAAATCAATGTGGTTCTCTTTAGCTGCTTCCCATGCTGCTTTCTCTGCCAATGTCTTTGACACGAAATACATCTGTGTATATATATATATGTATATATAGAGAGACATACATCAGACGAGCAGAACGACTGATATTTCCATTGCGCTAGTATGCATTATACATAACTTGCTGTTTTTCGTTTCCCTTTTTTTTTTATTCCAACTGAAATCCCTTTTTACAAATGCTTGTGTAGGCACTGATATAGGAGTACAAATATGATAGATAAAAAAACATTTTACATTTCAAGGGAAAAAAAAAGGATACGGAATATATAAATTTTCTTAATTTTGATGAGTTTCTTAAATTATTATAAAACTTAGAGATAATTACATTTTTACCCCTTTTAGAGTTGCAAAATTACACTTGAACCCCCTTTTGTTCTGATAATTATATTTTCACCCCATCAGTTAGTAAATTATAACAAATACACCCTTCTTGTGAATTTCCGACATACTCAATAGTAGTCAACGCTTACATCAACAAATATTTTTTTTTTGGTGAAATATCTATAATAGTCTCATTTCAATGATAAATAAGCATGTGTGTGTATATATATAGGTGATTTCACATTTTTGGTAGCATGATATGAACGACGATTATTTAGAGGAGGTTGAGAGTGTAATTATTAGAAGGAGAGAGGTGAGATTGGAGTTATCTCTACAATTAAATGCCATCATTAATCAGTATAACATGACACTGATAATTACGGTTGAAAATTTACATTTTAATATTTAAAATTTGTTAAAATTGTATTATTTAACACGTGAAAAATATTCGACTATGTACTTTTTTAAAAAGTAAATAAACACGCGAAATCAATATTCAACACATCTAATATATATATGTTTTTAACGAAGAGAAGTATCTTTGACTCATAATTTTATTTTATTTTTCAAAAAAAAATTAAACTGGGTTAATTTTTTTAATCAAATATTAAATAAATCAAAATAGAATTTTTTTTATAAAAAAATGCTTATTTTTTTCAATTTTTTTTAATATTTTTGAAAATAAAATTTTAATTCTTTTGTTGATGATTTTCTTAAATATATTTTTTATATACATATTTTTTGTTTTTTTGTTGTAGTAATTTTATTTTTATTTAAAAAAAAAAACTAAACTGGATTAATTTTTTTTAATCCAAGTACCTTTTGTTTTCTAATTCAATGGCGTCAAATTTAAGACATTGGAGTTTACGACCTTAGTCACTTGACCAGTGAGGACAAAAGTTATGCATTAAATTAATTTGTTGGGTTAAGTTGGCACAAACAATTTGTTTTTTAATATATATATATAGTGAAAGAGAGGTTAAGTATAAGAATACTAACCCAACCAGTCATCTTCTTTTGGTAGATGAAATCCAAGTCACTCCAATTGGTTTCATCATATTGAGGTTGTTGGTGTTCTTGGACATTGACTGTTCCAGCTGAGGATGTGAACACTAGCCTCTTCACTGTTTTTGCCTTCACACATGATTTTATGATGCCCAATACACCATTTATTGTAGGATTGATTACTTCATTCTGTTATCAACAAACCAAAAACAACAGAATTAAGTCAAATAATTAATAACTAATTACTTTTGTCTAATCAATTAATTAATATCCCTAATGATCTATGTCGAAAAAATGGAACTTATATGCAGATCTATAGAAGTCATTACTCAAGAGTTAAAGGGTTTTTTTTTTTTAGAAAAGTGTTCGATCCTCATTCGAAGTTAAATTAAGTTGTGAAAATATATAATAGAGTTCGTGAATCCTGTTCATGATATTGAAAATTGTGAATCTAAAGTTTAAGTTGATAAATGACAATAACGATAAGATGTCACAATAAAAGTTTCTTTAGGTCATATTTGGTTCACGTTTTTGTTTTTTGTTTTGTATTTTTTTTTTAGCATCTTTCACAACAAAGCACGTCTCACACTCAATGTTTTATCAAATAGTGACATTTTTAGGAATACCAAAATGATGCCTTTTTTTGTATATTTTTTATAAATGTAAATTATACTATTGTTTTTAACCCTAGAACCCTAAGTTTAAATTCTCACATCCAAATCAATGTGAGTTTAAACTAGAAATTGTGATCAAATTGTTTGAAGATGAATAATCTAAATCTTTTTGGCAGTTCATACTAGAAATTTGACATATAATTGTTTTGAAAAAGAGCGTTCAAGAGATGCGTCTTTACTATATAAATAAAATAAGTAGTTGAAGTTTCAAAGGACAAACATTATTGAGATAGGAGGAGATTTTTTACTATCATTGACTCTTTAGAATACATACAATTTTTTAGTCAAATTTGCTGACAGCAAACGTAATCAACCCGACAAGTAACATGACAAGCTTTTTAATAATCTCATAGTAAAAAAATGAGAGAAAAATAAGGAAAAAATAATGGTATTTGGAAGCTCTTGGATATACGTGTATATATATATATATATAACGGTTGGAGGATACAAATATTTTTGACCAAATTGTTACAAACACGAAACTAAATCCTCAATTATACTATTAGGTATAACTCTAAATAATAACAATACCTTTTATAGGATGGTGGCCAATATTTACAATATATAATCTTATCACCTTAAAGTACTGTTTGGACTTAGCTCTTCCACAATTCCACGTAGCCAAAAATTCCACCACTGCTTGCAAGAGAAGGGGGCCTTCTTCTTTTTTTCCTTAATTTTTTTTTATAATAAATTATAAGTAATTTCATATTAAATTACGGACAATCTTCTTAGATCTAGATCCTAAATCGATCTTCATTAAAATTATATATATATATATATATATATAAATTTATATTGCACTACAGATTCACTAAACCTCAGCTCTCCTCCTTTGTGTTTTTCTCCAAGAAATCATCAACATGTATAAAATAATAAACATACAAGTGGTTATAATTAGGCACAATGAAGGGTCCTCTTCTCTCTCTCAAACTATATATAAAATAATAAACATATTAGTGGTCGGACTAGTCACATTTTGTACAGAGCAATAATTGTTGATTAAACTAATATATCTTGATAAACTTTAAATTTTTATTTAACTTATGTGGTGCAATCATGCCGAATACTTTCAAGAATGATCACAAATAGGCTAGTCGTATTTTCTACTAATTATGTTAATATATATACAATACAATTTTTGTTTATTGGTAAAAAACTATTTTCTTTCGAAAATAAGGCAAGTGACTAATTATAAAAGTGGCGATTAAGAAAATAATTATATTGTAAGAATTGCACACACAATGGTAGCCATTGCTATCATAGTCAGTATTTGTTTCCATTTTTTTTTTCCGTTTTTCAAGTGAATGAAAAGTTAAAAATTAATATATAATTCTCTCACTCTATATATATATATATATATATACCTCAGGATCCTTGGATTCAAAGTCCATAGGTGTAGCCACATGAAACACACCACAGCAACCGTCAATGGCTTCATCAAAGCTTCCTTCTTCATTAAGGTCAGCTTTCCATAGTGTCAAGTTTGTATCCGCTTTTGGCAAGTCCAGCAAGTTCTTCACTTTCTTTAAATTCTCTGTATCACAATATATTTACACAAACATATGTAAATATATTTAATTAAAATATGTACTCACAGAATCTATCTTTATATATGTACGTACCTATTATCCATAGGCATCTATCTATATGCATATGGTAAATCACACAAACACACAATTAACCATCACATGTGCCTGTGTGTCCATATATATTTAAATATATAATATATGTGTATACACTACATATAACTAAAGAACACGCAAGAGATACTATATATATATATATATATATATGTGTATATATACCAGGGTCACGAACGGTGGCACGAACAGTGTAGCCCTGCTCGAGAAGTCGCATAATGAGCCATGACCCGATGAATCCGGCTGCTCCGGTGACGCATACGGTGGTGGCCGGTGCATCGCCTTTCATGTTTATATATATGTGTGTATATGAATGATAATAAAAGGAAATAAGGGGAATATATATGATAATAGTTACAAGCTAGAGTTATAGATTAGGAAAAACAATTATCAATGTTACAAGTTCTTGAAGTCTAACTCTTTGGTGATGATCTAGTGAAGGGTTGAAAATGTGTGCATATATATAAATATGGTGGGATTTGTATATTATATAATGTTCTATATGATGATGTTGTTGTTATGCACGTGTCCAACGTACCCTTCATCTACAAACTTAGAGAATGGTAGGAGGACATGGTTGGTGCCCACATGATCATTGATGGGCTCGCATATATCAGATATTTGATCATTTGAAAAATAAAATGAATATATATATATATATATATATGAATGTATCAAAATCAATAATATTTGTTATTTTTTATGATGTGGACATGAAAGGGAAATTAGTTCGTTAATTGCTGAATGTCTCTGTATGACGACCCTTTGGTGAAGGCATGCACAAGGCTTTCAACAACCACGTGTGTTAATTGGATAGAACAACCCCCACGGGCCAAGCATGGGTGTTCAAGAACCGAACCGAAATTCGCTGGAACCGAATCGAATCGGGGTGTTTGGTTCCAGTTCAGATTTTAAAAATAAATAAAAAAATTTAATTTTAATTTCGGTTCCGGTTCCAATTTTTATCCATTTCGAACTGAACGGAACCAGAACCGAACCGGTTTTATTATATATATATATTTATTTTTATTAGTGTTATATTATTACCTCTTTATATATATATTATATTTAAAATTATAAATTATAATTTGATATGTGCTAATTAACTTTGGGATTGTAATAATTGAAATTTTGAAATATTCTTTAATTTAGTTTATAATTATATTATTTTTTTCTATTTGATGTTTTTATTATTATTATTTTAAAAATAGAAGGAACCAAACCGAAAAGGTTTTGGTTAGGTTCCTTGGGTGTTCAGTTCTAGTTCCGATTTTTAAGGAACCAAAAAAATCGGTGTTGGTTCCGGTTCCCCGGAACCGATTTTGAACACCCCTAGTGGCCATGGTCCCTCCAAGGTTTTGAAAATCTTTCACTACTATATATATATATATATATATGTGTGTGTGTTTAAGCATTAAAATAAATTATATACATAATTGCCCCCCATAAATAACTTACAAGACCAACAATTTACAAAATAAAATAAATTTAGAAAGCCTCTTTGTAGCCTAAATAAAAAAATACAAATCAAGAAAGGTAAGAGTTTTATATTAATTTGTTTCCATTCTAACTTCATTGATTAATTAAGTACCAATTTTAACATCACTATAATTTTGTTATAAATACATTAAAAAGAAGAAGAAGAAGTTCTTACCTTTATTTTTTATTTTTTATTTTTTTATTTGCCTTATTTTGAAAACATGTGGGGTCATATATTCATCCCATAATATTTATATTGTCATTATAAGTTTCAAGATGTTTAGCATTTCTTAATTAAAAAATATCAATTCTAATGAATTGCAATATATTCAATTTACTAAAATTGCGCATAATATAGCTCTCGACGAATTTGAGACTAGTAACTGAGCTAATCAAATTGATATCTAGAATTTTTAGAAATGACATTTTACTACAATGAAACTTTTCCAAACATATCTTTGAGCGTTTAAGATGGAAGAAAGTTTCACTTGCAAGATACTTGACTATTAATATTGAAAAAAATAGCTCTCTCCGAATTCTAATTTGATAGTAGATTTTAGTGGTTTTTTTATTGTAAAGATGAATAGAGGCTAATATATATATTCATATACTTTGGTTTTTTTAGCAAATAGGCTAAAATTTAGCTACTTATATTTTAGTAATAAATATGTCAATTGTTAAATAATTTTAATTTAATGTATATTCAACTTACATTAAAAGAAATTAGTTAATAACTCGCCCCCTAATATATATATTAATGTTTACTCCTTTTTTTCCTTTTCAATAATATAATTAATAATTCAAAACTTCACACACATATTTATTTCTAGGGGTGTTCAAAACTGGTTCAGTTCCTTAAAAATAGGAACCGGAAACGAACCGAACTGAAACAAAAAAAAAACTACCAAAAACATTTTGTGAAAAGCTACCAAGAAAATAATAATTTGTGCAAATATATATATAAATTTGTAAATAAATTTTTTTCGTAAATATACAAATTTATATATATATTCTTGTAAATATACAATTTTTTGTATATATATTTTTCTTATATATATATTTCTTGTAAATATACAAAAACAAATCGTATATATATATTCGTAAATATACAAAAAAAAAAAGCGTAAATATATATTTTCATAAATGTTCAAATATATATATATGTATATATATATATATATATATATATATATTTTTTTTTTTTCACAAATAAAAAAAAAATGGTAACTTTTCATGAAAAAAATTTTGTAACTTATTTACTTCTATATTTTTGGGAGCTTTTTTTTTGTTCCAGTTCAGTTTAGTTCCGATTCCTATTTTTAATGAACCAAACCGGTTTTGAACACCCCTAAAAATAAATATGTGTGTGAATGTTTGAATTATTAATTATATTATTGAAAAAGAAAAAAAATACTAAAATGGGTTATTATAAGACAAGGGGGACAAAATGGTCAATATTTTTGTGTAAAACATATTCAAGGGGGGTATTTTGCAACTTTTGAAAAGCACATGATAGTGATTTGGAGCTAAGCAAAACACAAGGGGGTATTTTGCAAGTTTTAAAAAGCACAAGGTAGTGATTTAGAGCCAAAAAAAAAAAAACACAAGGGAATATTTTGCAACTGTTGAAAAGCCTAAAGGAATATTATGCACTTTTTCCTTTTTAATAAGTATGAATTGAAGTGACGTTGAACATAGAGTTCAATTATCATATAAGGGCTAAAATGACAAATAATTATTATCAAAACCTACGTTTGTCAATTTATGATGTAATCTTTAATATAACTTTTAGTCGTGTAGCATTATTCTTATGTGTTTTTAAATGATAAAAAAATATGTATACAATAGAATGTTTGAACTAATTATATTTATATTGTATTTGGTACGTAAGAAATGAATGCAATAAAGATGATAATGGATTGAAAGGATTATTACATTAAATTATTTGGTTGGAGTATCATTTTGATAGATAATGAAATAATTTTTTTATTTTATTGATGAATGAAATGTTCATTCCATAAATTTAATTAGAATGTTTTTTTTATTCATATGATGAATTCCATTTTAAAATACATATCAAACTAAAAAATAATTAGAATAGGCATTTATTCTGACAATATTTAGGTCTGCCTCACGAGACAAAGTTATCCTTTGTTATCCCTCGTGTTGGAGTGGACCACATAAAAAATTGACACTTCTACAAATTATTGAAGACATCAAAACATGAGGAATGCCTATGTTTTTTGGTTATTTTATTTCATTAATTTTATTTCTTGTTGGGTCCCCTCGCTCTCAACTCTCTCTCTGTATTCTCCAAAGGATTGAAACTTGTGATACAAAATTATAGAGAATGATGTAATGAAATTTGTGATAAAGAAATTGGTATTTGAAGTGTGTAGAGTTTCATTTTGATGTTATGCGTGCAATTGTTTGGAGGGTGAATAACAGTTTCATCCAGTTTTATTTAAATTTATTACAGTTTGGCCTTTTGTATTTTGAATATTTACAGTTTTCTTTTCAAATGATCATCGGCATTTAATTCCAGTGACCGCAAAAGAAATTTACAATCATGTCCATATTATTTTATTTTATTTTTAGGAAGGGTAAAAAAGTCTTTACAAGAAATGAGGGGCAATATAGTCATTTTATCTTTAAAAATAAGATGACGTCAGTGTTAATCGTCTTCACAAACTTGAATAGAATTGTTTTTAATAGTTTTTCACAAGAAATAAAAAAAATATATCTTTATGTTTGGGGACTGTGCCAGAAGTTTGCAGGAGGGGGAAAGTGAAACCAAAGTATAACAATAAGTAGGGCTGACAATTCGTGTCAACGGGTCGTGTTCGGGTCGAACCCGAAATGACACAAACACGAAATGGCAAAACCCTAACACGTAATAATCGTGTCGAAGTTATTAAACACTAACACGACCTATTTTTAAACAGGTAACTCGACACGACCCGTGTAACCCGTTTAAAATAACAGGTTGTGTTGGGTTCAACCTGACTCGAAAATTTTGACCTATTTAAAAAAAAAAAATTGACATAATAATACAATCAACAATTTAGAACAATTTAGATATGTCAAAAATATAAATATAACATTACAAATCACTTTAATAAAATATAAATCAACTTTACAATGTTTCATTCTTTTGATTATACAAAAAACTTATTATAAATCAATTTCCTTCTCCAAGCTTATCTCCGAACAAAACCAATTGTCCCTGTTTCGTACATTTTATACTTGATACCTAGATAAAATAAAAATAAAAAGATAAATGCTTTCAGTCATTAACTTAAACAAAAAAAATATAAAAATTAGAAAAAAAAATTAACTAAACATATAATTTGTCTCATTCAAGGTCAATATAACATATCAGAGTTAGTTGAAGAAAATATCAATTGAACACATCTTCATTACTGAAATTGAAAACATACTTAATATAATCCAAATATTATCCATTAAGATTGGGTCAAGACTTCATATACCTAACAAGCATGTACAAATGCCTCCCAAGAACTATATAAGGCTGAAGCCAAAAAACAAAAAAACAAAGCGCCTATATTTAATTTAAGTACCGTTTGAAGTGGGCAAGTGATAATCTGAGCAATGATACCTCCGCTAGCTCCGGCAAGCTCAGTCAAAGTATTAAATGCTTCCAACAAAACCAATAGTCAAATGGGATGAAGTTAACAGTTGAAAAAACCGATATATATATATATATATATATATATATATATATATATATGTTGCTGCCGGAGTCGAGAAAAAGAAATAAAAATGAAGAAGTTATTTATTCATAATAAGATTAGGCAGATTTAACTATGAATACACATAAAGATGAAGAAGTTGTTTATTCATAATAATAAAATATGTGTAAATTGCTCCCAAAAACAGGCTTTTTGCAAACAATTCTACTATGAGTTCCACAGAAAAAATTAGCTCAAAAGTTCACCCAGGAAAATCCCATGATATAACTTTAGCCTCTACTCAGCACAACCTTCTTCCAAAACACAACTTCCAAGGAAACCTAAAACACAAGTGAAGAACAAAATCTAACAACACGTCAATAGATTCAGCATTACCATCACTTCTCTAGTAAAAATTGCAGGAATACATGCAGACGTCTTAGCCATATGGTTCCAGCTAAAGTTGAATGGAAAATTGATATAAAAATTTTGCTGGATTAAGCTCAAATATTACCTGAATGGTCACTTACTTCTTTCCATATGCCAGTATCTACGAACCCACCCCACCCTGTATAAATAATGTCCTTCCATGCTACTTGCAGTAGTATCTATGAACATCGGGAGCTTACGGGTATGCGTACTATTTTATTTTGTGATTCATCTTATGTTTTTGACTTAACATTTTTGTTATATTTTTATTGGCTGGAAGCAAGGGACACATTGAAGCAACTGGATTATGCAAATAGTAAATCATTTAGACAAAGCTAAGCTAATATTTTAGAAATCTTAGAGAGAGAATTTTCTATTTCAGTGCAGTCAATACCATAAATCTCCATTACACAACAAACAATACCCAAACAAGGGAGTTTCGAGATAAACCTCCCCAAAACAAATAGTATCAAGTTAGTGAGTAAGAGATTAGAAAAATGACACAACATCGTAGACATTGATTAAACATGATAATTAATTAATAATTAGTTTTATTAACGAAAGAAGAAAAATACTAGATTGTATGGATTCACAAACACCACATCCATTACAACTCAACTAAAACAAAGCAACCTCATCTTTTGAGGCAACATTTAACACAACACTAACAAACTCCAACAACTATCAGACTCCAACAACAACAACACCACCAACACTAACAAGACTCCAAAAACAACACTAACCACAACAACACTAAAGGAATACTAAAGCAAACCCTGAATAATCACATGACACCCCCCCCCCCCCCCCCCCCCCCCCCCCCCCCGTTAAATTCCAATACCCTACAAAATTATATATTTACATATAAACTCAATAAAATTTGTATATAATCGTTTTACAAGAACAATCAAAACAAAGAACCTAAATAATTAACATAAATAAATAAACTGTAAACATTTAACAAAATCATTTTAACCCAAAGTATAACATAAATAATCGTTTTAACGAAATCAAAATTAAAACCATAAATAAAGAAGAGCGAACCCAGATGAAGGAGACAAGACGCTTCCACCTAGAGCTTCAAGTGTTGAAAACAAAACCAATAGTGAACGACTTCAAATCTATGAGCGATGTTGAGAGAAACGACGCGAGAGTGATGTTTAGATCTAGGGTTTGAGAAGGAGCGAGGTTGAGAGAATTTGAGAATGACGCATGAGAGTAAATTGAGAGTCTGAGATTGTATATGTCATATGTGTTATGATTGTCCACTATAGGGTTATGATTGTTTGGGTACAAGTTTAGACTATTTTAGGATTTATAAAATTTTGAAATTTTGTCTTTATTGATATTTTAGATTTATAAAATTAATTAAATATATATAAATCAAATTACCCTAGTATTTAAACTATATATATATATAATTTAATTGAGTGAAATTGATAAAATTTCCAATTCAAAGTAGTTTAATTGAATTAAATTAAGTGAAATTGATAAAATCTCCAATTCAAAGTAATTAAAATTGAGTAAAATTAAGTTCAATTGACAAAATCCCCAATTCAAATTAATTAAAATTGAGTGAAATTAAGTTCAACTGACAAAATTCTCAATTCAAAGTAGTGAAATTGACTTCAATTGAGTGAAATTCAGTAAATCTCAAAGTCAAAGTAGTTTAATTGAGTATAATTGATAAAATCATCTATTCAAGATAGTGAAATTAAGTTCAATTGAATAAACCCCCAATTCAAAGTAGTTTAATTCAATTAGATTAAGTGAAATTGACAAAATTCACAATTCAAAGTAATGAAATTGATAAAATCCCCAATTCAAAATAATATTATATAATTTAAATATCATTAAGTAATTTATCTATTTTTTAAAAGAATTATTATTATTCTATTTTTTTAAAAAGAGATAATTAAGTAATTTATCGATTATATCCTAAACTTAAAAATATTAAATATCATTAGTATTTCGATACTTGAAATATGATATAATTGCTTTTAAATTCTTTTTAATAGTTATATAATACTTAAATATATAATTCAAAAGATTTTTAAATTTCATATTTATTTTTATACTATATACTACTTTTAAAGCAATTCTGCTTAATTTTAAATATTAAGATTGAGACAAATCCATAATCAATAATATTAGTCAATTCGATAACATCTATTATATAAACTCTTGAATAGAGGATTAAGAAATTCGAGTAATTAGTTAGGAGATCAATTAGACAATTTACCGAATAATTGTAACTATATTCAAAGTAGTTTAATTCAATTGAGTGGAATTTATAAATTCCACATTCAAAATAGTGTAATTAATTAAGTAAATCCCCAATTCAAAGTAGTGATTTTGACTTCAATTGAGTGAAATTCAGTAAATCCTCAATTCAAAGTAGTTTAATTAAATTCAATTGAGTATAATTGATAAAATTATCAATTAAAGATAGGGAAATTGAGTTCAATTGAATAAATCATCAATTCAAAGTAATTTAATTGAATTAAATTAAGTGAAATTGATAAAATTCTCAATTCAAATTAATTTAATTGACTTTAATCGAGTAAATTGAGTAAATCCCCAATTGAAAGTAATTTAATTGAATTCAATTGAATGGAATTGATAAATTCTACATTCAAAGTAGTGTAATTAATTGAGTAAATCTCCAATTCAATGTAGTGATTTTGACTTCAATTGGTTGAAATTCAGTAAATCCACAATTCAAAGAGTTAGGTACTAGAGGCTGGAGCTGGAACAAACTTCAAAGAGTCAAAACAAAGACTAGTCACATATATATATATTTGGTATTGAAAATTTACCCTAAGCCTAAATAATTAATGAGTCACATTCAAGTAAACAGGTCAACCCCACCTATTTGACCCGATTAATTATACGAGTCGTGTTCGGATTATACGGGTTTGACCCGAACACGACCCGAAAATTTTCGTATCGTGTTAGGGTCGACCCTTTTAACGCCTCGACCCTTTTATGCTCGCCCTAACCCTTTTAAATATGGTCGTGTTCGTGTCGTGTTCAATTTTGTCAGCTCTAACAATAAGGAACGTAATAGTAAGTGTCAAAACTAGAAGAGGTTAAACTGTAATAAGTTAAAAAAAAAGGTGAAATTGCAATTTACCCTTGTATGAAAATTGTCATGTGCTTTTAATTTTTCAAATAATGACGTGGATGTTTTTCATATTTTTCAGTTCTTTTTTAATTTTTCTCTATCGTCTCTCTCTCTCTTTTAAGGAAAATACAGTACTATTTTCAATCCTACTGCATAAAGGGAGCCGGTGAGGAAGAGCGAGAAACGATAAAAATTTAATAATAAAATAAAATATTTAATTGGGTTTAAACCAAAAATATAGGTATAATTGATATAGTAAATGATCCGCGGTGGAGTCAGTTTTATATTTTAAATGATGAAAATTATTAAAAACACCTTTAAAGTAAACAAATTATCATTACCCAATATTTTCTACCTTCTCTTCCTCCTCCACCACCACGCGCTCCGCCACTATTATTCTTATTACCTTTCATAAATTTTTAAAAGAAATTTATAAAATAATATTATTTTAACAAAATAATATATTTATTAATAAGAGGAATATTTTTAGGGCCTGTTTGGGAACTTGGTTTTGGTCTTGGTCTTGTGATTTTGATTTTGGTGATCTTGGGTGGTTTTAGGTAAATCTAAAACCTATATATAATGTTTGGTAAGGAGTTGGTCTTGGTCTTGGTCTTGGTATAATTATATATATATACTAATATGTATTAAAAATATATAAATATGAAAAATATAAATATAAAATTGGAAAAAAATATTAAAATGAAAAAATATATATAATTAAAAAATATTTAAAATTCCCGAAAACATTTGACATTTTTATTTTTTTTATTCCAAAAAATATATATATAATCGAAAAATATATTTTAAAATGTGAAAATTATATATAAAATTCAAATAATATATCTTAAATTCGAAAAAATATATATAATTCAAAAAAAATATAAAATTCTGAATAATTTTATTATATACTGAAAAAATTTAAAAAAATTTTAAAAAAAGGATATGAAATGGGAAAAAATAATTTTTTTCCGAAAATTAGTTTTTTTGGGAATAAAATAATTTTTCCGAAAAAAATAATTTTTTCCAAATAATATATATTATTTTTTATATATAGAGAGAGAAAAAAAAAAGTCACAATTGGTAGGCCAAGACCATGGTTTTAGTGGTTGGTTTTAAAAAGCCCAAAACCCACCAACCAAATATGGTTTGGTCTTGAAATCAAAGACCAAAACCAAAACCAGACCCAAAACCATCTATCCAAACAGGCCCTTAGAATATTTTTGTTCAATTTCATTTCATTTCTAATGTAATTTATACTTACAACAAAACAATCATTATCATTCCATTCATGAATATCAAAGACTGCATTAGTGTTATGTTATTTATTTTTTTTAAAGTTAAGAATTTACTCACACACGCTGTTTTCATTGAGGCTCAAATCCCTGATCTCCCTACCATTCAAGAGTAAGAGACGGATACCGCTTGATCATTAGGCTTTTTGGTTAGTGTTATGTTATTGCGGTGAAAAATGAAGTATCTATTTGATAACACTTATTTACCACTTAAATTTGAACAGATTAAACATTTATTCAGTTAAGTGAATTTGATAAGTAATTTGAATATCACTTAAAATGAGGTAAAAATTTTAGTGGCAGAATCAACATTTAACACTTAAATTTATAAAAATATAACAATATATATAATTTTTTGAAGCACCATTTAATACTTTCAATACCTAAAATTCAAAACTTAAAATTTTTAATACTTAATTTTTAATTTTATCAAACAACACTCAAATCACTTAAAAGAGAAAACACCTTACAATTAAATCATGTCTTTTCACCCAAAAACCATCAAGACACAAATTACATAGGACTTTTATATGCTCATCAATCCAAAAAAAAAGAAAAACTTATATCTAACTCTAATCATCGTCAATTAATTTTTTTATATTAATTTCAAGTAAATTTTCTGAGACACTTTTTTTTTTTTTGGAACACTAACGGCAAATCTGAATGCACTAATTTTCAAAATTGGCCATTTTTTTGTCTTGGTGATGTTTCAGATAAAGGATTACTGAGGGCCAACTACCAATGAAAAAAAATTAGATATTTTTTATGCATGAAGTCAATATTACATGGGAAAACTACGTATAGATAAAGTTAGAAAGGGTAAATTTTTAGGTTTTTAAATTTTTAATTTGATCAATAGCTAAACTAATTATAGATTGATTAGTTTAAAGTCTGAAATACCCTCAACAAAATTTCAATCACTTTCATCTTATTATCTTCCCTTCCAAAATTTCTCATTTCAGTTTCTGGTTTCTTCCTTCATACCCAATAATTATCAAACTATGAGATTATATAATTTTTGGGTAAGAACAACATACCTCTAACATTCTGTATCTTTAGTATAAAGTTGAAAATCGCAGCCAAGAATATCTATTTAGTACTCTCGTTGTCACTCATTTCCTCTTCAAAACCAGAAACATCCATTCTCGCAAATATAATGATTTCATGCCTAATATATAACTGATGCTATGGATCATATCAGAACATACCAAAAAAATGGAATAAAAGGGAAAAGGGTTTCGTGGAAGAAAGGACTCAATATAAGTATATATCAGATTGATACAAAACAAAGTATGAAACTCCATATAAGGATCAAAGAAAGGATTCAATATAACTCTTTCTCATATTGATACAAAAGACTGTAAAAATTTCTAAACTAAGTGTATAATACACAAATAATTAATTACAAAGAATTATAAAATTCCGCCTTCATTGCTTTTTTCAAAAAAAATTGTTGCGCTTTTATCGAAAAGGTACTAAAATCCGACAAAAGCTTATCGTTCCTTCCCTAATCAACACCAATATTTTCCTTGTTCTTTTTCCTCAAAACCCTTTTCGGCGAACAACAGAAATAACCGGTGTTCTGAGGTGAAGATTATGACTCTATTGATGAATCCCATGTATTCGAACGAGATAGAGATGACCCAGATCGTATTTTGGGTTTCAAACGTATTTTCCCATCTGGGTTTCAAAGCTCATCGTGTTTTGTTTGGAAGGCGAGAAAATTGCTTTCTCAGTCAATGAATTCGACAATTTCAAAGCGGACGAAATAGACCCAGTTCTTGATTTTGGCTTCAGACCCTTTTCCCAATTGGGTTTTCTTTCGAAGGCGAAGCAAACACAATTTCATCATCATCAAAGAGCGAGTCCAACTCAGTTTTTCGCCCAATTGATTTCTTCAACTCGGTATGTGATTGGGGTTTGAGAGATTTGACAGAGTAATTGTGTGGGCACAAAGGAATAAATCAGAAACTGAACTGGAGGATTTTGGAGTGGAAGAGAAGAAGATGAAAGAGATTCGAGTTTTTTTTAGGGTATTTCAGATTTTAAACAAAAAAGTTGATCAATCTATAATTAATTTAATTAAATTAATTAAATTAAAAACTAAAACCTAAAAATTGATTAATTTGTAATTTACCTTCCCTAACTCTATTTATATATAGTTTTCCCTATAGTTAAGGGATGTAAATTACAAATCAAATTAGTCAATATTAAAGTTTCATATTTCATTTTGATAAAGTTAAACGAACTAATTACACATAGATAAACAATTATTATTGATGTTCAAAATATCCTCCAAATACTTTTTTAGAAGTACCAAAATACCCACTGTCTTCTTCCACTGCCCTCCGCCACCTCTCCTCTCCCTTTGCAACTACTGGAGCAGTATGTGTTCTAGCGTTACCCAAGTTCAATCTTGTTTGAATATTGGAAAAAGCATGGTCCACTGCTTTCATTTATGTTATACATATATATATATATATATATATTATAAGTCCATTTTACATACATATTTTATCCCCAAATGTATATTTGTTAGTAGGTAAAACTATTTATTTTAATTAATTTAGAAGTGTAATAATGATAAATGCATAAAACTTAATTTATATAATAAAATTGTTGAATAAATCATTTTCAATGTCATTAAATTACATCTACATTTATGTCTTTCATTTATAGGTGTAAAGTGAGAAATGAATCAAATGCACATGGATGAAAGTTGGATGAATCAAATGCACATGGATAAAAGTTGGAAGATTCAAATGCACATGGAAAAAGAACAAAATGTGATGGAAAGTGATGAAAAAGAAAAGAAAAGAATATTTCATTTCTCTTTACAAGTTGTAATTTGATTCCAATATTTCTCTATAAATATGGATACATTTTGAAGAGGAAAAAAAGAGGAAAGGAGAAGAATAAGGAGGAGAGCAAGAAGGACACCAAAGAGGAGAAGAATTTATCTTCAATTCCGGGTTTTATTGTTCTTACTTTGTTATTTTCTTTTTAAGCATGTGTAACTAAATTCTCAACTAAGGTTGAGGATGAAACCACCATTTATGAAATAAATTCATTTTAGTCTTTTATCAATTTTCATGTGTATGGTTTAAATGCTTATGATTTTCGCTTCACAGTATTAATTGTTTTAAATTCCTTTCACTATAAATATCATGTATTTATAGTAGTTAAGAATTCTTAACACAATTAATCAAGCTTGGATTTGATGAGTTTATAAGTAAAAATCTTTGATCTTATGTGATCCATTAAATTGCATATATAGAATGCTTAGAATTTTACACTTTAAAGCGAAGAAAAATCTATTTATTGAAAATATATTTCATTAGTGCGTTATTGTTAAATCTTGAGAAAGTAATAAGATTGATTTCTAAATTACTACTCTAAAATTGGAATTGATAAAGGAATAATTAGAAGTTTATGGATTAGTGGTGGTAGATTCCGATACCTTAGAATTTTCTCCCTATTATTCTCGCTTTAATTATTTGTATTTCGATATTGCATGTTTAGTATAAAAATCACTTCAACAAACAAACTTTGAGAAACTAGGTTAGTTTTAGATTAATTTGAGTTTAATTAAGTTCTCTTTAAAGCATTCCCTTGGGTTCGACCTCGTTCTTGCATAACCTAAACTACAATTGATTTGTGCACTTGCGAGTAATATTTTAAAACACACCAATATATATCACATATTAGCTCATGAGGTGTTAAGTCTCTAATTTTCTGCAATGAATATAACATGTAAAGATGGTTTTGCTTACCTTCTCCATGTCAATCTTTTTTAAGAATTAGTACAGACGAAATATTGTGAACAACCATCCAATTATAATAAGACCATCCTGTAATTTTTATCTGCATAGCTTCACCTGCACCACAAATATTAGAACACCCAAAGTGCATACTGACAAAATCGTCGGTACCCAACATTGATGACACTTGGATTTTTCATAGTTCATGGAGGATATGAAGAGAATGCTCAAAAACAAGGCATGGAAGAGGAAGAATAAGCAACAGGATTGGAAGATTTCGCTCTTGATTGAGCCCATTCAGGTCTTTTTCACGGCGATTCGTCGCCCGAAGAGGTCTTCCTTTCGCTGCCAGAGCTTGAGGAACAAGATGACAGATTCCATACGTATGCATGTAAGTCATCAACTTGTCATGCAACTCTCTGCTACATTCACCACTTTCAACATCAACAGCTTGAGTGCCTTATCCTTATGCATGCACCATTCGTTTTTGTCAAAGGAAAGCTTGAGTGAGCAAATTTATTACTTCCTTCTCTGCCAGCACATGATGGTATTCATGTTTGCTTTGTTCTCTCATCTGCCTATATATATGGCAGATATGTGTGTGATATATGAGTGTAGAAAAACAGAGAGTATATATATACACTGTGATATACAAGATAGATATATCTGTGAGTGAGTGATACACGAGTGAAAAGAAACCTTGTGAGTTTCTGTAAGTGAGAGTGTGTACGGTTGAGTCGAATTGATACCGGTTTCGTATCCTCCTCCCGCACACCATTGTTTTTCAAACCAAAATTATTGAAACAACTCTCAAAGTGGACGTACCCGTGTTTTTTGGGAAACCACTATAATATCTTGTGTCATGTGTGTGTGTGTTTGTGTTTAGAATTGGTTATCCGCACAACAAAGTGGTATCAGAGCTGTTTTTCAAACAACATAGTCGATTGTTTATCCTCTATTTCGAACCTCAATTCTACGCAAATCATCACACCACCTATATATTAGGCTGACCCATCTCTAGAGGAAGCTAACCCCGTCGAGAACAGCCTCACGCGCCACCGCACGCGCCGCCTGAAGCTCCACGCGTGGAAGTTCACGGTGTCACGCGCCTCACGCGTCATCAACCTCCAGCGCGCGTGAGTCCCACGCGCACGACGCGCTTCACGCGTTGCCACCCTGCAACGCGCGTGAATCCCACGAGCAGCACAAGCTTTCACGCGCACAAGCTTTGCAAAAATTATAATTTGGGCCCTCAACTTTGCCAAATTACAGTTTTACCCCGCATCTTTAAAAAATTACAATTTGCCCCACAAATTTGCAAAATTATAGTTTTTCCCTTAGCTTTGCAAAATTACAGTTTTGCCCCTCTCCATTGTTTCGACTTTCCGGACTCATCTGAACTCGGATTTGAGCGCAGTAAGAGGCGATCTTAAGGTTTTCGACCATTCCGGATGCAACGGTACACTCCGTTTTGCGTGATTCTACTCCTAACATATCAAACAAGCCAAGGAGAGCTTATATTTGATCTGGTTCAATGGAAGATTCAGGATCCGGTGCCATGATTAAATTATCGGCGTCGAACTACTCCATATGGAAACCCTGTATAGAGGATCTGCTAAATTGAAAGGATTTGGCAGACCCATTAGAAAACGAAGGCGAAAAACCACTGTCAATCACGGTAAGAGATTGGACCAAGATGCACAGAAAGACGATTGGCCAAATCAGACAGTGGATTGACCACAGAGTCTTTCACCATGTTGCTCAAGAGACCAACGCCTACGAGCTCTGGAAGAAGCTCAAGGATATGTATCAGGCCAAGACATCTCGAAACAAAACGCTTCTTATTATGCGACTTGTCAATTTGAAGCTGAAGAACGGAGCCTCTGCAGCCGAACATACCAGCGAGTTTCAGAGCCTGGTGAACCAGTTTGCATCTATAGAGTTATATATTGGCGATGAAACTTAGGCACTACTTCTGCTCAGTTCCTTACCTCTCAATTGGGAGACACTAGTGGTTTCCCTCGGTAACTCAGCCCCCAAACTCTCTATGGCGACAGTCAAGGATGCCATATTTAGTGAAGAAGCCCGAAGAAAGGAAACCGGCATGAATCAAACACATGCGTTTGTCACCGAAGGTCACAGACGATCTTATGGAAATGGTAGAGGCAAAAGCAGAGGCAGAAGTAGAGGAAGGTCCCAAAACCACGGCCGACCCAACAACGACAAAAATCCACAAAAGAATAATTATGTTTGTTATCATTGTGGTATTGCGGGACATTTGAAAAAGAATTGCTGCAAACTCCAAAGGGAACAAGGTCAAAGAAGCCACCAGCCACAGAATGAAGATGGCAACACACTGGTCACTGTTGCAGGAGATATCACTATATGCTCAGTCGATGAAGAGGTATGTCTTCACGCTGGAAGCAATGAAGCTGAGTGGGTGATTGACATAGCAGCATCTTATCACGCCACTCCCCACAGTGATTTCTGTTGGCTTTGAAATTTACTTTCGGCAAACAATTCCAAAATTGATGATAACAAACCATTGAAGAGTGTTTGATACTAATGAATTATCGAGTTTATATTTTCAGCAAAAGACAAGTGAACGACTCAGAAATCAAACTCGAAAAGGAAACTACTCGAAAAACAAGCTCGGAAAGAAAGCTTGATTTAAAGCAAAAAGCTGTGAAAGAAATTGAAGCGCAAATGGAAAATCAATTTATTCAACGGCATAAGCGAAAGTCGAAGACTCAAGACTCGGGGTAGATAGGTCGGGGAGCGATCACTGTAACAAGGTAATTTTATGTGTCGATTTTATCGTATAAGCTCAAGTATAAAATGAACCGAACTCAAATGGAATGGAAAACGCTTTACCAAACTTAAATGGAAAGAAAAATATTTTTATTAAATATTTTTCATGTTGTAGTCGACTAGAATAGACCTGTGTATTTTCTAGTAGTCGACTAGAACAATCAGTAGCTATTGGTTTTTCATCCATATCAAAAGAGTCGACTGAATGACCATTGAGTCGACTAGACTACAAGAAGTAGTCGACTAGAACTCATTCTAGTCGACTAGATTAACCATTGTAGTCGACTAGAACTCAATCTAGTCGACTAGATGAAGCAATGTAGTCGACTCAAATGCAAAGGAGTCGACTAGTTCATCCTTAAAATCTGCAGATTTTTCAGAAAACATTTCCCCTGTTTTGTGGATTGTTTGTAATGGTGTTCAAACGGCTCTTGTCTTTCAATTACAATATTCACTCTTCAAAACCCTAATACAATGCTATATATAGAATGAGATGTGTATTGTGAAGACTAAGAGATTGAAATACAAAGAGAAAGAAAGCTAGCAAAAATTCTGCAGAAATTTTCTCTACAAAAGCCATTGAAACCAAGCTTTAAAAATCTGATTTTCTTCAAGTTTCTTTGAAAATCAAAACCTCTAGTATCTCTTCTTATTCTCCAAATATCATTCATTGATTATATCATTTGAGAATACATTTCTAGAGCTATTGTAAAATCACCAAAAACACTTGAGCTTATATTGATTTATCTTCCATAAAAACCTTTGGGTTTTGAGTGTTTTTGTTCTTGAGTGATTTTATTGATTACATACGAATTTGTAATCTCGGACAAGTGAAGTCCACCGATTGTTCAAGAGAGGGTTGTTCTCTTGATTGAGAGACAAGCTCGAGAGGCTTGTATTGTAAAGGTTTGCCATTCCACCTGTGAAGGAAGGGCCATAGTGAAAGGATCGGGAAAAGTCTCAAGAAGGGGTTCTTGAGCCGAGGAGTAGGAGTTACCGAACCTCGAAAAAATCACGGTGTCAATCTCTCTATCTCTTTCTCTTTACTTGAGTTATTTGCATGCTATAATTGCTTAAATATCTTGTATGCTATCTTGTCTTGAAATTAATAGTTAGAAAAGTTTAAATTGAATCATCCACTTGATTTTTGAGAAATTGATTTTTGTTTAAAGTGTATTCAAATTTCGAAAAGAATTAGAATTATTTTTGAACACCCTATTCACCCCCCCCCCCCCCTCTAGGGTTAATTAGTGACTAACAATTTCTTCACCACATACAAAGCAGGAGACTTTGGTACAGTGAGAATGGGAAATACAAGTTTCTCGAAGATCGTGAGTATCGGTGATATCCAGATCATGACCTGTATTGGCTGCAATATGGTCTTAAAAGATGTGAGACATGTGTCAAATCTGCGTCTCAATCTTATTTCAGGTACAACTTTAGACCGGGAAGGCTATGGCAACTACTTCAGCAATGACATCTGGAAGCTGACAAAAGGAGCCATGATTGTTACCCGAGGAAAGATGCACGGCAGTTTATACACTACCCATATGAAGGTGATTTCAGACAGTTTCAATGCAGTTGAAGCCGAGACTTCACCAAATTTGTGGCACAAAAGACTCGGTCACATGGGAGAGAAAGGGTTGCTTACATTAGCTCGGAAGAAGTTAATCACAGTATCAAAAGGTATTCATTTAAACTCTTGTGATCACTGTTTATTTGGAAAACAACATAGAGTCTCTTTTAACTCAACTGCCAACAGAAGATCAGAGTTGTTGAGTTTGATTCACACTGATGTGTGTGATCCTTTAGAAGTTGATTCTTTAGGCGGTAGCAAATATTTTCTCACCTTCATTGATGATGCTTCACGAAAGGTGTGGGTATATTTTCTGAAAACAAAAGACCAGGTACTCGATTACTTCAAAGCATTACACGCCATGGTTGGGCGGGAAACTGGAAAGAAGCTGAAGTGCCTTCGATCAGACAATGGAGGCGAGTACACTTCTAATGAGTTCCGAGTATTCTGCGTTGAACGCGGAATCCGACATGAGAAGACGGTCCCACGTACCCCGCAACATATTGGTGTAGCCGAAAGAATGAATCGGACCATTATGGACAGAGCCAGAAGCATGATCAGTATGGCTAAATTGTCAAAGCCATTCTGGGGTGAAGCCGTTAGAGCCGCCGTTTACCTGATCAACAGATCACCATCAGTACCGCTCTAGTTCGAAGTACCAGAAAAGGTATGGACTGGAAGAGATCCCTCATATTCTCACCTGAGAGTATTTGGGTGCAAATCATTTGCACATGTATCCAAGGAGCAAAGACAGAAGCTCGATCTGAAATCAACTCTATGCATCTTCATCGGATATGGAGACGAAGAATTTAGATACAGGTTATGGGATCCAGAAGCGAAGAAAGTAATCAGAAACAGGGATGTTGTGTTCCAAGAGAACCAGACATACAAAGACACTGAATAAACCACAGAGTCCAGTGGTGTGAATTCCAGTGTTACAGGTATCATCCCAGATCCTGTACCAGTACAGTTCATCCCCAAAAATGAAGAACTGCAGGATGAAATTCCAGAAGTAGAAGAGGAACCTGAAGGTGTTGAGCAAGGGGAGCCACTAACCCCTTCACCAAAAGCTACAGAACCAGAAGTAGCTCATCCAGAGCCTCATACAAGAAGATCTGAAAGAGGCCGACCTCTGATTCCGTCGACGAGATATCCGGAGTCAGACTACATTTTGCTTACTGATGAAGGAGAGCCAGAATGCTTTCAGGAAGTAACTACCCATACATACAAAAGTAAATGGGTAGAATGTCACGCCCCAAATTCCTAGGACTCCGAAACCCGAGCCTAAGAGCAAAGGGAGTGAATGCGGAAGTAAAAAAAAAGAAACGAGAACAAATGACTTAAGGTCATCAAACACCAACAAAGGGTAAAAAAATGTCACGCTCTAACCATGTTGTCAAGCCCCTAAAATCCCCGAAACTCTAATCTAGAGAATCAGCGAATTTTCGAGGGTGACGTAAGTCAAACGACTACTAGAGTCAACAATAACAAGGAACTACATGGAATAACAACGAAAAATATACTCCATGCCAAACCGAATACTAGGAACTCACTAGTATCCTCAGATACCAACAGACACACTCCTAAATTCCTAAGACTCCCAAACTGGGACATCCAAGGAATCCAGGATGTGATCCTTAACACGAATGGTCAACTAAGATATCATTAACCATGGAAACGTATGGAATAATGATAGAAAATGGTATATTTCATACCCAAATGAATAATAGAACAAAGCAGCGGAATCTAACGAAAATTCGGCAAAGTTCCGTTTGTAAATGAAACATCAGAATACACAACCACAACACAAGAACCTGCCAATAACATTTCGATAATAATAATGGCTTCCAAGCCCCACATTCATCAATCCTACTAGGGCCGAGGTAGTGGAAAGAAACCAATACCTCTCCAAACCCTCTAAAATCAATAGAGCCACAAATGCTCGAATAAGAATACAGAAACGCACATAACAGTGCCCAATAAATACAACGACATCCTGAAATAATAAATACGGGAAAATAAAAGATACATCAACAGGGATATGCCAACAGGCTGACTTTCAAAAGAAATATATAACAATCTCATAACCAATGGGTAAGGAAACTGACAGCGGAGATCTAGCGTCCCCAAACCCAGTCGTGCTGCATCCGTAACCGCATCACCCTGCGCAACTCCAAAACCTGTAACAAGAAACTAAAGAAAACTGTCGTTGCACTGCATCCTGCTCATAGCCATATATTTCCTGCAACCTGACGTGGAATACCAGGGGGCAAATGAAATTCCCCTGTGAGCAAATAAGCTCAGTGGGAAAAGATACTCTAACTACCACATCCTCTAATAGTTTAGGAAATGTTAAACCACCCAGTGAGATACATAGCCCATAACATAACCTAGCCACGAAAACCCAAGGTACGTGCTCATATACTACCGTACGTAAGTATATAGGGGATATATATATACACACACACACATATATATATATATATATAAATACACAACATGAGCCTACAAGATACGACTAAGACTCGTTGTAAGAGTGGAAATGTCCAGCCCAACTGAGCCCATCTGTCATCAAGCCCATCAAGTTTCTGGGCCAGCAAGATTTTATGAACCCAGTAATGAAGCCCATTTAGAAAATGTATATAAAGAGAATCCAAAAATTAATAAAGGGATTCGAAATAGTGTTGAACATTTTTATGTGTTTACACATTGGCGCCGTCTGTGGGAATCAGAGGAGGAGTTCCTGATTTTTCAAATGCCCTTCAGTACCTGTAAAATCGCCTCCTTCTTCCCATCTCAAAAGGCTAAGTCTGTTTGATAGGCAGAAGACCCTCCACCTCTAAAAACCTCCACTCACTACCTCCCCGGACGAGAATGCCAATCACTCGTTCACAGGCAGGCATTCTGCCCACTGAGGACAATCGTGCAGAGGATTCCTAGACCATGGAGCAAATTCTTCAACGCTTGGCGGCTGCTGAGGAACTTAGCGTGGCCTTGGAGAAACAGAATGCAGAGCTCAGGGAGAGGTTGGCTCCACCAGCAGCTCCCTTACCGGCGGTCACACCTAACCCTCCGGTGGCGGCAATCGACCATTCTCTGAACCAACCTGAAGAGCACGCCGAATCTTCTCAACGCTCAAGAAAGGCTCCAGCAGCCGACGAGTCTATAACCCCCCAGAAACTTCAAGCAATGATGGACGAGTTCCAAAGGAAAGTTCTCGGGGACTTGAGGTCCCGATCTACGGACGACATGGCCATCCAAGCGTCCACTGAATTGATACAGTCGCCCTTCGTTCAGGAAATAACCCAAGAGCCTTTCCCAAAGAAGTTCGTTATGCCACAATTCACCCCTTATGATGGCACAAGGGATCCCGAAGAACACATATACCAGATTCATCAGAAAATGACCATGTACGCCGATAACGAGTCCCTGCTATGTAAAGTGTTATCCACAAGCCTTGCTGAGGCCGCCCTATTATGGTTTAGGAAGCAGCCACCCCGATCCATTGGCAGCTGGCAACAATTAACCAGGCTCTTCATCGCCCAGTATTATGGAAACAAGAGACAGAAGAAGACCATATCCTGCCTCTTCACCATGATCCAGGAGAAAGGAGAGTCACTGAAAATTTTTCTATCCCGATTCAACATCGAGTCCTCTTCTGTGGATAATTGTGACCAGCACTCTGCGGTTGAGGCATTCAGGATGACCCTCATTCCTGGAACAAAGTTCCATCAATATTTGGTGAAGCGCCCTCCATCGGGCATTGGGGAACTAAACTCTAGGGCCCAGGGATACTTGAGAATTGAAGAGGAGGAAACTATCAGGCAAAGGAGATCAGCCTTTGTCGGCCTTGAAATTCAGTCCAAGGATCGATTGATCGATCGGAAGCGATTAACTCCACCGGGATCGTCAACCCCAACGGGATTATCAGTCACAAAGCCATCTAAACGACCTAGGTTAGAAGAAAGGTTAACGCCCCTGAAGGTTAGCCTTGCAAAACTTTATCAGTCACAAAGCCATCTAAACGACCCAGGTTAGAATAAACACAATGCATTTCATACAGTAAATACTAAAGGTCAACGCTGGTGCCCGATACATTTGGGTTCACTAAAACGATGGCCCCATCGGGAGCCGGAGGATCAGGAGGGGCGGTGATGCTCATTCCTGGGAGAGGCTTGGTCAGGAACTCGCAGAAACGAACGTCGTCTGGACCACCAACCGGATCATCGTACGGAGGGGAGATGCCCAGACTCTCATCCAGTTCTTCCACCGAGGCAAAAGTCCTTTCTTCGACGGGTTTCTGCATATCATTAAAGCATGACCTCCAACCAAACCCGATCCGGTATTGGGAGGTTTCGCAGAAACGCTTGTACATTTCGTTCCCACCCCGGTGACACATCTCCACCACCGACCTCTCCGTGGCAAGGAGATTCTCCATCTCAGCCCTCTCATCCAGGAGCTTCGAATTGGAAGCCGTCAAGCTCTCATTATTAGCTTTCAGGCTCCCATTCTCAGCCTTCAAGGCCTCCGTCTCAGCAAAGAGGGCCCGCCGAACTACTTCCATTTCTTTAATTTTTTCTTGAGCCGCCCGAAGCTGTTGCTCTGCAGCGACTGCCCTTCGGGACTGGACATCCAACTTTTCATTGGATATGGACAGTTGATTGGCGACCTTCATCCGGGATTCCTCCTTCAGTCTCAGGAGCTCGTTGGACTTCTTGAGCAACTTGGTGTCCTCCTCCATTTTTCCATTGTAGGCCTGTGTCAGGTAGAGCATCTGCCAAAAGGTTAAGTGTTAGCCTGATAAGGAAATAAATAAAATATTAAATGCAGTTGAGGAATCTGCAGATTCAAGCACTACCTTCATAGCAACCTCTGGACCTGTCAGTGCCAACTCCTCCCGATCGATGGTTCTCAGTCTCTTTCGGTCTATGGGTATCCAGATCTGAGATCCCATAGCCCGAAGGGCAGAGTCATTGTCAATGGTTGCATGCCCTGCAACCAGAAAGTTGCCGCCCGGGAGTCTAATCTTCGGCGCCCAGGGCACGGGTAGCTCCGTTTCAGTTGCGGCCCCACTGTCATCCAGTACGATGGGAGATGATTGTGTCTCCGTTCGGGCCCTTACTGACCGTTCGGGTAGATTCTCCTCCGATCGGGGATGTCGCGCCCCCGTCAGGCTCGTTTCCCCTTCAACCAACCGGAATTCAGGGACGGGAACATCCCCTGAGGATTGAGCAACCTCCTCTGATCCTTGAGGAGGAGTCTGGCCGGTTTTGCACATTTCCCATCTGTGGAGATGGAGCTACCGGGCTATTCTCTACAGGAGGCAAGAGAACGGGACCAGCCGGAGGGGTTAGAACACTTCGTGATCCCTACCCGATCTGGATCTCACCGGGGGCTGAATTTGAGGCTTGAGGTCCAACTGCCCGCTTAGGCTTCTTCTTCAACACCGTCTGCGGGATCTTCAGCATCTCTGTAGATAGGGCCTGCAAATTAGAACCTGTCAAGAAACTGGTACACATCCTCAAAGGTTGTCCCCAAATTTTCGATTTAAGTAATTCAAAACGGGTTCTGATATAATTTGAGGTTTTATATTCGTCGGGTGCTCCCAGAAACTCAAGCACATGGAGGCCTAACTTATCATTGCACTGATCACAGTCGCATGCCCCCCTATGGAATGGCTTGAAAGAAGGGAGAAGGTGTTGGTTAAACTCGTTGGGGACTTTGAATCTGGATGATCTTGGGAGTCTCCAACTCCCACTCACAAGGACCATCATTTCTTTCCACCCTTTATTGGATTTTTCAGTACCATCACAAATTTTCCTCCCACTAAGGGGAAAAAGATTGTACCGACCCCTGCACTTCTTCTGGGTCTGTATTTTGTAACAGAACAGAAGTTCCGCCAGACCAAGGTCAAGTCCTAGATCCCGATTGATCATCAAGATCATGGCCAAGACTCGGAAGAAGTTAGGTCCCACCTGAAGTGGGGCCAAGCCTAAGGTAGCTAAGGCATAAAGGAAGAAGGGCTGGATCGGGAATCTAATGACCTGAAGGTGAAAGGCCGACAACAAAATCTGATGATCCAAAACTCCCTCACCCTTCCTAAAATCATACTTTTTAGGGTAATTTTTAATAATCACCCGATCGGGTACCCCGCATTTAACCCTTAACCTTTTTAATACCGTCTCTACCCTGTTCATAGGGGGAATGGGATCAGCATAAAACTGATCTCCTGAAACCCCTGCAACCGGATTTCCGGCTGCTGCGACGTTCCGGTTAACTTCCGGTGGGCTAGACACAATTGTCCTAACCACCTCCACTGAGGGTGAACTAAGGGATGCGTCCGGGTCTACAGGGGAGGGTAAACGGTCGCTACCCGACCGGGTATCATCACTATCAGACATTTCGAAAAGAAAGACGCTGAGATGGAAAGAAATAACTTACTCTAAGATGAATCCCGAAGGATTTCTGACGCTTTCCTGAGAGAGGAGGTAGACTCTGGCAATGATAAGTCAAGATCTCAAGTGTAGGGAGTTCCCTAGAATTTTTTTTAAACTGTGAAACGGAATGAATCCATAGCACTGCAGTCATTATTTATAGAAATCTCAGGGGCGCCTGAAAAGCCGTGCGCTCGGGAACCGAAGCGTCACCTCGCTTCACGTGCGCATCCACAGCCTCCCTTTTCGCCAACCAAGGCCACCCGGACCACGAATTTCAAACGTTGCAATGATTGTACAACCGTCATATTAATTGCGTCAGCCACGTCACCCCGATCAGGGGTGATGTATCTTATCCCCACTCTGTATCCTTTTTAATGGGCCGAAAAGATCGACAACCCATCACAAAGGATAGGGTCTGTGTAAGAGTGGAAATGTCCAGCCCAACTGAGCCCATCTGTCATCAGGCCCATCAAGTTTCTGGGCCAGCAAGATTTTATGAACCCAGTAATGAAGCCCATTTAGAAAATGTATATAAAGAGAATCCAAAAATTAATAAAGGGATTCGAAATAGTGTTGAACATTTTTATGTGTTTACACTCGTACTCCAAGTACCAACACTAGTAGTCTACACTACTCTCATCAACGTACACTAAGTACACGACCCTAAGGTCCAATCTAACAAATCATCAAGCGCTCACCACGCTAACCAGAAACTCCAAACAGAAGGAAAACACACTCACCTCTAATGTCCACGAGGATCGAAATCCACCCCTCGACATCCATGCCCCTAACATGTGTAACAACTCAAATCACCTAGGTGGTGACATCAACAACCAAGAAAAAGTGAAGGGCAACACTATATGTGTGCACTGAACAACACCAAGCCTCATGCCCGAGACTTAGAAATGATCCGAAACAAAGGTGAAACAATGGAATACCTTTCAAAACTCTACAGGTCGAGGTTCTTAAGGAAGAAGTCTCGTAACCTCAGAATTTCTATAGAATCGGTTTTCTTTAAAAATCCATACAATGAAAATGACCGTCTTGCCCCCGGTCTCCGTCGTTCGCCTGTACTGGCTATGGGGGTAGGCGAAAACGGGTTTTTCCTTTTGATACAACGAGTTTGTTTTCAAAACATAGAAAAACTCCGTTTCCGACAGACAGCCAGATAAGAGTGACTAGAACTCCAAGGATTCCTATATTGTCCCGAAAGGACAATGAATGAAGAACAATATGTTGGACTCACGGACCACAACCATCCGTTTCCAACTCCACCAAAATCAACTGATAACATAAGGAAAAGGTTCGGCATCACACCGTAACCGAAGACTCAAGGAGTGACATATAAGTCAACAATCTCATCACTCGCCTTCTCTAAGGCCTCAAATCTCAATTGATACAAAATCAATCCCTGACCTCAAATCTCCAAAGAGGTCACACCGCTAACCTCAATCACAAAACTATTACCCGCCTTCTCAAGGCCTCAACTCCAAATCATCTCGACAGTCCATCACTAACCACAAAGGTCACAATGCCAATATACTTAACCTCCCCTAAGGGTACAAAAGCATATACCACGAGTATAAATAAACATTTCTTTATACTTTAATAATCACCGCATATAATCATTCTCTTTTACGTTAATCATTATCAGCTGAGCATTTTATAAATGTATGAATTTAATTCACAATATTCATACATAACATGCTCCTAAATCCAACAGGCAATAATAACACATATTAAACCTGCTCCAACATCACATGTAATAATATCACGTATACATGTCAAATGAAATCACATAATGCCGTGCAAATACAATGTGACTCATAGACCTCATGGCAGAAACCCCATGAAACACAATGCACAACCCGGTTGCGACTTCACATGCACAACACGGTTGCGACTTCATATGCACAACCCGGTTGCGACTTCACATGCACAACACGGTTGCGACTTCATATGCACAACTCAGTTGCGACTTCATTTGCACAACCCAGTTGCGACTTCCAATACGAAATCCGAAAATGGATGCACAACCCAGTTGCGACTTATAAGCCAAGAACGAATGCACAACCCAGTTGCGACTTCATATGCACAACCCGGTTGCGACTTCACATGCACAACATGCACCAACACAAATATATATAACATCATATTTATGAAAATATCCACATGAATCTAATAAAATTCTCAAATCTCCTTTTAACATGCTTTTAAAATTATAATAAAGCATTTAAATTGTGAGAAAACAAGTCCATATTCAATTCATATCTCAACAATATATTTTCTTTAATTCTCTAGAAAATATTTCAATTTCCCTTATTATGCCTTTAAAATAATTTAAACAGATAATCCACGTATAATGAGAGGGACCTAGCATAACGTCTAAGTTTCTCACGTCCAACGTTTACAAAATTCTCTAGCCCATTTAATTCTCAAGGGAATTTCTAAGCCGTCTATTCCTATTCGATTTAAATAGGAATTTAATTACATAGGAAATAATTTAATTAATTTTCTTAAATTAATTCCTAAGTCCAATTCCGATTCTAAACGAATTATAGATATTTAAATTAACGATTTAATATATCTATATTAAATTAAATAAGGGTTTTGCACCCCTAAACTACTTCAATAATGAGGAGTGAGAAATATAATTTCCCACCTAATTTATGTTTACCGAACAGTCCGAAATAGCACAGTGTCGGCACCCGAATATGAAGCCCGCCGACCAAAATCGTCCGAAAACTATTTCCAATATATCGAAATGTTCGTCTCGACAACCTATACGATATATACGAAGCTCATTAGTAATAGGTTAATTAATTTGGCTAAATCTAAAATAGCCCAAACGAATATTCGAAACTTCAAATCGAATTTTTCGACAAACAATTCAACGTAAAATTACGAAATTTTTACACGTCGTACCTGACATATAGGCGAAGCTACCCTCTGAAAATCAGCCCAAACCGAGCTCGGGAAGTCGACCTAAAAAATGGCCGAAGGTTCTGGCCGAACCTGCGCTGTTGCGCCTCTGCCGCACGAGTTGCTCCACCGCGGCTGCTGCCGCCGCACCACCTGCGCGACCACCAGCTCGCCTCCCTGCACCAGCCGCGCCGCCGCCTGCTGCGGCGACCACCAGCAACCGTCGCTGCTTGCTCACGCGCAACCGAGCGCAGCCCCCTTTCAGCCGACTCTCTCTCCCTCCGGTTCTCTCTCTCTCTAGCTGCAACAGATGGTGAAGTAGAGAATGAATATGTGGTCGGCTGTAGAGAAAGGAGGATGAAGGAGAGAACGAATCGTAGGTCGGTGTTTCCTCCCTCTCTACACAGATATGTATATATCTGATATACATATATATGCATTAATTAGACAAGTGACCCTCAAATCCTCTAAAATTATAAACTAACCCCAACTCTTTATCAAAATATCAAAACGATCCCTAATAAAATCTCGGAAACTCCACGGGATTCCAATTAAATAGAATAGTCCGAAATAAATACACCCGGGTAGAAACCGAAATGTCGGAACACCTAACAGGCCCGATCCAATTAAAATGCGTCGTTGCCCAATCGAAGTACTAAACATTTAAATGTCAAAACGATACCGTGTAGTCGATAACGATAATTCGCGTAGTCGTCAAAGAGAAACCGTAAAGTCATCCAGTCGACTTTAAAACTAAACGCGAAAAATTTACACGCGAATTACCAAGAATATTATGAACGTCATAAACAAGTGACGTAATAACCGAAATTAAATTAAATATAATTTTAAGAAAAAGGAAAATAACACGGGGTGTTACATAGAAGCTATGCAAGAAGAGATGAATTCCTTGCAGAAGAACCAAACTTATGATTTGGTGAGACTTCCGAAAGGCAAGAAAACATTGAAGAACAGATGGGTGTTCAAGCTAAAGAAAGACTCCAATGGAAAGGTGATAAAGCACAAAGCCCGATTGGTCGTCAAAGGATTCCAACAGAAGAAAGGCATTGACTTTGACGAGATTTTTTCACCAGTTGTGAAAATTACCTCAATTCGAGTGATACTCAGATTGACAGCTAGTCTAAATCTAGAGCTTGAACAGATGGACGTCAAGACAGCATTCCTCCATGGAGATCTACAGGAGGAAATTTACATGAACCAGGCAGAAGGTTTTCATGTTACAGGGAAAGAACGTATGGTCTGCAAACTGAAGAAGAGTCTCTACGGCCTCAAACAAGCTCCGAGGCAATGGTACATCAAGTTCGACTCATTCATGGTGGGTCATGGGTACAAGAGAACTTCTGCAAATCAATGTGTCTACATTCAGAAATTTCCGGATGGTGATTTCGTTATTCTATTGTTGTATGTTGACGACATGTTGATAGTTGGACATGATGCTAATATGATTAGCAAGCTGAAGCAAGAACTGTCCAAGTCCTTTGATATGAAGGACCTAGGCCCATCTCAGCAAATTTTGGGCATGAAGATTGTTCGTGACAGGAAAGCCAAGAAACTATGGTTGTCACAAGAGAAGTATGTTGAACAGGTGATTGCAAAGTTCAACATGGGAAATGCCAAGCCAGTCAGTACTCCGTTGGCTAATCACTTCAACCTGAGCAAGAGATCGTGTCCCTCTTCTACGAAAGAAAAGGAAGAGATGGAATCAATTCCTTACTCTTCAGTGGTTAAAAGCTTGATGTATGCAATGGTCTGCACCAGACCGGATATAGCTCACGCTGTAGGTGTTGTGAACAGATTTCTCTCGAATCTAGGCAAAGACCATTGGGAAGCAGCCAAGTGGATTCTGAGATACCTGAAGAGTACATCAAAACTATGCTTGTGTTATAGGGGAGCGGAACTAATCTTGGAAGGCTATACAGATTCAGATATGGCCGGCGACATTGACAACAGGAAATCTACATCAGGATTTCTCTTTACTTTTGCAAGGGGAGCCGTGTCATGGCAATCCAAATTGCAGAAGTGTGTTGCCTTATCTACAACAGAAGCAGAATACATTGCTGCAGCGGAAGCTGGAAAGGAAATGTTGTGGGTGAAGCGGTTTCTCCAAGAACTGGGTATTATTCAGAAAGAATACAAAGTACATTGTGACAGTCAGAGTGCTCTGGACTTGAGCAAGAATTCAATGTACCATTCCCGTACGAAGCATATTGACATTCCCTATCACTGGATACACGAAGTGATGGAACAACAATTACTGAAGATTGTTAAGATCCATACAAACAAGAACCCTGCTGATATGTTGACTAAAGTTGTTACTCGAGATAAGCTGGAGCTATGCAGAGACATAGCCCGAATGGACATCAACTGAAGCGCAGAGGGAAACGTTCTTCTCCTATGAGTATGGAAGGGGGAGAATTGACAGATTCCATACGTATGCATGCAAGTCATCAACTTGTCATGCAACTCTCTGCTACATTCACCACTTTCAACATCAACAGCTTGAGTGTCTTATCCTCATGAATGCACCATTCGTTTTTATCAAAGGAAAGCTTGAGTGAGCAAATTGATTACTTCCTTCTCTGCCAGCACATGATGGTATTCATGTTTGCTTTGTTCTCTCATCTGCCTATATATATGGCAGATATGTGTGTGATATATGAGTGTAGAAAAACATATAATATATATATACACTGTGATATACAAGATAGATATATCTGTGAGTGAGTGATACACGAGTGAAAAGAAACTTTGTGAGTTTCTGTGAGTGAGAGTGTGTACGGTTGAGTCGAGTTGATACCGGTTTCGTATCCTCCTCCCGAACACCATTGTTTTTCAAACCGAAATTATTGAAACAACTCTCAAAGTGGACGTACCCGTATTTTTTGGGGAACCACTATAATATCTTGTGTCATGTGTGTGTGTATTTGTGTTTAGAAATGGTTATCCGCACAATACAAGAGATAGCCTGGGCTCTCTGATATTTCCATTAATGAATGGTTTTGGATTGCAGATGGTGATGGAGACAGGTGGAGGGGCAATGGCAAGGTGGATGAGGACAGTGGTGGAGAGGTGGAGGAGGGTGCGAGTGGCGGGGGGAGGTGGATGAGGACCGGGTATTTTAGTACTTTTAAAACAATGTTTGAAGGGTGTATTGGACTTCAATAATAATGATTTAATTACTTCATTTAACTTTATCAAAATAAAATATAAAATTTTAATAATAACTAATTTATAATTTATATCCCCTAACATTCCTTATAATTTTTTCATATTAAATTGCTAACATTCAAAATTTTAAAATTATGATTTGAAAGTCTCAATATCATTCACGGTTATGTCCAACATCAATACAAAGTGAATAAACATTCACGATCGAGATCCAAGTTCATCGAGTATGAGCAAAACTCTATATGTTATATAACTTATATGTATACGTATTACACAAATTCTTTGTAAGACAAAAACTCTCCCTTTCAATCCTAGACATGGCTTCTATATATAAATATTATATGTATACATAAGACACATAGATTCTTTGTAAAATAAATACCCCCCTTTAAATCCTAGACGTCCCCGTTCCCGTCCCATTTAATGTTCATACGTACTCGTTTTGTTCGTTGCTTGCCCGCTAACGGACCGTGCAACTTTATTTCAAATGGCCTCAATATTCACACGCACCACCTGTTCGACGAAATGCCCAAGAGAGACCTCTATTCACTCAATTCACTTCTCGCCTCTCACGTTCGCGGTGGAGATGCTCTCGCCGCATGGAATCTCTTCCAAGACATCCACACCATGCATTCTGGCCTTGATGCCTACACATTTACGCCGTTGTTGGGCGCGTGCTCGGCTCTGCCAAACCCCAAAAGAGGCCACCAAGTGCACGCTCTGATGGTCAAAACGGGCTCCGAATCAGAGACTATAACCAAAACAGCCCTCATTGACATGTATTCCAAGTACGGTGAATTGGATGACTCGGTTCGTGTTTTTGACGAAATGGGTTCTAAGGATGTGGTCACTTGGAACAGTATGCTTTCGATTTTTTTGCGCCACGGTCAGGCCTTGAAAGCACTCAATGTGGTTGAATTGATGAGTAATGAAAGAGTGCAATTCAGTGAGTTTACGTTATGTTCTGCGCTTAAAGCTTGTACCCTTTTGAAAGCATTTCGACAGGGTAAACAACTTCACGGATTGGTAGTTGCGATGGGCCGCGATTTGGTGGTGTTGAGTACTGCTCTCATTGATTTTTACTCGAGTGTTGGGTACATAGACGAAGCAATTAAAGTCTATAGAAGCTTAAGAGGCCGAAAGGACGATGTGATGCGCAATGCCCTCATTGCTGGTTGCGTTCGCAACCAGAAGATCGATGTGGCCATGTCAATTATGAGATCAATGAAGCCCAATTTAAACGTGCTGACAAGTGCTCTAACTGCTTGTTGTGAGAATTCAAATTTGTGGACTGCAAAGCAGATACATGGAGTAGTGATCCGCCGATGTTTCACCTCGGAAACCCAATTGTGCAATGTGCTACTAGACATGTATGCAAAATGTGGGAAGATTTCGAAAGCCCGTTTGGTGTTTGATGGGATTCGTCGAAAAGATGTGGTTTCGTGGACTAACATGATAAATGCATATGGAAGTCATGGTGACGGGCGCGAAGCTCTTGAGCTGTTCAATAAGATGGGGGATGACGAGGGAAATCGCGTCTTGCCCAATTCCGTGAAATTTCTCACTGTTTTATCAGCTTGTGGTCATTCGGGACTGGTGGAACAAGGCCGGGCGTGTTTCAATTCGGTCCAGGAGAAGTATGGTTTGAAACCAGGTCCAGAGCATTATACTTGTTTGATCGATCTATTAGGCCGGGCAGGTCGGATAGAAGAAGTCTGGGGTATGTTTGATCATATGGTTAAAAATGGTACTAAGCCTGATCCTGCAATATGGGCAGCACTACTTAGTGCTTGTAGAGTTAACCATGACGCCACTAGGGGTGAGTTTGCAGCAAAAAAACTCCTGGATTTGGAGCCAGATAGTCCCGTGAATTATGTAGCGCTTTCGAATTTCTATGCAGCCATTGAAAAGTGGGATCTTGTCGGCGATTTGAGAAGCGTTATGAAGACGAAAGGACTTGCAAAGGAAGCTGGAAGTAGCTGGGTCACTGTTGCGCGCCGCCATCAAAACATTAAAAAAAAAATGACTGAAGCACCGGCCAAGAAGGAGGGAGCGGGAACCTGAAAGATTCCTACGAGCAGGGACGGAGCCACGTAGGCTCCCATGGGGGCAGTTGCCCCCAATCAATTTTTTTTTTTTGTTTTTTTTAAGGGTAATTTGAGTATTTTGAAGAAAATATAGGAAAAAAAATGAGATTTGCCCCATTTAATTTCGAAAAATTTAGGCTTATTGCCCCTAATTATCCTTAATCTTATGGATTGCCTCCAATCTATAAGATTTTTGGCTCCGTCCCTGTTTACGAGCCCAAAATTTTCGCTTTTGCTACTGATCCAATAAGAGGAATTATGAATTGAATGAATAAACGGTTGAAATCATGAAAAAGGTCGAAGTTATGAATCTAGAGAGGTAATGTACGTCCTAGTTGTGCATAGTTGCGCTATGTGGTCTTTGGGTTCATTTGGTTACTACTCTTTATAGTAAAGAAGCTGAAATGGAATCAATTGGTGGGCTGAGCACCAAAACATGTTTGTTTGGTGTTAGGGAAAATCACTATATTATCTTTGTTTCTGCCTTCATCTTCAAATACACTGACTTATTTAAGCATCCTCTTACCACCTGGTTCTGTTTTTTGCAATATGACATCATTTGCCTGACCTGGTTAGATAACAACAAATGATCAAAAGTGTGAGTTAGTGTGGCATGTGTTTGTGGCTAACACTTAGAGAGCTGTTTGCAGGGACGGAGCCACGTAGGCTCCAATGGGGTCAATTTTTTTTTTTTTTTTTTTAAGGGTAATTTGAGTATTTTGAAGAAAATATAGGAAAAAAATGAGATATGCCCCATTTAATTTCGAAAAATTTAGGCTTATTACCCCTAATTATCCCTAATCTTATGGATTGCCCCCAATCTATAAGATTTCTGGCTCCGTCCCTGGCTGTTTGGCATGGTATTGAACAATATTTTTAGAAAAGTTTATGAGCTTTGAATGAACGTTTTGAAGAAGTTAGGGATACTAGATACCAACTTCTCAAAATGACTTTTGCTTATTTTTTTTCGGTATAGAAGCAGAAGCAAAAGTTCTGCCAGGACCTTAGGTTAAATTGACTATTTAACAAGATGTGTCAGTAGTTTTTGAAGTAGCTTAGAGTTAGGTTGTGTTACTTATGTTAAATTGACTTAGTTCATCTTTTCACAATTGAAATGCTTCCTCAATGTAGTCAGAATTTGCATACTATTGTAGCTTCTGAGTTATTTATAGTTGCATGAATGTTGACATTTTGTATCTTTCTGATGCTCCAAAATTTCTCTCTCTTCCTGTATTTCTTGTTATGAAATGTTTGTTTATGTACATAGAAGAAAGTGTGTAGGAGAGTAGCTGGCAATAACCAAAGGACCACCGCGGTTGCAATGAAAAAAATATTGTGCTTCTGGACGACAAAATGGATTTTGGAATTAGGGACCAACATCCAGTTGGACCCGTGCACCCTTTAGGCTGCCTTAGAGACTGAGATACGATGCAAGTGTTTTTATTTATTTTATCAATAGCGAGACTTATATTTATGTTTCTTTTGAAAGTGAAAAATTTTCTCACATATACTGCCTCAACAGAGACTGAACTCATTGATATTCTATTTGGGAGTAAGGGATTTGTACTGATAGGCCATGACCTTTTGTCAAGCCTTGGTTGTTATTGAAGAGAATCAAAAGTGCTTTTTTTTTTCCAACTAGAATTGCATAGGATCTGTATTGATGAGATGGGTATTGTTGTCATTTTATGTTGGATTTGAAAATCATTCACCATTTCTGATAACACATAGTGTTTGTTTGGTAGACGGTGTGGTGTTAGTTTTTGGTTGGAGTTGGTGTGATTTTATTCTGAATCATGTTTGGTGCAAATGGTTTTGATGTGAGAAAAAGTGAAACTGAAAAACCAAACCATGTTTGGTAGAGTTGATATGAGCTGAAATTCTGAAACCAATCGTATTTGGTAACTTAGAATTGTTTGACCTTTTATTTATTTAAAATAATATTTTGTAAATATATATGTTTTAAAAAATAAAAATATATAAATATTTAATTTTTCATAAATATTTAATTTTTTTCAAAATATTTATTGATAAAATATTTTATATAAGATATTTCAAAAAAATAAAATATGTTTAAAAAATAAAAGATTTCAGTAAAAATACATATAATTTGTATATTTTTTAAAAAATAATAAATATATTTCTATCATATTTTATTTTTTCTAGAAATATTTGTTTTCCCGAAATATTTTATTTTTTATGAAATATATTTTTTCGTTTGATTTTTTTGAAATATTATATTTTTTCATAAATATTTTATTTTTTGAATTTATATATATATATATAATATTATAAATGAATTTGTTTGGGTTAAACAATGGTACACCAAATTGAATTGATTTAGGTTAAAGAATAGTTTTGGTGTGAGAAAACCAACCCAATTCCAACCAAACCATCTATTTAGATGGTGTGAAAAATGATGAATTTGGGTCCAATGAAGTAACACTATTCAAACACTATTGCTCCAATACCATGCTTACCAAACATGGAATGCAGCATAATTTTCAAACCAAATCCCAAAAAAAGGCTCCACTCCCTCTAACACGTAATGTGATGTTGATTTTAGCTACTCACCTTCCATGAACTTGTTGAGCATATGTGAGCTACCAAATGGTGGTTAAATACACGTGAATAGCAACACCATTCAGCAGATGGAAGGACTTCGAAGTTAGTTTTGACTTCACTCATAGTCATGTCACATGAAGAGCCTAGAAGAAGTGTGTCTTATCTCATGTGGACCAAGTAAATAGTGCACAAAAGTTATACTAATATGGTTTGATTTTATGTGCACCAATTTGGTTGCCCTAAATCAGCAAAGATCAGATATTTGTGGATGGGATGAAGAGGCATCCTAAAAGTAGGGCGCTCGTAATAGTTGGATGAAGAGACTGGTGTTGCAGTTATGCACGGACTTAGCATAGGCCAGCGGGAGCATATGCCTCCATTTAAAATTTTATTATTTGCAGAACTAACCATTTATTTGAATCGGAAATATAAGTAAGATCCTTGGGGTTTATAGAATCAAAATTATAAGATTTTATCTAATTATTACTTCTTCTGTCTCATTTTAAGTTTATTTTGAGGAATTCAACTTTTTAAGGGGGTGATTTTTAGTATTTGTTATTGTATGAGTAGTATATAAATTGTCAATTTTACTCATGGTGGGGTCCACCATAATGTGATGGTTTGTAGTGTATGCTTTTATTATTTTATTGCATTAAAGTTAAATTGGTAAATTGATAAAATAGAGTACTTTGATTTTTCAAAATTGGACAATTATTTTGGGACGGACTAAAATATGAAAGTGAACACTTAAATTGGGGCGGAGGGAGTAATAAATAATTATGCTTAATTTTTTTAAAATATATATTTATAATACAACTAAAATATACTCAAAACATAAAATATAAACAAAAATATTAAGATTTTGTGCATTTAATTATTTTATCACAAATTTGGGGCATATATTAGGATATTGAACTAAATCATTAAAATTTTGGGTCTTTCATATGGAGGACCTAACCCTCAAACTATTATTTCAGTCCAAAAAATTTCTTAATTCTATATTACCTTATGCCATAGTAATTTAAAAAATACAATCCTATTAAAAGACCAAAGAATTAGGGCTCGTTTGGGAACCATTGTTTTTGTTTTGAGAACCAAAAAACAAGAACAATTCTTGTTCTTGTTCTTGTTCTTATTTTCTCACTCAAAAGAACAAGAACAAAAAATATATTTGGGGCAAAAAAACATACATATTCTCATACAATTTTTCCTCTCTATCACAATTCTTTTTTAAAAAAAAATCCCAAAAAGAACAAAAAAATAAGTTTTTGTTGTTCCCTTGTTTTTTCTACTATTCACGAAAATAGTTTCCAAATTGAAAACAGAACAAACAGTAAAGAGGGTTGCCAAACATATTTTGTTCTCCTGAATAGTACTAAAAAATAAAAAATAAAACAAAAACAGAATATCCAAACACCCCCTTAGCATCTCAGACTTGACGCATATTGAATACAATCTACACTTATCAAATAAGTCACAAATTATCTCGATCTTTCACTACTCACAGTCTCACAGGTCAACTTTTAATGAACGAGTTAGTGAGAGCGAATTCATAGTAAACTCGTTTAGAAAACTAATGAGCTCCATGTTTAGTGTTGACATTGGTGGCTACATGTGCTCCGTGACATATTCGTAGTGGTTAAGTTTTGCACCAAAAGTCAATAAAGAGAAGAGTAGAAATTGCATATATATGTGTGTATATATATATATAAAAGTAAGGATAAATTACAGTTTGATTCCCTTGATATATGACATATTATATCTGCACCTCTTATTTTTTGAATATTTATAGCTTTACCCCATTTAGTTTGTAAGTAATAACAAAAATTCTCCTCTTGTAAAACTTTTGGCATGGTCAATGCTTATGTTTGCAGTTGATCAGGAATGAATTGACGATAATACCCTTACTTATTTGTAAATGCATCTTTTAAAGAAAAAATAGACATGTGTATATAAGTAATTTCACAGTGTCAATCAATTAGAGGGAGTGAAATTGTAAATATCCAAAAGACAAGGAGTGCGGATGTATTATATAATATCTCGAGGGATCAAACTGTAATTTACCCAAAAAAAAAAACCCTATCCAACCTAACATTAATCATGATCATTAGAATACATTAATCATATGAAAATAGTTCAATTAATTGCATCATTTGCATTATTAATATTATCCACAGCCTTCACATACACTCTTTCATCAATTTATAGGCTTCCCTTGTTGTTATGTATTATCTAGTTGTAAGCAATGTTTAGAGCTTTAAGTACTAAAAAACCTCATGGTGGTGGTGGTGGTGGTGGTGAACATGAACAGTTAGCTGAAGAGCCATTGATGGGGGTTCTGGAGGCGAAATTGAGGCGGTCCACGACGCTGCCAGCTAAACTTTTCGGGTCATCAACGAAAAAATTAGCGCCAGAATCAAATGGTCCGGTGAAGCAGGCGAATAAGGCGAGCAAGATTCACCCTTTCTTTAGCATTTTCGATACGAGGCGTAGAAAAAAGGTAACAGCAAAGCCAGAATTTGCTAGGTATTTGGAGTATGTGAAGGAGGGAGGTGTTTGGGATGTGAATTCAAACATGCCTGTAATTCACTATAAATAGAGTCCTGTTATGTTATATGTGTGTTCAATTCTTATCTATATTCTTGTAAGAATTTGATGTCCTTTAGGTTGTTCTTGACATCTTTGATTGTTGTTTATGCTCATTGTTTAAAATTTAGTTTGAATGTAAAATTAAAAAGTTACGATTTTTTTTTCCCAATAAACGGGTATCAGGAACTTTCGTCTCGATTAATTCATTAAATTCATGCAAAAAATAGTACAAAAGTCAAAAAAAATATGTTCTATCGTAAAAGAGAGAAAACATAACTTAACATAGGCATGCTTACCATAATCATTTAGTTTTCATTATAACAAATATTTGTTGAAATTTACAAAAAAAGAAATTTGTTTTTGAAGAAACAAAAGGGAGAAGTTCCGAAAGCTTCATGCTTGCTTGTACGAGGAGTAGTTTGTTGGAGCCTGTAAGCTTCTAAGGAAAAGTATTGGAAGATCTGTTATGGATGGCCCATTGGGCTTTATAAATGGGAAAAGTCACAGGCCCAAGATATGTTATCATAGGTGGAAGTGATTACAGTATAACAAACTAATTGTTTAGGGATATACGGACACTGATAATATCGATTTTAACAAACTGATTGAGCCACTTGTTTAGGGATATAACATATTGATAATATTAATTTTAAAAATGAATATTTTTAAAATTATTACAAATCGAATAATATATAAGGTACCATAAGGCGAACCATGATTCAGTGATATCTTTTTTATATTAAAAAATAAAAGATTTGAGGACTCTTTTTCACACTACTTAAGAAAAAAGTTTTGTATTTTGTTTTAGTTGTTTCAATAGATAAAAACTATAATTGAAAAAAAAAATTGTTAAAATAATATTATTATACTAGAAAAATACACATATAAAAAATTCAAAACAAATTTGTTAAAGTATATCCGAAATGAAAATATTTTGTCCCGGGCCATATAATAAGGATTTTTTTTTAACATGTAATGTCTCCCAATAAAAAAATTATATGTATACTAAAATTTCATAAATGTTTAAACTTTTATTAACAATGAATTTATTTGGCTTTTGAAATGTAAATCATAATTACGAAAAAAATTTAAATCATTAAAACCAACTATTTTCTTCTCTTTTTTTTTTCTTCCATAAAAAAAATCCGTTATATATATAGATATTGTATATATATTTTATCCACCCAACCTTCATAACACTCTAAAAATAGAGAAAAAATAAACTATCGAAATAATTGCGGGTGGAGCGTGACGAACAACACATAACCAGAGAGGAGAGAGAAAGAGGGTCCGTTCCTCTCCTTTTCCAAGGGTTAGGGAGCAGAATAGCATGTGTTGATTCACATTCACTGATTCATGCCTCATCCCTCGCCACCAACCCAACCTAGGGTTTCCTCCTTCTTCAGTTTCTTTTCCCAAGGTAAATCTCTCTCTCTCTATATATATATGTATGTCTATATATATATATGTTACAATTATATTGAGCTGATTCTTTTTTTCAATTTGTTTGTTGTGTTCAGATTGGTAATTTTTTATTAGGGTTTCAATAGCTTCATTTCGACGCGTTATTGTTGTTGTTTAGTTACGTTCCGTGCTTAATTTTTACGTACTGTTTGGCTGATGAAAAAACTACGGGAAAGAAGAGGAATCTGAATTTTCCTGGTCATTTTAGTGGAGAGGTTTGATTCTCAGGTCAAATTTGTTAAAATTTAACTATCGTAGTTGTTATCCATGGCATCTATCTGTGTGTGGTTTCTTGTTATTTACTTTCTGTGGATTAATTTGTATATACTGTTTGGTTGATAAGAAAATTGGGAGAGAAAGAGAAGGAATCTGAATACGGAGTTGTGAAAATCTAACTATTGCAGCTGTTATGCATAGCAAAGTTCCTTTTGATTTTGCTTCACTATGTTATCTGTACATACTGTTTGGTTGATAAGAATACCCAGGGAAAGAAGAGGAATCGGAAAATTTCATGTCTCTGTCCATTTCAGTGGGATTTTTTTCTTTCTTTCTTAGGCCATATTAGTGCAAATTCAACTGCTGCAGCTGTTATGCATAGCACCTTTATATGTGATGTATTATTTTTTATGTTCCGTAGTTTAATTTGTACACTGTCGATGATAGGAAAATGGACAGATTGAAGAGGAGACAGAATTTTCCTGTTTCTGTGTGTTTGAAGTGGGCGAATTTTGATGCTTAGGTCCACCTAGTCGAAATTCGAATTTTAATGATTTTTTTTTTATTAAAATAATTCTTTGCAGCTGTTATGTATTGGATAAAATTGTACCAGTGTGCGATGGAGTCATATCTTGATTTGCATTCCGTGATTTAATTTGTACCTAATGTTTGGAATAAGAAAACTGAGAGAAAGAACAGGAATCAGAATATTATATCTCTGTCCACTTAAGTGGCACAGTTTTGGTTCTCAGTTCAATATACTGAAAATTTTACTGCTGATAAATTTGCATTTTTATTTTCTGCTGTTATGAATTGCATCTTTCTGTGTGTTTTATATTGATTACAAACTAAAAATGTAAAATTGTATGATGCAGAGTCATGCCAACCTATACCGCGATAGCCTTTGATAGGTTGATAGAACCAGGAGCTTCAAAATCCTTGGAAGCAGGAATGAATGCTCCTGGTACGAAAATGGAGAAGAGAATCAATACTTCTAAGCCGAAGCTTGAGAGGGGACTGAGTGTTCCTGTCCCGAAGCAAGAGAGGGAAACAAGTGTTCCTAACTCGAAGCTAGAGAGAAGAAATAGCACGTCAATCACTGCAGTAGATAAGAATCGCCTCTGGCCTCCGATATCTCCAGCACTTTATGCCACTCCTGAGCCAACCCCACTTCCAGACTCTCCAACTTCGTTCCCTCCATCACCTTACATAATAAATCACAAGCGGCGTGGGCCACGCCTCCTCAATAGCCCCTCCGAAGACAATGTTGCTACTCGCCAAGGAGCTCTGAATGAAAAGGATGTGAATGAGAATGCAAAAAATGCAGAAAAGCAGGTTGCTGATTTAACCAAGGATATTACTTCTAAGGTTACCATTCCTAGTTCTATTGAGGAGGAACATGCTAACAATGGGGAACTTGGAAGCAGTGATTTGTCTAACGGTCTGCCAGAGAAACTTGGAAGCAGCGTTTTGTATAACGGTCTGCCAGAGAAAAAGGGCCCTGTGAAGTCTGTAGTATTCAATTTGGAACGAGAAGCTGAGGTTGAGGATTTCCTTGATCCCCAGGATTCAATGAGTGTTAAGAGCACTGAAGCAGAGAGTAATACTGGGGTGGAAAGGTCTTTGAATCTTACTACTCCAGTTGCAGAATTTTATGATGCTTGGGAAGGTATCTGGGCTTTAATTCTTGTTTTTATATGTTCTCTCTCTTTATTTTTTAAAGATATTGTCGAGTGTTTGGGTGTCTGAGGACGTGCTTTGGTGTTTTCCTTCATCTGTGAGTATCTTGACGTATGTTGTGTTCTGTCTTCATGTTTTTGTTGCATAAAATTAGAATCATAGCCTTGTAATCAAAGAGAAATACTTGTCAAGCATATAGGATGTCATTATCTGTTACCATACTGTAAGTGCTTATATGTGTTAGGAACTCCCCATCTCTACTCTCCAAAAAATTATGGTTTAAACTTTATACTTGTTATCACCCTAATATAAGGCATTAGTAGTTATACACGATAGTAACATTGCAATCTCATTTTTGCTGCCATTTGCCAAGTTGCAATACTGGTAGGCTTACTTGCTTTTCTTACTTATTGAAGAATTATCCTCTGAGGGTGGACCGCAGCCTTCTCTGCGTGATGTTGAAGCTGAATTGCGGGATATAAGATTGAGTTTATTGATGGAAATTGAGAAGCGGAAGCAAGCAGAAGAAGCCTTGAATAACATGCAAAGCAGGTGGCTGAGGATTCGGGATCAGTTATCTCTTGTGGGAGTGACACTTCCTGCAGATTTAACAGAGGATGACCAATTGGAAGTTGATCCTGCAGAAGAGGTGAGCCGCCAAGTCTATTTTGCTCGGTTTGTGTCAAATTCCATTGGTAGGGGAATTGCAAAGGCTGAGGTTGAGAGAGAGATGGAAGCTCAGATCGAGTCAAAGAACTTTGAGATTGCTCGGCTATTTGACAGATTGCATTATTACGAGGCCGTGAATAGAGAGATGTCTCAGCGAAACCAGGAAGCAGTAGGTGAGATTACCTTTTAGTTTGTATTTCTATTCACCTCAAATGAAGTTGGTTACTTTTTTCATGATATTCTTGGATGTGTTTTATTTATTTATGCTCTAGATACTCTCTTGTTTGAACATTTTTTGTTAACTTGATTCCTGTTTATAGAACCAGAGTGAACTAGTGACCCCTGTGCTCATACAAATTGTGGATAAAGTAATAGTATGCGTGGTAGTGACGTATCGATTAAAACATCGTCCTCTTTTCTTTAGTATGTATGTATGTATGTATATATATATATATGTGTGTAGATTCTAATGTCTGCTAATTACATGATTCTTGGGTCTACTCTTGTTTGTGACCTGCATATGCATCACTGCTGATACAATCTTGGTTAATTTATAGTTTGCCTGCCTACTTTGGTGGAGTCTTGGGTCTTTTTTCAAGACTCAAAATGGTGGAGGAATAGTGGATTGAAATAGCCTTTTCCGTTCTTAGTTGATTTTTGAACAGTTGAGCTGAGCCTATTAGACATTTTACTTGCTCATATACATGGTCATTTAACCACTAACCAACTGATTTTTAAAGATGAAGAGGGGCCATTTTGGTGCACTACTAAAATTTGCAGTTTGTCAAGACTCAAGAGTGAGAATGCGGGTTCAAATCATAAGAGCAGACACTTTTGTGCAAAATATGCCTTAGTTAATCTGTATCCGATCTACTCTCTTGCATTGTCAATTAAATTTCCTTGAATTAAAATGGGAGCACACTGTAGAACGACCCTCGACAATTTTAGAAGAATACAAATTCATGAAAGCAAGAGATTGAGAGACGAAGTTGCTGGATACGAGAAGTCACGAATCGTATAGCTCATATAAGAATCTGGTTATATATATTCTAAATAATTCAGTTCAATCATAACCCAGATAAAATACCAGTATGTATTTGGCATCCGTAAACAACGCCCCGTCCCCCCACCCCCTCCCCTGAAAAAAAAAAACTTTTTGGGGATAGATCGTAGATGGGAAATATGTGTTGCCAATTTAGTTTTGACATTTTGATACGTAAGACTACATTATTAACAATCATGATCAACTAGGATACCTCGTGTGTCTGCCTTCTTCTCATGGGAAGTTCGATATGTCTTCTCTATTAGGTACCCTTTTATATTCTAAATAATTTAGTTCAATCATAACCTTCAGATAAAATACCAGTATTTTACTTTTGACATTTTGACACGCAAGACTACATTATTAACAATCACGATCAACTAGGATACCTTGTGTGTCTGCCTCTTCGCATGGGAAATTCGATATGTCTTCTCTGTTAGGTACCCTTTTATATAACATGGTGCCTGAATTTACTTGGAAAGCAATGTGGGCATTCTAAGGCTCTACTTAAGGTGGGGTTTTTTTGCTTGGACAGTGGTTTGGCTCAAATTTTGACAGCAGACAATTCGAGGAGGAGAAGATAATTCACCATGAAATTTAATGGTGTTGCATGTGCATGTGGAAAAGAGAGTCAAACGATCATATTCTCTTGTATTGCCCTATTGCTTATGATTGTTGGAGTCTATTGTTTAGTTTCTTTGCAATTGAGGGGGTCATGTTTGGTATCACGAGAGATCTGATGGAGGTTTGGAGAGGGACTTATGTGGGTTCCCACAGTTACGTTTCTTTTTTGGAGGCCGGCGTCTTTGTGCCTTTCATGGCGCATTTGGAAGAACGTAATAAAAGATCCGTTAACGGGGATGAATCCTCTATTGCCAATTTAAAATCTCATTTTATTAGCGCACTTTTTTGTTCAGTAATAAGTAGATAATATACATCATATAGAGGAGAGACATTTGGTTTTGTTGGGCTTTGTAGCCCTGTTGAGTCTTTTGTGGCTCTTGTGTAGTTTTTGGGAAGCGATAAAGCTCGCCCTTTTGAACGATTTCTAATACAATTTTTCTTATTATCAAAGAAAAAAAAAATTTGTGGGGATTTAGATTGTGACAAGGTTTCCTTCCATACATATTAAAGATTAAGCTTCTTTCATAGTGGTATGCTTCTACTCTAGGAAATTCACAGCTCTTTATAAATAGTGTAAAGTGGAAGAAATTTTCTTACAAAAAATTATGAACAATTGTCCTTCTGCAACTAATCCCCGAAGTGCAAAGTGCCCTCTTGAATATTTATTTGTTCCAATTAAAGACATACCCAATACCAAATATTATTTTACCCTCCCCCCCCCCCAGGTTTGAATTTATTATTCGCACCAAGAACCAATGAAAAGGGTTTGGTTTAACTAGCCCTGACACCCCCTAATGGTAAAAAAATTAGGCAATTTCAAAGATTAAAATGTGAAAAGTACCCTCCATCTTTTAAATACAATTCTATCTTTGTGGAGTTGTACTAATATGTTCCTCACATGTTAGTAGCTAAAAGTGTACGACTTTCGTTGGTTAATTACAAGCTTTAAAAAAAAAATCCACATAACGAAAGAGGTGATTTGATCAGATTTAAACGTGTATGGAGCAATTTGGTTCTAGTGAAAGATTGATGATAATATTTCAAAGTAGGAGGGGATTTTCTGATAAATGATAAGGTTATTTCAGTTATTTTAACCTTCGGCTAACGGATATTATCCCATAATAGTATATGGGATAATATTAATCTTGTGGGTTTTATTTATTTAAACTTTTTTTCCAAGATCGATAATAAAAGGGGGTTTTATGGTAATTGCCCTTAATCATTTCATTCCCCCTTGCGATTCGGATTGAGGGTTTGTGAATTCAGCTGTGTATGCATAGGTTATATGAGTGCATTCTTGCAATTTTCTTTGTAGCTTAATTGAGTAATTGTAATCTTGGATGTCATTTGGCTTGTGTAGAGACAGCACGACGGCTTAGGCAACGAAGTAAGAGAAGGCAGAGGTGGGCCTGGGGTTCGATTGCTGCTGCAATTACACTTGGCACTGCCGCCTTGGCATGGTCTTACTATCCACACGGAAAAGGATCATCTTCTTCAAACCAATCATTTACTCCTGAAGGTGAACGTCCAGCCAAATGATGAGCTTCCTATAAAGTAGGTAGATGAATGTAATGTCATAGAAGGAGAAATAAGTGAACAAGAGGTCAAATATGCCATCTTGTGAATATTAAAAACATCGAGCTTTCTGTTCTGGTTGCTTATTTTCTGCTATTGCAGGATGTATATAGTTCCAGCATAATATTCTTTTTTTTCTTTTGTACTTGAAGGTGCGCCTTCAAATGTCAATTTATAGTTGAAGCTGCAAATCATATAATGGATCAGTCTGTATAGTTAAAAATCAGGGTTTCTTGTGATTTCTGTGTAGAATCTGCATTCATTCAGACAGGGCATGGGGATTGAATAAAAATCCTTTGTCGTATCCAAATCAGCTGCTGTGATTTTGCAAATGGTACTCTTAATCTTAACCACGGCTTAGATTGGTCTACACTTGCATGATTATTTCGGAATGTAATTGGTATCTCATAAGGTTGCCCGACTTGATATTGCAGGTTATTATGAAATTCATAAATCTTAAATTTCAAGGTGTTTATATGCTTGTGCATCACAGGTTAGCTCTGTGGCCTCTGTCAGATTTGACATGCTTGACGGGTAAGAAACTTGCGAAATTCCTGGAGAATTTGGATCTGTACTGCACGCAATGGGGCAATACCAGGGGAGCAGTGCATGGAAGAGGATCCGAGTTCTTTCGTAGCAAGGTAACCTAGTTAGACTTTGTTATTTAGCTTACCAGATTGCTATTGATGGTTCAATGCTTCGTCAACTGAGAAAATAGAGGTCAGTTTAGTTTGCGACTCTTTAAACAATTTTCTGTTTTCAGACACAGTAAGGAAAAAAATGTAGTAGAAAAGGTTATGCTTGTTTAGTTTTCTAAAATCATTTTTCAGAAACTTGCTACGAAAAAAAGGTCTGTTTTCAAGAGTTTTTGAGAACTGTTTTTTGAGGCACAAGACGAGCAGACCCTAGGCACGGACGATGAATTGCAAATATCAGCAGGTCATTGAATATTAGGAGATGAATTATAATGACTCTTGCAATCATGATTACCTATAGAATCTGGTCGAGTTCATCTTCAGTTTAGAATAGGATTTTTCAAATTACCTAGTGAATTTGCATTGGGTTGAGCTGGACTGAAGTGGAGAACGTGTAATTTAATAACATTCCTATACTAATATCAGAGTAAGAGTATGATGACGTTAATGATCTAGAATTTGAGATCAAATTTACTTCTTCGGTATTTAGTAGGCATGGTTCCCCTCGTAGTATCAGTTTCGATTGCGTTCGCGGTAGTATAATAGATTCAGGTAATATCGGTCTTAAAAATGAGTATCAAATGAGTTTAATTTCTGCATAACGGTATTGACATCTTTCAAAAGTAATGAGAACGGATGATACGTAATGTATTAGATTATACAACGAACTATGTTAGGAGCCTGAATTAGAGTTTTGACTCCCATTCCAGTTCCAAGGGCCGTTCTTTCGAACATAATATAAAATTAGTTCCAAGTTGTTCCAAACACATGCGTGTATGCATATACCTCAAAAATGATAGCTTGTGTCCGAGAAAATAAAAAATTATTCACGTAGAAGTAAACATAACATTGTATTTAACTGTCATTATGTTTGGCATGGATAAATATCTCATGCAAATCTGAGGGCTCATTTTTCCAAATCATCAGTAGAAAGAGAATGAACCATTCTCTACATTAAACATGGAGGGAGGGTTTACATCAGAATTATACTTGTATCACAAACAGCCTTTACATATATTCCAAGGGTCTTTACAAGCAAGAAAGTTGAATTATTGACATATAAAAGCTTCTATCTTTGAATTAATTTCACTTTCCAAATCATTCTACATATCTAGTAGAACCACCTTTTTTTCACTGATTGCTGATTCTAAAGCAAAAAAAAGCAATGCAATTTTACACCACTAGACCACCCTTTTCTACCTTTTGACATTTTCTTATTTCTTTTGGGATAATATTATTGTAAATAATTGAGCTTTTATACATATATAGTAATTATTGTAATTAATTTTCTTAGAGAAAAGTATAGAGTCAAGGTGCTGAAACTATGGAGCAAGTGGAGCCCATTACGCAATAGTCTACCCTTTGAAATTAAGACAAACCTACTTAAATGTCTATTCTCTTTTGAGAGTATAAGACAACCCTACCCTAGTGGAGCAAACCATACAATATTTTATCATATCATATGGTTTGCTATAGTGGAATATGTCCATCTTTGAAGGGTTACTCTATTTGAACTTCCAACTAATATCTAATAGTTCCAAATATGTATTAATTGATTCTATTTATAGTTTTACCCTAGACCAAGTCATCACTATAATTCATACCTAGTTATTTTTATAATTGCAAGCACAAAGAAACATTTTCTGAATTTAAAATATATTTCATTGTTATCTTTTAAAAAATGATTATTGAGATGCTAATGATATAAAGAATATTGTCTGCAAAATATTGTAAACCGCGTATAGGTGCTATGTAATTCAAAACATTACAAAGCTTAACATATCAGAAGATACAAAACACATTGTCTACAAAATACGATTACAATGCATGTAATATGTAACACATCAGACAATACCATAAATCTCTTGAATTAGGGTAATTTGCACTCAAATTCCCTGAGATTTCATTTTTTTTGCAATGACACCCCCTGAAGGAGTGAAGACCCCATGAACTGACTCTTATGCCCTTGCTTTTAGTGTAAAAGATATGTTGGCTAAATTAATGGATCAAACAACCCTTGTGTCTTAAGCTCAATTTGAGAAATATTTCAAGTATTTTGGATACAATAATTTTTGAAATATTATCACATTTCTTTAAATTATTTTTTAAAAAAGTCACAGTATTAGTTTTAGGGAAAAATTAAAAAACGATAACTTATGTAATTAGAAGTTATTGTTTTTTAATTTTTCCCTAAAACTAATATTGTGACTTTTTACATTAAATAATAATAATACACTTTATTTATGATTATATTTTTTTTTGTATTTTAGAAGGTGATACATGTATAAAATTAATTTAATATTTATTATTATTCTTTGTGTAAAATTAGTTTAAGCTCTTACACTGTAAAATAATAACAAACTTTACTTATTGTAATTTTTTATATTTTTATAAAAATATGACAAATGGTTTATTATTTATTAATTTTTTTGTAAAGTTAATTTAAGCCCTTACACTTTAAATAATGAAAAATTTTACTTATTATAATTTTTAATATTATAAAAGGTGATAATGAATCGAAATATTAGATAGTCCTTGTGTTTTTATTAGTAGTATATAGATAGATAGATAAATATATATAGATTTTTGTATTTTAAGTTATATTATTTTTCTTTGCCGAAATATATTTGTCTTATATATTATGAAATATTCATTAGAGTTACATTTCAATTAATGTATATTAATTAAATAATATTTTTAATATATATATGAAAATATTTATAACCCCTTGTCTTATATCTTTATTCTATATCTTTTGAAATATTCATTAAAGTTACACTTCAAATAATGCATATTAATTAATTATTATTTTTTAAAAGTATTGAAATATTTTCAACCCCTTTTCTTTTACTCTATATCGTATTGACATACTCCATAAAGTTGCACTTCAACTAATACATATTAATTCATTAATTTTTATTTTGAAGAAAATGTTTGGAAATATTTTCAATCCCTCACATTTTAGAATAGTTGTTATAGATATATAGCCATTATAAGGTTTCATCTTGGGGCATGGAAGTAATTTCACCACCTAAATATTTGCCTCATGAAATAAAGGAGACAACACAAGGGCATTCCGGTCATTTCTCTCATTCAGGGGGTGTCATTGCAAAGAAAATGAAATTTCAGGTGGCGAGTGCAAATGATCAAAATTTTAGGAGATTTGAGTACAAATTACCTTAATTGTAACTAACGATGTTATGACGGGAGGGAGTGAATTGTAAAAATCGTGATAATTTAGGAGATTTACAGTCAAAAATATAATTCATGGAGGTTAGTTGAGAGAAAAGAAAAAATAGAAAATTTAATGCACTTAACCCTCTATATATATATAACTTAAAACTCTCACTCTCACTCTGTTGGAAGGTTAGGTTGAAATGTTTGGCTAGAAGATATATTGCGAACTATAATTGGTGGGCATGGGCTTTCATTCCAATTCTAATTTTCTAGGGTACATATTCTTTTCTTATCTGGTACGTTGCTGGCAAAGCTCAAATTAGTATAGGAATGCCATAGCCAAGTACACTTGTTGCTCAGAATAAAGTAACCCTTTTTTCTTCCAAAACTTTGACTAAAGAAAAAAAAAATGGAGATTTCACTCATGTTGAGTACAGTATTCATCTTTTACCTGTTGTTCTTTATATTATTCCAATGGACCATCATATTTTACTTCAACGGGTCAAATTTGAATTCAAATTGAAGTTATTTTTTACTCTATGTGGTTTTTAAAAAGCTGGATTTTTTCAATTTTATTTTAAATTTATACAGGATCTTTAAAAATTATTACTTTATCACATGATTATTACTTGGACAAATTTCAAAGAATCATTTTCACTTTAGGCTTTTTTTTTTCCCTAAAAAAATAGAACTTTATAACTTTTTTTTCCCCTAAAAAAATAGAACTTTAAAAATATAACACTACTTTTCTTCTTTTTTTTGGAAATTGAGAAATTAAAATTTTTGTTACTTTGATTTTCATTTTAGTTTTTATTTCCTTTCTACTTTTACAAATTAAAATATAAGAACATTCACATATTTTTATTTCCAAGGTATATTCACATGTTTTTTAGTTCACTATTAACTGTTTTCGGAAAGAAGAAAAGAAAAGGGAAAAAATTATCAAAAAAGAAAAGAAAAGGGAAAAAAAATATTTTGTTGTAAGTGATAATATGTAATAAGTCTCTCCTTTCAACTATCAATAAAAAGAGCATATATTTTGTCAATTTAATTACAAGCCTATACTAAATCAAACAAATCATTCGATTCATCTTTAACGTGACTCTAACGAAAAGCGATTAATTCATCTATATTTATAAAAAATTACATGATCTTAGCCTAACTAAAGTAAGAGATATAATATTATCTGAATCACTAAATAATATTAAAATTCGCGCTAAACCAGAGACAATTTACAGATTTTCATTTTTTCTATTCCTCTCTCATCAATTTACACAATTTTTTTATTTTTTTTTCATTCATTGAAAATTTGAAATGAGACAGCAATGTTGTAGGGGTAATGAATATTGCATAAATATTTGTATATTTTTGAACATATTGGTGTATCGATTGAAAATGGAAAAGATTGTCCAGTGTTGTCAGTTCATTTGGGAGAAATAGACGCCAGTCGCTATCTGATGGTACAGAGTACACTGAGCCCCACAGGCATCTATTCCCTATGGTGGAAACCTTGACTTGCCACGTGGCTTTCTCCACAGCAGGGCCTAGATTGACCACCAATAATACAAACAAATTTTTTGTACATTATTGTGAAATTCAAAAAAATTAAAAGCACTATATATATATATATATATATAAACTCTTGCTTAACCTTAAGTAATTAAATCAATAGTTATAAGTGATTGTTATGTTTTTTAATCTAATTATATCGTATGACTAATATATTTAGTGTCAATGAATGTTTTATTTACCAAGTTCATTATTTTTTAAAAAAATAATTCTCTTGAGCCATAGTCATGAGAAAAAAAAAATTCTCATATCATTCAAAGTTTTATTCAATCACACATGGCGATTATAATTGATCACATTAATATCTGTATAACGTCAAAATTTGTTTTCATTAGCTTCAACAAAATGTATTTTTGTTCATATGTTATGTTTTATTGTTATAAAATTGAAAATTATTCAAATTTTTACGTATAATTTGACTAATGAATTCGAAAGAGGATCATTGATTTAATGCGTCAAATATCCATGGTATCTGGTGTAATAAATGATAATCATAACCATTACAAGTAATTGAATCAAACTTTAGGGGAAGTGAATGCATTTTATCCTAAACTTATTTATACATATTTGTGTCCGTATAAATTTAGGGCATGTTTGGAACCCTTGTTTTGTTTTTGTTTTGGGAACCAAAAAATAAGAACAATTTTTGTTCTTGTTCTCTTATTTTCTCACTTAAAAGAACAAGAACAAAAAATATTTTTGGGACCAAAAAATATATTGATTCAATTTGGGGCCAAAAGACTTCTAGAGAGAGAAATCTATTGTTTTCTAGAGAGCGAAAGTTCTCTACATTTACTTCGACACCCATTCTTTACCCATTTCGTCCCTATTTCTCATATTCTATTGAATTTTATTTTTTCATCTTCGCAATTAGGTTTAATTGACGTCGATTGCAAATTGAATCGTCCGGAGAAAAGTTGCAAAGTTGTTTCGCAATTGTGTGTGTATGGATTTTGAAAGTGGATTTCGAAGGGTTGATCGGAGGTGGTGGTGGTGGTGTTCGTGGTGGTGGTTGTGGTGGTGGCGGCGGCGGATAGTGGAGTGGTGTCCATTAGTAGTGGCGGTTAGAGTTTTGTGTGTGTATATATATATATGTGTGTATGTGTGTGATGGTGGTTGAAGATTATTGTTGGGGTGGTGAAGGGTGAGGGTGGTGGTTGGTGGTGGCGGCGTTGGTGGTGGTTGAGGGTGCAGGTGCCGTAGAAGGGGTCGTACATATTTTTTTTATTATTATTGTTTTTTTTAGAGAACAAAAAAACAGGTTTTTGTTGTTCCCTTATTTTTTCTACTATTCACGAAAACACTTTCCAAATTAAGAACATAACAAACAGTAAAAAGGGTTACCAAACATGTTTTGTTATCCTAAACAGTGCCAAAAAATAAAAACAAAAACAAAATTCCCAAACGGGGTCTTAGTGTTTGTAAAGATAATAAAGATAAAGAAAATATGTTAATAACATATATATGTACATATTCATGTATGTATGTAGTAGAGAAAGATAATAAAATTAAGGGTAAAGGGCAATAAACACCGTGAAACTATTGAGCTTGGGCAAGAAACCCCTCAAACTATTTAAAGCATGCACTTTACCCCCTAACTATAATATGAAAATATACTTTTATTCCCTTCTATTTTAATAATTACACTTTCACTTTTTATTACAAAATATATATATTAGGAAAATTATAATTTGATTTTTTTTATATAAAATTCGAAATAAACATATAAAATTCAAAACAAATATATAAAATTCAAAAATATATATATAATTCGTAAAAAATATATAAAATTTGAAAAAACATATAAAATTCAAAAAAATATATAAAATTTGAAACAATATATAAAATTCAAATGAAACATATAAAATTCGAAACAAATATATAAAATTCGAAACAAATATATAAAATTCAAATATATATATATATATATATATATAAAAGTATGATTGAAGTTTAAGTGCACAAGCATCAGAGTCATTAGCCAAGGTAACAGATCATCTCCAACTATCTACAGAGCTATTTTAAGGGCTACGATGGCAACATATGCCCCACGATGGTGACCGAAATCGGAATCGAACCAATACTTTATTAAAATATTTTAATCAAAATTAAATATATTAATATTTGGATCAAAATTAACGATTCGGTTCCGATTCTCATTTTTAAATAACTGAAAGTATCGGTTCAATTCCGGTTTCGGTCAGAATTGAAAGCGAACCGCACCGTGAATATATTAATATTTGAATCAAAATTAACGGTTCGGTTCCGGTTCTCATTTTTAAGGAACCGAAAGTATATGTTCGATTTCGGTTTCGGTCGGAATCGAAAGCGAATTGGATCGTGTGGACCCTTAGATTTAGGTACCAAGGGACCCTTTTAATCGGTATAGTTAGTCGATTAATTTTTTTATTTTGAATTTTATTTTATATAATTTTGATTAAAATATTATTTATATAATTTTTATTTTATATTTATTTTTAGAGAGGAAAAGTAATAGTGATGGAGAGAGGAAAGTGGTAGAGAGAGAAAAAAATAAATGTTGAATAAGAAATTGTGAGAGGAAATTAGTGGGGCATGTGTCACCATCGTAACCCTTGAAATAACTTTGCAGCGAGCTGAAGAGGATCCATTTAAACTTCAGTCACACTTTATATATATATATATATATATATATATATTAGAATTTTATATGTTTTTTCGAATTTTATGTATTATTTACAAATTTCATATGTTTTTTTTAAAATTTTATATGTTTTTTTTGAATTTTATATATTGTTTCAAATTTTATATATTTTTTCAAACTTTATATATTTTTTACTAATTATATATATATTCAAATTTTATATGTTTGTTTCGAATTTTATATGTTTATTTGGAATTTTATATAAAAAAATCAAATTGTAATTTTTGATATATATATATTTTTTGTAATAAGAGGTGGAAGTGTAATTAGTAAAATAAAAGGGGGTGAAAGTGTAATTAGTAAATCTATTTTTTTGAATTCTGCACTATTGTGGATAGATTGGGGGGTTTTGTGCCACTTTGAAATATTAGGGGATTAGTTGGGAGAAAGAGTATAGTTTGTGGGTTGGGTAAAGTGCATTAAACCCCCTTGGACTATTTTCTCTCTCTCAACTAACCCCCTGAACTATAATTTTTACACAAAATTTTCTAAACTATTCGAACTTTTACAATTCATTTCATTCCGATATAACACCGTTAGTTAAATTAGGATAATTTGCACTCATATCCCCTGAGGTTTTGGTCAATTGCACTCGCTCCCTGATATTTCATTTTTCTTGCAATGACACCCCCTAAAGGGGTGAAGACTCTATAAAATGACTCTTGTGCCCTTGCTTTAGTGTAAAAGACATGTTGGCTAAATTAATGAACCAAACAACCCTTGTGTCTTAAGCTATTTTTGGAAAAAAATTCAAATACTTTAGATACAATGATTTTTGAAATATTATCACATTTTTTTAAATTGTTTTTTAAAAATTGTCATTTTTGTAATATAGGCCCCAAAAGTTATCATTTTTTAATTTTTTCCCTAAAACTAATATTGTGACATTTTACATTAAATAATAATAATACACTTTATTTATGATTATATTTTTTTTTTGTATTTTAGAAAGTGATACATGTATAAAATTTTTGTGAGCTCATATAATTTAATTTATTTTGTAAATAAATAATATACAACTCCTACAATTTAAACAACTAGTAATACATTTTAATTATAATTTTTGTTGTATTATAAGATGTGATAAATGTATAAAAATGTTACAAATGGTTTATAATTTATTATTCTTTGTGTAAAATTAATTTAAGCCGTTACACTGTAAAATAATAACAAACTTTACTTATTATAATTTTTTATATTTTTATAAAAATATGACAAATGGTTTATTATTTATTAATTTTTTTGTAAAGTTAATTTAAGCCCTTACACTTTAAATAATGTCAAACTTTACTTATTATAGTTTTTTATATTGTAAAAGGTGATAATGAATCAAAATATTAGACAATTATTGTGTTTTTATTAGTAGTATATATATAGATAAATAAATATACAGATTTATGTATTTTAAATTATATTATTTTTTCTTGCCAAAAATATATTTGTCTTATATCTTTACTCTATATCTTATGAAATATGCATTAGAGTTACATTTCAATTAATGTATATTAATTAATTAATATTTTTTTTAAAAAATATGAAAATATTTATAACCCCTTGTCGTATATCTTTACTCTATATCTTTTGAAATATTCATTAGAGTTACACTTCAAGTAATACATATTAATTAATTATTATTATTTTTTAAAAGTGTTAAAATATTTCCAACCCCTTTTCTTTTACTCTATATCATTTTGACATACTTCATAGAGTTGCACTTCAACTAATACATATTAATTCATTAATTTTTATTTTAAAGAAAATGTTTGAAAATATTTTCAACCCCTCACATTTTAGAATAGTTGTTATATATATATATTATATGGTTTTCATTTTTACGAATTATATATTTTTTCGAATTTTATATGTTTGTTTCGAATTTTATATGTTTATTTAGAATTTTATATAAAAAAATGAAATTGTAATTTTCGTAATATATATATTTTGTAATAAGAGGTGAAAGTGTAATTAGTAAAACAGAAGGGGGTGAAAGTGTAATTAATAAAACTGCTTTTTTGAATTATGCACTATAGTGGATATAGATTGGGGGGTTTTGTGCCACTCTAAAAGATTAGGGGGTTAGTTGGGAGAAAGAATATAGTTTGGGGTTTCTTGCCTTTTACCCTAATGTTAATTTACAAAAACCAGAGGTACTCTGCCTGAGCTGACATGGCGACCTGTGTAAGCAAGGTTGTGTTTCGTCTGTATCGGATTGCTCAACCAGCAAAAATTGTGACTATAAAATCTGTAAAAACCATCGTTACGTACCATGAATTTCAGGGTCACGTGATCACAGTAGCATACACGAAGCGTGCTGCTACACTGCGTACATACTACATACACACATATATATATTGTACGGAATTACCATCCTGTGTGCAACACAAATACGCCCAACCTCATCACCTAATCTATGGTCCCACATGCTTTTTTGATCTTTCAATGTCTCAACAAGATTCCAAATTGTGCTTTTGTCTTTTTTCCTCTTCAAAGTGCACAAAAGATCTTTTTATAAGGGTAAATAGCATTAAACCCCTCAACTAAATGACCAACTAAATGACGGTCCCTCAATTATGAAATTGTTACAATTTATTCCCTCCCTTTAAATTTAGAATAATTTGCACTCAGAATCTCTAAAATTTTGGTCAATTGCAGTCACCCCCTGAGATTTCATTTTCCTTGCAATGACACCCCCTGAAGAGGTTAAGACCCCATTAAATGACTATTGTGCCCTTGCTTTAGTGTAAAATGCATGTTGGCTAAATTAATGGACCAAACAACCCTTATATATTAAGCTCAATTTGAAAAAAAATTCAAGTACTTTGGATACAAGGATTTTTGAAATAAGGATATCTACATATATGTAGACATAAGGATCACTAATTACAAGTAGGTAAACTTTTACCTTTCAATTACTAATACATCAACTTAACTAAACTAATTACAAATGGGTCAATTTTTTTGTTTAAAGACTCAAATATCCCCAAAAAACTCTAATCTTCTTTTTCTTCTTCTCTCCATTCCAAAATTCCCAAACACTCAAAAATAAAAATAAAATATTTCAAAAAAATTAAAATATTTATGGAAAAATAAAATATTTCGAAAACAAAATGAGGAAAAATAAAATATTTTGAAAAAATAAAATATTTTTGGAAAAATAAAATATTTCAAAAAAATGAGGAAAAAAAATATTTTGAAAATATAAAATATTTCTGAAAAATAAAATATTTCGAAAATATTATATATTTCGGGAAAAATAAAATATTTCAAAAAAATAAAATATTTTGAAATATTTTTGTTTATTTATTTTTCACTTTTTTTCTTCTTCTTTTCAACGAAATGTATTCAAGCCTTAGACCTCTTGGTGATTACAATGCAATATTTTGGAGTCAAGTGTGTCAAGAAGTATCAAGAACGAGTTGATTGAGTTGAATTTGTTTTGAAATTTGGTGTCTTAAAAAGTAATAAATCTTAGGTGAATTATATTTAGATAATTTATTTCAATATGACAGTGGACATAATTTGAATCTTATTTGTTTAGTATGAATTGCTTTACTCAATTCCTATGAATTGCTTTAAATGCATGTCATAATTTTTTTTCCCTCATTTTTTTGAAATATTTTATTTTTCCAAAAATATTTTTTTTCCCGAAATATTTTTTTTTTCGAAATATTTATATTTTTTCCGAAATATTTTATTTTTATTTTTGAGTGTTTGAGGATTTTGGAATGAGAGAGAAGAAGAAAAAGAAGATTGGAGTTTTTTGGGGGTATTTGAGTTTTTAAATAAAAAATTTGACCCATTTGTAATTAGTTTAGTTAAGTTGATGTATTAGTAATTTAAAGATAAAAGTTTACTTATTTGTAATCAGTGATCCTTATGTCTACCTATATGTAGATATCCTTATTTCAAAAATCCTTGTATCCAAAGTACTTAAAAAGTTTTTCAAATTGAACTTTATATACAAGGGTTGTTTGGTCCATTAATTTAGCCAACATGCCTTTTACACTAAAGCAATGGCATAAGAGTCATTTCATGGGGTCTTAACCCCTTCAGGGGGTGCCATTGCAAGGAAAATGAAATCTCAGGGGGGTGAGTGCAATTGACCTAAACTTTAAGGGATCTGAGTGCAAATTACCCTAAATTTAACTAACGGCGTTATGACGGAAGTGACTGAATTGTAACAATCATGATAGTTTTGGGGGTTTACAGTCAAAAATATAGTTGAGGGGGGTTAGTTGGAAGAGAAAGTATAGTTGATGGTGATTTAATGTTATTTACCCTTTTTATAATGAGATATTATCAGGAAACAGTGATTTTCAAAAGTAATCAACTAACCTCTATTCAATTCAAAAAATTCTCCTATGATTTTAATTTTGATCAATTTGTCCCCAAGGTTTGCAGTAGCGGTATCGATCACTATGACTATAACGGTATCGATGTAACAGACTCGAATCAGTATCGAGATTATGTAACGGATTTAATTATCGCAAATGTGATTTTTTTTAAATGATGCACATAGGGCTCAAAATTTGCTAATACACCATTCTTTGCAACATAAATTTATAAAGATGGGATTTTAATGATTTCTAGTAAGTTTTTAGATATCATACAAGATAGATAATACCCTACTCATGAAATTTTGAGTTCATTTCGTCATAAAAGATTTTATGAATATCAAAATAACATAGTGTTAATATAATCTTGGTGAAGTTTTAGAAAAAAATAGTTAGGATAGGTCACTAAAAGAATCAACTTTAGCCTTCTATTTTATTAAAAGTAAGTAAATAATAGTGTTATTTGATAATGGTGAAATATAAGGTAAAGAAAAATTCTAAGTTAAATTGTTCAGTGTTAACAAGAATGAATGAAAATTGAAAAACGATTGGATAGATAAAGAAAAAAGGAGAGATAGGCAATGACTATATATATTTTAAAGTTCAAAAGTTCAACTTTAACACTCAACTTTGTCCCACATCGATTACAAAGTAAAAAATCCTAGAATTGGCTCCTTATAAAAGCCACATATGAGGGAAGTTTAGGTTGGGCATGAGCTTGGTTTATAATTAATTGGGTCATTATATTACTTATAGAATAGGATATTAAAAAAAATTTGAAGTTCAATTTTTTTTATTAAATATTAAATTACAATTGAACCGGCCGATTTCGCGGTGAATTGGCCAATTCTCATGAGCGAATTGACCCACTAAGATATAGCGGCCTGAAGCGTTATTGGGTCAGTGGAAAACTGTATGCTTGTCCCCTTTCTCTAATTTAAAAATGCTCCTGATGAAAACTGTACCCTATGAAATTGTAGTGGGATTACTGATAGAAATAAATGAGAGTTATCTTCATTTATACCATTTGAAGTTTGTTTTATTTTTAATTAAATGAACTTTTTTATATATATTTTACGATAAATAATATTTTTTATTTATTTACGCCAAAATAAAAAATTAATACAATTTTATTTTGACTTAATATCGAGAAAAAAATTCTTTTTTTTACCAAAATATTTATACCAATTTTTTTTTACGAACTACCAAAATTTTTTTATGCCAAAATAAAAAATTAATACCGAGAAAATTATTTTTTATTATTTTGGCATAAAATATATTTTTTTCATTTTTTTTTATATTAAGTTCAAAAAAACAAATTCTGCATAAAATATTAAGTTTACTGAAAAATTTTTCAGCATAAAATAATTTTTTTACCGAATTTGGTTTTTATATTAAGTTAAAAAAAATATTCCAAAGAAATTTTTTTTCTCGATATTAAGTTCAAAATAAAATATTTTGGTATTAATTTTTTATTTCGACATAAATTAATTTTTTTATTTCGTTTATAATAAAATATATATATATATAAATTCTAACTCGTAGTTCGAAATATTTCCTTTTTATATTTCAAATTTAATTTTGTATATTTTACCCTAATTGGTAGTTCGAAAAAAATATTTCGGCATTAATATTTTATTTAGTTATAAATTAATAAAAAATATTATTTATCATAAAATATTTATAAAAAAATTCGTTTGATTGAATATAAAGTAAATCTCAGGGGTGTAAATGAAGTTAATCCATTTATTTCTATCAATAAACTCCCCTCTAGTTTCATTAGGGGCATTTTTGTCTTAAATTAGAGGGAAGAAGGCAAGTTGATCAAATTTGAAACCACAAGGGAAACCACTAGGGCTGTTCAAACCTGTTCCGGTTCTAGATAGAACCGGAACCGAACCAATTTTTTAGGTTCCTGAAAAATCGGATCCGGAACGGAACTGAAAGGGAAAGGAACCGAACCGGAACCGAACCAAAAAATCGGTTTGGTTCCGGTTCCTTCTATTTTTATTTTTATTTTAAAAAAACCTCAATTTTATAAGATAATATAATTATAAACTAGAGTATTTGAATTAAAGCAAACCCAAAACCAAATATATAATTAGTGGAATAAAAAAAGTAGTTTGGATTTCTACTGTTACTGAAATTTTATTCTATTTTGTAGAGGTTTATTGCTAGTCTTTTTGCTTAATAATAATAATTTTTTTTTTAAAACAACTGATTCAGGTTTTGGTTCGGTTCTACGGGGCCGGAACCGGAACTGAACCAAAATTTTCTGTTCTTGAAATTTTGGAACCGGAACCAGAACCGAACCGCCGGTTCCGGTTCGATTCCTGAACATCCTTAGAAACCACATGGGGTTCCTGATAATATCTCTTTTATAAATGGCATGAAAATATATATTTACTTTATTTTCTATGGAAAGGTGGTAGAGTGATCTAATTGAGTAGGACAAATTTCTATTGATTTTGACAATCTTATATAAATTTTATAAAAGGAGAAAATAAAAAATAAAGATGGTTGATTGGTATTTGAGTGAGGAAATTTTCACTTGATATCAATATATTTTACTAAATAAAATTTACCAAACATATATGTAAACACATAAAAATGTTCAACATTATTTCGAATGCCTTTATTAATTTTCGGATTCTCTTTATATACATTTTCTAAATGGGCTTTATTACTGGGTTCATAGGAAGCTTGCTGGCCCAGAAGCTTGATGGGCCTGATGACAAATGGGCTCTGATGGGCCTGATGACAGATGGACTCAGCTGGGCTGGACATTTCCACTCTTACACAGGCCCTATCCTTTGTGATGGGTCGTCGATCTTCCCGGCCCATTAAAAAGGATACAGAGTGGGGATGAGATACATCACCCCTGATCGGGGTGAGGTGACTGACGCAATTAATATGACGGTTGTACAATCATTGCAACGTTTGAAATTCGTGGTCCGGGTGGCTTCGGTTGGCGAAAAGGGAGGCTGTGGAGGCGCACGTGAAGTGAGATGACGCTTCGGTTCCCGAGCGCACGGCTTTTCAGGCGCCCCTGAGATTTCTATAAATAATGACTGCAATGCTATGGATTCATTCCGTTTCACAGTTTAACAAATTCTAGAGAACTCCCTGCACTTGAGATCTTGACTTATCGTTGCCAGAATCCACCTTCTCTCTCAGGAAAGCGTCAGAAATCATTCGGGATTCATCTTAGAGTAAGTTATTTCTTTCCATCTCAACGTCTTTCTTTTCGAAATGTCTGATAGTGATGATACCCGGTCGGGTAGCGACCGTTTACCTTCCCCTGTAGACCCGGACGTATCCCTCAGTTCACCCTCAGTTGAGGTGGTTAGGACAACTGTGCCTAGCCCACCTGAAGTTAACCGAAACGTCGCAGCAGCCGGAAATCCGGTTGCAGGGGTTTCGGGAGATCAGTTTTATGCCGATCCCATTCCCCCTATGAACAGGGTAGAGTCGGTATTAAAAAGGTTGAGGGTTAAATGCGGGGTACCCGATCGGGTGATTATTAAAAATTATCCTAAAAAGTATGATTTTAGGAAGGGTGAGGGGGTTTTGGATAACCAGATTTTGTTGTCGGCCTTTCATCTCCAGGTCATTAGATTCCCGATCCAGCCCTTCTTCCTTTATGTCTTAGCTACCTTAGATTTGGCCCCACTTCAGGTGGGACTTAACTTCTTCCGGGTCTTGGCCATAATCTTGATGATCAATCGGGATCTAGGACTTGACCTTGGTCTGGCGGAACTTCTGTTCTGTTACAAAATACAGGTCCAGAAGAAGTGCAGGGGCCGGTACAACCTTTTTCCCCTTAGTGGGAGGAAAATTTGTGATGGTACTGAAAAATCCAATAAAGGGTGGAAAGAAAGGATGGTCCTTGTGAGTGGGAGTTGGAGACTCCCAAGCTCATCCAGATTCAAAGTCCCCAACGAGTTTAACCAACACCTTTTCCCTTCTTTCAAGCCATTCCATAGGGGGGCATGCAATTGTGATCAGTGCAATGATAAGTTAGGCCTCCATGTGCTTGAGTTTCTGGGAGCGCCCGACGAATATAAAACCTCAAATTATATCAGAAACCGTTTTGAATTGCTTAAATCGAAAATTTGGGGACAACCTTTGAGGATGTGTACCAGTTTCTTGACAGGTTCCAATTTGCAGGCCCTATCTACAGAAATGCTGAGGATCCCGCAGGCGATGTTGAAGAAGAAGCCTAAGCGGGCAGTTGGACCTCAAGCCTCAAATTCAGCCCTTGGTGAGATCCAGATCGGGCAGGGATCACAAAGTGTTCTAACCCCTCCGGCTGGTCCTGTTCTCTCGCCTCCTGTAGAAAATAGCCCGGTAACTCCATCTCCACCAATGGGAAATGTGCAAACCGGCCAGACTCCTCCTCAAGGATCAGAGGAGGTTGCTCAATCCTCAGGGGATGTTCCCGTCCCTGAATTCCGGTTGGTTGAAGGGGAAACGAGCCTGACGGGGGCGCGACATCCCCGATCGGAGGAGAATCTACCCGAACGGTCAGTAAGGGCCCGAACGGAGACGCAATCATCTCCCATCGTACTGGATGACAGTGGGGCCGCAACTGAAATGGAGCTACCCGTGCCCTGGGCGCCGAAGATTACACTCCCGGGCGGCGACTTTCTGGTTGCGGGACATGCGACGATTGACAATGACACTGCCCTACGGGTTATGGGATCTCAGATCTGGACACCCATAGACCGAAAGAGGCTGAGAACCATCGATCGGGAGGAGTTGGCTCTGACAGGTCCAGAGATTGCTATGAAGATAGTGCTTGAATCTGCTGATTTCTCAACTGCATTTAATATTTTATTTACTTTCTTATCAGGCTAACACTTAACCTTTTGGCAGATGCTCTACCTGACACAGGCCTATAATGCAAAAATGGAGGAGGACACTAAGTTGCTCAAGAACTCCAACGAGCTCCTGAGACTGAAGGAGGAATCCCGGATGAAGGTCGCCAACCAACTGTCCATATCCAATGAAAAATTGGATGTCCAGACCCGAAGGGCAGTCGCTGCAGAGCAACAGCTTCGGGCGGCTCAAGAAAAAATTAAAGAAATGGAGGCAGTTCGGCGGGCCCTCTTTGCTAAGACGGAGGCCTTGAAGGCTGAGAATGGGAATCTGAAAGCTAATAATGAGAGCTTGACGGTTTCCAATTCGAAGCTCCTGGAGGAGAGGGCTGAGATGGAGAATCTCCTTGCCACGGAGAGGTCGGTGGTGGAGATGTGTCACTGGGGTGGGAACGAAGTGTATAAGCGTTTCTGCGAAACCTCCCAATACCGGATCGGGTTTGGTTGGAGGTCATGCTTTAATGACATGCAGAAACCCGTCGAAGAAAGGACTTTTGCCTCGGTGGAAGAGCTGGATGAGAGTCTGGGCATCTCCCCTCCGTACGACGATCCGGTTGGTGGTTCAGACGACGTTCGTTTCTGCGAGTTCCTGACCAAGCCTCTCCCAGGAATGAGCATAACCGCCTCTCCTGATCCTCCGGCTCCCGATGGGACCATCGTTTCAGTGAACCCAAATGTATCGGGCACCAGCGTTGACCTTTAGTATTTACTGTTTATGAAATGCATTGTAAGCCTTGGCCACAGGGGCCCATTTTGAATGAGATATAATAGGTTTTGTCCATTTCACTTTTGACTTTTACAGTTATAACGATTCTTGGTTACTTTGTTTATTTTTCAAAGTTTTGTGATCTCTTCAGGGTCTGTGTTGTGACTTCGGGCTCTTCAGGCCATGCGAAAGTCAATGCAACACTTAGTTTATTTTTGGAACAACGATCTCTTCAGGATCTGTGTTGTGACTTCGGGCTCTTCAGGCCATGCGAAAGTCAATGCAACACTTAGTTTATTTTTGGAACATTGATCTCTTCAGGATCTGTGTTGTGACTTCGGGCTCTTCAGGCCATGCGAAAGTCAATGCAACACTTAGTTTATTTTTGGAACAACGATCTCTTCAGGATCTGTGTTGTGACTTCGGGCTCTTCAGGATCTGTGTTGTGACTTCGGGCTCTTCAGGCCATGCGAAAGTCAATGCAACACTTAGTTTAGTTTTGGAACAATGATCTCTTCAGGATCTGTGTTGTGACTTCGGGCTCTTCAGGCCATGCGAAAGTCAATGCAACACTTAGTTTATTTTTGGAACAACGATCTCTTTAGGATCTGTGTTGTGACTTCGGGCTCTTCAGGCCATGCGAAAGTCAATGCAACACTTAGTTTATTTTTGGAACATTGATCTCTTCAGGATCTGTGTTGTGACTTCGGGCTCTTCAGGCCATGCGAAAGTCAATGCAACACTTAGTTTATTTTTGGAACAACGATCTCTTCAGGATCTGTGTTGTGACTTCGGGCTCTTCAGGCCATGCGAAAGTAAATGCAACACTTAGTTTAGTTTTGGAACAATGATCTCTTCAGGATCTGTGTTGTGACTTCGGGCTCTTCAAGCCATGCGAAAGTCAATGCAACACTTAGTTTATTTTTGGAACAACGATCTCTTCAGGATCTGTGTTGTGACTTCGGGCTCTTCAGGCCATGCGAAATTCAATGCAACACTTAGTTTATTTTTGGAACAACGATCTCTTCAGGATCTGTGTTGTGACTTCGGGCTCTTCAGCAGATTTTATAATAATCATAATAATGATTTTTACCAACCAGTTGCTGTAGCCTTTTTACAAAAAGATCCAAGTGGAAACAGGACTTGGCCCATCAAGGGTAGTACCTCTTGAGGCGAGAGGCGTTCTGGGAGTTTGGTTCCATTCCGCCATCAATATTCCTTCGGACTCGGTATGCTCCGCGACCGATGACTTCAGAGATGGTGTACGGGCCCTCCCAAGGCTCCCTGAGCTTGCCTACAAGCCCGATTTTGCGCCTAAGGACCATGTCTCCGATCTGGAACTCTCTTCTTTTGACTCTTTGATTGAAGTGGTTCCAGACTTGCTGTTGGTAAGCGGCCAGCCTGATCCCGGCGGCCTCCCTTCTTTCATCCAGAAGATCAAGATTCTGAGCCAAATGCTGGTTATTTGGTCCTTCGACCCAGGCCTCGCTCCGGAGGGTTGGAACCCGGATCTCAGTCGGAATCACAGCTTCAACACCGTACGCCATGGCAAAAGGGGTCTCTCCAGTGGGTTGTCTGGGGGTCGTTCTGTATGACCAGAGAACTTCGGGCAGTTTCTCTAACCAGGCCCCTTTGGCCTCTTCAAGTTTTTTGGCCAGAGTGTTGAATATAGTTCGATTTGTCCTTTCCGCCTGCCCATTCCCTTGCGGGTAGCCGACGGAAGACGTGTTCTGGTTGATACCATGTTCGACAAAGAATGCTCTAACCTCCTTGTTGTCCAGGTTTGTTCCGTTATCCATCATGATCGTTCTTGGTAGCACGAATTTGACGACGTGACTCCCTTTGACGGTGGGATAGGCTTCGGCTTCAACCCATTTGGTGAAATAGTCGGTTGCCAGAAGGACGTACGCATTCGACCGGATTGCTTTCGGTAAGGGTCCCACTATATCCATTCCCCACCGGGCGAATGGGTGCGGTACTATAGTGGGATGTAGGAACTCAGGTGGCCGATGGATAGCATCCCCGTGCATTTGACAGGGCTTGCACCTTCGGACGTATTCCTCAGGATCCCGAGACAGGTAGGGCCAGAAGTACCCTTGAGACAGTACCTTATGGGCAAGGGACCTGCTACCGGAGTGGTTTCCACAAGCCCACTGTGAATCTCGTGCATCACTACTCTAGATTCTGACGGTGTGATACATCTCAGGTAGGGACCGGAAAAGGACTTTCGGTAGAGTTGCCCGTTTATGATTGAGTACCGGGCCGAATTCCTCCTGACCTTGTGAGCTTCAGCTTTATTTTCGGGAAGAGTTCCATTACGTAAGTAATCTATCAGGGGATCCATCCAACTGGGCTCCCATGGGATGAGCATTACTCGTTCGGGCTCTTGAATGCTGGGCCTCTGAATAAAATCCAACAGTGCCACCCGGGTCAGATCCTCTCCGGCTGAGGAAGCTTGATTGGCCAGGTGGTCAGCTTAAGAGTTTTCATTCCTGGGGATTTGGGTAAAGGTGACTCTGTGAAAACTTTCTCTCTCCTTCAAAACTAGCGCTCGATACAACTTCATTGTCGGGTCCTTTGTTTCGTATTCTCCGTTGATCTGACGGACGACAAGTTGAGAATCACTGTGTACTTCTAAGGACCGAATCTTAAGGCTTCGGGCTATCCTCAAACCGGATACGATGGCCTCGTACTCTGCCTCATTGTTTGTGGCCGGAAACTGCAACTGCACCGACATATGAAGGCGTGTTCCATCAGGTGTTAAAACTTCCAGGCCAATTCCTGATCCGGAAGAGCTGGCTGATCCATCCACAAAGATCTTCCATGTATCCAGTTCACTGTTTTGGTCTGGCTCCTCAGTCTCACTCTCGAGCAAAAAGTCCGCTACAGCCTGTCCTTTGATGGAAACCCGGGGTATGTATGTCAAATCATATATGCCCAATTCGATGGCCCACTTAGAGATTCGTCCTGAGAGGTCAGGCTTCGACATAATAACCAGTAGGGGTGTAGCTGTTGGGACGACGATCGAGTGGGCCTCAAAGTAATGCCTTAGCCTTCTTTTGGCGTTCACCAGTGACATAATCAGTTTTTCCTGCCTGCTGTATCTAGTTTCTGCCTCAGCCAAGGATTTGCTGGTGTAGAATACTGGCATTTGAAGGTTCCCGTCCTCTCTGATGAGGGCGGCGCTGGTTGAAGCGGAGGATACTGCTAAATAAAGGTATAAGACTTCATCGGGGGTTGGTGTAGACAAGATGGGGGGCATGGTCAGGTACTCTTTTAACCCCGCCAGGTCCTCCGATTGTTCGTGACCCCAGATCTCTCCCTTCTTCACCTTTATTGCTTGAAAGAATGGTCGGCACCGATCAGTGAGTCGTGAGATGAATCTGCTAAGTGCTACCACTCTTCCCGTCAAGACTTGAACGTCTTTATGTGTTCGGGGCTCCTTCATTTCTATGAGAGCTTTGACCTGTGTCGGGCTGGCTTGGATACCAGTCCGGTCCACGATGTGCCCTAGGAACTGTCCAGATGATACACAAAAAGAACACTTTGCTGGATTAAGCTTCATGCCATGGGACCTGAGGGTAGCGAACACTTGGCGTAGGTGAGTGATGTGGTCCTCCTTCTTTCTGCTCTTGACTACAGTATCGTCGATGTAGGCTTCGATTACTGTGCCCATCATACCTTTAAAGATCTTGTTGACCAATCTCTGGAAGGTAGCACCTGCATTTTTCAGTCCGAAAGGCATAACTTTAAAGCAGTATGTACCTGTTTCAGTAATGAAGGAAGTCTTTTCCTCATCCTTCGGGTTCATTTTTATTTGGTTGTAACCTGAATAGGCATCCAGGAAAGTTAGACGGTCATAGCCCGAGGTAGCATCAACCATCTGGCCGATCTTTGGGAGTGAAAAACTGTCATTCGGGCATGCCTTGTTCAGGTCGGTAAAATCGACGCAAACCCTCCATTTGCCGTTTTTCTTTTGGACAACCACGACGTTGGCAAGCCATTCAGGATACCTGACTTCCCGGATGAAGCCGGCCTGGAGCAGTCTGGATACCTCATCTGCTATAATTAGGTTCCGATGTGCCCCCACGCGTCTTTGCTTTTACCTGATTGGCCTGACGTTTGGGTCAACATGCAATGAGTGCTGTGAAACGTCAGGATCTATTCCCGGTATGTCTGTATGCTCCCATGCGAAGACGTCAGAGTTGTCCTGCAACAATTGTGTTAGTTCCTCAAATTCAGAATCGGTCAGGGTTGTACCTGCAAAAGTAACTTTTTCCGGGTTGTCGGGCACGACACAGACCGATTGTAGTGGTTCAACCACAAATGGGGAGCCCGGCTCCCCATTCTTTAATTGCTATTTGGAGCATGAACTTTGCTCCTTCGATCGGGGTACCCCTGGGGCCTGGGCCTTCCGGATCTCCTTCAGAGTGACCGAATAACATTCCTTGGCGGCCACTTGGTCGCCCTTGACATCAATGGTGCCAGTACCGTCAAGGCCCAAGCATCTCATGACCTGGTGAAGAGTCGAAGGCACACCTTGCATTCGGTGAATCCATCCCCTTCCCATAAGCAGATTGTATGAAGGTTTGGCGTCCACCACAACAAATGTCTCGGTCAGGGTCCTATGAGCGGCAGACACAGGTAACTGAATTTCACCGATCGGCTCGATTTGCCTGCCGTCAAAACCTGCGATGGGGCATCGGGATGTCATAATTTCAGATGGATTGATTTTGAGCTTTTCGAAAGCCCATTTAGTGATGATGTTGGCACTGCTTCCTGGATCGATCACGACTCTTTTCACAAGGCAGTTGGCCACCATTAGGGTCACAACCAGAGGGTCTTCATGCGGGGTTTGGACTCCCCGGAGGTCCGACACCGAGAAAGTGATGTGAGTTTCTTCAGCCTTGTATCGGGCTTCACTAATTTCGTTGACTTTTCTCATTTTGTGGGCTTTCCGTAGATAGCTTCGGCGCGATCCTTCGGTCTCTTTGGGTGGGGGGCCACCATGAATCATGTTGATGATTTTAACCGGCTGTGCATCCGAGGGGTTTCGAGGGACGTCGGGGGCGCGCTGATCGGTTCTTGGCCTGTCTTGTTGGACGTAATCCCGGAGTACTCCGCGAAGTAGTAACGCCTCCACCTGTTGCCTTAGATTGCGGCATTCGTTTGTGATGTGCCCGAAATCACCATGGAAAGCGCAGTGTTTTGTCTTGTCTCTCTGGTCAAGTGGTTGTCGCATGGTAGGGGGTTGCTGGAAAATTCCTTTGGCTTTGTTCTCCTGGTAAAGTTTTGCAAGGCTAACCTTCAGGGGTGTTATCCTTTCTTCTAACCTGGGTCGCTTAGATGGCTTTGTGACTGATATTCCCGTTGGGGCTGACGATCCCGGTGGAGTTAATCGCTTCCGATCGATCAATCGATCCTTGGACTGGATTTCAAGGCCGACAAAGGCTGATCTCCTTTGCCTGATAGTTTCCTCCTCCTCAATTCTCAAGTATCCCTGGGCCCTAGAGTTTAGTTCCCCAATGCCCGATGGAGGGCGCTTCACCAAAGATTGATGGAATTTTGTTCCAGGAATGAGGGCCATCCTGAATGCCTCAACCGCAGAGTGCTGGTCACAGTTATCCACAGAAGAGGACTCGATGTTGAATCGGGATAGAAAACTTGACAGTGACTCTCCTTTCTCTTGGATCATGGTGAAGAGGCAGGATATGGTCTTCTTCTGTCTCTTGTTTCCATAATACTGGGCGATGAAGAGCCTGGTCAACTGTTGCCAGCTGCCAATGGATCGGGGTGGCTGCTTCCTAAACCATAATAGGGCGGCCTCAGCAAGGCTTGTGGAGAACACTTTACACAGCAGGGACTCGTTCTCGGCGTACATGGTCATTTTCTGATGAATCTGGTATATGTGTTCTTCGGGATCCCTTGTGCCATCATAAGGGGTGAATTGTGGCATAACGAACTTCTTTGGGAAAGGCTCTTGGGTTATTTCCTGTATGAAGGGCGACTGTATCAATTCAGTGGACGCCTGGATGGCCATGTCGTCCGTAGATCGGGACCTCAAGTCCCCGAGAACTTTCCTTTGGAACTCGTCCATCATTGCTTGAAGTTTCTGGGGGGTTATAGACTCGTCGGCTGCTGGAGCCTTTCTTGAGCGCTGAGAAGATTCGGCGTGCTCTTCAGGTTGGTTTAGAGAATGGTCGATCGCCGCCACCGGAGGGTTAGGCGTAACTGCCGGTAAGGCAGCTGCTGGTGGAGCCAACCTCTCCCTGAGCTCTGCATTCTGTTTCTCCAAGGCCACGCTACGTTCCTCAGCAGCCGCCAAGCGTTGAAGAATTTGCTCCATGGTCTGGGAATCCTCTGCACGATTGTCCTCAGTGGGCAGAATGCCTGCCTGTGAACGAGTGACTGGCATTCTCGTCCGGGGAGGTAGTGAGTGGAAGTTTTTGGAGGTGGAAGGTCTTTTGCCTATCAAACAGACTTAGCTTTTTGAGATGGGAAGAAGAAGGCAATTTTACAGGTACCGAAGGGCATTTGAAAAATCGGGAACTCCTCATCTGACTTCCCACAGACGGCGCCAATGTGTAAACACATAAAAATGTTCAACACTATTTCGAATGCCTTTATTAATTTTCGGATTCTCTTTATATACATTTTCTAAATGGGCTTTATTACTGGGTTCATAGGAAGCTTGCTGGCCCAGAAGCTTGATGGGCCTGATGACAAATGGGCTCTGATGGGCCTGATGACAGATGGGCTCTGATGGGCCTGATGACAGATGGACTCAGCTGGGCTGGACATTTCCACTCTTACAATATATTATTGCTTACGAACAGATACATTATCTCTCAATAGTCAATTGTGCATTGTGAAAAAATTTACATTTATGATACATTGAGTGTTCAAGTGTTTTACAACTTTTTTATTTTCTACTTTTTTTGTATCGTAGTATTAGACCTGTAAACGGGTCGGATTCAGATCGGATCTGTCCTGATCCGATCCGAATCCGATTAGCATATATCCGATCCGATCCGACCCGATAACCCGATGGATTTTCACTTAATTGATCCAAATCCGAATTTGTTTATTTTCGGATATCCGATCCGATAACCCGATCCGATTAGGTAAAAAAAAATTACAAAAAATTATTAATTTTTTATTTTATTTTTATGTTATTTTTTAAGAATATTAAACACTAAATTATATATTTTACAATCAATACTTATAATACATGACTATAAAAACATAAAAATGAAAAAGCGAAAAAAAAATTTGAAACATAATTTAGTATACTATTTAATATTTACATATTAATAACATAATATATATGTGTATATATAAAATTAATCGGATCGGGTTATTATTGGATCGGATTAGGCAAATCCAAATCCAATTTGTTAAGGAATCGGATTATCGGATTTTTTTTCTAATCCAAATCCGGCTAATCGAATCGGATTCGGATCAAAATCCAATCTATTGACAGGTCTACGTAGTATTATATATGTTCCAAGTTGTATTTGTAATGTAAATTTCTTCCACAACTTTTTAATAATACAATTTTTTATTATTGCAATATGTGCTAAAATAAGTGTCAATTTTTATTCTTTTCTCAATCCCAAAATAAGTATTCACTTTGAAAAGTTAAAACACTTTATCATATGACTTTAATAATTTATCATTCATATATTAAAATTATAAATCATCTACATAATAAACATCACATCATTATAGTAGAACCAAAGATAAAATTGATATTTCATTTATTACTAATACAATATCTTAAAATTTTGAATTTTTCAAAAAAATCTTATAAATTGGAACAAAGGGATTATGTTATTGCATTAGTTACTTATGTTCATGTTACAATGCAAATCATGGTTGGTGGTCATGATTTTAATTTCGGTCCCAATTGTGATATCGTTGTATCGATGTAATAGATTTATAAAATATCAATCTTATAAATAAATATTGAATAGTATGAACAACTTCTAAAAATATTACAAACCCAATAATATGACAAATCATGATGGAAACACACGCTTGCCCAAGATCCTCGTAATCCCTAGCTTCCTATGCAGATACAGTAATGAACGACTCAGATCATGGATTGATATGTATTACTGGTGGACCTGTGCCACATACTAATAGTTCCTCCCCAATCAAAATATAATCAAAATATAAAGGAATAATTACACAAACCTCTTCCGAGCTCTAGCATAATTGCCTATTTGAAAAGTTCATTGTAGGTTTGTGTTATTTTCCCAAATATAAATTTAAACTCGATATATATATATATATATATATATATATATATATAAACTTGCAGTCTATAAATAGGCAAGACCAGTCCTCTCCAAAGCTTCACTTCACTGAATTAGAAGTAAATCAACCTTCTTCCACCCTATATATATACACAAATACATATAATACACACACACGCACACACATATTTATATATCAGTCTTCTCAGTCTTTTCCCTCTCCAACTATATAAACACGTTGTTTCCTTTCAATTTCACTCCGCAACATCACACACCCGTCGGTTTCCCTCATTTTCCCTCAATTTCTTTCTCGGTCCAAACTTTCCCGGAAAATTCACAATTTTCCTACCAATGGCTGATGCTTTCGAATTCGACACCTTGAAATTCGAAAAAGCGACCGCGATGCTGAGGTTCCATCGCCTCCAGAAGATCACCAAACTGTTCCGATTCCTCGAGCTCTGCCTCGTCCTCGTCCTCATCTCCTGGTCTTCCACTCACCTCTCCTTCGCCGTCAAAATCTCCGGCGACTACTTCCGGCGACTCCTCGCAGTCGCCGTCAGCCCCACCTTCATTTTCTTCCTCAGCAACGCCATCGTCGTCACTCTCTTCCTCAAGTCCGGCCAATTCTCCAGCGAAACTCCGATCAACAACGCCGATACAGAATCAGATCTGTGCGGAGGATTCATCCGAAACGCCGATTTCCCACCAGAATCTTCTACTCCGCCGATCGTGCCAGTGCCGGAGGAGATCGTGTTCGAGGATAAGCAGGTGGTAAGCGAATTGAGCGGTGGATCTGCAATGGAGGTGGAACGGAAGAGGTTTAGGCGGACGCAGTCGGAGAATTTGGAGAGGGAGGTTGGATTGGTGAAAGTTGGCGGGAAACTGCGGCGGTCGGATACTGAGAAGTGTGTGAAGAGTGTGTGTTCCGGCGAGTTTGCGGCGGCGACGGCGGGGTTGTTTGAGGAGATGAGTAATGAGGAGTTTCAGCGCAGGATAGAGGAGTTCATTGCTAAGCAAGTCAAGTTCCACAAAGAAGAGAAGATGATAATTGTACCTCATAACCATCCTTAACTCTCTAATGTTTTAAAAAAAAAAAAATTTAAATTAGAAGGAAAATGAAATATATATTTTCTTTTTACTTTTTATGTTTTTTGGATTTTGACTTTGTATATAATATCTTCTATTTTTATTTTTTATACTTTTTTTTTTTTTTGAGACTTTGTACATAATGATATGGGGTTGTAAGAAGTTTTGGTGATTAGAGTAGTCTAGTAAATATGTATCTATATATTTTGTCAAATTTATAGCCTTTCATAATTTACAAGCAACATGGACTTTAATTTAGTTCGATCAGTATCTTCCGTAAAAATCTAACGAACCAGAATTACTATGGTGGTTGATCGGGTTCACAAAAATCTGAGTCTTGGGGTCTGATTCTTACCAGATCAAATCTGGTAAGTTCGATGTCCATTGAGATATGAACAAGACTGGTTTTTTTTTTTTTTTCCAGCAACATATTGCGTTTTCTATTTTTTTTAAAACAAACATAATTTAAATCTTTATTTTTTATTTTATGATGGTGTAAACTTTCTTAATCGCATATATGAAATGAAAAATTATTAGGTACCCACGGGAATAAAATTAAAGTATCCCGAACTTCTAATATGTGCAAGAGGTGAGATGAGAGAATCCATTATTTAATAAGGTGGTGATAAAATAGTGGTAATACCATGATGATAAGAAAAAGTGGTGAAATATATATATATATATATATATATATATATATACATGATGATAAGAAAAAGTGGTGAAATATATATATATATATATATATATATATATATATTCACTATGAGCCCTAGGTAGCTTTCGAATGCAAGTAGATAGAAGATGGATTGTTGTCTGGCATATTATGGAATGAGCATGCTTTGAGGAATTATTATGTGTCTTGTCTTATGATGGAGTGGAAAAGGGAATATGCAAATCTATAATCTATATGTATATGATTTAAGTGATTATGTTCATGATTATCCTCTGCTACCAATAATTAGTCCAAAATTGGAGCTTCATCTGAAAAAGAGAGAAGAAAAAAAAAGTCCAAAATAGGGCATATTAGCCCTACATTATTACCAGAGTTATATCCATTATTTGGTTAAAAATTGAAAGAATGATAGTAGTTTTACAAAAAAGAAGAAGAAGAATATTGTTAGATATTCTAATAATTTTGAGATAATTATGAAGGACAAAGGAAGTAAAGTATGCTACTAACCAGTCTACATGCATGAAAGAATGTCTATCTTATTATATTATGAGAGTATATGGGACAAAACATGAGTGAAAAATAGTGACCACTATGAGATGATATAGTCCTAACATTATCTAACCATTAGCATATCACTCATCCTTCCACATATTCCCTTCCCTTCCCATCCCATCACTTTTTCACCAAACATGTAACAAGCTCTACCTTTTTCCTCTCCTTTCTTCCTATTCCTTCAATCAAGAGCATGGTTATGGTTCCGATTGCGGTCGTTGTAATATTATAACGGACTCGAACAATATTGATCTAAAAAATGAGGGATTTCTTAGGGCCGGATTCACTCTGCGTAAATTGATTAAACGCATAAAACCTTTCACTGATAAGCAATCATGTTTTTTACAGGATTTCTCTTCACTCATATCAGCATCTTCACTTCTGATATCTTCAGGTTTTGTCACCAAAAACCTTCCCCGATTGACAGAACGTTCTCTACTGACACTTGAAAAAGCAGCTTAATTTCAAGGTATCGTCGCTTCGGTGAATCGCTTGGGTCTTGATACATTTTCGGTGCCATGGAGCTAGACCAGTGAGTTATAATATCTAACAAATATCAGTGTTTAGTAATATCAACACTTTTAAAAAATATTACAAATGAAGTGATACATAATATATAGAATGATAGCATGAATTATGACGAATTTTTACTCTCCGAACAAAGGCTTGAATTAACAACCGAAAAGAATAAATAGCTTCATTTGAAAAGGTTAATCATGAAGCCTGAAATAAAACAGCAAAGGTAGTTTTAACAATACTTTCAAAATTAATAACTTTCCTCTCATAGACAGTCCTTATTGTGAATCTTCCACAATTATTTTGTTGTGAAAATGATTGATAATCTAATGTGTCACACCAAGTCATTCACTGTGGTACGGTTAAGCATGGTCCCAATGTCCCCACTTGAAAGATGGTATGCTTAATCTTAGGCATCAAAATTTCAATTACCACATAAAGTAGCAAGAAATTTCTAGTGGATGGTAGGACTAATCTTATATTATATGGTAATAATGATATACCCTTTGTGTACTTTACCTTCACCATCTCCATAATATCTCAATCAAAATAAATTAAAAGTCACTTTAATTGATTTTTCTAGTGATAAATTAGATTCTTAGTGAAGTGTTGTGCATTTCTTCTCCTTGTATTCCTCTCTATTTTCTTTGAGTAATCATTATCAATTCCACTATGAATGACAAATGGGTTTTTTTTTGGAATTAATTTACACAACTAAGACAATGCTTTTTGCTTGTGATAATGTTCTTTTTCAAGGACATGTCAAACACTTTGTTCATTCTTTTTTCTTTTTGTTTCTCTTTTGTGTTTGTGTGTTTTTGAAAGATTAAAGAGAAAATTGGTTAGGGGTGTTCCAAGGGGCTGTTTGGTGGTGGGTACCAATATATATGTGCTTTTTTTGAGGGAATGCATATTCTATGTTTAGGGTTTTTTCCTTTTTCTGTTTTTCTTTGATAAATAAATGAAATAGGTGATGATGAATGAGTTTAGGGTTTTTCTTTACAATGCTGCATCTTGCTCTTAACTATTAGCTGAAGTTTCTTCAAAAGAGATCATCTTCATTTGGTTTAGGGATATGTCGATCTTATTTTGTTGAGGGCCTTGTTTGTTTCCGGGGAAAGTAAAAAAGGTAAAAGGGATACTATGGCCCTGTTTGGCAGAGATTTTGTTTCAGTTTTCACATAAAAGTAAAAGAGAAGTAGAAGCGTTGTGGAGAAGCTAATACCAAATACCCACTAGTTTGTTCAAAACGTTCTTCCCAAAATCATAACTCTTTTAAAAAATTAGTCAAACACCAAGCAAAATATCTCTTCAATCCAAAAAGTTAAAAATAACGTTTGAAAAGTCAATCCAAATATAGTCTAAATGGTAGGCTTGACACTCAGTCATCTATTGCTGAAATTATATTGAATCATAATATAATTAAAATAGATTCTTATGCAGCTCATTTGTCAAAGTTATCAAAAGAATGAAAAACCATGTGAGGCTATCAGAGGAGCTTATCTGAATGCTTTTCAATATTTCAGTTTAGTGCATTTAGAACCCCCAGTTCTAGAATATATGAGAACCTGATGCTAGCAAATAAATTTTAATTTAGCAATATTCTTACTCTTTTCAATCAATCTTCTTTGTAATTATGCTTCATTTTATAAGTGGAGTGACGTATATGACACCTTCACTAAATATATGTCATTATCCTAAATAAATAGCTAGAAGGATTATAATCAGTACTCATGATTCTAATAGATTCAATTAGCAAATTGTTAATAAAATGTGATTGATGAAAAATTAATAACTAGAGAAGCAAAATTATAAATCAAAGCACTCAAGAAGAATAATAAAGAAGCAAGGCATTGAAATTTCTCTCATTAGGTTTTTGGTTTGAGATTAATAAGAATTTGAATTCTAGGCTTATAAGATGCATGAATTTTTAAGCGAGCAAATCATCTAGAAACTGTTTATTTTTTGGGTCCGTTATAATATTACCGCGGCCGCGAAATATGGCGTGGATAGAGATTTGATCTACTATTTGGAAGGGAATTAGATTTATTCTATGTATGTTTTCTTTGTTATGCTTACTAGCTTTTAATCAGCAATATTGCTAGAGGTTCTTCTAACTTGGAAAAGTGAATGAACTATATATTCCCCAAATCTCACCTCTTTAATCATATCAAAACTAACAAATTAGGATCAAGATATACAATACATATACATGTGATGTCAATGACAATCTAGGTAAGGGTTTTAGATACTTTGTCCACTAAAGCATCAAAATCCCATTGAATTGACAATGGGGTTGTCCTATTCATGAACCATTTGTTGCTCCAATGCCATCCATATATAAGTTTGAGGTATATATTCTCTTGAGTCAGCACCATATTAATTATATTCATAAAATAAACATACAAAAAAGAAGAGTATATAATCACCAATTTCCACTAGTGAATTAAAGTTTTTGGAACCTCAATTGCTATTGGTTAATACACTGCATTGCACCAAACTCCAAATTCATAAATATTATCCAACAATATATATATATATATATATAAAGCTTGGAATATATTCAAATTAGTGAATTAGGTCACAACCTTTTACGTGTTATTCATGAGTGAGGCAATGTAGTTTAATTCTCGAGTTCGGATGGTGTATTATTATACTTGTTCTCTTCCTGTATGTGATTTATGGGTTTAAAATTGGGCCATTGGCCCAAAAATTGATAAGGCCCACTTGACTAAATACAGCCCACTGAGTAAAACATATATTGTTGCACATGCAGTTATAGGCTCATAGGCTATGCCATTGCTTTATTAGGACTTACATTCTGGGCCTAGCTAGGCAAGCTTAATTGCCTTGGTCCAGTACTCCAGCCACCCCCAATACTAGGCCTGGGTCCACTTGCATTTATATATGCACATATATATATTATATATGGGTGAATGACGCTAAACATCCTTTTGGTTTTCAAAATGTGCAGAACACACATCTCTAGGTTTTGAAACACCTCTATACTTTGCAAATGTGCACTTTGACTCCTTGAAGCCATTTTTCGGTGACGTAGGTGTGAATTTACTTTTATACCCTTAAAATGTTCTTTTATAATTTAATGAAAATACAGGTTAATTGTGAAAAGACAGAAAATACCATGGTTTCAAATGCTATCGTTTTAACAAAATGGAGTGATTCTTGTTTTGAACGAAGTATACTTCATCTCATATTTTTACAACTCATTCTAGGGTTTCCTCTGGCTTCTCTCTCATTTTAAGAGTTTACTCACAAAGTGTCTCTCATTTGCTATCTCTACGAGTATATCGTTTTCTCCATCTCTCTCCCAAAATCAACCATCGCATGTTTGAATCTCCAAAAGGCGTTCTCCCTATACAAAGCTCCAACCATCTATCTCTAATAGTATGAACACGAAAGTTTACTAATTCTATTTGGAGCGTTCTCTCCTTGTTGAAGCTGTACGCACACTAGATTTTGTAAGTTTCACCATCTATGTTTTTAATATAAGGGTTTATATTACTGTGATATGCATGTTAGGTTTTCAATACGAAGTTGTACGATTTTTATTTTAAACTTTTTTTGTTTCAATTTGTTCGAATATGCTTCTAGATGTTAGGGTTTATGATTAATGAATCATGTGGGCCAAAAATTGTCGGATCTACCTTAGCAACTTCACAAGAAATGAAAGAGAGCAGTGAATGAGCCTTTGTGAAGATGTAGTATTATGTTTTTAAAGGGGCTTTGTGAAGGATGATTGCACATGGAAGTGGTTTTTTTGAGAAACTTTGCATGGACAGTGGATTTAAGTATTTTTTGTAACCACTTTATTATTTGCCTTGCTTGAAATATACATTGTCTGGTTTGTAATGTCATTGGAAACAGTGTGAACTTGTGTGACACTATGAACTTTGTTGTAATGATGTTTTCCAGTTCCAATTTCAATGTTTAGCTCATTTATGTTCCACTTTGGTGTTGAAATATACATTGTAACTTGAATGATGCTTTCCAGTTTGGTGTTTGTATAGAAACATGGTTGAGTGCAGGTTTGTAAATGTGTTGAAATTGTTAGTAATGTGATGCAATTGTACATGAGTAGGTATTTAAATGGTAAGATAGTAAATGTTCAAAGCACAGTGCACTTTCATGCTAACACACATGGTTTCAAATTCTATAATACATCAAATGAGTTGAACACATTGTTCAAAATCTGCAATACATCAAATGAAACAATGTAGCAAAAACAACACATATTCAAATTCTGCCAAAACCAACACCATTACATCACTACAACTAAAAGAAAATAAGAGAAGAATCCTAGCAAAAACAAACAAAGCAAATGCTAATAACTGATGCTAACACTTTGCTATCTAAGGGTCATCACACCCCTCTCCAATTCTGCCACTTTCTGCACCAATTCAATGTCTTCATTTCTCCCTCCCACAGTGTCACATATTCTCAACTCATTCGCTTCAGTTAATAAATCCCAAACAAAGCTCCTATAATACTCAGAAAGTGGTTCCTCCTCCCACACATAGAACTTACAACCCTTTCTTGAGTTATAATTGGCACATCCATAAAATATTCTACCAGGATTCATCTCAGTGAGTGAAGTAGTTAGGGGACTTAGGATATTACATTTGCAGTACAATCTTCTATTTGGCCTTGAATCACAAATTTTCCTGCTTCAATTTACTGAACTTGAAGAGGAAGACATGTTTGTTGTAGTGAATTTTGAATAATGTTGAAAGAGACAACAATATATTCACTGTATTTAATTGACAAGTGAAAATCAAGTATATTCAATGTATTTAATTGAAAAGTGAAAATCAAGTGAAAACCAAGTCAAAATATCACTATAAGTACTGTATTTCTTTAATTCACAAGTGAAAATCAAGTTAAATAATTATGTTGTATTATATGTATGAAAATCAAGTATATATTTTGCAAATTATGTTGGTCTAAACTTCAACTTTGAACTAAATTCAGATTCAACCTGGCATACGAAATTTCAGAAAAACTATATTTACTTGCATATAGTCACGAAACTGTAGAGATGGAACCATTTTCATATGTTTAATAGTAACTAAGAGATAGAGATGAAAGTCATACCAGAAGGAGAGAAGCTTCAAATTTGATGTTCCCAAATTCCTGAATCAGATTTGGAGAGAGGAAGAGCGGTCCAAATCTATGCATATACTAACACTTTGTAACATTTCGGAAACCATGTGGAACTCACGTGAGTAATTGAGCAAAATGGTAGTTATGTTATTGAGAAAGGGCATTTTGGGGGTTTAGGAAAATATACATCATATAGAATTCACGTGATTATTTTTTGGTCGAAAAAGTGGCCTGAACAATGTCATAGGGAGTGAATATGCACACTTTTGCCATAGTACAGGGGGTTATCTGCACAAATTGAATTGGAGGGGTGTTTTCTGTACTGGCAACCACAGGGGTGTTTAACGCCATTCACCCTATTATATATATAGCATTCTTTTTCTTTTCTTTTTTCTGAATGACAGTATATAGCATTCTTGGTTGTACCAATAACTTGTTACAATCGTTGCAACTAATATTTCTTTATGTATGAATAAACTATAACCATGTTTGGATTGATTTTTCAAACGATGTTTTTGACTTATTGTAGGGAAAAATTATTTTGAACGGTGTTTGACAAAAATTTTAGAAGAACTTTTGGATCTTGGAATAACATTTTAAAGAAACTGAGGTACCAGTTTCTCAAAACAGCTTCTGCTTTTCTTTTTCTTATGCGAAAAGCTACAAACAAAATCTATAAGGCCTATATATCTGTATAATAGTCGTTGAAAAGGTAAATATATATTTGAAGTTTGAACCTCAATATTTTTTTTCTTGGTCTTAAATCAGCTCCAACACAGCTAGTTCCTAGTTGTATCGAGTTATTAGGTGATGTGTTATAACATTATAATAATAACTAAACTAATTTGACTTTGAGTGCGTACTAAATTTGCATTAAATTTAAAAACAAATCCTCCCCAAAAAACCCTATCCCTATAGAAATTTGAAATTTATTAGTAGATAAAGACATGAGAACATTACAAATCCACAGATAAAAGCACATCATTGCGTATATATATATAACTACATTTCATGATATAACCTAGGGTTAAATGCAATAAACGGTGAGATTTGCAAATAACCCCCGAACCCCCTAAACTATGGTGAGATTTGCAAATAACCCTCTAAACTATAAATTATGCAATAAACCCTCGCGTTTGTTGCAAAATACCCCATTTTCTTTAAATTTTTTTATAAATGACCTTAATGCCCTTTCTTTTATGAATGTTACTTATTATATTTTTCTTATTAACTTAGAAATAATTGAGAGTAATTTGATGACATATTCTCTATTCAAACTAGCTTGTATAAAATTACACATAATTTTTAAAATGTTATGTTTTCAATAGTTCTTTTAGGTTATTTGAATAAGAGTTAAATAAAATTCTAAAATGCTTAGTTAATTAATTAAAAATATTTATATGTGAAAATGAAAAGGTGTTTATTATCTAAGTAATTTGTTATTTATATATGAATATATTTTTATAAATTTTTTCTTTTCATTTGGCATAAAAACAATTAACTAGGCCAATGGGATTGTTTAAACCAAATTATATTTTAATAACAAGTTAATTAATTTTAAAATAAAATAAATAGAAATTATAACTATTTTTTTTTGTAGTATTTGAGAGTATATTTACTATAGTATATTTAAGGTGAATGATGTACTTAATATTCTTACAATGAGAAACAATATTTATATAATTTAAAGTATTAACAAATATAATAGTAAGGGTATGATAGTCTTTTGCAGGATAATTGAGGCAATTTGTAACAAATTGATAGTTGAGAGGTTTGTTTTTAGTTTAGGGGGTTAGTTGCAAAAATGCAATAGTTCATGAGTTGTTTGCACACTACCCTATAATGAAACTATCTTGTAATGACCCAAACATGGTCCAATGAGCTTGATGATTATCCTCTTTTAGTCATAGCAATGATCACATTGATGAACCGAGTTTTCTCTTTGTTCATTCGATCCGCAGCCACAGCTCTCATGCACTTTCTATGTTAATGAAATAGATTCTTATGCAGCTCATTTGTCAAAGTTACCAAAAGAATGAAAAACCATGGGAGGTTATCAGAGGAGCTTCTCTACATGCTTTTCAATCTTTCAGTTTAGTGCATTTAGAAGCACCAGTACTAGAATATATGAGAACCTGATGCTACCAATTAAATTTTAATTTAGCAATATTCCCACCCTTTTCAATCAATCTCCCTGTAATTATGCTTCATTTTATAAGTGGAATGACGTATATGACACCTTCACTAAATATATGTCATTATCCTAAATATATAGCTAGAAGGATCATAAATTTATAATCAGTACTCAATATTCTAATAGATCCAATTATGAAATTGTGATTGATAAGAATTAATAACTAGAGAAGAAAAAATAGAATTCAAGCAATCAAGAAGAAAAATAGGGAAGCGAGGCATTGGAATTTCTCTCCTTAGGTTTTTGGTTGGAGATTAATCAAAAATTGAATTTTAGACTTATAAGATGCATGAATTTTCGAGCTATTACGTGTTACAAAACATCTTAGAGTTAGAGCTGGCAAAATTGGACACGACACGGTAACACGATCCCATTTAAAAGGATTAAGGTTGAGCATAGAAGGATCAAGGCCTAAAATGGGTTGACCCGAACACGACACAAAAAATTTCGGGTCGTGTTCATGTCAAACCCGTGGCGGGTCGTGTCGACCCGTTTAATTAATTCAACCTATTTAAAAATTTAAATTATAATAATAATGAGGGTTGAATTAGTCATTTTGCTTTTGGTCTTCTTTTCATTTCTTCTCTGTAATTACTCCTTTTGGTTTATTAATTTATTTATTTAACAAATTTTTTTTTGGTGATTCTCTCAATATTTTAGTTAATTTTTTAATTATTATTTTTTTAAACGGGTTATACGTGTCGTCTCGTGTTACCTGTTTAAATAACAGGTCGTGTTCGTGTTTAATATTTTTGACACGAATATTAATCGTGTCGTGTTCGGGTCGAGTCATTTCGTGTTCGTGTCATTTCGGGTTCAACACGAACACGACCTGTAACATGAAATTGCCAGCTCTACTTAGAGTAATTATTGCAGCGCGAGTTGAATATTTATTTCTTAAAAGAAAAACTATTTGATTCTCTCTATTATATAATAACAAGCCTGCCTTGAGCATCCATCATGGTTCGCCATATCATCCGATACGTTATGTCTTGTTCGGCTCGTAAAGTTTTGGAAAGTGTCGATACTACTACGCAACACTAATACTCACCTTTAAAATCTTAATTTTCTGAGTCTGTTACACCATTACTGTCGTCGCAATTGAAATCGACTAAGATTATGTTTTTGGCTTTTAGAGTAAAGCTACTTTAAACGGTGTTCGGAAATTTTTTTACAACAATCATTGGGCTTTGAAAGTGCGTTTTGAAGAAATTTGGGGATTTAAGCTTCTCAAAATGATTTCTGTTTCTATTTTTTCTTGTGTTAAAAGCAGAAGTAGAATTCATGTCAAACAGAACCTAAGTATGACATCCATAGAAATTTAATCTACTCTTTGGAAGGGAATTAGATTCATTCTATGTATGTTTTCTTTGTTATGCTAACTAACTTTTAATCAGCAAATATTGCCAGAGGTTCTTCTCTCTTGGAAAAGTGAAAGAACTATATATTCCCAAATCCCACCTCTTTAATCATATCAAAACCAACAAATTAGGATCAAGATATATAATGCATATACATGTGATGATAGTGACAATCTAGTAGGGGTTTTGGATACTTTGTCCACTAGAGCAACAAAATCAGATTGAATTGACAAGAGGGTTGTCCTATTCATGAACCATATGTTGTTACAATGCCATCAATATATAAGTTTAAGTTGTATATTCTCTTAAGTCAGCACCATGTCAATTATATTTATTAAAAAAAAAAAAACTTACAAAAAAGTAGAGTATATAATCACCAATTTCCACTAGTGAATAAAATATTTTTGGAACCTCAATTGCAATTGATCAATTGCTCTATACCTGTATTTGCACTAGACTTTAAATTCACAAATATTATCTAATTGTAAATATATGAAAGCTTGGAATATATTCAAAAAATAGTCAGTTAGGTCACTCCCTTTTACATGTTATTCATCAGTGAGGCTTATATATGGTTTAAACTTGTGCATTGAACTATTTCTTTATGTGAATTATGCGTTTAAATTGGGCCTGGCCCATAAAATTGATAAGGCTATATACAGCCAGCCCATTCAATGAGTTACTATAATGGGGCCCATCGTAGTAACTCATACTATCCAAATGCTTCGCCTGGGTCCACTTGCATATATTTATATATAAATTATCAATATATATATCAATGACGCGTTACAACCGTTACCATTAATATATGAAATAAATTTTATACTAATTTAAAAGTCATTGGAAAAGGTCAAATATATATATTTGAACAATTATTTTCTTTGTTAGTCTAGTAATGGTTCTATCATGTTATTATTTATTTATTTTTTTTTATAGGTAAATACACACTCACACACCACACAATATTTTATAGGAGACTCAAACTACTTACCTCTCCATTTGGGATCTCATATATGAACAGTACACTTTATAGTGTGAGAATACTGAATTTGCATTACATTACCACCATTTTTTTATTCCACAAACCTATATGTCACTAAAGAAACTTCAAACATTTTTGAAGATAAAGACATGAGAACATTGCAAATACATATATAAAAGCACATCATTGCATACAACTCTCCTATATAGATATATATATTTCATGATATCATCTAATGTGAAACTATCTTGCAATGAACCAAAGATGGTCCAATGAGGTAGCCAAGCTTGATGATCATCCTCTTTTAGTCAAGGCAATGGTCACATTGATGAACTGAGTTTTCTCTCTCGCCATTCGATCGGAAATAATATCTTTGTACCTTATAAAAACCTCATCAATTATGGTTTCGCCGAACTGACTGATCAACATCGGCTCAGCCACAGCTCTCATACACTTTGCAACATTATATGATCCGTCATCCTTAGAACATTTAGGCAAGGATATTTTATTCTCATATGCATTCCAGTCAACTGCAGATGCCTCAAGTCGATCAATAGAAAATGATCCTTCCTTTTCAACCAAACTTTTTACTTCTAATGGTGATGGTGTGTATTGGGGAATGTTGAAGGAGTCCATTTTCTCTTCTTCTATGAGCCCCTACAGTGAAGTTTAACTTGAATTTGAATCCAATTATGAGTAATAAAAACCTCTACAAAAAAAATCAACTTTTATCTCCATATTTAATATATATGACAATGAAAACAACATTTTCTAATTAAAAATAACAGTGGGAAGATGAATAAATATGCTTCTGATTCATCATCTCATTTGAATTACATGAAGAATCATTTACGTGAAATAATATTAAATTTGAAAGGAATTGAGATCAATTCCTTGTTTTATAAATTTTATGTTCAACTTCTTTTTTCTCAAAATTTTTAGTCATTTGTCCAAAAACTATTGGACAACATTAGCTCAGAGGACGAAGTACTTTATCCTTCCAGAGGAGGACCTAATTATTGTTCATTCTGAAATTGATCTCGAGTATCATGGTTAGTCGAGGTTAATGAAATACCTAAACGTGCATTCAACTAAAAACAATAATCAGTTACCTCGGACACCATTTCTCTGAGGGCGAGTGCTAGAAGTTCCCAAATGTAGCAACACTCTTTGCTCGAAGGATCTTCACTTTTCCTCCCCAAAATTGTTAAAGCCATCCGTCCTCCTACCACCAGTTCCTCGGAACGACATTTTAGAAACACCGAAAAATCTCTCTGAAATTGTTCGTAGTATGCTTTAAGCACTGTTGGTGGGCTACTACTTGCGATGTAAATGTTACCTTTATTATTCACCACCCCTTCAGGAACCTGATAAATTAATGTAGTTGCAAAGACAATTTCAATATAAATGACAAAATTATAGAAGGATTAAAAAGTACAGAAACAATTAGGTTAATTTTATTTTAAATAGGTTTTCTTATGATAGAGTCGGCTTGGTTTGTTGAGAACTGTTTTCAGAATTAAGAAAGATATAGGGCATGTTAGGTATCCATTTCTGAAAAGTGTTCTCGATAATTCCGAGAACAAGAAAAAAAAATTATCTGAGAGCAAACATTTTTATAGCTGAATTTTCGAAAACAATTTCCAGAAAACTCAATCAAACCTTTATTACTCGCTCATTTTTTTGTACAATTTTCTAATTTTCATAAAACTGTTTTGACAAATGCATACCAAGTTGATCCATAGTTTTTTAGTTTTCCACTTAACCAAACTGACTCTTTTTACAATTTTTGAATTTTTAGTTTTCTCGTACTCTAAATTGCAAATCGAACAACTCCTATAATTTTCATAAAAGAGTTTTCGAAAAATTAACCCAGACAGAATTTTTGTAGGATTTGTTTTTGGATTCATAATTGTATGAAATAGAAGCTGTTCCAAAGTGAAATATCAAATAACCTCTCTCTTTTTCTTTTTCTTTTTGTCAGAAATCGTGGTCTTGAAAAACTGAATTAAACATATCAATGAACTTGCCTGAGACAGCCACTGGAGACTATAAGAAGAATGCACAAAATGCAGACTTCCGGTAGCGAAAAGCCGTCCGTAGAACGAACCGGGGACTGCGGTGACGAAACAAGGGCCAAAAAAAGACCCTAGTTTCCTTTTCATCTGTTCTTGGAAACTTGGCAAGGACTTGAAAATGGTGTTGAAATCGTTTCCGGGAAGGTCATTCAAGTACACAACATATTCTGGTGATTGGTGACCTAGTTCTTTGCACACTTTGTCCACTGTCTTGATGAGCTCAGAGGTGACAAAGAGGGTGTTTGGTCCAGAGGAACAACCCAGGTCTGCTATGCAAAGTGTCTTTGGTGAGGTTGTGCAGTAGAGGTCAGTTATGGCTTTATCTGTTATGGGCTTTGTCATTGATATTACCTTCTTCTGCCAAAACCAATATTGAGCACCAAAATATAAATATTGATTTCAAAAGATTAAGGCGGTGTTTGGTTTTCATTTCTCAAAATAGTTTTTTATATTTTGGGTTTTCTGAAAGATGAAAATCAGAAAATTATACAAAAAGTCTGTTTGGTTTAGTTTTCTAAAAACAATGTCGGTTTTCAGAAAACTTATAAAAATATCAGTTTTCAGATAATTCATTTTTATTATTTTCATGAAATTGTTTTATGTTCTCAAAACAATTTTCAGATATACAAACCAAGCAGGCCCTAAGAGTCTGTTTGGTTTGTATATCTGAAAATTATTTTCAAAAATTTTGAAAATTTAAAGAAAAATTCCGAGAAACAAATGACTGTTCTCTTAAAACAGATTTATTATAATTAAGTTTTCTGAAAATAATTTTCAAAAAATTCAATCAAACAGACTTTTTTTGTAAAATTATCTGATTTTCAGTTTTCAATTTTCACGAGTTACAACCAAGCAAATCCTAACTTGCCAATTATATTGATCTATTTAAGCATATAAATGAGCATTAGAAGTTGTTAGCTAAAATTTTAGACTCAGTTCTTGTGAATGTAATTTACTATGGTACATGCACTACCTATTTTAGACATAATAGATTTACACGGAATGATAAAAATAGGATAATTTGTAGTCACACCCCGTGAGGTTTAGGTTTACTGCAGTCAGATGCAAGATTTTGTTTTTTCTGTCCCATATTCCCCTGAAGTTTCAATTTCGTTGCAATGACACCCTGGGCTAGTGAAATGACTATAATACCCCTTTAATTATTTCACTTATTACATTAGGATAATATATAAAGTGTGAAATTACCCATATACCCAAATACTTCACCCCTCTGAAATTACTAATTACACTTCCACCCCTTATTACAATATATATATTACGAAAATTACAATTTTAATTTTTTTCTTTATAAAATTCTAAATAAACACATAAAATTCGAAACAAACATATCAAATTCGAAAAAATATATATAATTTGTAAAAAATATATAAAATTTGAAAAACATATAAAATTTGAAAAAATATATAAAATTTGAAACAATATATAAAATTTAAAAAAACATATAAAATTTGAAACAAATAAATAAAATTCGTAAACAATATATAAAATTCGAAAAACATATAAAATTCTAAAATATATATATATATATAATTCAAATATATATATATATATATAAAGTGTGACTGAAATTTAAGTGGACAAGCCTCGGAGTCATTAGCCAAGGTAACGGATCCTCTCCAGCTCTCTGCAGAGCTATTTCAATGGCCACGATAGCGACACATGCCCCACGATGGTGACCAAAATCGGAATCGAACCGATACTTTATTAAAATATTTTAATCAAAATTAAATATATTAATATTTAATTTTGATCCAAAATTAAATATTTTAATTGTTTCACTTAACTCTCCATGCAGTCTACTGCCAATCTATTTAGGATTCTCTAGCAGGATTGCTTTGCCAGAAAAAAAAAAAAAAAAAAAAAAGGTTGTTTCATTTATGTTTACATCACTGGAAGCTTGTGAAAGAGGTCTTTTAGCTATTTACAAGCTGTTGCTCATTACAAATATTACAGAATAGTGCACATATTAGAGAAATAGGAATTGCCAATACTAAAAAGGGGAATTAGCAAGTTGGAACTGTCAAGTGGTTTTTAGACACGCTAGATATCTTGTTATTCTATCAGGATACATGAATTGTATGGTTGGGCAGACACATTACACTTCTTTAAAAATGAGAATCGGAATCGAACAGTTAATTTTGATCCAAATATTAATATATTTAATTTTAATTAAAATATTTTAATAAAGTATCGGTTCGATTCCGATTTCGGTCACTATCGTGGGGCATGTGTCGCCATCGTGGCCATTGAAATAGCTCTGCAGAGAGCTGGAGAGGATCTGTTATCTTGGTTAATGACTCCGAGGCTTGTCCACTTAAACTTCAGTCACACTTTATATATATATATATATATATATATATATATATATATATATATATTTGAATTTTATATATTTTTAGAATTTTATATATTGTTTACGAATTTTATATATATTTTTTGAATTTTATATGTTTTCTCAAATTTTATATATTTTTTACAAATTATATATATATTTTTGAATTTTATATGTTTGTTTCGAATTTTATGTGTTTATTTAGAATTTTATAAAAAAAAAATTAAATTGTAATTTTCGTAATATATATATATTTTGTAATAAGGGGTGGAAGTATAATTAATAATTTTAGAGGGGTGAAGTGTTTGGGCATATAGGTAATTTCACACTTTATATATTATCATAATGTAATAAGTAAAACAATTAAAGGGACATTATAGTCATTTCACCAGCTCAGGGGTGTCATTGCAACGAAATTGAAACCTCAGGGGGCTATGGGATCGAAAAAATAAAACCTTACATCTGGCTGCAATAAACCCAAACCTCAGGGGGGTGTGACTGCAAATTACCCATAAAAATATATATTCAGATTGTGACATACATACCTGAACTAAAGAATTGTTTGCATAACTTGTTTCTCCATTACCTCCATTCATGTGGAGCACTTCAATCACTTCCATTTCTCTCTCTCTCTCTCATAGGCTCTGTTTGATAGGCTACTAGCTATGGAACATTATTTATAGTTACAATTTTTGTGATATATGGAATGTGGTTGTTATTATTTTATGACATCTAGTTTACTTCCTTCCACCAATTCCACGTGAAAATCAGAAAAATAATCAGTGTACGAGAAGAGTCCCTTCTGCAACAGTCTACTTTTTGTTTTGGTACTTTTTATTTTTATTTTTATTTTTTTTATGGTTTCACACTATGCAAAAGATTCCACTAGCCAAGAGCGGAGCCATGTGTGCGATGACCCCATCCAAAATTTTCAAAAATTACTTTAGCTATCATAAAAAGTTAAATATTTTATAAATAAGTTCATAAAAATTATATATGGCCCCTTTTATTTTTTAAAAAAATATTTCCTTTATTATATAAAAATATTATATATTTTACGAATAAGTTTATAAAAATTACATATGCCCCTCTAAATTTTTCAAATTTTTTTTTATTATCTTAAAAAATTATATATTTTATGCATAAACTCAAAAAACATTGCACGTGTGACCTTCCAAAATACTTTCCACGCCACTAGCTACTTCATATCATATGACTCATATTCCAATGTAATATATGTGTCCAATGGCTGTGACTTGTGAGATGGTCGGTCCATTGAGCTTTGTTGTGGTCCCTCATGTTATATATAAATATACATACATAAAGATTTGTCAATGGATTGGATTCGAATCGGATCAGTTAAATCCAAATTCAATTTGTTAAGAAATCGGATTATCGGATTCGGATCCTAATCGGGTTATCGGATTTTATTTTCAATCCATATCCGGTTAATATCGGATTCGGATCATAATCGGATTATTGATAAGTTTATTGATAAGGATGACAAAAACTCTCAATCCGCGATCCGAATCCGATAATTCGACAGATTTTCACTTAATTAATTCATATTCGAATTTCTTCATTATAGAATATCTTATCCGAATATTTAATTAAAAAAAATACAAAAATCAATAAATACTGAAACACTAAAATTATTCACATTTTTAATAATTGTATTTATGATCAATCATTATTAATAAATAATAAAATAATTAACAACTAACATTTATATACATGTACAATATTAAATATATACACATATATATAAATATATATATATATGTATATTTTATCGGATCGGATTATTATCGGATCGGATTAGGCTAATCTAAATCCAATTTGTTAAGGAATCAGATTATCGGATTTTTTTTGCAATCCAAATCCGACTAATCGGATCGGATTCAGATCGGATTCGGATCAAAATCCAATCCATTGACAGGTCTAGATACAAATTAATATATACATATATATGTATATATTAATTAGTGAAGCATTAGTTGCGTTTTCATCACTTCTCCTCATGCTTCTTATTTTGTTTGAATTTTTTTTGGTAATTCAAATATATGGATAAAAGAATAACAATACAAAAGATTAAGCAAAACCCAATTTAAATAATCATCACACAATTATTGCAATGATATAACATCACCTCTTAAATGAATGGGGGAGGGATTCTAGTCTCCTATAAAATATTATGGGTGATGTGTATTTATCTATATAAAAAAAAAACAATTCAAATATATTTGACTTTTTGCTTCCTTTAGATATTTTTTTTTAGTCCCAAATTATAAGTCTATTTTGGAAAATTCAACTTTTTAAGATGATGATTTTTATTGTAGTATTAGTGAATGAAATACCAACTTTACTCATGGTTTCACCATAATGATGTGATGATTTATAGTGTATATGTTTATAATTTTAATGCTTGAAAATTAAATTAGTAAATTGACCAATTAAAATGTTTTGACTTTTCAAAATGGACACTTATTTTGAAATATATGGTATAGTGAATGTGAACACTTAAATTGAGACGGAGGGAATATTTTTTTTGTTGCTTAAATGGTTGTTTAGTTATACGGTGAAACTCAATGGAGGCTTAACTTTGGATGAACGTAGAGAGTCTATTAATTATAATTCAACTCAACTAATAATCTAATTAAATTAATTAATCAATATAAATTTTTAAGTCAGCCAACAATCTTAGCTAATTAATGTGAATTTAACATATCTTTAACTTTTGAAGGTCGCTACAATTGTGTTTGCATATGGGATGAAGATTTCAAGTTGAACTTCAACTCTCAATTTCGATAAAATTTTTAAGTATAAGTCACATCGTCACATTTTCAAAATTGTAAGTAATAAAATTGGATAAGATGATGACTTAGATGAAGTTTAAGTGCATGAATAAATCATTTGGTGTTCAAGTGGGAGAATTCGTTAAAAAGATGCTTGCATATATGCTTGTTAATTTTTTTATTATTTTATTTATTCGTTTTCTAAATAAAACGCATTTTAACTTCACCCATTGTATATCTTCAATACATATAAATTAGTTTTATTAGTTTTATTGTAGTGTGTGGACGGTGAACATAATAATCAGAACGGTTGTTTCTTTGTCAACGTCTTCTAGAAGAATACCCCATCTAAAAGTAAATCTCCTACTAGACTTGTCAATGGATCGGATTCGGATCGGATCAGTTAAATCTAAATCCAATTTGTTAAGAAATCGGATTATCAGATTCGGATCCTAATCGGATTAACGGATTTTATTTTCAATCCATATCCGGTTAATATCGGATTTGGATCATAATCTGATTATTGACAGGTCTATTGATAAGGATGACAAAAACTCCCGATCCGCGATCCGAATTCGATAGATTTTTACTTAGTTAATTCATATTCGAATTTCTTCATTATAGAATATCTTATTCGAATATCTAATTAAAAAATACAAAAATTCAAAAATCAATAAATACTGAAACACTAAATTATTCACACTTTTAATAGTTGTATTTATGATCAATCATTATTAATAAATAATAAAATAATTAACAACTAACATTTAAATACATGTACAGTATTAAATATATACACATAAAAATATCAAATATATTTATATATATATATATATATATATATATATATATATTTAATATCGGATCGGGTTATTATCGGATCGGATGACATAAATCCAAATCTTATTTGTTAAGAAATCGGATTATCGGATTCGGATCCTAATCGGGTTATCGGATTTTATTTTCAATCCATATCCGGCTAATCGGATCGGATTTGAATCGAATTCGGATCAAAATCCGATCCATTGACAGATCTACCTCCTACCCCGTGTTATATACTACTATATGTATCTATATACAGAGAGAGAGAGAGAGAGATAGATCCTCTTTGTTTTTCCACATGAGTCACCATGCATACTTCATGAAAGTGAGGTCATCATCATGACAAAACTTGATTTGGGGACTAACTAATAGGTTGCTTATCATAATCATTAACTTATTATATATGCACAGTGACAGTTAATGTGTAATTATACCTTTACTCATACCTATATTTCATTTAAATGTATTTACTCAAGAGCATTTAAGACATTTTACCTCTAAAAAAATAATAACATCAGTATTGACAAAGTTTGACCACGCCGATAAAAAATTACCTATTATCATTTACAAATTTGAAAGAATCTAATTATAATTTATCAAATAAAAAAATACTTATTTGTAATTTATCATATCTAGAAAGAATCTAGTTGTAATTAACCTTATATGTTTGGGTATCCTTATTGACGAAGTCCTGTTCTTTCATTATATTTTAAAGATAGGAAAAAGACAAACTGAGATTAGTTGCAATGGTTAACTAATCACCATCCATTCTAATTCTAAAAGTATTACACAAATTAAAAGATAAATTAGGATTTGGGTGATATATGATTAGATCTATCAATGGATTGGATTTTGACCTGAATCCGATCCGATTTACCGGATTTGGATTGAAAAAAAAATCCAATAACCCGAATACGATCCGAATCCGATAATCCGATTCCTTAACAAATTGAATTTGGATTTGCCTAATCTGATTCGATAATAACCCGATCCGATTAATTTTATATATACACATATATATTATGTTATTAATATGTAAATATTAAATGATATACTTAATTATATTTCAATTTTTTTTTCGTTTTCTCATTTTTATGTTTTTATAGTCATGTATTATAAGCATTGATTGTAAAATATATAATTTAGTGTTTAATATTCTTAAAAAATAACATAAAAATAAAAAAAATTTAATAATTTTTTGTATATTTTTTTTACTTAATCGGATCGGGTTATCGGATCGGATATCCGAAAATTAACAAATTCGGATTTGGATCAATAAAGTAAAAATCCATCGGATTATCATGTCGAATCGGATCGAATATAAGCTTATCGGGTTCGGATCAAATTAGGACAGATACGATCCGAATTCCACCCGTTTACATGTCTATATATGATCCGATGTAACTACCTCCTAATTAAATCATACATCTAATCATCCATGTCATTTCATGAGCTCAAATGATTGTTTTGAGTGATATATATGGACAAATTTAACTACCCCGTAATTAACTATCTATACCTTTTCTTATCATAGTCCATGTCATTATATGATCGCACACATATTGTTCCCACACATATAATTATTTAGCAAGATCATATGATAAAATGATGTCAATAGTCACTCATATGTTATGTACTAATGTTGTGGACCTTGTGGTTGTGAATTATATGGATACAACTCACACAAGTAGACATGTCAATGGATTGGATTTTGATCCAAATTCGATCTGAATCCGATTCGATTAGTCGGATTTGGATTGCAAAAAAAATCCGATAACCCGAATATGATCCGAATTCGATAATCCGATTCCTTAACAAATTGGATTTGGATTAGCCTAATCCGATCCGATAATAATCCGATCCGATAAAATATACATATATATATTTATATATATGTGTATATATTTAATATTGTACATGTATATAAATGTTAGTTGTTAATTATTTTATTATTTATTAATAATGATTGATCATAAATACAATTATTAAAAGTGTGAATAATTTTAGTGTTTCAGTATTTATTGATTTTTGTATTTTTTTTAATTAAATATTCGGATCAGATATTCTATAATGAAGAAATTCGAATATGAATTAATTAAGTGAAAATCTGTCTAATTATCGAATTCGGATCGCGGATTGAGAGTTTTTGTCATCTTTATCAATAGACTTATCAATAATCCGATTATGATCCGAATCCGATCCGAATCCGATATTAACCGGATATGGATTGAAAATAAAATCCGATAACCCGATTAGGATCCGAATCCGATAATCCGATTTCTTAACAAATTGAATTTGGATTTAACTGATCCGATCCGAATCCGATCCATTGACAGGTCTACACACAAGGCCATTGACCGGAACAAGTGGAAGTGGTCATTGATAAAAGGGCCTTTTTTTTCTAGTTGATCATGGACTACCTTAGGCCTCTATTGGACCGTCTTCTTCCCATTATCGAAACATAATATATATATATATATATATATATATATATATATATATATATATATCAATCTAAGGGTCCTTTTGGAAAGCCTGTTTTGGTCTTAGTTTTGGATTTTAAGACCAAATCATGTTTGGGAACTCTGGTTTTGACCCACTAATTTTGACTTTTTTTTTTCCTCTCTCTCTCTTTCTCTCTATATATATATGTGGCAAAAAATATGAATTATTTTGAAATTTTTCGGAAAAAATTTTTTTTGCAAAAAAATCATAATTTAATGTAATTTTTCAAAAAATTATTTTTCTGAAAAATTTTATTTTTCAGAAAATATTTATTTTTTCTGTAAAAAATTAATTTTCGGAAAAATAAAAATATTAGGAAAAAAATTAATTTTCGGAAAATAATTATTTTTTGGAAAAAAAATCATATTTTCGGAAAAAAATTAATTTTCGAAAAATAACTATTTTTTCTGAAAAAAATTAATTTTCGGAAAATATTTATTTTTTCGGAAAAATTTATTTTTTCGGAAAATAATTATTTTTTCGTCAAAGAATTAATTTTCGGAAAATGATTATTTTTTCGGAAAAAAATTAATTTTTGGAAAAAAATCATATTTTCGGAAAAAAATTATTTTTGGAAAAATTTTATTTTTCAGAAAATATTTATTTTTTGGAAAATATTTATTTTTTGGAAAATAATTATTTTTTTCGGAAAAAAATTAATTTTTCGGAAAAAAATTAATTTTTGGAAAAAAATCATATTTTCAGAAATAATTATTTTTCAGAAAATAATTATTTTTTTCGGAAAAAAATTAATTTTTCGAAAAATAATTATTTTCTGAAAAAATTAATTAATTATTTTTCGAAAATTAATTATTTTCTAAAAAATTATTTTTTATATTTTTCAGATAAAGACCAAAATCACCCAAGACTAAAATCAAGATAAAGACCAAAACCAAGTTCCCAAACGGCCCTACGCTTTTCGCGGGAGAGAATTAAACAAATAAAACCAAGGGTTGGTAGTATATGATTATAATAAATAATTGGTGAAGACAGGTTTAATTGCGTGGAACCTTGAGAAGATGACAAGTGACTAATTTTGTTGATAAACTCAAAAAGTCTTTTTTCCCCATTCTTTCTTCTTTATTTATTCATTATTATTATTAGGGTAAATTGCTTAAATCCCCCTTCAAATTTACTCTCTTTCTCTATTATACCCCCTCAACTAATTATACCTCCCTAAACTTTCATTTTCTTGCACCATGGACTTGCCCTCAAAATTTTTTACCCTTTTACCCTTCAAACTTTTTGTATTTCCACCTTACCTTTAATCATATTCTTACTATTATATTTCTTAATTCTTTAAATTACAAAAATATTATTTCTTTTAGTTAAAATATTAATTATGCCATTTACCTTTAATATATTAGACTAAATATACTCTCAAATGTTATCTTTTTTTTTTTTATAAGTTCTAATTATTTTATTTGTAAATCAATTAACTTGGTATTAAATTTTAGTTTGATTTAAATTATAAAACTCAATCCTAATTAATATATTCATAAAGAAATCACAATTTATGAAAACAATATATATATTTCGAACAAAAAAAATATATATATATATATATATTGGAAAATGATATATATTTCGGAATATATATATAATTTGTCAAAAATATATATTTTCCGAATTCTTTTAAAAAATATGAATTTTTTCCGAAAAATAAAATTTTTGGGAAAAATATATATTATGTTCCAAAATATGATTTTTTTCGAAAAATAATTTTTATTGAGAAAAATATATATTATTTTCAAAAATATGAATTTTTTCCGAAAAATAATTTTTTTGAGAAAAATATATATTATGTTCCAAAATATGATTTTGAGTCATAATACCTAAACTACCATCAATAGTATAGGAGGGTTTAGTGAAATCAAACCTTAAAAAAAAAAAAAATTGAAAAAATATGTATATTTTGGAATATATATATATATATTGGAAAATGATATATATTTCGGAATATATATATATATATATATGATTCGTCAAAAGTATATATTTTTCGAATTGTTTTAAAAATATGATTTTTTTTCTGAAAAATATACATTATTTTCTAAAATATAAAAAATATATATTTCGGAAAAAAAATTATATTATTTTAGGAAAAAAATCATATTTTGGAAAATAATATATATTTTTATCAAAAAAAATATTTTTTGGAAAAAATTCATATTTTTTTAAAACAATTCAAAAAATATATATTTTTGACGAATTATATATATATATTCCAAAATATATATCATTTTCCAATAAAACTTAATTTGATTTAAATCATAAAACTCATTATCCTAATTAATTTTATTTTTTTTGCCAAATGAAACTTTCTTTTCATAAAAATATATTCATAAATTGTGATTTATTTATGAATATATTAATTAGGATTGAGTTTTATGATTTAAATCAAATTAAAATTTAATAACAAATTAATTGATTTACAAATAAAATAATTAAAACTTACAAAAAAAAAAAATAACATTTGAGAGTATATTTAGTCTAATACATTAAAGGTAAATGACATAATTAATATTCTAACAAAAAGAAATAATATTTTTGTAATTTAAAGAATTAAGAAATATAATAGTAAGGATAAGATTAAAGGTAAGGTGGAAATACAAAAAGTTTGGAGGGTAAAAGGGTAAAAAAAAATGAGGGCAAGCCCATGGTGCAACCTTTTATGAAACTTTAGGGGATTCTAAGCTCATTTCATAGTTGAGGGGGTATAATAGAGAAAGAGAGTAAACTTGAGGGGGGTCTTAAGCAATTTACCCTTATTACTATGAGAAAATATATTGAGATTCCTAGAGATTAGGTCTAATTACACAAGACAAATATGTGAGACATTTTCTCTGGCGGTTTTATTCGGAGGTTTCACGAATGATCTTGACGACCCACTTCCTTTTTTCTTACATTTAATTAGTGTATTTTTGTACAAATATATTAAAATGCTTTAATTATATGAAAAATAGGACATAGGCCTTGTTTGACATAACTTCTGTTTTTAGCTTTTTGCAAAAGAAAAAGATAAGCATAAGTTGTTTTGAGAAGCCGATACCCCCAGTTTCTTTAAAACGTTATTTCAAGACCCTGAAACTCTTCTAAAAATTTTGTCAATTAAACACCGTTTAAAACAACTTTTCCCTCCAGAAAGCCAAAAACCTCATTTGAAAATTCAATCCAAATAGGGCTTAAGTCACGTAACAAGAGCGTCAAATTTAAAAGAAGTTATATATTTAAGTTACTTTGAAATATTGTTTTTAATATATTAAATATTATTTTTATTGGTTATTTAATACATTATGCTTAGAAGCGATAAAATTGCTATACATTATTGTTTCTATAATTATTTTCATTAAAATTATATATTAATGGATAATGGAGCCAATTATAATTCTATTGTGAGACATAACTCATAAGTACCTGCAGTGAGCCGGTTCAGGCCAGTGGGTGAAATTTTACATTTTTACATTTTTTAGCTTAAAATTTAGGATATTTTGCATTTAGCCCCTATTAAATTTTTATTTATTTTTTTATAATTTTTACCCTTAAATTTTAAATATGTAATATTTAGCTCCCAGTAAACTCAAAGTCTAGATCGGTCATGAGTGCGTGACCTTATGACTGAGACTTCCTTTTCCAATGTTGTGTGAGTCATTCGAATGTCACTACAACAAATAGGGTTATTTGTAACGCCAGAAAGAATCGGAAAAAAGCTAAAAGGGCGTTGGAATAACATATTACCAACCCCCATTGGGGGTCGCACATTATGTCGCTAATTTGGGGGTAGCAAAAACACTATTAATTTCGACTCTTAGTAGGAGTCGGAAATAATTACCTATTTGGGACGTCATTATGTGGCGTTGGAAATACTAATTTTTTGTGACCCCATATAATAGGCATCACTAAAGTATAGTATTTTTGACGCCATTTTATTCCGTCAAGGATACTTATTTTTTCTAACCCTCATATATGACGTTACTAAAGTATAGTATTTTTGACGCACTCAAGAACTTTATTACCAATGCCATTTAGGCGTTGCAAATAACTTTTAAATTTACAAAATATATACAAAAACTAAAGATTTGTGTTCCCAAACACAAATTTTTAGATTTTGTATATATTTTATATGCCTGCAAAATAGATATACATTATCAAACTCAAAGAAGATTTATCATTTCAAAATTTTAATTTGCCTAAACCATATGCAAAGATTTCATCCCAAAGTACAACATGTTCAACAAAAACCCTAAGGGCCTGTTTGGTAGAGTTGTGTTTGTGTTTGTGTTTGTGTTGAAATAAACAAAAAACAGATTTTTGGTTTTTTTGTTTATTCATCCAAAAACATAAGTATGTTTGGTAGGGATATTTTTTGGGTTGAAATTAAAAAATTAAAAATCAATAATTAATAAATAAAATATAATATAATAATAATAATAAATGAATACAATAATAATAAATAAATATAATAATAAAAAAATGGACTAAACAATAAATAATAATAATAAAATAAATAATAAATTACATAAAACATATTTAAAAATATAATAAAAATAATAAATAATAAACAAAATGAAATAAATAATAATAAAAAATAAATAAATACAATAAAAAATAAATATATATAAAAATAAAAAATGGACTAAATAATAAATAATAATAATAAATTAATAAAATAAATAATAAATTACATAAAACATATTTAAAAATATAATAAAAATAATAAATAATAAACAAAATGAAATAAATAATAATAAAAAATAAATAAATACAATAATAAATATATATATATAATAATAATAAATTAATAAAATAAATAATAAATTACATAAAACATATTTAAAAATATAATAAAAATAATAAATAATAAACAAAATGAAATAAATAATAATAATAAATAAATATAATAATAATAAATAATAAATAAATATAATAATAAATAATAAGTAAATATAATAACAAATAAATACTTCATAATAATAATAAAAAATGAGTATAATAATAATAAATTAATATTAAATTAATAAAAATATATTTTTAAATAATTAAAAATGAATAAATAATGTATAAATAAAATGAATGAAATAATGAAATAATAATAAATAAATAAATAGAATATATTTATAAATTAATATATAAATTAATAAACAATAATATAAATAATAATTTAATAATATAAATAATAAAATAATAAAATATATTATAAAATGAAGAAATAATAAATAAATAGTAAGACCAAATTCATTTTTATAAATAGTGGAGTGAAAAAACACCAAATTTTGGTTTTTTCATTTTGTACTAAAAGAGGCAAGTGTTTGTTTAATGTGGTTTGGAAACACAAACATAAAAATCCAACCAAACATGTGTTTTAAACTAAAACACACAAACAGAAACAGAAACCCTTCAACCAAACAGGCCCTAAGAGCACAAAGCACAAAAGAGCTCAAGAGCAATAGTAAAACAATGTCTTTATGAATAATAGTGCATCCAGATGAACCAAAAGCTACCCAAGCTTGTGGAGACATAGAGAGAGGCAGAAAACATCAGCATGCAAGTTTGTGGTGACTAGACCTGTCAATGGATCGGATTCGGATCCTAATCGAATTATCGGATTTTATTTTCAATCTATATCCGGTTAATATCGGATTCGGATCATAATCGGATTATTGATAAGTCTATTGATAAGGATGACAAAAACTCCCAATCCGCGATCCGAATCCGATAATTCAATAAATTTTCACTTAATTAATTCATATTCGAATTTCTTCATTATAGAATATCTTATCCGAATATTTAATTAAAAAAAATACAAAAATCAATAAATACTGAAACACTAAAATTATTCACACTTTTAATAATTGTATTTATGATCAATCATTATTAATAAATAATAAAATAATTAACAACTAACATTTATATACATGTACAATATTAAATATATACACATATATATAAATATATACACATATATATATATATATATATAAATATATATATGTATATTTTATCGGATCGGATCGGATTATTATCGGATCGGATTAGGCTAATCCAAATCCAATTTGTTAAGCAATCAGATTATCGGATTTTTTTTGCAATTCAAATCTGACTAATCGGATCGGATTCAGATCAAAATCCAATCCATTGACAGGTCTAGTGATGACCTAGAGAGAGGCATAAAATATCAGCATGCAGAAGACTACTACTCCATAAGGGAGAAAACACAAGCAGCTCAGCAAGAACTTAAACACAGGCCAAAGAGTTCATGAAATCATCTCTATGAACAGCTTGGTGGTGGAACATTGTTTTGAGAAAGAAATCCTCTCAAAATAAGGTTCATCTTTGCTTCTGATCTTTGTTCCATATTAGTCTCCATATCCTTCATCTTTGCACTAGCTTCAACATATCGCTTTTCCACCGCAATCCTAATCTTCCTTTCCATCTCTAGCTCCACATTAAGTTGGGTTGGTAGGGGCTTCACTACATACCCCAAGCCTCGAAAATACTTGGGCCTCCTCCCAAGAACCTTCACAAAGGCTTGCTTCTCCTTTTCAAGCCGATCTCCATTTGAAGGACCTAAAGCCTCCACTGTTGAAAGTAATTCTCCTTACAACAATAAAAAAAATTTAATATAAAATAAAGTGGACAAATTTAATAGAAAATAAAGTGGCAACATCGGCCCGTGAAGCATTTGTACTCCTAGTCCTGGCAGTTCCCTTTATTCTATTTGCAGCTACAGGAAAATTGCATGCTTTAGCAAAGTAGAGGTCCTATTGAAGTCCTTGTTAATGAAGAGTGGCAGGTGGAGTAAGAGAATGTGTTAAATATGTCTTGTTTGCTTCATTTGAAATGTGTCTGCTATGGAATGGAAGTAGGATAGGCCTTAGAAATATGACCTCTATCTTCTGTAGAGAGGAACATCACTGATACAATCTACATCAAATTTTCAATATTAATACTTGTATTATAGGGAGTCATGCTACACAAACCCTCCAAACAAACAGAATAGGGTAGCTAATAATGTAGTTAAAGTGGACACACCTTAACATTGGCCATTTTTATTATCAGTATAACTGATGGACACTAGTTTAGTTCAAACACACATAAAGAAAATAAATTACTTACATGTAGTTCCCGAGCTTTCTCACATGTCCACCCCTTTCCCGGCTTGTGATGTGTTGCTTCATAGACAATTAATGAAATGAGGTTCTTCATCATTCTCAATTTTCTGCAAATTCAAAAAATTATTTTATGGCAATTACAAAAACATATACAAGTGTCCAAAATAAATGTGTGGTTTAATAATTATTACCGACTCTTCCATATACCGCACGAAGGACTTGCTTCCACCACGATGAAGAACTTTTAGTTCACCCCGATTTTGCTGATTTTGCTTGCTAATTTCCTTCACAATTTATGCAAATAGTTCAGTTCATAAGTCAATCTAGTGGTGTTGATATTTATGCTATGTTTGATGCAAATGCAACTATATATACAAGAACAACATATTTGGATTTGAAATTATTTCTAGTGATGAGACATTACATGGCTTTCACTTTTGTAATAGCTTACCTACAAACATGCATATTGTTTAGACATTGCATGGCTTTCATTTAATGGGTATCTGGATGCAGGAACAAATGAGGAACCTAAGTTCCAAGGTGGAAGAAGCAACTACAAGGTCAAACTCAACATTAATTGTATCATCAGAGTCCTGTGTTATAAAAGAGAAAGCAATGGGTAGGACATTTCAAAAAGAGCAATTGTCCTTGTAGATATTATAAATGTCTTTTCAAAGAATCATTATCATTACATAGTAGTGCAAGGACAACTAATAGTATCTCTCTAGTTGGGATGATACTATTAGTTATTTATGTAAATCCTCCACCAGGGGACTATTATCCCAGAAAGTTTGGTGGGTAATGGCAAAATTCAACAGATCTCCAAATTTTAAACCACAATCACATTTTCCATCATTCTTAAGACCACCCATAAATGGAAAGAGCAAACAAACATTATTAATGACTCTATAGAATATGCATAAGCATGTAACACTGACTACATTGATGAAAAAATATAAATCTGCAACTCTATATCTTCAACACCAAACCCACCTCAAATCAACCACTGGAACTCCAAAATCCAAACCACAATCACAATTTATATCATTCTAAATAAAACCGATGAATGGAAAGACAAATACATCATAATAACAACAATAGTTGTTATTCAGTTTGCGTTTTCTTACTTATTACCAATTTTTTTTTTGACAATTGAGTTTACTTCTTCTTGATTATTACCATTATTTTTTTTCATTATTTGAGTCTTCAGTATATGAGAATGGTATAATCTCAGTGGTAAAATCAATCAAAACCTATTCATAAAATACAACAGCCATCCCAACTAGAGAGATATCATTATAGAGCAAAGCAGTACCGAACAGCCATCTCAACCTGACAAAAGAAGAAAAAGACAAATAAAATGCAAGCTTGTAAGAGAATATTAATACCTCTTGAAGCACTAGTTGATGCCATAGTTGCAATGAGATAGTTGTTGCTTAAGCACTAATCAAAGATGATGGAAAAAAAGAGAAGGAATTATTGATGTTCAATGAGGCATTAATCACACATTTAAATAACAGAATAGCAACAACATGAATGACCTGAATAATTTCTCCTTCCTCACCTGGAATTCGAATTTATAACATAGAGATTATATATATATATATATATATATATATATATATACACTAGCTTTTGATTAAATAGGATCCAAGAACCAAAAGTGAAGGAAGTCTGGTTTTGTTCTTGATTCAACATAAAATAGCAGACAACAAATGTGAAAATGGGAGACCAATTAATATAAACTTCATACAACAAAATAAAACAAATGATGATTCAAGGACAGAAGTCTATGTAATAATTATTGCCATGCAGTAATCACTTAATGGCTTCATAAAGCTTGTACTGAAAATGAAAACACTAACAATAGCAGCACAAAATTATAGTTTATCAATCATCATTTCCCCAATCACTCTCGTCACTATCATCATCAGTGAGATTACAATCTTCCTCCTCAGTGGTGGAATCAAGTAGTTCAACATCTTCATAGTCGATATAACCTTCAACCATTCGGGTGTCTTGCCTGTTGGGTTTGGCCAATTTTGACTACCAAACTTAGGCTACCAAATTTTGACTTATTGAACACAAATATGATATGGTTTTGTTAAGTCAAAGATTTGGTAGAATTTGGTGAAGTTTGAATTGGTGACTTTGAAAAGGTTAGGTGGCAAGCCAAGTTTGAATTTATGTTTGTGACCACTTTACATGCCTATAAATAGAGGTATTGGAGGTGAAGGAAGATACACCAAAAATGAGAGGAAGATAGAGATGTTAGTAAAAATGTGAGGGTGCGAAGGGCACCGGGTGCAAAAAGGCACCGAGTGAAGAGAGAAGAGAAAGAGAGAAAGAGAAGTGATGGTACTGTGTGACACCAAAAGAGGAGTGATGGTGCTGTGTGACACCAAGAGAGAAGTGAGGATGCTATGTGCGTCGATGTAATCCATCTTTATCTATGGAATGAAAATTGTGTGTCCGTGGACGTAAGCCAAAGTTGGGGCTGAACCACGTTAAATATTGTGTGTTATTTGTGTGTTGTGTGTATTGTTGTGTGTATTGTTGTGTTTGTGGGTAAATACCGGGTGTTGGCGATCTTGGGTGGGATTAATTCCTATACGTGAGTTGGGAGCTAATTCCTAACATTGCCTACACTTATGAACAACTTCTGAATCGATTTGGTCACCAGAGATGTCATCTCTATTTAAGAAAAAGAGATCTATATTTGGATAATCTTGTACAACCCCATCAACAGTGCAAGGCTCGGACTCTGGGTATGCAATATCTTTTTAAGCTCGTGATGGGATTTTGGCAATGTCTCATTTTTCGGCAACAACTCCTTAAGGAACTCGAGCAACATAGTGAATGACTTGTTGCTTTGATGATGAGTTTAGGTTTGTTTGTGTGGAGAAAAATTGATCCCGATTAGCTTGAAACAAATACATATATATATATATACTGTTTATATATACAATATATATATAGATACATATAAATCAAAGTTTGAGAGAAAATGTAGATCAAAGCTTGTCATACTTACAAGAGTTTGGGAACGAAGATGGAAGAGAGAAAAAGAGTGTTTGTTTTGATAGAAATTCTTTGGAGTTTGAGAGAAAATGTTGTACACTACAATATGTTTTGTAACGAATTGCTTAAGGGGTTATTAGATGCTTGTTAAGACTAGTTTGGATGTTCATTTAATTACAAGAAAATTATACCTGAAATGATGTCTACAATTGACGCCGGACAGAATAGAGATTATTCTGCAGGCTAGTGCAATAGGTAATTTGCAAGGAAAAAAACAGGAGAATTCGACCCAAAATTCAGAGAACACTCTGGAATTTAATAAAATTGTTTATAATCAAGAATGACAAAAAAACAACCCACAAGCCGGGTTAAAATAGCTGAAAATCGACCCTTAATGGGATTTTACCAAAAATAGCAAAACCCTAAAAGTCTTACCAAAACGAAATAAGGAAAGAAATCAAAAGATTGCCAAAAATCTGGCCCAAATCGGGTTCAGAATCATTTCCTAATCGACAAATAGAAAATTACCCTAAATAGCAAAAATTAAATAAAAATAAAGATTTGAAAAGGAAAACAACGGATTTAGCTTTCCGAATTGGGGTCACGGGCGCGAATCGGACACTTGTAGCTACAGTTATGACCAAAAAACCGACACGTGCACGGAAATTGCCCCAATTAGACTAGATCACAATTTCTTGCCATCTTTGCGTTGATCCTCCCGCTCCAGGTAATCCAGCACCATTAATGCGCAATCTGACAGCTCGGCATCGTCTGACTCGGATCCCCCTGCATCATACCTGAAATGATGTCTACAACCAAACAGATCACTATAGTAAAGGGCGTCGGAAATAAATTTTGGATAAAATTATATTGTTTAATTAAATTGATAAAAAAAATTAAATTCATAACTTTGTGTAACCATTAGCGACCCCCTTTAGTTGTGTCGGCAAATACTTAATTTTAGCGACCCCCTTCTATGTGAGTCGACAAAGATCCAGTTTTAGTGACCCTTTTCTCATTGGGTCAAAAAATATTTATTTTTAGTGACAAAAAATGGGGCATCGGAAAATGGAAGTGTCACTAATAGCCAACTTTCTTGTAGTGTACGAATGTAGTAGAATACCTTACCCTACCACCACTCTCATGCGCCCCAATTCTCCTAAATAATTGTGAATCATGTGGAGTTAACACACGCCAAAATTAAGGGGAGTGACCCACAAGTTTAATTGGCTTAAAAAAAGGAAAAAAAGAAATGGTTGTATATCTCATACTCCTTCAGTTTCAAATTATAGGTCCCTTTTGGGGAATACAACTTCTTTTATTACAGTGTTAATGAATGAAATATCAACTTTACCCATGATCCCATCATAGTAATGTGATGGTTTATAATATATATGTTTTATAATTTTAATGGTTGAAGGTTAAATTGATAAATTGACCAAATAAAGTGCTTTGACTTTTCAAAAATGGACACTTATTTTGGGACAAGGAAGGGTAAAATTCACCAACTTCCAATGTAATTATATGTATATGAGACGAACAAGATCCTCTCCACCCAATTATCTCTATCCAAATATTCGTAAATCTCAATTTTAGAAAAGCTTTTGGATCTTGGAAGAGCGTTTTAAAGAAACTGGGGTACCAGTTTCTCAAAACAGTTTCTGCTTTTCTTTTTCTTATTGGAAAAGCCACAAACAAAATCTATCTCAAACAAGGCCTATATATCTGTATAATAGTCGTTGAAAAGGTAAATATTTATTTGAAGTTTGAACCTCAGGCCCTGTCTGGTAGGCTGTCTAGTTCCACCTGGTCTGGTCTGGTCTTTGTTTTCAGGGACTAGACCATGTTTGTTTGGACTTGGTCTCAAAATTTGGAACCAGACCAAATTGAACCAAAGGGGGTGTTTTTGGAACCAGATTTTTTTATGGTTCAACCTGGTCCGGTCTGGTCTTATTAATAAAATATATTTATAAATGATTAATAATTAATAATAATAAAAATAAATTAACTAAAACATATTTTAAAAATAAAATATAAATAATAAATAATAAACAAAATGAATTAAATAATACCTAATAATAATAAAAATGAATATAATAATAATAATTAAATGAATAAATAATTAAATATATTTATAAATAATTAAAAATGAATAATTAATAATATAATAATAAATTAAATAAAACATAATAATAATAAAAAAATGAATACAATAATAATAAATAAATATAATAATAAAAAATGGACTAAATAATAAATAATAATAATAAAATAAATAATAAATTACATAAAACATATTTAAAAATATAATAAAAATAATAAATAGATATAATAATAAATAGATATAATAATAAATAAATATAATAATAAATAATAAGTAAATATAATAATTAAAAATGAATAAATAGAATATATTTATAAATTAATATATAAATTAATAAATAATAATATAAATAATAAAATATATTATAAAGTGAAGAAATAATAAATAAAGAAAGAAATAATACATAAATAAATATTATAATAAATAAATAGTAAGACCAGACCGCTTACCAAACAGACTTTTAAGTTTAGGATCCATATCAGATTAGACCAGACCAGACCAGATCGGACCGGACCAGACCAAACCGCCTACCAAACATGGCCTCAATATTTTTTCTTGGTCTTAAATCAGCTCCACCACAGCTAGTTCCTAGTTGTATCGAGTTATTAGCTGACGTGTTATAACATTATAATAATAACTAAACTAATTTGATTTTGAGTGCGTGTTCCCAAACATGAAAGTCCTGTTTGGTAAGTGGTTCGGTTCCAGCTGGTCTGGTCTGGTATTGTGTTTTATGGGACCAGACCATGTTTGGTAGGATTGGTCCCAAATTTTTGGTTAGACCAAGTAAGACCAAATCAGACCAAAATGGCCTCATTTCAGACAAAAAAAAAAGGTGGTTCCTAGTAGTCCGGTCTTATTAATAAAATATATTTATAAATAATTAAAAATGAATAAATAATAATTACAAATAAATTAAATAAAACATATTTCAAAAATAAAATATAAATAATAAATAATAAAAAATGAAATAAATAATATCTAATAATAATAAAAAATGAATATAATAATAATAAATAAATGAATGAATAAATAATAAAATATATTTATAAATAATTAAAAATGAATAATTAATAATATAAATAATAAATTAAATAAAACATAATAATAATAAAAAATGAATACAATAATAATAAATAAATATAATAATAAAAAATGGACTAAATAATAAATAATAATAAAAAATTAATAAAATAAATGATAAATTACATAAAACATATTTAAAAATATAATAAAAATAATAAATAATAATAAATAATGAAATAAATAATAATAATAAATAAATATAATAAAAAATAATAAATAGATATAATAATAAATAAATATAATAATGAATAAATACTTCATAATAATAATAAAAAATGAGTATAATAATAAAAAATTAATATTAAATTAATAAAATATATTTTTAAATAATTAAAAATGAATAAATAATTTATAAATTAAATAAATTAAATAATGAAATAATAATAAATAAATAGAATATATTTATAAATTAATAAATAATAAAATATATTATAAAGTGAAGAAATAATAAATAAAGAAAGAAATAATACATCAATAAATATTATAATAAATAATAAATAAATAGTAAGACCAGACCGCTTACCAGAACAGACTTTTCATATCAGATTAGACCGGACCGGACCGGACCAGAACATGCTCGAAGTAAACTATTATGAGTGTGTACTAAATTTTTTGCAACCCCCCCCCCCCCCCCCCCCCCCCCCCCCCCAAAAACCAAACCCTACCCCTATAGAAATTTGAAATTTATTAGCAGATAAAGACATGAGAACATTACAAATCCACAGATAAAAGCACATCATTGCATATATATATATAACTACATTTCATGATATAACCTAGGGTTAAAATTTAAATGCAATAAACGGTGAGATTTGCAAATAACCCCCAAACCGGTGGGGATTGTAACTTTCCATGAATTTCCCCCCCTGAACTATGGTGAGATTTGCAAATAACCCCCTAAACTATAAATTATGCAATAATGCAATAAACTCCCTTAACTATCGTGTTTGTTGCAAAATGCCCCATTTTCTTTTTAAAAAAAATCATAAATGACCTTAATGCCCTTTCTTTTTTGAATGTTACTTATTATATTTTTCTTATTAACTTAGAAATAATTGAGAGTAATTTGATGACTTATTCTCTATTCAAACTTGTATAAAATTACACATAATTTTTAAAATGTTATGTTTTCAATAGTTCTTTTAGGTTATTTGAATAAGAGTTAAATAAAATTCTAAAATGCTTAGTTAATTAATTAAAAATATTTATATGTGAAAATGAAAAGTTGTTTATTATCTAAGTAATTTGTTATTTATATATGAATATATTTTTATAATTTTTTTTTTCATTTGGCATAAAAACAATTAACTAGGCCAATGGGATTGTTTAAATCAAATTATATTTTAATAACAAGTTAATTAATTTTAAAATAAAATAAATAGAAATTAAACTCTTTTTTTTTTGTAGTATTTGAGAGTATATTTACTCTATTATATTTAAAGTGAATGGTGTACTTAATATTCTTACAATGAGAAACAATATTTATATAATTTAAAGTAGGGTTAATTCCAAGAAACTCCCATATGCTATTCAATTTAATCAACTAACCCCTACTGTGTCCACTTTGCCCCCTATACTATCCAATTTCATCACTATATATGCCCCCTCCTCCTCACATTTTGAGTCAAAATGTCTAAACTACCCTCCCTTAATAGTATAAGGGGGTTTAGTGAAATCAATCCTTAAAAAAATTATTTTTCGAAAATATATTATATTTTTTGTTAAAACTATAAATTTCAATATATATATATATATTTCCGAAAATATGATTTTTTTCGAAAAATAATTTTTTTGCGAAAAATATATATTATGTTCCAAAATATGATTTTTTTTTCCGAAAAATATTTTTTTGTGAAAAAGTATATGTTATGTTCCAAAATATGAATTTTTTCCGAAAAATATATATTATGTTTCAAAATATGATTTTTTATCCGAAATTTTTTTTTTTGCCACAAAGTATATATTATGTTCCAAAATATGAATTTTTTTCGAAAAATATATATTATGTTCCGAAATATGATTTTTTTTCCAAAAAATATTTTTTTTACGAAAAAGTATATGTTATGTTCCAAAATATGAATTTTTGTTTGCAAAAAATATATGTTATGTTTCAAAATATGATTTTTTATCCGATTTTTTTTTTTTTTTTTGCGAAAAAGTATATATTATGTTCCAAAATATGAATTTTTTCTGAAAAATATTTTTTGTGTGAAAAATATATATTATATTCCAAAATATGATTTTTTTGCGAAAAATATATATTATGTTCCAAACTATGATTTTTTCTGAAAAATATTTTTTTTGCAAAAAAGTATTTATCATGTTTCAAAATATGAATTTTTTTCCGAAAAATATTTGTTTTGTGAAAAATATATATTATGTTCCAAAATATGATCTTTTCCGAAAAAAAAAAAATTTGTGAAAAATATATACTATTATGTTCCAAAATAGGATCTTTTTCGAAAAATATTTTTTTTGCGAAAAATATATACTATTATTTTCCAAAATATGATTTTTTTTTCGAAAAATGTTTTATTTTGTAAAAGATATATATTATTTTTTCTGAAATAATTCATATTTTGGAAAATAATATACTCCCTCCAAAAAATAATTTTTTTGCGAAATATATATATATACATATTTTTGAATTTATAATTTTTGCGAAAAATATAATTGAATTTCGAAAAATAATCTTTTTAAATGGTTAATTTCACTAAACCCCCTTATACTATTGAGGGTAGTTTAGGCATTTTGACTCAAAATGTGAGGTGGGGGGGCATAGTGATGAAATTGAATAATATAGGGGTCAAAGTGGGAGTTAATTGATTAAACTGGATAATATAAGGGTTTTCTTGAAATTAACCCTTTAAAGTATTAACAAATATAATAGTAAGGGTATGATAGTCTTTTGTAGAATAATTGGGGTAATTTGTAACAAATTGATAGTTGAGGGGGTTTATTTTAGTTTAGGGGGATTAATTGCAAAAATGCAATAGTTCATGGGTTCTTTGCACACTACCCTATAATCTAATGTGAAATTATCTTGCAATGAACCAAACATGGTCCAATGAGCTTGATGATTATCCTCTTTTAGTCATAGCAATGATCACATTGATGAACCGAGTTTTCTCTTTGTTCATTCGATCCGAAACAATCTTTGTACCTTTTAAAAATCTCATCAATTATGGCTTCGCGGAACTGATTCACCAGCATTGGCTCAGCCTCAACTCTCATGCGCTTTCTATGTTAATGAATTAGATTCTCATGCAACTCATTTGTCAAAGTTACCAAAAGAATGAAAAACCATGTGAGGCTATCAGAGGAGCTTATCTACATGCTTTTCAATATTTCAGTTTAGTGCATTTAGAAGCCCCAGTACTAGAATATATGAGAACCTGATGCTACCAATTAAATTTTAATTTAGCAATATTCCCACCCTTTTCAATCAATCTCCCTGTAATTATGCTTCATTTTATAAGTGGAATGACGTATATGACACTTTCACTAAATATATAGCTAGAAGGATCATAAATTTATAATCAGTACTCAGTATTCTAATAGATCCAATTATGAAATTGTGATTGATAAGAATTAATAACTAGAGAAGAAAAAATAGAATTCAAGCACTCAAGAAGAAAAATAAGGAAGCAAGGCATTGAGGGTTTAGGGTTTAAGATTTTAGGGTTTAGGGTTGGAGATTAATCAAAAATTAAATTTTGGACTTATAAGATGCATGAATTTTCGAGCTATTACATGTTACAAATCATCCTAGAGTAATTATTGCAGCGCGAGTTGAATATTTATTTCTTAAAAGAAAAACTATTTGATTTTCTCTCTATTATATAATAACAAGCCTGCCTTGAGCATCCATCATGGTTCGCCATATCATCCGGTACGTTATGTCTTGTTCGGCTCTTAAAGTTTTGGAAAGTGCCGATACCACTACACAACACTAATACTCACCTTTAAAATCATAATTTTCTGAATCTGTTACACCATTATTGCCGTCGCGATTGAAATCAACTAAGACTATGTTTTGATTGGCTTTTCAAAAGATGTTTTTAGCTTTTGGAGTAAAGTTACTTTAAACGGTGTTCGGAAAAAAATTTACAATAATTTTTGGGCTTTGAAAGTGCGTTTTGAAGAAATTTGAAGATTTCAGTTTCTCAAAATGGCTTTTGTTTCTATTTTTTCTTGTGTTAAAAGCAGAAGTAGAATTCATGTCAAACGGAACCTAAGTATGACATCCCTAAAAATTTAATCTACTCTTTGGAAGGGAATTAGATTCATTCTATGTATGTTTTCTTTGTTCTGCTAACTAACTTTTAATCAGCAAATATTGCTAGAGGTTCTTCTCTCTTGGAAAAGTGAAAGAACTATATATTCCCCAAATCCCACCTCTTTAATCATATCAAAACCAACAAATTAGGATCAAGATATATAATGCATATACATGTGATGACAGTGACAATCTAGTAGGGGTTTTGGATACTTTGTCCACTAGAGCAACAAAATCAGATTGAATTGACAAGAGGGTTGTCCTATTCATGAACCCTATGTTGTTCCAATGCCATCAATATATAAGTTTAAGTTGTATATTCTCTTGAGTGAGCACAATGTCAATTATATTCATAAAAAAATAAAAAATAAAACTTACAAAAAAGTAGAGTATATAATCACCAATTTCCACTAGTGAATAAAACATTTTTGGAACCTCAATTGCAATTGGTCAATTACTCTATACCTGTATTTGCACCAGATTTTAAATTCACAAATGTTATCTAATTGTAAATATATGAAAGCTTGGAATATATTCAAAAAATAGTCAGTTAGGTCACTCCCTTTTACATGTTATTCATCAGTGAGGCTTATATATGGTTTAAACTTGTGCATTGAACTATTTCTTTATGTGAATTATGCGTTTAAATTGGGCCTGGCCCATAAAATTGATAAGGCTATATACAGCCAGCCCATTCAATGAGTTACTACAATGGGGCCATCGTAGTAACTCATACTATCCAAATGCTAGGCCTGGGTCCACTTGCATATATTTATATATAAATTATCAATATATATATCAATGATGCACGGTTCTATCATGTTTTTTTTTTTTTTGATAGGTAAATACACACTCACACACCATACAATATTTTATAGGAAACTCGAACCCCTTATCTCTCCATTTGGTAGGTGAAGTTATACCATTGCAACACTTGTACGTTGGTTTCTATCATGTTATTGGTTGATTTAAACGTGTCTAACACATGAAATAAACTAGTTGATTGTGTTCCAACTTTTGTTAACTCGTGCCTAAACATGAATTAGACTTGTTGATTGGTTTGAGACTTTGAAGCCAACATGTTAATTTAATGCATTTCTTATTGTTGCAAACAAAACATTGGATCTCATAGATGAACAATACACTTTATAGTGTGAGAATACTAAATTTGCATTACATTACCACCACTTTTTTATTCCACAAACCTATATGTCACTAAAGAAACTTCAAACATTTTTGAAGATAAAGACATGAGAACATTGCAAATACACATAAAAGCACATCATTGCATACTACTCTCCTATATAGATATATTTCATGATATCATCTAATGTGAAACTATCTTGCAATGAACTAAAGATGGTCCAATGAGGTTAGCCAAGCTTGATGATCATCCTCTTTTAGTCATGGCAATGGTCACATTGATGAACTGAGTTTTCTCTCTGGCCATTCGGTTCGAAATAATCTCTTTGTACCTTATAAAAACCTCATCAATTATGGCTTCGCCGAACTGACTGATCAGCATCGGCTCAGCCACAGCTCTCATACACTTTGCAACATTATATGATCCACCATCCTTAGAACATTTAGGCAAAGATATTCCATTCTCATATGCATTCCAGTCAACTGCAGATGCCTCAAGTCGATCAATAGAAAATGATCCTTCCTTTTCAACCAAACTTTTTACTTCTAATGGTGATGGTGTGTATTGGGGAATGTTGAAGGAGTCCATTTTCTCTTTTTCTATGAGCCCCTACAGTGAAGTTTAACTTCAATTTGAATCCAATTATGAGTAATAAAAATCTCTACAAAAAAATCAACTTTTATCTCCATATTTAATATATATGACAATGAAAACAACATTTTCTAATTAAAAATAACAGTGGGAAGATGAATAAATATGCTTCTGATTCATCATCTCATTTGAATTACATGAAGAATCATTTACGTGAAATAATATTAATTTTGAAAGGAATTGAGATCAATTCCTCGTTTTATAAATTTTATGTTCAACTTCTTTTTTCTCAAAATTTTTAGTCATTTGTCCAAAAATTATTGGACAACATTAGCTCAGAGGACGAAGTACTTTATCCTTCCAGAGGAGGACCTAATTATTGTCCATTCTGAAATTGATCTCGAGTATCATGGTTAGTAGAGCTTAATGAAATACCTAAACGTGCATTCAACTAAAAACAATAATCAACTACCTCGGACACCATTTCTCTGAGGGCGAGTGCTAGAAGTTCCCAAATGTAGCAACACTCTTTGCTCGAAGGATCTTCACTTTTCCTCCCCAAAATTGTTAAAGCCATCCGTCCTCCTGCCACCAGTTCCTCGGAACGACACTTGAGAAACACCGAAAAATCTCTTTGAAATTGTTCGTAGTATGCTTTAAGCACTGTTGGTGGGCTACTACTTGCGATGTAAATGTTACCTTTATTATTCTCCACCCCTTCAGGAACCTGATAAATTAATGTAGTTGCAAAGACAATTTCAATATAAATGACAAAGTTATAGAAGGATTAAAAAGTACAGAAACAATTAGGTTAATTTTATTTTAAATAGGTTTTCTTATGATAGAGTCGGCTTGGTTTGTTGAACAGGAATTAAGAAAGATACAGGGCATGTTAGGTATCCATTTCTGAAAAGTGTTCTCGATAATTCTGAGAACATAATACTGTTTTGTGAGAACAAGAAAAAATATATATCTGAGAACAGACTTTTTTATAACTAAATTTTCGAAAACAATTTCCAGAAAACTCAATCAAACCTTTATTACTCGCTCATTTTTTGGTACAATTTTCTTATTTTCAATTTTCTGAAAACTGTTTTGACAAATGCATACCAAGTTGATCCATAGTTTTTTAGTTTTCCACTTAACCAAACTGACTCTTTGTACAATTTTTGAATTTTTAGTTTTCTCGTACTCTAAATTGCAAATCGAACAACTCCTATAATTTTCATAAAAGAGTTTTCGAAAAATTAACCCAGACAGAATTTTTGTAGGATTTGTTTTTGGATTCATAATTGTATGAAATAGAAAACTGTTCCAAAGTGAAATATCAAATAACCTCTTTCTTTTTCTTTTTTTTTTTGGTCAGAAATCATCGTCTTGAAAAACTGAACTAAACATATCAATGAACTTGCCTGAGACAGCCACTGGAGACTATAAGAAGAATGCACAAAATGCAGACTTCCGGTAGCGAAAAGCCGTCCGTAGAATGAACCGGGGACTGCGGTGACGAAACAAGGGCCAAAAGAAGACCCTAGTTTCCTTTTCATCTGTTCTTGGAAACTTGGCAAGGACTTGAAAATGGTGTTGAAATCGTTTCCGGGAAGGTCATTCAAGTACACAACATATTCTGGTGATTGGTGACCTAGTTCTTTGCACACTTTGTCCACTGTCTGGATGAGCTCAGAGGTGACAAAGAGGGTGTTTGGTCCAGAGGAACAACCCAGGTCTGCTATGCAAAGTGTCTTTGGTGAGGTTGTGCAGTAGAGGTCAGTTATGGCTTTCTCTGTTATGGGTTTTGTCATTGATATTACCTTCTTCTGCCAAAACCAATATTGAGCACCAAAATATAAATATTGATTTCAAAAAATTAAGGGTGCGTTTGGATAGGAGCGTTTTCGTTTTTGTTCTTGTTTTTTTCGATGTTCACGGGAACAAAAACGCGTTTGGGAGCCTTTGATGGTTTTTGTTTTCGTGAACAGTAAAAAAACATTTTCTCGCCCTTAGTTCAAAATTTGAGAACACCAAAATGGTGTTTTTTTGTTTTCGGCACTGTTTGTTCTTAGCCAAAAAAAAATTTAATTGTTGCAGATTCCCTAACCTCCATCTTCAACCTCCAAACCCTAACCTCCAAAAAATTTTTTTTTTTTTTTTGTTCCCGAAAATTTTTTAGAAAAAATTTCCAACTAAACATGTTTTTGTTTTCGGATTACCCTTAGGACAAGACAAGAAAAAAATTTGTTCTCAAAAGATAAAAAAATGAAAACGAAAACACTAGTTTGGTTTTTACAGTTTTTATTTTTTAGGTTTTCTGAAAATTGAAAATCAGAAAATTGTATAAAAAAGTCTGTTTGGTTTAGTTTTCTGAAAATAATGTTTTCAAAAAACTCACTTATAAAAATGGCGGTTTACACACTCATTTTTTATTGTTCTCATAAAACTGTTTTTTGTTCTCAGAACAATTTTCAGTTATACATAGGGGTGTTCAGGAACCGAAACCGGCGGTTCGGTTCGGTTCGGTTCCATAGGGGTTCGGTTCCGGTTCCGGTTCCAAAATTTCAAGAACTGATTTTTCGGTTCGGTTCCTTCCCTTTCGATTTCGGTTCCGGTTCCAGACAGAACCGGAACCGGAACCGATTTCAACAACCCTAGATATACAAACCAAGCAGGTCATAAGAGTCTGTTTGGTTTGTATATCTGAAAACTGTTTTCAAGAATTCTGAAAATTAAAAGAAAAATTCCAAGAAACAAATGACCATTCTCTTAAAACAAATTTATTATAACTCAGTTTTCTGAAAATAATTTTCAAAAAATTCAACCAAACAAATTTTTTATAAAGTGATCTGATTTTCAGTTTTCAGAGTTACAACCAATCAAATCCTAACTTGCCAATTATATCGATCTATTTAAGCATATAAATGAGCATTAGAAGTTGTTAGCTAAAATTTCAGAATTACAACCAAGCAAATCCTAACCGACTCAGTTCTTGTGAATGTAATTTACTATGGTACAGGCACTACCTATTTTAGACATAATAGATTTACATGGAATGTTAAAAATATATATTCAGATTGTGACATATATACCTGAACTAAAGAATTGTTTGCATAACTTGTTTCTCCATTACCTCCATTCATGTGGAGCACTTCAATCACTTCCATCTCTCTCTCTCTCTCTCTCTGTTTGATAGGCTACTAGCTATGGACCATTATTTATAGGATAAATTGGTTAAAATCTCCTCAAGTTTACTCTTTTTTCTTACTATACCCCATCAATTATGAAATGAGCTTAGAACCCCCTAAAATTTCATAAAAGATTGCACCATGGGCTTGCCCTCAAATGTTTTTACCCTTTTACCCTCCAAACTTTTTGTATTTTCACATTACTTTTAATCCTATCCTTACTATTATATTTCTTAATTCTTTAAATTACAAAAATATTATTTCTTTTAATTAGAATATTAATTATGCCATTTACCTTTAATGTATTAGACTAAATATACTCTCAAATGTTAAAAAATTTTTTTGTAAGTTTTAATTATTTTATTTGTAAATCAATTAACTTGTTATTAAATTTTAGTTTGATTTAAATCATAAAACCCAATCCTAATTAATATATTCATAAATAAATCACAATTTATGAATATATTTTTATGAAAAGAAAGTTTTATTTGGCAAAAAAAAAAATTAATTAGGATAATGAGTTTTATGATTTAAATCAAATTAAGTTTATTGGAAAATGATATATATTTTGGAATATATATATATATAATTCGTCAAAAATATATATTTTTCGAATTGTTTTAAAAAAATATGAATTTTTTCCAAAAAATAATTTTTTTGAGAAAAATATATATTATTTTCCAAAATATGATTTTTTTTCCCTAAAATAATATATATTTTTTCCGAAATATATATTTTTCAGAAAAAATTCATATTATTTAAAACAATTCGAAAAATATATACTTTTGACGAATCATATATATATATATTCCAAAATATACATATTTTTTTGAAAAATAATTTTTTTGAAGGTTTGATTTCACTAAATCCTCCTATACAAGATGGTAGTTTAGGTATTATGACTCAAAATCATATTTTGGAACATAATATATATTTTTCTCAAAAAAATTATTTTTCAGAAAAAATTCATATTTTTGAAAATAATATATATTTTTCTCAATAAAAATTATTTTTCGGAAAAAATCATATTTTGGAACATAATATATATTTTTCCCAAAAAAATTATTTTTTGGAAAAAATTCATATTTTTTTAAAAGAATTCGGAAAATATATATTTTTGACGAATTATATATATATTCCAAAATATATATCATTTTCCAATATATATATATATATATTCCGAAATATATATATTTTGTTCGAAATATATATATTGTTTTCATAAATTGTGATTTATTTATGAATATATTAATTAGGATTGAGTTTTATGATTTAAATCAAACTAAAATTTAATATCAAGTTAATTGATTTACAAATAAAATAATTAGAACTTATAAAAAAAACTAATATTTGAGAGTATATTTAGTCTAATATATTAAAGGTAAATGGCATAATTAATATTCTAACTAAAAGAAATAATATTTTTGTAATTTAAAGAATTAAGAAATATAATAGTAAGGATAAGATTAAAGGTAAGGTGGAAATACAAAAAGTTTGGAGGGTAAAAGGGTAAAAATATTTTGAGAGCAAGTCCATGGTGCAAGAAAATGAAAGTTTAGGAGAGTATAATTAGTTGAGGGGGTATAGTAGAAAAAGAGAGTAAATTTCAGGGGGGTTTTAAGCAATTTACCCTTATTTATAGTTACAATTTTTGTGATATATGGAATGTGGTTGTTATTATTTTATGACCTCTAGTTTACTTCCTTCCACTAATTCCACGTGACAATCAGAAAAATAATCAGTGAAGTACGGGATGAATCCCTTCTTCACAATTCTACTTTTTGTTTTGGTATTCTTTTTTGGGTAATTTGCAGTCACATCCCTGAAGTTTGGGTTTATTGCAACGAGATACAAGATTTTGCTTTTTCGGTCCCATAGCCCCCTGAGGTTTCAATTTCATTACAATGACACCCCTGGGCCTGTGAAATGACTATAATAATGCCCCTTTAATTGTTTCACTTATTATATTAGGGTAATATATAAAGTGTGAAATTACTCGTATGCCCAAATACTTCACCCCTCTGAAATTACTAATTATATTTCCACCCCTTATTACAAAATATATATATATTACGAAAATTACAATTTAATTTTTTTTCTTTATAATATAATTTGTATATATAATTACGAAAATTAAAATTCCGAAAATATATATATATAATTTGTAAAAAATATATAAAATTTGAAAAAACATATAAAATTCGAAAAAATATATAAAATTTGAAACAATATATAAAATTAAAAAAAACATATAAAATTCGAAACAAATATATAAAATTCGTAAACAATATATAAAATTCGAAAAACATATAAAATTATAATATATATATATATATAAAGTGTGACTGAAGTTTAAGTAGACAAGCCTCGGAGTCATTAGTCAAGGTAACGGATCCTCTCCAGCTCTCTGCAGAGCTATTTCAATGGTCACGATGGCGACACATGCCCCACAATGGTGACCGAAATCGGAATCGAACCGATACTTTATTAAAATATTTTAATCAAAATTAAATATATTAATATTTGGATCAAAATTAACGGTTCGGTTCCGATTCTCATTTTTAAAGAACCGAAAGTATCGGTTCGATTCCGGTTTCGATCGGAATCAAAAGCGAACCGCATCGTGAATATATTAATATTTGAATCAAAATTAACGATTCGGTTCCGGTTCTCATTTTTAAAGAACCGAAAGTATCGGAACCGAATCGTTAATTTTGATCCAAATATTAATTTTGATCCAAATAAAAATTTACTTTCGGTTCTTTAAAAATGAGAACCGGAACCAAACCGTTAATTTTGATCCAAATATTAATATATTTAATTTTGATTAAAATATTTTAATAAAGTATCGGTTCGATTCCGATTTCGGTCACCATCGTGGGGCATGTATCGCCATCGTGACCATTGAAATCGCTTTGCAGAGAGCTGGAGAGGATCCGTTACCTTGGCTAATGACTCTGAGGCTTGTCCACTTAAACTTCAGTCACACTTTATATATATATATATATATATATATATATATATTTGAATTTTATATATTTTTTAGAATTTTATATGTTTTTCGAATTTTATATATTTGTTTCAAATTTTATATGTTTTTTTAAAATTTTATATATTGTTTCAAATTTTATATATTTTTTCGAATTTTATATGTTTTTTCAAATTTTATATATTTTTTACAAATTATATATATATATTTTCGTAATTATATATACAAATTATTTTATAAAGAAAAAAAATTAAATTGTAATTTTCGTTATATATATATATTTTGTAATAAGGGTGGAAGTGTAATTAGTAATTTCTGAGGGGTGAAGTGTTTGGGCATATGGGTAATTTTATACTTTATATATTACCTTAATGTAATAAGTGAAACAATTAAAGGGGTATTATTGTCATTTCATAGGCCCAGGGGGTGTCATTGCAACGAAATTGAAACCTCAGTGGGCTATGGGACCGAAAAAGCAAAATCTTATATTTAGCTGCAATAAACCTAAACCTCAGGGGGTGTGACTGCAAATTACCCTCTTTTTTTTTTTGTATGGTTTCAAACTGCAAAAGATTCCACTAGCCAAGAGCGGAGCCAGGTGTGCGATGACCCCACCCAAAATTTTTAAAAATTACTTTTACTATCATCAAAAGTTAAATATTTTATAAATAAGTTCATAAAAATTATATATGGCCCCTTTTATTTTTAAATTTTTTTTTCCTTTACTGTCCAAAAACATTATATATTTTACGAATAAATTTATAAAAATTGCATATGCCCCTCTAAATTTTTCAAAAATTTCTTTCATTATCTTAAAAAATTATATATTTTATGAATAAACCCAAAATACATTGCACGTAACCCTCCAAAATATTTTCCACGCCACTAGCTACTTTATATCATATGACTCATATTCCAATGTAATATATGTGTCCAATGGCTGTGACTTGTGAGATAGTCGGTCCCTTGAGTTTTGTTGTGGTCTCTCATGTATAGGAATGGCAAAAAAATCCGTTCCGAGAGAGACCCGTTCCGTCCCATTCCATTTATTTCGTTCCGTTCCATTTTATTAAACTAATTGAGACATATATGGAACAAAAAAAATATATCTAATTATAAATAAGGCGGGGTGGGATCACCCACCCCGCCCCGAATAACTGACCACCACACCCAATTATATAACAACAAGGGGCCATTGTCAATGGCCACCACACCCCTCTATATTTTGTAGTGTTGTCCAAAAGGAGAAGCACATGCCACATAAGCACCATAGAAACATTTCCACATGTGAAATTCTAAACCACACCCAATAAACTTTTCTCTCTCCATAATATCCAATACCATATCTCCCTCTATCTAAAACCACCACATTTATATATATATATAGAGAGAGAGAGACAGAAACATAAACCTTTAGGATTCATTTGGCTCATAAGAAAACTGTTTTCTTTTTTTACTGTTCACCCATTTCAAAAATAAAAACACGTTTGGCAAACGCGTTTACTGTTCACTTTTTTTTCCCAAGAAAACTGTTTTCTGTGAATAGGGGATAAAAGTGGTGAAAACACCAAATACAAGGGCCCGTTTGGAAAGTGGTTTTGTCTGGTTTTGTCTGGTCTAGTTTTGTTTTGTCTGGCCTGGTCTGGTATAGTCTGGTCTTGTCTTGAATCTAAAACTTTATATATATTAGTTTATATATTATTTTATGTATATAAATTTATATATTATTAAATATAAATTTATAATATATTATTAAATATACATAATATATTATATATATTTAATAATATATTTAAAAATATTATATATATATATATATTTAAAAATATTATATATATATATATATATATATTTAATAAAATTATTTTATATATTATTTTATATATATTTAATAATATTATTTTATATATATTATTATAATATATATATATATTATTCGATATATTATTTATGTATATATATTATTTTTTAATTTTATATATATATTATTTTTGAATTTATATATCTTTAATAATATTATTTTTTATATATATTTAATAATATTATTCTATATATATTATTATAAAATAAAAAATATATATTATTTTTTAATTTTATATATTATTTTAGATATATATTATTTTTGAATTTTATATATTATTTTATATATATATTATTTTTATATATATTTAATAATATTATTCTATATATATTATTATAAAATAAAAAATATATATTATTTTTTAATTTTATATTTTATTTTATATATATATATATTATTTTTTAATTTATATATTATTTAGATATATATCTAATAATATTATTTTATATATATTTTTATAAAATAAAATATATATTATTCTATATATATTAATATATATTATTTTTTAATTTTATATATTATTTTTGAATTTATATATATATTTCATATATATATATTTAATAATATTATTTCATATATATTATTTTTTAATTTTAGTACATGAATTATATATATATATATATATATATAGGAGAGAGAGAAAAAAAAAAGTCAAAAATTGTGGGCTAAGACCAACTTTCTTTTGGTCTTGGTTTTACTTCATTTTGAACCAAATCCAATACCAAAGTTTTAAGTGGTTTTGGTTTTGAATTTAAAAACAAAGCCCACCAAACAAGTTTGGTCTCTGAAAATAAAAACAAAACAAGACAAAACCAGCAAAAACTGGTTACCAAACAGGGCCCAACTTTTAGTTGTTTTTTGAGTTTTTTCACTGTTTAGGGTATCACCTCCGCCACCGCCCCCATCACCGCCGCCACCAACCACCACCACTCCCGCCACTGGTCGCCGCCGTCGGCCCCCACCACCTCTGGGCGCCGCCAAGCGCCTCTGTCGGCCACCGCCTCCGCCCGCCGCCAGTCACCCACCACCACCGCCCTCCGTCGCCGCCGGTCACCGCCGCCCACCAATACCATTTTATTTTTCAATACAAATTTTGATCCAAACGCTTTTTTGTTTTTAGTTTTTTGCTGAAAAAAACAAAGACAAATACAAATACAGTTTTTTTATTTAAAGACATAAAACAAATACAAAAAATAGGTTTTCCAAACGCACCCTTAACAAAATCTACATACATGGATTATTATTTCTCTCTAAAATATCTCTATATATCTTCCCCGGCGCAATCCTCCCCCTCCAGATCTTCGAATTCCGGTACCGGATGATGATGCACACTCTCCTCAAGACCGATCTCCGCTTCGGCGTCATCTACTCCGACATCGCCACTGGCACCGCCAACGCCGGTTGCGTCGGCGAGGTGGTCAAGCACGAGAGGCTCGTCGATGACTGCTTCTTCTTGATTTATATATAACCGAGTTGCGGGGCGGGGCAGGGCGCAGCGCGGGGCAGGATAACCGGGTCACGGGGGCGGGGCGGGGTGGAAAATAAAAAAATAATCTAGTACGGGACGGGAAAATTAAATCGAGTTCGAAGATGGGGAATATGATACCCGCCCCGACCCGCCCCATTGTCATCCCTACTCATGTAATATATATGTATATATTAATTAGTGAAGCATTAGTAGCGTTTTCATCACCTCTCCTCATGCTTCTTATTTTATTTGATTTCTTTTTGGTAATTCAAATATATGGATAAAAGAATAACAATACAAAAGGATTAAGCAAAACCTAATTTAAATAATCATTACACAAGTGTTGCAATGGTATAACATCACCTCTTAAATGAATGGGGGAGGGATTCTAGTCTCCTAGAAAATATTATGGGTGGTGTGTATTTATCTATATATGTAAAAAAAAAAAACAATTCAAATATATTTGACTTTTTGCTTCCTTTAGATATATTTTTTTTGTTGCTTAAATGGTTGTTTAGCTGTATGGTGAAACTCCATGGAGGCTTAACCTTGGCTCAACGTAGAGAGAGTGTATTAACTCTAATTTAACTCAACTAATAATCTAATTAAATTAATTAATCAATATAAATTTTTAAGTCAGCCAACAATCTTAGTTAATTAATGTGAATTTAACATATCTTTAACTTTTGAAGGTCGCTACAATTGTGTTTGCATATGGGATGAAGATTTCAAGTTGAACTTCAACTCTCAATTTCGATGAAAATTTTAAGTATAAGTCACATGGTCACATTTTCAAATTTGTAAGTAATAAAATTGGATAAGATGATGACTTAGATGAAGTTTAAGTGCATGAATAGATCATTTGGTGTTCAAGTGGGAGAATTCGTTAAAAAGATGCTTGCATATATGCTTGTTAAATTTTTTTTATTTGTTTTCTAAATAAAACGCATTTTAACTTCACCCATTGTATATCTTCAATATAAATTAGTTTTATTGTAGTGTGTGGCCGGTGAACATAATAATCAGAACGGTTGTTTCTTTGTCAACGTCTTCTAGAAGAATACCCCATCTAAAAGTAAACCTCCTACCCCGTGTTATATACTACTATATGTATCTATATATATATATATATAGATCCTCTTTGTTTTTCCACATGAGTCACCATGCATACTTCATGAAAAGTGAGGTCGTCATCATGACAAAACTTGATTTGGGGACTAACTAATAGGTTGCTTGTCATAATAATTAACTTATTATAGGTATATATATATATATGCACGCTACTTGCTATACACAAAATACAGTGAATTAAAAAGTTGAATGATACAATTGTAGACCTGTCAATGGATTGGATTTTGATCCGAATCCGATCCGATTAGTCGGATTTGGATTGCAAAAAAAATCCGATAATCCGAATATGATCCGAATCCGATAATCCGATTCCTTAACAAATTGAATTTGGATTAGCCTAATCCGATCCGATAAAATATACATATATATATATATATGTGTATATATTTAATATTGTATATGTATATAAATGTTAGTTGTTAATTATTTTATTATTTATTAATAATGATTGATCATAAATACAATTATTAAAAGTGTGAATAATTTTAGTGTTTCAGTATTTATTGATTTTTGTATTTTTTTAATTAAATATTCGGATCAGATATTCTATAATGAAGAAATTCGAATATGAATTAATTAAGTGAAAATCTGTCGAATTATCGGATTCGGATCGCGGATTGGGAGTTTTTGTCATCTTTATCAATAGACTTATCAATAATCCGATTATGATCCGAATCCGATATTAACCGGATATGGATTGAAAATAAAATCCGATAACCCGATTAGGATCCGAATCCGATTTCTTAACAAATTGGATTTGGATTTAACTGATCCGATCCGAATCCGATCCATTGACAGGTATATACAATTGTAATTGATGCTGATGCAATCCACCATAATAAAGTATGATGGTACGTACCTATCTAACCAGCTACCTCTTTGTTGTTTTATATACAGGAGAAGGGACAATCATGTCCCTACATATATATGAATCATATGAAAAAGAGTAAGAAACGAAGATTCTAAGAAAATACTTCGACTTTCTTGTGCTATATTCCAACATAGATGCATGGAACACGGTGTGAGGAAAATCAAAATATGACAAGATCTAAAAATTATTGCATAACGATAATCATGATTGTTTGATACATAAATAAATATACCAATTTTAATGATGCTATTTTTTGCTATAATTTTTTTAAAATGTACAAAAATAAATAAATCTAAACGTCTTAGTTGTCACCACGGGCATCCATCATGCTAGTGAGGTTAGTTGTAACAGAAATTGACTTTACATACTATACATGTAATGCCATAATTAATTGTTACATATTCTTTATTAACCAACTATTTGTTTTACATGTTGGGTTAATTATAGTTAAACTCTCTCTCTAAATATAATAAATTACAGTTAGAATTTATGTCGTTTGATAAATTATAACTAAACCTCTTTAAATTGATCGGCATATATTTACGGTGACAGGTAATGAGTAATTACATCTTTACTCATGCACATATTTCATTTAAATGTATCTATTCGAAAACATTTAAGACATTTCACCTCTAAAAAAGTAATAATATCAGTATTGACCAAGTTTGACTACGTCGGTAGAAAAATATCTATTATCATTTACAAATTTAAAGGGGTTTAATTATAATTTACTAAACAATTGAACGTCTACATGTAATTTATCATATCTCCAAATGTCTAGTTATAATTAACCCTATATGTTCGGGTGATGTTATTGTCGAAGACTTGTTCTTTCATTATATTTTAAAGATAGGAAAAGGACAAACTGAGATTAGTTGCAATGGTTAACTAATCACCAATCATTCTAATTCTAAAAGTATTACACAAATTAAAAGATAAATTAGGATTTGGGTGATATATGATCCGATGTAACTACCTGCTAATTAAATCATACATCTAATCATCCATGTCATTTCGTGAGCTCACATGATTGTTTTGAGTGATATATATGGACAAATTTAACTACCCCGTAATTAACTATCTATACCTTTTCTTATCATAGTCCATGTCATTATTTGATCGCACACATATTGTTCCCACACATAATTATTTAGCAAGATCATATGATAAAATGATGTCAATAGTCACTCATATGTTATGTCCTAATGTTGTGGACCTTGTGGTTGTGAATTATATGGATACAACTCACACAAGGCCATTGACTGGAACAAATGGAAGTGGTCATTGATAAAAGGACCTTTTTTTTCTAGTTGATCATGGACTAGCTTAGGCCTCTATTGACCGTCTTCTTCCCATTATCGAAGTGTTCCACATCAAACATCATATATATATATACTAGTCATCTTCTCAAGGTTCCACGCAATTAAACCTGTCTTCACCAATTATTTATTATAATCATATACCACCAACCCTTGGTTTTACGTGTTTGATTCTCTCCATCAATCTAAGCTTTTCATGGGAGAGAATCAAACACAATAAAACTAAGGGTTGGTGGTATATGATTATAATAAATAATTGGTGAAGACAGGTTTAATTGCATGGAACCTTGAGAAGATGACTAGTGACTAATTTTGTTGATAAACTCAAAAGGCCTTTTTTTTCCCATTCTTTCTTCTTTATTTATTCATTATTATTACTATGAGAAAATATATTGAGATCTTTAGAGATTAGGTCTAATTACACATGACAAATATGTGTGACATTTTCTCTGGTAGTTTTATTCGGAGGTTTCACGAATGATCTTGACAACCCATTTCCTTTTTTCTTACATTTAATTAGTGTATTTTTGTACAAATATATTAAAATCCTTTAATTATATGACAAATATGACATATGCCTTAATTGACATATCTTCTGTTTTAGCTTTTCGCAGAAGAAAAAGATAAGCATAAGTTGTTTTGAGAAACTGATACCCCCAGTTTCTTTAAAACGCTCTTTTAAGGCCCAGAAACTCTTCTAAGAATTTTGCCAATTAAATACCGTTCAAAACAGTTTTACCCTCCAATACCAAAAACCACGTTTGAAAAGTTAATCCAAATAGAACTTAAGTCACGTAACAAGAGCATCAAATTTAAAAGAAGTTATATATTTAAGTTACTTTGAAATATATTTTTTAATATATTAAATATTATTTTTATTGGTTATTTAATACATTATGCTTAGAAGAGATAAAATAGCTATACATTATTGTTTCTATAATTTTTTTCATTAAAATTATATATTAATGGATAATGGAGCCAATTATAATTCAATTGCGGGACATAACTCATAAGTGCATGCAGTGACGGAGCTAGTTCAGGCCAGTGGGTGAAATTTTATTTTTTTACATTTTTTAGCTTAAATTTTAGGATATTTAGCATTTAGCCCATATTAAATTTTTATTTATTTTTTATATTTTTATCCTTAAATTTTAAATATGTAAAATTTAGCCCCCACTAAACTCAAAGTCTGGATCCTTCATGAGTGCGTGACCTTATGACTGAGACTTCCTTTTCCCAATGCTGTGTGAGTCATTCGAATGTGAATGTAGTAGAATACCCTACCCTATCACCACTCTCATGGGCCCCAATTCTCGTAAATAATTGTGAATCATGTGGAGTTAACACACGCCAAAATTAAGGGGAGTGACCCACAAGTTTAATTGGCTTAAAAAAAGGAAAAAAAGAAATAGCGGTATATTGCATACTCTTTCGATTCCAAATTATAGGTCATTTTTGGGGAATACGACTTCTTTTATTACAATGTTAGTGAATGAAATATTAATTTTATCCATGATCTCATTATAGTGATGTGATAATTTATAGTGTATATGTTTCATAACTTTAATGGTTGAAGGTTAAATTGGTAAATTGATCAAATAAAGTGTTTTGATTTTTAAAAAATCGACACTTATTTTGAAACAAGGAAGAGTAAAATTCACCAACTTCCAATGTAATTATATGTATATGAGACGAACAAGATCCTCTCCACCTAGTTATCTCTATCCAAATATTCGTAAATCTCAATTTAATGATGTATAAGCATCCACGTAAGTATTTATGTATATAATGTGTTGTAATTACAAGTATATTTTTATACAATTAGAAATATGATGTAATTAAATATGGTATTTTCGAAATGATAAGCACCATGGCAATTAAACCCATGGAACAGACCATAGGTCTAGATGATCAGGACACTACACTTAAACTGTTGAGTCCAAAAGATTTGGAAAATTATGGTTCAAATTATAAATTTATCCATATAGGGTTAATACAGGTTGCATTTAGGCCTTTGACCTTACTTGGTATGAATACGGCTCTTCAGGCTACCTTAAGAGATGGTAGGTGTCTAGATTTTAGACCTTCCTTAATGGGTGTTGTTGAAACTAGTCTAAGTCATGGACCAGTTTATTTCAATGTTTTTCCCAATTTGTCTCTGTCTTTGACCGATCCCAATTTATATGAAGCAATTAATCTTCGTATTCAAACTCATGGGTATAATTACATGCCTGGAACTGAAATAATATGTGTCGACTATAGGATCCAATATAAGGTCCTCAACACCTTATGTCCTAAAGTTCGAACCATGTCTAGTTCAGGACAAACTGTATTAATTGACACCAATCTAATGACTTCTAAGGTTGCTACCCCTCGGATGATCCCCTGGGATGAAGTTGTCTTCCCTGACACTTGGACGATACAAAATGTTGTTCCTCCAAGACCTTTAATTCATCATGAGATTAATTCCATAATTCAACATGTTGATGGTGAAGTTGTTTTGAATTTTAAACAACCAGAGTTTTTATCTCGTAGTCTTTCTACTAGAGAGTCTTCTCTTAGGAGTTCTATTCCTCCCTATAGAGTCTCAATTCCCTCTAGTTCTCAAAAGTCTAATGTTGATTTACATACTGAAGTTTCATCTGAAGAAAATGTTTCTTTAGAAGGAGTTCGTATGTCTGACCAGCAAATTCCGCATGGTATTTATACTCGTAGGGAATCTTCCACTCCTACAGCATCTGAATTGAATTTTTAATGGTTTTTATCGTAGATAGAAATGCTATTAATGATGATTTTCAAAAACCAGAATATAAAGCTTTTCGAAGTTGGTATTTTGGAATGTTCAATGAATAACAACTTGATTTTTATAAAACTCAGTTTTATAACTATATTGATTTGACAAAAGAAATTGTGCCTTTTGCCAAATGGTTTTGTTACTATTATAGTATTCAAAATCCTTCAGTTCTTGTTTTGGATAATCTTCTTAAAACTTGGACTACTTCTGATGGTAAAGTGATTTACTCAGTTCATCCTCCTCCAGAGTCTTTGAAAATTGAGTCTTCTGCTTCCAGTAAATCTTCTCCTGATTCGGTTGTTCCCAAACCTATTGAAGCTACTGCTTATGTTAGGCTTGGTAATAATTCTACCAAGGATCCTGTTATAACAGATTTTCATAATATTTTCAAACAGAATAATTACACTAATTTGTGTTTTCAAACGTTTGGAAAACAATTGTCTCGAATTGAATCTAATCTTGATTCCATGATTTTGTCTAAAACCAAAATTGAAGAAAAAGTTGTTTTAACTAATCCTTCTGTTAAACCTCCAATGGAGGTCAAAGGTTTTAAACTTAAAGCTCCTGTTTCTTCTCCTCCAATCAGTGAGGAATTTTATTCTGTCCTTATGGAAAAATTAAAGGATCTTAAGTTAAATGTTTTATCTCAGAATGATTCTGATATAGAAGATGATACTTTTGACCTTTCTCTTAATCAAATAAATGATTTTGAACAATCCTTGATTTCTTCAAATAACATGCATTTGAATAAAGTCAATTTTTCAAAAAATAAGCATCAAAATGCTGATATTGGTGGCAGTCGTAACTACTATCAACGACCTACTCCTCAAGATATTCTTTTTGAATAAGCATATCTTTATGGACAGGTTTCTTTTAATTCTAAAACTATCTATGAATGGAATATTGATGGCAAATCTGAATATTCTATTTATGAGATGGTCCATCAAATGATGATGTACAGTACCGTCTGTAAAACTGCTGATAATACTGAACAACAAATTGTTGCTTTTATTACCTGTGGTTTTACTGGCATTTTGAAAGGCTGGTGGGATAATATCCTCTCTCAAAATCAAAAGAATGAGATTCAAAGTGCTGTTAAGATTGTAAAGAATGAAGTTAATCAGGACATATTTATTACTGATGCTGTTTATACATTAGTATTAACTATCATTCATCATTTCATCGATCGTGAGGGTATTAATCATGAGCGTGGCCGGGAAATGTTACAGAATCTTAAATGTCTTTCCCTTACCCATTTCAGATGGTATAAGGATGTCTTCTTAGCTAGAGTTACCCAACGAACTGATGCTAATAGTGAGCATTGGAAAGCTAAGTTCATTGATGGTCTTCCAACTTTCTTTGCTGAAAAGGTTAGGAAGAAATTAAAGGATAAACATAATGGTATGTCTATCCCTTACAATGATTACAATTATGGTGATTTAATTAGTATTGTTATACAAGAAGGTCTCTCTTTGTGTAATGATCTTAAATTAAGACACCAATTGAAGTCTCAACGTCTTTCAGGAAGAAAGGAGTTGGGAGAATTCTGTGACCAATTTGGTTACAATGTCCCACATGAGTATCCTAATAAAAGGAAAGATAAAGTTTCTAAAGATAGAAAACCTTATCGAAGAAAACGTTATACTAAAGGTAAACGTCATAACAATAATAAAGAGTCTAAACCCAGAACAAGTTATAAAAACAAGGGTAAAGGTAACTCTAAAATTAATGCTAAATGTTATAAATGTGGTAGAATTGGCCATTATGCCAACAAATGTAAAACCAAGGCTAAATTGGATAGTCTGGAGATTGAACCTGGTCTTAAGCTTCAATTAAGTAAGTTGTTTCTTAATTCCAGTAATTCTGATCAGAATTCTTCTGATTCTGATTCTGACAATGAAATTATGTTATTGTCAACCTCCTCATCTTCTTCTGAAGATGCTCCCCTTTGTACTACTAGTTCTTGTAACTGTGGTACTAATGAGGGCTCTTCCAACTATTGGAAGGCTATTGTTGAAATGAATGGTTTAAGTCTTAATGTCTTAACCAGTCAACAACAATCCTTTGTTGATTTATTAGATCAAATTAATGATCCTCAAATCAAGCTTAAAATGATTGAGTTTTGTTATCAAAATCAAATTAAGGATGATAAGGATACTATTAAGGTTCCTAATCAACCTTTTACCATGAAAGAGGTTTTTAATAGGTTAGAAGGATCTAATTCCCAAAGACCTGTTAATATCAATGACCTTCGTCACGAGGTTAATATTTTGAAAACTGAGGTTCAGCAGTTAAAAGCTAATCATTCTAAGACTGAGTTAATTATAACCCAATTACAATTAGCTCATGCCTCCCTTAGTTCTTCTAGAATTGAGTCTGAGGAGAATGATTCACCAAAGAATAATGAAAAAGCAACTGTTAAGGATGATTATTTGTGTCTTCTTGATCATGTTACTTTTCAAAAATGGTACATTAATGTTAAAATTGTTATTAATGAAGAGTATGTTTTACCTGAATTAATGGCTCTTGTTGACAGTGGTGCAGATTTGAATTGCATACAAGAAGGATTGATTCCTACACAATACTTTGAAAAAACTACCCAAGGTCTTTTAAGTGCTAATGGTAGTAAAATGCAAATCAATTATAAGCTTAACAAAGTTTATATTTGTAATGAAGGTTTTTGTTTACCAACTACTTTCTTGCTTATCAAAAATATGAGTTTACCAGTTATTCTGGGTACTCCATTTCTCACATCGTTAATGCCTATTGACAAAATTGATTCTACAGGTATTTTTACCACTTTGCAGGGGACTTCAATTGTGTTTAAATTCATAACACAACCCCTTAATAAGAATATCAATTCTCTCCGTGATAATATATTTTTCAAAGAAAAGCAAATAAATTATTTGCAAAAGGAAATTATGTCCTTGAATATCAATCAAAGGTTGTCAAATTACGACATCCAAACTGGAATACAAACTATTTAGAATCAATTTCTTTCTGAAGTTTGTAGTGATATCCCTAATGCATTTTGGGATCGTCAGAAACATATTGTTTCTCTTCCTTATGAAGAAAGTTTTGATGAACGATTTATTCCTACAAAAGCCCATGCAGGTCAAATGAAAAAAGACTATATGGACTTATGTAAAAAAGAAATCCAAAACCTTCTTGATAAAAAGTTAATTGTTCCAAGTAATTTTCCTTGGAGTTGTACTGCGTTTTATGTTAATAAACATTCTGAGAAGGAACGAGGTGTTCCCAGATTAGTTATTAATTATAAACCATTAAATGATGTTTTAAAATGGATTCGTTATCCAATTCCAAATAAAAAAGATTTGTTGGATAGACTCAATACTGCTGTTTTATTTTCAAAATTTGATTTGAAATCTGGCTTTTGGCAAATTCAGGTTAATCCTAAAGACAGATATAAAACTGCTTTTGTTGTCCCTTTTGGTCATTATGAATGGAACGTTATGCCTTTTGGTTTAAAAAATGCTCCTTCTGAATTTCAACATGTTATGAATGATATATTCAATCCTTATTCAGATTTTGTGATTGTATATATTGATGATATTCTTGTCTTTTCTAAATCTATTGATCAGCATTTCAAACATTTGAAAATTCTTAAAGATGTTTTGAAACTCAGTGGTTTAGTTATTTCTGCTCCTAAAATGAAACTTTTTCAAGATAAAGTTCGATTTTTAGGTCATAATATTAATCAAGGAAAAATTATTCCTATTGATAGAAGTATTGAATTTGCTTCTAAATTTCCTGATGAAATCACAGATAAAACTCAGCTCCAAAGATTTCTTGGTAGCTTGAATTATATCTCTGATTATTATCAGAATTTTGCTCAAGATAGTGCTATTTTGTACCAACGATTAGGGAAGAATCCTATTCCTTGGTCCAATCTGCATACTGAGGCTGTTAAGAAGATCAAGCTTAAAGCTAAACAATTACCTTGTTTATCTTTAGCTAATCCTTTATGGTCTAAAATTGTTGAAACTGATGCGTCCAATAAAGGATATGGGGGTATTTTAAAGCAATTAAATCCCTCCACAGGTAAAGAAGAGCTTGTCCGATTTACTTCTGGTACTTGGAAGAATGCTCAGCTCAATTATGCTACTATTAAACAAGAAGTTTTAGCCATAGTAAAATGTGTCTATAAAGTTCATGATGATTTGCTTAACCAACATTTTCTGGTTAGAGTTGATTGTAGTGCAGCAAAACAAGTTTTGAAAAAAGATATTAAAAATCTTGCTTCTAAACAGATTTTTGCAGGATGGCAAGCTGATCTTTCTGCATTTGATTTTGATATTGAATATATAAAGGGAGAGTCTAACTCTTTACCTGATTTTTTAACTCGTGAATTTTTACAGGGAATTCCATGAGTGGTTCTTCTCAGGGTACCCTAGGCAATAAAGGCAAGGGCAAGAAGAAGAAGGATTCAAATAGAGTGAATCTTACTAATGAGGATATCTTCCCTCACCTTCAGACTAAAAAAGGAAATAAAGTCCCTACTTCTGCTAAGGAAGCTCTCCTAATGGAACCTCTTCCTTTCATTCCTAATACAAGGATTACCCAATATGTTTTGACATTGGAACCTCAGGACGTCCAATGGATGCCTGATCCTAGGGAGATCAAACGTCGTTATCTTGGTGATGTGTAGAATTATGGTGCACCTCTCAATAAAGAGAGATATGTTTATGAAATGATTTTGCAGGAGACCAATTCTGTCATTATTACTCATACATATGAGAAGTCTGATGACAAAGTCAAGAGCCCAATTTCATATTCTAAGGCTGTCATTAAAAGGGTAATGAAACCCACTGATTGGGGGCTTGACCCTGCAAGACCCAGAACCTTTTCGATCTGGAAAAATGTTTTCTTTTAATTACTGGGATTACAAAGAAGCATGGAAACATGCATTTTTATACCAGAATGTCAAATACAAGCATACTTGGTTTTTTAAATTCTGTCCTGAATCTTTAAAAACCTCCTATCCAAATTGAATTTTTTATTGGTGGCGTTTATATGGCCCTGATCTTGATATTTTACCTAATATCATTAGAGAACAATTTAGTTCTTGGACAATCAATCATCCTCAATTAAGTGGACAGGAAAATCTTCCTGAGGGTTTTTCAAAATTACTTTTCTTTGCTGAATTTGGCATTCCTTGGATTTCAAAGTGGGAATTACAATGTAATTTTGACCATTTGAAGGTTCCCACTCTTTATCGAGAGTTTTCTTATAGATGGTGGTCTTCAGTTTCTCTTGAGGATTTGGCTACCCAGATTATTGAGAAAACTAATGTCTATTTTGAAAAGGTTAATCAATCTCAGCTGGTAATTAAACCAGTATCCAATCCATTTGAGGAAATTAAGTCCTCTTTCAGAATCCAGTTCCCAAATCTAGGGGAATCAGAATTAATGGTCAAATGCATGGAATTTATGAAGAACCAGTTCATAAGCTCTTTTGCTCCTTCCTCTTCTACAACAATTCCAGATTCAGTTCCTGATGATCAGTCTATGGCTAGTCAGGATGACATTAATGCTTTCTCCTGTCTTGCTGGTGAAGCTCAGAACCCAGAGGATGAGCTCAATGATGAAGGCGAAGCCACCATGGGTGATTATTGGGATGCCATGATCACTGTTGTCTCCACCTCAGCCCCCAAGGGCCCATTTCACAAGCCATGACGCATGCCATGACATCCAGATGCATTTATTGTTTCTTTATGTCAAGCTTTTGTCATTTTGTCGTTTTTGATAATTGTATCTTTTTCTCGCAGATAATTGAGATCTGCTTTTGTGTGTCGGTCTATTTTCACCTCCAATCACTACTCACTTTTGTGAGAAAAGTTGCGTGAAAACCGGATCTGGTCTGGTAAAGTCAGTCAGCTGTCTCTGTCGATGGGGCCCATTGCGCACCCGAGAGATGCCTTATGTCCTTTACTTTCCCTTGCTTGATCTATATAAGGGCAGGGCTTTCTTTTGTGGAGTCTCTTATTTTTCAGAGTGTTTTTTTTTCCTCTTGACTCTGCTTTTGAGTCTTTTCTCTCTTTTGGTCTGTAATTACCTACAACAATATATATAATAAAGATTTGCAGTTTGCAGTGATTTGTAAGTTTCTGATCTCTCTTTTATTATCCGCAATTTTAATAATATGGACATTTCTAAACCGTTAGATTGAGATTATTTGAAGATAAATTTGGCCGGAGAATATCCAAATTCGTATGAGACGTGTGAACAAGACGGTTTGAAGGTATGGTGCAAATGGGAGTGTAGACGCCTCCATTGTGTAGTAAACTGAGTTGGAGATGCAGTTGGTGAAAGCCAATGAACATCTGGTCTATTATTTCCTTGCATGAAAGTTACTTTCACTTTTATACATCTCTATCCATTTATTTTCGTTTATACAGATGTGTACATAGAAGAAAAAAAATATATATATATATATATATGCACACAGATATATTTCTTTCAAAAAAAAAAAATTCAGTTATCCAACCTGTTGGAGTGGGCATATAGAATGGGTCACTTCTTCAGGCCTGGTACCCGAGCATTGGTTCAAGGCATTTTCTATATCACTTCTAACCGAAAAAAATAAGGTCACTTTATGATCTTGAACTGATAAGAATCTTTTGACTAACCTAGCCTTCTCCATTCCTCGGGACCAACCTGAGGTAGTACAAGAATATTTACCTGTTATCCACCGACTATACCTTTCAGCCTGGACTCACCCTCCATAAATGAATATATACATATATTTATATATATGCACACAGACAGGGGCGCTGCCAAGATTTTGCTCCAGAAGGGCGTAATATGTTAAACCAATATTGATATCTAACCGACTTTGCTTTATACTACCATCATTTCTCTCTGTAAGGGTAGTCAAATCCAAATTTTTTTGAAATAGCTCTCGATTTTCTCCATAATTGTTTGAAAAAAAAATTATTTGCATATAATATTAACACATAAAATTATATAATCTTTATTGTTGAAAAAATAAATCAACCATAAGAAAGAAAAAAAATAAGAATAGGCTAAATAGTCTCAAACCATATAAATTTTTTTTAACACATTACATATATTAGATTTAAAATCTATCATATTATCTACTAAACAAGAAAAAAATTAAAATACTTGTGAACAAAAAATAGGAACTAAGTGTTTTTTAATTTTATTGAAGTAAAATACGTATAAATCAAGCTTTGAGTTGGTGACAAAATGTTAATTTTCTCTTGCAATCTCTTAGCTAGGCGTTCGCAAATAATAAAAATTCAATAACAATAGCTAATCATACAATATATTTTTGAATATGCAATAGGTGGAAAGATCTCTAGAAAACATTTTCTTTTACAAAGTGATAATATATTGTTATTTGGGATAATTTTTATTTTCTATTTTTTAGAAATTAGTTATATTTTTTTATTTGGGTTTTTTATTTGGTATGTAAATCTTGAATAACCAATTTAGTTTGACACACATGCTATAACTAATTTTTGGAAGAAAACTGAAAGGTCAAAGATCTCTAAAGAATATTTTTTTTCACGAAGTGATAATATATTATTATTTGGAATTTTTTTTTTTTTTTTTTTAGAAATTAGTGATATTTTGTGATTTTAATTTTTTATTTGATATGTAAATCTTGAATAACCAATTTAGTTTGACACATATGCTATCACTAATTTTTGGAAGAAAAATGGAATTAAGAGGGATAATCTTATAATATCAAATATATATTAGTAAAATAAATAAATAAATTGAGGAGGGGCATGTGACTAGACCTGTAAACGGGTCGAATTCGGATCGGATTTGTCCTGATCCGATCCGAATCCGATAAGCTTATATCCGATCCGATCCGACCCGATAATCCGATGGATTTTTACTTAATTGATCCAAATCCGAATTTTTTTATTTTCGGATATCCGATTAGGTAAAAAAAAATTACAAAAAACTATTAATTTTTTATTATTTTTATGTTATTTTTTAAGAATATTAAACACTAAATTATATATTTTATAATCAATGCTTATAATACATGACTATAAAAACATAAAAATGAAAAAACGAAAAAAAATTTGAAACATAATTAAGTATACTATTTAATATTTACATATTAATAACATAATATATATGTGTATATATAAAATTAATCGGATCGGATTATTATCGGATCGGATTAGCATAAATCCAAATCCAATTTGTTAAGAAATTGGATTATCGAATTTTATTTCCAATCCATATCCGGCTAATCGGATCGGATTCGGATCAAAATCCAATTCATTGACATGTCTACATGTGACTCATGCTCCCTCCGCCCCTGCGCGCAGACATATATATATATATATATATATATATATATATATATATATATATTTCTTTCAGTTTTATTTTTAAAGTTATCCAACTTGGATATCCTTTTTGGGTTAATTTTATTTACACCTCTTGAATATTGTAAATATTTCAATTAGACTACCAAGTTTGCATAAATTCAGTTAGACCCCTTGCTTTTGCGAATACACATCATTTGCATCCCTTTATTGTCATTTCATACATTTTCTGACATCACCCAAAATTATAAGTTAATACCTAAACTACCCCTAAAGGGAAATTAGCCCCATCCCAACATTTTTCCACCTATTTTATTCTAACTATTTTGCAAAAAAAAAAAAAATTCATTTTGAGTTTCAAATTCGCTTGGAGAAAAAAAATTATAAAATAATTTAAAAAAAATAAAATTCTCAAAATTTTCTCTAATTTATTTATTTTGTTAATTTTAAAATTGTTATGTACTTAAGGCAAATTTATTTTTGGGATAATCAATCACCCACCAAATAAATAATGGAAAGTTGTATAATTTTATTACAAGTTTATCACAGGCAAAAATAAATTCTACTAATAATATTAAATTAAATGAGTAAATATTTAAATCATAAAATATTTATTTATTTCAAAAAACATTAAAATTATATCAATTAAAATATTATGTTGCACCTAAAATAACTTAGAACATGATATATAAGAGGGGGTTATAAGAGGGGGTTTGGTTACATGGTGAGTTCTCCATGCAATTCTTGGTATGGATATTACATTACTTGAAAATGGTTCAGGGGTAAGGGTAATTTAGACAATTCACCAAAAGTCAACAACTATTCTTGGTCAAGGGGTGCAAATGATGTGTCGCTAAAGTAAGAGGCCGGTCTGACTGAATTTATACAAACCTGAGAAAGTCTGATTGAAGTATTTATAAAATTTAGGGGCGTGAATGAAATTAATCCTATCTTTTTATACACATTGCCATGTTCCTATTAGAGGATAACAGAAGTTAAATTAGTATAATAAACAAAAGCCCAATGAAACTGGATTAGGACCAGAATGCTCAGGCCCGGATCTACAACCCTATCCATGGGCCACTTGCATGCAAAGGGTTCAGGTGGGCCTTTAGGAGGAGTTAACCAGTCCTTGTCCATTTTGTGAATATGAAAAAGGGAGAGAAACAAATCCCCTACTTACTATGTTTGGTAGGGGGAGGGATGGTAGGGTGGATAAGGTGTAGTTTTCGTGTTTGGTTGGAGGAAAGGAAAAAATGGACAGTAGCTAGGAGGGATTAGACCTGTAAATGGATCGAATATGTCCTGATTTGAATTTGATAAGCATAATTTGATCTGATATGATAATTCGACGGATTTTTGCTTTCTTAATCCATATCCGAATCTTTGATATTCGGATCTCCAATTTGATAATCCGATACGATTATGAAATTTTTTAAAAATAAAATTAATAAAGAATATTTATTTTTTATTATTATTTTATGACACTAAAAATAATAATGTATTTATACTTATAATACATGTCCATGACAAATATGAAAGTCAAATAACAAACAAAAATTTATAACATAATTAGAGATATTAATTACCATATACAACTAATAACATAATTATATATATCAAGTATACGACATTTACTAATCAACATTTATATATTAATAAATAGTAATATAGTTGATCAACCATTATTAATAAATAATAAAATAATTAATAATTAATTTTATATATAGTTATATTACTAAATATATACACATAAAAATATTAAATCTATATTGATATATATATTATATGATTCGAATCGGATTAGTATAAATCCAAATCCAATTTGTTAAGAAATCGGATTATCGAATTCGGATTATAATCGAATTTTATTTTAAATCCATATCCGACTAATCGAAGTGGATTCAAATCAAAATCTAATCTATTGACGAGTCTAGGAGGGATGATTCATCCATCTCTCCTTTATTTTTTTCAATGTGTCCAAATCTGGGCGAAAGAGAAAAGAGAAAGTATACAACAAACTCAAAATATTCAAAATCACAATTTTATCCATCCTAACAAATTGTTTATAAATCATATTATATATAATAAGGGAATCTTTGCAAAAATAATATGAAAATTATGTTTTCCTTCCTTTCAACCAAACAAAAAAAATGGTAATGTACATTCATCCTTTCTATTCAACCAAATAAAAATTGAAAAAGACACATCCATTTCCTAAGGATTGCCTCATCGGTCCCTGTCCCTGTCCCTCCAACCAAACAAAACATAAATAAATGAATAAATAAACAAATACAAGGCAGGAAACACAATAGTTAGGGAGAAATTAAAAAAATGATAATTTTGGGAGTCAATATTATAAAAATGACAACTTCAACAAATATTTTATAAGGTTAATATACTAAAATAAATTTGTATTTGATAATTTTGAGTAAAATAATTACATATTTGAAAGTTGACTTAAACTAAATATTTAAAAAGTTGAAGTTAGTAAGTGAAAAATAATAAATAACACAAACCTCCTTGAAGTTTGATCAAATATTACATAAATAAACCGTTTGATATTTATTACTTTCAATATAAAATTGGGAAGTTAAAATTGAGAATTAAATATGATTTATCCCTTTATGTTTTAAAATTTATATAGTAATAAAAAAAATTTCATGCAAGGGTAGCTTGGTTATTTGTAAAATTTTGTTAAATTTTTTTATCTCCTCATCTAACACAAGTTCAAAAGATATATTACCCCCAAAAAATAATGTATGATTTTCTATTCTACTATATTTTATTAATCTTTGGACGAATAAAAACTATTTTATATTTTCTCACACACCTTGCAAATAAAATTCCAATTTTCAATCCGAATTTATATAATAATAATAAAAAATTCATGCAAGGGTAGCTTGGTTATTTGTAAAATTTTGTTAATTTTTTTTTCTCCTCATCTAACACAAGTTCAAAAGATACATTACCCCAAAAAAACAAGGGCTATTAACAAATAAGCCCCTATGATTTCAAATTCTTGACAAACACCCCCCTGAGGTGTCAAATAACCCCCTGCACTTTTCTCACCTTACACACAACCCCCACTCCGTTAGTATTCCATTAACAAACACCCCCCGCCGTTAGAAATTGATATTTTATGCCCAAAATACTTCTAAAATAAATTGGTAACTAAATTAAGATTTTTTAGTAAATTACAAATTATTATTTTTTTAACTAAATTAAGATTTTTGAGTAAATTACAAATTATTTTTTTGTTTTTTTGTTTAAGTTTACTTATTTATTTAAATTCAAATTTGAAAAAATATATTACTCCATCTGTCTCAAATTATAAGTCCCTTTTAGGGAATTCAACTTTTTAAGATGATGACTTTTATTGTAGTGTTAGTGATTAAAATATCAACTTTACTCGTGGTCCCACTATAATGATATGATCGTTTATAAATTATATATTTTATAACTTTAATGCTTGAAAGTTAAACTGGTAAATTGACCAAATTAAGTGATTTGACTTTTCAAAGTGAACACTTATTTTGGGACGATAAAAGAAGAAAAGTGGACACTTATTTTTGGATGGAGAAAGTACAAATTATAAGGGCAAAACCCTTTTAAAATTTCTATGCATCTATTATCTTAAAAAAAATATTATTTAAAGTGTATTATTATCAATAATGTTTTTTTTTTATAATTTGTACTCTCTCCGCCCCAAAATAAATGTCCACTTTGAAAAGTTAAAACATTTTATTTGATCAATTTACCAGTTTAACCTTTAAGCATTAAAGTTGTAAAACATTTACTTTATAAACGATCACATCACTATAGTGGACCACTGGTAAATTTGGTATTTTATTCACTAACACTACAATAAAATTTTATCCTCTTAAAAAATTGAATTCCTCAAAAGGGACTTATAATTTGAGACGGGGAAAGTAATATATTTTTTCAGATTTGAATTTAAATAAATAAGTAAACTTAAACAAAAAACAAAAAAATAATTTGTAATTTACTCAAAAATCTTAATTTAGTTACCAATTTATTTTAGAAGTATTTTGGGCATAAAATATCAATTTAAGGATATTTTGTGCATAAATTTTTTATTTTTAACAGCAGGGGGTGTTTGTTAACGGAGTGGGGGCTGTGTGTATGGTGAAAAAAGTGCAGGGGTTATTTGACACCTCAGGGGGGTGTTTGTCAGGAATTTGAAACCATAGGGGTTGTTTGTTAATAGCCCAAAAAATAATGTATGATTTTCTATTCTACTATATTTTATTAATATTTGGACGAATAAAAACTATTTTATATTTTCTCACACACCTTGCAAATAAAATTCCAATTTTCAATCCAATTCCTTTTTCATCCTAATCTCCATTTCTTTATTTTTTTAGGAATTTGATTTTAAATTAAGCCTAACGGAGTAACGGTATAGTCCAAACACCATTAAGCTTATTTTGTTACCCAAATATCTTTTGCAATCCAAAGCAACCTTGTTTGATCCAAACCCTATATTCTCACGCGCGTGTTCTGGCGGTGGATTTCCACCATATCTACTTTCCCACCACTGTCCCCGGCGGCGCATTCCCGCCACACCTCCTCGCCGCCGTCGTCACCACCGCGCCGAACTTAAACCGCATCGCGACCACCAATCGTAATCCCAATCTGGTTTGTTTTTCTCTCCTCATTCAATCTTTCACTGCATTCGATACAATTCACCAATTAGGGTTTTAGGTTGTATAAATTCGATACTTTTTGTTACTATATATATATATGTATGTAGATATTAATTTTTTAAAGTTTGCACGCAAAGATATTCTGAAACCATAACTCTGTGATTGTCTGCCGACCTCTTCATCAATTTCTGATTCTGCGGTGACACCTCCTTACTAGGGTTTGTGATTGCTCTTTTCATATATGTAAGTTTGAAATTCCAAAAAGTCATCTTTCTCAATCACTTCACAATGTGTTCATGGTTTTTTCCTTTGTGAATAAAGATTGCGTCTTGTAGCCTAGGGTTTCGATGTGCTTTTGAATTATCCCCTCTTGTACTTTTTTTTGGCTGATTTGTTGGTGTTCTTTGATTTCCCTTGTGCTGTATGAGCTTGAGTTTGTGTTTTGGCATTGGGTTTGATCTTTATTTTGGAGATATATATCTGAGGTTTTGCTAGTAGTTTAGTTCCATTTTCTTGAGCTCAAGTGAAACATTGTAAAAATACCTTCTTTTTCTTAATTTTTTTTTTTTTTTTTTAAAGTGTGAGTGGCATAATTAGGCAGCCCAATTGAATTTCTTATATTGTCTCAGTAAATAGGTCAATCTAATACTAAAAGTACGAAAAGGCGAGTTTTATTCAGGGTAACTTAATTTGAATTTTGGGATCATCATGATATTTCTATGAAACTTGGTAGTATTATTGTTCGTGGTTTTCTTTTTCTTTTTCTTTTTATATATATATCTTTAAGCTTCAATGGTCATATTCCTTAGTTCCTAATTGTTTTTTAACTGAGACATGGAAACATAATTCAATTATGTGTCCCTTTTGTTTGTTCCAGTACGTATCTTCCATGTTATTAGATCTCTTGGTTTACATTTTTATGAGTATATCTTTTGTTGAATTCGAAGCATGTATAATTGATAGATATGTAATGTGCTTAAGAATCATTTTGTTTTTTTTAAAAAATTCCAGGTCTATTTGATTATGTGAGATCCCCTATTTCAGACTGTGTTACTATTTATGATATTAGGTCGAAGCAAGATTATGTGCCAGATGTAGTTCCTTAATTAACAAAGAATATGATAATGAAGATTCATGTTTGAGGGTAGTCCTTCGTGCAAATAATGCTAAATTTTGAACTTCAGGTTAATTTCTAGTTTGTCAGTCCTAATTCTATTGATGGGTGCGGATGGGCATTGGCTATGTTGTTGTTTGAAACCAGAGTAACGGTAGTGATAAGAATTTTGAGTTTTGCTACTTTTTGGTAATTAAATAATGTAAATTGTTTTATTCTTTGGTTGGTGCAGTTTGTACGGATGGGAAGGTAGCCCTGGACTTGTAAGGATTCCCATCTAATGATTTAAGTATTCTCTCTTCGATGGTGAAAAGATTCAATTAACTCTATTGGTGGATTTGCCCAACATGATTTGGCTGTGAGAGTATGTTTCATCAGCTTAAATAAGGTTGGTTAGATAATTGATTCTCCTTTTAAATGCAAATTTTTCTTATGGTGCCTTCTTGTCAAAGTGGAAGCTATGAATCGTCGACAAATAATTAAGAAGAGATTTGTATCCCCAAAGTTGGAAGATATTTGCAGAGAAATCGGATTTATTATTATTGATTGAAGGAATTCTATCCTTCTGCTCTTGCAGTCATGTATTTATGATAAACCTAATAGGTTATTGTTGGATGGATTTAAGCTTATGGCCTCACTACATCTTCTTATTGTAGATAAGTAAACTAAATGTCTATGGAAACTAAAAAGATTAGGAAACTTGTTAGTACAAGAAAACTAAAAGCTTAAAGCAAGTACCTAAAAACTAAGTTTTTCTAAAATTATGGAAAAGAAAATGAAACTAATACAATTGATGTAAAATCAGCTTTTCTTCTCAACTTAGTTTCTTTTTGTATGATATTGTTTTATATTTGGGGGGTGGGGGTCTAGTGAATGTATATCTAATTCGGGCTTTGTAAATTTTATATATTGGATAGAAATCAGGACCATGCCTCGTAAAGTCAATTATGGAGTTGATTACAATCATGAAGACTATGATGTCTACGAAGATTACGATGAAGATGACAATTATGATTTTGATGCAGAGCCACACTGTGAGTTATTTTCCTAATTCAGACTTAACTGTTTGTTACCTTCATGAGGCTTTTCTTGTTTGTATTTGCTATTCTTGAGATAGCTTTGTAGTTGCAGAGTAATATTTATGGGGATTAGATCTAGAGTGCGTGAGGCATACCAAGTCATTAAATCAAAATCCATTATTCAAGTTGGTTGGGAGCAAATAGATGGGACCAATTTCCTTGAATGGTTCATTTTACTTGGGTGGACATACCAATGACATGGTATTCCAGTATGCAAGCGCACCCGGATCTGCTTCTCTATGGAAACAAGTATTTTGATAATTTTTGGTTTTTCCTACCTGCTTCAGATGAATAGCAACATAAACAATTATGGCTTCAGATGAGTAGCGACATAAACCTACTATAAATCTGTGTTGCGTTTCACGTGCCAGTTGTTTTTCATTTCTATATTATTGTCCTCTATTATTAATTTTTTTCCTTTTTGCATTTGAAAGCTAATGTATACTAAGTGGGTCATATGACTCATTTTTTTTGTTTTTATATCCTTGGTTTCTTCCATTTTGCCCTTGATTGGCGTATTATGTCATCATTTATTTTGGAGATTCCTTGGCATTTAAGTTTGAATTTTAATAGTGATGATTGTGGTAAGTTCCCTTCAATATTGTACTTCCTTTGGGCCCAAAATATCCAAAAGAAGGAAAGAACTCCATTTAGTTGTATCAGTAGGATTGTACCATCCTTTACAATCCTACAATCCAATTGATCATATCTTAAGTGTTTGTTTGTTTTGTTATGATTTTTTTCTTTCTTTCTTCTTGCTATCCAGATTTTTTAGCACTCTGCAATCGTGTGAGCGTACGATTATAAACTATAGGTCATGATTCTAACAACCGTAATACACACACACACAATATATATATATATATATATATATTAATGCAGTTGTCCCTCTATAGAGATCTTAGGCTTGTGGAGCAACTATTATACCTCCTATAAAAAAAAATCTTGAATTGTGTATAGAAACAAATTATATTAATTATTTGATGAATACTTTGTTGCAGCTGAAGCACCCGAGTCAACACAAAGTAGCATTAGGCTTGGGGTTTGGCGTTGCTCCATTTGTACATTTGACAATGAAGAGAGTATGTCTGCATGCGAGATATGCGGGGTCCTTCGCAATCCTTTGGTTAACATTCATAGCAATGGCAATAAGAATACAGGTATGCAAAAGTTATATTGTTCATTTTTCATTGATTTTATGTTAAAGCTTGGATAACTGAGTTGTATGGAGTATTCTATTGATACGCGGCCTCTTTGCATTTCAGCCTTATAGTGACATTAGCATACAGTATTTTCAGATTGTCATTGTTTGTTAACAATATGATCTTAATCCTTATTAGGATCTGGTCTATTGATTAGATTTGAAGCAAAATTGGAGGCACTGACTGACTTTCATTTTGATCACCCATCCTTCTTGTATATAGTTTTAAAGGTGGCCATCTATGACAGCTCACATCCATTTTTGGCACCGGCACCTAAGTTTGCATCCTTGTTACGTGGGTTTCATCTCATGTTCATTTCCCCTTTTTAGAATAGATCTTTTTCATGCAGCTGATGGCATGTGCAAAGATTCTGGAGCATCCATAATGGCCAAGTCTCTTTTTGCATCATTGCTGCATCGGATACCAAAAAAGGCAGTGACCTTTCAACAACAGACTGATGGTTTTTTGACGGAAGAGCGCAATAACTCCCACAAGCTTGGAAATTTCCAAGGAAATTTTCATGATTTTCATGAGGCTTTTAGCTGTCAAAACCTTTTTCGTTTGAATATAGGTCTGCACATGTTCTAATGCAGGATATCTATCTTTAGTGTTAACATCAGTTATCATATATTGGTGAATAGGGTGCATCACTTTTTTCTTCAGCTCATATATTTTTAAAACTCATTCTTAAAAAAACTGTGGTTTTCAAATATAATCAACCTCGCATATGTTGATGATGATAACAGCGCCTTTCAAGTTTGACGTTCCATCTCCAGATGATTCGGTATCAAATGGAATACGTGCCTCCAAAAAGGGTTCAAAAGGTATACTCTAGTGGTCTCAAATTTGGGTTGTCAGTATATTACTTTCAAGAAGATTACTAGTTTAATAAATATTATATATAGCCATGAAATGAGTTAGATTACCTTTCTCTTCAGTGGTCAACTAATTCAGCTTTTCCGTAATGTATATTCCATCACCCAAATTTTGTTCAGCAATATCATATATATATATGTATTTTTTTTCCAACTCAAGACTGAAGATTTAATAGACTTCATTACCGGGATGATAAGTTTGTCCCTTTATTGTGCCATTTGGTGTGTCGTAATCCCATTTCCGCACACCGATCAAATTTCCAAGTTTGGGTGTCTTTATTTGCTTTTCATGAAAATTTTTGGATCCCAATTTCAATTGGGACCCAACGGGTTCTCTCTCTATGGTAAGTAGCCTCCATGAGGATAGGTCTGTTGTTTGGTCTGGTGTCATTTGATGGAGGGGAAATGATTCCGAAGCTCTTTCATGTACTTGAAGAGTGGGGCTTCTTTTAAAAAGCCAGGTCCATGTTGATTATTGTGGCTGAAGTTGAGTTTCAATGGCAGTAGAGTTGGCATGCCATGTGCATGAGAGGTGCCTAGATATGGACTGTATGCGAGAACTGAAAATAGGGGTGTTACTTGTGTCTAAGGAGTTTCCAGTTAGTTTTGAGGAATGTAGTAGGGAATATTGGTTTTTTAGTGACCAAAATTACGCTGATGGGGCCTGGGCATACTATGTGTAATGATTCCATTGTTCACAATAAATAATTTAAGGTAATAGCTGTAAAGTGACCTTAAATTTCCGGAAAGGTGGATAGCCATCAATCCTAAAACTTTGTTGCTTTTTACTGACATTTGAGGGTAATTTCGTTAAGTAAAATTATCTGCATACCACAAAAATTAACAATATGTTTGCCAGATAGAAAAGCCAATCACAGAACCAATTTGTCTCCTCTAGTTACATGCTTCAGTGCTCTTGAAACCTGAGGCCGTACATGGGTTTATCCTTTGTCCAAAGCCTTTTGGATGCCTCTCAAATGACCTAGTTTCAGACCTTAGGGACAGCAAGCCCAATGCCCTGGATCTGGTGGCAACATGAGAAGCAATAATATTTGGTGTATAAAATCTCGGGTCTAATTTTGATAGATAATGAGACACACTCGAAGATAATATAAAAGACTCACCTATTGAAGGAGTTTGAAGAATGTAAGTTAGGATGAGAGAAATCTGAGGATAAAAAGTGAGAATAACTTCTATGTCAACAAAAGGGTGTTTCTGTAATTGACTCTCAAATGTTAACTAAATACACTATACTCTTAGGATTGATAATCATTCATCTTTTTGGAACTTTAAGGTCACTTTAAAGCTATTCACTTTGATTTTGGTCGCGAGAATCTAAATTTTCCCTGAAATTAATCCCCCTCTAAGAAACAAACAAACAAAAAATAAAATAAAACGAAAAGGAAAAAGAAAAAAAGACGAACCACAGAGGATGCTTTTGACAGGTTTTGGCCTATACATCTTTAATTGAAAGGTAAATTGTAGAAAACACTTGTTACATGAGTGACGAGCCATGATTGATGATATTGATTGTTTTGACAAATATGAAATAGTATTAAACTTGAGAGATGGATGTGCAGCATAAGAAGAAAGGATAAAATTTGACATGCTAATGAGATGGTTGAAGTAGGAGTTACTAAAATTGGACATATTAAGTGAGATGGCTGAACGAGAAAATTTGACATGTTATGTGAGATGGCTGAAACGTGAATGATTGTTGAGGTATGATAAAGTTGGTGTTAAATTGAAAGAGAATCAATTGAAATGGTGTAAGTCACGTGCATTGAAGATCAGCAATTGCAGTTTATGATTGGTAATGTCTAAACCTAAATACTTATTGGTTTAGATAGAATGACTATGATTATGACCCTAAATACAATGGAATGATGAAGAAGATTCATGTAGCCAATCTCAAATGGTTGGATAAAAGACTTTGTTGACTTGGGCTTAGTATACTTTTCAAGTACGTGATTCAAAAGCCTCAGGTACTGGAGGAAGGGGAGAGGAGGGTGTTTTTTATTTGTATTTTAAGCTTTTATTTTTTTTATTTTGTGCCTTGTGTCAACTTCTCGGACAACCCTACATCGAGGAAACACATTTCTCCACTCCTCATGACCTATAGCCAACACCCACTTTATTCTCCGAACACGTGAATACCATGTGTCAGATATATAAGCCTTAGGAACACTGTACTCTCGTCTTTAAATGTCACCATGTGGGCAATTCTTATAATAACTAGTTCAAGTTTAATTTGTTTTGCATATTTATTTTTCTGTGATGACAGCATAGTCTAGTTTAATTGTATTTTGGACTGTGTTACTGTGCGACAGTATTATCTTAAAGGCGCTACTTTATATTTTCAGTGAACTCTAACAAGTCATCTTCTTTCGATATTCTATCAACTGACATAAAGAACACTGCAATCAAAGTTCAGTTAGATGCTAAAAGGTCTGATAGCTCTTCATCATCAAAGTCAGAGGGCAGGCATGCTAGTGCAGAGGAGACCAGTTCTTCAGTTGACAGGCATGGGCCACCAAGTCTTTCTAGTAGCCTTAACAACATGTCTTTTAGTGTAAAATCAGAACCCTTGAAGGATGTCAAAGCTGGAAGAGCAATATCGAATTCTCAGTATTTACCTGAGAAATGGATGCTACCTGACCTAACAGAAGATAGACTGTCTCAATTAAATCTCGCTATTGTAAGTCATCCATCTGATGTAGTCACGCGGTCAGAATTAGTTTGTTTTCTTATACTCATCTCCTTGTTTTTGTTTCCTTGGTGATCCTTTTGTTGTGTCTGTTTGTTATTTCATTTTAATCGATTATTATCTTAGGTTGGCCATGTTGATTCCGGGAAGTCAACACTCTCGGGAAGGTTGCTGCATCTGTTGGGACGAATCTCCAAAAAGGAAATGCACAAATATGAAAAAGAGGCTAAAATACAAGTAATGTTACCAAAATATTATTTTTCTAATTTGTGTGTGTGCTGACCTTTTCATGCTGTCAAAGCTCGGGTTACAAGATTGATATTCTTTGTTATCCAATCAGGGAAAGGGGTCCTTTGCTTATGCATGGGCGTTGGATGAGAGTGTCGAAGAAAGGGATAGAGGAATAACTATGACAGTTGCTGTTGCTTATTTTGACTCTAAAAGATATCATGTTGTTCTGCTCGACTCCCCAGGCCATAAAGATTTTGTTCCGAACATGATATCTGGGGCAACGCAGGCAGATGCTGCAATTCTTGTTATAGATGCTTCAGTCGGTTCATTTGAAACTGGTATGGATGTCACTGGAGGGCAAACCAGGGAACATGCGCGGCTTGTTCGAAGTTTTGGTGTTGATCAAATTATAGTTGCAATCAACAAAATGGATGTTGTGGAATACTCCAAAGAACGTTTTGATTTAATTAAACAGCAACTTGGAACATTTCTCCGCTCATGTGGCTTCAAGGATTCTTCCATCTCTTGGATTCCACTGAGTGCCATGGAAAACCAAAATTTGGTGGCAGTTGCTTCTGATTCACGACTTTTGTCCTGGTTAGTTTGCTTGTGTTTGGCATTTTGAAGTTATTATACTTTAAAGCAGCATTGGATCTTCATCTTTCTTGTTGATAGTAATTTGTCCATGTAATATCAAAATATAAGCATAATCTGTAGTCTGACTAGTATTTGGATCAAAATTGAAAGCGTTCAAAAGATTATTGTCGCTAGGAGTACAAAGTTGAACGAAGATGAATATTGAGCCTTTTGAGCATGCCTTATTCAAAGTCCTTTTAGTGTTGTTTTAGGTTTCGGTGGACTTGGTCAAGCCTGTGCAAACATAGGTTGGCAATGTTTTGCTCTACTCGACCTTTGGTCCCTTGGTTGCTAGGATATTTGAGAATAACTAGTATTTGGATTAAAGTTGATAGTGTTCGGAATATTACTCACTAGGAATAGAATAACAAAACATTGATTACGACTTGTAGTATAAGTTTGTTATAAGTTGTCAACATATAATGATAACAAGATAGTATGGATAATTTTTTGTATGCCAAGAGTTAATCAACATTAATGGCCTATAGGCATCCCAAATATTTTGTCTTACGGAATACATGTGGTACATGATATAGTACATATAAATGAAGATAGAGTTGGGTGGAGGGCTGTTTTTGTAAATCCATAGAGAAAAAGATAGAGTTTTTGGGGTCCCTTGGCCCTTAGGGATTCCTTTTTGTTCTTGGGACGCACTCCTCATTTGAGTGCTTTTTTAATATACTTATAAAAAAAAAGGGTACATAAAAATGAAGATAAGTTCGCAACAAACCAAACTACAAATCACGAAACATGACACATACCGTAAAGATTCACGTGGTTTGCCAAAAATTGTGTTTACGTCCATGATGCAGATCCGACAAAAGATTTCACAATGATAAAATTATAATATTACGAGTATTACCCTAGATTACGAGTATATCCCATAAAGAGTGAATGCTTACCCTGTCAGATACCTCAAATCCTTTAGCCCATAAAGAGATTTTTCTATTTTAGCAGCTGATTGAGATGTTCGCCCAGTAATAAGCTGCGGTAACAACTTTAGCCCATAAAAACTTTGCCTAACCCATCAATGGACAACATACCCGGTGCCCTCTCCAGTAACTATTTGAATATAGCAAGTTGATAATATCAACATCTTGTTGATGTATTACTGTAATAAAGTAATGAAAGAAGAAAATATATAGCGATGTGTTTTAAATATAGTAAAAACACATGAGAAATAACAAAAAAAAAAATGAAAATATCTTGATGGGTAAATTAACTAGTTAGGTGTATGAAGTAATTGCCTCTAGCTTAGACATGAAAAGGCGCAATTTGTTGTGGCTTTTCTTTGCACTTTAGCTTGGTGGCAGACTTGCTTTAAGCCTGGAAGTTATGGCGGAATACTTTCTTATGCACTTGAGTACACTATATAAAGAAAAAGATATAGCATAACACACATTCGGTACCGTTAGTGTATATGTTCTGAAAGGGACACAATTTCTTAGCAACTGTACTTTGGGTTGGTGATAAGTGGTAATGCTTTGTTGTGGAGTTAATATTGTAATCTTACTGAGGAATTTCCATTGATTTATTTTTTTTGTAAAAAATTTAAGCCCTTTTCTTCTTTTTTCTCTATATTGAATGCTGAAGAATGATTTTGATGATTAAATTGCAGGTACAAGGGCCCTTTTCTGTTGGATGCAATAGATTCCGTTCAACCTCCGGCAAGAGATCACTCAAAGCCCCTTCTAATGCCCATATGTGATGTTATCAGATCTCAGTCAGCGGGGCAGGTGTCTGCATGTGGGAAATTAGAGGCTGGGGCACTTCGAAGTGGATATAAGGTATGTAATCAGCTGGCTACTTCTTTATTATAATGTAAATTTAGTGGCATGTTGGTCTTTCTTGTTAAGTTTATTTTATTCAGAGTTGATGTAGGTCTCTCAGTTGAAATTGAATCCATTCTTAGTTGGTGAATCCACGTACTGTAAGTGAATAGTACTCGTACGTGTTAACAACGAACTACTCTAAAAACTCAAGCTGTTAGAGAGGGTGTAACTTAAATATTATATCCTTCAACACGCCTCCTCACGTGTGACCTTCTTTGGGTCCAACACGTGAAATAACAATTTTTTCAATAAAGGGTGATGGTGAGGTTCGAACATATGACTTCCTGCTCTGATACCATATTAACAACCAACTACTCTAAAAGTTTAAGCTGTTAGAGAGGGTGTAACTTAAATATTATATCCTTCAATAGTACAAATTTTATTTTTTTATGAAATCAACTATATGTAGTGTTCAACTCCCATTTGTACGGTTTTATTTATCTTAACTGTATGAAAGTACAAGACTAATTCCCTGGGTGTCCCGTTTGAAAAGAGTTGTACCAATATCTTTTTAGGGATGGCAATGGGGCGGGTTTGGGGTTTGGCTATCATTTCCTGCCCTCTTTTGAGAAAGGAGCTATTGCCCTCTCTCTAAATTTCTTTAAAGATAACCGTCAATACCCATTTCAAAAATCTTTAAGTTCCCCATATATAATTATTAGATCTCGGTAATTCATTTTGCCCTACCTTATAATTCATTTCCTTTATTCAAAATTGAAGACATTTGGCTTAATTGGCAAATTTGTGGTGAGGGTAGTTCTAGGGTGTGCACATGGGCTGAGTGGGTTGGTTGTGGAGTTTACATTTGTTAGTTTTAAAATGTAGAAAATTGCACACTCGAATTGTACTTTTGATTCTTGAAATCAATGTTCTATTAATAAAGATGCAGACTTTTTTCCCTTGTATTTTGCAGAGAGACTATTTTGATTGATATGTAAGGATAAAATATTGTATTTCTAAATGTTTAATGATTTAGGATGAAATCGGTTATACCCGTACATATAGACTAAGTATATGATTTGCCACTAAAATAGTACTTGTCCATGTGTGTGGGCGATAGGTTTTAGTTATGCCATCAGGAAGCATGGGCGTAGTGCGTTCCTTGGAACGGGATTCTCAGCCTTCTGCCATTGCGAGAGCCGGAGACAATGTGGCTGTCAGTCTACAAGGTATTGATGAAAGCCATGTGATGGCCGGGGGTGTGTTATGTCACCCTGATTATCCTGTTTCAGTAGCGAATCATTTGGAACTGAAGATTCTTGTCTTGGACATTACAACCCCAATCCTAATTGGCTCTCAGGTTACTCCTCTCTCGATTAAGTCAAATCTTCGTTGTTTAACTTTGGTATGCCAAATGAGATTTGTATTTTTCATGAAAATGAGCAGCTCGAGTTTCATATACATCATGCAAAGGAAGTTGCAAGCATTGTAAGGTTATTGTCATTACTCGATCCAAAAACCGGAAAGGTGACAAAGAAGTCACCACGATGTCTAATGTCAAAGCAGAGTGCAGTAGTTGAGGTTTGTTACATTCGGAATAATTACCGTTATTGTTATGCAGATTAAATTCTTCAAACTACTCAAACTCGGTGTGATGAATACTCATATTTCAGGTGGTTCTGCAAGGAACGGTTTGCGTTGAGGAGTTTTCTAGCTGTAGAGCTCTTGGGAGGGCATTCTTGAGAGCATCGGGAAGAACTGTTGCTGTAGGCGTTGTAACCCGAATAATAGAGGAAGAGTAGTTCAATCTTACAGGTGACATTGAAAGTGTAGTTGTTGTTTAGGAGTAACTTGTCTATTTACAATTTTGGATAGGTTCTGGATGTACATTAGATATAAGTTATCCTGTTCATTTATGCATGTAAGGTTTATATATTTATTTGTTTATTTATTTTCACATACCTTTGTTTGGTGATGTATTTTGAAAGCTGCATTTCTCTCCATTGACCTTGTTAATGAATATCTCATTCAGGGAAAATTATTGATTACCCTAGGGATAATGATGGCATGGTATCCCAAACCAATTAAAATAAGTGGTGATATACACGCACAAGTGATAGAATCTTTGCGTGTATTACACTCTTCCTATTATTGGTTTGGGGTACCACGTGTATTTATCCCCGGGGTACCCAATACCTGTTCCTCATTCAGTGTACTTATGAAACATGATGCATCTCAAAGTTTTGTTATATATATATATACATATGTATATATGTATATATATTCTTTGGGGGAAAAAAATTGATCATCTGTGATGATTGATGGAAACTATTGGTATCAAAACCATCTCATCATCAGATAAATTGGATAAGATGGACACACTATCATATAGATAGAGCTCGCAAAATGAGACACGACATGAATTAAAAGGGTTAGGGTGGACCATAAAAGGGTTGAAGCTGTAGAATGGTCAATCCGAATACAACACGAGAATATAAGGGTCGATCCGAACACGACACTAATAACCCAAACATGATACATTTGACACGATTATATTTATATTTATTTGTTTCTCTTATCTAATTGGTCATGGATTGAAATATATCAATAAACTATTACTATATAATATGAATTGTATCTTATGTGAATTGTTCATGTCTTTTTTGTTGGTAATATTCACATGAACTGCTCATGTCTGTGTTGTTGGTAATATTCACATTCATCCGTTACTGGAAATGAATGATGTGAACGAAAAGAATAGTTTAGTTCAAGTATATGGGGGAATATGTAGAGGTGACAAAAATTACTCAAATTCATCAATTTGCCCGTTAAAATTGGGTAATGGGTGAGTGGTTTAACATGTGCATTGCTAATGGATTGGGTAATGGGTGAGTGGTTTAACATGCGGGTTGTTAACAGGTCAAATAAGGGTACTCGTGTCAACTCGTTAAGCCACATCTCTTTAAGCACAAACTAGCAATTAGCTATTACAAAGGGCATTAAATGACCTCTAGACAATATTAGTAGAAGAGAATGGAGATTCTACTCCTTCAACACACCTTCATACCATCTCATAGAATCTCACACCTAATTATACATATATATATATATATATATATATATTACGAGTTGTTAAACCGATCAAATTTCTCTTATACACACAAATACACACATATATATATGTAATATTTTAGATGAGACTTGGTTTTCGATAAATTTATGCAGGGCGTTATTCATGTAAGATCTGTAACTTGGTTTAACATACCTTGCACCAATTCCTTTGCATCAAGAATTTTTTTTTCTACATGTCTTTTAAGGAAAGAATGAATAACATTACACATGTAATGTGAGAGAAATGAAAAAAAAATAGATAACTAAAATGTTTAACCATTTTGGAAAATTACGAAGGAAAATAACATTTTTGTTTCAGAAAGTAAATGAGAAAATTATTATTACGTTTAAATAAAATTTTATTGCACATGTAGGAGATATAAATGAGAGATAGAGAGTGACCATTGACACTTGATAGGTAGTTAAGCTTCCAATCTTGAGATCTATAACAGAATAAGCAACTTCGTGTTATGCAGATAAATATATAATCTTAATTGATTATATTGGACATATATATATTGATATCAGATCGGTTGAATTTTTTATAAATTTTTATTACAATTTGTTGAAAATTGATGTTACAAGATATAAGTAACAAATTCTGTATCAAATTGCAAAAAGTATGTACAAGGGCCTTTAATATATATATATATATACATTGTAACACAAGTTGTGTAAATATATATGTGGGGATTCAGTTATGCATAAAGAAGTTAAAAGGCTTAATATTTGTGTATTGAAGTTTGTACATATGCATATATTATATACATATATACATATATACATATATAAATGAAGTTAAGATGCTTAATAAATATATGTGCATTGATATTTTCTTATTTAATTATATATATATTTTTTTTAGTTGATTTTTTTTTTCAATAAATATATACATATAACTATTCTAAAAGATATATATGGGTCAGGTTGACCCAACCCATTTATGACCCGATCTGTTATCAACTCATCATAACGGGTCATTGAGCCGTTTATGACCCGTCCGTTAACGATCTGACCCAAACCAGCCCGTTTGCCACCTCTAGGGATATGTAACTTTTAAATTAATTTTACTAATATTATTGTTAAGGTAACTCTATTCATATTATGTTATACTTATATGGTAATTTGGTCCATTTAGTTTATCAAATTCTTTGTTTTAAAATACCTTTCACTTGGCACGAGGTTAGAAAAAGCTATTTAAGGAACAAAGAGAACTTCAACCGGAACAAGTTGACTCAGTTGAAAAAAAATTCGGATAAATAATTGTTTAGGGCCAGTACCTCGAAGATCTTATTAATCCATGCAGGGATTCTCTTTGCATGGGTTCCATATGTCAATCGTAATGAAACACCGACCACTCAGATTATTCCCAAAAAAAGACCTTCGACCCCCAAAATTATATATAAAACCTTCAACCCCCAAAATTATATATAAAACTCAAACGAAGAAGAATAATTAACAAGAAAACTGATCCATAGAGATTAATGATGGTATAAACTGAGTTGGTTGGTTTAGGGCTAAGTAATGGACATTAATTTGTTTGAAATGCATGAAATCGATGTCAATGCACCATAATTGGACACATCTAATAAAACATATTTTTGTGGGAAAATACTTAAAAATCGGGCACAAATGCACAATACCCGTTATTTTTTATTTTATTTTTTCATAGAAAGATTAATTTTTAATCTTGTACTTTCCTTTATATATATATTTGCAATTATATCATTCTCTTAAATATTAATATAGATCTTTGAATTTTGTGCAAAATGACAATAACAGAGAAGACTTAAAATTTGCATTCATAGCACTAATTATGTTTTGTGTTTTGCTGAAAGAAAAGAAAGACTCACTTTTTCATTGTATAATGTCTGTTACTAAAAGGTGAACAACTTAGATGATCTACACATGCCTTTGTTGTTTGCAAAGATCACATGATCTTCATATTTAAACATTAAAACTTGCATGAATGTTCGATACATAACTACCTCTTGCAACAATACATGAGAAGTAATTGTGATATTAAAGAAAATATTAGTGAACTAATTGTGTTGAGAGTAATTGTGATATTGGAGAAAACTAATTAGAGAGAGGAAATTGGTGAATATGCTTACTGAAGATGAGAGGTAATCCGAGTTTAGATGGAATATTATCAGGTTATTTAAACCCTAAAATCCAAACTCCAAAACCCATAACTCTAAAATCCTAAACGTTTGTGGAAATGGATTAATAGATTTTTCTTTCTTATGCACAAATGCTACCATTGTCAATAAAAAATATAATAAGATTAATTAACTCTATCCATATTTTCATAATACATGTTATACACTTGACCAGACGTTAGAATTGCTGAACCGTTTTTACACTTAATCAGCAAGACAAATTAGAACTGTTCTTTACATCATCAAATTTGATTTGTATATTATATTTTTCCTCAGAAAAATGCTGATCCAACTTCTATTCCTTTTTCTTCCAGCTTTTTGAATCAATCTGAAAAGTCTTAAGGACGTTAAAAGAAGTAAAAAATTGTTTTGTTTGTCAATAAAAGTTTTCCATGTTTATGCAGTAACAATACGATCAAATTTTAAACTTCTTTCTTTCATATATATATATATATATAAATTTGATATCATAAAAATACATCTTTGAATTTTTTGCAATATGACAAGACTTGACTTGGTGTCTCTTTGTCCTCAATTGCATTTCTCTCTTCAGTTATTATTATTATTATTATTATTTTGTTTTGTGTTGTGTAATTCAGTACTTAATTTGTTTTAAATATTTACTGATCTGATATATTAGTATCATACTGTCTTTAGAATAAACTCGTATGCAGTGGATTGGTTTGTTTTAATTGGAGTTATTTACCAAGGCTGTTACTGAAAGGTGAAGAATATAGATGATTCACACATGATCACATGATTTTTATGCTTAAGCAATAAAACTTGTATGAATGTTCAATATATGACTACTTCTTTCTAGCAGTATCCTGTAACGATTTTTCTCGAATTCCCAAACTATACTTTAACTTGAAAGTTTTTTTTTTTTTTTCTACTTTAATTTTAAAGTTGAGTAAATGTGATATTGGAGAAAATTAAAATTAATGGGAGGTAGGATATAGTTGAATTTTGTGAGAAAGAATTACACAATATCAGAGTTTGAAACAAGTTAAAAGTTAGTTATATGAAATGTGTTGTTGACATATTGGTGTGGTGGAATAGGTGTAAATATTTTGGAAGTTTAAACATCAAACAGTTTTAAGTTTTGGTTATAAAAGTTTAGAAAATCAACCACCACGGTTTGTTTGTCCAAAATCATTTTCTATTTAGAATAAATTTTATTCACAACTAATTCAGTGTTTTTTATTTTATATTTCAATAATACCTCAAACTTTTCACACACATTTTAAATTATTTAGAAGGACTAATTCACTGATTTTCATTTTCTCTCCCTATGATACGCATTAAGATATGTTAAACATATAGGTGGAAAAAAAAGAGATTATGTTAAACATGTCTTATGTACAGTTCAATGAAATAGGTAAAACTTCACTACTTAGAGTGATGTCACTAAAAAGTAAAAAAAAAAAAAAAAAAGTTTATGGGATTTAGGGACACGTGTATCACAGGAAAATGTCTGTTATTTGAAAATCAATTCCCATCTCCAACCTACTACTACTACTCTTTCTTTCTCTCTCTCACACACACAATACACAGAGATTACACTCTCTTCAACTTGAAACCTAAAACCCATATACCCATATAAGCATGGCGAGTGAAAAGAATGCCCTTCAAGTTTTCTGCATTGGAACGGCTGATACAAAGCTTGAGGAGCTCCGATTCCTCTCCGAGTCCGTTAGATCCAATCTTAACACCTTCTTGGACAAAGATTCTTCCTTCAAGGTACAATTTTTCTCAATTATTACTTCTCTTCCGTTTTCCACTTTATATATATATATATATATGGTTAAGTGTGTGAGTACAGCTATATATCAATTAGTGGCACTTTTTAGCTTGATCGTGTAAAACCCATTTACAGAAATGTTAGTAATAGTATTAAGGGGAAGTAAGTTTAGTATACAATCATTGTAGTGTAATTTAAATTAAATGTATTGAGATGATTTTGGGCACAATCTCTATTTAATGCTGGTTGAAATTATCTGGTAGAAATTGTTTTGATTTTATAGTCTTGGTTATTAGACCTTTCTCTCAATTTACCCAACAAAGTTGTAATAAATAAAGAAATTAAACTTTCTTCACTGCATTACTAAATCTTGGGTTGCACACTTATGAAGTAGAACTTTTAAGTAACAAGGCTACTGGGTTTGACAAAATTTTCTGCGTCCTTGGTGGTTGTGGTAGGTTGATGAGAAATTTAAAATTATTATATGGTTCGGGACTACATGGTTGCGGCCAATGACAAGCAGCCTAGTAAGCAAAAGTCTGACAACATTGTGATTGGCGGGGATCATGTAAAAAAATTCTTGTAGGTTGATGGTGTGAGTATATTCAGTAAGAGAGTGTCACGACCCCACGTGTTGTACACACTATGTGCTCACGGATTTCAAAATACGTCTACATAGTTTGGAGGCATACATACATACGTATAAGTACCAACAACTTATCCCCCATGTGACGTGAGACGTCACATTGAGGGACTTGTTATGATGCTTAAGCACATCAGAACTTGTACTATGCTGAGATGTTATGCTTAGCAAATTTTTGATTTACTTTTTCTGTTGTGATTCAGTATGTAAATGTTTGAAATTTCAAAATTGAAAGTCATGTTCATAAAATGACTTTTGTCTTTGTAACTTGTCCGTGGAAATTCACAGGTGCAGGTGACAGTTGTAGATGTTTCTACCAGTCAGAAGGAAACAAATAACTGTGGTGATTTCAAATTTGTTTCAAGAAAGGATGTTCTCTCTTGCTATTTCCAATCCGAGGAGCAATCTTCATATATGCTTCCAGATAATAGAGGTGAAGCTATGACTGTAATGAGTAAGGCGCTCGAAAAGTTCCTCCTAAAAGCCCATGGGGATTGTGTTGTCGCTGGAGCTATTGGGCTAGGTGGCAGTGGAGGAACGTCTATGCTATCATCGGCCTTCAGATCTCTTCCATTTGGAATGCCCAAGCTCATTGTATCAACCATCGCTAGTGGTCAGACCGAACCTTATGTTGGGACATCGGATTTGATTTTGTTTCCATCGGTTGTGGATATATGTGGCATTAACAATGTGAGTCGAGCCGTGTTATCAAATGCTGGAGCAGCCTTTGGTGGAATGGTTGTTGGAAGGCTCAAAAGGCTTGAGGATTCCTGTGATCATGACAGCAAGTTTACTGTTGGTATGACCATGTTTGGTGTTACAACTCCATGTGTAAATGCTGTAAAAGAAAGATTGCTTAAAGAAGGCTACGAGACCCTGGTGTTCCACGCCACAGGGGTAGGGGGGAGGGCTATGGAGGATCTGGTTAAAGGGGGTTTAATACAGGTATAGCTTTTATTATACTTTTCATATGCTTTCTTAAATCTTAAAAGCTTGATCGAAATATAAACCTGCTTGTAAGTAGAGGATTTGTTTGTCTTTTACAGCTGACTTAACAGCATGAACATATGGAAGAACAATGTGTTTTATGGGTAGTCATTTTGTTTTCTAATATGAATGCTCATAGCTCCGCCCCTGGTAATGATGTTGCACTTTGCGAGTTTACCTCAGTTGTTTCTTGCATACAGTGATGTAGACAGTAAAGCCTGATCATTGGTTTGATTTCGTTACAATTAGAAAGAACCCATTTTAAACCACTTTTGTTCTGTAGCATTTAACTTCTTTTTTCTTCCCCCCCCTCCAACTATTGAGGTAGCAGATGATTGTTATATGTGTACCTTTTTTTCCCAGTTATATCTGTACCTTTCAAGAAAACAAACAAGAATCTCTACCACTCTTTGATACTCAAAAGTGTTTATTTTCTATAATTCAGGGAGTTTTGGACATTACAACAACAGAGGTGGCGGATTATTTAGTTGGAGGGGTCATGGCTTGTGAAAGCACTCGCTTTGATGCCATTATAGAGAATAAGATCCCTTTAGTTTTGAGTGTAGGAGCCTTGGATATGGTGAATTTTGGAGCAAGACAGACCATACCTTCTAATTATCAGCACAGAAAGATTCATGAACATAATAAGCAGGTACATTTCTCTGACCTTGTTTCTTCACTTTTCATTTTATAGTGTCTTCGACATTTCCTTAAGTTGAATTGATCCAATAAAAGGGTCTATAAGAAATCTTAGCATGTATAATCCTTGCATGCATATTTGTTATGGGGGTGCCTTCATTTTTATAATCTAAAACGATAAAAGTTGTTTTTCATCAATCCTGTGATGAATCATCTGAACAAAAAGGCAACTGGATTCACTCTGTGGTATTAGCTAATGTTGTCACTCCAATAATTCAAGTATTTAGGAGTGTGAGACATTTCATGGTTCTGTATATCATCTGCAGGTTTCATTGATGCGCACGACAGTGGTTGAGAACAAGAAGTTTTCTGAATTCATAGCAAACAAACTGAATCGGTCATCATCAAAGATATGTGTTTGCCTGCCAGAGAAAGGAATCTCTGCCCTGGATGCTCCAGGGAAGCCTTTCTATGATCCTGAGGCGACTGGTAGTCTTATAGGTGAATTACAGAGGCTTATTCAGACAAATGAAGAGCGGCAGGTACTACGAATCCTCATTAAATGGTGTGCATTATGATGTTATGGATTTTATGTTTGCTTGAATTTCATGTTTCATTTAATTATCATCTCAGTATGTGTATTAAAGTTGAAAGTTGTGTGTATAATAGGTTAAGGTGTATCCTTATCATATTAATGACCACGAGTTTGCGAACGTATTGGTTGACTCATTTTTAGAGATATGTAAGAATTCTGAAGGTGCAATTGATCAGCAAGATTTTTCTGAATCCAATCAACACCTTCAAAAGGATTCTGTTTCCAAGATAAATTCATCAGGCTATGGGACAATTTCTTACAGCCTGAATGACTTCCCTGATGCAAAACCAGGTGATTGATTGCCTTGTTTTTATTTTATTTCTTATATATTTTAGAGATTTGTATCTTTTTGCATTGAACTGGCAAATATTTATTGCATTAAATGGAGCTAAAACATTTTGGAGATTTACAGCATACTTCACTTGAGCTATTTTAATACTACGTACGTAACTTCAGTACTTGTTTATTGATTGGATCACAAGTACGCAAAACTTGTAACTAGAACATGACTCATTCTCTCCAACATCAAACTGCCTGGAAAGCTAAGCACTTTTAACAGAGGCTAAAGAATGAACTTAAACAGTAACTATGTTATGCAAGTGACCTATGTAGATTTATTACAATCCAGTATCAAGCACTCAGTAGTTAGAATAGCGATAGTAGGAACAATAGCTGTAGTGATTTTGATAATAATAATAATAACTATAATATTTTTTTAGGTCTTGTACAGGAATGATAAATCTTGATGAATTAAGTTAGAGATTTCCTTTATTTGTTAGCCTGGCCATGTACTAGAAAATTCCAGCCTGAAGTTATTCTGAAGTCTAGACCAATCACGAAAATATATCTTTAGCTAAAGATATATTAGTAGTCTTTTAAAGCATGCTCTAGTTGAACGTACTTTTTAATGTGAGTTGATTGTAGACAGATTTAGGACTTTTTGCAGAACCTAGGAATCTGATGCCATTCTCTGTCAATTTGGACAAAAACTTAATGTCTCAACTTTTTATTGACAGAAACCCTGCAAAGAACTCGGGCAGTGCTGCAGCAACTGAAAGATCAGGTGCATAAGGGCAAGCCCATTATAGGGGCTGGTGCTGGAACGGGTATATCTGCAAAGTTTGAGGAGGCTGGTGGTGTTGATCTGATAGTATTGTACAACTCGGGGCGCTTCCGAATGGCAGGAAGGGGCTCCTTAGCAGGTCTATTACCTTTTGCTGATGCAAACGCAATAGTACTTGAGATGGTCAATGAAGTGTTGCCTGTAAGTATCAAATGCTTTTTTGTTCTGATTCAAATGCAGTCAAGAGTTTGTACAACAAATTTTTGTGGAAGTTAGTGCAAGTTTAATAGCTACTTATCTCTTGATAAATTAAAGTAATTTATTCTGCTCTTAACACTACCAATGTTAAACTCAAAAACTTAAAACCCTTGGCTAATGAAGACATTGGAAAGGAGAAAGGAAAGAAAAACAATGTCAAATTTTAAGGATTTAATCTTTCGAAGTTGTATTTGGTTATAACCCATGTTCCACTAGGTCGACTAAATTGCAGAACATTAAGTAAAATAAGTTCCATGAAATTTAGTTGGCTCCTAAGAAGTGACTATACAAAGGTCCTTGGTGCTCTTACCGATTTTGATTGTTCACTTCATGACTATGAGCTTTAATTCTTCTTGCTTCTTGAAACTTCTGAACTGATGAATACACATATTTGAATTGAATAGGTAGTGAAAAAAGTACCAGTTCTCGCCGGAGTATGTGCAACTGATCCTTTCCGCCGAATGGATTACTTTTTAAAACAGTTAGAGTCGGTTGGATTTTCTGGGGTGCAGAACTTTCCAACAGTTGGGCTCTTCGATGGTAATTTTAGACAAAATCTGGAAGAGACGGGAATGGGATATGGGTATGTTTGTAAAGTTAGATCACTAGTATTCTCATTAAGACATATTCATCCTTTTTGTGGACAATACAGTAACTTCTATCTTTTCTTGGTCAGCTTGGAGGTTGAGATGATTAGAAAAGCTCATACAATGGGTCTCTTAACAACACCTTATGTGTTCAACCCAGATGAATCCATTGAAATGGCAAAAGCTGGTGCTGATATCATAGTAGCCCACATGGGTCTCACGACATCTGGGTCAGTTGGTGCAAAAACAGCTGTCTCAATGGAGGAAAGTGTTGCTCGTGTGCAGGCTATTGCAGATGCTGCCCATGAGATCAATCCCGAGACCATTGTGCTCTGCCATGGAGGTATCATATATGTAACCTTTTGTTATTTGTTAAAGTTTCGTGATCCAGTCCTAAACCATTTTTATAAGTTATTTGATATAATGAACTTGTGTCTGTAGTTAGACACCAATCCTGTGTCTAACCATCCTTTTCTTTTGGGATGGCATAATGTCATATTTACAGTACACTCAGTTTAAAACATACATGTGCATTGTTGTGTGTGTGTGTGTGTTTGTGTCGACGTTGAGTCCCACTGTCCATTCTCATTCTTCACATCCACTGTAATAGCATATGCTTCTCATCTATGTTCCATGGACTTAGGTACTTGTGTTGGGCAAGGGGATGTACGGTGTACGCTGGTGTCTGACATGTCAAATATCTAATAGAAGGACACATGAAAACGCCTAACTATTCATTTTATTTAATGTTTTTATTTTTCTCTAAGTATACAATAATGTTTTCCTGAAATATAGTGTTCAAACTCAGCATTTAACTCATTGGGTGTAATAATATAGTGACACGGAATCATTTGGATCTAAATTTAGGCAAATGTCCTACCAAAAGTGTCGGAGACACATCTCATACTCATGTGACATAGCTTCTCATGGTTCCTATAGTTCTATTGGATGATTTATCAACTATATATGGTATGCTGACATAATAAGTTGACATGATCTTGTTGGTACAAAATATGAATATTATACAACGAATGTTCTTTCAACTATATATCTTTCTTTTTGAGGTGGTTTCGTTTTACATATAATAATATCTTGTGCAATTTGCAGGTCCCATCTCTGGTCCAGAGGAGGCTGAATTCGTGCTGAAGAGGACGAATGGAGTTCATGGGTTCTATGGTGCCTCAAGCCTTGAGAGGCTACCGGTTGAGCAAGCTATAACGGCTACAGTCCAACAATACAAATCGATTTCCTTGAAGAAAGAACAACGGTGAATTTGGCCCTTCATAAACCTATATATGCTCTTAGTATGTTCGTCTTTGAATGCGATAAATATGCTAAAAAAACTGGTATTTGCTTATAGACTCTGATGAATTTGAATGATAAAAGTTGTGTTAGTAAAAAAGTTTCTTGCAAGTTTTTTCATGGTAACCAAATACATGTAATGTAAACATCCATTTACTTGCATCCCTTCTATTTTTGCTATTTTCACTCTCAATTTTTTATTTTTTTTTTGTTGGTCCCCTCTTAACTGATTGGAAATGTCTGAACCTGTGCATGTAAACTATGAAGCACGGACACTTGGTTTAGGTTCGTCGTACCCGTATCGGACACGCGACACACCAAAAATACGTGTCCGACACGCCACATGGCGTGTCTTGAATTTTTTAAATTTGGACACGCAATGGACACACGGAGGACACACGCGTGTTCACGTGTCAAACATGCGATGGGTCGGTTGATTCCATAAAAGATACAGAACTTATGGAGACGTTAATTTGGTGAATCACTTATAGAACTTGAACGCTCCTAAACCAATCTTTTGGTTTTGAAGATACTTGAACATTTTTGTTCATCCTCATCTTGTGAGAGGAATTGGAGCATTTATTCATTTATCCACTATATAGAGAGGAACAATATTTCACCACAAAGAGCTGAAGATTTAATATTTGTATATTCCAATATTTGTCTTCGATTAAGAATTTTTTTACGATATAACGAGGGAGAGACTAAGATGTAGGTTGTGGGAGATGCATTTGATTATTTGAATGGTAGTAGAATGAAGAATTTTGAACATATCAGACATTTCATTTAACCTATTTGTTTATTTTTGTTTATAAGTTTATCAATTTTCATTGTTTAAGTGATAAATGAAGTATTTGTGCAATATAATATGTATATATATAGACATGTCGGAGGCGTGTCGTGTCCTATTTTTTTGGAATTTGCCGTGTCGCCATGTCCGTGTCAGTGTTTCATAGCATGTAAATAACCAATATATATATATATATAGGGTTTTTTGGATTAATTACAGCTAGACCCTCTTGAGATATGTCAAATAACAGGTAAATCCCCTGTCGTTTGGTAAATTACAGCTAGACCCTCTCAAGCCGATCGGCGTATATTTTCGGTGACTGATAATGTGAAATTATATTTTTACCCATGCCTATATTTCATTTAAAAGATCTAAAAAATATTATTTTGTCTATTACTTATTTACAAAGGTAATTTTGGTTTTATTATGAACTTTAAATGAGAGTATTTTGATCTTTTCACATGTCAATTGCATCTACTTGAGGGTATTTAAGACATTTCACATCTAAAAAAGTATTGACATCAGCATTGACCGAGTTTGACCACGCCGGTAGGGGGTATTTGTTACAACTTACAAATTTGAGGGGGTCTAGCTGTAATTTATCAAACGATAAGGGATCTACCTGTTATTTGACATATCTCTAGGGGGTCTAGCTGTAATTTATCAAACGATAAGGGATCTACCTATTATTTGACATATCTCTAGGGGATCTAGCTGTAATTAACCCTACCCTATATATATATATATATATAAATATATATGCATGTATGTATATGACTCTTTTGTTGTAACCCAACCAGTCAATTTCAAAGGAAGCTTCCCATAATTTCTTCCAATGACATTTAGGCTTCAACGACCTACTGTCAGAGAAGACGATGAAGTCTTCTTCTCAGAATCACAACAATGTTTTTGGACCAATGACCATATTGCAACGTTTAATTCGGTGCATTCTTTTCCTAGAGACGAGAAGATAATTATATCACACAAATATATCTCCAAAATACTACTATAAAGGTTATATTTATAGTTAGACCGTATCTCACTATTCGTAACCTTTTTAAAAAGGTATCGATAATAACGTAACCTTTTTAAAAAGGTACCGATATTATTATTTAGTACCGATATTTATTTAATTTTTAATTTTAAAACTGATATTATTCAAATATGTTACACTAACATTACCGAAACCGGTACGGCGAAACATGGTTATATCTTAAATCTCTTAAATAAATAAAATTTGTGGTAGGGTAATAAATAATTTGAGTCTGTCAGTGTAAACGCAATTCTTTGAAGTGGCAATGATTTTCAAAATCTACTTAGCCTAGGTATATTACCAATGATTGAGTTGATCTCATTGTTGTTAGCGCATCAACAAACACCGAAGGAGGATCTAAAATGTTTCAAATATATAAGAAAAGGTAATATTTCCGTAGCTCGTGATCCAAAACCTTGTGATTATGTTGAATTATGTTTGTAATTTATTGTTTCAATAAGGCCCTTGATCCAATGCTATCTAATTTTTAATCTGAATGATAAGATTTACCCAACTCAGCTTAGGATTTAAAGAACAAAGATAAAGATTCGTGTAATCTTCAATCTAGGAAAAATATTTTAACCCCTCTCTGATTAAAAAAAGCTATCACTTTACTATTGTAGCAATCCATTGACTTGGTTCAGTTACTTCAACCGTAAGTTTTGAAAATTGTGCATATATATTTGGATTATATATATATAATCCAAATTGTGCATCCCTTTTGCAATAAATAAATATATATTTATTTATTTATTGCAAAAGGGTATTTTTGGCATTCTGAAAAAGGGGAAATTTCCTAGAAGAATCAGATCTGGTTCTCACCATTTGTCTGTATTTCAATTCAAAGTCAATGGAGTCAAGCAGGAAAAATAATGTCTCCAGCGCTGGACCTCTCCAGCGATGGGGTCCATCTAATGAAAATTCTAAAGCTACCCACAACCTTTATTCAATTCACATGTATACCTAGAGCTGGCAAAATGAAACACGATACAGTAACACGACACAAATACGACATGAATTAAAAGGGTTAAGGTTGACCATAAAAGGGTTGAAGCTGTATAAGGATCGACCCGAACACGATACGAGAATATAAGGGTTCGACCCAAACACGAGTAATCCGAACATGACACGTTTGACACGATTATATTTATATTTATATTTATTTTTATTTTTTTCTATTCTTTAATTGGTGATGGGTTGAAATATATCAATAAACTATTACTGGATCGTGTCAAATTCAATTTAATTTTGTTAATAATAGGTTAAATAGTTCGTTTCGTGTTGGATTGTGTCAAATTTAATTTAATATATTATAATAAATAGGCTAAATGGATTACATGGGTCGGCACGGATAACCTGCGGGTTAGGTTAGGGTTGAACATATTTGACACGCATATTAACCAGGTCTTTTTCGACACGACACGATTTCAACCTGATACGATCTCAATCTGACACAAACACGACCCACCGACACGAATTGTCAATCCTATGTATACCACAATTTGCACATATATACATAAGTTACCCACCAACTTTATTCATTTCATAATAATACCACTATTTGCATATATATATATAAACGCCCATCAGTTGAAAAATTATAAAGTTACCCACCAACTTTTGGAAATTCACAACAATATCACTATTTGCATATATATATATATATATAAGGGCCTATGTCATTAAATCAATATAATTGAAAATACATATATCACTTCAAATTCGTTGTAATATAATTTCATCATTTTTGTAATAAGAAATATAATTCATTATGGTAGAATTCCATTAGTTTTTTAATAAGAAAGCAAATGCGTAATATAAAACTTACAATAATAAAAACACACATATATCATCACTCTAACTTCATTTTTGTAGTAAGAATACATTAAAAAAAAGTATAAGCCTTAAATTTACCATCAAAATGACTACATTGAAAAATACATATAGCATTTCAACTTCACTGTAATAAAATTTTATAGTTTTTGTAATAAAAAACACAATTCACTGTAATAGAGTTTCATCATTTCTATAATAAGAAATACAATATGTAGTATAAAACATAGACCAATAAAAAATTCAACTCTTGGATTTGCCATGAAAATAGGTATAATATAAAACACGTATATCATCACTCCAATTTCATTTTTTTTAGTAAGAAACACAATAAAAAAGTCCTTGAATTTACCATCAAAATGAGTATAGTGGAAAATACATATATCATTCCAACTTCACTGTAATAGAATTTTATCATTTATGTAATAAAAAAACACAATTCATTGTAATAGAGTTCCATCATTTCTATAATGTACACTACTAAAAAATGCAACTCTTGGATTTGAACTTCACTGTAATAGAATTTTATCATTTCTGTAATATAAAACACATTTTACTATGATAGAGTTCCATCATTTTTGTAATGTACACTACTAAAAAATGCAACTCTTGGATTTGCCATCAAAATGAGTATAATGTAAAACACATATATCATCACTTTAACTTCATTTTTGTAGTAAGAATACAATAAAAAAGTATAAGTCTTAACTTTACCATCAAAATGAATATATTAAAAAATACATATATCATTTCAATTTCACTATAATAGAATTTTATCATTTTGTAATAAGAAATACAATTCACTGTAATAGAGTTCCATCATTTATGTAATAAGGAACACAATACATAGTATGAAACGTACACTAATAAACAACCCAGTGGGCCCTTATATATTTATGCATATTATGTATTGTTGTGAATTTCCGAAATTTGGTGGGTAACTTTTTAATTTCCAAAATAGTGATATTGTTGTGAATTTTCAAATTTTGGTGGGTAACTTTTTAACAATACCAAAATAGTGATATTGTTGTGAATTTCTAAAGTTTGGTGGGTAACTTTATAATTTTTCAACCAGTGGGCCCTTATATATATATATATATTCAAATAGTGGTATTGTTGTGAATTGGATAAAATTGGTGGGTAACTTATATATATATGCAAATTGTGATATTATTGTGAATTGATTAAAGTTGGTGGGTACATTCATAATTTTCAACCCGTGGGGCCCATCGCTGGAGAGAATTGACACGATTATTTTTCCAACCTCACACCCTCAAAGAAGAACCAGACTCGGTTCCTTCTTCCTCGGTTTTGGAGTTCTAAATCATATAAGTATTAAAATCGCAACACAACACAAAACAAATTAATTTTTAAAAATAATATTGAATGTAATATTTTTTAATAATATCCATACTTTTCAAAACCTTTATAATTATATAACTTAATTTAAAATTATATTAATATCATATTTATATTGTTTGAAAAAGGAGAGTCAGTTCTCTTTTTACAAATCCTCATTTCAATGAATCACAAGTTTGTGAGACCACTCCGATTATTATAAGACTGCATGAACAACTTTTTCTCATCAATGAATCGCAAAAACCATCAAGTTTATTTTCTCTCTCACTAACATTGTCACACATAGGGGAAAAAATCGTCTCCGGACACCATCTCACTGGAGACGTACGGTTCGGGCCCACAAGGGTAAAAACTTGAAATTTACTATATGGGCATTATTATAACTTTAGAAACTTATATAATATACATATATTTGTGTATATATCTCTGTATATGTATATACCCATTCGGAGAGGATCGAAAAAGACGAAAGTTAAGCCCTAAATTTTTGAATCCACAAAATTTTGAATCCTCCCCCAATATTTTCGCGATTCCCTCCAAATTCTTTCCCATATTTTCTTTATTTCCATTTCAAAACAAAACTATGTTTTATCATAATTTTTTTATATATATTTTCAGAGAGAGAGCAACATCTGTTTGGGTTTGGAAAGAAGAGAGAGAGTGGAAAACAAAGAGAATGAAGAGCATATTTCAGAGAGACCACCATTGTTGGAAGATCTTGAAAAAGGTATCGCTACGTTAAGTTCTAATTCAAATTAATTATGTATAATATAATCAGATATTGGTTTGTATCTTTGAAACTCTTGGTGATTTAGGTTTTGATTGTTAATCTCTGTTTGTGTGGAAATAAATGTTATAAGATGAATTTTTCACAGAAATTCTATATAGAAATATTGATAGTATGTCTATTGCCAAAAGGCTCACTAGGCCCCTGTTTGTTTCCCTATTTCGCTTCTAGAGTTTGTAGCGGAAGAATGAAGAAAAATTATAAGGTCAGTTTTGTTTCTTTTGTGATACAACTTTTGTTATTAGTTATTCTCATCATTAGTGTTATGGATAGTTCTAGGGCTCATAAGCCCCTGTTCGTTTAACTTCGCTTCTTGTTGATTTCTAGATTAGATTTCACATTTTAGTCGTCAGCTGGTGGATTTCAAGTGTTAATATATACGATAAAATATAGATAGCAAAACGATAATAGAGGGATTATGGCCTTTTGTATATAACCAACAATTATCCTGTATGGGTAATTTTTTATTTTTCATATAATTTTTTTTTTGTTCATTTACATAAATGTAAATTTGTTTATGTTGTTTTTGTTTCTTGAATTTGATTTGTTTTTAAAAACTTTTGAGATAGATTTTACATCTTATTTACTTGCTTCTATGTTGTCGTTTTGTGTGGGTAATTAGAAATTCTAGATAATGGGAAAATTTGAGTAAGGGTATTTGAGATGATGAATATCTCGTCTTGTTTCTATATTTTTTTGGTTTATTGATTTTAACAACCAAAGAAGTATGAAGAGTTTTTTTGCTTGATTTTATTTTTATTTTTTTCCTAAAAAGCTCCAAGGATGGATGAACTTTTTTCTTCACTTGCTTCCTATTTGAGGTTCGAAAAAATTATGGAAAATGACATAAAATTGAGTTTTTCATTTTGGACTTGAGATGATGAATAAATCGCCTTGTTTCCTGTAATTTTGGATGATAATATTTAACAATCAAATAAGCATGAGAATGTTCTTGCTTTCGATTTTTTCTTTTAGGAGTTTTAAAGATGGATTTGCAATCTTTCTTATTTGCTTCAAAATTATTCAAAGTTTGTGGTGATATTTTGTTCCTTTTTTTTTCTTCAACTGGTTGAATTTAGCATTATTCAAACCATGGTGCTATGCTTCAGTCTTGCAAATGACAAGTGCCCATATGCTCGGTTACATCAATACACTACCAGGAAGAGGGAATTACAGAGCTTTTGAAAAATAGTTGAAAATATAGTCACTTTTTTGTAAGAAGCACAAGGGGTTCATTTATTTGGGTTGACATGTCTCTGTTTTTTAATTTTAATTTTGGTTTTTATATATTTATGCATCATCCGGTTAATATATATTCATCCATTTTTATCTTATGTGTGGGTCAGGTGGGTGTGTGACATTAATGCATTTTAGGCTTGTTTAAAAGAGCAAATTCTAATCATGCCTTGGTACAGAATTGGGAGTTACCTCATTCATTCATGGCTATTTGATTGTTGTGGTTTTAGGGATGGATCAGTGAGACTTCTTGGTTTATTTAGCTGTTGTGATATTGTTGGTGCTTTTTTGTCTTGCTTTAGATTAAGGTGTACTCTCTGTATTGCCACGATTCTGTGTGCTTTTTTGGATTCTAACATGCATGGTGCTTTGCAAATATGCATTGTTATTATGAGCATCGGGTTGCTTATTTCTAATGCTAGAAGGTTGAAAGGGGTTGCAAGCTGGTGTGGTGGTGTTACAGTTGTTTGTCTTTGGCCTCTATGTTGGGGCAGTGTTGCCTGTTTGGGACAAGTGGAATTCGCCGGCGGCGAAGATGAATTGCTGATGATTGTCGGCGAACCGATGCCCAGGGTCGTCTTCGAAGGCATTCCGAGTATGCAAAAAGCGAAACAGGCCACTTATGAATTCAGCGAGGCTGTTGACAAGTATATACATACACACACACACACACACACACATATATATATATATATATTTCTCCCCAATTTCATCATTCTTGATTGCATCGTATCTGGCATAAATTACAATAGTATTACATAATTGATATCATTAATGATTAATCAAGAACAACTGATTTATTCATTAGTCTGGTATATTTTGAATCGCATTTTGGATTAGATATGGAATCAATTTAAATTTGGAATACTCCTTTCCCTGTAGAAAGTTGGAAATTGGGAGAATTTAGATGATTCTTGGTAGAATTTTGATTGTTCTTGGCAGAATTTTGGGTTTAATGTTAAACTATGTGTTTGTTTGTGTTCCCAAGATGTCTTCATGCTAGTGTCACTGAGATTTGCTTGGTAGATCATTTATAAATTCAGACTAACAAATGAAAGGATAAAGAAATCTTTAAAGACTTTTATTTTTGTGGTTGTTGATGGAGTTTTGTTGCTTTAATAGATACTGATTTTACATGATATCTGAAAACCAATCTATGCCTTATTATGCATAGATTTAGGGCTTGTTAATTTAGATTAGTTTGGGTGCCAATGATGGGTTTACATATACTATGAATGTCTAATAATAAAAATAAATTTAATCTAAGGCACCTCTTTTTTGGATCTATAATTCTTTCTTTTTTTGTTTAGCTATGAGGAAGGATTTTTTGCTATTTGAATTGTTGATGCAACTTAATTTGGAGCTTTTTTTTCAGTCATCTTGCAGGGTCTGTAAATGTATTTTTTTAATGAAATTAGTTTGTGCAAGTGATGTTAAATAAATAGACAGGGACATCAGAACTCCACAATGGAGTATGATGATTTGTCTTGGGAACTCTCTGATGCACAACATTATCATAATTGGCTGAATGATTTTTAGGTTTTGATTGCTTATGTAGTTCAAATAGTTTTTGTTTATTGAGGAATTTAATCTGATTTCAGTTTAGCTTGTCTCATTGAAGGTTTATATTTGTTCATAATTCAGGTAATCTTATTTAAATATATTTTTTGCTTCTTGGGTATGATAAAGGGTACTTCCATATTTGTTTGCCTACTGAAGAACATGATGGATGTGGATGTCCTAAGAAGAAATTCAGGATAAACATATAGGATCTATACTCTTTTCCTCAGTTGTGGGTGAAGTAATGAAAAAGATAATCAGGTTCCATGATGCATCATATATGTTATTTTCCAGGATAAAATTTGATTGATTAAACTAGCAAATTAGAGTAGTAACAAGTGCTAACTAGAAGTTAGGAGAGGAACTCTAGAGTTTAAAAGGTGAAACATAACCTGAATTTATATTTTTTTTTCTTTCCCCTGCTTGTAAAAGTAGATACACATGTAGTGATGTATTAATAATCAATTCTCAAGAATACCAGAAAGCGAGATTGTTGTTTTAGTAAGAATGGTAAAAACTGAAGAACCTATTCTTGGAGATATTGATAAGGAAATTAGGCAGGATCCAATTAAGAGAATCTCTAGACCACAAGCCCAAGGGTCAGCCAGAAATGAAAGAATATGGAAATCCAGAAGCATTACATTAAAGATATATACATATTTGTATACCCATCTTTACTCTCTGGATTTGTAATTAATAAAAAAGTAGCTTTGAATGCAAATACAGATTACCCTTGTTCATAAATAGGATAGAGAATGACCTCTTATTTGGCCTCATTTATCTTCTCAACTTCAATTCTCTGTCTTGTCCAAAATAAGTACAGGGATAAAATTGCATTAATCATTTATATGTTTTGAAATTGTTTATTTGCCTACTTTGCTTGTCTAGGGTGAGCATAATTATGATAACAATTTTTTCTTTTGTTATTTTTTCTTGTAAGTTTTGACTTGAGCATGAGAAGGACTTGGGCATTTATTTTCTTATTAATTTTTGTAATAGTGAATGATACAAAGACATTTAAAATATATATATTATTTTCTTGTAATGAATTAGTTTAATGCTAAATAAGTTTTTTTTTGGTGCAATATCTATGTATATGTTGAGAGCTGTTTTTTTGTAGATCACTAGCTGAATAATCTAATGCAATAAATTGTGACAGGTATAAAACTAATTTCTTAACAATTTAAGTGAAGCTCTGTCAATTTTTTTTCAAAATTAATATGACATTATCATGCAAAAAATATATAATAAAAACCTTTAAAAAAATTAATCAAACATTCCATATAGAAATTGGAAATTTACTTTAACTAATGTTTAGTTGAAAATTTTCATTTTTTTAAGGTTATTACAACATAAAAAATATATGCAATATTTTTACACCCAATTAAAAATTTCAGACCAGACCACTTTACCAAACATGGTCTAGTTCCAAAATTTTTGAACCCAGACAGTTTGCCAAACATGGTCTGCTTCTAGTTTTCTCAGACTGAGACCATCAGACCAGACCGCTTACCAAACAGACTTTCAGATCATCGATCGGACCAATCAGACTTTCAAATCAGTGAATAAATGGTGTTTCTTCGTTTTGTATCTAAATTAGTTATTATAATATCATATATGACCTCCTGTAATAACCATCATAATATAATATAGTACAAGTAAAATAATTGTTAGTGTAATTAACTATATAGCCTTCTGTAATACCCATTATAATATTATATAGTATGAGTAAAATAATTGTAAAATGAACTTGCAATGAGGAATGTGGGGATTACCAATGCAAGACACGCTTCTATATTTGATTGTGTATGTGAAAAAGTTTGTGGATTGGGAAACTTAGTACCGATTATACACTATTTCATAACAATACATGTACTTTATTATTCGTTTTGCAACTTGTAATGAGGAATGTGGGGATTACCATTGATAGTCTATTTGACACTTTATTTGATTGTGTTTGTGAATAACCCCAAAGGGATTTGGAAACTTGGTATCGACCTTAACCCCAAATTTCGTTAAAAAAATGGTGTTTTTTCGTTTTGTATCTAAATTGGTTACTATAATATCATATATGGCATCATGTAATAACCATTATAATATACTCTAGTACAAGTAAAATAATTGTTAGTGTAATAAACTATATAGCTTTCTGTAATACCCATTACAATATAGTATAGTATAAGTAAAAAGATTATAACAATGAACTTGCAATAAGGAATGTGAGGATTACCAATGCAAGACACGTTTCTCTATTTCATTGTGTATGTGAAAAGACTTGTAGATTGGGAAACTTAGTATCGATTATACACCATTTCATAACAATACATGCACTTTATTATTCGTTTTGCAACTTGTAATGAGGAATGTGGGGATTACCATTGATAGTCTATCTGACACTTTATTTGATTGCTTTTGTTAATAACCCCGAAGGGATTGGAAAACTTGGTATCGACCTTAACCCCAAAATCCGTTACCGTTTATTACACTAGTCATTGGTTTTCTTGTACTACAGTATACGGTAATCTTTATTACAGAAATGCATATTTCATATTACAGACCCCAATTTTAACCCCTAAGCGAAAAAACACAATTATTTTTTGCTTCATTTGGGGTTAGGGCCTATATCAAGTTTCCCGAACCTTTCGGTCCTATTCGCAAACACGGTGACCATCCCGCCATAATTGATTACAAGTTACATGACCATACTAAAAATCCACTTGTATTCAAAACAAGTGGTGTACAAAGGGTACCACGTTTCATAACCCACGAAGATGATTCGAAAGTTATATCAATGAAAACCCCATTTATAGGAGTGGGACTTGCATTGGCCATCCCCACAATTATGAATATATCGTTCATTCTAAAATTTGTTAACTCATACTACAGAATCATATCCATGTACTACAAAATCCGTTACCGTTTATTACACTAGTCATTGGTTTTCTTGTATTACAGTATACGGTAATCTTTATTACAGAAATGCATATTTCATATTACAGACCCCAATTCTAACCCCTAAGCGAAAAAACACAATTTATTTTTTGCTTCATTTGGGGTTAGGGCCTGTATCAAGTTTCCCGAACCCTTCGGTCCTATTCACAAACACGGTGACCATCCCGCCATAATTGATTACAAGTTACATGACCATACTAAAAATCCACTTGTATTCAAAACAAGTGGTGTACAAAGGGTACCACGTTTCATAACCCACGAAGATGATTCGAAAGTTATATCAATGAAAACCCCATTTATAGGAGTGAGACTTGCATTGGTCATCCCCACAATTACGAATATATCGTTCATTCTGAAATTTGTTAACTCATACTATAAAATCATATCCATGTACTACAAAATCCGTTACCGTTTATTACACTAGTCATTGGTTTTCTTGTACTACAGTATATGGTAATCTTTATTACAGAAATGCATATTTCATATTACAGACCCCAATTCTAACCCCTAAACGAAAAAACACCATTATTTTTTGCTTCATTGAGTAAATACTAAACACAATGTTAATATTTCAACAAACAAGTTTGACATGCTTAAAGCATACGTCATTTCTGTCTTAATTTCAACTTGGGCGATCATTCAGATACATAGAAAACATACGCGAAATATATTACAACAGTACCACAGACAATACATACCATTACATAGTCTACATCGATAAACTAAAACATAACCATAAGTTCGTTTACACTAAGATACATATTATATCACAATATAATATCAACCAAATTGGCATGCACGTAATCATAATCAACTAAATGATTTCCTTCCACACAGTCCTTTACGTCCACAAAACCACGCTGCACTATAGGATAATAATCATCCATGTCATGGCGATCCGGCATACGCCATTGATTAACGGAGCAGAGCACAAGAATATGGCAGTCTATAAGGCAACCGTGGCAGAAGCCTTAGACCATTACCAAGGGTTCAAGGGAATGGGGAGAAATTAAATGAGTGTTGGTACACACAAAGTTTAATGGTTACAAGAGATAATATATCATAAGTTCTGGAATACAACTTACCATAACAAGTCTCATCATTAAGCGGTAAACTTTCACCTCAGGTATGGATTGCTCATGCATACTAGTTAGGGTTTCGATCGCTTGCTGAGTCCCCCACTCACCCCAGAACAAACATGCAATGGCCCATGCAAAAAGACTCGGCCTATGACCATCTAAACGCATCATGTCAAGCGTAGCAAACCCTAATTGTTGCACTCGATCATCGGTGCTCACAAAATTTGATACAACCCTGATGTAAACAGCGCTGGGGTTTCCCGATGTGAGTATGGACTCGAATAAAGGCCGATGCGTTTCTAATCGACTAATTCGTAAACAAGTAATGAAGGAAATTGCATTCCGAACTGTTGGGTGCGAACCATATTGGTACAGATACGGCGAACTGGTAACTATAATGGCCACTTAATCGCAATTAAGTTATTAAATTGGTAACTATGTATTTTATTTATTTATTTTGTGGTTCCTTCACGATCAATTTTGTTTAGGTTTGGTCTCTATATGTAATTTTCCCAAGAGTTAGTTTATGTTAGGAATGATGATGAAGTGTGGGTGAAAGATTAAAAAGATTACAGAACTATTAACATGGGTATATGATGTAGACAAACTTAATTTTTAATAACTAAATAAGATAGATTGTTAGGAGTTTGGTTCTAATACAACTTTTACCTTATTGAATTAAGTTAAGGGTTAATTTCAAGAAACCCTCCTATACTATCCAGTTTAATCAACTAACCCACACTATGTCCACTTTGCCCCATATACTATTCAATTTCATCATTATGCCCCCTCACCTCACATTTTGAGTCAAAATACCTAAACTACCCTCAATAGTATAAGGGGGTTTAGTGAAATCAACCATTTTAAAAAATTATTTTTTAAAAATCAATTATATTTTTTGCAAAAATTATAAATTCAAAAAAATATATATATATATTTCGCAGAAAAATTATTTTCTGGAGGAAGTATATTATTTTCTAAAATATGAATTATGTACGAAAAAAATCATATTTTGGAACATAATAGTATATATTTTTCGCAAAAAAAATATTTTTTGGAAAAAATTTATATTTTGGAACATAATATATACTTTTTTGCAAAAAAAATATTTTTCAGAAAAAAAATCATATTTTGGAACATAATATATATTTTTCGCAAAAAAATCATATTTTGGAACATAATATATACTTTTTTGCAAAAAAAAATATTTTTTGGAAAAAAAATCATATTTTGGAACATAATATATATTTTTCGCAAAAAAAATTATTTTTTGGGAAAAAAAATCATATTTTGGAACATTATATATATTTTTCGCAAAAAAATTATTTTTCGGGAAAAAATATCATATTTTGGAACATAATATATATTTTTCATAAAAATATTATATTTTGGAACATAATATATATTTTTTGCAAAAAAATATTTTACTGAAAAAATCATATTTTCCGAAATATATATATATATTTTGAAATTTATAATTTTTACGAAAAATATAATTTATTTTTGAAAAATAATTTTTAGGGTTGATTTCACTAAACCCCATTATACTATTAAGGGAGTGTAGTTTAGACATATTGACTCAAAATGTGAGGAGGAAGGGGCATAATGGTGAAATTGGATAGTATAGGGGGCAAAGTGGACACAGTGGGAGTTAGTTGATTAAATTGAAGGGTAAATTACTTAAACCCCCCTGAAGTTTACTCTCTTTCTCTACTATACCCCCTCAACTAATTATACGCCCCTAAACTTTCATTTTCTTGCACTATGGACTTATTCTCAAAATGTTTTACCCTTTTACCCTCCAAACTTTTTGTATTTCCACCTTATCTTTAATCTTATCCTTACTATTATATTTCTTAATTCTTTAAATTACAACAATATTATTTCTTTTAGTTAGAATATTAATTATGTCATTTACCTTTAATATATTAGACTAAATATACTCTCAAATGTTAGCTTTTTTTTTTTTATAAGTTCTAATTATTTTATTTGTAAATCAATTAACTTGATATTAAATTTTAGTTTGATTTAAATCATAAAACTCAATCCTAATTAATATATTCATAAATAAATCACAATTTATGAAAACAATATATATCTTTCGAACAAAATATATATATTTCAGAAAATATATATATATATATATATATATATATATTGGAAAATGATATATATTTCGGAATATATATATAATTCGTCAAAAATATATATTTTCCGAATTCTTTTAAAAAAATATGAATTTTTTCCGAAAAATAATTTTTTTGGGAAAAATATATATTATGTTCCAAAATATGATTTTTCCGAAAAATAATTTTTATTGAGAAAAATATATATTATTTTCAAAAATATGAATTTTTTCCAAAAAATATATATTATATTCCAAAATATGATTTTGAGTCATAATACCTAAACTACCATCAATAGTATAGGAGGGTTTAGTGAAATCAAACCTTCAAAAAAATTATTTTTTGAAAAAATATGTATATTTCGGAATATATATATATATGATTCGTCAAAAGTATATATTTTTCGAATTGTTTTAAAAAATATGAATTTTTTCTGAAAAATATACATTATTTTCTAAAATATAAAAAATATATATTTCGGAAAAAAATTATATTAGTTTAGGAAAAATTTTGGAAAATAATATATATTTTTCTCAAAAAAAAAATTTTTGGAAAAAATTCATATTTTTTTAAAACAATTCGAAAATATATATATTTTTGACGAATTATATATATATATTCCAAAATATATATCATTTTCCAATAAAACTTAATTTGATTTAAATCATAAAACTCATTATCCTAATTATTTTTTTGCCAAATGAAACTTTCTTTTCATAAAAATATATTCAGAAATTATGATTCATTTATGAATATATTAGTTAGGATTGAGTTTTATGATTTAAATCAAACTACAAGTTAATTGATTTACAAAAAAAATAATTAAAACTTACAAAAAAAAAAATTTAACATTTGAGAGTATATTTAGTCTAATACATTAAAGGTAAATGACATAATTAATATTCTAACTAAAAGAAATAATATTTTTGTAATTTAAAGAATTAAGAAATATAATAGTAAGGATATGATTAAAGGTAAAGTGGAAATACAAAAAGTTTGGAGGGTAAAAGGGTAAAAAAATTTGAGGGCAAGCCCATGGTGCAACCTTTTATGAAACTTTAGGGGGTTCTAAGCTCATTTCATAGTTGAGGGGTATAATAGGAAAAAAGAGTAAACTTGAGGGGGGTTTTAAGCAATTTATCCTAAATTGAATAACATAAGGGGTAAGTTTATTAAGTTAAATAATGTAACACCCCGCTCCAACACTTAGTATGATATTGTCCGCTCTGGGCCCAACCCGCACGATTTTGCTCTTGGGCTCCTCCCAAAAGGCCTCATACCAATTGGAGACAACACTGCACATATAAGCACATCCCCAAATCTCTACCCTGGCGATGTGGGACATCACAAATAATATCATCTAAATAGTATAGGGGGCAAAGTGGACACGTCACTACTTTTCTTGAAGTTTATTAAGTAATTAAATAATATCATCTAAAAAAGAAAAAAACTTAGATAATATTAAAGTAGTGACGTGTGTAGTTTATATACGCAGTATAATTATTTATTTATGTAAATATCAAAAATAAATTACATGATTCTTAAATAGTTTAATTATAATTGGGTTTTTAATTAAATACTAAATTACTAATTTTAGGATAGATTTTTTAGAGTTTGACTCTAATTAAAATTAAATAAAAGAGATGAGGTTGATTAAAATAGATAATAATTTGATAGATAAATTAATAAGATATTATAAAATAGTTTAATTCGAAATAAGAGTGTAGTTAAATAAGAGATTAATATGATAGAGGTAAAGTGTCATTATAACTATATTTGATATTTAAATATAATTTTAAAAATTTGAGAATAGATATCCTAATGACTAAGGACAGCTCTTTGTGGGGAAAAAAAATATAGGGTGGGTTTGGATGAGGGTGTTTCCGTTTTTGTTCTTGTTTTTTCCACTGTTCACGGGAAAAAAAACATGTTTGGGAGCCTTTGATGGTTTTGTTTTTCATGAACAGTAAAAAAACATTTTCTCACCCTTAGTTCAAAATTTGAGAACACCAAAATGGTGTTTTTTTTATTTTCGGCACTATTTGTTCTCAACAAAAAAAAAAAAAATTTGTTGCAGATTTCCTAACCTCTATCTTCAACCTTCAAACCCTAACCTCCAAAAATTATATATTTTTTTTTTTTGTTCCTGAAAATTTTTTAGACAAAATTTCCAACCAACACATGTTTTTGTTTCCGGATTACCCTTAGGACAAGAACAAGAATTTTTTTTGTTCTCAAGAGATAAAAAACGAAAACGAAAATACTAGTTTCCAAACGCACCCATAGCTTTCGGTTACCAAATTTTGGGGGAAACAAAAAATTTGTACTATATGTGTGTATATATATATATATTGAGTTATGTATATAATAAATGAAAGGGTAAAGGGCAAGAAACCCCCCTAATCTAAAAACCACCCCCAAACTATTTAAAACACGCACTTTACCCCTTAGCTATAATATGAAAATACATTTCCATCCCCTCCTATTTTACTAATTACACTTTCATCATTTATTACAAAATATATATATTACGAAAATTACAATTTGATTTTTTTTTTTTATAAAACTCGAAATAAACATATAAAATTCGTAACAAACATATAAAATTTGAAAAAATATATATAATTCGTAAAAAATATATAAAATTTGAAAAAACATATAAAATTCGAAAAAATATACTCCCTCTGTCCTACATTACTTGTCCAATTTGTACTTTTTAGCATTTTATGGATTGAGGTTGACTAGTGTGTAATTTCCAATTTTGCCCTTAATAATATAGTATTATGGTGGGGTCCGATATTTGTTTGAAGTTAGTGGAATAAGGGAAGTTGGGGAAAGTAGGTGATTAAATTGCATTGAAATTCGAAACTGGAGAAGTAATTTGGGACAAGTAAAGTTGCAATAGTGGACAACTAATATGGGACAGATGTAGTATAAAATTTGAAACAATATATAAAATTTGAAAGAAACATATAAAATTAAAAAATATATATAAAATTCGAAACAAATATATAAAATTCAAATATATATATAAACAGTGTGATTGAAGTTTAAGTGGACAAGCCTCAGAGTCATTAGTCAAGGTAACAGATCATTTCCAGCTCTCTACAGAGCTATTTCAAGGGTCACGATGGCGACACATGCCCCACGATGGTGACCGAAATCGGAATCGAACTGATACTTTATTAAAATATTTTAATTGGAATTAAATATATTAATATTTGAATCAAAATTAACGGTTCAGTTCTGGTTCTCATTTTTAAAGAACCGAAAGTATCGGTTAGATTCCGGTTTCGGTCGGAATCGAAAGCGAATAGCATCGTGAATATATTAATATTTGAATCAAAATTAACGGTTCGGTTCCGGTTCTCATTTTTAAGGAACCGAAAGTATTTGTTCGATTCCGGTTTCGGTCGGAATCGAAAGCGAACTGGAGCGTGTGCACCCCTAGATTTGGGTACCAAGGGACCCTTTAATCGGTATAATTAATCGATTAATTTTTATTTTATTTTTTTATATATAATTTTGATTAAAATATTTTTTATATATTTTTTATTTTTATTTTTTATTTATTTTTAGAGAAAAAAAGTGATAGTGATGGAGAGAGGAAAGTGGTAGAGAGAGAAAGAGAGCTGGAGATGATCCGTTACCGTGGCTAATGACTATGAATCTTGTCCACTTAAACTTCAGTCACACTTTTTATATATATATTTGAATTATATATATATTTAGAATTTTATATGTTTTTTCGAATTTTATATATTATTTACAAATTTTATATGATTTTTTTCAAATTTTATATGTTTCTTTCGAATTTTATATATTGTTTCAAATTTTATATATTTTTCGAATTTTATTTGTTTTTTCAAATTTTATATATTTTTTACCAATTATATATATATTTTTGAATTTATATGTTTGTTTCGAATTTTATATGTTTATTTAGAATTTTATATATAAAAAATCAAATTATAATTTTCGTAATATATATATTTTGTAATAAGGGATGAAAGTGTAATTAATAAAATAGGAATGGATGGAAGTATAATTAATAAAATTGGTTTTTTGAATTTTTGCACTATAGGGATAGATTGGGGGTTTTGTGTCACTTTAAAAGATTAAGGGGTTAGTTGGGAGAGAGAGTATAGTTTGGAATCCTTTATCCTAAATGAAATGGTAAGTTTCTTAGTAAAAAATTGATAAAAACATTCACATCTGATCTTGACTTTTGATCACTGGGCCCACAGGATGTATGGCAAAATCTGGGTCATACGATGCTAATTGGAGAGACCCCGTACAGGAGAAGAGTTTTGTTCCACACATAGTTTTTGATTGACCCAAGACACGGGTCAACAAATATATATATATATATATATATATATATATATATATTTTGTCTAACCAAAACACAAACCAAACCAATTCAACATTGAAAAGAACCGATATGTCTTCCTCATCAGAATCAAAGTTGGCCACGGCCAAGACGGTCCTGACCACCATCGGCTCGATCACTGCCGCAACGATGGTGGCGCGAACTGTGGCCCGTGACTACCTCCCACCGGAGTTGCAAGACTACCTCTTCTCCGGCATCAGAGCATTCTTCAACCGATTCTCTTCGCAACTGACGATGGTCATTGACGAGTTCGAAGGCCTAAACACCAATGAAATCTACGATGCTGCGCAGCTATACTTGGCCTCCAAGATCTCATACAACACCAATCGGTTGAAAGTCAGCAAACCAGAGAAAGAGAAGACCATTAATGTCACAATGGACAGCAATGAAGAGGTTGGATATGAATTAATTATTTAATTATCAATTTATTACTTTTTACCATATGCTTTGTCGTACTTATTTAGTTTAATCATTGGTTTATTGTGACCTTCAAAAAAAGCAAATAGTAGTATTATTTTTTGAATAAATATTATCTAGACTCCTGAAATTTGCCATATCTCACCTAGACCCCTCCCTTTTCCATATTTCACCAAACCCCTCTAATTAGGGACGACAATTTGTACGGTTTCATTGGAGCTTCGCCTCATTCCACTCCTTTATTAAAAAGTTTGAAAACACTTTTTATACCATAGGGACGAGTTTGATAAAAGAAAATAAACACGTTAAGGGTTATGGGGGTGGGGATAGGCACGAACCTACTTGGTGGCGAGTGGGGGTGGGCGCCCCCACATGTTTTTATTTATTTTTCACTAATTATTCTAAAATTTCAAATAATTACAAATACGCCCCTGCTAATTTTTTTTAAAAATCATTCAAGCCCCCACTGAAATTAGAATAATGCAATTCTGCCCCGATTAATTTTCTTAAAACCCTAAACTATAGCTTTTCACACTTCAACCTATACATATTTATTACCCACACGGTGTAGTTTTAACCTTATAAATATATATATATATATATATCATGTAAACCATGTCAAAGTCATGGTTTGAATTACTTTTCTCTTTCTTCAATAAAACATTAATAATTGTCGGTGAAAAAAGCATATTGGCACATTAGAAACAAATAAATTCTGCTCACCCACCTTTACTTATCAGATAAGGTATCACCTCTCTCTCTCTAGATGTCATCATCAATGACGTCTCTCACTCTCACCTTCCCTTTTAACCTAGATTCCAATCACTCCTTAATCTTCGCGTGGCAGTTGCTATCTATCTTCCTCGCCACCATCGCCGACATCCCATTGCCGCTCGCCAAATTTGAGAGAGAGTTGGATCCTTGTAGAAATTAAACAGGTTAGGGATTTCAGTTTTTTTTTAAAAAAAAATATATATGAATTTGGGGTTAGGGTATTACTAATTTATTTATGAAATTGAATTGGATGTTAATTGCTAATTTATGTATGAAATTGGGATTGATATTTTTAATATTATTAAACTATTCTTGAATTTGGGGTTAGAATTTTTTTGCTTTGCTAGTTTATATTTGCAATTGGGGTTGGATTTTTATTACAAAGTTGCAAATTTTTAGTTTTTTTTTTTAAAAAAAAAGTTGCATTTTTTTAGGAAATTGGGGTCTAATTTTTTGCTTATTTTGGCTTATTAGAATTGTTTAAAATTTTTAGTTTTGATCTTATTAAAATATGCCCCCACTCACCTTAAGCTCTAGGTCCATGCCTGGGTGGGGACAGGGTTTGGTAAAGGCCCGCCCCGTTTATATTAGCTTCGACTTTTTTATATATATATATATATACAAGTATATACCAAAATAAATGTTACATATTTTATTATTTATTACTCATTCTCGACTAAATGAGTAGTTGAATATATACAAAGAAAAAATAGGCATAAAGAGTGAGTTCGATGGTTGGATGATTAGAAAGAAGTTCATAGATTAATTTCCTTTTACCGGTAATACTAATCTAGAACCAGTAAAAAGTAAGATACTAACTTACTAATTTTTTTTTACCAACCATCATTTCTATAGTGCATTTAAATTTTTGTTTACATTTTAAAACCTTATCTAATTATTTCATCACAATATTGGTTATTATTTCAGGTGATAGACGAGTTCGATGGTGCTAAACTGAAATGGATATTCATAACAAGACAAGTCGAGTCCACCGGCTTCTACAACCCTCGTGACACAAACTCGACTCTCCGATCTGAGCTCCGATCATTCCAACTCACATTCCACAAGAAACACAAAGACAAAGTCCTCAACACCTACTTGCCTCACGTACTAGCCCAAGCCAAGTCCGTGCACCACGAAAAAAAAACCCTAAAAATCTTCACCGTAGACCACGAACACATGTACACGGGCTTGTCCAACGCGTGGATTCCGGTGAACCTCGACCACCCTGCGACGTTCGAGACTTTGGCGATGGACTTAGAGTTGAAGGAGTCGATAATGGCGGACTTGGAGAGGTTTGTGAAGAGGAGGGAGTATTACAGGAACGTTGGGAAGGCTTGGAAGAGAGGTTACTTGCTGTATGGGCCACCGGGGACTGGGAAATCGAGCTTGATAGCTGCGATGGCGAATTATTTGAATTTTGATATATATGACTTGGAGTTGACGGATTTGAGGTGTAATTCAGAGCTCCGGCGACTGCTCTTGGCGACGGCGAACCGGTCGATACTGGTGGTGGAGGACATTGACTGCACCATTGAGTTGCAGGATAGGAATGTGGTTGCAGTTCCACAGTTTGATGGTTTTTCTAATCAGCAACAAAACAAGGTTAGTTTGACCACTTATTTATTTATTTATTTTAATAATGCATGTTAATTAGCAGTGACGGATCCATAATTTTTTTTAGGGGACGTAATAAAAAATAAAAATAAATTATAATAATGTAATATCTATACAAATTTAAAATTTAGGGGCATTTAAAATGATGGGGGCAAAAGTGATAACCAAATGACTGAATGAGTGTTCACTTTTTTTCTTTTTGCCGTTCCAAAATAGTGTCTACTTTGAAAGTTAAAGTATTTTATTTTGTCAATTTATCAATTTAATCTTTAAGCATTTAAGTTATAAAGCATATACATTTTAAACCATCACATCATTATAGTGATACCATGGGTAAAATTGGTATTTCATTCACTAACACTACAATAAAAGTCATTCTCTTAAAAATTGGCTTTTTCAAAAGGAACTTATAATTTGGGACCGAGGGAGTAATATATTTTTTTTAATAGGGACATTTTTATAATTTTGGTAAAATATGTGGATAGTAATGCAAATAAAAAAATTCCCACTGGGCAAATCCGTGCGTGCATGTTAGCCTCAATTCCGAAATAATAGTTCATGTTTAATTTTGTAATATTTTAAAAGATTGAAGTTCATTACATTTTATTTTATTTGCCCTCCATTAATTTTTCTCTTTATATATATATCTTTGTTCTTTCTTTGATGGGTCCATTATTTCTTGTGACTTCAACCAAAATTAATTTCTTGAATTTAAAAATTATGTTTATTGGTATTCAAAACTTAACCAATTATTATGAAATGGTTAATTCAGAATATTAAATTGTTAGATATGTGTATACATTTAAATTTTGAGTTATAAGTTTAAGAAATGCACACACTCCCACATGAGCCCCATGGGGTTTGAACCTCTAACCTCCTCTTTGGAGAGGAAAGATGATACCATCATGCTACAGGGCCTTTGGTAAAATTAAAAATTAAGTAATGAAAAAAATATTATGGTGAACATATGGAGTAAAACAATTTATTACGAATAACAATGTGGACCACTTAGGTGCTGTTTGATAAAATTAAAAATTAAATACTGAAAATTTTAAGATCTGAATTTTAAGTACCGAAAGGTTTTAAGTGGTGTTTGAAAAATTATATATTTTTATATTTTTATAAATTTTCAGTCTTTAGACTTCAATGTTAAGTGACGTCCCTATCACTTAAAATTTTAAATAATATTCAAATTTCTTATCAAATGCACTTATTTGAATAAATACTAAATACGTTCAAATTTAAATGATGAATAAGTGTAAACAAACAGGCCCTTAGACTTGTCTTCTACGAACGTCACACAAATTCAAAAACATTTCAGCCGGTGAAAAACGTGAATTTCTAAATTTCATCTGGCTGAACTTTAAATTGTTATTTTATTTTTTAATTATTTTTTGTTATTCTATTTATTTGTTTTGAATTAGTCAGTCGGAGTTGTTATGCTGCCTATCCCATGGTGTTGCTAGGTTAGTTCCATGTTTTAACGTGGAGTGGCCCGCCAAAAGAATATGTTGACCCAGTTCTTTCTACTATATTGGTATTTATTTTTTTTGGAAAAATAATTGAAAATTAATACAAACCCCCCGAATCAGGTGATGCTCGAATTATGTCCGTGATCATGACCCTAACGAATTGTTTGTACATAGTAGGAATCGAACATAAGAAAATTTCATACTTCTTGAGGCACCAAGTCACAAACATTTTCCAACTAGGTTATCCCGCTCGGGTTAACAAATTTTTCTTTTGGTTACGAAACTCTCTAGATCTGTCCCACAAAAATTGTTCAAATTTTATTTTTTAATATTTAATTAAGTATTTTGTGTTTTTAATTTTGCCCTTAGATAATATATTATGGGAAAATATCATTGACCTCCCTTAAGGTAAGGCCTAATTGCACGGGCACCCCTAAGTTTTTAAATATATCAGTTACCTCCCTTGGAGATGTAAAATTACGAAAATACCCTCAATAAACCCCTAGACTATTGAATTTTCACATTGCCCCGCCCTAATGGATAAATTACAATCTCACCCCCTAAAATTCTAAAAAATATTTAAAATTTAAAAATATATCTATAATTTAAATATATATATAATTCAAAAAATATATATAAAATTTGGAAAAAATATATAAATTTTGAAAAAAAAATATAAAAATCGAAAAAAAATATAAATTTTGAAACACATATATAAATTTTGAAATATATATAAACTTCGAAATAAAATTAGAAAACATATGTAAAATTCGAAATATATATATAAAATTCCGAAAAAACATATAAATTTCGAAAAACATATATAAATTTCGAAAAACATATATAAATTTCGAAATATATATCTAATTCGAAATAAATATATAAATTTCGAAAAAGATATATAAATTTTGAAATATATATATATAATTTGAAAGAAATATATAAATTCGAAAATATATATTTAAAATTAGAAAAAATATATAAAATTCGGAAAAAAAAATATAAATTCGAAATGGGTTAATTGACAAATTCAAATATGCATATATTTGAAGAGGCTACATTACAGGAATGTGTTCCAATGTTTATTGTGCAGAGGGTGAGAAGTCTATCAAATCATAAACACTTCTTTTTCTAATAGATATGATGGGTTCTGCTAGCTGTTATGCAGTTTTTTGCTTGGAAGATTGAACCATCAAAATTTCAAATTATATAAATATTTTTCTAAATTTTATATGTTTTGCGAAATTTATATATATTTTTTGAATATATATATTTTAATTATATATATATATTTCGAATTTTATATATTTGTTTTGAAATTTATATATGTTTTTCAAAATTTATACATTTTTTCAGAATTTTATATATTTTTTCCGAATTTTGTTTATTTATTTCAAATTTTATATATTTATTTCTAATTTTATATATTTATTTCAAATTTTATATATTTATTTCTAATTTTATATATTTATTTCAAATTTTATATATATATTTCAAATTTTATTTATGTTTTTCGAAATTTATATATTTTTTTGATTTTTATATTTTTTTCAAAATTTATATATATTTTCCAAATTTTAGATATTTTTTCAAATTATATATATTCAAATTTTATATATATTTTAAAATTTTAAATATTTTTTTCGAATTTTAGGGGGTGAAATTATAATTTACCCATTGGGGTGGGGGGCAATGTGAAATTCAATAATTTAATGGGTAAACTGTAATATGAATTTGAGGGGTATTTAGGGTACTTTACCCCTTTGACCGCGTTGACTTTGGATGGAGGGGGTGAAAGTGATAGAAAAAGCTAATCATAGGGAGGTAACTGATACATTTCAAAATTAAGGGGTACCGCGTGCAATTAGACCTTACCTTAAGGAGGTCAGTGATATTTTCCCATATATTATAGTTTTATTTTTTAGTAGAATTCATTATTTTTTGAAATTAATGCAGATGATTAATTTGAGAAAATATAGAATAATATTATATTAAGATTTAAAATTGAATAATTACTTTTAGAATAATTAAATTTTGAAAGTGAATTATTAATATGGGACAGAACGGAGTAGTATTATTTTTAATGGTTCAGTACACTCACTTCCTCCATCAAATCCTTCTAAGCAGGATAGACACCACTATGCCTAGGAGTGAGATGAATATTAAATTTTTGAATGCTTACACGTTGCTTCAATTATGAATTGATATAAGTCGTTTTGTGTATTAATTTAATCGAAGCCAGCTAGGGATCATCTAGTCTTTTTTGTAATCCACTATAGGATGTGGCAAAGGATGTGATATATAGTCCCTATGTTGCAAAAAATGACAAAATACGATGAAAATAATGTCGGAGGGTCAATTTTTCTAGTGGTTTGTAACGCTTTCTGATGTGTTATATGTTACACAACATCGATCGATATTTACTCCGTTATCCGATAATCATGGTGCCTTATTTTTTGAAGGTGTCATCTGTGATGTTGGACCAATTTTAATCACTAGCCTTTTTCAAATATGGTTTTACACCTTGGGTCCAAATCTCAACGGACTAATCAATGCTTTCAGAAATGGGAGTTTAGTTAGAATTATTTTTTCATCCGTAGAATCGGAATTGTAAAATCGTAAGATTCTACCTAAACGTATTAATTATTTTTAAAAAATATTAAATGTTAAATATTAAATATTAAAATTTAAATTATATTAGAATTTTCAAAAATTTCTAATACATTGGATCTTTAAATGTTTTCTCATAAATTTAGGCTATATATTGGGATATTGGACTTGGACATTTCATATAGATGGCTTAACCGTCCAACCATTATTTTAACGTAATAAAATCGTGATAAAATCGTAAAATCATATATAATCGTAGAATTGTAAAATTTTACTAATTGGAATCGAAATTATGACAAGTATGGTATTAATGATCCTAGTATAATTGCACTTTTTAAAGTAACAATGTAACATGCCCATACATTAAACACCTACATATGTTTCTCGTTCACAATTTAATTTTCCTATTTCCTTTAGGTGACATTGTCAGGTTTTCTCAATTTTGTGGATGGTCTCTGGTCGAGTTGTGGCGATGAGCGTATTATCGTGTTCACAACGAACCACAAAGACAAACTCGATCCTGCAATGTTGCGTCCGGGACGCATGGACCTTCACATCCACATGTCCTATTGTACTCCATGCGGGTTCAAAATTCTTGCAGCTAATTACCTTGGCATTAAGAACCATGAACTCTTTGGAGAGATTGAGGACGAGATTCGAAATACCGAAGTTACCCCTGCTGAAGTCGCAGAGCAGCTCCTGAAGGATGATGAGCCTGATACTACCCTCAGGGGCTTAATAGACTTTCTCCATGTGAAGAAGAAGAAAAATGAAGAGGCCAAGGCCAAGGCCAAGAAAGAAAATGAAGAGGCCAAGGCTAAGAAGGAAAAAGAAGAGGCCAAAGCTAAGGAAGTAGAAGTAGAATTGGTAGAAAAAGAAAGCAAGAGTACTGAACAACAAGAAGAGAGCAACAATTCAGAAGAGTAGGGCTTAAAACAGCATATATATATATAAATAAATATATTGTTGTAAAACATTTGATCATAGTATCAATAGTATTGCTTTCTAGTGTTTAGGGATTAAAGAAATGAAGTCATGCAGATATTTTGACTTGCATAAACTTGACTAATAAGAGATTAGCTAAATTGATTAAATCTATTCATTAATTTGCAGCATGAGATTAGTTAAATTAACTATATATATATATGTATATGTATATGTTTAGGATTAAAGCATCACTCTATCAGTCTATCTTTTTGTTTCTATTGATGAGTCAAGAGTCAACTGTCAAGACACGAAAAATATGAAGATGTTCTGTTTGGGCCCAATCAATATTCAAGGCCCATATCAGGTGAGGTCTTCATGGAAATTTAGTGGACTCCATAGTCCATACTGACTTACTAGAGGTGTGTTCATTTGGTATGTAAATTTGATTAGATCTATTTCAATCCATGTAGTTTTGTCAATTCGCTTAGTGGTTATGAGTACATGCAAGCCATAAAACAACAATTGTTGCATAAATATTTAAGGATATATCTTTATATATATATGTTTTGTTACTTATCACTCAAATCGTACCCCCTTTTGAAAGATGTCAATAGTACCTTTACACAATACTAATATTTACTTTAAAAATTAATATTATTTAATTTCGTTATATCATTTCTGAAATGATGATCAAATCCGATACTATAGCGAGAAACCACGATCCATATAGTCATGAAAATGACAAATATACCCACAAGTGCTTAAAAGCCCTCTGATCATTCAACTAAAGGGTGAATATAAGTCAAACTTCATAATTGAGCAATATAATTCATTTACCTAATTTAACATATATACATTAAATATTCTAGAAGTATCCCTAGCTAATGTTGGAACTATAAGGCCCTGTTTGGATATTGGTTTGGTCTGGTCTAGTCTGGTCTGGTCCGGTTTGGTCTAGGCGATGTTCTGAAAGTCTATTTGGTAAGCGTTTTGGTCTCATGATCTTGGTCTGAGAAAATTGGAACCAGACCATTTGGTAAACTGTCTGGTTCCAAACATTTTTTATTAATTTATAAATATATTTTATTTTATTTATTATTCATTCATTTATTTATTATTTTATTTTATTTACTATTTATATTAATTTATTATTTATTATTTTTATGTATTATTTAATTAATTTTTTATTATTCATTATTCATTATTTGGTTTATTTTTTATTCATTTATAAATATATTTTATTTTATTTATTATTTATATTATTATTTATTCATAAATATATTTTATTTTATTTATTAAATATATTTATTATTTATTAATTAATTTATTATATTTATTATTATTATGTATTATTTAAATCATTTTTCTTATTATTCATTATTTTGTTTAGTTTTTTATATTTTTTTATTAATTTATAAATATATTTTATTTTATTTATTATTTATTCATTTATTATTATTTTATTTATAAATATATTTTATTTACTATTTATATTTATTATTTATTTATTTATTCATTTATTTTTATTAATTTATTATTTATTCATTCATTTATTATTTATTATTATTTAATTCATTTTTTATTATTCATTATTTTGTTTATTTTTTATTCATTTATTTTTATTAATTTATTAATATATTTTATTTTATTTATTCATTTATTTATATTTTATATTTTATTTATTTTTTATTTATATTATTAATTCATTAATTATTTTTATTTTAGTCATAAATATATTTTATTTGATTTATTTTTATTTATTATTTAGATTATTATTTATTTATTTATTTTTATTTTATTCATAAATATATATATATTTTTTATTCTTTTATTTTTTTTATTAATTTATAAATATATTTTATTAATTTACTATTTATATTATTATTATATTCATTTATTATTATTTTTATGTATTATTTAATTCATTTATGTGGAGATAGGGTTCGTGGGAGAGTGGAGGCGATACGGATTTTGGTTCAATGATTTTTGGGCAATAATTTGCTCTGGTTGAATTATTTGAGGAGTTTGGTTAAATTATTTGTAACCAGATCAAATAGAACCAGCAAAAATTTTGGTCATAAAAAAGATTATTTTGGTTCAATTTTATCCAACTTGATCTGGTTATATTTTTTGAAATCAATGCAAAATAAATATAATCTAGTCTCAAAAAATCATGATCAGATCAGAAAAATGGGACCATAATCGATAAACAAACCTGGCCTAAATATTACATCAAACTCGAACCAATTAAAGTAAGCGAAGGATATTTTTGGTCGAACCAAGTCAAAGGTATAGTCTCTATTATTGAGCCGATTAAAGCAATTTGATGACATCCACATAAATAAACACATGCGATACCAAATTATCAACTTTCTTATTAATTTCAATCATAAACGACCAAACAGATAATTTAATCTACGTTATAATTGAACATTGTTGGGGTAATAGGAAAAAAATGTCATAAACACAACCATGAAACGTGGATGGAAATGGAAATACAAATAACTTGGTACCCGAGTAAAGTTGCGTTCTCTACAACTGTTAGTTAAGGGAGCCTATATATATTCCTCAAGAATTTAAAAAAGAAAAACAACATAAAAAATCCCAAGTTGGAAACAATTGGACCCTCTAAAAATATTAAGGGCTATTTGGTTTGTATTTCTGAAAATAGTTAAAAATTAAAAATCAAAAAATTGAAAAAAAATGTCTGCTTGGTTCAATTTTTTGAAATAAATTTTCTGAAAATTTAGTTATAAAAATGACTGTTTTTAGATAACTCAATTTTATAGTTCTAAGAAAACTGTTATTTGTTCTCAAAATTTTCGAGAACAGTTTTCAGAGATACAAACCAAACAGATCATAACTAATACTACCTTTTATATTGACAAAAAAATAAATAAAAGGAGAAAATATTAGTCCTTCCTCTCTTGTTGACTTGTTAATATAATCATTTTTTTTCATCTTTACATCTGCACACGTAAAGTTGGAAAAAATACTCTCATATATCTAAGATAATATTTTTATCATTTAATGTAACTTTTTTCGTCTTTAATCACTATTGTAGTATCAATCGCTCACAATTAACTTTTACACTTTCAATTACCCAAAAAAAAACTTTTATCTACCAAGATGCACAATTCTTATAACTGCCACTAGCATGTTAAGCACATAGTGGAGCGATGAATTTTTTTGTTATTATCATTATTATATTATTATTATAATAATAATGTCTATTATAAAGATTATAATGGGTGAACATCCGCAATCTCATGTAATACTTTCAATAGCTTAGGTTTCCTGCTTGCTCCTCTTCGTCCTGATTGCAGGTCCTAGGGTTTGCTTGCATGTTTTTTTTTCTTCTCTGTTGCTGGCCTTTTGGCCGCTTTGGCTCCCTTAGATTAATATAGTGACTTATGGAAAAAAAAAAGTGTCTTCTTTATCCGATTAAATATATCATACTTAAATAAAATGATTCTCCACACAAATTGAATAAGGCTTAAATTAAACCTGATGAAAATTAAGTACTAAAAATTTTAAAATTTGAATTTTAAGTAATGAAGGTTTTAAGAGTTGCTTAAAAATATATATATATATATTTTAATATTTTTATAAATTTTTAGTCTACCTTCAGACTTCAGTGTTAAGTGGTGACTCAGTCACTTAAATTTTTTATCTAATTTTAATAAGTGATACTTAATATGTTAAGTGATGTTCAAATTTCTTATCAAACGCGCTTAACTGAATAAGTGTTGAATATGTTTAGATTTAAGTCATCAATAAGGGTTATCAAAGAGGCTTAATTCTTTTCCAATTCAAGTTATTCAACCACTAAAATAAATGATTACATGTTAATTTATTGTAGAGTCATAAGAGAAATAATATTGTATCCATTTCTACATGTATTATAAAAGAATGAAGTTAGGAAAAAAGTGAGGAAAGTTTAGGTCATTTCAGGCACTCACCAAACTCTCCATCCTTCCATCCACCATCCGAGTAAATGTTGTGGTCATTCACCTCCCCTCACCATGTGCCGTGTTTTCCTTCCTTTCACATATAACTAACCCTACATGCACTCCGAAACACACACAAATTCACACACACACACACAAACTCACACACACAAAATACCACCATGTTCTCCCTCCCAAAACTCCCCTCCTCCACCACCACCACCACCATTATCTCCACCTATGCCTCCTTCGCCGCCTCCCTAATGCTCGTCCGCTCCCTTGCCAATGACCTCGTCCCCGACCCCATACGCTCCTACTTCCAATCCGCTATCCTCTACCTCTTCACCCCACCATCCAACCAACTCACCATCGTCGTAGACGAAAACTCCGGCATATTAAGAAATCAAATGTACGAGGCTGCAGAAATCTATCTCCGAAAGAAAGTCAACCCCTCAACACAACGTTTCAAAGTAGGCAAGACCTCAAGACAAAAAACCCTAAATGTCACCATCGAAAAAAACGAAGAAGTCATCGACACGTTCCAAAAAATCAAACTCAAGTGGAAGCTAGTTGTCATTGAAGCTAGCAACGCTAGCAGCGAGAAGCATTTTTTCGAGCTCATTTTCCATAAAAAACACAAAGAGAAAGTGCTGAATCACTACTTGCCTTTCGTGTTACGAAAGGCGAAGGAAATGAAGGAGAGTAATAGAGTGGTGAAGCTATACACGCGAGATGTTTCGAGTTACGATGAGGAGGATGATGGAGGTGGCGTTTGGGGGTCGATCAATCTCGAGCATCCTTCAACATTTGAGACATTGGCGATGGAACCGGCCTTGAAGAAGGCGATCATCGATGATATGGAGAGATTTGTGAGGAGGAAGGAGTATTATAAGAAGGTGGGGAAGGCTTGGAAGAGAGGGTACTTGTTGTATGGGCCTCCGGGTACCGGGAAATCGAGCTTGATTGCAGCGATGGCGAATTATCTCAAGTTTGATATATATGATTTGGAGCTTTCGAGCTTTTACAGCGATTCTGACATGAAGAGGGTGCTGGTTTCGACCACGAACCGGTCCATGATTGTGATTGAAGATATAGATTGCAGTAAGGAGATGCAGGATAGAGAGCTCGGAAATGATACGTCTAACTCTAAGGTTAGTAGTACCTTGCTAGAACTTTTGAATTTTATAAAAAATATAATATTATTTAGAAATTAAAAACTCATAATTAAATATAATGCTGAAGATTCGAGTTTTCCGGGACAAATATGACATATATATATATATAAGTGACATTATGTAAGATTTAAATTCAGTCGTATTGGTCGATATAAATTCATGCATGTTGTAACAGTTAAACACCATTTACTCTAAAATATATTATATCTATTACTATCCAACACATATTACCCTAAAGGTTCAACTTTATTGTAGTAATTTTAATTGTGGTTAATTCAAAACACGTATTTTTATTTTAGGTATTATTCGAAGAACATCTTGTATTTCATATAATTGGAGGAAATATAATCCTTACTTGAGGCGGGGCTATCCTATTCAACTTTAATTTACCCAAGATTTGAACATTGAATTTTAACTTATCTGCTATCATGTTAATTATATCCACTCTGAAGAGTTCAAAATTAAACTATACTTATTTGCTTGCTGAAGGCATCTTATATATATATATATATATATATATATATATTTCAAGACATGTAAACACTTTTTTTTTTTTTTTTGGGTGTCCTCCTCCTTTGATATATATATCACCAGTACACGACCACCTTTTTCTTCAATATGTCAATAAAATTGTTTATAGTACTCCTAACATCAAATTTTATGATATTGATTATTACCCTTCTCATAAGTGTCTTTAACATGTCATTTTTTTGTGTTATTCTTGCAGTTGACACTATCTGGTATGTTAAATTTCATAGATGGATTGTGGTCTAGTTGTGGAGATGAACGAATTATCATTTTTACAACGAACCATAAAGACCGGCTCGACCCTGCCCTATTGCGCCCTGGTCGCATGGACATGCACATTCACATGTCATATTGTACCTTTGAAGGATTTAAGATTTTAGCCTCGAATTACCTTGACCTCTATCACCACAGACTGTTTGGCGAGATAGAAAGTTTGATAGAAAATGTAGAGGTCACTCCTGCTGAAGTTGCGGAGGAACTAATGAGAAGTGAAGACAATGATGTTGCTCTAGCTGGGGTGATTGATTTCCTCAAGCAGAAGCAGATTAAAGCCAAGGAGATGAAGGAAAAGAATAATGAAAATAAAATTCAGGATGGTGAAATGGAAGAGGGTAAGAAGTGATAATAGGGGGAAAAATTCAAGAAAATGTAAAATAGTGTGTTAGTGGAAATAAATTAGTTTTATACAATTAATTATAACTTAATTTTAATATTCCTATATATGTATATATAGAGAATAACTTCACGTGGCATGTTGGTTTCCATCATGCCATTAATATTGACTCCTTGTTGGTGATCAACTTCTTCTCATTTGTGCATGGATGCAAATGAGTTGTGGTGCACACTGATATTGTGAATTGTGGACAGTTTGAATTGCATGACTTAGCTTATAAAGATTAAAATAGGGATGATTCATTTGAAAGCAAAAAGATACACAAAACATAAAACTAATAGTTGATCAATACCAAAATTAGAAAGTTAATTAGAAGTTGGGATACTGGATGAAATTAATAACTCATGTAGAAGAATCGGCAATGTTGTCTTTTTGATAGGGGAGTTTTGAGGATTGTTGAAAACAGGTAGTATGTACAATGAAGAAACGAGTTCAAACTGGGAAGCTCATGTTGCAAAAGGTGTGAAAGAATGCTTTCAACATGAGAGGAAAAAGTAAGACGGAAGCGAACAAAGTTGAAACATTTATTCATCAAAATACTTTTATAAATTATGTACGACCTTATCTGTAGTGTAAAACAAACCTAAAACGAATACCTTATTAAAGATAGTTTTGGAATTTTCATTTTTTTTCTTATAACTTTTGTAACAATTTATTTATTGTTTATTGATCGAGACATAAAAAAATTAATAACTGCATTGTTGTCGAGAAGAAGATGATCATTGGGCCAAACGGTATGTTCTATCCTCCTCCAATGAAAAATGTTGAACCTGTAGACAAAAAGTGTGTGTGGAAAAAAGACAAACAAACAAAAAAAACTTATCTTTCGGGGAAAAAAATGGTTATAGTAAATATTATAAGTAAAACCGTTTTTGCATCTTTGTATAAGGTATTGTTCTTGTATTTTTTACTATGTGTTACACAATTTGATTCTTTAAATTGTGGAACCCACCTATCTATTATTTTTTAAAAACCTATTTTAAAAAACCATTTTCTAGATATTTTGCAAATAATTTTTATTAATTGGTCGTTAAATTTATAAAAAGTCTATTCACCCAGGCTTATTTCTGTAATCTCGTAGGTATTTTCATCTTGAAATCCCAGATCCCAACTCTTTTCCATTAATTGAAATATTTAAATGAATAATTAGATTTTAATTTCTTGTAGAGTCATTAAGAAATAAGATAGTATCCATTTCTACATGTTTTGAAAAAAAGAATAAAGTCAGGAGAAAAGTGAGGAAAGTTTAGGTCCATTTCGGACACTTACCCAAACTCTCCATCTTTTCATTCATGCACCATCCAAGTAAATGGTATGGTCATTCATAACAGAGCTTGAGGAAGGAAAATATTGCCACACTTTCATTAAAGAGATCCGACATTAAAGAGATCCGAGTATATATAAGTACATCAGGAAGTTTGAGAAGCTAAAAAGAGTCCTAAACTAACTCCAAAACTAACTCTTAGATATAAGGTATAGCTGGAAAACAAATTATAAAATCAAATAAAATACAAATTCAAATATACAACAATAATTTGAACATATCAAAGCTGTAGATTCGAACACAAGCTTTTCTGAGTTTGCGCACATATGAAGGAAACTCTTGATCAATGAAACCCGGTGGTTGATTCATATACACATTCTCACTTACATGACCTTGCAAAAAAAACATTATTAACATCGAGCTGACGAAGGGACCAACCACGACTTATGGCAAGACTAAGAACAAGTCAAATGGTAGTAGGCTTAACCACTAGACTGAAGGTGTCATGATAATCAACACCGGGACGTTGATGAAATCCTTTCGCAACCAAACGAGCCTTAAACCTGTCAATAGAACCATCAGAATTACGTTTAGTTCGAAAAATCCATTTACAACCTACAACATTATGACTAGGATCACTTGGTACGAGCTCTCAAGTCCCATTCCGAACAAGAGCATCGTATTCTTCAGACATGGCCCGACGCCATTTTGGATCTTTGAGAGCCTGGGTCGTGGTTGTGGGTTCAAGGTCAGTGGATGTGGATAGTTAAGTATGAAGGTTGACCTTTTTAACTGGTTTATGAATGTTATTTTTGGCTCGGGTTCGCATTGGATGGTTTGGTCTTGATGGGTTACGGTGTGGTTGAGGTGTGGTTGATGGAGGATTTATGGTAGAGCTCGTTAGGACCAGTTGGGGTTAGGGCTGCAAATGAGACGAGCTGTTTGTGAACAGCTCGGGCTCGGCTCGTTAGTAAACAAGCCGAGACCGAGCACAATTTTCAGGCCCGTTTAGTAAACGGGCCGAACTTGAGTAATGGTGAGCTTGGCTCGTATCTGTTCATGAACATGAGATCGTTAAGGCTCGTTTACGTTCGTGAACAAAAGTTCGTTTAAAGCTTGTTTAGGCTCGTTAATATTATACTAATTATTCATAATTACACATTTAAGTTTTAACTAGGAAATTAAAAATAATAATCTTTGTTCATTAATTTTCATAAAGCAAGATATTTTTTAAAAATAAATAAATTTTATTATCCAACTTAAAATTGTTTAAAATTTCAATAATATTATATCAATTGAATTGGGGAATTTACTAAATTAAACTCAAATTGACTCAATTGAATTGGTATTATAATTATTTAAACTTAATTTGATTTAATTGAATTGTGAAATTTCTTAATTTCACTTATTTAAACACAAATTTGATTTAATTGAATCGAGAATTTACTTAATCTCACTTATTTAAATACAATTTGACTCGATTTAATTGAGGATTTAATAAATCTTACTAAATTGAACTCAATTCGAGTAAATTGAATTGGTGTTTTACTTATTTGAACTCAATTTGACTAAATTTAATTATGAATTTACTTAATTTCACCAATTTGAACTCAATTTGACCCAATTAAAATAAGGACTTACTTGAATTTCCTAAATTGAACTCAATTCAACTTAATTGAATTGATGTTTTAATTATTTAAACTCAATTGAATTGAGAATTTTACTAAATTAAACTGAATTTGAATCAATTGAATTACGATTATCATTATTAAAACTCAATTTGACTTAATTGAATTGAGGATTTTACTTAATTTTACTAAATTGAACTCAAGTTGATTCAATTGAATTGAGATTATCATAGCTAATTTATTTTTTTCTAAATTTGGTTAAACGTCAATACTTTTATTTTATTTCATTTATTTCTTGTCAAATTGTATATATTCAACCAACCATATATATTCTTTTACGTTAGTTATTAGTAACGTAATAGAAAAGATGAAAATATAATATCAAATTAATCATATATCATTCTTTTATATTACGTTAATATTCAATTAATCATATCTTATTTTTGATTAGATTATTAACAAAATTGTAAATATATTACAAAAAGAATCTAACCACAAAGAATAAGTCTTCAATCCACCATATATTGTGTAAATGTTTTTTATGAAAAGAAAAGTGAATTCTCAATGAATCAAAATAAATTATATTTGAACGAATGGATAATAGAACTCAATTGAATTATGGATTTTACTAAATTGAACTCAAATTGACTCAATTGAATTGGGATTATCATTATTTAAACTTAATTTGACTTAATTGAATTGAGAATTTTCTTAATTTCACTTATTTGAACACAATTTAATTCAATTGAATTGAGAATTTACTTTATTTCACCTATTTGAATATTTAAAAGCAATTGGATTAGATTTCAGATATCGAAATACTAATGATATTTAATATTTTTAAATTAAAGATATAATCAATAATTATTATTTAAATATAATAATTACTTAATAATATTTAAATAGAATATTTATTTTCCAAAAATAGAATAATTACTTAATTACCTTTAAATTTGCAAAAGAAAAAAATACAAGCTTTTCAATGATAATGATATAATTTTTGATAATGTTGTTTTGTTATAATGTGAGATCAAAGTATTAAATAATAATGTTTTTTGTTGTAATGTAACAAAAAAAAAGGTATAATTGAATTCTATGATTTGTTTTACAATATTATTGAATAAAGTTTTATTATCCTTTTTCAAACAAAAAAATAAATTTTTATTTACCATTCTTTTTAAAATACAATAAAAATAAATGAATATAAATATATATATATAATATATATTCATATAATTTAAAACAAAAAATAAAAAAAGAATTGTAAAAAAATATTACTAATTTATTACATTATTTCTAAAACTAATGACAATCGTCAACAAAAGAATACACCTTATCACAATGGGTCCGTTTGGCTCACTAGAAAATAGTTTTCTTTTTTTACTGTTCACCCATTTCAATAATAAAAACACGTTTGGCAAACGCGTTTACTGTTCACTTTTTTTTTCCCAAGAAAACAGTTTTCTGTGAATAGTGGATAAAAGTGGTGAAAACACCAAATACAACTTTTAGTTGTTTTTTGAGTTTTTTCACTGTTTAGGGTACCACCTCCGCCACTGCCCCCATCGCCGCCGCCACCAACCACCACCACCCCCGCCACCGGTCACCGCCGCCGGCCCCTACCACCTCCGGGCGCCGCCGTCGGGCCCAACCGCCGACGCCTCCGCTTCCGCCCGCCGCCAGTCACCCACCACCACTGCCCCCCGCCGCCGCCGGCCACCAATACCATTTTATTTTTCAATACAAATTTTGATCCAAACGCTTTTTTGTTTTTTGTTTTTTGCTGAAAAAAATAAAGACAGATACAAATACAATTTTTATATTTGAAGACAGAAAACAAATACAAAAAACAGGCTTTCCAAACGCACCCAATGTAATGTAATCTAACCTTTTTCTTTTCCTTTGATTTACTATACCAATTCAGTGCGATACTCTCCGTCTCAGACTCTCAGACCACCACAACACAAGTTAACAACCAATCTACACCATCTCCTATAAATCCCACACTTTCCCCTCTCTACTCCATCAATGCTCTACATAAAATACACACATCAAACAACCCCTTTCCTCATTCTCTCCCCCCAAAAATGTTGCCTAAATCATAAACCCTAACCTCCTTTTTCTCTGATCCATCCACAAAATCTATCGATCCTATCCTTCACACCCTCAAACTCCTCCCCTGCAGCTTTCTCCGCCTCCCGCGCCTTCGCCTGAAGCTCCCTTCTCTTTTTGACCTACTTCACGGTGGTCTTCGACATCATTTATGATGTCATTGTCGAGCCCCCCGGGATCGGCTCCACCCAGGACCGCCACTCCCGCGTCGTCCGCCCCGTCGTCTTCCTCCCTGGCCGCATCAACGGCCAGTACATCATCGAGGGCCTCTCCTCCGGCTTCATGATGCGTATGCTTTTTATTCGTATTCAGATCTCTGGTTATCTTCATTGAATTTTGAGCCACTATAATTTAGTTTCTGAGGATGATTTTGGAGTTTTATAAATTTGGGTTTTGTATGAAATTGTGGATTTGAGCTTATAATTTAACTGAATTGAAGGGGAGTCATAATTAATTTTAATTTTTAGTCTTATCTTTTTGCAGAAAACAACATAATTAATTTGAGGTTGATTAGTTAAAATTTTTATCTTTTTTTTTTTTTTTTTGTTTCGGAGATTTTGATGTTTGATATGTGATTTCCATCATAAAGCTGAATAATAAAAAAAATTATCTTATGGGTTTTACTATTCTTTGCTCTGGATTTGCATCTCTGTCAAATTGTATTATCTGTGAGTGATGGGAGACTGGAATTGGAGGAAATGAAGCTCATTTATTGTATGGTATGAGTTCGGTGGCGGCGGGGAAGAGGAGTCTGGAATGGAATCCCCATGATGGGAATCGAATGAAGATCTATTACTGTGATTTGTATATATGTTGATTGTTAGTTATTTGTATTTTTTTAATTTTAGATATGATTTGAATTAAATGTATTAATATAATAGGTTGGTTTTAACATGTATAGTTAGGTCTCATAATCTACATAATGATCCTAAAGAGCTTGAATAAACGAGCCTAAAGAACTTGAACAAAATTTTGAATACTAAATAAAAAATAATTTTTAAACAAGCCAAGCCCGATATTTTCATATTCATGACGATCCCGGGTCTGAGCACACATTTTATGGCTCGTCATGAGCCCGAGCAAAACTAATAAACAAATGAGTCGAGCCCGAACAACCCAAAGCTCGACTCGTTTGCAACCCTAGGTGGGGTTGGGTAACATTTATGATAAGGTTAAGATTGTCTTATTGATTGGTTGAGGTAGTTGATTGTGTTGAAGCTTCACATTAGAGATGTCGTTGAATGTCAACTTTGGATTGTGGCATGAGTGGTGGCAGAGAATTAGAAGTGTTGTTGATTTTAATTATTGGTGGAATCCAAGTAGAAATAGTGGTAGATTCTTGATGTGGAGCTTGAGTAAATAATGAAGTAAATGGAAAGATTGACTCAACAAACCTAACATGCCTAGAAACATAGATTTTTAATGTAGATGGATCATAACACAAATACGCACTTTGAGTTAGAGAGTATCCAAGAAAAACACACGGTTTGGAACGAGAGTCAAGCTTGTGAATGGTATAAGGATGAAACCAAGGATAACACAGGCAACCAAAGACTTTGAGCTTCGAATAATTAGGAGGAACACTAAAAATATTTTTGTAAGGAGAAACGAGATTTAATGTCGGAGTTGGCATACCATTTATTAAGTAAACTGCAGTAGCAAAAACGTGAGACCAATAAGTTAAAGGAATAGAGGCATGCGACAGTAAAGTGAGACATGTTTCAACAATGTGGAGATGACGCCGCTCAGAAAAATCATTGTGTTCGGGTATGTGGGGTGGAGTAGTGAGATTAGATATACCATGAAGAGCAATATATTCACCACCATTATCAGAATATAATGTATTGATATTTTGATTGAAGTGTTTTTCCACTATGGCTTTAAATCTAATAAATATATATTTTACTTCCGATTTTTATTTGAGAGGATAAAACCAAATATATTTGGTAAAATGATCAACAAAAATAACATAATATTTAAAGCCATCATGAGAAATAATCAGTGAAGTCCATACATCAGAGAAAATGATTTGAAGAGGTCTGTTAGAAAATAGAGTAGAAGTGAAAAAAAAGAGTTTGTGACTCTTATTGCAACAACATGCATTACACGAAAAATCTAAAGACATAGAAGAAGTTGAATCTAAATTATAACTAGAAACAATATGCTTTAAAATAGAAAAGGCAAGATGTCCTAATCTTTGATGTCACTCGGACGAAGTGGTCTTGAAACTAGAAAATGCAAATAGAGGTGAGGAGGCCGGCCACTCATATACACAATCCTTAGTTTAACCCTTCAAAAACGTTGTTCCCGTGCGAAGTTCCTTCACAAGAAAAGAATATGGTAAGAACTCAATGGAAACATTGTTGGAAATACAAAATTTAGAAATTGAAATCAAGTTCTTTTTCATGCTTGGTACATAAAAAACATTATCTAAGGTAAATTGAGCATTGGAAGTTTTGAGAGAGGTGGAACCAGTGTGTGTTATGGGAAGTGTCGTGCCATCTCCAATCATTATGTTGTCGGAGCTGGTGTACGGTGTATGAAATAATAGATTGCTCAAGTCGAAGGTGACATGATGAGTAACACTACTGTCCAAAAGCCATGTTGGGGTGTTGGAGGTGTTGGCAGCATAATGAGCTCTTGGTTGCCATGGAGAATTTGTTGACAATGATGCACCAGAGTTGTTGAATGAAGTAATTGGTAACAAACGAAAGGAAGGGCAGCGCTTGGCAGTATGTCATTAAATTCTACAGATTTGGCAATAGCCAAGATAAGGTCGTGACGAGGTACGATCGGTGAAAGATGTGTTAGGTCCGGTATTGGTTGGTGCAGGAGAGCGATTACTAGAGATGGGCGACAGACGCCAGCCCGTATTGCTGTCGGAATTTGAAGATGGGCGCCAACTATCGTTTGTGCTCCCTGAGTTACCACCGGAGTTTGACAAGTTGCGCCACCCATTGTTGGTGCGACTTGTCGGGTTAGCAGAAGTAGGAAAATGTGAAGGTTCAATTTTGTTACTGTGGAGTGAAGCTTCGAAGTTTAGAAGCTTTTCATGTAGTTCATCAAAGGAGATCGGATTGTCTCTGGCTTGAACTGCACGAACTAGCTCTTTGTAATCCTCTCCAAGACTATCAAGAATTTTTTTTGTAAGATCTTCATCATCAATCGGTGCGCCGAGGATTGAAAATTCATCAGCTCTAGCTTTGATGGTCTGAAGAAAATCTGTAACAGTCATGGACCCTTTGGTAAGATCCTTGATTTGGCTTTTCACCTGTTTGATTCGTCCACGGGATGGCTTAGCATATGTGTTGGCTAATATTGTACAAGCTTCTCGTGAGGTTTTTACTCGAGCGATGAACGGAATTATCGTAGGAGATAGATAACCAATGATGGCATTAAGAATCAATTGGTCTTGCCTTGTCCAGATTATATAAGCTGGATTTGGTGTAGTGGCTCCATTTTGAGTGATAGTTTTATCTGGGCAATGTTTGGTTCCATCGATATATCCCAAGATATCATACTCAATGAATAGAGTATGAAACTGTAGTTTCCAAGACATATAGTTTGTAGGGGTGAGTTTTAGTGGGGTTTGGGCTGCAACATTAATGTTAATCAATGTGCTGTGAGGATCATTTTTGTTGTGAATGGTGGTGGAAGCAGAGGAGTTGGTGGTGACCATAGTGGAAAAAAACAGGTTTATTGCTCTGATACCATAACAGAGAATGCGGATGGAAAATATTGTTACACTTTCATTAAAGAGATCCAAGTATATATAAGTACATCAGAAAATTTGAGAAGCTAAAAAAAGTCATAAACTAACTCCAAAACTAAATCCTAGATATAAGGTACAACTGGTAAACAAATTACAAAATCAAATAAAATAAAAATTCAAATATACAATAATAATTTGAACATATCAAAGCTGCAGATTCGAACAAGTGATGAGAATTCCTTGTTAATTCACCTCCCCTCACCATGTGTCGTGTTTTCCTTCCTTTCACATATAACTAACTGTACATACAATCCAAAATACACATAAATACACACACACACAAAAGAAAAAAACACACACCACTAAATACCACCATGTTTATCCTCTCAAAACTCCCCTCCTCCACCACCACCATCATTATCTCCACATACGCCTCCCTAATGCTCATCCGCTCCTTTGCTAACGACCTTGTCCCTGACCCCATCCGGTCCTACGTCCAATCCGCTCTCCTCTACCTCTTCACCCCACAATCCAACCAACTCACCATCGTCGAAGACAAAAACTCGGGCATATTAAGAAACCAAATGTACAAAGTTGTAGAAATCTATCTTCGAAACAAAGTCAACCCCTCAACACAACGTTTCAAATTAGGTAAAACCTCAAGCCAAAAAACCCTAAGTGTCACCATCGAAAAAAATGAATAAGTCATTGACATGTTCCAAAAAATTAAACTCAAGTGGAAGCTAGTCGTCATTGAACCTAGCAACAACGTGAAGGACAATAAGCATTTTTTCGAGCTAGTTTTCCATAAAAAATACAACGAGAAAGTACTAAATGATTACTTGCCTTTCGTAAGGAAATAAAGCAGAATGATAGAGTGGTGAAGCTCTACACAAGTGATATAGATTGTTCTAACTGTGATTTTGGTCATGGTGGTGAATGAGGGTTTATTAACCTTGAGCATCCGTCAACGTTTGAGACGTTGGCGATGGTACCGGAGATGAAGAAGGCGATAATCGATGATTTTTAGAGGTTTGTGAGGAGGAGGGAGTATTATAAGAAGGTAGGGAAGGCTTGGAAGAGAGGGTACTTGTTGTATGGTCCTCCTGGGACTGGGAAATCGAGCTTGATTGTTGTAATGGCGAATTATCTCAAGTTTGATATATATGATTTGGAACTTCCGAGTTTGTACAACGATTCTGAATTGAGGAGGGTACTGGTTGCGACTACGAAGCGCTCCATTATTGTGATTGAAGATATAGATTTCAGTAATGAGATGTAGGATATAGAGCTTGATACGTATGTAGAACTCTCCTGTACACGTGTCGCCACCCTATTTAATACATGTATCATCATCATACTTAAAACATTTTTATTTCTCGAGAAGCCTAAGTAAGAAGGGTTTTCTCGATGACCACAACTCAATAAAGGAAGTTTCTCGAGTAATTGGTTTGGAGGATCGAGTTTGGAATCTAGCCTCCTCGAGGCCTAGATGGGAAAGTAAAGATCTATTAAGGCATTTAATACAGACAAGACAAACATTTATTGTTTGATCAGATCTTTGATCAAGGTTACCTACTGCCGCCTAAAGCAGGCGTCTTAGCCACGCGATAGCGACATGTCCACTACCCCATAAAGTAATTGTAATACCCCGTATTTAATGGATATTTATTTCCTTAATTATTTTGGATGGCATATTGGGTGTTTAAATTATTGAATGAGGTTATCTTAGTCTTTTTAAGTCTAGTAGGTTATAATGAAATTTTGTGATCTGAAGGGGGGCAAGGTTGTCATTAGTGTTTGGGTAATTTGGTGATTTATGCATAATACAAGGTTAGTTTGGACATTTCCCTAACCCTAGCATCTTCTATATAAGCATCCTTAACTTCAGATCTAGCCCCCATCTCATTTCTTCTACTACTTATTCTTCTTCATCAATTACCCAAAATTGTGAGGGTTGAGAGCTTAGAATTGGTTTGGATTTGTACTTGTGGTGGATTCAGCTCTACATTACAGGCAATACATATGTTCTACTCTTCCTCTTTGTACTGAAATTTCGTAGCCTTTACTTTGTGCATCTATAATCTGCTAGATAGTATTTTTCATATATGTATATGTATGTGTAAATCATGTTCATATATGACTTTTATATATTCTATTTATACATATATGTATAGATCCGTAGGTATATATATAGATCTTGTATATATGTAGAGATTCGTGGATCTATATAGGCATATATGTATAGATCTGTTAGAGTATATTCATATTCATGTTTATTTATGTGACTTATATATTCTATTTATACATATATGTATAGATCCGTAAGTATATATATAAATCTTGTATACATGTAGAGATTCGTGGATCTATATAGGCTTATATGTATAGATCTGTTAGAGTATGTTCATATTCATGTTTATTTATGTGATGATATATATTCTGTTTATATGTATATGTATAGATCCATGATCATATGTACAGATCTTGCATATAGGTAGAGATTAGTAGACTTATATAGACATATATATATGTACAAATCTTTTAGAGTATATTTATATTCATATATATATATATGATGATTTATATTCTGGTTATACATATATGTACAGATCCATGATTATATGTATAGATCTTATATATATAGAGAGATTTGTGGTGATATATTGATATATGCATGAGACTATGTTTATTTCTAGTTATACATACAAATCTGTTTTTACCATGTGTAGCTATACATGTATGGATTCGTGGTTATGTGTCTTGTTGGTATGATTCTGATGATGTGTATATGGTTGGAACTTAGTATAAATATCTGAATACATAAATATTTTAGGTTTCAATGTTGACAAAGATTTCAAAACTGTTATTAGAAAAATATTGCATATTTATGTAATTGTTTTTCTCTATTTTCTTTGTTATCAGACTCTGGACATTGATTTATATTGTTATTATGTGTATCACGAATTATACTAGATTATGTATTTTCGATCGTATAAATGAATAGTTTCGATCGTATAAAATACCGTATACCTTGGCGCTGGGGCGCTGCCCCAGACCCCGCCAGGGGGGCGCTCAGGTAATGGTCGCGCCGCCCTCCTGGACCCCCCAGGCTCGACCTTATAAATTGTTATACGTTCCCGAATAAATATTACGAGTGAATTATTAAATTCGTAAAATCATAAGATTTAAATTAAATGACTATGTTTTGGAAATTTATAAAGAACCACAAGGAGGCTGACTATTACTGCAGTCTAACTAGTACCACGGGACATAGGTGAGTTGTCACGGCATGGGTGAGTTGTCGGGTACGTGGTTATGGTAGGGCATAGATTGGATGTTGTATGGAAAAATCAGATTAATGTAAGAAATTTATAAACATAATTATATTAAATGGTGGTATATTAGTGACTATAGTTATAGTTAAATATATTATTATTTTATAATATAATTTTGGGATTAGGTGTCACTAGGAAAGGGGATGGATTTTGGTACTCTGCTTGGGATCATGTAGAGTTGTACTTGCTCGTGGGTTTAACCCACATTTTTGTTGTTTCAGGTCCTTGGCAGTTTTACCAGCAGGGTTGAGGACTTCATATCTATCCGTCCGGTTCTATCATATTTTCCTTCCACTCCAGGGTAGGATCCGATAAATGTCATATGTTGTATTTCTTATAAGTGTGTTTCTAGGGGTCCATGTTTATGGGATTTCCAAGTTGTACTGTGTGGGACTTATTTTATTTAAGGATATATTGGGAGTGGTCTTCTTCATGTATAAGTTATATCCTTATTTTGTTATTATTGTTATTATTATATTTCTATTTTATGTCTTATCTTCTGTGCTTATGTTATCAATTACTGATGCTCCTAGTTTTCTGTGTATGGGCCTGGCTAACCTATGCATGGAAATTTGGGGGTGTCACAGTAATGGTCGCTTCAGACCAGTTAAAATCGTTAACTGGTCAGAAAAAGGGATCTCGAGTTTACACAGCAGATAAAGACCTAGCTCGCTGAAGCCTGATAAGTCCATTTTACATACATATTTTATCCCCAAATGTATATTTGTTAGTAGGTAAAATTATTTATTTTAATTAATTTAGAAGTGTAATAATGATAAGTGCACAAAACTTAATTTATATAATAAAATTGTTGAATAAATCATTTTCAATGTCATTAAATTACATCTAAATTTATGTGAGAAATGAATCAAATGCACATGGATGGAAGTTGGATGAATCAAATGCACATGGATGAAAGTTGGAAGATTCAAATGCACATGGGAAAAGAACAAAATGTGATGGAAAGTTATGTATATTCAAAGAAAAAAAAGAAAAAAAAAATATTTCATTTCTCTTTACAAGTTGTAATTTGATTCCAATATTTCTCTATAAATATGGATACATCTTGAAGAAGAGAAAAGGAGGAGGAGAAGAAGAATGAGGAGAGCAAGAAGGACACCAAAGAGGAGAAGAATTTATCTTCAATTCCGGGTTTTATTATTCTTACTTTGTTATTTTCTTTTTAAACATGTGTAACTAAATCCTTAACTAAGGTTGAGGATGAAACCACCATTTATGAAATAAATTCCTTTTAGTCTTTTATCAATTTCCATGTGTATGGTTTAAATGCTTATGATTTTCGCTTCATAGTATTAATTGTTTTAAATTTCTTTCACTATAAATATCATGTATTTATAGTAATTAAGAATTCTTATCACAATTAATCAAGCTTGGATTTGATGAGTTTATAAGTAAAAATCTTTGATCTTATGTGATCCATTAAATTGCATACATAGGATGCTTAGAATTTTACACTTTAAAGCGAAGGAAAATCTATTTCTTGAAAATATATTTCATTAGTACGTTATTGTTAAATCTTGAGAAAGTAATAAGATTGATTTCTAAATTACTACTCTAAAATTGGAATTGATAAATGAATAATTAGAAGTTTATGGATTAGTGGTGGTGGATTCCGATACCTTAGTATTTTCTCCCTATTATTCTCGCTTTAATTATTTGTATTTCGATATTGCATATTTAGTATAAAAATCACTTCAACAAACAAACTTTGAGAAACTAGGTTAGTTTTAGATTAATTTGAGTTTAATTAAGTTCTCTTTAAAGCATTCCCTTGGGTTCGACCTCGTTCTTGCATAACCTAAACTACAATTGATTCGTGCACTTGCGAGTAATAATTTAAAACACATCAAAGCCTATAAATAAGCCTCGACTAAAGCCTTAAAAAAAAGAACTTTTCCTGCTTTTACTCCCATTTTAGTACCATACTCTCCCTCTCCACACCAATCATTTGGTGAGCTTCCTCTTTGTTTAAAAGTGATTAATACAACTCTTTTACTTTGATTAACGACCCCAAAGAAAGAACCCCTACAATGTCTAACTCTAAGGTTAGTACCTTACTACAATTTTTGAATTTCATGAAAAATTATTTTTTAGAAAGTAAAAAGTCATAAACACCATATAAATCCATGTTATAACAGTTAAACATCATTTACTCTAAAAATATCCTCCCTCCATTCCAAATTAAGTGTCAACGTTTTTTCTTTTAACCAGTCTCAAAATAAATGTCCCATGCATGCACTTTATTTTGTTATTTTATCAACTTACTCTTCAAGCATTAAGTTATAACATATCCAAAGTATAAACCATCATATCACTTAGTAAAATTGTGGATATTTCATTTACTAAAACAAAAATCATCATCTTAAAAAGTTAAATTCTCCAAAAATACTTAAAATTTGGGAAGGGGGGGGGGGGGGGGGGGGGGGATATTATCTTTATTCCAACATATATTACCCAAAAAGGTTCAACTTTATTGTACTAAAATTAATTCTGATTAATTCAAAACGCGTATTTTCATTTCATAATTAAAGTGACCGTGGAATTTTTAGAAGAACATGTATATCATAAAATTGGAGGCAATATAATCCTTACTTATGCAACTTTTACCCAAGATTTCAACAGTGAAGTTTTCCTTCTTAGGCTTCTTTGCTATCATGTTAATTACATCCACTATGAGTTTAAAATTTTACTCCCACCGTTTCAAATTATAATTTTATTATAAAGATTTGGAGGAGTTGGCAGGTCAAATTGGGGAATCCAACTTTTTAAGAAAACGACTTTTATCGTAGTGTTAGTGAATGAAATACCAACTTTACTCATAGTCCCACCATAATGATATGATAATTTATAGTGTATATGTTTTATAACTTTAATACTTGATGGTTAAATTAAAAAATTGATCAAATAATGTGCTTTAACTTTTCAAAGTGGACGCTTATTTTGGGATAAATGGGGTATTATACTTGTTTACTCTCACACATATATATAAATTTCAAGACATGTAAACACACTTTTAAGGGATAATTATACAAACCTCCCCCAAACTATGACATAATTGCAAGCGGTTCTCCTAACATTTTAATAATATCACAAACCCCCCTTAATGTTGACTTTGGTGTCTCATTTACCCTCCCATGTCTAAAGTCAATGCCGGAAACTTGCTTATTGGTCAAAAAAAATATTTTTCAAACCAAATTTGCTATTTTATCCTTACTATTTGTGCAATTATGTTATTACCCTTTTATTTATTTTGAATACCTTAAATTTGGTTGACCGTTTTGCCCTCATTGCTATTTTATAAAAGCCCACTTGAGAATATTGTGAATACCTACTTTCTTTCTCTCTAAAAAAACTCATTCTCTCTCTATCATATGTGGAAACATTATTTGACGATTCAAGGCAAAAAACTTCAATTTAAAGGCAAGGTAGTAACTTCACCATCTTCTAAAAAATTCTCTAAATATTTTAAAATATAAGAAGGTATATACGTCATTTCACTACTATTTCTTGCTGGATCAATATCCCGACGATACTAAGGGGGGTTTGTGATATTATTGAAATATTAGGAAAACTGTTTGCAATTATGCCATAATTCAGGGGAGGTTTGTGTAATTATCCCCATTTTTAATTATGTTCTCCTCCTATGATATAGATATCACCAGTACACGACCACCTTTTCTTTAATATGTCAATAAATAATTGTATATAATACTCCTAATAGCAAATTTTTTAAAATTGATTATTACCCTTCTCATAAATGTCTTTAACATGTCACTTTTTGTGTTATTCTTGCAGTTGACACTATCTGGTATGTTAAACTTCATGGATGGATTGTGGTCGAGTTGTGGAGACGAGCCAATTATCATTTTTACAACGAACCATAAAGACCGACTTGACCCTTCCCTATTGCGCCCTTGTCGCATGGACATGCACATTCACATGTCATATTGTACCTTTGAAGGATTTAAGATTTTAGCCTCGAATTACCTTGACCTCTATCACCATAGACTGTTTGGCGAGATAGAAAGTTTGATAGAAAATGTAGAGGTCACTCCTGCTGAAGTTGCTGAGGAACTAATGAAAAGTGAGGACAATGATGTTGCTCTATCTAGGGTGATTGATTTCCTCAAGCAGAAGCAGATTAAAGCCAAGGAGATGAAGGAAGAGAATAATGAAAACAAAATTCAGGATGGTGAGAAGGAAGAGGGTAAGAAGTGATAATAGGGGAAAAATTAAAGAAAATGTAAAATAGAAGGGTTAGAGTAAAATTTTGAAGATGAAGAATTGAAAAGTTGAAAATAGTGTTTTAGTGGGAATAAATTAAGTTTATACAATTAATTATAATTTATAACTTGATTTTACTATTCCTATATATATATAGAGAGAGAGAGAGAGAAGAACTTCATGTGGCATGTTGGTTTCCATCTGCCAGTAAAATTGACTCATTAATATTGTTGGTGATCAACTTCTTCTCATTTGTGCATGGATGCAAAATGAGTTGTGGTGCACACTAATATTATGAATTGTGGACAGTTGAATTGCATGACTTAGGCTTATAAAGTTTAAAGTAGGGATGATTCATTTGAAAACAAAGATATATACAAAAATATAAAACTAATAGTTGATAAACACCAAAATTAGAAAGTTAGAAGTTGGGATACTGGATGAAATTAATAACCCAGAATGGGCAAGGTTGGTAGGTGACTTTTAGGTTTCTTGAAGATGGCTCGTAAGTCTAATGGAGAAACGAGTTCAAACCTCCTAAGTCCAACGGAGAAACGAGTTCAAACCATTGATGTATTAAACAGTGCAAATACATTTTGTATGCAAATTTTTTATTAATAACAATAGTAGTATGTTTTTATTGTTATTCATCAAAATACTTTTATAAATTATGTACAAAGCAAATTTTTTTATTAATAACTATAGTAGTACGTTTTTATTGTTATTCATCAAAATACTTTTATAAATTATGTACTTAGTATTCATGAAAAATACGTTATTGGAGATAGTTTTGGGAATTTTCAAGTATAAGGTCTTTTTCTTGTGATTTTACTTTGGTGGTGTTTACTAATATAGGAATTCACGTTTTATGTTTTTTTTTTTCCTGAAATGAAGAAGTAAAAGTAAAATATTGTTTCCCAATTTATTTTTATTTTTGCCCTTAAGAAAACGTTTCCTCTAGTTGTAAAGAAAAAAAGAACAAAAAAAAAAGGTACTTCCTCTTTTTGTTTCCTCTCACTTTCAAAATGACCAAATTTCAAAATTATAAATTTGGGACTTTTATGTGTGCTTTGCATGAATAAATTAAAATATTATATATAAATAATAATTAATAATTAATAAATAAATAAAAAGTTAAATATTTTTATAAATTAAATAAAAATAAAATAAAATATATTTATAATTTTAATAAAAATAATAAATTAAATTAAATATATTTATAAATTAAATAAAAATAATAAATAAAAATAAATGAATAAATAATAAATAAAATAAAATATATTTATTAATTAAATAAAAATAAATCAATAAATAATAAACAAAATAAATTAAATAAAACATAAAAATAATAATAAATAAGTAAAAAATATAATAAATAAAAAATAAAAAATATATTTTATTTTTATTTTTCTTACAGCAAAAACATCACTACCAAATAGGTTTCCAGTTCAGACAAAAAACATAGCACATGTTTTTGTTATGCTTCAACTTACATTTTTTTCACAGTTTGTATACATTTTTTACTTGCAATTTTTATCTAAATTATACTATTGTTTATGGAATATTTACAAATTAGTTGATTTCATTAAAAAAATAATAATAATAATTTTTTTTAGTAAACATATACTTTCTGTTTTTTATTTTTGTTTTTGAAAAAAATAAAAATTTAGTAAACAAGATTTTACTTTATGTTTCTCTTATAGGAATCAAAATCATAATTTTACTTCTTCTAAAAACGGAAACAATAAATGTTTTTTGTTAGTAAACAGGCTTTGTGTTACAGAAATTTTGCAACTCACCTAGCTATCATTTTTTAAAACTATTATCAAAAGCCACTCTCAGATAAAATTTTTTTTTATCAGTTTTCAGGTTTTTTGTATTTAAAAAAAAAAGGAAAAAGATAATATAAAAAGCTATATTCATTGATCTGCTACTCCAAAATTATCTAATAATTTTTCCTTAACGTTACAACCCAAATTTTATTAGGTCCGAACCTTAAATCTAGACATGTCAATGGATCGGATTTTGATCCGAATCCGATCCAATTAGCCGGATATGAATTGAAATAAAATTCGATAATCCGGTTAGGATCCGAATCCGATAATCTGATTTCTTAACAATTTGGATTTGAATTTATGCTAATCTGATTCGATAATTGTAGATACAATATTTGCACAACACAAAAGATCCCTTTCTCATTACTTTTCATTGAATTATATACATTTTCCCAATGGGCCTTTGGCCCATTAGGGCAACATTTTCAACTTTACATGATATCTTACTTTACACGTCAGCTATGTAGATCCTATATCATGCCATTGCCTTGAGCTACAAGTATCTTCTAGAACCTTCGAGTTCCTTCCAAAAATGCTCTTCGGGTCGGGGCAACAATGGATATGATGGTCGGGTCATGATACTTCCCGGACCATGGGGGTGATGTATCGGTCGGGTTATGATGCGGGCACAATGGTCGGGTCATAATCTCGGGTCTTTCTTGACTTGATCAGGTCAGGATGGACTTTTCCATGGGTCGGGAAAACTCACATGTACACATGCCCTCTTTCATCTCATGGGCCTGCATTCAATGGGCCCATTAGGTGGAAAAATCTTAAGGCCCATCGAAAAGTCCTCGGAATTGGTGCGCGGGACGCGTGGCGGAAGATGAGGAGAAGCATGCCGGATGACGCGGGACACATTAAATGCTACAGCTGTCGCCATCATTACAATTTTGAATTTGTGGCTAGGACGGCATAGATTTGCGTGAGATGGGCCGGGTCATGTCGATCCGATACCCTGACCCGGGTAGACGAAAAGTCACACCTATCTATATAATCCGCATATGCCACACTTGCATCACTTTTGAATTTTCTCTCTTGCTCTCCTTTCGTTTATTTTCTTTCTGCAATACTCAAGCATTATTAGCAAACACAAACCCACATTCGAACCTATAAAATCCACAGATTGCCTCATCAATTCCTGTGGATTTTAACGATCTTGGTTGAGTTTTGCACTGTGCGGAGTGTTTTTATCCTTGCTGCGAAGAGTTTGACCGGGCGCACACATCCCTGATCGTTGGTACAGTTGCCGGTTTCTGTAAATCGTTTAGCCGGAGAAGAGTACAAGGGGAGACAGCCGGAATCTTCACCTTTTTGTAAGTTGTTCTTTTCAATTTTCTACCTTTCGTCAAGTATGTCCGGGAGTGATGATACCAGGTCGGTTAGCGACTTTCAAGTGGCAGACACTGACCTGACCGTTACTGATCCCGAAATCTCGGTGAGCACCCCCTCCGTAGAGATTACTCGGGTCACTAGGTCTAGTCCCCCGGAAGTCAATTAGGAAGCGGGGGATCGGGCTGTAGAGGATGATGTCGAGACGGGTCAGGATGCTGAGGAGGAGGAGAACTTCTGTACTGACCCTCTCCCAGCCAAATATAGGAAAGACGCTCAACTTAGGAGTCTCAGGATCCCTGAAGGGGTTGAGGTTAGGCACTACCCTCGGGACAAGGATTTTAGGATCGGGGAAGGTCTGAAGGACGGGGAGATATTGCTTTCCTCATTCCACCTGGCCATACTAAAGTTTCCCATTCATCCTTTCTTCCTCCTGACATTGGCCACTTTGGGTTTGGCCCCCCTTCAAGTCGGTCCAAAATTTTATAGGATCCTGGCCATGATCTTGTTCATTAATAAGGAATTGAACCTAGACTTAGGTTTGGCCGAGCTTCTGCTCTCTTATAAACTCCAAGAACAAAAGGATAATAGGGGTCGGTACAACCTGACTTCATATGTCAAAAGGAAATTGTGTGACAACGTCCCGACATCCAACAAGGGATGGAAAGAGAGGATGATAATAGTGAGTGGTCAGTGGAGGCATCCCGATGCTATGAACATCCCTGTCAACCATGTTTTCCAGCCAACCCGACTTCCTGAGTTTAAGAGTTTTCATACCCGAGCCTCTTGCCACTGCGAAATGTGCAACGATAAGTTGGGTACGCAAGTGATGGATTTCCTGAAGGCTCCTCGGGAGAAAAGGGGTGTCGGGTATATAAGGACTCGATTTGAACTGTTGCGTGCTAAAGTGTGGAGTCAGGATTTAATGGATAGCCAGAATTGCCTGACTGGATCTGTATTGCAGGAGTTTGCATCGGGAGAATCAGCATCGAGGATCGCCTCGGGTTCTGCTGCGACTACGTCAGGGTCAAGGAAATTGAAGTCCAAGTCATCAGGAACTAAGAAGCTCAAGAGAAAAATGTATGGGGATCAACGGAAAAGGAAGGCGGTTAGCCTGCCCCAACTTTCGATCAAGAGGGCCAGAAGGGTTGATACTGGCTCTACATCTTTTATATGTGGGGTTGATATCCCTCCAGTCTCCGAAAATCCCGATGTCCCGCCAGTTAGTGAGAATCCAGCAAGCAGTCAACCGGCAGGACCCACCGGAGGGCCTGCTGGCACGCCCCCCCCCCCCCCTCATATTCCGGCAGAGCGTTATCCCGTCACACCCCCGCCTCCGCCTACTGATGGTCCGCAAATTGGTGCATCGGATGCGGCCAAGGTCGGGGATGGTCGTGCCCTGGTTCCGAGCTTGGGAGGTGTGAGTCTGAGTCCTCCTCGGGCAGATCACTCAGCCAGACCCAGCTCTAGCCGAAGCGTTGCACTGGGTGTTCCTTCCTCAGTATCGGATGCCCGGGACTTGGGCTCTGATGACGAGGACCAGGATCGATCCCGACCTTCCAAGCTGCGTACTGCCATTTCTAAAAATGTCAGGAAACAGGATAATAGAGAGATCGAGAAAGCTGCTGAGAGTGGGAGACACGTTCCCCATGGCCCCCGATTCAAGCTGGATACTCGAAAGGGTCATCCATATCTGGCGGTGGCGGACCAGACGATCGATAACCCTGAAGCTCTGCGAGAGATGGCCCTGGGGATATGGACCCCGGCTGATAGGTTGGCTATGGGGCGGTATGATAGGATGAGCCTGGCTCTGGACGGGCCCGAGCTTGCAATGAAGGTAATAATTTCTCTACACTCGTGTATTTGGCTTATATTTCGCCCCTTATCTTTTGTGCTAACATTCTTGCTTTCAGATGCTTCACGCTACACAGGCGTATAATTGCAAGCTTGAGGATGATGCCCGGGTCATTAACTCCCTGAATCGGGATGTTCAGGTCCACAAAGCCGGGTGCGTCAAGGCTTTGGAACAGGTTAAGAAGGCCAATGAGAAGATTCAGTCCTTGACATACCGGGCCGTAGCAGCAGATGAAGGGCTCGCATCTGCCAAGGCGGCGACCTTAGAACTTGCAGCCGCCAAGGCAACGATTTCCGACCTTGAAGGTAAGGCTCGGGAGGCTGAACAAATGGCTAATCGAGAAGTCCAGGCTCGGGAAGCCCTAACTCTTCAAGTGCAAGCCCTGACCGAAGAAATTGAGAAGTTAAAGACTTCGGGGCTGCAGTTGCTTGAGGAGAAGGTCGAGGTTGAGAATGCACTAGGCGTAGAGAGATCTCGGGTAGAGATGTGTCACAAGGGAGGTAACCAGATGATCTCTCGTTTTGTGCTAACAAGCAAGTACCGTTACGAGCAGGGCTGGCGGGAATGCATAACTGAGCTTCAAAAGCCTGAGGGTGACAGATACATCCCGACCATAGAAGATCTTGATCTCAGCATAGGAGTGGGGCCTCCGTATGATGATCCCGAGGCGGAACCTGAGGACCTGGCATTTGGTGAGTTCCTTCAGGGTCCCTTGCCCGCTCCGCCTTGTCATTATGGCTTGGATGAGCCTCAAGGACAATCCCTCGAGGACCAAGCCTCAGGTGGCAATGAGGACCCTCCGGTGGAAGAATAACTTACAAAAAGGTGAAGATTCCGGCTGTCTCCCCTTGTACTCTTCTCCGGCTAAACGATTTACAGAAACCGGTAACTGTACCAACGATCAGGGATGTGTGCGCCCGGTCAAACTCTTCGCAGCAAGGATAAAAACACTCCGCACAGTGCAAAACTCAACCAAGATCGTTAAAATCCACAGGAATTGATGAGGCAATCTGTGGATTTTATAGGTTCGAAAGTGGGTTTGTGTTTGCTAATAATGCTTGAGTATTGCAGAAAGAAAATAAACGAAAGGAGAGCAAGAGAGCAAATTCAAAAGTAATGCAAGTGTGGCATATGCGGATTATATAGATAGGTGTGACTTTTCGTCTACCCGGGTCAGGGTATCGGATCGACATGACCCGGCCCATCTCACGCAAATCTATGCCGTCCTAGCCACAAATTCAAAATTGTAATGATGGCGACAACTGTAGCATTTAATGTGTCCCGCGTCATCCGGCATGCTTCTCCTCATCTTCCGCCACGCGTCCCGCGCACCAACTCCGAGGACTTTTCGATGGGCCTTAAGATTCTTCCACCTAATGGGCCCATTGAATGCAGGCCCATGAGATGAAAGAGGGCCTGTGTACATGTGAGTTTTCCCGACCCATGGAAAAGTCCATCCTAACCTGATCAAGTCAAGAAAGACCCGAGATTATGACCCGACCATTGTGCCCGCATCATAACCCGACCGATACATCACCCCCATGGTCCGGGAAGTATCATGACCCGACCATCATATCCATTGTTGCCCCGACCCGAAGAGCATTTTTGGAAGGAACTCGAAGGTTCTAGAAGATACTTGTAGCTCAAGGCAATGGCATGATATAGGATCTACATAGCTGACGTGTAAAGTAAGATATCATGTAAAGTTGAAAATGTTGCCCTAATGGGCCAAAGGCCCATTGGGAAAATGTATATAATTCAATGAAAAGTAATGAGAAAGGGATCTTTTGTGTCGTGCAAATATTGTATCTACAATAATAATCCGATCCCATTAATTTTATATATACTATGTTATTAATATATAAATATTAAATAGTATACTTAATAAATCTTTCAACTTTTTTTTTTCGCTTTTTCATTTTTATGTTTTTTATAGCCATGAATTATAAGCATTAACTGTAAACTACATAATTTGGTGTTTAATATTCTTAAAAAACAACAAAAAATAAAAAATTATTTAATAACTTGTAATTTTGTTTTTAGCTAATCGGATCGTATTATGGGATCGAATATCCGATAATAAAGAAATTCGGATTTGGATCAACTAAGTGAAAATCTGTCAAATTATCGAATCGGATCGACTAATGAGCTTATCGAATTCGGATCGGATCAGGACAAATCCGTTTTCGTTCACTTTACTCAAAAGGCTTCACTCATTTAAATTAGGATAAATTACAATTTCACCCTCGAGAATTGTAATTCACCATATCTCGTTCTGATAATTATACTTTGACCTTCTTTACTTCGTAAGTTGTAACAAATACTTCATTTTGGTGCACTTTCGACATTGTCAACTTTTACGTCAATAGTTTTTCTTTGGTGAAATATTTATAATACCCTCATTTAAATGATAGATAAGTATGGGTATATAGGTAATTTCGCATCTTTAGTCTCCTGATATGAACGGCATCACTTAAAGGAGGTAAAAATGTAATTATTAGAATAAGAAGGGGTGCAGGTGTAATTTTACAATTCTCGAGGGCATGAAACTGTAATAATACCTTCAAATTAATCTTTGTCAAAATGGGCCTCGAGAGCCCAGCCCACGATCGAGAGCGTACTCCGAGCAAGATGAGTCGCGATATACTGAATAATTTTGCCGGGAAAGAAGCGAGAGACGTTAGGAGGAGTTGGGTGAACGGTAATGCTCTGCCCCTGCCCCCCCTCTCTCTCCACACACACACACACACACACACACACACACACACACACACACACACTCACATACATATATATATTAATACATACGCATACACACACACACACATATATATATATATATATCAAAGCCCTAACTGCCTTGCTTTCTCTCCACCATTACTCATAAATTCTCTCTCTCTCCACCTTTTTCTTAGGGCTTCAAGTTCAGAGCATTAATCGGTAATATATACTCCACTCTCTCCCTAATGCCCACATTTTCCCCAGGTAATTTCTCTGATACTATTCTCTTTCTCTCTCTAATCACTTGTTAATCTCATGTAATTATTTAATTTCAGAATTCATTCTACAGATTTTCATGAAATAGTATATAAATCTGTATTAGCATATGTGCTGTATTGTGGATTTCAATTTAAAATTTTGGATTGTGAGTGATTGATTATTGGTTCTTTCTTCATGTAGTTATACAATTGCAAAATTTAGACTAGGAATATGCATTTATTAATATAGAAATCTAAATTGTTGTGTAGATAGAATGTATTCCTGTATATGTGTCAGTATTGTCGAATTTATCTTTGAAGTTTCGGATTGGGATTGACAAATATATAAATATTGTATATAATGTTGTTCATCTTTCTTCATGTAATTATACAAGTACATATTCGGAGTAGAAAATATTTGTTGAATAATATGTGAATTTGAATTGTTGAGTTTTCGTGGATTTTATTTTGAAGTCTTGGATTGCGAGTGAGAGAGAGATATAAATATAGGGTTGTGATGATGTTATTTGACTCTTATTTTTTGTAATAATGGTGGGATTTGCAGGCATTTGGCTAGGGCTTGGTTTTCTGGCATCTTGATTTGAGTGCTTGATTCTTCTGCCTTTCGCTGTCACTTCATTGATTAACTGATAATCTCCAAGTGACAACATGTCTGGACCCTTATCACCTAAACCTGGTAATTTGCCCTTTCTCTAAGTTATTATGTTCAATTGGTTTCTTGATTCAGTAAGTTAAAGTTGTTCTACTTTGTGCTACAATCAAAGTCATGGAGGTCTTTATTTAAAATGTTCAGAACGACAGCGTTACCGGAATTTCAGATTTATATAAATCTATCCCTCTTATATATGTATAATAGCATTATTTCTGCTGGATGTGGACAACTGGTAGATTTTTCATTTTATTTTTCCTAAATTCATTAAATGAATCTGTTTCTGGATTCTTTAAATCAAATATGCCTTAAGGTGCGCTATCAATTAAGGTTATGGAGATTTGTCCTTGTCTTAAGAAACCACAGAGTTGAGGAAAATTCAGATTTTTATGAATTCTTCAATCTCATATATGTATATTAGATGAGCAGAACCTCTCAATTTGATGGAGCTTGTTGGTCATTATTGTCTTAATACTTCAATAAGACATGAAATAGCAAAAAATATGGCAATCAATTTTATGAAGGATTTTCATTCTCTTGGTTTGATACATCAGGTTTAGGGCTTAATTCTTATTTATCATTTCTTCACAGATCTCCTTGATGTTGAAAATACTGAGGATGAGAGGAAGACTAGAATTGGGTCTTTCAAGAAAGCAGCAACCAAGTTCAGACATTCTTTCACAAAAATGGGTAGGAGAAGTAGTAAAGTCACGTCTATAGAATTTGAGGATGAGTATGATGCTGAGGAATTACAGGCCGTAGATGCCTTACGCCAAGCACTTATATTGGAGGAACTACTACCGTCCAGGCACGATGATTATCATATGATGCTCAGGTAACTTCCTTTTCTGTTTTCGTCATCATTTTTATAAACACCTTGTTTTTAATTTTGCACTTGGATATCTTTAGTTCCAATCTATGATCGGGGTTGTCATTTGAAACTCGCTAGTGGATAAGATGGAGGACATTGAAGATGTGTATAATATGTACGTATTAATATAGAGAGTAGCATTATGGTGGAAATTGTGCAAAGAGGAAGCAATAAATGAAATCTGTGGTATCTTCCATCCTGTCCATCTCAAATCGTGAAGGTCTCCCTCACTGCTCAAAATCTTCATCATCTTTATGTCACAAAAAGAAGGGAGTGGGAGAGAGTCATTCTGTCTCAACCATTTCAGCTTGTACAAAGGATAATCCACTGTAGTAGCATTGACTGTAATGGAGAACCAAACAATCAATACACTCAAACTAACTTTGCCATTTTCTTCCAAAAATATTCTATCCATGAGATAAAGGATTCTATGATGAACATAACTATTAGTTTTCTCGCTGGTCAACTTACATCTGCATCTGTCGGCCAGGACCTATTATGGGCAGAGTTTGTAGTGTATGCATGTCTAATTAAAAGGTACATAATATTGAAATTTCACAATTTTCAGTACATGAAATTTTCTGGAGTTGAAATATTAGATTTTATAACTTCAGAAATGTTTGTAGTAAGCTTCACAAGATCAAAGCAAGAATGGGCACAATGTGGTGCTTAAATTCTTGAATGTTATTGTTAGATTTAATTTAATAGATTTTTGAGTTACCCATGAGAATATGGTTATATGTGATATAAAGACATCGAATGATTGCCATTCTTGTTGAGCAATATGTTGGTAGTATGTTACTGTAAATGATTTGAGTACCTTTAGTATCATAATGCTTTTAAACTGGCAGCGTATTTGTCAACAGGTCATTTTTATATGAGCGTGTTAACTTACTCTTTGATTACGCAGATTTCTGAAGGCCAGGAAATTTGATATTGAGAAAACCAAGCAAATGTGGGGCGATATGCTTAATTGGAGGAAGGAATTTGGTGCTGATACAATCATGGAGGTATTACTGGAGAAACTCTTACTGCTCTACAACTTTTTGCATAATTACCCAAGGCTGTGTCCCATCTGCTGAATTTCATTGTTCTCCCTTCCATTTCTTTTTTTGAAGGACTTTGAATTCAAGGAAATCAATGAAGTCTTGGAATATTATCCCCAAGGACACCATGGAGTGGATAAGGACGGGCAGCCAGTTTACATTGAGAGGCTGGGGAAAGTCGACGCCACTAAGCTGATGCAAGCCACAACAATGGATCGCTATCTAAAATACCACGTACAGGAGTTTGAGAGGACCTTTACTGTCAAGTTCCCAGCTTGTTCAGTTGCAGCAAAAAAGCACATTGATCAAAGTACTACCATTCTGGATGTGCAAGGAGTGGTAAGTGAGAATAGTTAGTATATACTTGTAGTGTTACTTGAATATGTGGTTTGGATATTGCTTGTCATAGATATTGAAAGTAATGAAAAGTATCTGTAAATGTTTGCACTATTATGAGTTGGATGAGAAGTGTGCATAGTGGTATGGTTGGTCCATTACTCTGAAATAAGTAATTTATTGTTGCCCTAGGGCCTAAAGAATTTCAACAAAGCTGCAAGGGAACTTATCCAAGGCTTTCAGAAGATTGATGGTGACAACTATCCAGAGGTACTGATTTGTTTGTCATTTTGCAATGTTTCACTACTACATCTTGCTTTGACTATGGAGTCTTGGGAGTTTCATGTTGTGCTTTTGTATATCACATGCAAAAATCGCTTTGTCATAGACCTTGAGTCGCATGTTCATCATCAACGCGGGTTCTGGATTTCGAATGCTGTGGAACACTGTTAAGTCTTTCCTTGATCCTAGAACTACAGCAAAGATCAATGTAAGAAATCAACTACCTCAGCTGAAACTCCTGGTTTCAATCAAGGAAACTTAATTATTTAGTGAATGGAATTATTCAACAGGTTTTAGGTAACAAGTACCAGAGCAAGTTGCTTGAGATTATTGATGCAAGGTACACATCTCTAGATTGTTTTGAATATTCTCATCTTATGCGACAATTCGATTCCATCATTTTGTATAAAATATGAGTTCAGTTTTTTGTGTGTGTAATTTTAAGCCATGGACTTTTTTTCCTTGCCTTTGTTCCAGTGAATTACCAGATTTTTTAGGAGGTACCTGTACTTGTGCCGATCAAGGAGGCTGTATGCGTTCTGATAAGGGGCCGTGGAAGGATCCAGAAATTTTGAAGGTTCTCTACTGATTCTTTGTTTTACTCAACTAATAGAACAATATAATTGATAATCTATGGTATTCAGTTTTCACTTTGAATTGCAATTGTGTTGACAATTATTTTTGCAGATGGTTCAGAATGGTGAAGCCAGATGTAGTAGGAAAGCTGTAGTCACAGATGGGAAAACATTGTCTGAAGACGAAAAGGAATGCCTAAAGGTATGATATGACTGAGTTTTTTTAATACATATCTCTTTTCTTTTCTTTTTTTTGTATCTGCCTTTTTGTTGCTTGCAATTTTGGGTAGACCGCTTATATTCTTACTAGCCAACTCTCTTTAGTTCAAGTTTTTCTTGTCATTGATTATCTTAAGTCATATTTTAATTATCAAAATCCGGAATGTTTTGCCATCTGAAGTCATCCTTAGATGTAAATGACTTGATATTCTTAAATCACAATTTGTGGACTTGTATACTTTCTTTGTGCAAGTTGTTTTGGTGGTTATTTAATTGCTTTAATTCCGTTATATTTATGTTAACTACCAACTACTCCAAAAGCTTAAGTTTTTAGAGAGGTTGTAACTTATATATTTAATCCCTCAACACGCCCCTTCACGTGTGGCCTACTTTTTGGTCCAACACGTGAAACAACTTTTTTTCAACTTGGGTGGCGGTAAGGTTCAAACACAGGACTTCCTGCTCTGATACCATGTTAACTACCAACTACTCCAAAAGCTTAAGCTTTTAGAGAGGGTGTAACTTAAATATTTAATCCCTCAACAACAATTGTTGTAATAGGTGTCTAACTCTTCTACCAAGCAGACAGCATCAGATGTGGATCAGTTGCAATCCTCTTCTCTAAGACAACCAACCAACCACATAGTGCATCCGAAACTCTCTCCTATTCATGAAGCAGTAAGTATAGTTAATGTCCTTTACATCTTAGTATGGTAAATTTACATACGTCATATTTATTGTTGTTTTTTGATTGAAACGTATCGATGTATAAAATGATAGCTGGCAGAATAAAGAATTATAGCATGTTGGGGCAGCTAGACTGCTGAGACAGTTTGGCAGCTTCTTGCATATCTGTTGCAGCAGTGGTGTCCGTTTTATTTATTAGTATTATCTTTTGAGGAAGTGTTACAGGCAATCTTTGTCCATGATGCGGAACTTATGCCAATAGATTATGATGTTTATTTCTTCATTATGTCCCTAGCCCAGTTTATTTATCATTCACATTTAGTTCCTCTCAGTACTTGTAATGGGAAATTAACTGTAGAGATGGTGTTCCATTCTCTTTTATCAAATTTCCTGATGCACCACGAACACACACTCACGCTTGCCTATATATGGGTTATAAGCTTACAGTAGAAAGGCTATTTTAGAAGTATTAGAATACATCCTGCACATTAGATGTGGTTGGTTTCTTTAGTTTACATTTGACTTGATTTCTTTTGGATTAGTTTCTGTTTGCCCCTCATTTATCTTCACAAGAATGCATCCGTCTTCTTTTTCACATTTTCGTTTTGAATAAAAAATCACAGGTTCTTGTTGGCCAAAATTGCCATCAATCATGCGGGCATGAAGTCCCAATGGTTGATAAGACTGTTCAAGCATCTTGGGAAATTGTAAACAATGAGGGATTTAACCTCTCTAAAGGTACATTCCCTGCTTCTTTCGGTTGAATGCATTTTCAATGTTTATTTTAATGCTTTCCAGTGGCTATTATCTTAAAGTTGGGAAGTGCAAAATTAACTAAATAAAATTGTGCAAACTTCACCACCTGCTCTATTTGGAGGAAAAAGAAAGAATAACACACACACACATGAACACACGCAGTACATGGGTTCATAAATACTCAGCACTAATTCGGACATCGCAATAATTTCTGGTTTCAATCTTGCCTTGAGGTGGTCGGATTAGCATGTCCCTCAATCTTGTTTGGTTATTTACATGCTATGACCTCTTTGTTATGTGCACTAGTCATTTAATTCTTTGAGAGCATAGGCAAACAGTGCAATGATATAAATGTGAACCATGTTAGCCTGAATTTTGCCATATAAGAATTTAATTAGAAGATATGGCATGTGTCAATTAGGTAAGAATGTCAGGCCATTTTTTTCTTCTTTTCTTGAGACAGTGATGTCATAGACTCATAGTATTCACACAAGCGTAGGAGCCAAAATGTTTGGTAATGATCGAGCAAAATTCCTTGATTAGTGTAGAATCAGAATCATTGTCATCATGGTCATTGTCAACATCCTTGCCTTGACTCCAACTGAATGGGGTCATGCATATGAAAAAAATTCTTCCTTTCACTTTATATTACTAGCCATGTCTCCCACTATTTTTAATTTCCAAGACTTTTCTTATGGTTTGTCCCATGTTAGTTGTGATATATATATATATATATCTTACCTTAAATTTGAACTAGTTTTGCTCTTTATATTGGTGTATCTATCTGTTCAAATATTGTACACGTTTATATAGCCATCAAAGCCTACTTTCTTTAACTTCTCGTTAATAGGTGACACAACCAATGTATTTATATCTTTCATTTCAACATTTTTGTGCTTATGCATTGATTATTTTGTTATTTTTTCTAACATCTGGTTTAAATCCTAATACTTAAGAATTTCCTTTTAGAGTTATTTGATATGTCTAATTTGTCTCAATTCTTTCCAATGTGGTTGCCGTTCTACTTATAAAATGATCCATCTCTTCAGTATTGGAAGTGGTTCTTTTGAGTAGTAATTCAGTATCCAGGTGTTACTATTTTATATTGCCATGTTCCGCATCTTCTTTGAATCAACCTTCCACACCGTGGTTACCGTTCTACTTATAACATGATCTATCTCTTCAATATTATAAGTGGTTCTTTTGAGTAGTAATTTAGTATTCAGGTGTTACTATTTTATTTTGTCATTTTCCTTATCTTTTTCGAACCAATATTCCATTCTTATACTCTAGTTTTATTAGTTTTAGACATTTTTTTGCTCTAGATTTCCATTCTCATTCTATTTTTACTATCAGATTCTTTAAGAAAATTGTCTATATCATAACAAAAGCAGTTTTGATCATGATTTTAGATGTAAGGATAATGTATATACGCAATTGCAAATAGTTGGATAAGTCTGTGAGTCGCTTAAAGCTGAACCTAGATATTCTATACTGTAGTATAAGGAATGTGCATTCAGTGTTCCCTTTTGTGAAGTCCTGTGTCGTTTCTTCATTCTGAGAACTAATAATGATAAATTATTACATAGTAAAAATGGTATGAAATGCGATATCTGATAGAACATCAAGACCTGTAAAACACAGAATTGACAAACTTCCTCGACATACCATTCTCTCCCCCCTCTCCCCCTCTTTAAGAATAAAAGTCTCTGTCTTATTCCCTGATTCTCTAACAGATTTGACTTATTGGTCTTACAGCAGCAGATTGTTTCACAATGCATGATATTTGCAAGGCTTTTAGCAATCAGAACTTCAACGGTTTCATGGCCTTTATCATGGGTGTTATCTCCCTGATCAGGGTGGCACGAGACGTGCCCAGGAGGCTCACAAATGCCACTCTTTATTCCAGCCCCGTTTACTGTGATGATACAATTATGAAAGGACAGGCACAGCCACACCAATTACCAGCACCTGCCATCTCCAGTGCAGAGTACTTGTCCGTCTTGAGACGCATGGATGAATTGGAAGAGAAAATGAGCTCTCTAAGCGCAAAACCTGTATCCATGTCTCCTGAGAAGGAAGAAATGCTGAATGCTGCTTTGAGCAGGGTTGATGCTTTGGAGCAAGAGCTCATGGCAACCAAGAAGGTTTGTTGTTTTACTTGAATTCCTTTTTTCTTTTTATCATCTATGATGCACTTTTAAGTAATTTCAAATCTTTAGATGGTAACTTCTTGTTTATTATGGTTCTTCTCAAGTCCTCAACACTGTCAGTTTTAGTGTCAAAAACAAAAATACAAAAGAACAGTTTCTGAAAATTACCTGATGGCCTTTATCTGTTTGTCTCAGTAAGTTGAAACAGAACATTGGAGAGGTAGCTTAGAGCTAGATTACATTAACATAATGTGCGATATATATCAACAAAAAATAGTTACAAACCAGTAAAACTGAACTAATGTAATAGAATTATATTCGCACTTCAAGTAACACGGGTGCTTAATATTGAGTAGAAGTTCTGACATTGTACTGCTCTGCTATATGCAGGCTTTGGAGGATGTTCTTGTCCGGCAAGAGGAGCTCATAGCCTATATTGACAAAAAGAAGAAGAAAAAAGTAGGATTGTTTAAGACCATAAAATGTTCAATTAGTCTTTTTTTTCCTTCAGCATTTGCATCTCACTGAAGTTGTCTCATACTTTTTCCCCTCTTCTAATTGGAATGCAGAATATATTCGGCTGGTGAAGTTGATAACGGACGCTTACAGATGCTGGGAAAACTGGTACTGGGGTGATGTTGTGTTTTCCAAGGCCACCCAAATGCTCTCTGTTTCCCAAGGTTTTGGTTGTGTATAATGCAGTTAGTATAGATATTGAGACATAACAATTCTCAAAATCAATATCCCTTGCCCTTATGGTTGATTGTAGAAGATTGACCAAAGAGTGATACATATCACTTAGGCAGTTGGTTAGTGCTAGGTGATGATTGGCTCTGTTGTTAAGGACAAGGTGACCCTGAACATAGAATGAGCCATTCTAGGGTTCATGGGTCCTGATTACAGAACCAACAACCTGTGAAAAATATATTATAATTGATTCTTCTCATAATGAAAAGGTTTTTCCTTTATTTACTCTAACTTCTCTTGTGCATGTGGTAGATTATTTTCATTAAATTCATTCTAATTGCCATTCTTAACAGTAGCCCTCTTATGGCCACTGACAGTTCCCGGAAATAGTTGGGAGGGGGTGAACAACAAGAATATCCATGCTCCCACGATAGTTTGGCACTCACTTCACCTTCTTGTTTGCATTGTCTGTTGTTTCTGTTGTTACCTACATGTCTGTGTTGTTGGGTCCTCTTTTGACCACTTACGGTCTCCATGGAGTGGTTCTTAAATAGGCCTGTCCCTGGTTTTGCGCGTTTTTCTGGTTCCTACTTGTGTTGTTATCTTCCATTCAGTTTTTGTAAGGTTTCATGACCCTGCATTTTCATTTTTGCATGCCCACTAGAAATTGCCTACGTTGACATTCATTTCAGAAACTATTGATCTTATGCTTCATTCTCATCTTCGCTTTTCTTTTTTCGCTTGGAACTGCTCTGGTACTATGTCCCTTCCTCTATATTTTCGGATAGTAAAATTTGCACTTCAGCTTCTGTACTCCCATATTGATCATGTCAATTGTGGTACATTTTCACCGGAATACTTGTTAGTGTATAAATTTTTGCATCTTTGCATGGAGTCGCCAGGCCTCAAATTGTCCGACCTCATTCATATGGGATTAACGCAAGGAAGATGACAAGGATAATAACGAGATCTCATATTCTTTATTTTATTTTCCTATTAGGGCTATTTCCCTTGCAATTCGTTTTTATACAAAGTTTGCTGCTATGTTAAACATTCCTGTCAAAACTCATAATTAATATTAGAACATATTGTTTAATGTGTGTAACTGACTAAACACAACTGAACTGAAATGAAATGAAATAAAATTAAATACTAAAAAGAAAACCCCGCGCACACACGCAGGAAGTCTGAAGAAGAAAAGGAGCAACTACAGGAAAAACCAAGTTCTTGAAAACCACTTTTGATGGATTGTCAGTGCTCTATTTTGGAAACAATTTAGGGATGACCATTTTGATCCATGGAAACAATAAAATCTTCATATTGTTTACATTATAATCATCCTCCAACAAATGATGAAAAACCAATAAATATATGCAAGTCCAATCAATCTTTTACCATTTTTGTAGCATCACATTAATTGGTCTCATCACTTGGGAGGTAGGGGTGGCTTCATATATATATATGTATATATTAATATACACTTCAGTTGTAAGCAGATAAATATGATGTAAATGATAGGGGTGATAGGCATAGCCCTCGACTTCTGAGGTCTTGCTTTGATTCTTCTTCTTCCTCTCCATCCTCCATATTGGCATTCTGTCATATATTGGACATTAAAAAGTTCTAAGAAGTTGTTTGAAAAATAATATTTGCAGCAGAGATATTACAAAGGAGCAACAGTCAATGATTGGAATTGGATCCCTATATTTTTTTATAATCCAGAGATGAAATGAATATTTCTTCCAATAATTTGGTAATGTTATATAATTCATAAGATGTACCAGTATTTGTCACTGGAATTTTTCTTTTTTACCTTAACTACCTCAAATTTCAGATATTTGCGATCCTTCCCTACTAAATTTTTTAAAGAAGTACGCTGAGGCCCCTAATTTTTTTTTGATATTGTGATTATACCCTCCTCAGATAAATCTCTAGATCCGTCACTAAATGTGGAAGTGGGTTAAAAAAGAGGTACATGCATGCAGATTGTGGATACTTGAACTTGAACTTCCCATATATATATGTAAACCCTAGTACCATGTTTGACAACCACTTGGATTTGATACTTATAAGCTATAAACAATTACCCTTTGAATCGTCTGGCTGTTGCAAGATGACTTCATATATGGCACTGTCAATTTCTGCACGACAATACATTGATCTGAGCTATATATATATATATATATATAGGTATATGTACATTGTCAAAATCAAATAGCAAAGTAGGAAAAATAATAAGAACACACAAATTTATTCACTCAAATAAAGTCTATGTACATCCATGAAATAGCTATGTATAGTCTTTATTTATCATTTCTGTAAAATTTTATTTTTTTCCAATTTTCTTTTCCAATCAATTCACTACTACACTTCAAAGAAAGCATAAGATACTAGCATATTTTAGACTTACCTGAATCTGGTTCTGAAGGAATTGTATGTACCCAATAGCTTCTGTCAATACGGACGCAGTATCTGTCTGCATATATATTCCTCATTACAAAAGTTATGTTATATATATACGGAAAAAAAAAGAAGTCATGTTTTTCTTTTCTTTTTTTTTTTTGATAAGAAAAAAAAAAAGTCATGTTTATATGAGCATGGCATGGCCAAACAAATTTAAATCTCTCTCTCACACGCGCGCACACACACTAAAAAAAAGTCATGCTTATATGAGCATGGCATGACCAAACAAATTTAAATCTCTCTCTCACACACACAAACACACGAAAAAAAAAAAAAAACACACACACACAAACATATGTTAGTGGATAGTGAGTACCTTGCCGAAAGGTGCCACCAATCTGTGAAGAGCTGCAATCCTGTCTCCTAATTTCTCCTTTCCTACCTATTTAAGTCACAGTATTAAATTACATATATATATTAAACAAAATATATATATTGGGCTATATATATCATCAAAGTTTGGATACTAGTCCTTAAATAATAATCACCTTAGAAGGACATGAAGAGAGTGGCATGAGTCTAGATTTTTTAGTTGCTTCATGAGATGACCTTGGTTGGAAAGAGCTATTATGCCTCTTTGCTCTTGTAACTTCCTTGTTGAAGGCCAATGCCTTCTTTGCTCTTGTAACTTCCTTGTTGAAGGCCAATGCCTTAAAATCAAAGAGTAAAGTCAAAATTAGTTAAGAGAACTCGATAAATGAAAGTACAATCAAAGTTAAAGTTAAAGATTTTACATCATAAAGTTCCAGCCTAAGAAGGAAAAATGGAAATTCAAAATTCCATATATATTCCCTTTATTAAGCATTACAAACTCTTGCATGCAATAGGTATTTTCTATGAATTAGGATCTCTGTGATTTCCTCTCTCCAACTTTCTCCAGATATGAATTAATGGTTAAAAATAGGCCACATCATTTAATCAGTTTTATCATTTAATCAATTTTTTTGTCCATTTTCTATTCATGAACATGTACTTCATATCTAGTATCAAATATACATTTTAGTAATATTATCATTCATTTTTTTTTATCTTAAACTCATATGAATGAAATAGATTACATTGATAATATATGCATGTGTATAAGTTTATACTAGGACTGGGCATCAGTCCAGCTAACTAGTCTAACATCTTCATCGTCACAATAAAACTACATAAGTACATATATGTGCGTAATAATTTGTTACAGCATGGATATGAAATGCAAGACATATACACACACATTTAGGAGGATTGCATATCATATGTTGCCTTTTCTTTTTTATTTCTCTTCTATGGTGAACAATCACACAAGCAGTTCAAAATTTTCTTCAATTAATACTTAATATTTACATGCATGAGTGTTCTTTTACTCTAAATTAAACACTTAATTAGTACTATTCCAAAGAAATATTTCAAACAATTTGTCAAGACAATAGTTTTAATTTCCTCCTAAATCACATTTTAATCCATACCAATAAGGGCACAATTATGAAACCATTCATGATAATTAACAAGTAATATTATTAACCACAAATGATTGTCATGGAAATTCATTAAATGACATATGTAAAACCTTCAACACTAATAAGAGATTGAAGAAGCAAAGTTAAGAAGAAACTCACTTTGTTTGAGCTATTTGATGGATGATGATCACTTGATTCTTCCACATGACCATGCCCCAAAGACATATCTTCCCCAAGAAAACCAAAACTTTCATGTGAAGACTGGCTACAACTCCCACCACCACTATTTGTAGAGGTCAAGAGATCCAAATCTACGTTGAGGCCTAAAGAACTTGAACCTCTTGAACAAGACAAAGCCACATTTGACACATTTGTACTTGGATGGTCATCCCCAAAGTTATAACTACTAGATGGAGCTATACCTCTGAACATAGCACAACTTTGAGCATTTGTGTACAACTCTCTAGCTTGAATTCGCAGTACTCTACCAGTTTCGCCACCATATTGGAACGCTCCGAAAGCAGAATTCTCATGTATGTATGGGTTGTCATGTTTGAGGCAACTTGTGGAAGACAAATGGGATTCTTCTATACTAGAGAAGTTGTTAATCATGTCACTATATTTTGGTAGACATGCTGATATTTCTTCGTTCTTCGTTCCGAATTGCAATGTATTGGCTGAATATTGGTGGGAAATGCTTCTACCATCATAAAAGCCATTGCTTTGAATGGTAGGAGTTTTGACATGGGGGTTCAGATTCGCATTCTTTGGCTTTAAGTACTCCATTGATGAGTTTGGGAGTATTTCATTCATATATGTGTTATAGTCACTCTCATGTCTGCATGATCATAAAAGATATATATGCTATATATGATTAGTGTATACATTTGAAATGCAACTGAATTGAGTGCATTAATGTAAAAGAAAAAAAAAATCCATCTGTATTACAAGTATATTCATGTTAATGATATACTTTTGAACTCGAAACAAAACAAACTTAATTTAGTGGAGTAAAATGTGTAAATTATGGTTCAACACTTGGAACAAAAAAAAAAAAAGAAAAAAAAAAAGGTTTTGTGGTAGAAAATAGAATAATTTTACTTACGGTATGATGCTTGGACTCCAATCATTGAAGGTTGATACTCCACAGCCAGATTGGAGGTGATGATGTTGATGAAGATTATCAGACTCCATAATGATTTTGTTGAGGACTTGGAAATGGGTAATTATGTTTGTTTCTCGAGAAACTTTGTACTCAAGGAAAAGAGTTGGGAAAATTTCTGTATAACACAAAACCACTTGCACTATATATATTGGTCGCTTTTCATGCTCAACTCTATTTTGTATAGACTTGTATATTTCAAGCATTAGCTTCAAGAGATGAAATGTTTATACTAATCTCTCTCTCTCTCTCTCTCTCTCTCTCAGACAGAGATAAAGTAGTAGTAGTAGTACTAGAGAATAATCATGAATTCTATGCTGTCTCACCCCACATGTTCGAGTGCATTTTATCACATAGCATATTGTCGGTATACATGTTGTGACATTGTGGAAAATAGACTTAACATGAAAAAGGCATCAAGTATGTGCGTGCTCTGCACCATGACCCATCTCCACCTGTAATATATCAGGTTTATATATATACCAATTATATGTATATATATATAGCTATGTAATGGTAAGACGGGTTAACTACTATCTATTCTAAAAGTTTAAACTGTTAGAGATGGTGTAATTTAAATATTTTATATCCTTCAACACACTCCTTCACCTATGACATTCAAGTCCAATACGTAGGACAATAATTTTAATAAAAGGTGACGGAGAGGTTTGAACATGAAACTTTTGTCTCTAATACCATATTAACTACCGACTACGTATAATTTAAATGTTTTATATCCTTAGACAAGGTGTAAACCTAGTTTAATGGCCACTACTACTTTGTACGGCCGAAATGGAGAGGTATGTTAGCTGCCTTTGGCAATAGCTAGCCCTTGCGACAGCATGACGTCATATCATATGATATCATAGGTTGAATTCTTTTTCTTTTTAATATTTTATAAAAAATGAGTGAACTATAAACAAGTGAACGTTTATATTTATATATATAAATGAGTGATAACGCTACAAACAATTATTTATATATTTTTTTTGTTGAATTTTTTTTTTTAAGTCATTCACTCTATAAAATTTTTTTGTGAACTATAAATAAGAGAACGTTTCAGGTGAGAGTAAATTAAAGTAACGTGTTTAATGAACTAGTCAGTTTATTATGTACGCCCATACATTTGTATCATGAAGTTTTTGACAATTGAATCGATCATTAATCTCTTGGCACTAAAGTTTAATGGTTAGAAAAATGGTTGGTACGGTAAGTCTCTCAGACAATAATTGATTGTAACCCTACAAATTAAATCCAAAAGATTATAACACACCACTTTTTATTGGGCATCAAATGGTGATTAAAACTTGATAAAGGGAGGGAAATATTAATTGTAGTGAATGGTGATTACTACATCTGTAAATAATACAGTGGTGCAAAATTGAAAATTAAAGTGATTGGAAGGAAGATTAAGTTGTCAACTAATTACGCTTTGAAGTTTAAATATTTGTAATCTTGAAATAATATTTAATTATAATGTATGAATTAGCCCCGTAAGTAGGGTTGTAAACAAAACAAGCGATTGACAAGTAACTCGAGTTCAGCTTAATAAAAACTCAGCTCGCGTTTGTTTATTTAATAAGTGAACCAAGTTCGAACAATTTTTTCAAACTTGCTTCATAAATGAATCAAGCTTAAACAAGTATGATCTCGGCTCGAAAATATTCGCGAACAAAACTCGTGAACAAGACTTGTTAAAAGCTCACTTATATCTTTATATATATATATATATATATATATATATATATATATATATATATATATATGTATCATAAATTATTATATAATGTAATTAGTATATAATAAAATTTTAACATATCTAAAGTCTAATTTACTTAACACAAATTTAATTTAATATAGGACAAAGTCCTTAACCAACAAACACATTAAGTCCAATATTATTATTATATTAAAAATTATCAAATACCTTAATCTCTAATAAATAATCCAATCTAGGTGATTGTTGGTAAGAGTAATATATGTTATAACTGAACCGAGCCGTTCGTGAACAGGCTCAAACTCAACTCACTAAAACTAACTTTTGACTCGAGTTCGTTTGTTTAACAAATGAACTAATATTAAGTACAACTTTTAAACTCATTTAATAAATAAATAAATTTGAACATGACAAATTTCCCCTTCCTCATTTACACCCCTACCTTTAAGTCCCTTAAGACAAGGAAAAGGACTAAAAGCGATGGGATCCATGATGTGTGACAGAGTTTATTGGCAAGTTTGTCCTCTCCCTCTTGGCCCGTCCTTCATTTGTTTCAACCATCAATTAGTCATTTCTCTACATTTATTTTGCACAATATATTTAATTTTGAGAAATTATGATATAGTCAATAGACTTGAAAACAATATTTCAAGGTTTAAATGACATAATTCCACGTAAAAATAACAAAAAAAAGAAGAAGATGTACTTCAATAACAAGAGATTTCATTCGCATTATAAAAAAGGTTTTTATATTATAGCGGTACTAAAAGTCGTTGTTATATCTTAAATCTCTTGGGAAAAAAATTAACTTTCGTGTAATGAATTATTTGTCACTAATTTTTATTACTATAAAAACATTTTTTTTATAGTGCGATTGTATAATTTATATAATTTTTCTACATTTTATGTCTTTCTTTTCAATTCTTTCTTTACTTTTTCTCTTTTTAATATTGAAATATCTAAGTTTGAAATGTAAAATGAATTTGTATGATTGATAATATAAGCATGTTTATACAATTTGCAAAATTATCCAAATCATAGCAATTAGCAAGACTAGGATTCCGTGTACTGCTTTGGCCATTTTAAAAATCCAAAACAGAAAAGAGTGCCTAGTCTCTGTAATCCACTTGCATAACTAGCCACAAATTTTGAATCTTCATTGTGTACGTATTATGCTTCAACCTCATTTATACAGTGCTACCTCTGTCTCATATTAATTGTCTATTATTATAATTTTATTTGTTTAAAAATATTTGTTCAGTTCAAATTTTAATTCAATTTAACCTTACATTTTTCCTAACTATCCTTTTTTCACTAATTTTAAACAAATATCGAATCCCACCATAATACTATATTATTAAAAACAAAATTAAAAATTACACACTAATCAACCCAAATCAATAAAATATTAAAAAATCCGAATTATTAAACTATTGTGGAACGCGAAGAGCATTTTACAAAGACCAAAACCAAAGTACACTTGATAATAATTCATTTCGCTATCATTATCTATAGAAAACTTTATAGCCATAGCTAGTCAACCATGGTCCAAATTAAATTGTTTCGTTATATCTATATGTATACTGCAAGAATGATTAACTCAAATGTTTGCCTAAGAATGAAGAATAGTTTTGTGTGTCAACTTTAAAATTTGGATAAACTACACTTATCTCCCCTGAAGTTGAACAAATTTTATAAAAGTGAAATGTTTGAGGTTTATTACAATTACGCTCTAAGAGGTAACAATTCTTAAAATTTAAGATGAAAAATCTATTATGACCTCAATTTTTTTTTTTACTCCTTTCAGTATTCATAAGCTTCTAATTTTTTTGTTCACACAAGAAAAAGTTTTTTTTTTCATTTTTTAATTTTTGATTAGGGAGGTTATTCAGCGCACGAGTTAAATATGAAGGAAGGTAATTATAATCATTTGTGTGAGATTTGTCCAAATCTTATGGATGGTCATTGTAATTTACTATTAAAAAAATATTGTATTGGTGTTTATAAGCATCCAAAGGAAAATAAGGGTCCATAAATTATTGATTAATTAACTTTAATCTTTTGAATAAATCTCAATGATTAATGTAAAGTGATTCCATCACATGATGTAGAGGAAACAAAGTTTCATGGCAAAGCCCTGAAAATGAGGTGTAAAGTTGGTGGGATTAAAGGTATTTGAGAAGAAGACAAAGCATTCGAGGTTATGAGTATGGGCTATTATTAATAAGCTTAGGGCAAAATTAATTATCTTAATAGGTCTATGTCTAGTTATGCTAAGGCTTTGTATCATTGCCTATTTGGAAACGTGGGATCGACCTTAGTTTGTTCTTACTCAGAGAGAGCCTTATAAGTGAAAATGAAGTCACAATATATATGGAATACCCTTAACATGATTCTGTTAAAAAACAATATTTAATAAAGAATTTTTGTTTATATTTTTATTGTTAAATATACAAAGTCCATTTATATAGTTGACCTCATTCATATAATATTAAATAAAAAATGATGATGATAAAAGTATCGGTTGATTGATATTTTTTTTTCTATCAAATCAAATTGGTTCCCGGGAAAAAAATAAAAACATTTAACGTTTTGTGTATTGATAAAAAAATAAAGTTGTGTAATTTTTTTTTTTAATTTATATTATATATATATAGTTTTTTATCCACGATGGTGGTGCCAATGGGCCTTATTCAATTTTTCACACATATATTTCTTAAAAATTACAAAAAAAAGAATTCTAAATTAATGCAAAAGCCTCCTCTTGAAATTTCGATTCTAGTACTTTTAAATGTAAATTTCATAAAAAATTCACAAATTACCCTGAAATAAAATGTATATTTGTCTTTTGATGTGAAATACTAGTTAATTTTTTGTTCAACAAATACAATCCGCCCCTCCTGAAATGAAATCTTAACTCCGCCTCTGGTGGTGTCTGCCCTCTTAAACAACTCCAATAGTTCACTACCAGACTCATGTCTCGCATGCATAATAAAATTATACATTATATGTGTTTTATGCATCTGATTATTTTGTAAATGTGTTAAATAATTTATTACAGACAAATAGAAAGAATGACTTGCATGATAAAGAATACTATCGTTCTCTTTTGAAAATTAATTTTTTTCTTTGATAAACATAATTTGTCTTTGGAAAATGGGTAAAACTGAATAACTTAATTAAGTGAACCAATTTTGTCCCATTTTCTTTCTTATTTTTAAATAATTTGGTTTTCTAATAACTTAAGAAATGTGCTACTATGAAATTATGAATATTATTGGGCCGCCCATCCGGATTCGTTTTATTATGAAATTGGGCTTACAGTCTTTTTATTTTTTTTATTTTAAAGGCAAGCCCATATGTTATTGTTTCAAAATGGGTTTTTTTGAGTTAAGTCATGCAGTTTTGGGGGTAATTTGATGTTGGTCCCTTTTTTAAAATTTAATGTTTGATAAATTATATTTTCACACTCACTTATTTTGCTAATTATACTTTTACCCCTAACCAAATTTTGAAATATAAAATGACTAAATTACCCCTAAATGTGTGTGAGGACCTATTTGTCCATCCATAAAGATGTGAAAAGATCAACCTACCCTCCTTTTATATGTATTTTGAAAAAAAAAAATATTTCAAAAAATATATATATTTCCAAAAATATATATACTTCCAAAAATATATATCTATTTTTTTAAAATATATATTTCAAAATATATATATTATTAAAAATATATATACTAGAAATATATATATTGCAAAAATATATATTTTTTGAAAAATATATTTTAAAAAATAGATATATATTTTCGAAAATTATATTAAATAATATATATGGATATATATATTAAAAAATAGATATATTTGGAAAAATATATTTTGAAATGACTGTGAGCTACATTTTTTTCGAATTAATTTTTTTAAAATACATATAAAAGGAGGGTAAGTTGGTCTTTTCACATTTTTATGGATGGGAAAATAAATCCTCACACACATTTAGGAGTAATTTAGTCATTTTATATTTTAAATTTTGGTTGAAAGGGTGAAAGTGTAATTAATAAAATAAATAAATATAAAAATATAATTTACCAAACATCAAATTTTCAAAAAGGGACAATGTCAAATTACCGTAGGATTTAAGTCAAAAAAACGCTTTCAAAAAAGAGAATAATGCCCATATGTTATTTTTTGAAATAATACTAATAAATATGGTTAGTTGCAATTAACAAGAAAGTGGCTGTAGTTTAGTGGTAAGAATTCCACGTTGTGGCCGTGGAGACCTGGGCTCGAATCCCAGCAGCCACATTAGTTTTTGCGTTTTCATATTAATTACATATTTTTTATTTGATTAAAACAAAATAAAAATAGCAATCTTATTTTTAAAAGCATTTTATTTATCTTCCAACTGTCCCATTTGTTGAATTCATAAGCAATAATTTTCTATAAATTTTCCACTCTCAAAATAACATATGAACGTGTTTCGAAAAAATTAAATAAATAAATCAACTATTTCTATTTCTATTTCGCTAACTTTGTAGTATTTTCTTATAAATATTCTTCCAAGTAATTTAAGATATCTATTTAATTTTAAGAAAACACTTGACGCTATAATGCTATATTATAGGCTTCCACGCTCGTATTTCTAAAGATATCTATTTACTTTGTGAAGTCACTTGTTCGGTAACCTTTAAACCTGCATCCACTAAATAAGTTGAACATACAAATTAATCTTTTAAAAAACTTTTCAGTAGGTTCATACTTCATATATATTACCTCTTTCTCATATTAGTAATTCACTATTGTAATTTTATTTGTTCCAAATTACTTGTCCATTTTTAAATTCCAATGTAATTTCACCTCCCACTTTCTCCAATTACCCGTCTTCTACTAACTTCAAACAATACCGGACCCCACCATAATACTATATCATTAAAGGTAAAATTGAAAATTGTACACCAGTCAACTTCAATTCATAAAATGTTAAAAAATTCAAATTGGACAAGTATTATGAGACCGAGGGAGTATAATATATATGTATATATACATATACATTAATAAATCATCCAAAACACTTCAACTGATTAGTTCTATCTGACCAATAATGGATGTTTTGATGTCATCCTATATTTTATGTCATCATGCCAAGTGAATTTCTTCACTTTTTTGTTTTTTCGACAAACACTTATTTTTATCTTTTTTATATATTTATATAAAGAATGTATATATATATATATATATATATGTATGTATATATATATGTATGTATGTATATATCCCACCTTAGTAGGATGAAACAGATGGACCAGCGAAACATCACATTCCAAAAATAATATTTTACAGCTCCATTAAGCTCATTGACAGATCTAGGAATCCGTGTCAATGGGGGCTAAATTTATTTTTTTTGGTTTTTGAGGTATAAATGACATATATTTATTTTTCGAGTTTTAAACAAATTTTCAGTGAGAACGTAATTGTAAATAAATCTAAATTAGCCCCCACTAATATCCAAAATTTTAAAATAAAAATAAAATAAAATAAATTTAGTGGGGTCATGGCCCACTGGTCCTTAATTAAATATGTCCCTGATTAAGCTTGTCTGTATCTTATACAATAATGTTGAACATCCGCGATCAAATAATGTTGCTAGTCTTAAAAGTTTAAATAATTATTTTTTTTGGGCAAATAAGTGTAAATAAGAACAACAACACTATAAGTTATAACGGGTTGCCAGTTTTTAATACCATATGTATATAGTGCGTATAACTTTTGTGGTTCTACTTCACCTCAAACATGTTAATATAATACGAATTTTTCTCATTTTGGAGGTAATTCACACAAAAATAAAAAGTTTTGGGTGAAGTAGAACTACAGGGGGTTAAATGTCATATCATAGAGGGTTAAAAGCTCGAACCATTCTGGGGGCAATTCGCACTTTTATTTTTTCATTTTAGAAAAAACCAACTTATTTGAGAAATTAGGTGGGTTTATTTACCAAAAATAAAAAACAAAAATAGGTTTGTTTAATTAATAACAAAATAATTGTTGACATCATATTTTTGAATTTTTAATGTGGAAAATCAATGATTATCCCTTATAAAAACATAGGAATACAAAAAATAAACAATTAATTTTAATTTAGAAACTCATGAAACTAAAAATATATATATACAATTTGAGTGATTCATAATAACTTAGGTGTCAATACACACATTTTTATTTGTATGACTTATGGTGTGTTTGATAACACTTATTTACCACTTAAGTCTGAAAAAAAATCAATACTTATTCGCGTTTGATAAAAATGTGAATACCACTTAAAACATTAAGTGTCACTTAAAATAAGCTAAAATTTTAAGTAATAAAGTCATCACTTAATACTGAAGTCTAAAAACTGAAAATTAACTAAAATATCATAAATATAATGTTTTTTAAGTACCGCTTAAAACCTTCAGTACTTCAAATTCAAATCTTAAAATTTTCAATACTTAATTTTCAATTTTATCAAATAGTCCTGGTATTTTCACTGATATTATATATAAAGCTTAATTCTTCAAAAAAATATATACATATTTTTAAACTAATGAGTGTTATAAGCACAATATCTATATTATATGGGTGTTTTAAGCACTTGTCCAAAAAAATAAGTGTCAAAACACACATTTTTAAATTAATGGGTGTTATACGCATCATATCTATTACAGTGATGTTTTAAGCATTTATCCCAAAAAATTAAGTATTAATATACACATTTTGAAATCAATGAATATTATACGCACACTATCTATATTACATAGTGTTTATTTTTTTATTAGTACACATTATGAAAATAATATACACATTTTTTATTTTTTTGAGTACTTAGCCCTACTATATAACATATTGAAAAGGACTTCACATATAGACACAAACTCATCAGTCACCAATGGAGTTTAGTCTTAACCAAAGATGCTTAAGTACAATTCTCGAATCATACATACATATACATACATATACATATACATACATACATATATATATATATATATCAACCAATATCACCAAACAATCTCCAATCATTTTCTATCAAGTCCATTCTCCACCATACATTTTTTTTATTCAATTTTTAACTTGTTTTATTTAAATTTTAACAAAACACCACCAACAAGCCATAACCATTAATATAACCCATGATTGATCAACCATGGTCATCATGATCAGTACATGAACATATCAGCAGAAGCCATGATGGGTTGATTCACATACATCAAATTCCATGGATTAAAGAAATCACCGCCATAATCTGTTTCAAACAGCTCATTCTTGGCAGCATCCAAACTGTTGACAATCTCATTCAGTGAATCCAATCGGTGAGTCAACTCAGCCATCTGAGCTCTGAGTACCGAGTTCTCAGCCTCAACATTCAAGTGAAGCTGAGTGGTGACACTCATGTTCGTCAAAATATGATTGTTTTCACTCCTGAGTTGACCCAGTTGACCCATCAAATCATCCAAGTGCTTCTGCTTCCTCACGCGCGATCGACGCGCCGATTCGCGATTCGATATCATCCTCTTCCTCTTTCTTTGATCCATAGTCTGCTTCAAATCCTCTTCAGAACCCGAGTTCTGAAACTGGGTTGACCCTGAAGTTGCCATGATAACAAAAACGAAATTTTTCGTAGCAAAAAGTACAAATTTCGTGCCAGTGACCAAACACGATATGATTCAAATCAAATATATAATAATTTACGAGATTCGTGTAAAATAATTTTATTTATTTATTTATGAAGATTATTGAAAAAACAATGTGATGGGTTGAATATATAGAGAAGTTGATGATATATATATATATGTGTGTGTGTGTGTGAGAGAGAGAGAGAGAGAGAGAGGAGTTCATGAGAAAACGTAAAACCAATAGAGGAAGACAACGGAGAAGGATTGAACAAGGTGGCTACGGCGACGGAGGGTCGAGTTTATGGTGAACCCGGAGAGGAGGACTTCACTGATTACTGGAGACATGAATTTTGAACATCAAGAAACGTATGATATGCACCAAATTTGTGTGTATGTAAGTGTATACATATTTTTGTATATATGAGAGGGATGTATATATGTGTAGAGAGAGAGAGAGAGTGAGAGAGATGGAAAACGAGTAGAGGTGAGAAAGAGGCTTGTAGTGGTGTTGGTGGTGGAATTTATAGAAAAATAAGGATCACTAGGAAGAAAAAATGGTTTTGCAAATTACCCAAAATAAAAAATATATATATGGTTTTGCTTGAATAAGCCTATTGGTGAATGGAGCCAATATTGGAATAGCGTTTTCAATGAAATGACGCAAGTTTTTAATAAAAAATTAAGTCTTATAGGTTAGAAAGTTTTCTGTTACATTTAAAAAATAATATATATGTATATATATATATATATATATATATTTATAGTGATACGTTAGAGAGGCAACACTAATGCGGCATGGACTCATAATGCTATTATAAGTATTGTGGCACTGTGTCAGACGTATGCATCCGGTGAATAATTAAAAGGGAAAAGTTTGTTTGTCATTTATGTTCAGAAAAATATTAATTTCAAAAGAAAATTTGAAAAATGGGAGGTTCATGGACATTAAATAAATAATACATGCTGACATCAAATATCCATTAATTATTGGTTTGGAATGGCAGCCCGCGAGAGTCAGAGTTGCACAGCCAAACCATGACCCAGACACTGGCCCACCCCACAATATTGTCCTCTTTCTTGCTAAAAACTAGAGCTAAATTATATTATTAAATATAATATTCTTGGTGCCTATTCTCAAAGTTTTATTTCTAGCCGGTGATAATAGAACGCGTTGTATTATAGAAGGGTATAAAATTCACATATAACACGTAATATTTTTTTATCCATGCAATGTGAGATTGTACACCTATAACTCGTCCAGTATGGTAGCTTGTCAATGCTACTTGCACCCACCCAAAATAAAAACCTAAAGAACAAATAGAATTGTGTATAATTCATCTTTACCATCCTTTTTTCTTTTTGTTTTTTTTTTCTATAGTCCTCCCACACATTATGATCAAAGTAATAGAAAAAATTTATTCCCTTTGTCCCATATTATATAGATGTCCACATTTTCAATTTTACTTGTTTCAAAATATTTATTCAATTTTAAATCCCAATACAATATAATCTTACTTCTAGATTATCCCTATTTTTTAACTTCAAAGCTTAATAAATTTCACTAAAAACTACAGCTAAATTATATTATTAAATGAAAAAATAAGAAACATATATTATTTAGTTTTCAACCATAACTCATACAAGGTCTGATCACTTCTTGATTGGACCAATAATAGATTTATTACTTCCTTTACACGCTTCACTTGAAGGTTTATTTTTTATTATGTTTATTTGTGTTTCAAAATTTAGCATTAATGGTGAACACAAGTATACTATAGTGTATATGTACGCAATACGCACATGCATATACACACAAATATATAATATGCATATGGATGTGCAAGTTCTACTTGATTTAATAGTAATTATAAACGCCTAAGAAATGTAATGCTTCTAGAATTCTCTTTCCCATTTCTTTATTCAATAGAAGCATTACATTTCTTAGTCCAAAGATTCCTTATGAAACTAATGAGCCATGTTTGTCCTAACATTTAAATTATATTTAATGTAGTATAATTGCTAGGAGATAAACTGTCACATTTTGGTCACAATCTGATATACAAACCACAGTTTCTTAGGCACTAATCCATACTATTTTCATTAATCTATTTTAAAGAACCATTTAAATATCTCTGGTTAGAAAAAGGTAGCTCACTATGTGCTTAATTTCCAATTGAATTCGGTGTTAGCCAGCTATGATCGAAGTTTATTTTTCACATCTTATAAATAAATTAAATAGTTTGTACCTTTTTTTAGATTTGTAATGTACAGTATGTATTTAGCAAATATTATTATATAGTTGAATATAAGACTGATGACTTGGTACCTTATAAATATGATGTCTCATGTTTGATTTTTATTAAGTGCATATAATTTATTAGAATCATGATTACAAATATAGTCAGAACCTTATCAAATTCATGTGGGAGGAATTCATATGGGAGATCGGCTTTCACGAGTGATATGAATTAATCAAAGTGCCGAACATTACTGTTATAAAAAATATATATATGAAAACGCTCGGTTGTGCTATCTGACTTGTCCTTAATTGACTTAATTTTATTAAAGAACGAATCACAGAGAAAGGCTTAGATCATCAATAATGGTATGAAACTTTCCCACTAGTCACTAGACATGTCATTCTCATAGCCACCACTTTTTTTTTTTTTCTTTCTTTTTCGATAATCGGGGTAATCCGAGTTAGCTTACGCACATCTCGACTAATTTCTGGAGTCCTAAAACGCACATCTCGACTAATCTCTGGAGTTCTAAAATTAATAATCAGGTAAAATTTCAATGGCCCAGACGAAAACGCCTACCACCACTTTTCTTCTTGTTTATTTAGTTGTATATTTTTCATTTTCTCTAATTTACAGCTTTTTGTTGTCATATTTTGTTTGATGTAGAAATTAAATTAAATTAAATATAAAAAAATTCTTAATCAAAAGTGAAAAATTATTGATCACCACTATTCATTGGTACAATGGATCAATGAAATCTATGTACTATTAATAATTTATTATATTATTATATAATCAATTATATTTATTAATTTCATAAATTTCTATTAGTTTGTTCTACTATTGGAACTAATAATTTCTCCAAAACAAAAGAGAGAGAGAGAGAGAGGGAAGAAAAAAAATCTCTACAAAATTCTATCTTAGTTCCACCTATTGAAAAATGTTCACATTTTACACTAGTTTGCTCCACCTCTATCGTACTACTTTTCTCTAATAACCTTTTCTCTTTCTTTTTGGTGTACAATGATGTAATTATTTATGTCAATTAATTGGAAAAATTATACAAACTATTCCTGAATTATGACCTAATTACATGCGGTACTCTTTATATTTCAATAATATTATAAACTAACCTTACAACCATCTCCGTTGTAACACTTAGCCCCTTTTGTTCAAAGTCAACGCTGAAAACTTTGTGCATTGGTCAATAAAGGCTGTTTTTGTAGTGAATTTCCATTTTTGCCCTCATATCATTGCATGTTCCAATTTTGCATACAAAATTACTTAAATACCCTATTTTTTTTGAATTTATATATAATGTTCCCAAATATGAATTTTTTTTTCGAAAAATATTTTTTTTGCGAAAAAGTATATATTATGTTCCAAAATATGAAATTTTTCCGAAAAATATATATTATGTTCCAAAATACTATTTTTTTTTTGCAAAAAAATACTTATTATGTTCCAAAATATGAATTCTTTTTTCGAAAAATAATTTTTTTGCGAAAAAGTATATATTATGTTCCAAAATATGAATTTTTTCCGAAAAATATATATTATGTTCCAAAATTTGATTTTTTTTGCAAAAAAGTACTTATTATGTTCCAAAATATGAATTTTTTCCGAAAAAAACTTTTTTTTTGCGAAAAATATATATTATATTCCAAAATATGATTTTTTTGCAAAAAACTACTTATTATATTCCAAAAGATGAATTTTTTTTCTGAAAAATACTTTTTTTGCGAAAAATATATATTATGTTCCAAAATATGATCTTTTCCGAAAAATATTTTTTTTGCGAAAAATATATACTATTATGTTCCAAAATATGATCTTTTCTAAAAAATATTTTTTTTGCAAAAAATATATACTATATTCCAAAGTATGATTTTTTTCTGAAAATAATTTTTTTTCAAAAAAATATATATTATTTTTTCCGAAATAATTCATATTTTGGAAAATAATATTCTCCCTCCGAAAAACATTTTTTTTGCGAAAAATATATATATATTTTTGAATTTATAATTTTTGGGGCAAAGTGGATACCGTGGGGGTTAGTTGATAAAACTGGATAGTATAGGGGGTTTCTTGAAATTAACCCTAAAATATAATATAAAACAAGGGCTTTTAAGTAAATTCACGCACAAATCTGTCTATGGCTGTTTTAAGGGGTAGTAACTGATATTATTGAAACATTAGGGGTACTCTCTGCAATTAGGTCATAATTTAGGAGTATTTTGTGTAATTTTCCCCAATTAATTTAATAATCTTTGTGTAAAAAGCATCCGGACAAATAACTTTTGCACATGCTTTTACTTTTTGAAATTTCAAATCAGTGCAAATGTCAAAAAATTAGGATCATTTTTTGAGAATATTATCAAAGGCCATTAGGATTTAAGGCACATCTTTCTATTTTGAAAAGTGAAACGCACAAAGTTGAGTCTCCCGAATAATACTATTGAAGTTCTTTTCTAGGTTAAGAAAAAAAAAAAAAAAAAAAAAAATCCAAAAAACAAAAAAAAAATTGTCAAAATTTAAATAGTTCAAACATTTTTTTTGCATTATATTTTCGGATTACCAATTATAATTTTGAGGCAAAGAACTACTTGTTCATGTGCATGGCAATAGCTGCCTACCACACCGGCCTGAAAGGGAGTCAAATAAGTGGGGTGAATAATTAGGTGCAGATATTATTTAATTAATTAAAAGAGGCATTGATCAACTAAAAGAGATGATCGATGAAAGCATGTGGCCAACAAATTATGAATTTAAGCCCACATGATATGAGAAAAAGGAGGCTGGTTTCTTTATGAATTTAGTGGTGGATTAGTAGCTTAATTTTTATAATTAAGTATGGTCGCTATGGTTGGATAATGATGGTAGCCAAAGTTTTAGTTGACACTTGAGAGAGAATTGAATAATTAATAATAAAATTATCTCAATTTGATGTAATTTAGATCTGGTTTATGAGCTCTTAGTTTATATAATACGGTCGAAATGCCAGGGGGAGAGAAAATGTTGCTTTAATTAGTTACTAAAAAGAAATTGTTGCGTTTGTTTGAATAGATACATGGTGAAGGTTCCATTAAAACTAAGATACTTGCAAAACATTCCAATTTTATTTTAGCTCAATTAATCCATTACCAAAATTATAAGGTTACCTTTGTTTGCATTTTCTTAACTATTTTTTTACTTTTTAAAATTTTGAAATCAGAAAATTATATAAAAAAATCTTTTTGGTTAAATTTTCTGAAAATAATTTCCAAAAAACTCAGTTATACAAATGATGCTTGGTTTTACCTTTCTAAGAACAACTTTTTTATATCCTGAAACTGAAAAATCACAAAAAGTATATTTGATTGGGTTTTTTGAGAATTATTTATAGAAAATCCAATTATAATAAGAATGTATGTTTTTTAAAGACTTCTCTTTTACTATTCTTAGAATACAGTTCTTTGTTCTTAAAATTCTCGATAGTTTTCAATTATACAAATTAAGTAGACCCCAATTTTTTTTTTTCTTTTATTGCCGTTAGAAAATAATTTTTTCTTTTATTAAGAATAATTTTCAAAGATACAAATCAAACTGTCTCATAACTTCGTTGATGAGATATGGTAGAATTTTTGTTGCATCGTAAAAGGATGGGTTAAAAACAAATCAGTAACCTTCATATATGTAAAACTAGGAAGGTTGTATATCATATATGTATTTGGTAAATAAAAAAGAAAGGAAAAAATCAAGGTTGTCAGAATCTGGAGTGTAGATAGAATCATTTTGGGATTCGTAGAATTGAAAATTAGAATCGTAAGTATACCTAAATGTATTAAAAAAAATTAAATTCATTAAATATTTAATTTAAAAGTCTAAATCATATTAGAAATTTCAAAATTTTAATATATTGAGCCTTTAAATATTTTCTCATAAATTTAGGCTATATATTGGGATATTGGACTAAATCATTAAGCTTTTGGGCATTTCAAATGAAAGACTTAACTGTTCAATCATTATTTTAACGTAGTAGAATCATAATAAAATTGTAAAATCGTAAAGAATCGTAGTAAAATCGTACATAATTATATAGAATCGTAATAGAATAAAAAAAATTTACCAGTTAGAATCGATATTATGAAAATAATGGAAAAAACTTTACTTGGGCATTGGTAAGGGCCAGAACAATGAGGAATAAAATGGCTGATTGGGCCGCATGGCCACAAAAATAAAGTGTTTGTTTGGCAACATGGAGTGGAGCCAAAATTTTGGGTTTGGTTTGAAAATTTTGCTCCACTCCATGTTTGGCAAACATGGTGCAACATAAATGGTGTGTGAATAGTGTCACTCCATTGGACTCAAATCCATCAAATTTCACACCATCTCAAATGATGGTTTGGTTGGAGTTGGGTCCAAATGGTTTGACACTATTCACATATAATATTATATATATATATAAATTCGAAATTAAATATTTTGAAAAAATAAATATTTCAAAAAAATTAAATATTTATGAAAAATTAAATATTTTGAAAAAATTAAATATTTATATATTTTATTTTTTAAAACATATATATTTAAAAAATGTTATTTTAAATAAATAAAATATTTTGAAAAATTCAATATTTTGAAAAATTAAATATTTATGAAAAATTAAATATATTAATATATTATAATATATATATATTAATATATATATTAATATATTTTAATATATATTAATATTAATATATTTTAATATATTCATATTAATAAATTTCAAAAAATTAAATATTTTGAAAAATTAAATATTTATGAAAAATTAAATATTTCGAAAAATTAAATATATTAATATTAATATATTTTAATATATTAATATTTATATTTATTAATAAATAAAATGTGAAACCCATATATTAATCAATATTAATATTAATATTTATTAATATATTAATATTCATAATTTCAACCCATAACAACTCTACCAAACATGATTTGGTTTTTCAGCATCACTTTTTCTCACACCAAAACCATCTGCACCAAACATGATTTGGAACCAAAATAAAACCACACCAACTCCAACCAAACCAAAATAAAAAACCAACTCCACACCGTCTATCAAACAAGCACAAAAAGGCCATGAATACAAATGGTACATTGCGAGAGAGGGTGAAAAAAGGTTTTACTAATCACTTTTTATTATAGAGAAAATATCACTTACCATTTTCGAAATTTAGTAATATTATACGCGATATCTTTATTATTAGAGATATTATATGCGGTATTTCTATTATTTAATTTATTTCCGATATAAGAGAGACATCAATTCCTTCGACTGCATGGAAGCTCCGAATTGCTCTGAATATCATATAAAATTATCAAATAGTCCTCTATTATAATATTATATTTTTAGTTTAAATATTTAATTTTGTTCTTCCCCAATCTCAGATTGGCAATGAACCCTAACACTGATTTATACCCATACCAATCAGCAATACTGTACCTATTTTCATTATTCAACTGCAAATCAAAATCCAATTCATACACGCACACACACATATATATATAATATATATAAACCAATTGATCCAAATACTCTATTTCTTCAGTCCACTCATTGGAATTTCAGTACCATTTATACAGTAACTTCGAACAAAAATAAGGATTTTTGTCATTGAAAAACTAGAATTGAAACCTTCCAAAAATCTGAAGTCATTAAATGGTTGTGTAGCTGAACTAAAAGGAGGGGTTTTTTTTAACTAGATATATGGTATTGAGTATATGCTTAGAGTGTTTGAGATTTCTAGGGCTCAAAAGACTACGATTAATCATGGTTGGGGCAGAGTAAAAATCCAATTCATACACACACATATATATAAACCAATTGATGTTGCTGCCGTGGCCGGTCGTCTCCATATCTTGTTGTTGCGACACCACTTTGCTGGCAAGAATGGTACAGGTAGCTGGCTAGTCGGCGCGACCTTGGCCGAAACTGATGCCGGCTCGGAAATTGGCGTGGTGGAGTTGGTGTTGGCTGAGTCGACTCCCTTGGTGTTGGGAAACTATGTGTATAAATATATTTGTTATTTCTTTAAAATCTACGGGTGTTTTGTGTAATTTTAGAGGTCCTCCTTCATTCGACTTGCTGTTTCCTTCCATGGGAGAAAATGTTATGTGTATATCATATATTTGTATATATATATATATAAATCTTTAAATTTGATAGACAGAAAGAGAGAGATTTATGAGGTATGACAAGAGGGAAAGCATTCATAGAGAGAGAGGAAGGGTGGAAAGAAGGATCCTTGATGTATATACATAGTGCATATATATGATTGTTACATATATATATATATATATATATATATATTTGTGTAAGTGTTTTCCTTATTATATATTTATATATATATCAACATTTTAAATTTGAGTAGAACTAGATAAGTCATCAGACTTTTTTTTTTAATTTTAAATTTTTGGATAAGCTAGGTTATCTCAACAACTTAACAATTTTTATATTTTATAAATATCGGCAATTATTTTTGTTGAGAAGACGTCTATACCTATTATTCGCGTTTGCAAAAGAGAGAAGAGTTGCAGAAGGTGTTGTCTGTGATTCGTTGGTGTAGCAAGGAGGTGACTGACGTGTATTGGGTCATACGTATTACCAGACAAGTTAACCTTGCATTATATGTCTATATATAAGTAGGATTTATGAGTTGTTACAAGAGCATGAAAATATATATTTTTGAACTGTAATTTGATTGTAGTACGTTGTTTGTATATGTGTAATCTAGTTTTATATATTTGTGTTGATAATAAACCTAACACAATTGATTATACAAAATTTGATAGAATTTGTATAGTGGTGAGTAAATAGTATATGTGATTTCGTTTCGCTATTGAATATAATAGGTTATTGTAGAATTGTGGTATTCACGTTGTTGAATACAATAGGACAATGTAGGTTATTGACTAACGTTGTATCATTATTACAGTAGGTTATTATTAATATATTGCTAAACAATAATTATTTTATTGTTACCTTAGTTATTGTTAGTACGTTGCTAAATAACAAGTATTTTATCACTATTAAATATCATAACAATAACCGTAGTGGTTGGATATCAGATTGTTGCAGATTGTTGCAGTAGTGGATGTACAATGTTATACAGTAGGTTATCGCTGATGTAAGTGTAAATGGTTAACCTATATCATTATCGTATACTTAATCGTAAAACAGTAGGTTATTACGTAAATAATAGTTTGGGATGTTATTAGGTTATATCATCGTAAAACAGTAGGTTATCGCTGATGTAAGAATACGTAAATAATAGTTTGGGATGTTATTAGGTTATATCATCGTAAAACAGTTTAAGTATAGGATTATATTTATATTTCTATTTCATTTATAATCTGTATATTTACATGATTAGTTTATAAATTGAATTAGGAAATACTTTATATTTAAAATAACGTATTTGTCAGCATGGTTGTTGAATGCTAAATACAAGAGTTTATATAGCATAGAAGGATTGAATGAAATAAATCTAAAACTATTTAGAATGTTATAAAGTATCTTGGTATACTATTTTTGAAAGATTTAAGTTAGTTGAAAAGTGTTCGTGAATACATTGGAATATTACAAACTTATTTATTAAATATGTTTTTGGTCATTTGTGTTCATTTTTATAATGTTCCATTATTGGTTAGTTAAACATGAAAATGTGCATATGAATACATTGTGGTAGTACGACTCTGTGAAATAAATTGTTAAGCATGGTCCGGGACCTCTTTTGAAGTGTGCACTACCTGTTATTGTGGCCATTGGGCTTAATGTGCCCTTATGTGGACGTGGTCCGGGACCATCTGGGTGTAGACGTCTACCCAGCCACTTGTGTGTTAACGATAGTCAGGGACTATTCGTTGCACACCGTATCGTTGAAAGAGGGGAGCCTGGGGCTCAAGTGAGATAAGTTGACGATGATTGTTATTTATTAAATTATTTGAGTAGCCCATGAATTCTAGTTGATATTATGTTTTGTAACGTGATTGAATCCTTTTTATATACGGATATATAAAGTCGGGTTAATTTACTGAATAATGATTGTGTTTAACATTATTTGCTGAGCTTGTGAGCTCACCCCATTATTTTTCAGGTACACGTTGATTAGCTTGTGGTGAGGGCACTTCGTCAGATTTTGCGATCATTATTTCCAAGTTATTTTATTTGAGAGCATTGTAATAAGCTCACTTGTGATTGACTTTTAGTGGGTTGTTTGATGTAATAATGTTACTACTTGGAAACAATTTTTAGTTGTTATTGTTGACACTTCGTTGAATACAGAAGTGTTGAGGATTGAGTTATGCTATATTTATCATGCCCATAAATTTTTATTAATGGAACGTTTTTCTTTTTGTTGTGGATTTTGGGGTGTGACAATTTGTGTGTATAAATATAAATATATATAAGGGTATTTATGATATTTTAAGTCAAAAATTCATTGTCCGGCATTGATTATGACCAGAAGGGGCAAAATGTTATACCGCAGTTGACTTGAAATGAGTTATCTACTTACTTTGAAATAAGAGGTGTAGTCAGTGCAATATCACTTGGTTAGTGATATTTTCTCTTTATTTTATAAAGGGCAAAAACAACTTAATTACTTTTTATTTTGAGACCTTTTAAAAGGAATGTCCCAATAATTAATAATTTTTTTATTTGCAATATGCGTACAACTTTTACTAGGAGTCTAGGTGGTTGTGCAATACAACCAAAAACAAAAATATAGGATTATTTTTCATTAATTTCTTTCAAAATTTATACGAAGAAGCTCCTAATATAAATTATACCATGTTCTTCTCCTGATGTAAAATATACCACGGCTACACGTCATTCATTATCCATTATTGCTTCTATATCTATGGTATTATATACGAGAAACTAATTAACTTTTTGCATTATTTTTGCAGACTAAATTGTCTCAAATTGAATATACACCTTCAAAACTTGTAAGAAAAAAATAATATATTCTTCACACATTCATTTTAGAAAGAAAAAGATAAAAAGATAAAAATAAGGCATTTAACCAGTGACAAGGACATTGGTCTAGTCTTCTAGAGGGGGCATACTAAATTGTTCCTTACTGTTGTAAAGTGAATGATAATGGCAATGGCATGAGAGAACATATTATTATCAAAGCTTTTAGAATAGTGGTATTTCAAACTTGTTATTCAGTCATTGCTTTATCGATTTTGTGCTGCCTTTTTATGCGCCAAATGTCACATAAGTCGTGAACATGGAAGGGAGAAAAAGACACAGGTCAAAATTTGTGGCTCGTGGCATCAAAGACTGTAGCAATTACAAATAAATTATATGAAAGCTAGAGAATACTTGAATGGTGGGTGTTCTGAACTCGATTCTCCAATGTGGAAAGTACTTTTATATTTTTAGAATTGATATTGACACGTGCAAAAATAGAAAGAAACTTGTGTGTTAAAAATTATGGGTTAATTTCATTTACACCCCTAAGGTTTGTCCTAACATCAATCACACCCCTCAAGTTTGCCAAAATTCATTTACACCCCCTGTCAGAAGTTGACCGTTGACTGAGGTCAATATTTGTGTAAATTGTCTCTATTACCCTTCAATCAAACAAGGCTTATACTTGGGATATGATAAACCTGAAACCAAACAGATCTAAACACTAGCCAAACAACTTTTAAACTCCTACCTAACCAAACAACTTCTCAAGATATACACTTATACGTTTTTAGGGTTTTCATTTAAGATCCTCATCACTTTCTTTCCCTCTCTCTCTCAAAACCGTATGAACCCTAAAGTCACCATATATCTCTCTCTTCCAAAACCATCTCTCACACTAAAAAACATGCAAACCTTAAGGCGTGATGTCACACCCCGTTATTCCTGAGACTCCTACACAGAGAATCAGCGAATCTCGATGTATGACGTCAATGGAAAGAATCAATAATAACATATGGAATAAGGATGAAAAATAAGGTATTCCATGCACACCTGAGTGACAGAAACTCAATAAAGAAATCTAATCGGACAGAGTTCCGTTTGTAAATAGAACATCCGGATACCCAACCACAACTAAAACCGAATAACCTGCCCATAACAAATTCAAGAATAACAATGACACGCAACCCAACATTCCAGAAACCTACTAAGGCCGAGGTAGTGGAAAGAAAACCACCGCTACCTCTACACAACTCCTCTAAAACCTACAGAGCCAAAATGCTCGAATATAAATGCAAAGAAAATCATATTGTAGTGCCGAAGAGACCCAAATGGCACACCGAAGTAATAAATACCTGAAATAAAATATATAACGAAAGAGGATATGTCAACAGACTGACTCCCAAAAAAAATAAGAATACACCAGAATATATACAAATAAAAAAAATAAATTTAAATAAAAGCGTCCCAAGTCACTCTAGCTCAGACTTAGATTCTAATGAGGGTGATGAGGGGTACAATGTGCAAGATGAGGGTGATGGGCTATCAGATTATGAGTTAGGTGGTGATGGACAATCTGACTCAAGTCTTGAAATTGGTGAGAGGCCTCCAAAGAGGAATAGGCAGTGGGAAAAAAGAATAAAGGGAAAAGAATATGAAAGGGTGAAAGGACAATCAATTAAGTTTGAAAAAAAAATGCATTTTGGGAATGTTAAGAAATTTAGACAGACCGTGTTATAGCAAGGACATTTACATGCTTGTACATGGTGGGATGATACATCTCATTTCAAATGAGAAGTTGTGGCAAAAAAGTCCAGATATCCCATTGAGTTATCTTGTAGCTAGAAGACTGCTTGGCAGACCAAGGGTTCATAGAAGAAGGGAAGAAGGTGAAGCATGCAGATCAGCTGTTTTGAGATGCAAGTATTGCCTACTAACAAGGCATAATAGTAGGCCCTATGAAAGAGCCAAAACTGCAAAAGAGAAAGCCAAAGAGGCAAGGCAGAGAGCTGCAAATGCAAGGGCAGAAGCTGCCACTGTAAGCACAGTGAGTTCTTAACTGTTATACAATTCGTTTTAACTTGAAAAATATTCATTTTTTATTCCTGTATATTTTCAATTTATTTTAGGGTTAATTTCAGTAAACCCCCCTATACTATTCAGATTAATCAACTAATCCCTTGTGTGTCCACTTTGCCCCATATACTATTCAATTTCATCAAATTGCCCACTCACTTCTCAAAATGCCTAAACTACCCTCAATAGTATAAGGGGGTTTAGTGAAATTAATAATATAAGGGGGTTTAGTGAATTATTTCGGAAAAAATAATATATACTTTTTGCAAAAAAAAAAAATTTCGAAAAAAAATCATATTTTGTTCCAAAATATGAATGTTTTTTTCGAAAAATATTTGTTTTACGAAAAAGTATATATTATGTTCCAAAATATGATTTTTTTTTTCGAAAAATAATTTTTTTGCAAAAAATTATATATTATGTTCCAAAATATGAATTTTTTTGCAAAAAATATATATTATGTTCCAAAATATGATTTTTTTCTGAAAAATAATTTTTTTGCAAAAAATATATATTATGTTCTAAAATATGATTTTTTTCTGAAAAATAATTTTTTGCGAAAAATATATATTATGTTCCAAAATATGATTTTTTTTTCTGATTTTTTATTTTTTTGCGAAAAAGTATATATTATGTTCCAAAATATGAATTTTGTTTTCGAAAAATAATATTTTGGAACAAAAATGTATATATAATGTTCCAAAATATGAATTTTTTTTTCGAAAAATAAGTTTCGGAAAAAAAATCATATTTTGGAACATAATATATATTTTTCGAAAAAAAAATTCATATTTTGGAACATATATATACTTTTTCGCAAAAAAAATATTTTTCGGAAAAAAAAATCATATTTTGGAACATAAAATATATTTTTCGCAAAAAATTATTTTTCAGAAAAAAATCATATTTTGGAACATAATATTTATTTTTTGCAAAAAAAATATTTTTCGAAAAAAAAATTCATATTTTGGAACATAATATATACTTTTTCGCAAAAAAAATATTTTTCGAAAACAAAATTCATATTTTGGAACATAATATATACTTTTTCGCAAAAAAAATATTTTTCGAAAAGAAAATTCATATTTTGGAACATAATATATACTTTTTCGCAAAAAAAATATTTTTCGAAAAGAAAATTCATATTTTGGAACAAAATATGATTTTTTTTCGAATTTTTTTTTTTGCAAAAAAGATATATTATTTTTTCTGAAATAATTCACTAAACCTTCTTATACTATTAATTTCACTAAACCCCCTGATACTATTGATGGTAGTTTAGGCATTTTGAGAAGTGAGGGGGCAATTTGATGAAATTGAATAGTATAGGGGGCAAAGTGGACACACAAGGGGTTAGTTGATTAATCTGGATAGTATAGGGGGGTTTACTGAAATTAACCCTTTATTTTAACTTGAAAAATATTCATTTTATGTTATCTTACGAGGGTAATGGGACTCAGGGAGCTGGTAGATCTCAAGGTATTGGACCTTCATGTGTTACACAACAGGTATTTGCTTTTCAGTCCAAAAAATTGATTCAAAGTAATTGACTAAACTAAACTGATTCTATTTTTGCTTTGTGTTGTAGTCTCAAACTGATTCAACAAGATAAGGAAGTCAGGCTATGTGAGAAGAACTTCTTAGTTCTTTTGTTAAGGGTTTTCAAGTTTTTTGGGAGGCACAAAACTGTTGTTTTGGGGGTACAGAATACTTTTTTAGGGGGTTATGAAATGTGTAGTTTTTGGGGGGTACAGAACATGTATTTTTTGGGGGTATAGAACAAGGATATATCAATGTGATCAAAACTGGTTTTTGGAGGTTTAGATCAGTGCAGTTATTTTTGGGGGTTCAATGTTTCTGGTTGTGAAACAATTGACCTTACTTGTGGCAAACTTGTAACAGATATTTAACTTAAAACTTTTGGATTGTCCTTTTCAGTCTATGTGTTTTGATGTTATTTTGATGATTACATTTGTTTAAACAGGATACATAGAAATGTAGAACAATTGAACTTTATTTCTTTACTTGAAAAAAGTGGCATAAATTGATAACAGGATACATAGAAATGTAGACATTTTCAATGACATATTTGCAGCTTCAAGAGTTTTTAATCTTGAGCATCCAAAATACAAACTTTATATAAAGCCAACACATATGACCGTTGAAATTGTGACAGTTATAATCAAACTTCAAAAAGTAGGGGGTCAAAATGATAAACTATAGGAAGGGAAATGGCTCCAGACCCTTAGAATGCAATTTAAAAAAGTAGGGGGTCAAAACGATAAACTAAAAGGAAGGGAATTGACTCCAGCCATCATGCTGTTAGGGAGGGGTTAATTTATAAATTAAAGTTGGTAAAATTGGCGCCAAAGCTGACCGAACAATTGCCGCCAAAAATTATTCTTGTAAGGATATCTATTTGGGGGGTTAAATTGATAAACTAAAGTATTTTTATTAAACTTGTTGCCAAAAACAAAGGTTGGAATAGCTATCTCTAAATCAAGGGTAATTTAGGTATTAAATAAAAACTATATAGCAATGTGATGCCTGATTTGACTTCAGGGGGTGTAAATAAATTTTGAAAAACTTGAAGGGCTGTGATTGATATTGGGACAAACTTCAAGGGGTGTAAATAAAATTAACCCAAAAATTATTTTGTCAAACCACATATCTCTATCTATGCATGCATGGAAAGAATGGAGTTCATATAAACCATCGAAGTTTGATCATCAATAATTTGTCGTCTTGTATCTTTTTGGAGAAATTTATTTACATGTCGTAATGTAATTCTAGCTATGTGTTGAAGGATATAAATATTTAAGTTACATCCTCTCTAATCACTTAAGTTTTTAGAATAGTTGATAGTTAATATTGTATCAGAGTCAAAGACATCGTATTCAAGCCTCACCATCACCCATATTAAAAATTATTGCTTCACGTGTTAGACCAAAAAAAGACCACACGTGAGAGCTCCCGTGACTAGTAAAGTTCAAATTCGAAAGGTACCACTCCCGGGATAAAATTTTGCAGGTAGTATTACTTACTTTTAACTACTTTCATTCGAAGGAGTTAAAGGTTTCCAGATTGATTCGTACTGCAAGCTGACCAGTGTGACAAACAAGTGTTCAATCACTTTCCTTGGCCGTTGAAATTCCATCGCCTTTAAGTAGGCCAAATCAAAGGCAAGAACAAGCAAATTAAAGCACATTGGAACCTAACATGCATTTGGAATAGAACAAATTCGATGCTTCATTGACTGGTAGATAATGATGCAGCATTAGTCACTCATGCATGCACACACGCACAGATAATAAAGGAAGATAAACAGTATCCATATATGTTGTCTATATCTGATGTTAATTTTCAAATTATTGGCTATAAATAGATATGTTGGAACCAAGCATTTGAATGCAGAGATTGGTTTTGAGAGAGAGAGGGAGAGAGGTCTTACATGAAGATAAAGAGTCTTTGTTTGGTAGCCAAGGATGACTTGCCTGCGACCACCCAAGGAAGCCTTGTTTGGTTCCCAGGCAGTTAACTTGGCTAGTCTGACAGGTTCTTCTCTTTCATGCTAGACCTTCTCTTCTTCCATGTCCTAGCTAGCTTGACATCATGCATGGTACAACAACAAAATGTGTGTGTTTAGATGACTCTATATATATATATATATATATTATCATGCCTTTGTAATTCTAAGGGAGTTTACCACCTAGAGTAATTGTTTGTAGGATTTTATTTTATTTTATTGTTTCGTTGGTAAGCATGTGGTATCTAGATCAATGAAGCACACAAGACTAATAGTGAGGTATAGCGTATAGTAGCATGCACATGCACTATAAAAAAAATGTTTATAGTGACACAAATTTTGTTATAGCATAAAAAGTTGATTTTTTGTTTTTTATTTGTGAGATTTGTAGTATTACATAAGTGATCTTACTATTACTATAACCACAAAAAGTTTTATGATCGGGATTTTAGGTGATAATTCACACATGCTAAACATTATAACTGCAGTATTTATCATTTTTAGTGGTGTTTACGATAATTACTAAAACTCTTATTTCTTGTAATATTAGCCAAACACAAAATACTGGACTTCAATATTATTTGCTAAAGTTAGTATATTTATGTCATTAAAAATCAAAACAAAGCAATTCTGTAGAATATATTACTTCATCGGTTTGCATGTTTGGATTTTTGACTTTATATATAGGTGATTGAATTTTATTACTTCCTTCTTTCCATATTAGTTATTTTTTTAATTTTATTTGTTTCAAAATACTTGTCTAGTTTCGAATCTCATTATAATATAATCTTATATTTTCTCAAATTATCCCTCATCATTAATTTCAAAAAATAATAGGTCTCACTAAAAATTACAACTATACTATATCATAAAAGAAAAAAAAATATTAAAAACACAAAATAAAAAAATATATATTAAAAAGTCAGTCGACAACTAATTAGATTCACACATGCACATATTAGATTCACTTGTACTAATGTTTCAACACAATAAATACTATGTAAATACAACACTTTGTTCTAGTTATTGTTGCATCCTTAAAATAAATATTCATTTCCTCCTAAAATAAGTATTAACTTTTCTTCTCTTACCTGTCCCAAAATAAGTGTCCACTTTAAAAAATTAAAACACTTTAATTGGTCAATTTACCAATTTAATCTTCCAACATTAAAGTTATAAAATATATACATTATAAACCATCACATCACTATGGTGGGATCATGGGTAAATTTGGTATTTCATTCACTAACACTACAATAAAAATCTATCATCTTAAAAGTTGGATTCCCCAAAAAGGATTTATAATTTGGGAACTTTTAAGATTCTTCAAAAATTTATAATTTGGGGCGGAGATAGTATAAAATAACGATATGCCCATTTATTTCTCTAAAAATAAAAAAAAATAAAAAAAAAAATAAAATAGGAACATTCATGTACCCTAGAGAACCGGGCCGGTCCCAAACACCAAAGTGGTGTATCGTCCATGCCTACACCATATAACACTTGTCCTCCCAAACCTCCCTACCCCAATTCCCTAAAACCTACGTGTCAATCGCTCACCTCACGTGACATGCCACTTCACCTCCTCAACAACACGTGGCATGCACCTTGATCTTATCCACCACCTTTGCATGCCCTATATAACCATCCTCATAAAACCGACCACAGCCTTTCTCCAACACACCTCAAATTTACTCACATATACATACACACACACACACAGATATATATCGTAGTTTTTGCAGGTTGAAGCTATGGCACACCAACACAACAAACCAGACCAACAATCTGACGACTTTGCCGATCAGCTCCGCATACAACAAGGCTTAGGCCTAGGCCAAGGCCAAAGACAAGGGCAACGCCAAACCGGTGAGTTTCAAGACCCCTACTATGACCAACCTGGCTTCCAAGCTGAAGACGTTCAGTTCAAGGCCACCGGCACCACCGGAGCCTACACCACCTCCACCGGCCAGACCGGTAGCACCGGCGCATACACCACCGGCACCAGAGCAACTGGCACTACTGGTGCATATGATCCTTCTCTAGAGGGAATATATGATACTGGCCCTAGGGGTGCCTATGACCCTAGGGCTGTGTACGAGGCTACTCCTCCAGGTGGGGTCCATGCTAGAACTACTGGTGTGGGGACACGTGGCAGTGGGCAGAGGGGCACTGAGGGTGGCGGTGAGCAGAAAGGCAGCGGCGAGGGTGGCCGCCGTGGCGGTGGTGCTGAGCAGCAAAGGGGGCAGAGGGGATATGAGTACAACTGGCCATAGATGTGTCGTGTCATATGATGTTTGAGGCTGTTATATGATATAGCTATATAGTTTATATGTATGTTTTAGGTTGGTTATGAGATAGAGTTTGTACGGGTGTATGTGTAATACTAGTATGGGGTCTCACATAGCAGGGGTGAGTAGTAGATGAAAGTATAGGATCTAATGAATAAGGGGTACCGCAATAGTTTTGTGTTTGTTGCGGTTTTTAGTGTACTATGTTGTGTTATGTACTCTTGTTAACTAGTACTTCATAAATATTTGGTGGTTTTGTTGAGGATTAAATTTATGTTACTGTATTTCCTTTAGGAATTTTCTGTATGATGTGATAATGTCAGTGACTAATGAGGGTCTATTTATCAGTAATGAGTTACAAAGTAATAAATAAAACAAACAAATTATATTGAGACCTATTTGTTGGACTTATACAGTTGAACTTTTGGTCCATACTTGAATTTGTAGCTAGATAAAAATCTCTACTATAATTCAGAAATGGGTTATGATTCATAATTCAATAACGATGGCCTGGCCTGAGTCCAAAGGGCGGGCCAAAGGCCCGGAAGGCCTTCTGCCCATTCTACCATCTTAAACCCTATAATAATTATGCAAAAAAGGAGAAGGTAGTACAACCCCGTCCCCAAATCATCCCTTAGTATCAACGAATCAATAAGTACTAACACATATTTTAAAAAAATATTTAATTTTACTGTCCATTCTCTTTCCTTTCAATTTTTTTTTTATTTAATTTGAACACACATACTTTATACTTTAGGGATGGCAAAAAAAAAATCTCCGAGAAATGCCCCATTTTTAAATGGGGTGGTTATAGGAGTAAAAAAGAAAAAATCCACAGCTATGAAGTGGAGATGGTTTGAGGGATTCCTCCCTTGAGAAAGAAATCAGTCCGCCCTAAACCGCATAATAATTATTTAATTTTTAAAAATATTTTATGTTAAAATTATATAATTATATGTATATTTACCTTTTTTTTTATATTGAAATTACACTAATATCAAATAAAATAAGCATTTACTTATATACCCTCTCTCTATATATAAGCCATAATAGTTATTTAATTATTTTTGTGTTAAAAATTATTGCGATTAAATCAATTGATTAATTATTTTATTTTTTGCGTGCTCTTAGAAAAAAAAACCTGGTTTAATGGAACGATTCTGGGGACGGTTTAGGGTGGTTATGAGGATAAGAGTGAAATTTTTAAACAAATTTGAGTATGGGAGAATAGAATTTTCACGATTTTGGTATTGGGACTTGAGCAAACTACCCCAAACAACTCAAAATCACCCCATTATCATCCCTATTTATACCATTAAACTTTTAGCTCATTGGTATCATAGATATTAATTATGTTATTATATATCTATTTCTTGAGGCTAGCCTCATAAACATGTCAATTCTGGGCATTGCACTCACATTTACTTTTATTTTTTTTTAATTTTTTGAGTCATTCATTTACTTGTATATCTCTAAAAAGAGCTTCTAGATTAATTGTCAAAAACATTAATCAATGAATCAGAACACACATAACACAAGCCCATGGATATGCTATGATCATTCTATTATTATGATGGTAAACATTCATCTTTATTACATTTTCAGTTTAGCAGGCCATTTTCTTGCGTAGAGAGTGTTGGAGTTGGTCATGTATATTCGTTCATTAATTTGTCCTTTCGTCCCTATAAATTTGATATTCTCAACGTTCCCTCCTATATATATAACAAATTATTTTCTGTTGAGTGTTCCTTTTTATTTTCCAGAGTTGTTCATACATAGTAGGAAATTACATATTTATCATTTTGTTTCCGAGAAGAGTCTAAATGGTTGATACATGGGAGGAAACTAAAACAACAGCGCTAAATTCAATTTCATCACAAAAATTTAATACGAGACGAACTTTCAAGATAAATAAAATTTAAAAATATGTATAAATAATAGATAAATAAAATTTAAAAATATTATAGGTTAGTTGGATATTATACCAGGGATATGTATGTGCTATGTGTTATTTTTTTTCAGTGTTTTTGTTGACATTTTACGAGAGGTGTGTATACGGTACTTATTTCCATTTTATTTTTAACATCCAGGGCCTGTTTGGTAGAGCTGTATTTGTGTTGAAATAAACAAAAAACACGTTTTTTATTTTTTTGTTTATTCATCCAAAAACAAAAACATAAGTATGTTTGGTAGGGATGTTTTTTGGGTCGAAATTGAAAAATTAAAAATCAATAATTAATAATATAAATAATAAATAAAATAAAATATAATAATAATAAATAAATATAATAATAAAAAATGGACAAAATAATAAATAATAATAATAAATTAATAAAATAAATAATAAATTACATAAAAAATATTTAAAAATATAATAAAAATAATAAATAATAAAAAAATGAAATAAATAATAATAATAAATAAATATAATAATAAATAATAAGTAAATATAATAACAAATAAATAATTCATAATTAAAAAATGAGTATAATAATAATAAATTAGTATTAAATTAATAAAATATATTTTTAAATAATGAAAAATGAATAAATAATTTATAAATAAAATGAATTAAATAATGAAATAATAATAAATAAATAAATAGAATATATTTATAAATTAATATATAATAATATAAATAATAAAATAATAAAATATATTATAAAGTGAAGAAATAATAAAGAAAGAAAAAAAATAATACATAAATAAATATTATAATAAATAATAAATAAATAGTAAGACCAGACCGCTTACCAAACAGACTTTTAAGTTTAGGATCCAGTAGAAATACCCCAATAAACACCAAATTCATGTTTATTGGAATATGCCTAAAATTTGGGTAAGTGAGTAAAGTGTTTTTTAACACACATAGCCCAAAAACACTAAACCAAACAAGTTTATAAACACAAAAACATAAACAGACACAAAAACATGTCTACCAAACAGGCCCTCAAGAAAAAAAAATCTTAAAATAATTCACTATTTGTATATATTTCATTAAGAATTTTAATTCAATTATTATTCAGTGTATCTAATATAATTGATGAAAAAGTTATAGTGGTTTTTCTCATCAAACAGCTGCCTAAAGGGTGTGTTTAATAACATTTATTTGTCACTAAAATCTGAATAGATTCAACACTTATTTAATTAAGTGCGTTTGATAAAAAAATTGAACACCACTTAAAATGAGATAAAATTTTTAGTGACATGGTCACCACTTAATACTGAAGTCTGAAAATTTACAAAAATATCATAAAATATAATTTTTTTAAAATACCACTTAAAACCTTCAGTATTTAAAATTCAGATCTTAAGATTTCCAGTACTTAATTTTCAATTTTATCAAACAACACCTAAGAGAAGGAAGATTATTATTATTATTAGGATTTTTTTGAGTTAAATCCTATAATTTTGTATGCATTTTGACATTGATCACTTTTTAAAAATTTATTAGAGATTGGTTATTAGTCTTATTTTATGTCGGGTAAATTAAACATTCATTTTCTCTTGTTAATGTAAATTACACTTTCATTCCCTCTTATTTCGTTAATTACACTTTCACCCCCTCAACCAAATTTTGAGATGTGAAATGACTAAAATATCCCTAAATGTGTGTGATGACCTATTTTTTTTTTTTTGAATGTTAAGTAACTCACATATCCCCACATTAGTCCTATAGAGCTCGAACCCAAACCTCGTCGAATATGGGGAGGAATAGAAATACCGTAAGACCAATAGGCCATTGGTATGTGAGGACCTATTTGCCCATCCATAAAGATGTGAAAAGACCAACCTACCCTCCTTTTATATGTGTATATATATTTCAAAAAATATATATATTTTTTGAAAAAAAAAATATATATATCGGGAATATATATATATATTCCCGAAATATATATATATATTTTAGAATATATATATTTCGAAATATATATATACACATATAAAAGGAGGGTATGTTGGCCTTTTCACATCTTTATGGATGGACAAATAGGTCATCACACACATTTAGGGATACTTTAGTCATTTCACATCTCAAAATTTGGTTGAGGGGATGAAAGTGTAATTTACTCAACATAAAATAAGATTAATAAGACCAATCTCTAATAAGTTTTCAAAAATGGATTAATGTCAAAATGCATCAAAATTATTGGACTTAACTAAAAAAAACCTTATTATTATTATTTGGCAGTGTGGGGCCAACTACTCTCCCTCCCTCAATCATACTATATGCTTATATAATAGTAGAAAGATTAGGCCCGAAGATTAAAATTCAGAAAAATATATATATATATATATATATATATATATGTTTTTTCCCAAGAATGTAACGTGCTTTATAGTAAAGGGTGTATGTAATTTTTCAGTTACAAAATAATTTCTTATAAAAGTATTATTTCCATTCTAAACTATCTTATAATCATGTGATAATAATTAAAGGCTAAATTTGATTATTATTCGTATTCTATTTATTTAAAAAATAAAATCACTTTAAGGTTCCGTTTGGCATAACTTTTACTTCTGACTTTTTTTAGAAGAAAAAGAGAAGCATAAACCGTTTTGAGAAGCTGATACCTCTAACTTTTTTTCTAAACATTCTTCCAAAATCCAAAAGCTCTTCTAAATTTTTTATCAAACATTGTTCAAAACAACTTTTTCCTTCAGGAAGCCAAAAACATCGTTTCAAAAATCAATCCAAACATGACCTAAGAACCGTGTTTGCTAAATTTGCCACTAAAAACCCAAATTTTCTTATACTCTTAGAAAACACTAATTCAGAATGGTAATTTCCTACAATCAGGCTACATAATAAGCAAGAATATGAATTCCAACACTCTCTAAATAATATAAGAAATAGTTATATGAAATATTTCAATTAATTGTTATGTAAGTTTGATTTAATATATATATATATATATATTATAAAAAAAAGAGTTAATAGTTCGAAGCCCCTCCTCGGTTCAAATCCGGCTCTGCCCCTTCCCAACTGATATGTCATGAATCATGATCATTCAATTTGAAGCATGGTACACATTCATCTATTCAACTGATATGTTCGGAATGAAAGCAAGATTACCGTGCATGCGTAAAGAATGTTGAAATTAGTCTGGTACATTCATTCATTTGTGGTTCCCTTGTCTTATAAAATGCTTTACTTCTCCAATTTCCCTTTTAACCGGTCATAGCGTTATATAGTTTTTTTCACGCGGTTAGTTGAATGGGTTGCAACATTTTATTTTAAGATTTGTCGTGAATTACAAAGTAAGATATGGGAGGAAGCTAAATTATCAGTACTTTTGTTGAAAACCTCTGTGTCATGCAAGCGCATATGTAATTGGCCCACTGGAATTTTCTATAATTGCATTTTTTACCTTATTTGTTAGTAAACTTTTCAAAAACACCCTTAATTAATTAGAAATGCCACACTAAATTTTTGTGAAAATATGTCACTTCTTATTTTTCGCCTCCACTAATCTTATTAATTTAAATAATAAACATCTTTATTTTTTAATTTATACCGCCTACACATTCTTTGTATTCATTTCTCTCATCACTATATTTTTATTAATCTACCAAATACTACTATATATTACATTTTTTTAGGTCACGGGCAAAAAATAAAATAGAATAATGAATTACCTTATTTTTTTCGACCTCTATCGTCCTATAATCAATTTTTTTTTTTTTTTTTTTTCTTTTTAGAAAATCAGCATGTTATAAAGCCAACAAGGCCAAGAGAGCGATTATTGTCCTATAATCATGATAACTTAAGAAGGGCGATAACAAAAAAAGAGAGTCAAATAACGTATATTTAACAATGATACGTAATAGACATGGCTTAATACATATGTAATATTAGAATAAAACTAACATATATGTAATATTTTATATTAAAATAAATTTTTAAATAATTTTTATTCTTTATTGACGCCCCCTACTGATTTTTTTTTTCTGGATCTGTCACTGTTTCATGATAGGGATGTCATATTATTTAGTAAAAATATTTACGATGAACGACTTGATTGACATCATATTTGAGTGTTTCAATAATAATATCTAAACGAAACTTACGATAATCCACTAGAAAAATTGCAAAATAGCCTTTAGAATACATAAGAATCATTATTTTTCGCTACAAAAATATATTGAACTATATTATTTTTTATGAGTAGCATTCTTTGAACAATTGAAGTAATTTTTAATTTTTTTTCCATGAATATATATATTGTATTAAAAATATATTGAACTATATTATATTGTCTAGGTATGGATTAGTTTGGTGACTCAATTGGATGAATGAAATGTACTTTTTAAATTGAAAACAAAAACGAATTATATTATCAAAGTTATATGTGTTTGTGCCTGTATATGAGTTGGCCAGTTAGAGGAGTATTTGTTTTTGTACTATATAAATATATTTACCATTTCAAAGTTATATGAGTTTGTTTTTCTAATGCTTACAAGGCTTTTGGTGCAGTTTTTACAAAGGCATCATACCAAAACATGTTTTCTTAATTATACTAAATCAAATACGTGTTTTCTTTTTTTAAAAAAATCAATAACATATTTTTTTTAAAAATAAGAAATATATATTTTCAAACATTTAATAGTAGCATGTGTAAATATGTATACATGTGTGTGTTTGAAAGGATTGGTTAGTTCGAGTTTGTTTAATGCAATTGTTTATGCCTGTAACTAACTACCATGTAAAAAAAATAAAATTTAAATGTAAATTAAAAATCATGGTTGTAAACATTCCATAATATAACATTATATTTTTTATCACTTGCATCTCACATGTTCTTATACCAAAATACAAAATGACATGTGACTTTTTTGAATAACGAAAGATCATTATTTTTACTGTAGATTACTTCTAACCGCTAGTATCTCTGGTTTCATACATTTATATTACAACGTAAAAGGTGAATTTTTTCTAACAATACATGGTTGGCAAATGCTGAGAGAGTTTTGAATATCCTTTGCCCTAGATGGAAGTGCTTATCAAACTATGATTTTGCTGAATTAGGAATAATCTGGATCTGCTGGGATGAAAATAAGTTGAAAGTGCACCATCTTGCTAGCTCTGCCCAGTTCATTCATTGTAGAGTGGCTGCTCTTGAATCTCCTTTTTTCTGTTTTGCTACTTTTGTTTATGTTCTCTCTGGTCCAGAAGTTAAAGATTGTGAAACAAGGCCTGAAGACTCTTAATAAGACTCATTTTTCTGGTCTTTCTAGTCAAGTTGATATTGCTAGAAAGAAGCTTCTTCATGTACAGCAACTCATTGATCAAGACCCCTCTAACACTGAATTTCATGCCCTGGAAAAGATGTGTTTGCATCAGTTCTATTCTGTGTCTCATGCTGAGGAGAGATTGATGAAACAAACCTCTAGGATCCAATGGTTGAGTCTTGGGGATCAGAATACTGCTTTCTTCCATAAAGTCACAAATAAAAGGAGAGCTAGTGTTGAACAGATTAGTTGCCCTGGAAAGAGAGGATGGTTTTGTCTTGGATAGTCCTCATTTGATCAAGCATGAAATTGTGGATTATTACACCAAGCTGGTTGCTAAGAGTGGGGAGGACATTGACCTGGGTAACATTGACAACTTCATCAAAAATCCTATTTCTGCTGAAGATCAAAGTAGGGATATGATCAGATTTGTTACTGATGAGGAAGTTAAGGCTACCTTTTTTAGCATGAAATATGACAAATCTCCAGGACCAGATGGGCTCAATGCTGTCTTCTACAAGAATGCTTGGCCTGTGGTGGGGAAAGAAGTTACTAGAGCTGTTCAGAATTTCTTTGAAACAGGGAAGATGCTTCAAGAGATTAACAACACTTGCATCACTTTGGTTCCTAAATGCCCCAATCCTAAGCATGTTGCTGATTTTAGGCCTATCTCAGTTTGTAACACTCTCTATAAATGTATTGCTAAAATTATTGCAAACAGAATACAAACTTGTCTTCCCTCTTGTATCAGCTCTAACCAATATGGTTTTGTCAAGGGTAGGAGCATAGGAGACAATATTCTTCTGGCTCAAGAGGTTTTACTCCACTACCACAAGGACAATAAGCCTCCTAGGGTAGCTATGAAGGTTGATCTCAGAAAAGCCTTTGATAGCTTATCTTGGCAGTTCCTTGCTTCTCTGTTAAAGAGTTTTGGTCTCCCTGAGGTGATGAGGAATTGGATTGTGGCTTGTTTTTCAACACCTAGATTTTCTATCAACATCAATGGAGAGTTTGAAGGTTTTTTTAAGAGTGAAAGGGGGCTTAGACAAGGAGACCCCTTATCCCCCTATCTCTTTGTGATGGCCATGAAAGTATTATCTGTCATGTTGAACAATATTGACCCTGGTGCTAATTTTAAATTTCATTGGAGATGCAAAAGACAACACATTAACAATTTAATGTTTGCTGATGAACTCCTCATGTTTTGTATAGGTGATCTCAATTCTGTCACTATTATCATGGAAGCTATCAATTACTTTAGCCATCTCTCTGGTTTAAGTCCTAATCCATCTAAGAGTTTGCTCTTCTCTTTTGGTGTTGACCCCTGTGTCCTTGATAGAATGCTGGCCATTTCTAAGTTCGAGAAAAGGATCTCTGCCTGTCAAATACCTGGGCATTGCTCTGATTTCCACTAACCTCAAAGCTGAGTACTGTCAAGATTTGGTTGAAAAAGTCACTAAGAGAGTTGCTGCTTGGAAAAACAGGTTCCTTTCATTTGCAGAGAGTCTCCAATTGATAAGATCGGTCCTTTTCTCCTCCCAAGTCTACTGGTCTACCACACTTATCCTGCCTAAATCTATTATGAAACAAATCAATGCTATCTTTAGGAGCTATCTGTGGAAAAGCAAAGAACTCAGCAAAGGGGGTGAAAAGATTGCTTGGGATGAAGTATGTTTGCCTAAAAATGAAAGTGGGTTGGGCATCAAAGACATCATTGCATGGAACATAGCAACTATTGGGAAGCAATTGGGGCATATCATGCAGCCTTCAACTACTAATCTATGGGCTAATTGGGTCAAGTTGGAGCTGATTAAGGGGAGGAATTTCTGGTCTATTAAGGTGCCTCCAAAGAGCTCTTAGGCTTGGAAGAAAATCCTGGGAGTTAGAGATAGATTTAAGGATTTTTTAAAAATTAGTGGTTGGAAATGGTGAAAACATTCTGCTTTGGCATGACCCCTGGCTCTATGAGGCATCCATCCTTGAGATTATTGACTCTGATGTTATTGAGGAATCTGGTTTGGGGTGGAACGCAAAGATTTCAGCTATTTTGCATGACAATGCTTGGACCTGCAATGAAGACTCTTTTGGCTCCTTTTCTCAATTGGCTCTAGATATCCTTGAGCTGAATCCTCTTAATGGCATTGACAAACTGATATGGATCCCTTCTAAAGGTTAATACTCCATTAGCTCTGCTTGGGAAGTTTTTAGAAATAGAAGAGAGAAGGTTGATCGGCATGACTCCATATGGTTTCATGGGCACATTCCAAAGCATGCCTTCACTCTATGGTTGGCAACCCACAACAAATTTCTAACACAGGATAGGATTATCAAAATGGGTATTATTCTCCAAGCTCAATGCACTTTTTGCTCTTCTACTTCAGAAATCAGAGACCATTTTTTTTTTTGAATGCGTTTTCTCCAAGGAGGTTTGGAAGCTTGTTTCTCAGAAGGGCAAACTGAACCGGAACATCAAGCCTTGGCCTGATTTACTTCAATGGTGTAATCTTAATTTGGTAGGATTCTCTCTGAGTGTCTTGGTTCACAGGTGGTGTTTAGCTGCAATTGTCTATATGATTTGGAATGAAAGGAACCACAGACTCTATACTAGTACTTGCAGATCAGCCATGATGATTCAGAAGGAGGTGATTGACACTATCAAATTTAGAGCATGGTCTTTGAGTAGAATTAAACACTTTGATGCAAATGTTCAGATTGCCCACCACTGGGATTTCCCTCTTAGCATTTTTAATGCTTAAGCTTAACCTGAATTGCTGGGGCTTCTCCCTATTTTTTTTTCGATAATTTTTTTTAATTTGGTCAATGGGTCAAATCCTTTGGAGGGTTTTAACTCAGAGTATAATTGTTCAGTTTAGCCTTGTTTGTAAAGCTACTATTAACATTATTTTCTCTTTTTGGTTAGGAGGTATTTGGATCCTCGACCTTTGGTGGCTGTGGGGATTCCTCATTAGTGTTTGTGCTACTCCCCTTGGAGCTTGTTCATGTAATTTGTAGCCTATTTGGGCTGTTCTATAAAGCTTAATTTAAATATATATATATATATTGTCAAGAAGCTATCTCTGGTAAGTTAGCTAACTAGCCGAAGCTTTTTAATTAAGCCATGATTAGTACGATCAACACCCAAACTCCTCCTATATATATAAGTTATATTTCAATTAACGAAATTAGATAAATAACAATATAAACAGAATACATATGAGCTAAATACAATTCTCTCATTCTCTCATCATCTGTTTCATGCAATGTCATCTTATATATGGTTTCGCATAATAATTATGCAAAAGAAGGAGACGGAAGTACCCCCACAATCATCCATTAGTATCAATAAGTACTAACAAGTATTTCAAAAATTTATTTAATTTGAACACATATACTTTATATGAATTAATAAGTACTAACAAGTGTTTCAAAAAATTATTTAATTTGAACACATATACTTTATACCTATGGATGGCAAAAAAAAACCCGTCCGCCGGGGAACCATCCCATTTTTAACGATTTTTAGCCGCTCCATTTTTAAACGGGATGGTTATGGGAGTGAAATAGAAAAAATCGATGGTTATGAAGCGAGGATGGTTTGACAGTTTGAGGATTCCCCCATAGGGAACCGTCCTGCCCCAAACTGCATAATAATTATTTATTTTTTTAAAGGTTTTATATTAAAATCACATAATTATATGTATATTTACCATTTTTATATGTAAATTACACTAATATCCTTAAATAAAATAAATATTTACTTATCTACCCTCCCTCTCTATATATAAGCCCTAATAGTTATTTAATTATTTGCATGTTAGAAATTATTACGATTAAATCAATTGACTAATTCCTATATATATCATAATATTATATTAATTATTTTATTTTTTGCATGCTCTTAGAAAAAAAATGGTTTAATGGAGCGGCTCTGGGGGACATGGGAGACAGATTGGGGTGGTTATGGCCCTATGGGGGTAAGCGTGAAATTTTTAAACGGTTTTGGTCATAGGGGATGAGAATTTTCACAATTTTGATCATGAAAATTGAGAAAACCGCCCCAAACCACTCCATTGCCATCCTTATTTATACCATTAAACTATTAGCTCATTGGTATCATATATATTAATTATGTTATTCTATATCTATTGTCTTGCTTCCTTTCTGCTAGCCTTTTTTTTTTTGCTCTTAGTGACTATGTTTAGTTGCTTAGGCTTTGTCTCTTTTGCTCTGCCAAGCTTTATGCTTGCACCTTCAGTTCAAGTTTTGATTGTATAGGTATTCTTTTCTTTTGCTTCTTTTGAAGCTTTGTATGACTCTCTTTGGTTGGAATAAAAATTTACTTACTGAGAAAAAAAAAACTCACATTTGTTAGGGTTTTTACACCCGTCTAAGAACGAAAATTAGGGTTTGCTAATTCTATTAGCCAAGCCACGAACACCTGCAAATCAGAAATCACACATAACACACACCAAACATAAACGACACAAAGATATATAGTGGTTCGGCCAAAACAAGCTTACGTCTACTAAGAGCACCATTTCACTATAATCAATGAGAGGATTACAAGGGGATGATCCGCATATCATACCATTGTTTCACTCACACCAAGAAGAATACCACTCTGTATCTCTTATTCTCTCTATATATCTGTGCACCCTGCGCATCGTCTGTGTTTCACTCATACCGGTACCGACCTATTCTGGCCTTCACTATGACACAAGCCTATTCTGGCTCTCTGCCTGGTAAAATGAAAATAATAGAAGAGGCCCTATATTTATAGAGAATGATATAGATGTGATTTTTCCTTTTAGTCGACGTGGGACAACATTCAATCCTTTGAACAAATGAGTCACCCTAATATAACAATCTCCCACTTGACGACTTTGCCTCCATCAATAAACTCCAACAATGATCAATGTTCTAATGATGCTCTCATTTATGTCTTCAAGCTTGACGACCCACTGAAGTTGCGCACAACTCCAGTTTATCTATTTTCACCACTTTGGTTAACATGACCACGTTGATAGCTCTCACTGCATGAGCAATATCTAGCCTTCTATAGAACCTGCGACTTTTATTGCATCTCGCCACTCTGTCTTGAAGCCACTGCATGAGCATATGACACTCCTCCTTTAGGTCACCTTGGAGGAAAACGGATTTGCCATCTAATAGCTCTAGATGCAAAACTTCTGCTTCTACAATACTTGAATGAATGATATTCAGTTTCATAACCAAAGAATGGAGAGTTTTCTTCTCTACCGGCAGATCGGTTAGCTTCCATGTCTTGATAGGGATAAGGGACTTCATCTCATCTTCCATCACAAGCTCCCATTGGCTCGCATCTGCTGCACTGCATGCTTTATCATCACAATCTGGTTCATCTTCATATGTGAGCAACAAATAATTCAGGTATCTCCAATTCGGCACACGCAACCGTGAAGTCCTCCTAAACACATAATTAGGAGTCGGAGACTGCGGTGTATCAATCTGTTGAGAAATATCGTTTGTAATCTGTTCTTCTGACTGAGGACTCTCACTGTATAGAATATCTTCTATCTCAACATACACATGATCACTCTGTGCCTTACCGTTTCATACCTCTTATGGTATTTTGTGCTCCAATGGTACCGATGGACCACGATTCATAAGATACGTTGTTGTACTAACTACTTCTGCCCATAACTGTTCTGGAAACCCTGCCTGAATGCGCATGTTTCTGGCTATCTCAATCACTTTACGGTTTGTACTTTATGTTACGCTATTCTGTTGTAGTGTAATTGAAATAATCTCATCTAATCTAATCTTGTTCTCATAGCAAAAGTTCTTGAACTTAAAGTTTTCGTTTTCTTCACCAAAGTCAGATCTCAGTTTCTTTACCTTCAATCATGTCTCCTTCTCTACTCTGCTTTTCATTTCCTGAACACATCGTACAACTCAGATTTATGCTTCAAGAAATAAACTCATATTCTCTTGGAATTGTCATCAATGAAAGTCACGAAGTAAGACTTTCCACCAAGAGATGGGACAGTTGCTGGCCCCCAGACACCCATGTGAACTAGCTCAAGCTTCTCCACTGCGAGACTTCTGTTGTTACTTTTGAAACTAATCCTCTTCTGCTTACACTCATAGAAGTCGATGTCAATCGATTTCACTGGTAGTTTTCCCTTCGAGATCATAACCGCGAGCTCTTTTTCACTCATGTGACCAAGCCTCTGGTGCCACAAGTTGTGATCCTCCTTGTTTCCTGCAACTGCAATCACTGTGCTAAAATTGGTGGTTGTGTAGAGCTTACCTTTTTTCTTTCCTCGTGTTATAACCATAGCCACCCTCGAAACTTTTCACTTATCTTCACTGAAAGTGGTCACATGATTGTCACTGATCATTCTTGTCTTTTCTTCTTCCATAACTCCTACTGAGTCTATCTGAGGTCTTTGGACTCGAATCACGCAAAACCGATCACACAATTGCGTCCAGAACATTCCAAAACCTTAAGAACACCTCTGACCGCGTCGAAAACAGGTAAAAAATGACTCCAAACGGACCAAAACAATTTTAGCACTAAAAGACAAAATAGCTGATGATGTGGCAAATTGCTGACGTGGCGATGACATCACCTACTGACGTGGCAACCTTCTTCTCCAATTTTCTAGTCGCCGGATTAGTTTTTCTAACGAATTTTTTGGCCACCTCGCAACTTTTTCCGGTAGTTTCTTCCAGCCGCGAGTGAGGGCGTGTGTCAACTCTGATAGGGCTTATTTTTATGCAGAAACGTTCGTCTTTAAAAGAGCTTTTCGTTGATATATTATATGCCTTATTTTGATCAACGATGCTCCGCGAAATAGTCCCGAAACAAAACTGTTGCGCGTGGAGCCCAAAAAATCTGACCGGAACTTGCGGCGGCACGTGGAGGCTCTTCTCACGACGCACTGTTTAGTTCTGGCTTTGTCTCGTTGAGGCGAAGCTCCTGGTGTGGTCGGTTTCTGATTTTGTGCAACTTGTTCGTCCGAATCTGGATCAAAACACACGGCTTCGGGATTTGCTCCAACCTGAAGTTCTAATACCACTTGTTAGGGTTTTTAGACTCGCCCAAGAACGAAAACTAGGGTTTGCTAACCCTATTATCCAAGCCACGAATACCTGCAAATCAGAAATCACACATAACACACACCAAACACAAACGACACAAAGATATATAATGGTTAGGCCAAAACAAGCCTACGTCCACTGAGAGCACTGTTTTACTATAATCAATGAGAGGATTACAAGGGGATGATCCATAGATCATACACACGCACACACACAGTGTTCTTATATTATTCTTGACTCTTACTGGTGTTTCAATCACACCAAGAAGAATACCACTTTGTATCTCTTATTCTCTCTATATATCTGTGCACCCTGCGCATCATTTGTGCTTCACTCGCACTAGGTGTTTCACTCACACTGGTACCGGCTCATTCTGGCCTTCATTATGGCACAAACCTATTCTGGCTCTCTGCCTGATACAAAGAAAACAATAGAAGAGACCCTATATTTATAGGGAATGATATAGAGGATGTTTTTCCTTTTAGTCGATGTGGGATAACTTTCAATCCTTTTAACAAAGGAGTCACCCTAATATAACAACATTTACTTGTATATCTCTAAAAAGTACTTCTAGATTAATTGTAACAAAATTTAATCAAAATGAATCAGAACACACATAACATAAGCCCATGAATATGCTATGATCATTCTATTATTATGATGGTAAACATTCTGTTAGGAAAGTATCTCAAATTCCTATTCTAATTAGATTTTCTATTTTAGAGTTGTATTGTAAAAGATAATTTCTTGTTGGAGATATATTGTTTTATTTTCAGAGGAGTTGTAATCATTGTCTAACAAGAAATTAAGTTTTCTTGTTCAACAAGGAATGATGTTTAATTCTATAAATAGAGACCTAAGTTTTGGGTTGAGACTTAGATAGGAGAAGATGAGAAAAGAGAGGAAGAAGGTGTGAGGGTGTTGTGTGCGCCAAGTGAGGGTGATGTGTGCACCAAGGTGTTATGTGCGCCTATATAATATCTTCCTAATGAGTACATTCTCTCTGTGAACGTAGGCCAAAGTTGGGGCTAAACCACGTTAAGTATTATGTGTTATCTTTGTAATTGTGTGTGTGAGTAAAAACATGTGTGGATGATCTTGGACGAGATTAATTCCTAAGTGTGAGATGTGAACTAATTCCTAAAAAGTGGTATTAGAGCTTGGTTGCGACTGTTTTTACTCATTGGTGAATATGAAGAAAATAAATATGATAAAGTAGATGAAGTGATCGTGCAGAAGACGCGGTGAAAATGATGATGATGAGGAAGATGAAGATGATGAAGATAAATATGAAGCGCGTAGAGGCGCGGTGGAGAGACACGCGGCAAGCTCGCGGCTTGCAACAAGGTCGGTGGTTCATATTGGGATATTTTGAGGAATATTCAGAAAACACAAGAAGTCTCAAGCGGTACTGTAACGGATCTTAGTTGGAAGTGGAGTCTCGAAGCGATGATTGACGTATGGAATTTGAGTCAAGGTGAAAATTGTTTGGAAAGTGTCTCAAAATCCTATTCTAATTAGGTTTCCTATTTTAAAGTTGTATTGTAAAAGATAATTTCTTGTTGGAGAGATGTCTTATTTTCAAAAGAGTTGTAATCCTTATCCAACAAGAAATTGAGTTTTCTTGTTCAACAAGGAATGAAGTTTAGCTCTATAAATAGAGACATAGGTTTTGGGTTGAGACTTAAAAAAAAGAAAAGGAGAAAAGAGAGGAAGAGAGTGTTGTGTGCGCCAAGTGAGGGTGTTATGTGAACCAGGTGAGAGTGCTATGTGCGCCTATATAATATCTTCTTAATGAGTATCTTCTTTCCGTTAATGTAAACCAAAATTGGGGCTGAACCATGAGAATTAATTCCTAACACATTCATCTTTATTAATTTTTTAGTTTAGCGGGCCATTTTCTTGCGTAGAGAGACTTGGAGTTGGTCATGTATATTCGTTCATTAATTTTTTCTTTCGTCCCTATAAATTTGATATGCTACATGTTCCCTCCTATGTATATATATAACAAATTATTTTCTGGTTGAGTGTTCTTTTTTATATCCCGAGACATGCCTTTATTTTGCGGTTAGCCAACCTGGACAGACTTCAAGTTCAAGCCAAATTGGTTCATCTAGGCTTGCTTGATCAGTGTAAATGGTTGTTTTGTGGCCAGCTTGTGGAGGACATAAATCACTTGTTTGTGTTATGCTCCGAGACTGCTATGGTTTGGAGGGATGTTTGTGTCAATGGGAAATTCTTCTGGCCTTCTCAATCTTGGGATCAACTCAAGAATTGGTGTAATGTTCACTATGCTAATAATAGTCTCTATGCCATTACTGCCAAGTGGAGCTTTGCTGCCTTCATTTATGCGGTCTGGACTGAAAGGAATAGGAGATTCTATGGTAATGAAGTTAGGCCTATGAGTGTCCTAAACAAGAGATTTTTGATACTGTCAGATACAGAGGCAATTCTCTCATGAACATTATGAGAAATGATAGTAATATCAGTGTGGTAGCTATATGGGACTTACCCTCCTCCATCTTCAGTGTGATTTTCTGGGGATTCTTGTCCCAGTGTCTCCATAGGAAAGGCAGGCGTTTTGATAGTGGTTCTAGGGATGTTTTCTTCAGTGCTTTCCATCTAGTGCAGGTCTGATGTAGGTTTTTTTATTTTTTGCTTTGGTGCTTCTCCACCTGGTGGATTTGGGGTTTCATTGAAACTTGTAAGGACATGGGGTATGCTCCAGTGCTTGTGTATGACTTCTTTTAGCCTTTTGTTTCTTCTATAAAAGCTTGATTTCTCAAAAAAAAATAAAATTACATATTTAATTATCATTTTGTTTCCGAGAATGGTCTAGAATGGTTGATACATGGGAGGAAACTAAAACAACAGTGCTGAATTCCAATTGGATATTATACTAGAGATATGTATGTCTATTTTGTTTTTAGTGTTTTTGTTGACATTGTAACAGAGCTATGTATATTGTACTTATTTTCATTTAATTATTCAACAAAAATATTTCAGAAAATTATTCACTATTTGCATATATTTTATTAAGAATTTTAATTCAATTATTATTCAGTGTAGGTAATATAATTGATGAAAAAGTTATATTGGTTTTTCTCATCAATCATTCCGCTATTGTTAATTAATAGTTGAGGTATGTTGATAGTAGCTGTCTAAGAGAAGGAAGATTATTATTATTATTATTTTGCAGTGTGGGGCCAACTACTCTCCCTCCCTCAATCATACTATATGGTTATATGAGAGTAGAAAGATTATTCCCAATAATTAAAATTCAAAAAAAAACTACACATATATATATACACATATATATATGTTTTTTTCCCAGTTAGAATGTAACGTGCTTTATAGTAAAGGGTGTATGTAATTTTTCAGTTACAAATATTTTTTTATAACAATATTATTTCCATTCTAAACTATCTTATAATCACGTGCTAATAATTAAAGGCTAAATTTGATTACTATTCTTATTATATTTATTTTAAAATTTTAAAATCACTTTAGGAACCGTTTAAATTTGCCACTAAAAACCCAAATTTTCTTAGACTTTTAGAAAACACTAAATCAGAATGATAATTAATTCCTACAAGGCTACATAATAAGCAAGAATATGATATAAGAAGTACATTAATTGAGCTATACAAATCATTTTCAATTGCAAATAATACATAAATAGCGAGTATCAATCCTTTTAAAGCCACTCATACGGAATTGGTGGAACATTGATGCAGTACACCATCCACGTGATCGTCATAGACATGAAAAGCTCATGGTTGTAGCAAACTACCCATATATATTGAAATAAAAAGAAAAGAGATGTACGTATGTGGGTTAAAGAATACAAGCAAAATTAATAAGCAAACACTTGAGAAAAATCTTCTGATTTTTTATTTTTACGCAAACATGGACTCAATCTTTTATTTCAAAGTAGCAATTGGGCAAGAAAAGGGGATGAAAGATGTAGGATAATACTTGGGTCATTACAGGTGGCCTAATAAAATTAAGACGTGATTTGAGTAAAAAGAAATTGTGGTCATGAATTATTCTTTTGATGTGATTCTGTTAAGTTTTCCGTTTGTTATGTCTTATTTTCATTGGATCACATCCAGTCACAAATATAGAAATTTTGATGAGTAGGGCCAGAATTATATTATTTTAAATGTAGTGAGGATTTTAGAGATTTTTTAAAATATTTTAGTGGATGCATAAGTGTGATTATTCTATATTTAAAGGTAAATAATAAAAATAATAATAAAATCAGTAGGGGTCACCACCCCAAGTAGGTCCCTCCCTGACCACATCAGGAGGGAGGATTAATTTCTTCTTCTCCATGCGAGGACCCCAACATTGTTCAAAAATTTATTTGGAATCATATTCTCTCACTTTTTCTTTTTCTTTTTTTATTCTTTTTTTTTTAAAAAAAAAACAAGGTACGTAATTTTTTTATATTAGATTTTAAAAAACTTGTTTTGGTAATTCATATTTATTAAACCAGAAAAAAAATTGAATTTAGGCCTTTTTTTGTTTACTTTTTTTATCGTATGTGTTCATTCTTATATTTTTTTGGGTAAATGTTCATTCTTATATTTGATATATCTACTTCTATTTTGATTCACTAAGAGGTTGTCTAGGACTTCCTCCCATGCGAAAACTGGTTACTCACATGGATCCGATAAAGTTTAAATTAAAATTGGAGTCATGACCTTAATGAATTAATTGTATATAATGACAATCAATCTCACACTCAATGTTTCAGTTTGAGATTATCTGTTTTGATGCTCCATACCTTAATGTTAAATCTACTTTTCTGATTCGAAAATCTCTTTCATTTTCTCTCCCTTTAATAAAGAAATTCTCTCTTTGTTAAGGACTTTTGCCTTCCTACCTTACTCAAAACTAGCTAGTTGGAATCATTAAAAATGTTTTTTTAATTTTTTTTTATCTTCATATATTGTAAGATACTAAGAGTACTAAATAACAATTCTCTAAAACACAAGCCTATTTTGTTTCTTATCTAATCCTGTAACTTATAACATACCTAAATTCTCAATTCAAATCATATGAAAATAGCCCTAACAAAATTTATTATTTTTTATTTTGAAAAAATAATATTTCACCCTAAAAGGGCAGTTTGATTAGGACTAATGCACCCATCCAAAACAAGGTTTGATTCCATCCAAAACAGGTTTGATACTAGATATATTATATTATTCAGTGCAACTTGGCCAGCTCATCAACATGCAGGTTGACCACATCCAGAGTTAATGAGTGTTAAATCACTTTTCATTATCGTTGACATTTGATCTTCCATCAACTAGCTAATCCTTAGGAAAACTAAGTAAAAGTTTTTTCACATGAATTGGGTCCTTACATTTTTAAGAGATGGAATATATTTTGTTAGGGTTCGCACACCCTATGTACGAAGCCGTGCACATTTGCAAATCAGAAAATGCACACAAACATACCAAATAATTGACACAAGAATATATACGTGGTTCAGCCAAATAAGCTTACGTCCACGGAGGGCACCGTTTCACTAAAAATCACTGAGAGGATTACAAGGGGGTGATTCGCATATCACACACGTACACACACTGTGTATACTCACGTCTGTATCACCGGAATAATATAAACGTATATTATTCATAACTCTCTCTCTATTTCTGTGTACACTCTACGCACCGCATGTGCTTTACTTGCACTTGGTGTTTCACTCACACCGGTACCAACCCTCTGGCGTCGGCCTAATCTGGCCCTCTGGCGCCGGCCTAATCTGACTCTCTGCACCAAATACAATAGGCTACACCTATATTTATAGGAGAGGCTAGAGTAGAGGACAAATCAATCAATCTAATTAGGAATTGATCTCCTACCATAACTGTGATTGCTTGATGGCTAAGTTATATTCCCCCTTAACAAAGGAGTCACCAAATATAACAAGATCCTAGTCAAATAGAAATAACTTGGTGGCTAAGTTTAACTTTCCCTGCAAGGAAATGAGTCACCATATCTATCATATTCTTGGTCATACACATCAATCGTCCATGGAGATATGAGATGGAGAAGGATAGAGAAACAGGATGGACTATGGAATTCGCAAATAGATATTATATCCGAATATATCTCAAGTATGTCTATTGTATATATATATATATATATATATATATATATAAATATTCTCTGTAATTGGCTATATATAGAGCCTTGAACACAAGTATTACCATCTCACTGCACCATGTATGTATTAATTGATGATAGTGGAAGATAGGTCTTACATGAAAAGAAGAGTCTTGTTTGGTAGCCGAGGATGATTTGCCTGCTACCGCCCAAGGGATCTCTCTATGTATGTGTGTCTATATATATATATATGTAGAGACGCCCTTGCATGCACATTTTGAGCCCTTGTGCTGTTCCCCGGCAGGTCACCTTGTCTAACTGACTGGCTCTTCTCCCTCATGCTAGGCCATTTCTTCTCTGAATTGTCTTTCAATGCAATCATCAAAATTATCAACTGGCATCACTAATCTATAAATTATTTGCCAATTCTTGTCATATAACCAAAATAGATCTATTTGAATAGAATTGGTCACTACATTTCAAGGTTTGGATAATCAGTACATCAATTACACACGTTGTTTTTTTCATCAGATGAATAATATAATCTAACACACTTTCTTTAATGAGAAAATATATATATATATCACATTAAAATCACAACCACGATTGTTTTATAGTATCATTTTGTTTCTCTATCTTATTTTTTTCCAACCATCGTTCTATATATAAGGAGTCGCAAGTTCAACCTATAGCCGTCAGTTCAACTCTCAGCATAGTGGAAAGGAAAAAATTCATAATTTATTATGTGATTTTTTATATTTGGAATCACTGTAGGAGGTTATCCGAATAAGTATTCGGTGTATCTATCGTTACTCTAACAGAAAATAGTGACGAATGATACATATACAAATTCGGAGGTGAGAGAATTTTTTTTCTTAAAAACTCAGCTTCAACTTGCCATGCTAGTATGCTACGTATTTGTTTGTTTGACTTGGAACAAGTAAGGTTACGCGTAGAGAGGAACAAGAATGAAATAATTCTTGTATACATGCGTGTGAAATTCTTTGGAGTTTGGTTATAACGAATGGATTTTTTTTTATGGGTAATTTTTTTTTTTTTTTTTTCGAATGGATGTTGTAGTGTCCTATAAATTTTTTTTATAATATTATAAAAAATCATTAATATAGAAAAGGATTAATCAAATTACATGAGGACCGACAGATATGCAATCGATCATTCAATTATGATGGTAGACATTCATCTATTCATTTTTTGTTCGGAGGCCATCTCCATGCGTTCCACGTTCTGATTAACACCAAATGTTTATGAATGAACCCATGCATGACTCCTGTGCATGCATGCCTAAAGAATGTTGGCATTAGTCTTCTACGTACATTCATTCATTTGTGCTTCTCTCCGTCTTATAAAATGATTTACTTCTTTAATTTCCTTTTTAACGGGTCATAACTTTATATATCTTTTTCGTTTGATGGTTTACAACATTGCCCATTTTTATTCATTTAATCTTTTAAGGTATATAATCAATTTTAAAGTGATACATTAGAGGAAATTAAACTTGAATGTTCAACTTCATCAAATGTGTGTTTTATATTGAACACACGAGGTTGAATGGTTGTAGAATAGGTTCCGCTTGATGGTAGAGTGATGCATATTATTTAATTCTGGCGATTAAGGCTCGGTTTCACTTTTTTTTAAAATAAAAATGAAAATGAATGGTGTGAAAAAGGATATAATTTTCTTGGTTCAGTAATTGATTAGTTTCATCACTGCATGGAATGAATGAAAGGTACTGTATTTTGTTAGAATAAACCGACCCCAGTACTAATATTAGGTAACCTCTATAATAAATATCTAGAAAGAAATAAAAAATATTGTTGTAGGAAAATATGTGTGTACCATGTTAAGTGATGTTGAATCATGTTGAGTGTGTGTCGAGTTAATCAAGTTGATAGATCAAACGAAGACATCAAAGTGATATCGGAAAGCTTCGGTAATCAAGAATCAAGTGAAAAGAAGCTAAATATACAAGAGAAGTGAAGTGAAGTTGGGTGGAAGGTGCGGTGCAAAAAAAGAACAAGAAAAACAAAATTTGAAATTTTGTACTACGAGATCTTGAGGTAATTCCCGAGATCTCGGGAAAGTAGCCGTCAGTAGCACTACTAGCGCGAATGTGGGGGAAAATCCATAAAGTTTTCGAGAGTTTTGTACTACAAGATCTCGAACAAATTCCCGAGATCTGGAATCAGCCGATTTCCATTTTTAAAAACAGGTCTATTTGAAGCGTTAAAAGACTCCTGAACACTTTTTTTTCTTTAAAATCAGCATATTATAGAACTAAAAGAGCCAAAGGCTGACAAAGTAAGAGGGGCATACCCCAATGGAAACAGCCCAAAGCCACCATAGAGATAACAACCAGGAGAGAGAGACCCTCCTCATACAAATCTTAACCAAGAACCTATCTCTACCCCTAAAGTTATGCCACTGTTGGGAAACAACCTTAGAAATAGGGAAATGCAAACAACAAGCAATGGCTAACACAAGGCTGTCATGCAACAAAAGGAAGGAAAACCATCTAAGTTTAGAAGAGAGAAGAATCAATAGAAGAGTTCTGAACAAAGATGGAATCAGGAAGGTTCCAATCACGAGCCATATTATTGATAATATGTTGAGGACTTTATGGTCAAAAGTCAAAGACTTGGAGGAAAAGAAATCCTAACCCTAATTGGAGACTCTTCTATCTATATATATGGATTAAACTCAAGAGAATAGGTGTGATTTTTATATTGTGGTTTTTGTGCTCTGTTGTTCTTCCATAAATCAGATCATTTTGCAGAGAGTGAGAGAAAGTGATTGTTTGATCATCATATATCAAAATTCTCTAGAGTTTGTGAAGGTTATTCAATTGTGATTTAACCTTTGAGATCTTTATGCACAATTGGATGATTAAGTTGCTGGAAAATCATCACACCACCTAGTGTAACGCGGTTGCATCGATCCGTTGAGAAACAGGGCTGTTAGGTACCACTACAAGAAATCTGGCTTTTAGCGACAGTCCTTTAGTGACACTCTAAAGGACCGTCGCTAAAAGTCCTATTTTTAGTCACGGAAATTTCAGATCGTGCCTAAAGGGAGAAAACCGTCGCTAATACTCCTATTTGTTAGTCACGGAATTTCAAACCGTCCCTAAAGACACAAAACCGTCGCTAAAAGTAATATTTTTAGCCACGGGAAATTGAAACCGTCCCTAAAGGCTAAAAAAACTACGGGAGTGTTTGGCGCCAACAAAGTTGCGCCAAAATGAGAAAAGAAAAAAAATAAAAAAATAAAATAAAATAGAATTATATGGTGGTGAGAGCTCCATGTCACTACAATCTTCTCTTCTTTTACACAAACAAAACACTCTATATACTTTGAATTACACAGAAAATTATCTCTATCTCTTCGACTTAAACCTCAAACCCTAAGAATCGATCGATCTCTCGCCTCTCCACATATTAATTTCTAAGAATCATAAGCTATCTCACTCTATCACTCCATCGAACGACCTAAGAGAAATCATTGTCGAAAGTTCTCTCACTCCGTTGAATGACCCAAGAGAAATCATTGTCGAAAGTTCTCTCATTCCATCTTCACTCACAATCACTTCGATGAGCATCAAAGAATCAAAGGTAAGTTAAACCATCAAAGAATCTATTTAGGTTTTGATTCATCAAGCTAAATTTTTAATTCTGAATTTTTTTTTTTTTTTGGTTATTTGTAAATTTCTAGGGCTTTCTTGAAGAACGTTAGGGTTTATTACCAAGCTTTCATGAAAGGTACTCTCTCCCTCTCGCTACATATATATATATATATATATATATATATAATGTGTATGTATATATATAATGTGTATGTATCTGTATTTTGGGTATCTGTTGAAGTTTAGATTTGGATTTACATAAAAGGAGACTTTAAATGAACAACAAGATATACAGAAACAGAACCTAACTGCCATGTATCTTCCTTGTACATGTAATGGTGCTCAATTACAAGAATAATCCACAGTATCCCGTAAATGAGATCCTTGTTACAATTTCATTATTCAGCTTTAACCATCCTAATTAGATAGCTAGGAAACATAACTTGAGTTTGTATCACCAAATATATTTTCCCCCATTTTCATGTGAGAATTTTTTTTCCATTTAAGTTGTATAAAATACCCAACCTCTATGAATGAGAAAAGGGTAGCCTATAAATATAAGTTCAGTAATGCAGAACAGGGGGAATTCATCCAACCTCGATTCACAACCACCCTAGAGCCTTTCAAACCATTTCTATCTTGAGAATAAAGAATAAAATGATAGCTAATATCTGTTCCAGTCCAGAAGAAGCTCAAGAAAAAAAAAATTAGAATCTGTAAGGGTTTCAAGACATTTAAGGCCTTTTATACTCGAGTTTTTTTTACTTAATTTCTATGTAAGAGAAAATTTACTATAGTTTGTATAAATAACTATGAGTGAGAATAGGGTAGACCTACAATGAACATTTACTGTTTGCTAAGAAGTATTGAAAGTAGGGGGCAACATTTTTTGTAATAACAATTACAATTTATTTTATTGTCCAGTTACATGGATAAGGCCTGGATTCATCATCATACTAGGGGTAGTGCAGTGTATTTTGATGGCATTAAATATTTTATTCAAGTGGCAAGTCATCATATAGACTCAGTTGGTAAGACTCGTTGTCCGTGTCGTCGTTGCAAAAACATAAGATATGATCTGGTTAAGGAGGTTGAGAAACATCTCTTGAAATATGGGATGGACAGAAAGTATACCATTTGGATATACTATGGGGAAGTTCGTCAAAGCAACAATACCGGTAATGTTCGTGGAAAAAATGTCTCTGCTAATGATAGAATGGTGGATAATATATTTGAGTTATTGGATACTGTCGAAATGGGGAACTCTGCTAATATAGAGGAAAAAGAAGATTTGTTTGAAGCAGGATGAGGAAGTGGAGGAAGTTTTGATAGATTGTTAAATGATGCAAAATGTGAATTGTGGTCAGGTTGTGAAAAATACTCAAAGTTGTCTGCGATATTGAAGTTGTTTCATGTGAAGGTTATGAGTCGAATGACCAATAAATCTTTTGACATGATGCTTGAGGCATATAAAGATACGCTTCCTAACAATAATGAGTTACCAAAGTCTCATTACGAGTTTAAAAACTTGTTGCGATCATTGGGTTTCGGGTACGAGTCTATCCATGCGTGTAAAAATTATTGTGCTTTATTTTGGAAGAATAATGAAGGAAAGAAAAATTGTCCACAATGTGGTGAGTCGAGGTATAAACCCCGCTAAGGAAAGGGTAAAAAAATACCTCAAAAGGTTCTTAGGTACTTCCCTTTGAAACCAAGGCTTCCACGGTTGTTTATGTTAGAGGATAAATGAGCTAAGACATCCGGCTGATTCTAAAGTTTGGGAGGATTTTTACAATAAGCATAGTTGGTTTGTTGCCGATCCTCGTAATGTTCATCTTGGATTAGCAACATATGGATTCAATCCATATGGTGACATGAGTAGTGCCTATAGCATATGGCCTGTGATGGTTGTGCCTTATATTTGTCATCATGAATGTGTATGAAAGAACCATATATTTTTATGTCGTTACTTATTCTTGGTCCAACATCACCATATAATAATATTGATGTGTATCTCCAACCGTTGGTCGACGAGTTAAAAAAGTTGTGGACGTATGGTGCAATAACTTACTATGCACACAGTAAATGTGTAATACCCCTATTATTATTTTTATTAAAATACATTTATTAAAGGTAAATTATGTAGTTGGACTTATAAGTTCAATGGACTAACGTTTAAGTACTAGTGGGCTTTTATTTAATTAAGGCTCATTGGAATGATTTTATTTTTATTATTGAGAATATATAAATATAATAAAACAAACCCTAATAGACTACTACCTTTTTCAATCATCCGAGGAATAGAGAGAAGGGAGAGAGAGAGAGAGCCGCGTAAAAGGGAGAGGAAGCAACGCAGTTTTGCCATTCATGACAGTAAGATCAGGCAAGTAAAATGTTCTTATCTTCCCCCTTGAACCCATAATCTCATCCTCTATATATATCTATATATATATATATATATATATATTGTTCCTTAAATTCGTGTATAGAAATATCTTTATATTCCAATCTGATTCTTATAGAATCTATGCATAAATATTCAGATTTGTGTAATTATATATGTATAGATGTCGTGTGTAAATATTTATGTTATATATAATTATGCGCGACCGCAGTATTTAAGTTATATAACATGTTTGTTTTGTGTTGAACCAACCTGGACATGGGTAATGTGACACCTAGTGCTAGTTATGTGAAGGATGGTTGACATTCATGATTCTGATTTCCATTAATTAGGTTTGTGTACACAAAATATCACCTAGCTATGACACGGTTTGGAGTTTGGTCCAATAATCTGTTGAAATTGTAATGGGGTCTTTGCCTACGAATTTTTAATGCCAAACAGATATATATATATATATGTATATATATATATATATGTACATGAACGTGGGGGTAACATGTTGCCTATATCCATGTGATCACTTATGGCACCATCAGGAGATTCTTGAGAACTTGATTTTGGTCAATTAAATTAAGTTACATATTTATATATATATACCAAAATGCATGTTTATATATGTGTGGGTTTAGGTTGCTTTGGAGTTTATATGGATAATATATATATATATATAAATAGTAGGGTGTGTTTGGGATGGTGGTCTCTTTATTTGGATTAAAAATTGTGGTATGATTACTTGAATTGGTATATATCAAAATATATGTTAATGTATACATTTATGTAGTCTAGCATGTGACCACATAATTGGGCTACTTTAATGCTTGTGAGAAATTATACGCATATGTATATGTTAGATTGGTGAAATTATTAAATTGGTGATCAAAATATGTTTATTGTTTTATTTATTTTATTATTTTATTATGGAACAATGGAGAGAACCATGATGGGATGACTATTAAATCGGTCTCATCTGTACCATGACATGGAAATCGGGTACGTGGTTATGGTTATGCATGGTTAAGTTGCCTATTGACTTGTGATTTAATTAAGGTTGCTCTTATTTGTTTTTGTCTATTGACTTCTTATTTAATAATGGTTGCGCTTTATTTATTTTGCCTAATTAATTATTTATTTGTATATCTATTTATTTTGAAGGATTTTTATTTAGGAGTTGTACTCAAGGATATAGGGATTATAGTTTTATACTTATTTTTGGTTGGGTTAGAAGATATGATTATTGGTACTCTGTTTGGGATCATGTAGAGTTTACTTTGCTCGTGGGTATGACCCACCACTGTTAACATTTCAGGTCCTCGGCAGTTCCAGCCACAGGGTTGAGAGTTCATCTCATTTTTTTCTTCAGTTATTCATCTTTTCACGTTGTTTCAGTGTAGGGACTCTATATTAGTATTTTCTTTCAGACTTATATTTTCGTTTATGGTTTTAGGGGTCCATAGATATGGGATTCCCGAGTTGTACCCTTTGGGGATTTTGATTTCTGAATTTGTTTATTCATGAGAATTAAACTTTTGAGACTCAATTATTTATTCATTATGTCTTTTGGTTATGTGCTTGTTTATTATTGAGTGTTGATACACCTTAGTTTTTTATATAGGTCTGGCCAACCTATGCTTGGAAATTAAGGGGTATCACAAAATGTAACTTCAAAATGCATGCAGCAATGATGTGGACCATAACTGACTTTCCTATCTATGCAATGGTTTCTGGATGGATGACAAAGGGTTATCTAGCATGTCCAAGTTATAGCAAAGAAACATGTTCTTGTTTTTTGACACAAGGACGAAAGATATGATATCTAGGAAGTCGTGTATTTTTGCCCGTTGATCACGTCTTTAGGAAGTGTTATAAGCAATTTAACGAAAAAAGGGAAGATAAAGTACCACCGAAGCAGTTGACAAGAACTGATATTCTGGAGCAACTTGAGCTTATACTTGAGGTGAATTTCGGAAAGGGTCCAAGCAACAAGAAACAAGTTCGTGAACCGTATGAACTTAATTGAACAAAGAAGAGCATTTTCTTTGAATTGCCTTACTGGAAGACCCTTTTGTTATGGCACAATTTGGACGTTATGCATATAGAGAAAAACATATGTGATAATATTTTAGGAACACTATTTGGTTTTAAAGGGAAAACGAATGACACTTTCAAAACAATGTTGGATTTAGAAGAAATGGGAATTAGAAAAGAACTGCACCTTAGGCATAATGGTGGAAAAATTGAGATGCCACATGCTCGTTACACATTGTCAAAGAATGATAAAAGGCAGTTGTGTGAATGGCTAAAATCAGTTAAGTTCCCAGATGGTTATGCGTCGAACATAAGTCAATGTGTGAATATTAACACCGGAAAAATATCTGGATTGAAAAGTCATGACTCACATGTTCTTTTACAATGTCTCCTCCCTATAGTTGTACGAGGATTCTTAGATCCAAATATTTGTAGTATAATAATAGACTTGGTTTATTCTTCAAAAAGTTGTGTTGTCGAACAGTGAAATTGGATCTCTTAGAGGCAATGGAAAAAGAGATTGTTGTAATACTATACAAGTTGGAGATGATATTTCCCCCATCATTTTTTGACATAATGGTGCATTTAGCTCTGCATTTAACACGTGAAGCGATCATTGTAGGACTCGTACAATATAGATGGATGTACCTTATTGAAAGGTATTTTCAAATTCTTTTTACCAACAACATTCTTTCCAATTCTTATCTTAGTTAGTGAAACTTAATCCACTGATAAAAGAGAATATTCTTTTGCATATTTTTGCACACACTCAAATTGTATGTGCGTAACAAAGCACGTCTTGAAGGGTCAATTGTTGAAGCTTATGTTGATAATGAGTCTCTAACATTTTGTTCGAAGTTTCTTCCAGGGATTGAGACACAGTTTAATCGAGAAGAAAGAAATAGCGATAAAGATTACACCAATAACTGGACTATTTTTTCAGATCTAAAGTAATCAATTCGACCTATTGGGGTGCAAAGCATGGAAATATTGCCCTATGCAGACATGAAGATGACTCGGTTGTATGTGTTAATAATAATAGAACTATTAGCGACGGTCGCAAATACTAATACCATTGGCGACGGTCTAATCGTCGCCAATAGTATTAGTATTTGCGACCGTCGCCAATAACTTCATTTTTAGCGACGGTATAAAATAATCATCGCTAAAAACTTTTTGTCACGTAAGTTTTAGCGACGGTCTTTTATGAGCATTAAAGACGGTTTTTGAACTTTTAGCAACAGTTTGGACTGTCGCTAAAAGCCAAATTTCTTGTAGTATACGAAGATCGGAGTAGGAGACTTCGTAATTATTTGATTCGTTCTCGCTCCGTGGAGCACGAGTGAATCAAGACTACGGGACGTTGAGTGAAGGAAGGCAAGTCAGTGCTATTGTAAGTCCAGTCTTCATAAAATTTGTATATTCTTTGATTCATAATGTATCGATACCAGAATGTATCTGTGGTTTTTTACTTGGAGCGTTTTTCAAGATTTTTCATATAAAAATATGTGTGTCGTCTCTGTTTTATTTTCTGCACTAATATTTATTTTTGCGTGGATAATTGTGCTATATTGTAAATAAGAAACTTAATTAGAATGGTAAAATTGGCTTATATAAGGAGTTTATCCTAAACTGCAGCAAAATAATAGTTGAAAGGGACAATTTAAAATATAAGAGGTTATTAATAAGAAAACAATAAAACTGAATTAACCTCTCTGCGGTATTTAAATTTCAATGATGAATTCGACCACATGGGATGTGTTCTGTTTTTGCAGGTGGTGAATTAAGCTAACAGATAAACTGGAACATGTAGTGCCTGTTTGGCAACCGGTGCAGTACGGTGTTGGTTTTTGGTTTTGGTTTGGGTTGGGTTGGGTGTGGTTTTATTCGGAATTGAAACCATGTTTGATGCAGATGATTTTGGTATAAGAAAAAGTAAAACAGAAAAACCAAATCATGTTTGGTAGAGTTGGTATATGAGCTGAAATTCTGAAACCAATCATATTTGGTAACTTGGAATAATTTGACATTTTATTTATTTAAAATAATATTTTGTAAATATATATGTTTTAAAAAATAAAATATATAAATATTTATTTTTTTTCGAAATATTTAATTTTTCATAAATATTTAATTTTTTTGAAATATTTATAAATAAAATATTTTATATAAGATATTTCAAAAAAATAAAATATTTTGAAAAAATAAAAGATTTCAGTAAAAATACATATAATTTGTATATTTTTAAAAAAATAATAAATATATTTTATTTTTTCTAGAAATATTTGTTTTCCTGAAATATATTTTTTCATTTGATTTTTTTGAAACATTTTATTTTTTCATAAATATTTTATTTTTCGAATTTATATATATATATAATATTATAAATGAATTGGTTTGAGTTAAACAATGGTACACCAAATTGAATTGGTTCGGGTTAAAGAATAGTTTTTGTGTGAGAAAATCAAACCAAACCATCAAAACCATCTATTGAGATGGTGTGAAAAATGGGGCATTTGGTACCAATGGTTTGACACTATTGCACCAACACTAAGATTGTCAAACATGAATTAGGCCATAAATTTCATCCCAAAACCATATATTTAGCACCAACTCCTTCTACCACACACCCACATAGTGGAACCTGTAATCAAATGATGGTAATGTAACATGTACTGGAACTCAAAGCATGTCAAACTCTGTGTGTGGGTATGTGTCTATATGAATCATGTTTTCTTATGGGTGCGTTTGGAAAATCTATTTTTTGTATTTGTTTTCTATCTTCAAATATAAAAACTTTTTTGTATTTGTTTTTGTTTTTTTCAGCAAAAAACTAAAAACAAAAAAGTGTTTGGATCAAAATTTGTAGTGAAAAATAAAATGGTATTGCTGGGCGGCGGTGGTGGCCAGCGGTGACCGGCGGCGGCGGGGGGCGGTGGTGGTGGGTGACTGGCGAAGGCGGCGGTGGGGGCCAGCGGCAGCGGCGACCGGAGGTGGTGGGGGCCAGCGGTGGCGACCGGTGGCGGGGGGTGGTGGTGGTTGGTGGCGGCGGCGATGGGGGCGGTGGCGGAGGTGGTACCCTAAACAGTGAAAAAACTCATAAAACAACTAAAGTTGTATTTGGTGTTTTCATCACTTTTATCCACTATTCACAGAAAACAGTTTTCTTAGGAAAAGAAAAAGTGAACAGTAAACGCGTTTGTCAAACGTGTTTTTATTTTTGAAATGGGTGAACAGTTAAAAAACAAAACTGTTTTCGTGTTTGACAAACCGACCCTATATTAAATAAATACATGTTTTCTTTATTTTAAATCAATGTCTTACTTTAAAAATAAGAAATATATGGTTTGCTTTTTTCCACATGCATTGAATAGTAGCATGTGTATATGTAAACGTGTGACGTGTGTTTGAAAGGATGGGTTAGTTTGAGTTTGTTTAATGCAATTGTCTGTGTCCGTAACTATAATATATCTACCATATATAAAAAAGAAAAGAAAAGTAAGTAAAGTAAAAATCTTGATTGTAAACATTCAATAATATTAAATGAAAAATCATAATTTTTATGCTTGGTCGATTACTTACTTCTATGTGCTAGTATCTCTAGTTTCATACATTTATATTACAATGTAAAATAAGTATTTTGTAAACATTCAATAATATTAAATGAAAAATCATAATTTTTATGCATGGTCGATTACTTACTTCTATGTGCTAGTATCTCTAGTTTCATATATTTATATTACAATGTAAAATGAGTATTTTTTTTTCTAACAATACTTGCCATCATATTAATTCAACAAGCTATTTGATCAAGGTAGCCGAAGCTTTTCAAGCCATGGTTAATACAAGCAACAACCAAACTACTCCTCCTAAATATAATAATTATTTCTCTAATAGCTTAATTAAATAAGTTCGATATAAGCTGAATTCAACTTTCTCATTCCCTCCTCTGTCTAAACAGATCACCTGTGGAATTAGACCTCACATGTTCAATTTCATTTTTCATGCAAGGTCATCTTATATGTTTTCAAATAATAATGATACAAAGAAGGAGTTTGGGTGTCGCTCGTACTAACACACATTTTATAAATTATTCACTTTGAACCCCACTCCTCAATTCTCTTTTGAGAGATGAGAGGTTTATAAGTTATACCTTTAAACTACTAGCTCATTGGTATCATAAGCATATGAGCCAAGTCAAATTTACTCCTATATGTCTAAAAGGACAATTAGATTAATTGTATTTCCTCCATTCCAAATTAGTTGTCCACTTCGCCTACTTTATTTGTCTCAAATTAATTATTCATTTTTGAATTTAATCAAAATGAACCAGAACGGATAACAAAGCACGATATGTTATCATTCAATTATGATGGTAAACATTCATCTTTATTACATTTTAAGTTTAGGAGGCCATCTTCATGTGTTCCCTAACAATTCGTTCATTAATTTGTTCTTTCTTCTCTATAAATTTGATCCGCTAAACATTTTGTCTTGTATATATGATTTTTTTGGTCCTTTCTAATTTGGAGAGTTGTTGATATATGGGAGGAAGCATCATTTTCATCCTCTTGTTGATACATGGGAGGAAACTAAAAGCAGAGGAGTAAATTAAATGTCATCTCATATTATACAGACATGTGCATAGAGTTAAATTGTATGAGTTTCTTCATGCCAGAGAGATGCGATTTTAGTAATTATCCAATATAATTAAAAAGTTTTATCACTTCTTTCTTGTTTATTCCAATATGTTTTTATAATATTCCATTAATACTATAAATTCATTTATTAAAATAATATAGAAAACTAATATATATATATATATATATATAAATCAAACACTTGAAAAAAATCTTCTGTTTATTTATTTTTAGGTACCACTTGGCCAAGAAAAGGGGATGAAAGATGTAGGATAATAATTTGATTATTACTAGTGGCCCAATAAAATTATGATATATAGGTGATTAAAAAATTTTAAGAAATGAATTTTGGTGATCTTTTGATGGTTTAAAAACTTTTAATGTCTATTGTAGTTTTTTAAAATTTTGTAACTACATATCTAACTTTTACTAGACCACATCAGCATCATCCTCTCACGCGAGACCCAACATTGTTCTTATATTTATTCGGGAATCACAGGCTCTAACTTTTTATTTTCTTATTTGTTTTTTTTGTTTTTTTTTTTGGAAAAAAGGTATGTATAATTTTTTATGAGATTCTATGAAATTCCCCACTTAATATTTAGGCCTTTTTCATTTTCTATTACATGTATGTTCAGTCTTATCTTTGATCACGTGCTCTCACTTTTCTTTTTCTTTTTTCTCTTCTTATTTATTTATTTATTGGGAAAAAGGTATGTGTAATTTTTGAGTTATGAGATTTTAAGAAATTCCCCACTTAATATTTAGGTCTTTTTCTTCCATTTTCTATTACATGTGTTTATTTGTGTCTTTGATATATCTACTTCACGGATCCATTAATTGTATTTAAATCAGTCTGTTGTGCCTTTTGTTTTTCTTTTTTAAAAATCTTCATGTATTGTAAGAGTACGTACTAAATACTTAACACTCCACTAAAACACAATCCTATTTTGTTTCTTATCTAATCATGTAACTTAATATACATAAGTTTTCAATTCACTTGGCATGAAATTCATCCTAGCTAACAATATTTATTGTTGAGAGTTGCAATTTGATTAAGTCATTGTAAAGGCTAGAAATTCAAACCCAACTAAGAAATAGGTCCAACAAAGAATGTCAGGACAGACAACATCAAAACTCAATCTACTTAAAAGAATATTTTAGAGTTTCTTGGCAAACAATCTAAGAACCCAATTTAGGTAGGATAATTGAGACAAATATGCAATGTAAATCGGATCCCTATAATTAAGGGATCTTATCATGATCCAAATGGGGCAAAAAGCTCATTCTTCTTTGTATAAATATGGTCTTAGAGTCTCAATAAAATTTATTCGAGGGTAGAGCAAAAAAAACGGATCTACAGTCATTTTACTTTTATTAGAAAATGTGAATTAGTTATACAACTAACAATATGGTTTCATAATGTTCAAGTGCTTATTGATAATGATCCTTTGAATAAAGATCTATCTATTATGGGAAATTAGTGTCTTAGTAATTTCTACCACCTTGCCAAAGCTGAAGAAAGTTTCTACAAACAACAATCTCGTATTTAGTGGCTCAAGCTTGGGGATCAGAACACCTCTTACTTTCATAAGATTGCAAATCAGAGAAGAGTTTCTAACTGTATCTCCCATTTGACAGATGAGCAAGGGTTGATTGTGAGAGATAAGGAAGCTATAAAAGGCATGATTGTGGCATATTTTAAGTCCATGTTCTCAAATAACCAAGCTGTTGATTTTAATGTTGCTGCTCTACATGATATTCACCAGTTCATTAGCAATCCTTTGACTCAAGCTCAAAAGGATTGGATGGAAAGGCCTATTGACCCTGAGGAGATAAAATACATTGTCCTCCATATGAAGGATGATAAGAGCCCTGGTCCTGATGGCTTGAACTCAGTGTTTTTCAAAGCAGCTTGGCCTATCATAGGCACTGATGTTACTTATAGACCTGTCAATGGATTGGATTTTGATCTGAATCCGATCCGATTAGTCGGATTTTGATTGCAAAAAAAATCCGATAACCCGAATATGATCTGAATCCGATAATCCGATTCCTTAACAAATTGGATTTGGATTAGCCTAATCCGATCCGATAATAATCCGATCCGATAAAATATAAATATATATGTGTATATATTTAATATTGTACATGTATATAAATGTTAGTTGTTAATTATTTTATTATTTATTAATAATGATTAATCATAAATACAATTATTAAAAATGTGAATAATTTTAGTTTTTCAGTATTTATTGATTTTTGTATTTTTTTAATTAAATATTCGGATCAGATATTCTATAATCAAGAAATTCGAATATGAATTAATTAAGTGAAAATTTGTCGAATTATCGGATTCGGATCTCGGATTGGGAGTTTTTGTCATCCTTATCAATAGACTTATCAATAATCCGATTATGATCCGAATCCGATCAGAATCCGATATTTAACCGGATATGGATTTAAAATAAAATCCGATAACCTGATTAGGATCCGAATCCGATAATCCGATTTTTTAACAAATTGGATTTGGATTTAACTGATCCGATCCGAATCCGATCCATTGACAGGTCTAGTTACTAATGTCATTTTATATTTTTTTTGAAACATGTAAAATGCTTAAAGAGGCTAATTCTATTGTTATTGCCCTTGTGCCTAAGGTGGATAATCCTTCCAAAATTGAAGACTTCAGGCCCATCTCAGTTTGCAATGTCATTTATAAATGCATTGCAAAATTAATTGCTAACAGAATCAAACCAGCTTTAAAGAAGTGTATTAGCCCCAATCAGAGTGCTTTTATTCCAGGAAGAAATATTGTGTATAATGCCCTCCTTGCTCAAGAGGTAATGTTTCACTATCACAAGGATAAGAAGCCTTCCAGAGTGGCCATGAAAATTGACCTTATGAAAGCTTATGGCTCTCTATCATGGGATTTTCTCAAAGCTGTTCTCTATGGGTTTGGTGTTCCTGAAAAGATCGCTAATCTCATCATGTCTTGCCTTCAATCTTCCATGTTCTCTGTCAATATTAATGGTTGCCTTGAAGGGTTTTTTTAGAGCGAAATGGGGCTTAGGCAGGGGGACCCCATGTCCCCTTACCTTTTTGTTATGGCTATGGAGGTGCTGTCTGGAATGCTCAATAGTCTAAATGATGAGGAGAGTTTCACTTTCCACTGGAGATGCAATAAATTGAAGTTGAACCACCTCATATTTGCTGATGATTTACTAGTTTTTTGTAATGGGGACCTCCAATCCATCCTAGCTATCATGAGTAAGCTTAATTTTTTCAGCTCTATATTAGGCTTGTTCCCTAACCACTCAAAGAGTTTTTTGTTCATGGCAGGCATTCCTTCTATTCATAAACCCTCCTTTCAAAACCTCACTCAATTCTCTTTAGGATCTCTTCCATTGAGGTATTTAGGGGTCCCTCTTATCTCCACCAAGCTTAAGGCTGAGGATTCCTCTGATCTTGTCATTAGGATCACTAAAAGAGTCTAATCTTGGAGTTGCAGACTGCTCACTTTTGCTGGAAGGATCCAACTCATCCACTCTGTGCTTTTTTCTATCCAAGTTTATTGGTCTTCCTCTTTCATTCTCCCTAAAGCGATCATGAATTCTATATCTAGTATTCTGAGGAGGTTCCTTTGGAAAGGTCCTGATCTAAGCTATGGTGGTGAAAAGCTTGCTTGGAGGGATGTGTGCATACCTAAGTCTGAAGGGGGCCTTGGTGTTAAAGACTTAGAGATATGGAACCAGGCAACAGTGATGAAACACATATGGAGGCTTCTTATTAATTCTCAAAATTCTCGATGGGCTAGATGGGCTCATTCCTACTTGATCAAGAACAGAAGTTTTTGGCAACTTAAATACTCCTATAACAGATCCTGGGCATGGAAGAAGATGCTTGGTTTGAGGGACAAGCTGGGGGTCTTATGAAATTAGTGTAGACAATAGGGAAAATGTGTCCCTTTGGTTTGATCCCTGGTTATTTGATAAACCTTTGGTGGAGCTGTTTGGAGATGATATCATTGAGTTTTCTGGTTTGGGTCCTAATGCTAAAGTCAGTTCTATTATCTCTAATGACAATTGGAATTGGCCTGTGTCTTTAGCTATAGGTCACATCCTAATGGCCACTAATTCCATGCCTCTACCCTCTCATAGGAATGACAGTCTAACTTGGTTTCCTTCTAACAAGTTTGGCATTTCTTCTGCTTGGGACAAGCTAAGACTGAGAAGGGATGCAGTTTCTTGCACTACAAGAAATAAGGCTTTTGGTGACAGTCTATTAGTGACGGGCTAAAAACCGTCACTAAAAGCGGCCAAATAGTGACGGTCCAAGCAAACCGTCACTAAAGGTGGCATAATAGTGACGGAACAAACAAACCGTCACTAAAAGGGTCATTTTTAGTGACGGTCCCGAAAAACCGTCACTAAAGGGGTCATTTTTAGTGACAGTTCCGAAAAACCGTCACTAAAGGGGGTATATTAGTGACGGTCCCAAAAAACCGTCACTAAAGGGGGTATATTAGTGACGGTCCCGAAAAACCGTCACTAAAGGGGGTATATTAGTGACGGTCCCGAAAAACCGTCACTAAAGGGGTCATTTTTAGTGACGGTCCCGAAAAACCGTCACTAAAGGGGGTTTATTAGTGACGGTCCCAACAAACCGTCACTAAAGGGGCTCGATTAGTGACGGTCCCAACAAACCGTCACTAAAGAGGTTCAATTAGTGACGGTCCCAACAAACCGTCACTAAAGGGGTATTTGTGTTAAAATACCCTATTTTTTCTTATTTTTCACTCAATTACACTACTTTAAATTAGGAATTTTTTCAATTTTACTCAATTAAACTACTTTCAATTGGGGTTTTACTTAATTTCATTACTTTGAATTGGGGAATTTTCATTTTTACTCAATTAAACTACTTCGAATTAGGGTTTTACTCAATTTCACTACTTTGAATAATTGAGGATTTTATCTATTTCACTCAATTAAACTAATTTTAACTACTTTGAATTGATGATTTGAACTTAATTTCACTGAATTACACTACTTTAAATTGTTGATTGTTTCAATTTTACTCAATTAAACTACTTTAAATTGAGGATTTACTCAATTTCACTACTTTGAATTGAGAATTTACGCAATTTTATTACTTTGAATTGGGAATTTACTCAATTTCACTACTTTGAATTGAGAGATTTACTCAATTTCAATCAATTACACTACTTTAAATTGTGAATTTTTTCAATTTTACTCAATTAAAATACTTTGAATTGAGAATTTTATCAATTTCATTAAATTAAATTAATTTGAATTGAGAGATTTACTCAATATCACTACTTTGAATTGGGGATTGAACTTAATTTCACTCAATTATACTACTTTAATTGTGGGTTTACTCAATTGAATTCAATTTCACTATTTTGAATTGTAGATTAATTTACTCAATTTCACTCAATTGAAGTCAATTTCACTATTTTGAATTGAGAATTTTTTTTCAATTAAACTCAATCAAACTACTTTAAATTGAGGATTTACTCAATTGAAGTCACTATTTTGAATAAGACGAGTGAGTGCCTAAGATGGAGAATCCATGAAACGGCTAGAGAAATAGTAATTGGTCTTAGAATTTTATTTTATTTTATTTTTTTAGTGCTACTATATTGCTTCCAAACTTAACATTTTAAATATTTCAAATATTGTTTTATAAAAGAATTGGGGTCTCCTTTAATTGGGCACTACAAGTAGGGCTGTAAATGAGACGAGTTGTTCATGAACAACTCGGGCTCGGCTCGTTAGTAAACAAGCCGAACCCGAGCACAATTTTCAGGCTCGTTTAGTAAACGAGCCGAGCTTGAGCAAGGGTGAGCTCGGCTCGTATCTATTCGTTAACATGAGATCATTAAGACTCGTTTACGTTCGTGAACAAAAGATCGTTTAAAGCTCGTTTAGGCTCGTTAATATTATACTCATTATTCATAATTACACATTTAAGTTTTAACTAGAAAATTAAAAATAATAACTTTGTTCATTAATTTTCATCAATTTGATCCAGTTGAATAGGGGATTTGCTTAATTTCACTAAATTGATCTTTGGTTATAAAATATTTTTTTATAAAAAGAGAAGTGAAATCTCAATAAATCAAAATGAATTGATCGTTGAATGTAAGACATTTACGACCAAAGTACAATATAATTGCAATTATTCAGTATATTGTCTAATTGATCTCCTAACTAATTATTTGAATTTCTTAATCATCCATTTAAGAGTTTATATAATAGATATTATCGAATTGACTAATATTATTGATCATGAACTTGTCTAAATCTTAGTAGTAAAAAATAAGTAGAATTACTTTTAAAATAGTATATAGTATAAAAATAAAATATGATATATAAAAATCTTTGGAATTATATATTTAAAAACTATAAGATTATTAAAAATAGTTTACAAACAATTGGATTAGATTTCAACTACCTAAATACTAATGATATTTAATATTTTTAAATTAAAGATATAATCAATAATTATTATTTAAATAGAATAATTACTTAATAATATTTAAATAAAATAATTATTGTTTTTGTCCAAAAAATATAATAATTACTTAATTACTTCTTAAATTTGCATAAGAAAAAGAAAAAGAAAAGGAAAAAGAAAAGAAAAAAATAGTAACCCACCGTTGGATTGGTAAATCCAACGGTTTTAAAAGAAACCCATCACATATAATCATAGCGCAGCCTCTCACTTCCCTTTCTCGCCACTCACTTCACTTTCCTTTATCTCCTCAACAAGAAGAAGCTCCTTGATCAATTCCTGTTTTTTCACGACTTCGAAAGCGAAACTAGGGCCTCTTATCGTCACGACTACGAGGATGGTTCTTTTGTTCGTCGTCGTCCTCATCCTTCTTTGCCGATGAATTCAAGGTATATATTCAAAGTTTCACGACTAATTGGTTCTCTGTTATTTGGTTCAAGCATGTCATCCCAAGACAAGTTTTCATTGTGTGGACTGCAATGCACAATAGAATGTACACTCAAGATAGACTAATTCTTATGGGGTTAGCCAACAATAACAGCTGTGTTTTCTGCAGAGGCCAAGAGTCGAGAAATCATCTATTTTTCGAGTGTCCTTTCACCTCTAATGCATGGCAATCTATTACAAACAAAGGCTCTATCCTCTGCCATTTCTCTTCCTGGGAAAATCTGCTCTTATGGTGCTCCTCTATGAAAGGGAACAACCTTCTGAACCTTATTAGCAAATGGTGTTTTTCAGCTGCTGTCTATGTCTTGTGGAGTGAGAGATGCAGGAGATTCTATACAAATGAGTGCAGATCTGAAGTGCAGCTCATTAATGAGGTCCTAACCACTGTTACATTTAGAGCTCTGTCTCTAAGTAAGGTGAAGTCCTCTCCTCAAAGTTTTCAGCTGGCCCAGGCTTGGGACTTACCTCACTCTATATTCGTTTTATGATGGTCGGGTTGAGTAGGGTTGGAATGGGTTTTATGCTACTTTGGTGCTGCTCTGTCATGCATGGCGTTAGGTTGTGCTTGGAGAAGTGTTGGTGGGCTCTTGATCCTATTTTCTTCTTGGATGTTTTTTGTATGAACCGTCCTCTGGATTGGTTCATGTCTTTATGGTGGCTTTGGGGACTTCTTTTTTGTAACCCTCAAGCTTTTCTATCTGTGTATGATGCCCTCTAGTTGTTAATGAATGCTAATTTTTCAAAAAAAAAAAAAACAATATGGTTTCACTAAGAAGATTAAAAGAATTTATTTATACATGTATTATTAGTTTTTGGGGACAAATCTGGTTAAATTAGACGCAATCTTTATTTTCTTGGTGAGGTTGATTTTGAAGGATTGTGATAAAATACTGTCTCCGTGTCTCCTTGTTTAATTTTATTTGTTCTAAAATACTTGTGCAGTTTTAAATTTTAATACAATAAATTTTTTTACTTTTCTCAAATACTATTCTTCCACTAATATCAAACAAGACCGGACATAATACTTAAAACCCTATCATAATACTTTATTATTAAGGATAAAATAAAAATTGCACATATTAAATCCCACAGTGCAACTTGGCCAGCTGGTCAACACATGAAGGCTGACCACATCCAGTATTGAGGAATGTTCAAGTTCAAGCACTTTTCTTTATCGTTGACATTAATATTTGATCTTCCATCAACTAGCTAATCTTTAGGAAAACTAAGTAAAAACTTTTTCACATCGATTGGGTCCATACATTTTGAAGAGATGGAATATATTCTTTCATGGTCAGACACATGAATGGTGCATGGAGATATGAGATGGAAAAGGATATATAGAGAAACGGGATGGACTATGGAATTTGCAAATAGATATTATATCCGAATATATCTCAAGCATATCTATTATATATACATATATATGCTCTGTAATTGGCATATATAGAGAGCCTTGAGCACAAACAAGTTTCATCTCACTTTACACCATGTATGTATATGTATGGAGTTGATTAGAGTGGAAGACAGGTCTTACATGAAGAGAAGAGTCTTATTTGGTAGCCAAGGATGATTTGCCTGCTACCACCCAATTAGGGATCTCTCTTTATATATATACGTGTGTGTGTATATATATATATATATATATATATATATATTTGAGCCCTTGTGGGTTCCCAGGCAAGTCACCTTGTCTAACTGATAGACTCTTCTCCCTCATGCTAGGCCTTTTCTTTTATGAATTATCTTCAATGGGATGGTCATACTAATTGTCAACTGGCATAACAAATCTATAAATTATATACCATTTCTTGTCATAAAAACAAAATGCATCTAGTTCAATGGAATTTGTCGCTACATTTAATCTTCTACTTACTCAAAACCCTCCCCAACGCATGCCGCATATGCCAACAGTGTGTTATGCTGATTCGTAAACAAACTCCTATTTTGCTTCTTATATGTGTAATACACATATAATGATTTTCCTCATCTTTTTCCCCAACCAATGGCTCTAAGTATTCACGAGTTATAGTGTTTCCTTTTATAAATTCACAACCATGCTCAAAAAAAAAAAAAAAAAAAAAAACAAGGAGTGTATATAGTGTGTTTCATGCTATGGCTCTTCTAATCGCTTGCTTTCTGCGCATATATATGTACCTATACATGTCGTGTGAAATTCTTTGGACTTTGCTTGTTAAGAATCTCTGCTGTAGTGTCCTATAAAAAAAATTAATACTATAAAAACATAATTAATATAGAAAAAGATTAATCAAATTACATGAGGACTGACGGGTGTATTATCGATCATTCAATTATGTTAGGGAACATTCATTTATTCAATTTTTGTTCGGAGGACATGTTCATGCGTTCCACGTTCTGATTAACACCAAATGTTTATGAATGAAACCATGTAAAGAATGTTGGCATTAGTCTTCTACATTCATTCATTTGAGCTTGTCTTTGTCGTATGAAGTGATTTACTTTAATTTCTTTTTTAACCGTTCATAACTAGTACTGTATATTGTTTTGCGTCTAGTTGAATGGTTTACCACATTGCCCTTTTTATTCCAGTTTGGTTTACAACAAGATTTACGATCAATTTTAACGAGACATATTAGAGATTGATATATTAGAGGAAATTAAAGGAGAATGGTAAACTTTTAAAATATCTCTTTTATATTACACGTATAACCATAGGACGGAAGATTTGATTTATATGTTAATGATATGAGTGTTTCAATGCTAATATTTTAATAAAAAATTATTCAATCCAACGTATAAATTGCAAAATAACATTTATATAACCATTATTTTAAAATGAATATTTCTATGAACTATTTTGTTTTGTTGTGAATGCTCCGTTTTCCTTTTTAAATGGTCATATGAATACCACTTAATATTTTTTTTTCACAAATTAGTTAACCAAAAAATAGTACTATTGTGTTTACAAATTCACCATTTAATTCAAATAATATAAGTTTTATTCCTAAATTTAACTACTTAAATGAATATGAAGTACAACATTCTCTGAGCAATTTAAGTGATTTTCAGTTTTTTTTCATCATGTGAAAAACATATAATTTTCGTTGTTTAGGTAATTGATTAGTTTCATGACTATATTGTATGAATGAAAGGTACTATTTACAATAAAAAAAATCAAACGATTATATAATGAGTTTATATTAGAACACAAATTTTACTTCTATTGTTAGCATAAATCCACACCGATAGTAATATTAAGGTAACGTACGTCTATAATAAATATCTAGATACGGAAAAAAAAATCACACACACCCCTCACCTTCCCAGTTGAAAGGAGATGTTGTACCGTTGGGCCAAATGTATATAAGGAAAAAATGTTACAAATAGAATGGTAAAATTGGCTTTTATAAAGGAGGTTATTAATAAGAAAATAATATCCACCCAAATTAATATGAAAGTGAAATGGATAAGTGTTTTTTGGGTAAGTAATGATTGATCGGATTGTTATTAAAAAAAGAAAAGAAATATTGAACGGATGTTAACATTGGAATTCAAAGATTGGAATGAAAATTTATTAATATCAAATTTTATCATTTTTTTTGCTTCATGATAATATCTTGTAATTATTTTCATGATGTGTATCTTATAAAATTTTTAATGATTGACCCAAATACAAAAAGACAAGTGACATTTTTTTCAATAACTAGGTGTCCACGATTTTTGCCCTAGGAACTAAGTCCTCAGCTTTTTCCAATGGGCCTCAAGCTTGACAACTGACTTTGTTGAATAATGAAAAATCATGATTTTTGTTGTAGATTACATCTAAGTGTAGTATATATATTACACCATAAAAGGTCTATTTTGGTAGCCGAGATATTTTTAAGTCATGGTTAGTGCGAGCAACATCCAAACTCCTCCTCCTATATATATTAATTATATTTCAATTAACGAAATTAGATAATAGCAATGTAAGCTGAATACCTCTCTCATTATGTTATATGATTTCAAATAATAATTATGCAAAGAAGGAGAAGAAAGTAACCCGCAACCATCCCTTATCCTATGTAGCCTATATTTGGTTGGAGAGATGGATGAGAGGAATGATAAGTAAATGTGTTCGCATTTGATTGAAGGAAATAACAGATAAGGAAGAAGTGAGGAGGGATATATTTTTTTTTTTGAGAAAGTGAGGAGGGATCATTCATCCATCCTTCCTTTATATATTCCTATCTGCTCAATTTTGGGGGATTAATAATGAAAACTATATTAGTAATACTAACATAAAAAATGGGTTTTCTCTCTTTCTAGCCAAACAAGATAAAATTATATTTTATCTATCACTTATATTATCGGTTCCATTCAAAAAGTGAGGAGACACATTTCCTTCCCCAAGGATGCATCGACCATTAGGCTTTGTTTGGATGGAAGGATTTAAAATGATTTGGAAAGGAAAGAAAAAAAAAAAAAAAGGATAGTGAGTTTTGTATTTGGAATGCTACTTATAAGAAAAAATAAATAATTTGGAGAGATTTGGAATGATAGTTTATCCCTGTCTTGCTATCCTTCCACAAGTGAGAAGATTTGGAGAGAAATAATAGCATTTTAAGTATAAGTTTTAAAATACCAAAAACATCATCAACATTTAAAAATACATTATTTTAAAGATATTTGAATTAAAAGGGTAAGAAAGTAAATGGATTATAATACTATCTTTTCTTTTCTCTTCATTAGTTTTACCAAACACGAATGTTATCATTTTTTTTCTTTCCTTTTGTTTTATAACTAATATTATAATTTTTTTTCTTTTCTCTCATGCCCATCCAAACGAAACATTAGTGTCAACTTATCAAATAAGTACTAACACATATTTTAAAAATCATATTATTTGAACCCAAACTCCTCAATTCTCTTTTGAGAGATGAGAGGTTTATTACCCATTAAACTACCAGCTCATCGGTATCATATATAGTATTAATTATCCGATCGATCTCTAATTCTTGAGGCCAGCCTCATAAGCATATGAGCGAAGTCTGGGCATGCGACTCAAATTTACTTGTATAAGCCTAAAAAGCTAGAACTTTTAGATTAATTTTAACAAAATTTAATCAAAATGAATTAGAACAGATAACACTATCGCATGGATGTGCTATCATTCCATTATGATGGTAAACATTCATCTTTATTGCATTGTTAGTTTAGCAGGCCATGTTCATGCGCAGAGAATGTTGGAATTGGTCTTGTATATTCATTCATTAATTCGTCCTTTCTTCCCTATAAATTTGATCTGCTCAACATTCCTCCTATATATCTATATATATTATTTTCTGTTTGGTGTCCTTTTTATTTTATAGAGTTGTTGATATTTGGGAGGAAACTCCATATAATTTTGTTTGCGAGAACAATACATATTGGTTGATACATGGGAGGAAACTAAAATAAGAGTGGTGAATTGAATCTCATTCTATAGAGTTGAAGAATACGGTGATTCGTTGACTAAAGAAGCATAAATCAGAACCTGATCTGGAATATCAAAGTGAGATGACTTGGAGATACAAAGATATTTCACTTGGGAGATTTTTTTTAGTTTAGTGTTTTAGTGTTTTAGGATTTTATTCAATTTAATTAGGGTTTTTTGGTTGATGTAGGAATTAATATATGGGTTAATTTCAAGAAACTTTCTTACTATCTAGTTTAATCAACTAATTTCTATTGTCTCCATTTTGCCCCCTATACTATTTAATTTCATCATTATGCCCCCTCACCTCACATTTTGAGTCAAAATGCCTAAACTACCCTCAATAGTATATATTTTTTGCAAAAAAATTATTTTTCGGAAAAGATCATATTTCGGAACATGATATATATTTTTCTCAAAAAAAGTGTTTTTTGGAAAAAATATCATATTTTGGAACATAATAAATATTTTTTCGCAAAAAAAAATTATTTTTCGCAAAAAAAATCATATTTTAGAACAGAATATATATTTTTCGCAAAAAAATCAAATTTTGGAACATAATATATACTTTTTAGCAAAAAAAAACATATTTTGAAACATAATATATATTTTTCGCAAAAAATTCATATTTTGGAACATAATATATACTTTTTCGCAAAAAAAATATTTTTCGCAAAAAAAATCATATTTTGGAACATAATAAATATTTTTCACAAAAAGAATATTTTTCTTAAAAAAATTATATTTTGGAACATAATATATATTTTTTGCAAAATAATTATTTTTTGGAAAAAATCATATTTTCCGAAATATATATATATATATTTTGAAATTTATAGTTTTTACGAAAAATATAATTTATTTTTGAAAAATTAATTTTTTAAGAGTGGATTTCAATAAACCCCCTCATACTATTAAGGGAGGGTAGTTTAGATATTTTGACTTAAAATGTGAGGAAGAGTGGGCATAGTGTTGAAATTGGATAGTATAGGGGGCAAAGTGGACACAGTAAAAATTAGTTGATTAAATTAAATAGCACATGGGGTTTCTTGAAGTAAACCCTTAATATATTGTTATTGACAAATTCTTTTCTTAGTAAATCTACGGATATTAAAATTTATTCACCCTCATTAGCTTTTTTTCTTCTCTCTTCTTATTCTACTTAATTTTTGTTCTATACCATGGTGTACCATCACGCACCACAACGCGAACTTTCTTTTCACTGTCCCAGTGTTCACTAACCCCATTAATCCACCATTCACAAAACTCTTTTGGCCCGACAGTGATATTCTAAATCTGCTATATATATCTACATTATGTACTTTTGAGCTGGCCACAAAATTTACAATGGCACAAGTATTTTAGGTTGACTTGATTGGATGGATATTAACATTATATATACTCCTTCCGTCGGCTCGAATCTTGGCCTAATGTGAAGCATGAGAACATCAGGCACTTTCTCCATTCGTCCCAAATTACATGTTCTATATATATATATATATATATATATATATATATATATATATATATATATATATTTCCTTCTTAAAATAAATATCTCATTTGAATATATTGAAGTAATACCAAAACTAGAACCAGAAACCATCACATCACAACATGGACCGGCCATGAACAAATAAACATTATCATCTTAAATAGTTTAATTTTGGAAAAAAGACATACAAATTGGAACGGAGGAGTATCAATAGGTCTCTCCTTGAGGTATTTGTCTTTTCATGTTAACTAGTATGACTTAATATCTTCCCTGGAGCAGTGAACAGAGAAACGGGTATATGTATGACGAAATATCCAATTCCCTATTTATTCTAAGGGCTATTCCCTATTATCAGAAAATTCCTTATAATTTTAAGAATGTTTAAAAAAAATTCTGTAGTTTTAAAAAACCCTTATGATTTTTAAATTATTCAAAAAAATTCCTGTAGTTCCAAAAACCCTCCATAATTTCAAATTTAATCAAATACTCTCATCTGCCTTCTATAAGATTACGAAAATACCCTTCCATTTATTACAATTAAACTATAATTCCTTTCATTTATTCTAATTAAACTCTAATTCATTTTATTTATTACTAACTCACTTTCTCTCATTCATTTACTCCAAAACTCTAATTTTTCCCCATTTATCACAAACTCACTTTCAATTTAAATCCAAATTCTAACCCAATTCAACTTTAATTCATTTCATTTATCACAAACTCACTTTCAATTTAAATTCTAATTTCAACCCAATTTCAATTTATAATTATATATAAAATTATATCACAAACCCACGTAAATGATGTTATATATTGGCATATATATATAATATGACTACTTTGTTATATTAACTTGTCCCACATCGGAAGATTGGGAAACCCACATCTATATCCTCACCTATAAATATAGGGCTTCTCCTATTGAATTGTGTACACAGAAATAGAGAGAGAGTTAGGAATAATATAAGTTTATATTATTCCGGTGATACAGGCGTGAGTATACACAGTGTATGTGCGTGTGTGATCTACGAATCACCACCTTGTAATTCTCTCAGTGATTTTTAGTGAAACGGTGCTCTCCGTGGACGTAGGCTTATTTGGTCGAACCACGTATATATTCTTGTGTCGATTGTTTGGTGTGTTTGTGTGCGTTTTCTGATTTGCAGGTGTGCACGGCTTCGTACATAGGGTGTGCGAACCCTAACAAGTGGTATCAGAGCCCCAGGTTGGAGCAAATCACGAAGCCCGACGATCTGGTCCATATCTGATTTTTTTGAGTGCCCTAAATCAGAAACCGACCACACCAGGAGCTTTGGCTCGACGAGACGACGCCAGTAGTGTCAAGCACGTCGCCGGCAAGTTCCTCATGCGCCCCCACGCGCCGCCTGAAGTTTCGGCCAGTTTTTTGGCTCCGCCGACTAGTAGTTTCGGTTCGGCGTGATTTTCCGGAGCATCGTTTATCGGAACGAGGCTTATAATATATTTATGGAAAGAGAATTTGATGCCCGACGTTTTGGCGCAAGAATCAGCCCAATCAGAACAGGGACGCGCCTGCACGCACCCCGAGAAGATACTTACTTCGTGATTAAATTTCTGTCTTTTGTGCGAATTTGTTTTGGCCCGTTTGGAGTCATTTTTGACCCGTTTTGGACGCCGTCAGAGGCGTTCTTAAGGTTTTGAATCGCCCCCGACGCAACTGTATACTCGATTTTGCACTCCGAATATCTCTAATAGGCTCAGTGGGAGCTATGGGAGAAGAAAATACAGTAATGATCGACAAGTTTGATGGTACAAACTTTACCTATTGGAAGATGCAAATTGAGGATGTGTTATTCCAGAAAAATTTGTATCAACCGCTAGAAGAGACGAAGCCAGACTCAATGAAAGAAGAGGAGTGGAATATCCTAGATCGAAAGGCTCTTGGCACGATCAGATTGACGTTGGCAAAATCTGTTGCCTTTAATATCAGGAAAGAGAAGACTGTAAAGTCTCTCATGGAAGCACTTTCGAAGATGTACGAACAGCCGTCTGGAGCAAATACATTACATCTTATCAGCAGATTGACGAATCTGAAGATGTCCGAGAATGGGAATGTTGGTGAACATCTCAGTAAACTTAATGACATTTATGGGCAGTTAGAATCAATTGAAGTAGTGTTTCAAGACAAGGTGAAATCAACTTTTCTCCTTAATCAATTGTCAGAGAGTTGGAACGCCACAGTGGCTGCAATCAGTAATTCTTCAGGGATAGACCCGCTGAAGTATGATACCGTTATGAGTATGGTACTCACAGAAGAGATCAGAAGACAGTCGTCAGACTCTTCAAGCAGTGGCACAGCATTTAATGTCGACACCAGAGGTAGATGTTCGAACAGACAGAAAGGCGGAAACCAAAGGCGTGGCCGTTCCAAGTCGAGACAGGGAAGATCACAGTCTCGAGGTCCCAGAAATTCCAAAGCAATCGAATGTTGGAATTGCGGCAAGACTGGTCATTTAAGGAACCAGTGTAGATCCCCGCAGAAGGTAGCGGATGACAAGACAGAGGCAAATGTTGTCTTAGAAGAAGTAGATGATGCACTGATATGCTCTTTGGAGAGCAAAACAGAGTCTTGGGTTTTGGACTCTGGAGCATCTTTTCATGCCACCTCAAGTCGAGAGCTCTTTGAGAGCTATGCACCTGGAAACCTCGGCAAGGTTTATCTAGGTGACGATCAACCCTGCAGTGTTGTTGGCAAGGGTGAAGTACATATCAAACTCAACGGATCGATATGGAAGTTGAGGGATGTCAGACACATTCCAGACTTGAGGAAGAACCTGATCTCAATAGGCCAGTTGGCGAGTGAAGGTTATGTGACCACTTTCAGTGAAGATAAATGGAAAGTTTCTAAGGGAGCTATGACTATAGCACGAGGAAAGAAAACAGGTACGTTGTACACTACCACCAAGGCTAGCACATTTATAGCAATTGCAGAAAGCAAGGAGGATCATAATTTGTGGCACCAGAGGCTAGGTCACATGAGTGAAAAGGGACTCAAGGTTATGCTCGCAAAGGGAAAGCTACCAGGTCTAAATTCGATTGATATCGACTTCTATGAGGATTGCGTATTCGGTAAGCAGAAGAGGGTTAGTTTTCAGAAAAGCGGCAGAGAACTCAGAAAGGAGAAGCTTGAGCTAGTTCACACTGATGTCTGGGGGCCAGCAAATGTCTCATCAATTGGCGGAAAGTCCTATTTCATCACCTTCATCGATGACCATTCCAGAAAGGTATGAGTTTATTTCTTGAAACATAAATCTGAAGTGTACGGTGTGTTCAAGAGTTGGAAGGCTATGATAGAGAATGAGACGGGTTTGAAGATCAAGAGATTACTATCCGATAATGGTGGAGAGTATCAGGACACCGGGTTTAAGAGATTTTTCTATGAGAACGGTATCATATTAGAAAGAACTGTTCCACGTACACCACAACAGAATGGCGTAGCAGAACGGATGAACCGGATATTGATTGAGAGAGCCAGAAGCATGCGCATTCAAGCAGGGTTGCCGAAACAGTTCTAGGCAGAAGCAGTCAGTACAGCAGCGTACTTAATCAATCGTGGTCCATCAGTACCATTGGAGCACAGAATACCAGAAGAGGTCTGGAGCAGTAGAGAGGTAACACTTTTATATTTAAAAGTTTTTGGTTGTGTTGCATATGTACATGTTAGTGACACTATGAGGGGTAAGCTTGATCCCAAGTCACAAAAGTGTATTTTCATTGGCTATGGCGGTGATGAGTATGGTTATCGTATGTGGGATGATCAGAACCGAAAACTGATCCGAAGCAGAGATGTAGTGTTCAATGAAAAGGTTATGTACAAGGACATACACACAACAACCTCAGAGCCTACAGCACAGAGTGATCTTGTGTGTGTTGAGTTAGATGATGTTCAAGACAGTGAGAGTACTCAGTCAGACGAACATATTGCAGATGGAAATACTCAACAGATTGATACACCGCAGTCTCCGACTCCTATTCCTGTACCTAGGAGGTCTTCACGGCAGCATGTGCCGAATCGGAGATACATGAATTATTTGTTGCTCACAGATGGAGGTGAACCAGAGTATTTTGATGAAGCATGCAGTGCAGCAGATGCGAGCCAGTGGGAGCTTGCAATGGAAGATGAGATGAAGTCCCTTATTTCCAACAAGACATGGAAGCTAACCGAGCTGCCAGTAGGAAATAAAGCTCTCCATAATAAATGGGTCTACAGAGTCAAAGAAGAACATGATGGTTCTAAGAGGTACAAGGTGAGACTTGTAGTAAAAGGCTTTCAGCAGAAAGCAGGAATCGACTACACCGACGTATTTTCTCCGGTTGTGAAACTGACTACCATTCGTTCAGTTCTTAACATTGTTGCATCAGAGGGTTTGCACCTAGAGCAGTTAGATGTCAAAACTGTTTTCCTCCATGGTGACCTAATGGAGGAGATTTATATGCAGCAACCAGAAGGTTTCTTAGAGAAAGGGAAAGAGAAACTTGTGTGTAAGTTGGAAAAGAGCTTGTATGGTTTGAAACAAGCTCCAAGAGAGTGGTACAAGAAATTTGATGGATTCATGCAGAAACATGGTTATATCAAGTGCAACGCTGACCATTGTTGCTACTTCAAGAGGTTTGACACGAGTTACATTATCCTCCTACTTTATGTTGATGACATGTTAGTAGCTGGATCTGATTTTGCGGAAATCAGTAAGTTAAAGAAGTAGTTGGCAAAAGAGTTCGAGATGAAGGACTTAGGCACAGCGAAACAAATTCTTGGTATGAGAATCATCAGAGACAAGTAGAAGGGAATTTTACAGTTGTCTCAGGCTGACTACGTTGAACGGGTTTTGAAGCGATTCAACATGAGTGATGCTAAGTCAGTTAGCACACCTTTGGCTAGTCATTTTCGATTATCCAAAAAACAGTCTCCCAAGTCAGAAGCAGAGACGAACAACATGGCCAGTATTCCATACGCTTCAGCTATTGGTAGCTTGATGTATGCAATGGTTTATACAAGACCAGATATTGCATATGCAGTGGGAGCAGTCAGCAGGTTCATGTCCAATCTAGGAAAGACTCACTGGGAAGCAGTGAAGTGGATATTGCGATATCTACAAGGTACCACAAACAGATGCCTTTATTTTGGAAAGGGTGAAGTGAATTTACATGGCTATATAGATTCAGATTTTGCTGGTGAGATAGATCACAGAAGAAGCACTACTGGTTATGTCTTTACAGTAGATACTACAGCAGTCAGTTGGATTTCGCAGATACAGAGGATTGTAGCGTTATCTACTACAGAGGCTGAGTATGTAGCCGTGACAGAGGCTAGCAAAGAGATGATTTGGTTACAGGGTTTGTTGGCAGAGTTGGGATTTGAGCAAGGAAAGAGTGTTTTGCATAATGATAGTCAGAGTGCTATACATCTGGCGAAAAATTCAGCATTTCATTCGAGAACCAAGCATATAGATCTTCGTTATCACTTTATCAAATCTCTATTAGAGGATGAGTATTAACACTTAAGAAGATTCAAGGAAGCGAGAATCCGGCCGACATATTGACCAAAGTGGTGACAATAGAGAAACTGAAGTTGTGCGCAACTTCAGTTGGTCTTCAAGCTTGAAGACAGAAATGAGGGCACCGAGCACTGATCATTGATGGAGTTGATTGATGAAGGCAAAGTCGTCAAGTGGGAGATTGTTATATATTGGCATATATATATAATATGACTACTTTGTTATATTAACTTGTCCTACATCGGAAGATTGGGAAACCCACCTCCATATCCTCACCTATAAATATAGGGCTTCTCCTATTGAATTGTGTACACAGAAATAGAGAGAGAGAGAGTTAGGAATAATATACGTTTATATTATTCCGGTGATACAGGCGTGAGTATACACAGTGTGTGTGCGTGTGTGATCTGCGAATCACCCCCTTGTAATCCTCTCAGTGATTTTTAGTGAAACAGTGCTCTTCGTGGACGTAGGCTTATTTGGCCGAACCACATATATATTCTTGTGTCGATTGTTTGGTGTGTTTGTGTACGTTTTTTGATTTGCAGGTGTGCATGGCTTCGTACATAGGGTGTGCGAACCCTAACAAATGAGTGCATATATAATTATATATACGTACATAAATATATATATACATATACAATGATATATACGTAAATTTATATATATATATAACTATAAATTGAAATTGAGTTTGTGATAAATGGAAGGAATTAAAGTTTTGGAGTAAATGGGTGAGAGAAAGTGAGTTTGTGATAAATGAAAGGAATTATAGTTTAATTGGATCGAAATTGAGATTTAAATTGAAAGTGGGTTTGTGATAAATGAAAGAAATTAGAGTCGAATTAATTTAAAATTGGGATTTATATTGAAAGTGGGTTTCTGATAAATAGAAGGAATTATAATTTAATTGGAATAAATGAAATGATATTTTTGTAATCTTATAGAGGGCAGAGGGAGATATTTGATTAAATTAGAAACTATATGGGGGATTTTGGAATCACAAGGGAGTTTTTTGAACAATTTGAAAATCATATCGGGTTTTTGAAACCACGGGAATTTTTTTGAATATTTTTAAAATCATAGGAGGTTTTCTGATAATAATCCTTATTCTAAATAAGTCTAGTTTTCTATCTAATGTCTTCCTAATTTTACTTCTACGAGATTGTTTCCCTTTACAATCTTATTATTTTCATATAAATTAATTCCTCTAACCAATTGCACTTTTCACAACATTACATAATTATTGTCTAGATGAATAGTGTTGTTTTTTAATCCACTCAACAAAGCCGTAATTCATATACTGAATGAAGGGAGTGATGGTTTCATCTCTACTAGAATATTAAAATGTATAAGTGACGAATGTACTCAAATTATATTTGCCACTATATTCATCTTATTATATAAAGAAGGAGCCCCTTGATTGATAAATTAGGGTAAAGTCCAAAATAAATAAATAAGATATCCTGATTTAAATACTACCCTGAAGTCTTAATTCTGTATTTCATACTAAATTATTTTTCTTATCTAAATACTAGTTAAACTATCAGTTATCTTAATTTTTTTATTGGTATTAGTTTATCATAATAATAGTAATACAACTACACATCTATGAAAATAATTTTTTTATATTATATATAAATTACAAAATAAACAGAATTATAGGTGGAATTGAACCCCAACTATACAAGACTCAATGAATTTAATTAATTTACTTATTAAAAAAGTACTTGCTCAAATTATTAAAATTGTCAATTTGTTAAAAATTGATATAGGAGTTGGCGATATTTCAAAAGTTACATGTGAATTTCACCATTCCCATGGTTGTCGCAGCATGTGCGGAGCTTTCGTGGATGAGTTATGGCATGACTGTACATGGGTTGGCTTCAAAATTTGGACTTTTTGCAGGAAATTCAGCAATTGGGTCTTCGTTTGTGTATCTGTATTCAAAGTGTGTTTGTATGGAGGATGCATCTCTTGTGTTCGATGAAATGTCTGTAAGGGACGGCACTTGTTATTGGGTTTGTGCAGAATAATGAGAGTGAGAAAGGGTTGGAGTGTCTTTGTGTGATCGATGCACAAGGTTGGTGGGAACAGCGAGAGGCCGAATTTTCGAACGTTGGAAGGTGGATTCCAAGCTTGTGGGAATTTGGGGGCCTTGTGGGAAGGAAGGTGCTTACATGGTTTTGCAGTAAAAACTGGAATTGGGTATTGTTCCGTCTTCGTTATTGTCAATGTATTCGAAGTGTGGTACCCATGAGGAAGCTTTATCTCTCGTTTTGTGATCTTGTTGAAACTACATATCAATAGCAAATAATAAAAATAGTAAAGAATTAAGAGACACATGATTTATGTGTGGCTCAGTCAATATGACATATGTCCACAAGAGCAGTCTCTACATTTCACTATATCAACGAATTGATAGAGTCTGACCGGCCCGCCTCTTGAACCCGCCCGCCTCTTGAACCCAAGGCCTACTGTAACTTCCTTTTTGGATCATGAGGCATAACCCAACAAATGTTATGAACAAGGATCTTATCTCATGGACATCGATCATTGGTGTTTTTGCAAAATTTGGGCTTGTCACCAAATGCTTAGGCCTTTTTATGGAAATGCAGGGTGCATGTATGAATATATTCGGACGAAATTGTTATCAGTTGTGTAATTCGGTTTTTGGTAATTCAATGAGGATTTCGAAGGAAAAGCCTTCCTTTGTTTAATCTTGAAGAGAAATTATGTACTAATGTTTCCATTTGCTAATGATTTACTAATGTTTTCCCATAGTGATACTCATTCAGTTTCTATTCTTAAGAATGCAATTGATGTTTTCTCAAACATGACTGAGTTGATGATTAAGAGCTATGTCTTCTATAGTGGTGTGGATCAATATACTCAAACTGAAATCAACATTTTTCTTGGGTTCCAGTGTGGTTCTTTACCCATCAAGCACTTAGGTGTGCCTCTTATTACCTCTAAATTGAGAGCTTAAGATTGTCAGTTGCTTATTGAGAAAATTACAAGGAGAATAACTCATTGGACCTCAAAATTTATTTCCTATGCCGGTCGTCTTCAGCTTATACAATCTCTGTTATATAGCATGCAATTGTATTGGGCTAATATTTTTATGTTGCCTAAATCAGTGATAAGTGATATCAACAAGTTGTGTACAAATTTTCTTTGGTCCGGTTCAAATGTCCAAAGTAATCAATCTAAGGTGACATGGAATTACATTTATTTACCAAAGGAAGTAGGCAAGCTTGGTCTCCCAAATATTTCATGTCTAAACAGGGTTGCTCTTCTCAAACACTTATGGAATATTACTTCCAAGAACATTAACAACTCTCGGGTGCTTTGGGTAAAGGAGTATTTAATTAAGAATTGATGCATTTGGGAATTGAAGATACCTCAGAAAAGCTTACATTTTTGGAGGAAGATCATACAACCAAGACCAGCAGCTCAGATTATGATTAAAACAGAGATAGGGAATGGGATGTCTCATATCTTTTGGCATCACAACTGGATGGGAAGTGGCCCTCTTTGTTGCAAATACAACCTTCTACATTCAAACCACTTGGAGATCCATTCTGATGCATTGGTGAGTTCCTTGATTGACCCAGTTACTGGAATAGTATCACATTCACAAGCATTCGCCATGTCAGTTCCTGAGGTTCAGTTGCTGTCATGTCTTAAAAATCTCTCAATCACCATAAGTTGGACATCATTTCCAAATGGAAAATTTTCCCTAAAGTACATTCTTGCCTCCTTCTATAACTCTTATCAACCAGTGCCTTAGTCTCACCTAGTCTGGAATTCGATCTCTATTCCTTGACACAAATTTATTTTTTGGCTTGTCATCCTCAATAGACTTTCCACATTTGATAGACATTCCCTTTCTAAATGGCACTTTCGAAATCATTGCTCATTTTGTCTTTCCTCCAACGAGACTGTGAATCACATATTCTTCTCTTGTTCATTCACTAGGCCAATTTGGAACTACATCCAATCTATTTGTGGACTCCACATTCTTCCTCCATCTTGGAATGATCTTGTTATTTGGGCATCCTATCATTGGCAGTCGAAGAACATCACCAACTCCATAAGCAAACTGACACTTTCAGCAACCATTTACCACATTTGGATTGATAGGAATTCTCGAATTTTAGAGGATTGTGTACTTCTCAACACTCTTTGTTAAAAAAAATACAGAATTGTATTTGTGAAAAGCTCATATCTTGCTCCTTTAGAAATGGGTTAGCTGCTCAGCGTGCCGGTCATGCTTGGGATCTTCCATCATCAATTTTAAGGCCACCGCCACGTCCTCCAGATGATTGATTGTTCGCTTTGTCCGGTGATAAGGCTTTATTATAAATTTGTTTGTCGATTGTTATGGTAGCTTTATGAGCTACCCGTTCTTGGCTTTTAGCCCATTCCATTCATTGTGGACTTTGTAATTTCTATAGATATTTATATAAATTTGCTTAACCTTTCAAAAAATATATATTATGTAGTAGATAAGATAGTCCATAACGCATTGTTGTTAATGTACTATAAGTTTGGACTTCTAGCTCTTGCCGAAAAGTATTTTGATAGAGTACATGATGGAGACAAAGAATTTTGGAACTTAATGGAGACTGGCTATAGTAAAATAAGACCGGAAGCCAAATGTCTGGAATTGTTTAGTGAAATGCAATGAAACACCTAGGGATTGAATCAAATTTAACTAGTTTGGCATTTGTGATTGTATCACGTTCTCAATTAGAAGCATTACATCTAGGCAGGTCTCTTCATTGCTATGCGATTAGAAGTCTCATGCATGGGAATGTTTTGGTTGCCAAATCACTTATAGACATGCATGGTAAGAGTGGGAATTTAAGCATTGCAAGAAAAATATTTCGTGGGACACACAGGATACTGTCACGTAGAACACATTGATATCTTCTTATTCTCATAGTGGGCATTTTGCAGAGACTTTAGCTGTTAGGAAAGTGTCTCACATTCCTACTATAATTAGGTTTTCTATTTTGGAGTATATTTTATATGATAATTTCTTGTAAGAGGAAAATCTTATTCTCCAAGGAATTATAATCCTTGTCCATAAGAATTGGGTTTGTAACTCTATAAATAGACACCTAGTGTTAATAATTGAGACTTATGAGAAGGAGAGATGTAGTCTCATGAGGATATGCTTTGGGTTGGGTAGAGTACAGACCGATGGCGAGAAGGAATCGCATAGGTGAAGAGGTCGTAGAGCATGCGAAGGAGTTGCTGGTACACAGGAAAAACTCGGGTGGAATTTGTATACGCTTACAAGTGGTGGTAATTCTCTAATGTTGTAATATCTTTACATGATTATAGTGAAATCCCTTCTCATCTATGAACGTAACCCAGTTTAGGATGAACCATGTAAATCTTGTATTTGTTATGTGTGAGTGCTCTTTTATATTCTTCTATTGTTGTTTGTTATTTCCATTACACCCCCAACAAGTGGTATTGGAGCTTTTTCGATTCCCAACATTAGCACTATTTGAAAAAATGGTTTCACACGACTTCAAGCCCAATTCAGCACACACTGATGACAGTGCTCTCTGGCAGTTCTCATATTGCATCATTGGAGAAAGGTGAACAGGTTCACAATTACACTAAGGAATGGGCATTTCAGCTTAATTTATCTCTTGAAACTGCATTAGTTGATATGTATGCAAAATGTGGACAACTCAAAATAGCAAGAAAAGTATTTAACTCAATAAAAGAGAAATATGCAAAATGGGCATATTTTTTGCTTCTGGCTTTACACAGAAGAAAAAGAGAAGCAGAAGTTGTTTTGAGAAGCTAGTACCCACAGCTTCTTTAAAACGCTCTTTGAAAGCCCAGAAACTCTTCAAAAGTTTTTGTTAAACACTGTTCAAAACAGTTTTTTCCTTCAAGAAGCCAAAAACAATGTTTGAAAAGTCAATCCAAACAGGACTTTAGTCGTTCTGGTAATCTACAAGAGGTTGAAGCTTTGGTTCTCTCAATGCCGATGGATCCTGAGGGGGGGTTATGGGGTGTTTTGTTAATTGCTTGCAAAATTTACAACAATAATGAGATGGGAATAAGGTTTTTAATATTTTTTTGATTATTTTGTATTTTCAATTTTGTCCTTTGTATAGTAGTAGTTTTTGGTGGGACCCGTTAATTTTTGAAGTTAATGAAGATGAATAATTTGAGAAAGTATAAGATTATATTGTATTGATATTCGAAACTGGACAAGTATTTTGGGACAAGTAAAGTTGAGAAAGTGGACAACTAATATGGGAGGACGGAGGGAGTAAGATATTAGACGCAATCTAGTTAGTAACTTCAATAGTATCATTATTAGAACTTATATTACTATTTTCATTTTGTTTTCTTCGTGGGGCTATTTTTTAGGACTATGGTGAGACACAAAATAAATTATACATTCAGTTCAACTTGGCCACCTCCTCAATTTGTGCAGGCACCAAATCCAAAACTAATGGCTGTTCAAGCACTTGTCTTCAATCGTTGACATTTGATCTTCCATCAACTAGCTAATCCCCTAGCAAAAATAAGTAAACACTTTTTCACATGCATTGGGTCCATACATTTTGAAGACATCGAATATATTATTTTCATTGTCAAACGAATCGTGCATGGAGGAGATATATATGAGATGAAAAAGGAAAGAGAAAATGGATGGACTGTGGAATTTGCAAATAGATATGAAGAAGCTAAAATATATCCGAATATATCTCATGCATGTCTATTATATATATATATATATGCTTGTAATTGGCTATATATAGAGCCTTGAACACAAGCATTTTCCATCTCACTACACCATGTATGTATCGAGTAGATTATTGTGGAAGATAGGTCTTACATGAAGACAAGAGTCTTGTTTGGTAGCCAAGGACGATTTACCTGCCACCACCCAAAGGATCTCTCTCTGTATATACGTACATATATATATACATACATATATATATATATATATTAATTGAGCCCTTGTGCGGTTCCCAGGCAGGTCACCTTGTCTAACAGACTGGCTCTTCTCCCTCATGCTAGGCCATTTCTTCTATGAAGTGTACAATGCAATCATCATATTTGTCAACTGGTATCACCAATCGATAATTTATTTGACAATTCTTGTGATATAAATAAAATGTATCTATTTGAATGGAATTTGTCACTACATTCCAAGGTTTGGAAATTAGTCCATCAAGTTATTTTTTTTAATAATGTATATTTATGTATCACATTAAAATTACCATTGTGTTTTTTTTTTCTCTCTCATCTTTTTCCCCAAGCATCGCTCTAAGTAGTCAGAAGTTCAGTATATGTATCTTTCAATTCAACTCTCAGCATCGTGCAAAGGAAAAGATACTTAATCTATTAAGTGTTTTTTTTCTTTTTCGAATTGGTATTGGAGGTTTTAAACTCAAACTTTGTCCACAATCATGGCCTGAAGAATTGATTGTACTCGAGGAGAATCGAATATCTGACCTAATGTTTTCTAAAACATTATGCTCCAAGTGTTTTTCACTCGAGCCAACCCATTTAGATTTATTCAATTAAATATTTTCATGCCACAGTTGTCAGTAAATTTTCTGAAAAATTATTTTCAGAAAATTAAACTAAATAGATTTTTTGGATAGTTTATGATTTTCAATTTTCAGAAAACAAAAAACTGTTTTCAGAAATGCAAACCAAACCAATCCTATAACTCAATAATAGGTTTATTCGATTAAGTATATTGTCATGCAACAATATAACTCTATATTTTAGTGGTTCATTTTGCCATAACACTAATTAAAAATAAATAAAATTATGAGATGTATATAGTGTGTCTGATTCTATGGCTCTTCGAATGGCTTCCTTTCCACGCTCGTACTTACCTAAGATTATGATTTACTTTACTTTCTAGAAAGTTTGTATAATATACAGTTGTATTAATTTGTTTTTCTATTGGTAACAAAAAATAGTGATGAATAATATAAATACGAAACTTGTATTTGAGGGGGAAAAAATTTAAAATTCAGCTCCAACTTACCAGTTACCGTGCTACGTATTTGTTTATTAGATTTAGCAGAAATATGGTTACGCCTGGACAGAAATATCAAACAAGAATAAAGAGAGTTACATACATGAACGTGAATATTTGGACTTTGGTTGTTACGAAACTCTGCTGTAGTGTCGACAAAAAAGTTTTTATACAGTATAAAAACTATATCTGAACATTTTCATTTAGAAGTTCAATATATATATATATATATATATATATATATATATATATATATATATTACGTAGTAACAGTTTCAACACATTTAAATTTTCAGCACAAGTATTCTGAAATTTGATAGGGTAAATTGCTTAAAACCCCCCTATTGTTTACTCTTTTTCCCTACTATACCCCCTCAACTATAAAATGAGCTTAGAACCCCCTAAAATTTCATAAAATGTTGCACCATGGGTTTGCCCTCAAATTTTTTTACCCTTTTACCCTCCAAATTTTTTGTATTTCCACCTGACCTTTAATCATATCCTTACTATTATATTTATTAATTCCTTAAATTACAAAAATATTATTTCTTTTAGAGAATATTAATTATGCCATTTACCTTTAATGTATTAGACTAAATATACTCTCAAATGTTAAATTTTTTTTTTAAGTTTTAATTATTTTATTTATAAATCAATTAACTTGTTATTAAATTTTTGTTTGATTTAAATCATAAAACTCAATCCTAATTAATATATTCATAAATAAATCACAATTTATAAATATATTTTTATGAAAAGAAAGTTTCATTTGGCAAAAAAAAAAAAATTTAATTAGGATAATGAGTTTTATGATTTAAATCAAATTAAGTTTTATTGGAAAATGATATATATTTTGGAATATATAATTCGTCAAAAATATATATTTTTCGAATTGTTTTAAAAAAATATGAATTTTTTCCAAAAAATAATTTTTTTGAGAAAAATATATATTATTTTTCAAAATATGATTTTTTTCCTAAAATAATATAATTTTTTTCCGAAATATATATTTTTTATATTTTAGAAAATAATGTATATTTTTCAGAAAAAATTCATATTTTTTAAAACAATTCAAAAAATATATACTTTTGACGAATCATATATATATATATATTCCAAAATATACATATTTTTTCGAAAAATAATTTTTTTGAAGGTTTGATTTCACTTTGATGACTCAAAATCATATTTTGGAACATAATATATATTTTTCTCAAAAAAATTATTTTTCGAAAAAAATTCATATTTTTGAAAATAATATATATTTTTCTCAATAAAAATTATTTTTCGGAAAAAATCAAATTTTGGAACATAATATATATTTTTCCCAAAAAAATATTTTTCGGAAAAAATTCATATTCTTTTTAAAAAAATTGGAAAATATATATTTTTGACGAATTATATATATATTTTGTTTGTTCAAATATATATATTGTTTTCATAAATTGTGATTTATTTATGAATATATTAATTAGGATTGAGTTTTATGATTTAAATCAAACTAAAATTTAATACCAAGTTAATTGATTTACAAATAAAATAATTAGAACTTATAAAAAAAAAATTAACATTTGAGAGTATATTTAGTCTAATACATTAAGGGTAAATGGCATAATTAATATTCGAACTAAAAGAAACAATATTTTTGTAATTTAAAGAATTAAGAAATATAATAGTAAGGATAGGATTAAAGGTAAGGTGGAAATACAAAAAGTTTGGAGGGTAAAAGGATAAAAAAATTTGAGGGCAAGCCCATGTTGCAAGAAGATGAAAGTTGAGGGGGTATAGTAAAGAAAGAGAGTAAACTTTAGGGGGGTTTTAAGCAATTTATCCAATTTGATATTTTAAATAGGGTAAATAGAATTAAACCCCCCTCAACTATACTCTCTCTCCCAACTAACCCCCCTCAACTAAGTGATGGTCCCTCAATTATGAAATTGTTACAATTTAGTATTTCCCATCATAACGCCGTTAGTTAAAGTTAGGGTAATTTGCACTCAGATCCCCTTAAGTTTCGGTCAATTGTACTCACTCCCTGAGATTTCATTTTCCTTGCAATGATACCCCTTGAAGGAGTTAAGACCTCATGAAATGACTATTGTGCCCTTACTTTAATATAGAAGGCATGTTGGCTAAATTAATGGATCAAACAACCCTTGTATATTAAGCTCAATTTGAAAAAAAATTCAAGTACTTTGGATACAAAGATTTTTGAAATAGGGATATCTACATATAGGTAGACATAAGGATCACTAATTACAAATAGGTAAACTTTTATCTTTCAATTACTAATACATCAACTTAACTAAACTAATTACAAATGGGTCAACTTTTTTGTTTAAAGACTCAAATACCCCCAAAAAACTCCAATCTTCTTTTTCTTCTTCTCTCCCATTCCAAAATCCCCAAACACTCAAAAATAAAAATAAAATATTTTGGAAAAAATATAAATATTTCTAGAAAAATAAAAACAAATTCGAAAACAAAATGAGGAAAAAATATATTTTTGGAAAAATAAAATATTTCAAAAAAATGAGGAAAAAAAATATAAAATATTTCGTGAAAAATAAAATATTTCGAAAAAATAAAATATTTTTGGAAAAATAAAATCTTTTGAAATATTTTTGTTTATTTCTTTTTCACTTTTTTTTTTCTTCTTTTCAACGAAATGTGTACAAGCCTTAGACCTCTTGGTGATTACAATGCAATATTTTGGAGTCAATTGTGTCAAGAAGTATCAAGAACTAGTTGATTTAGTTGAATTTGTTTTAAAATTTGGTATCTTAAAAAGTAATAAATCTTAGGTGAGTTATATTTAGATAATTTATTTCAATATGACAGAGGACATAATCTGAATCTTACTTGTTTAGTATGAAATTCTTTAAATGCATGTCATAAAATATTTCGGGAAAAATATTTTATTTTTTCCGAAATATTTTATATTTTCGAAATATTTTATTTCCCAAATATTTTTTATTTTTCCTGAATTATTTTATTTCCTATTTTTTTTTGAAATATTTTATTTTACCCAAAAGATTTATTTTTCCCGAAAGATTTATTTTTCCCGAAATAATTATTTTTCCCGAAATAGTTTATTTTTTTGAAATATTTTATTTTTCCCGAAATATTTTAATTTTTTTGAAATATTAAAAATTTTCCGAAATATTTTATTTTTGAGTGTTTGGGGATTTTGGAATGGGAGAGAAGAATAAAAAGAAGATTGGAGATTTTTTGGGGGTATTTGAGTCTTTAAACAAAAAAGTTGACCCATTTGTAATTAGTTTAGTTAAGTTGATGTATTAGTAATTGAAAGGTAAAAGTTTATCTATTTGTAATTAGTGATCCTTATGTCTACCTATATGTAGATATCCCTATTTCAAAAATCCTTGTATCCAAAGTAGTTGAATTTTTTTCGAAATTGAGCTAATATACAAGGGTTGTTTGGTCCATTAATTTAGCCAACATGCCTTTTACACTAAAGCAAGGGCACAAGAGTCATTTCATGTGGTCTTAACCTCTTCAGGGGTGTCATTGCAAAAAAAATGAAATCTCAGGGGGTGAGTGCAAATTACCCTAAATTTAACTAACGGCGTTATGACGAGAAGGACTGAATTGTAACAATCATGAAAGTTTGGGGGGTTTACAGTCAAAAACATAATTGAGGGAGGTTAGTTGGGAGAGAGAGTATAATTGAGGGGGGTTTAATGCTATTTACCCTTTTAAATATACAAATGTTGCTAAGGCTTCTTTTGAAAATGATTACTTTTGATTAAACTCATATATACCTGTTCAAAATTTAGTAAAAAACAAGTAAGTTAAACCTTTTTAAAGTGCGATTATATACACAAAGACCTATTTTTTATTAGATAAGTTTAATAATATACCCATTTTAATTAAAAAAAAATTATTTTAAGAATTCAAATTTCCTCCATTGATTTTCTCACTAAAAGGGTTCAAGTGCAGATCTGTTAGGAAAGTGTCTCAAATTATATTGTAATTAGGTTTCCTATTTAGAGTTGTATTGTAAAAGGAATTTCTCATTAGACAGTTTTATTCTCTAAGGAGTTGTAATCATCATCCAACAAGAAATTGTTTTTCTTGTTCAACAAGGAATGTGGTTTAACTTTATAAATAGAGACATAGGATTTGGGTTGAGACTTAGAGAGAAAATATAAAAATGTGGTGAGGAAGAGATGAGTGAGGGTGAGGTGTATGTGATTGCATCAAGAGAATGTGAGATGGACATCTATAATATATTCCTAATGAATATTCTCTCTCAGTGGACGTATGCCAAAGTTGAGGCTGAATCACGTTAAATATTGTGTGTTATTTGTATGATTTGTGTGTGTGAGTAAAAACAGGTGTAAATGATCTTTGACGGGATTAATTCCTAAGTGTGATATGAGAATTAATTCCTAATAAGTGGTATTAGAGCAAGGTATAAGCAGATCGATATCAGAAATTTTCAGGTTGAAGCGAAGAAGAAACTCGTATGTTCTGGCCCAGATTTGAAGATCAGAGTTGTTCGAAATCAGAAACCAACCATACCAGGAGTTCATCTTCATGAGATGAATCCGGGACAGTCAAGCACATCGCCAGAAACAGCTGTACGCGCCCCCATGCGTCGCCTAAAGTTTTGGCCAGATTTTTTGGCTCCACGCGCAACAGTTTTGTTTCGGGCCTATTTTGCGGAACGTCGTTGATCGAGACAAGGCGTATAATATATCAATGGAAAACTCTTTCGAAAAAGAACATTTCGGCACAAAAATAATCCCTATAGAATGAGGCACACTCCCCGAGAAGTTTTTGATGTCGTCAGTAATATTTTGTCTTTTGTGCTAGCTGATTTATTTTTTTAGCCCGTTTGGAGTAATTTTTTATACGGTCAGAGGCATTCTTAAGGTTTTGGACTGCTCCGGAGGCAACCGTATGATCGGTTTTGCATGATTCGACTCCAAACACCTCGAATAACCTCAGTGGGAGATATGGGAGAAGAAAATGCAAAAATGTCAAGTTGCAAAGCTTGGTTGAGGCTATTTTTGATGTCGATGAGGTGGAGGTTGTGTTCCGGTTGACGCATGGAGGCATATAGCGCACATCGGCGCGGTGGAGAGCGCATAGCAGTGGTGGCTCGCATGTGCTAATGAAATTGTTGAGTTTTAAGTTTATGATAATACCGAGTCATTGAGTGAGACAGCGAAGAGGCAAGTGGTTGGGACGAGGTTGAAGGCACTGGTGGGACGATATGTAAGGAAAGAATTCGAGGGTAGTGGTGTTTATCTTGGGAAGATTGTGTAGAGTTGATTATGAAGATGAGAACTGTGAGGATTTGGGAATTGACGAAGTGAAGGAGTTTCCGATTAGCGATGATGATATTGATAGTGATTGAATAGTATAAAAAAATAAAAATTGAGATAATGAAGATTTGATGAAGGTGGAGATTGCAACTTGATATAGAGGTGACCGAGTTTAAAGAAGATAAAGATGATGAAGTAATCGCGGAGAAGGCGCGATTATGAAGATAATGTTGAAGATGATGTTGATGTTAAAGAATGTTGAAGATGATGTTGATGATTGAAGATAGTGTTGAAGATGATGTTGATATTGAAGAATGTTGAAGAAACACACATAGTCATGGTGGAGGTGGAGCATGATGCGTGTAGATGAAAAAGAAGAAATTGAAGTAGAAGAGTGTTGATGAAAAATAAGAAAATAATGAATAGAAGAGTGTTGATGCTTAAAGAAAGGTGGTGCTTTGAGAAGATGATAGAATTGTATTGTAAAAGAAATTTCTTATTAGAGAGTTTTATTCTTCAAGGAGTTGTAATCCTTGTCCAATAAGAAATTGTTTTTCTTGTTTAACAAGGAATGAGGTTTAACTCTATAAATAGAGACTTAGGATTTGAGTTAAGACTTAGAGAGAAAATATAAAGATGTGGTAAGGAAGAGATGAGTGAGGGTGACATGTATGCGATTGCATCAAGAGAATGTGCAATGGACACCAGATGTATGCAATTGTATCAAGAGAAGGTATGATGAACATCTGTAATATCTTTCTAATAAATATTCTCTCTCCGTGAACGTAGGTCAAAGTTGGGGCTGAATCACGTTAAATATTATGTATTATCTGTATGTATGAATAAAAACAGATATAGATGATCTTGGGTGTGATTAATTCCTAACAAAATCTAACAGCTTAGTTTACCTCACTTCATTATATGAGTCCCAGATTAAAAAAAAATGAGAAATTAATAAAATAATAACTCATAAATACAAAGCTGAGTAAAAGGAGGGGATTTTGAATTCTAAATAGGCAACATACACTTCAAGATATTGCTTACAATCTTATCCCAAAACTGACACCAAATCTATCCACGTGACACTCTTCTTTTAACACCACGGCCACGTGACCTCCAACCCTAACGTGTCACTCCATGTGACACGTGCCATGCAACTTGACCTCCTTTACACCACCTCATATATATATATATATATATATATATATATATATATATATATATATATATAGTAGACCCCCTCAAGCCAATCAGCGTATATTTGGTAAACCTTCTGTTATTTGGTAAATTATAGTAGACCCCCTCAAGCCAATCAACGTATATTTTTGGTGACTGATAATGTAAAATTACGTCTTTACCCATACCTATATTTCATTTAAAAGATCTAAAAATTATTATCTTGTCAATTACTTATTTATAAAGGTAATTTTGTTCATATTATAAATATTAAATGAGGGTATTTTGATCTTTTTACATATCCTTTGCATTTATTCGAGGGTATCTAAGACATTTCACATCTAAAAAAGTATTGACATCAACATTGACCGAGTTTGAACACGCCAGTAGGAAGTATTTGTTATAACTTACAAAGTTGAGAAATTATAGCTAGATCCCCTCCAGTTTATAAATTATAACAAATACCCCTACCGACATGGTCAAACTCGATCAATGCTGATATCAGCATTTTTTTAGATGTGAAATTTCTTAAATACCCTTGAGTAGATGCAAATGATATGTGAAAAGACCAAAATACCATCATTTAATGTTTATAATATAAGCAAAATTACCTTTGTAAATAATTAATTGACAAGATAATAATTTTTAGAACTTTTAAATGAAATATAGGCATGGGTAAAGATGTAATTTTATATTATCAGTAGGTCGATTGGCTTGAGGGGGCCTACCTGTTATTTGATATATCTCGATGGGGTCTAGCTATAATTAACTAGCTATCTTTAAGTAACGAAATGTTTTTCGTCACCTCTAGGTAACTTTTAGCGACGAAATATAGCTACCTTTTAGTAACAAAATGTTTTTCGTCACATATGTACCTTTTAGTGACGAAATTTTTTAGTCACATTTAGCTACCTTTTTAGCGACGATTATTTTTTGTCACATCTAATTGTCTTTTAGTGACGAAAGTTTTTCGACACATCTAGCTACCTTTTAACCACGAATTATTTTTATCACATCTAATTGCCTTTTAGCGACAAAATATTTTCGTCACACCAAGTGACTTTTATCGACTAAAGGTTTTTGTCACAGCTACCCTTTTATCGACAAAGAGTTTTGTCATATTTAGTTATTTTTTATCGACGAACTATTTTTGTCACATCTAATTATTTTTTACCAACTAAATGTTTCTTAGCTTTAGTTATACAAGAAAAGACAAAGGAAAATTAAATATCAATGAACTACACAATGTAAAAAGTTCACCATTCCAGGCCAAAAACTATAAAAAAAAAAAAAAAAACACACTAAATAATCTAAAAAACAAGAACTTTAAAAGAAGGATCCTAGTTTATTTCAAATTGTCTTTCTAAAACTCATACTATATTAATTTTGGGGCGTAAGCGACTGCTGTCCAATATTTGTAACAAATGCAAGCATTGCCTCCCTCACTTTTTCTTGAATTTCTTGTTGCATGTCTCGCTTTATCTCGTGCATTTCTTGTCTCATCTCTTCCATAGTTTTCTCTGCTTTCTCATCCCTAACATAAGTTACGTCCACATCTTTTTGAGTGACATGGATAGAAGAAGTAATCCTCTCTTTGTTGCCAATAACGTGCAAAAATGAAGACTTATCCCCTAGTACTTCAAGCATTATTTCTTTTTCTTTCTCGGGGGTTATTACTTCTCCAATTTCAATAGCAGCTTTTTTCATTTGTAACATTTTAGCCTGCATGATAAAAAAAAGAGTTGTAATACAAAGAAAAAAGTACACTATTCTTAAAGTTAGATAAAAGAATTAAACATTAACAATAAATACATACTTACATAATTTTTCTCAGCCTTTTCATCAACAGATTCCCCCACCATTCTTGATATGCGATTTTGCGTAGAATTCAATGAGACCTCCATCATCCCGTGGTTCAGTATTCATCTTTCATCACAATTAAGATGAAAATGTTGGTTAAAAAAACATACCCACCAACTAAACAATGAATATAATAGTAGTTCAAACAATTGCAAATAAGAAATATATTCATAATAAAGTACTAAATTTGATCTAGATAAGATTTTGTCCTTACCATGTCATCCAAATACTGAACATACACTTTGGAGCCACCATAATTCTTTGTCTTCACCTTGCTCCTATTCCCTTTGTTTATCTCACTGCGACTCTGCATGATATATATTTTTCTGAAATGTAAGTCAATTTTATAAAGAAAACACAAGACTCTACATGAGACAGAAAGTATTGCTATATACCAGTAAATGCAGAATGGTGCACTGAAATGTTCTGGGATTGATATGTTTCATTTTGGTGAAAAACAAAATACCATCTGGAACATAATGTCAACTATAGTTATTAACTAATGTTTTATTTATATGTATGGTACTACTATATTGGTGTTTTGTTAGTAACTCTCATATGACATTCGTAATTTTCAACATTAGAGTTGGGCCATTTTACTCTATGTTTAGTTGTATACTAATCAAACAATATTATATCAATGATGATTTTATTTCATTTTCAGACTCACAGTCCATCCCCTGAATATTAAATGTTAACAACATTCAGTTTGTGTCAAGAGGTGAACAAGGGTTTTGTGTTGTGGAACTTTGTTCACCATAGTGGATCATTTATGGCTAAACAAGATCTCGTGATTCTTCCCTGTTTCATGTAAAAACTCTTATGCCCCTGCTCTCTATTTGTATTTCATGCATGTATAATTGAATCTCTAGGAGAAAGAAATCAATAGGAGATGAATAAAAGTCAGAAAAACTTCCAAGTATATGTTTTTGGCAATTCGATTTAGGATGGTAAGTTTCCTTTTTCAATGATGCAACAAAAACAACACCGTTCTTCAAACCATTGCCCACAAGGTGCAATACTGGACAGAGTGGTTGATCTCGGCTTTAAGAGGTAAGCTTTGTGAAAGTGAAATGGAATTTTGGGTCCATATCTAGTGCAATTAAATAAAAATGTTTTTTAACTCCTAAGGTGCATTAGTTTGTGAGTTATGTATATAATTGTCCAGTTTACTTACTTTTCCTAGGTTTTTCCTACTTTGAACAAAAAATTGATCCCAAGACCAAATAATCTCTTTGATCTATATCTTTGAAAGACCAATGATTACTTGTTCGTCATAGAGACGGAACAAGTTGCTTCAAAACCCTTATTCATAAGATTTTCAGTCAAGTAATAAAATTAGTTTTAAAATATAATCATCTAGTCCATCAAGTTCCTTACTTGGGGCATATGTCGGCCTCTATTTGGATAATATTTTCTTCTAATTGTGTGAATGGTATTGGGACTCCATCAGCTAACCAACAATAGGATGTGTAGGGAAAGGAATACTTCTTTTTGATGCACATGGTTATATCGATTTATAAAAACAATACCCATAGGCTAGAGGTCTCAATCACAAGTCAAAGATGATAGATATTAGTGAATAACAAGTGAATTCTACCATCTTTTTCATGTGACTTTCATAGCTAGGGGTGGCAATAATTAAATATATATAGGAGATGAATAAAAGTCAAAAAAACTCAAAATTTTCACCCAAAACAACACAAAAAACAATTAATTAAATATATATATAGACCTGGAGAAATCAATTAGGGCACATGTAAAATATAAAATTTACAATTTACAAAAACATAATCAAAGATTGAAGATTCAAAGAGTTAGAATATAATTTCACTCACAATCCTCAAAACAAAATTTCATATAAAGGACAATGTATGAGGACTTACAAAATCAATACTCTGATTGTGTTCTCTTTCTTTGAAACAGAAGAGACTAGGTAGAGAAATTTTTTTGGGAGGCCTGATGCGCTGATATGGGCGAGAGAGTTAGGGTTTTGTTATGAAATCAATACTCTGATTGTGTTATCTTTCATTGAAACAAAAGGGACTATATGGGGAAATTTTTTTGGGAGGCCTGATGCGCTGGGCGAGAGAGTTAGGGTTTTGTTATGAAATTTTTGTTATTTTTTTTTTGGATAAAAAAAGCAATTGTGTTGGCGCCAATAGTTAAGTAATTAGGCGCCTTTATTTTTATTTTTTTGTGAGAGGGCTCTCTTTATGTTTTTCTTAAATATTATTCTATAAATAATTATTATTTCTCATTAAAAATATAAATAAGACATAAAAAATTCTTTATGGCCAATAAATTCTCAAAAAATATTTATTTGTTTTTCACTTACATACTTTTATAAACAATCAACGGTGTATCAAATTTCTTAGAACGATCTACTAGAACATTAGTTCATGGCATTGTGTCATTCAATAAAATATAATTAATTAGTGTTTTCTTCTATTATTTGAATGAATTTATAAATGTGATAATATTAGTACATTTATAATTTAACTTACTCTATATAATTGAATATATTTTAATAAATTTGCTTTAAATCTAATTTATTTTAATTTAGATTCCAATCAAAGTTATGAATTGCATTCTCTAAATTAGATACAACTATTTCATTATGATCAATGGTTGAATTTGATATTAAACATTTTCTACATGTATGAGGTCTTAGTGGGTGGTCAATTGCCTTGATTATAAGCCGACTTTGGATTGAATAAAAAATGTTGATAACGATATGAATTTCAATTTTCATGTGACATATACATCAACTTCTATGATTACTAATGAATTTTTATAAATATTTTAATAATATTATTAAATATTCAAAGAATAGATAAAATTATATTTTCATATTTTAATGTAATCTTCTTCTTTTTTCGAAACTAGGAATGTAATCTTATTTTGAGCCAAAAATTTGAATATTGAGATTTCTTATATAAAAATATTTTTTATATAACATGAAAAAATAAGATATTTATCTTAAAACCGTCTAATAACAAATGTTTTGGACATTCTATCTATTGTTTTGTATTATTTTTTTTTAAAAAAAAAACAAGTAGTATTTCTATAACTTATGAAATAATTTAATTTGTTTTTCAGTCTCATTAACAAAAAAAAAGCCGAATATAACTATATAATATATAGGGCCCCAATTTCAAAAAAATAAAAATTATTTTACTATAGGTAGAAAAAGTAATTTGTTTAACAGTCCAAACGTACTAAACCAAATCCAATTTCACAATTTAGACTCAAAACAAAGCCTATAGAATTACATAATTTAGGGACCCATTTTTTAAAAAATACAAATTGGTTTACTATAGGTAGGAAAAAAATGTTTGACAGCCCAATTCGTATTAAACCAAATCCAATTTCACAATTTGGGGCCCAAAATTGTATAATTCAGTTACTACTATTATAGAGTTAACAAAATAAAAAAAATAATAATCTAATTTTTTTAACTTAATGAACTAAAGTCTAAACCCAATAAAATCATTATTCTGATTAGGTCGTATTAGCACAACATTTGACGACTATACTTAGGGCTCTCGTGACTGCCACACTCGCACAACGATAAATATTTTTCATGCGACTACACTTAAGGCTTTGGCAACTACCACACTTACCCATCATTAATAATTTTCGACAACACTTAAGTATATTTTTATAATAAAAGAAACAAACACAAACCTCTCGCCAAAATTTACAACGAATTTCATCACAAAAATCCTTCATTTTGTCACCGAAACTCTCCATTTTAGGTGACGAAATAAGATTTTGTCACCAAAACTCTCTTTGTTTTGTGAAAAATTATATTTTGTCACCAAAACTCCTTTTTTGTGATGAAATAAAATTTTGTCACAAAAATCTCTTTTTTTTAGTGACGAAATTATATTTTGTCACCAAAACTCTCATTTTTTTGTGACGATACTTTATTTCGTCACCAAAACTCTCATTTTTTGTGACGAAATATATAATTTCGTTATCAAAACTCTTTTTTTTTTTTTGTGACGAACATATATTTCATTACCAAAACTCTCTTTTTTTGTGACAAAATAAAATTTGGTCACAAAAACTCTCTTTTTTGGTGACGAAATTAAGTTTCGCACCAAAAATCTCCTTTTTAGAGACGAAATTATAGTTCGTCACCAAAAACTCTAAATTTTTTTTTGTGACGAAATATATATTCGTCACCAAAACTTTCATTTTTTCTGGCAAATTATATTTCGTCACAAAAACGTTCCATTTTAGTGACAAAATAAATTTTTGTCACCAAAACTCTCCTCTTTTGTGACGATATTATATTTCGTCACCAAAACTTTCATTTTTTTGTGACAAAATAATATTTCGTCACTAAAACTCTCCTTATTAGTGACGAAATAATTTTTGTCATAAAATTTCGTCAGTAAAAGTCCATTTTGTTGTAGTACAAGTGTACTATGTTGTTGTCAATATCTTATAAAAAGTACACGTTCCTCAGTTGCCTAGGGCTTAATGGGTAGCATTGGGCCTTAAGCAAGACTCCAATCTATTAATATTATTATATTTTTCTTGTGGGATAGGCTCTGCCTTAGTGGGGCCCATCTCTGTAAGAAACTGTACATTTATACAATTATGAAGACTGGGTTTAGGCGAAGCCCACAATTATACAATTGTGGTTCTCTCTCTAGCAACTGATACAAGCCGAGACATATTATCGTAACAACTGAAATGAACTGTGCACATGCAATGATGCAAGTAGTGATACTATCAAATCCCTTAAAAAATGGTCAAAAGCCACTACTCATGCATGCCAAGTTGGTCGAATCCTCATCTAGCACACAACATCAATATGATCGATATATATATGTATATATATATATATTGACATTGACACGTGATCATGGGAGTAAAAGTATATATCTAGTGGCACAAAAAGGCAATATATATATATATATATATATATATATATATATTTGTGTAGCAGCTAGATTGGAGTTGCAAAATTAGGAAGTCTTTTCCCATAAGTTAAAACTTTTTCTATTTTTAGTAAAGGCACACTCACTTTTATTCTAAAATGTACTCGACCTTTAATTTGAAACTCCCACTTATTAGACATTTGCTGGTCTGACCAATAAAATTTGAGATTGCAAAATGTGATTGATCATGAAGTCGTGATATAAAATCAAGTTTGATTCACTAATTTTTATTTGGTGCAACAATTAATTATTAACCTTTTTTTTTCACTCGAATTCGAATAAAAACCTTGATATAATAATGTTCATTCATTCTATTATTGCAAATTGCAAAAGGTGGACTCTTATTTTCGAAATTCCAGTTCTCTCCTTCCCATAGAATTTTTTTCATCATATAAAGTTGATTAAATAAAAGATTGGATAAAAAAAAGTTTCATGTTCTTTTCTCGGTAAAAAAATAAAAGAAAGGTCCATGTTGACCACTTACACAATGGATGAAGTGTTCAATTAAGTTTTTTTTTTTGGGTAAATCAATGAATATATTTAAGGAACCAAGAAGAAAAACAAAGCTAAGCCAAGACAGACCCTAGGCAAAGCAAATCAGAGCCAAAACTCAAAACAGAAAAGGAAAAAAGGGAGGCTATTGCCTAACAGAGCTGAAGCTCAAACAAAGAAAAAGAAATTTGTAGACATTGTGTCCATAATTGTGAAGAGAACTTCCACATCATTTTCGTCATTATCATTGTTATTCCACTATATTCTCTCATCATAAATCCAGGGTCGGCCCTGACCATAGGCAACCTAATTTTTCATTTAAGAAAATTTAATATATATTTTTTTACTATTTTTTATTTAAGAAAATTTAATATTTTTATAACCCTTAAGAAAATTAATTAATTTTTCAATCCAATTCAAAATAAAGTCTAATATAATTATACAATTTAGGGCCTCAATATATATATTTTAAATTTGTTTAACAACCCAATTTGTAAAAAATCCAAAACCAATTTCACAATGTAGGACCCCAAAATTTTATATTTCACTTACTATTACTATATGCTAAAAAAAAATCTCTATTTTTTCATACTAAAAAAACTAAAGTCTATTCTAAATCAAACCATTATTTTAGTTAGGGTTAGAAAAATCTTGTCGCATTCGCACGACGTTTAACGACTACACTCGCGACTGCCGCACTCACTCAACAATAATAATTTTTCATGCGGCTATACTTGAGTTTTCGCGACTGTCGCACTCACACACAACAACTTTTCATGAAAATGCCGACAATACCAAGATGAAAGTTGTTTTCATGATATCACAGGTATTTGAGATTTCAAGAAATCTCCCGGTCTTCATTTTGAAATAAAAGATCTTGGGCGTCTCAGTTACTTCTTGGGACTTAAAGTTCTCTCTGATTCTGTTGGTTACTATCTTTCACAAGCCAAATATGCTTATGACATTCTTGCCCAAGCAGGTCTCGCTAACTACAAGACGATATCGACTTATTTGGAAACTAATCTCAATCTCACTCCTCTTGATGGTGCTCCTCTCAGTAATCCTATGTTGTATAGACAATTGGTTGGCAATCTTATCTATCTCATTGTCAGTCGTCGAGATATTGCCTATAAAGTTCATTTAGTAAGCCAGATCATGTTTTCTCCACAGAAAACTCATTATATTGTTGTTCTTCGTATTCTCCACTACCTAAGGGGCACTTTGTTTCACGGGCTTCATTTTTCATCTACATCGTCTCTTGAGCTACTAGCATATTCTGACGCTGACTGAGCAAGTGATCCTACGGATCATCGTTCTACTACTGTTTATTGTTTCTTCTTAGGGAATTTTCTAATCTCATGGCGTATCAAGATCGAAACAATTTGTTATTTCTAGGTTTAGCTATGACGCTGAATATCGTGCTCTTGCTGACGCTACACAAGAACTTATCTGGCTCCGATGACTTCTGGCAGATATGGGGGCTCCTCAATCTCTTTCTACTAGTCTTTGTTGTGATAGTCAAAGTGCTATTCAGATTGCTCACAATGATGTATTTCATGAGCACACCAAACATATTGAAATTGACTGTCACTTTATTCGTCAACATGTGCACAGTGGTACTATTCGTCTTCTAAATATCTCATCTCAAGATCAACTTGTTATATTTTCACCAAAGTTCATCCGCCAGAACGATTTCAATAATTGGTTTCCACTCAATTTGGTCTCTCATTTGCCATCTTGAGTTTGATGGGCTGTTAAAATATATATGGGCTTAGACCTATCTAGATAGTTCAGCCCATCTTGTATTTACCCTAATTTGTATTGGCTTGTTCTCACTCCAAGTTATCTAGTTCTCTACTCCTTCTCCTTTATATATAAGTGTTGGTCATATTGTAAATATATAGAATACAATTTAATATTCTTCATTATTATTCTCTATTCTCTTCTTTTTTTTTTCCGGTAATTAACTAAATTGAATTAAAGAAATAGGGGGAGATATACAATAAATGAAGAGAAGAAAGTCAAAAGAAGCGGTCCAAAGCAAGCCCAAAAGGATAGGCCATCGATTAGGACTTTCCCTAATTTACAAACAGTACTGATTTGAAAACAAAGAAAAAACACCAGCACACCAAATCTTCCAGAGATTGACCAAGACAGGCTTCCAACATTCGAAAATTCACAATAGGCTTCATATTGTTTTTTTTAAAAAAGAAGCTAAAGCAGATCTATATTTTCATGCAGCTTCGTGATTAGTTTTCCATGAACACAACTCCATATTAGAGAGCTATTTAAGTGCTTTGAACATAAAATGCAAAGAAATTGGAACAGTTGAGTGTATCTACAAAACAAGCTCAGAAACTGATATGACAACTCAACTATATATAAGATGAAATTTAGCATTAGCATTTACATATTCCTCTCATTTTAGTTTCCTCCCATGTATCAACCATTCTCACAAACAGATCTGTCTATATATATCAACTCATCTGTGGGCTTAGAGGGCACATGTGCAACTCCATTTTTTAAATAATAAGTGTACAAAGTACCCCCACAACTATCGTTAGGTTCAATTTATCAAAGAAGTATGTACTAACACACATTTTATAAATTATTCACTTTCAACCCAAGCCGTCAATTAATCCTCTATGTATATTGTAAGATAAAATTATGTCCCATATGATTTTGGACTCTATATTTTATTTATGTTGTGGCACAGTGAGATAGAAATTAGGTTGAGATAATTGTTGGTTAATAAATAATCTGATAAGGAGAAAAATCTCTTACTTTGTGTCCAACTCTGATGGAAAGTGGACTTATTGTTGTAATAGGAAACCGGTCCTCTCTCTACCTATTAAAGTGCATATATTCCATCGGTTATGTATACTTACAGAAACAACACGATAATAGTTTAACGTGTGCAGAAAGGTTAGGAGAGAGAAACCATTTTCCTTTAGAGATTTTCGTATTTGTGTATTTCAGGATCATCTAATGGTTAGCTATGATGATGGATGAAAATTGATGGATTGAAGAAGATTTATGAATCAGAAAGAGGTTTGTTATTATCATGGCTATAAGGTATTTATAAATTTATTTATGGTTTAATGTATATGTGAGCATGATAGAATTCTAAGATCATGGGTTTTATGTTCCGCAAATTTGTGCATTATTGTTCTTGCATAAATATCATGCTTTATTTTACATATATATGAGAGGTTTATACTTTATACCATTAAACTACTTGATCATGGGTATCATACATTAATCATGTTATATGATCTCTATGCATGTCTTGAGGCGAAGCCTGGGCATGAAACTCAAATTTACAAGCTGAATTCTGTTAGATATGTGTCTTAAAACAACTTTTAGATTAATAGCAACAAAATTAATTCAAAATGAATCGGTATGTTAAGTATGCGACCAAAGTCCCACATGGGTTAAAAGTGGGAAGGATCATGGGTATATAAAAGGATGTACATATCTCAATTGGTGTGAGGCCTTTTGGGGAAGCCCAAGAGCAAATTCGTGCGGGCTAGGCCCAAAGCGGACAATATCACACCATTGTTGAGATATGTGGGGCTCGTAATGCCCAACAATTGGTATCAGAGCCCAGGTTGCGATTCGTGGTGTTAACCAGCGGAGGCCGGTGATGGTCAAGTCGTATGTGGTAGTGGCGTATCAACTAGCGGGAGTGGACTGGTAGCCATGTGGAGAATCCTCGAAATGTCGAACGGAAAGTGAGCCCTTGGATTAACTCACGATGGACGGATGGATGATCGTTTGAGGGGAGGCTCGGACCATGAGATGTGGTCCTTTGTTCGAGGGGAGGATTGTTAAGTATGCGACCAAAGTCCCACATGGGTTAAAAGTGGGAAGGATCATGGGTATATAAAAGGATGTACATATCTCAATTGGTGTGAGGCCTTTTGGGGAAGCCCAAGAGCAAATCCGTGCGGGCTAGGCCCAAAGCGGACAATATCACACCATTGTTGAGATATGTGTGGCTCGTAATGCCCAACAACAAGTGGTATCAGAGCGTTTTCTTATCCTAACACGGTAGAGATAACATATCCGCATGGATATGGTATCATTCCATTGTGATGGTGAATAAGTGAAACATTCATCTTCATAGTATTTTTAGGTTAATTAGCAGGCCATACTCATGGGTTCTCATGCATGCATAGGGAATGATGGATTAGTTTTCTACATTGTTTCGCACTCTTGTTCTATAAATTTCAACCGCTCAACATTTCTTTATATATATATATTATTCTTTTGTTTGCTTGGTTTACGATGATTTTATTTTTTTATATTTTTGTTGATATATGGGACCTAACTTAAAATTAGGTGGACTAGTATAACAGTCTGCTGACCATTGAAAAAATAACCGGCTATATATGTAGTAGTCTTTTTAGGGTGAATCAAAGACTTATTAACACAAATCATTGTAAATATTCTTGAAATCTTACATCATGATTGTGGATTTCATTTTATATTAGTAGCGTTGGTAGGTAACTAAATACTTGAGCAAGGAACCTATACAACTCGGAAAAAAAAAATTTGAAATAGTGAAAACTATATTTTATAAGATAAACTTTTTCCTGCTCCATGATGTGGCTCAATAAAATATGAACATGTGTCATATATTTAAACATCAATCATCTCTATTTTTAAAAGTTAATTGATTCATTATTACATATTCACTTCCTTTATTTAAATCCAATACAAATATGATTATCCAAACATATAATTATTACGAAAATTACAATTTAATTTTTTTTATATATAAAATTATAAATATACATTTAAAATTCGAAACAAACATATAAAATTCGAATATATATATATATAATTCGTAAAAAAGAATATAAAATTTGAAAAAACATATAAAATTCGAAAAATATATAAATTTTGAAACAATATATAAAATTCAAAAAAAACATATAAAATTTGTAAATAATATATAAAATTCGAAAAAACATATAAAATTCTAAATATATATATATATAAAAAGTGTGACTGAAGTTTAAGTGGACAAGTCTCATAGTCATTAGTCACGGTAACGGATCATCTCCAGCTCTCTTTCTCTCTCTACCACTTTCCTCTCTCCATCACTATCATTTTTCTTCTCTACAAATAAATATAAAATCAAAATCAAAATTATATAAAATAAAAATAAAAATAAAAAATTAATCGATTAACTGTACCGATTAAAGGGTCCCTTGGTACCCAAATCTAGGGGTGCACACGCTTCGGTTCACTTCCGATTCTGACCAAAACCGGAATCGAACAGATACTTTCGGTTCCTTAAAAATGAGAACCGGAACCGAACAGTTAATTTTGATTCAAATATTAATATATTCACGATGCGGTTCACTTTCGATTCCGACCAAAATTGAAATCTAACCGATACTTTCGATTTTTTAAAAATGAGAACCGGAACCGAACCGTTAATTTTGATTCAAATATTAATATATTTAATTCTGATTAAAATATTTTAATAAAGTATCGGTTCAATTCCGATTTCCGTCACCATCGTGAAGCATATGTCGCCATCGTGACCCTTGAAATAGCTCTGCAGAGAGTTGGAGAGGATCCGTTACCATGACTAATGACTCTGAGGCTTGTCCACTTAAACCCTTGAAATATATATATATATATATATATATATATATATATTTGAATTTTATATGTTTTTCGAATTTTATATATTCTTTACGAATTTTATATATTTGTTTCGAATTTTATATGTCTTTTTTTTAATTTTATATGTTTCTTTCTAATTTTATATATTGTTTCAAATTTTATATGTTTTTTCAAATTTTATATATTTTTTATGAATTATATATATATTTTCGAATTTTATTAGGAGTGGCAATAGGGCGGAGTGGGGCAGGGATCACATTCCCCACCCCCACCCCCGCCCCGCCCCACCTCACCCCCGCCCCGTTTATTTTTTATTTATTTTTGCCTGACCCCGCCCCGCGCCCGGGTTACTATTTTTATTTTTTAAAAAAATATTTAAAAAATCTTAAATATAAAAATAATGTTAAAATATACATATATATATATGGGTATCTTTGTAATAGATATAATATATATGGGTATATTAGTAATATTTAATATATAAGGGTATTTTAGTAAATAACTTAAATGGGGCGGGGCAAGGGTTCCCCATATCCGCCCTGAATATAATCGGGGATTTTTTTCTCGCCCCGATTAACTTAATCGGGGCCCCAAACTCGGGATAAACGAGGCGGGGCGGGGCGGGTTTTATTGTCATTCCTAAATTTTATATGTTTATTTCGAATTTTATAAAAAAAAATAATAAATCAAATTGTAATTTTCGTAATATATATATTTTGTAATAAAGGGTGAAAGTGTAATTAGTAAAATAGGAGGGGATGGAAGTGTATTTTCATATTATAGCTAGGGAGTAAAGTGCATGTTTTAAATAGTTTGGGGGTAGATTAGGGGGTTTCTTGCAAAAGCTCAATAGTTTTGGGAATTTTCTTGCCCTTTACCCTAAATATCTGAACTATAAACCATCACATCACTTAATAAAACCAAGAATAAAGTTAGTATTTCACTCAATATCACTACAATAAAAATTATCATTTTAAAAGATTAGATTCCCCAAATTTGGGACGAATGGAATATAATTTAACAAGTCAACAAATTCGGATTAACTTTTATAAACTTTTAAAATCCCTTTTAACATCAATTTTTGTTTAGTTTACCACTGAAAAACCAAAATTTTCTTATACTTCTAGAAAAAAAAAATTTAAATAATAAATTGCTAAAATTATGCTACATAATAAGCAAGAATATATATGATTTCCTACATTCTCTGTATAATATAAGAAAGTCCACAATCAAGCTATACAAATCATCCTAATATTAAAAAGAATGATTTAAATTTTTATCATGGCGTAAGTAGTGAGTATCAATCCTCTAAGCCACTCATACTGAGTTAGTGGAGCACTAATGCACATATTTTGAACTAAAAGAAATGCATGCATCTGTGTAAAAAGAACCCTTATACACCAAAGATTTTGTGCCGTAATGATATTACATTCCTCCTCTTCAAAGTATGAATTTATGAAGGGTTAGGAATTCGAGTCCTATAAAACTCATATGGGTCATACGGGTGGGGCGGGAGTATCTGAGTATTTACTTAATCAAAAAAATAATGGTAAATTATAATTTTATCTCCTCTTGTTTGAACATATTATACTTTTTCCCCTTTTATTTGGACAATTATAATTTCACCCTCTCTTGTTTGGACATAGTAACACTTTGCTCCCTATGGTTTGATTTCAGGTGTGATTTTATCTAATTGCTCTTCATATTATATTATAATTTTATGATTAATTTCAATAAATCCCCCTAAACTATTGAATTTTTACATTGCCCCCACTATAATGGGTATATTACAGTTTTACCCACTAAAATTTGAAAAAATATTTAAATTTTAAAATATATATATAAAATTTGAAATATATATATAATTCAAATATATATATATATATATGTATGTAATTCAAAAAATATATATAAAATTTGGAAAATATATATATATAAAATTCGGAAAAAATATTAAAAATTCGGAATATATATATAAATTCGAAAAATATATATAAATTTTGAAAAACATATAAAATTAGAAATAAATTTAAAATTTGAAAATATATATATAAATTCAAAAACCATATATATATAATTAGAATATATATATATATATATATATATATATATATATATATAATTAGAAAACAAATAGGATGGTTCAATAAATATGATTATCCAAACCAATAAATGGGATGGTTCATTAAATATGTTGTCAAAAAATATATATATTATCCAAACTAATAAATGATGCAATCTCTAATCTCTACACATGAATTGAATAATAGGATGGTTCATTAAATATAATTTTATATTTTGCAAGGAAGCTAACACACTATGGTACAGTTTTCACATCTACCTTCACGAACACACTACAAGATTTATATGCCCAAATTAACAATAAGCTGAAATGAATAACAATCCTTATTTACCTAGACAAGAAATTAAAACTCATACAATTTTGACTCCATAAAAACCCAAACTTTCAACCTTTTATTTTGAAACCGCAAAATAACACACTAAAAGATATGACTAATGAATGATTCATGTGATGGAATTTTTATTTCTACAGCACAACCCTAAAATAGTCTACTATATGTTTTCTGAATTTTTTATATATATATTTCAAAATTTTATATGTTTTTCGAAATTTATATATTTTTTTGAATTTATATATTTTTTCTAATTTTATATTTTTTTCGAATTTATATATTTTTTCCGAATATATATATATTTTTTCAAATTTTATATATATATTTCAAAATTTTATATGTTTTTCGAAATTTATATATTTTTTACGAATTATATATATATTTGAATTTATATATTTATTTCGAATTATATATATATTTTGAATTTTATATATTTTTAAAATTTTTAAATATTTTTTTGAATTTTAGGGAGTGAAACTGTAATTTACCCATTATGGTGGGGCAATGTGAAAATTCAATAGTTTAGGAAAGTTTATTGAAATTAATTATAAAATTATAATATAATATGAAGGACAATTAGGTAAAATCATACATAAAATCGATAGGAGACAAAGTATTACTATGTTCAAACAAAAAGGATGAACCTGTAATTTACCCAAACAAAATCCAAACAAAATCCATATGCAACATTAATAGGTCAAACACGTAAGAAAAGTTGTTAACCTTTTTATGGGTTCTTTTAACTAGAGTTAGGAAGGCTCCAAACATTAGCCATACTATTTTGAAATTATTAAAAATGCTTTTTTTATCTTTCAATACTTGGGATTCTTTTGAGAATGGTAAAGTTTGTCTCTCCCATTCATGCGATTTAAATACAATTTATACACATGATCAGGAAATTAAAAAAAAAAAAATGAGGGCAATTCATTTTTTTATAAATTTTATATATATATATATATATATATATATATATTTGTAAAATATTGACCACATGTCTACACTATATTGAATCATATTAGCTTCTATACAAACATCGTTCTACATGACGAGGACCCACGTATTGTCGGATAACAAATTTACTAAAACACAACCTTATATATATTTTTCAATAGGTATATATAGAAGTATCATTTTTATAAATTCTGTTTCGTATGCTACCATTGTCTAGAGTTGCAAATTAATAACATAATTAGGGTCCTCTAATTGTCATGATCGAGTAAACGAACTCAACAAAGTACATGTAATTGTACTTTTGTTTTGAAGATATGATCTAGTAATAAAACTGAAAGTACATGAAAGGGTTTGGATTTGAAGACGGTGTTGCGAGTTTGTACGTGGTTCGAGAGAGAAAGTGGTGAAGTTCGATTTGGGGGTATTGGAGTTGAATGGGGTGTAGAGAAAGGAAGGGTTTTAGGGTTTAGAGAGAGAAAGTGAGATTGAGAGACCATTTGCAGTAATGAGTTTATAGGCAGTAAAGAGAAGTGTGTATGTGAGAGAGAGTCGAGAAAAGACTGAAGAATGGAGGTCAAGAAGAAAAAGACTCTTTTCTTTTTGTTTTTTTGTCCCAAACAAAATTATGTTTTTTTTTGTTTTTAAGATAGAAAACAAAGGATAAAAATAAGAATGTTTTTTTTTCTCAAGATGATAAAAATAAAAACAAAAACAAGATTTTCAAACGGGACCTTATTATTTATGTATCTATTATTAGTTTTTGGGAACAAATCTTATTATAATATTTGACGCAATCTACTTAGGAGCTTCACTATCATTATTATTATAACTTATATTGTAATTTTCATTTTATTTTTTTGGTGCGGCTCATTTTTAAGGACTATGGTGAAATACCAAATAAATTATTCAGTGCAACTTGGCCAAAATTAATGAGTGTTCCAACAACTTTTATTCCTCGTTGACATTTGATCTTTCATCAACTAGCTAATCCGCAGAAAAAATACGTTACACACTTTTTCACATGCATTGGGCGACTTGGGTCCCAACGTTTTGAAGAGATCGAATATATTCTTTCATGGTCAGACACATATGAATCGTGCATGGAGATATATATATGACTAGTTATATGAGATGGAAAAGAAAAAAGAAAAAAGGATGGACTATATATATGGAATTCGCAATTAGATATGAAGAAGCTAAATTATATCCGAATATATCTCAAGCATGTCTATTGTACATATATACGCTCTCTAATTGACTATATATAGAGCCTTGAAACACAAGCAATTTCCATCTCACTACACATGTATGTATCCAGTTGATCAGAGTGGAAGATAGGTCTTACATGAAGATAAGAGTCTTGTTTGGTAGCCAAGGATGATTTGCCTGCTACTGCCCAAGGGATCTCTCTATACAGACTGGCTCTTCTCCCTTGTGCGGTTCCCAGGCAGGTCACCTTGTCTAACAGACTGGCTCTTCTCCCTCATGCTAGGCCATTTCTTCTATGAAGTGTTCAATGCAATCATCCTAATTGTCAACTGGCATCACCAATCTAAAATTGGTTTGCTAATTCTTGTGATATAAACAAAATGCATCTATTTGAATGGAGTTTTTCACTATAGTCCATCATGTTATTCTTTTTCATCAGCTAAAATGATCTCACACACTTTCTTTAATGATGTATATTTATGTATCACATTAAAATTACCATTGTGTTTTTTTTTTCCTCATCTTTTTCCCAAGCATCGCTCTAAGTACATTACAACAGACAGGGCATTTTGCGACTAGATTTTTGGTTGCAAATTGTCGCCAAATGGTCGCAAATGAGCTTTAGCAACCAAAATATTTTACCGTCGCTGAAAAGGGCAAAGCAGATAGTTTTTTGCGACCAAAATATTGATTGGTCGCTAATACTAGAGTATTTACGACCAAATGATTTTGCGACCAAAAATTGTTTTTGTGACTATAATTTGGTCGAAAATAGTATGCTCATTTGCGACTATTTATTTTGGTCGCCGATATCCTTCTCATTTGCAACTATATGTTTTGGTCGCCAATACACCACCCTCTTATGACTATATTTTTTGGTTGCAAATATGCTTCCCATTTGCGACAATATGTTTTGGTATCTAATACATCACTCTTTTATGACTATAGTTTTTGGTCACAAATATCCTTCTCATTTGCAACCATTTATTTTGGTCACTAATACATTATTTTTTAATGACTATTTTTTTAGTCACAAATAAATAAACTTTAATGACTATATTTTTTGGTTGCAAGTGTCTTAGTTATTTCAGACAATACTTTTTGGTCGGCAATACATTACTCTTTTTGACCTTTTTTTTCCCTAGAAATTAAAATAACCAAATTAGTAGATATTTTAAATTAATAACAAAAAATAATAATTGAATAACGTCAACACTGTAATAAAATCTAACCGAATGATTGAATTAATTATCTCAAATAAAATACATCCAATAGATTGCCCAAGACCAATAACAAAAAATATAACAAAACTATTAAATACATTTGCTCATGGCATGTCCTGTATAATGAATTTTTTGATATTTTTTATTGCTCCAAAGCTTCAAAAGTGTCTTCTAGCTTCAAACTCCCAACTCTAGAGTAGCTATTTGTCTCCAATATAACATTTCTCTTGAACATGATAAATTCCAATATCTTGTTTTACAGCTTGCAGTAACACGATCGTTCGTTCGTTCATCCAAACGAACATGATAGTACAAAGAAAGCAACCAAGAACTAAAATCATATGTAAAAATGAATCAAAAGCTTGAAAAACTACGTGTGACGAAATAAACATAAATAATAAATCAACCACTCATCAAATAAATACTTATTATTTTTGAATGGTGACACAATGAGGGGTTATTGTGACCAATTCTCTCTCTTTTTTGTTACAAACTAGAATGATCCTATTATTCTGAAGTAGGCTGGAAAACATATCGTTGAAGTTACTATCCACAAACAAGCACAACCAGTGCCAACAACTACAACAATCTGATTATTAAAATAGAATAGCATACGACCAAATTCCTCATACAGAAACATGAAATCAGCCCAATCTGTCTATTTGAGTTCATCCACTAAAATTAAAAATTTATACATATATATATGTATATATATACATATGTGTGTGAGAGAGTACCAGAGAGGTAGCCGACGGTGAGGGAGACGCCGGAGATGGCGAAGAGGCGAACGTAATCGATGGTGTTGAAATTGGCTACCGTCTAGGTGGAGTCAGAGATTCGATAATGATTCCTCTACGGTCATTTGTCGATGACTTTAAAAATTGAGATGTGGAGAGGCAAGAGCTATGGATAAGCGATTGTCCAATTAGTGATCGAGAGCCCACAAAATAAGGGTCTGTAAAAGAGGATAGAGATATGAAGAGACAGAAAAGGGAGATAGATCTGGATTCTGATATTCCCTTGGCAGAATACCAAAAACGAAATGAGGTGTCGCACAAAAATATCAAAAGAAGATGAGGTGGCGCGAATTTTAAATTTTTTCAAAATTTTGAGCCAAAATATATGATGTTGCAAAATTACAACCAAAAACCGAAAAAAGGAAAAAAATTATTCTAAAATATATATATGTATACTAAATAAAAGGGTAATTTGCACTGAGACCCCCTGAGATTTAGATCAATTGCAGTTAGTGGCCGGTCAATGCAAGTGGTGTCCCAACGCCTCCTAAAATTTCAATTTCCTTGCAATGACACCTCGGGTTTTTTGGCTTTGAAATTACTCTTGTACTCTTGCTTTATTGTAAAACACACCTGATCACTTTGTTGCTATTTTAGAGGACCAAAATGACCTTGTGCCTTATGAAGCAAATGGCACCAATGAACAGTACAATAAACAATGAACACTAAAAAAAATTGTCCAAACCTTTGGAAAATAAAATAACTCTTATCAAATGCCTATATATACATTCCAACATGCATTCAATATAAATTCATACAAAAATCATCATAGAAATTATACTACAACTTGATTTAACAATTTCTAAAACCTTATTTCATTTGCTAAATAATTTTGCAAAAATAAACAAATTCTCCTTTCTTGATTGAAGTGAGCAAGACATGAAATAATGTGGGGTATTGGTAATAGATCCAAGTAGGTTGAGTCCTGCCAATATATACCCCATGAAATCCAAGCATCACATCAAATTCATCAACTGGCATCAACAGTAATCCAATTTTAACAGTAGCCCAATAATGGCTAACCACATGACAACATGAGCTATTGAGATCCTTAATATGAAGATAAAATATAAATCAATAAATATCTAGATTACAACCGACACTCCTATTTCCCTAGAAAACTTGCTACAATGAAAGGGGTAAAGAAAGGAAAAGGAAACGAAAGAAAATAAGACACTTGACAAATAAAACCACTTCTTCTAATGAGCAGGATCCGTAATTTAGATAACTAGAGAAAATCATCAAATTTCCAATGGTTTCCTCAATACTTGACAAATAATAGAGGTCTGCCCACTATACAAAAACTCAATATCATCTTAATCCTCGCAGCTACTACTCTAACTGAAACTGTCAAAGTCACTCAGGTACAAATCCATCATCTTGTGAATGCCTATCAGAATATATATATATATATATATATATATATGTGCAATTTAGTAAAATATTCTAAAAACTAACAGATACATAAATGATAGAAAAAGACAAAGACGCCTTTAAGAAGTTTAATATTGAGAGGGTGAGAATGATATTAGTCAGTAGATTAGTCTAAAATCTAAATTTTAAAGCACAACTAAACACTAAAATTAACCATATTCAGCTTCATTCCAGTAACCACACATACTTCTGATGTATTATACAATAAATATCAATTAACCATATTGTTATAGGTTAACAAGAATATGACATTAAAATTCCAGGTGAAGGAGAAGATGACAATTATTAAAACAACTTCCAAAATAGCCCAAGACCAACCAAAGGAAACTACTAATCATTTATTAGACAGACAACTATTAAAACAACTTCCAAGATTAGGGTTTAATTGATCATTTAAACAAAATTACTAAGTTAATTACTCCATAAATTAACCACTTAATCAACTTAAATTAGTCAAATATATTAAGATTTCAAGAATCCCCAATTTTCCTGAACTATTAGCACTTGCAGACACTAATTAACATGCTCAATAACAATTATACACTAAAATTATCTTGGATAACATGCAATTTGAGAAAACGCTAAACTGAATTAACTAATACCACATCTTGTACACTAATCCATATGCTTAATAACAATTAGACACTAAAATTACCTATATTAACATGCAATTTCAGAATGCCCCAAATTTCAACTAATACCACATGCAAACACTTAATCACCATACTCAATAGCAATTAAACACCAAAATACTTAAATTAACATGCAATTTCGAAAGCCCCAATTTTGAACAACAAATACCACATGCAATCATATGATAAACCCTAACTATATACATATTTCATAAATCCGCTGTTTTCATTTTCAAATATTTATTTTTAGTTAATTTTTGTTATTTATGGTAATATTTTATTTGTCAATTAGGAAGTGATTCTGAACCTGTTTTGGGCCAGATTTTTGGCAATCTTTTGATTTTCTTCAGTATTTCGTTTTGGTAAGACTTTTAGGGTTTTGCTATTTTTGGTCAAATCCTCGATTTTCAGCTATTTAAACTCGGCTTGTGGGTTGTTTTTCTCATTCCTGAATATTAAGAATTTTATTAAATTTCAGAGTGTTCTCTGAATTTTGGGTCGAATTTCTCCCATCTTTTCCTTGCAATTACCTATTGTCTTTAGCCTGCAGAATAATCTCTATTATGTTCGGCGTCAATATCTCATCTCAAGATCAACTTGTTATATTTTCACCAAAGTTCATCCGCCAGGACGATTTCAATAATTTGCCACCTTGAGTTTGAGGGGCTGTTAAAATATATAACAGGAGTTCAGCCCACCTTGTATTTACCCTAATTTGTATGGGCTTGTCTCACTCCAAGTTATCTGGTTCTCTACTCCTTCTAAGTGTTGGTCTTATTGTAAATATATAGAATACAAGTCAATATTCTTCATTATTATTCTCTATTCTCTATTCTCTTTTTTTTTTTGCCCAAAAGGATAGGGCATCAATTAGGACATTCCCTAATTAACAAACAGTACTGATTTGAAAACAAAGAAAAAACACCAGCACACCAAATCTTCCAGAGATTGACCACGACAGGCTTCCAACATTCAAAAATTCAGAATAGGCTTCATATTGTTTTTTAAAAAACAGAAGCTAAAGCAGATCTATATTTTCATGCAGCTTCGTGATTAGTTTTCCATAAACTAACTCCATATTAGAGAGCTATTTAAGTGTTTTGAACATAAAATGCAAAGAAATTGGAACAGTTGAGTGTATCTACAAAACAAGCTCAGAAACTGATATGACAACTCAACCGTATATCCATTGTTTACCTCGGTGGTGCCACCACCCAACTATATATAAGATGAAATTTAGCATTAGCATTTACATATTCCTCTCATTTTAGTTTCCTCCCATGTATCAACCATTCTCACAAGCAGATCTGTCTTTATATATCAACTCATCTGTGGGCTTAGAGGGCACATGTGCAACTCCATTTTTCAAATAATAAGGCCCTGTTTGGTAGGTGGTCTGGTCTGCTCTTTCGTTTTATGGGACCAGACCGTGTTTGGTAGCATTGGTCCCAAATTTTTGGTTAGACCAAGTAAGACCAAATCAAACCAAAATGACCTCATTTCAGACAAAAAAAAAATGTGGTTTCTGGTGGTCCGGTCTGGTCTTATAAATAAAATATATTTATAAATAATTAAAAATTAATAAATAATAATAATAAATTAATAATAATAATAATAATAATAAATTAAATAAAACATATTTTAAAAATAAAATATAAATAATAAATAATACCTAATAATAATAATTTTTTTAATATAATAATAATAAATAAATGAATAAATAATAAAATATATTTATAAATAATTAAAAATGAATAATTAATAATATAAATAATAAATAAAATAAAACATAATAATAATAATAAATGAATACAATAATAATAAATAAATATAATAATAATAAAAAATGGACTAAATAATAAATAATAATAATCAATTACATATTTTAAAAATATTAAAAATTAATAAATAATAAACAAAATGAAATAAATAATAATAATAAATAAATATAATAATAAATAATAAATAATAAATAGATATAATAATAAATAAATATAATAATAAATAATAAGTAAATATAATAATGAATAAATACTTCATAATAATAAAAAAAATGAGTATAATAATATTAAATTAATAAAATATATTTTTAAATAATTAAAAATGAATAAATAATTTATAAATAAAATGAATTAAATAATGAAATAATAATAAATAAACAACATATATTTATAAATTAATAAATAATAATTTAATATTATAAATAATAAAATATATTATAAAGTGAAGAAATAATAAATAAATAATTATTATAATAAATAATAAATAAATAGTAAGACCAAACCGCTTACCAAAAAGACTTTTCCAGATCAGATTGGACCAGACCAGACCAAACCAGAAAGATCGCCTACCAAACATGGCCTAAGTGTACAAAGAAGGAGAAAAAAGTACCCCCACAATTATCATTAGGTTCAATTTATCAAAGAAGTATGTGCTAACACACATTTTATAAATTAATCACTTTGAACCCAAGCCGTCAATTAATCCTCTGTGTATATATGAGAGGTTTATACTTTATACCATTAAACTACTTGATCATGGGTATCATACATTAATTATGTTATATGATCTCTATGCATGTCTTGAGGCCAAGCCTGGGCATGAAACTCAAATTTACAAGCTGGATTCTGTTAGATATGTGTCTTAAAATAACTTTTAGATTAATAGCAACAAAATTAATTCAAAATGAATCAGTAGAGATAACATATCCGCATTGTGATGGTGAATAAGTGAAACATTCATCTTCATAGAGGGCAATTTGGTCAATTCGGATATATTATAAATCGTAATTTTTGTACTCAAAATAATAGAGGGCAATTTGGTCAATTCGGATATATTATAAATATTTTGTATTGAATTTAAATAAAAACATAAGGGCAAAATGTCTATTCATTAAATTTATAATACAAATAGTCAATATACAATAATTACCCAATTTATCTTTAAAAACCTATCTCATTCAAATTTAAATATAGGACACGTGTCCACATTTCATTAAACCACATCATAGGGTAGGAGGAAGTTCCTCCTTATGGGATAGGAGACAAGTATTCTCCTATTCTATATACTCCCTCGTCCCAAAATAAGTGTTCCATTTTAAATGCACTTTATTTTGTCAATTTACTAATTTATCCTTCAAGTATTTAAGTTATAAAATATCTGAACTATAAACCATCACATCACTTAATATGACCAAGAATTAAATTAGTATTTCACTCAATATCACTATAATAAAAATCATCATCTTAAAAGGTTAGATTTCCCAAATTTGGAAGGAATGGAGTATAATTTAGCAAAGTCAACAAATTCGGATTGACTTTTATAAACTTTTAAAATCCCTTTTAACATTAATTTTTGATTAGTTCACCACTGAAAAACCATTTTTTTCTTATACTTCTAGAAAAACAAAATTTAAATAAGAAATTGCTAAAATTATGCTACATAATAAGCAAGAATATATATGATTTCCTACATTCTCTGTATAATATAAGAAAGTCCACAATCAAGCTATACAAATCATCCTAATATTAAAAAGAATGATTTAAATTTTTATCATGGCGTAAGTAGTGAGTATCAATCCTCTAAGCCACTCATACTGAGTTAGTGGAGCACTAATGCACATATTTTGAACTAAAAGAAATGCATGTATCGGTGTAAAATAACCTATATGCACCAAAGATTTTGTGGCGTAACGATATCACTTTCCTCCTCCAAGTATGAGTTTATAAGAGGTTTGGAATTCGAGTCCTATAAAACTCATGTGGGTCATACCGATGGGAGTGGGGTATCTAAGTATTTACCTAACCAAAAAAAAAAAAAAGTAAATTATAATTTCATTCCTTCTTGTTTGAACATATTACATTTTTTCCCCTCATATTTGGATAATTAGTAACACTTTGCCCCCTATTATGTGATTTCAGGTGTGATTTTACCTAATTGCCTTTCATATTATATTATATTTTTATGGTTAATTTCAATAAATCCCCCTAAACTATTGAATTTTCACATTACCCCCACCATGATGGGTAAATTACAGTTTCACCCCTAAAATTCAAAAAAATATTTAAAATTTAAAAAATATATATATAATTCGAAAAATATATATATAATTCAATATATATATAAAATTAGAAAAAATATGTAAAATTCAGAAAAAATATATAAATTTAGAAAAAAATATTAAAAATTCGGAAAAAATATGTAAATTTAGAAAAATATATAAAATTGGAAATTATATATATAAATTCAAAAAATATATATAAATTTCGAAAAACATATAAAATTTCAAAAAATATATATATAAAATTAGAAAAAATATATATAAATTCAAACAATATATATATAATTATAAATATATATATATATATATATAATTATAAAAATATATATATATAATTAGAAAAAAATAGGAGGGTTCAATAAATATGATTATCCAAACCAATAAATGTAATGGTTCATTTAATATGTTGTCAAAAAATATATATTATCCAAACAAATAAATGGTACAATCTCTAATCTGTATACATGAATGGAAACATAGGATGGTTCATTAAATATGATTTTATATTTTGCAAGGAAACTAACACACCATGATACAGTTTTCACATCTACCTTCACGAACACACTACAAGATCTATATGCCCAAATTAACAATAAGCTTAAATGAATAACAATCCTTATTTACCTAGACAAGAAATTAAATCTCATACAATTTTGACTCCATAAAAACCCAAACTTTCAATCTTTTATTTTGAAACCGCAAAATAACACACTAAAAGATATGACTAATGAATGATTCATGTGATGGATTTTTTTATTTCTACAGCACAACCCTAAAATAGTCTACTATATGTTTTCTGAATTATATATATATATTTCAAAATTTTATATGTTTTCCAAAATTTATATATTTTTTTGAATTTATATATTTTTTCTAATTTTATATATTTGTTTTTCGAATTTTTATATTTTTTTAGAATATATATATATATATATTTCAAATTTATATATTTTTTCAGAATTTTATATATATATTTCAAATTATATATATATTTTTTGAAATTTTATATGTTTTTCGAAATTTATATATTTTTCTGAATTTTATATATATATTTTCGAATTTATATATTTATTTCGAATTTTATATATATTTTTTCGAATTTATATATATTTTTTGAATTTTATATATTTTTTAAAATTTTAAATATTTTTTCAAATTTTAGAGTGTGAAACTATAATTTATCCATTATGGTCGAGGCAATATGAAAATTTAATAGTTTAGGGGGTTTATTGAAATTAATCATAAAATTATAATATAATACGAAGGGGGTAAAATCACACCCGAAATCAGACTATAGGGGGCAAAGTATTACTATGTTCAAACAAGAGGGGGTTAAACTGTAATTATCTAAATAAGAGAAGGAAAAGTGTAATATGTTCAAACATAAGGGGATGAAACTGTAATGTACCCAAAAAATCCATATGCAACATTAATAAGTCAAACACGTAAGAAAAGCTGTTTGCCTTTTTATGGGTTCTTTTAACTAGAGTTAGGAAGGCTCCAAACATTAGCCATACTAGTTTGAAATTATTAAAAATGCTTTTTTTATCTTTCAATAATTGGGATTCTTTTGAGAATGATAAAGTTTGTCCCTCCCATTCATATGATTTAAATACAATTTATACACATGACTAGAAAAAATAAAAACAAAAAAATGAGGGCAATTCATTTTTTATAATTTTTTTTATTTTTTTATTATTTTTTTGTAAAATATTGACCACATGTCTACAATATATTGAATCATATTAGCTTCTATACAATCATCGTTCTACATGAAGAGGACCCACGTATTGTCGGATAACAAATTTACTAAAACACAACCTTATATATATTTTTCAATAGGTATATATAGAAGTATCATTTTTATAAATTCTGTTTCGTATGCTACCATTGTCTAGAGTTGCAAATTAATAATGTAATTAGGGTCCTCTAATTGTCATGATCGAGTAAACGAACTCAACAAAGTACATGTAATTGTACTTTTGTTTTGAAGATATGATCTAGTAATAAAACTGAAAGTACATTAAAGGGTTTGGATTTGAAGACGGAGTTGCGAGTTTGTACGTGGTTAATGTTGGACCTAAATACTAATCAAGCACACACAAACACATAGACACGATGATATTTACGTGGTTCCCCAAAAAACGGGTACGTCCACGGAGGGGTAGCTCAATATATTTGCGGAATTCTCTCTCACCCTCACACTTGCTCTCTTTACACAGATTGAGCTTATGTTTACAGCATGTGTATGCCTCTATATATAGGCTGAGAATGAGGAGAAAACCAAACTCAAAATGAACACATCTTGCAAGGTGGCAGAGGTGGTGAACAAATGGTTCACGCATGTAGCAAGTTGAATGGTGCATGCTGACAGAGAGTGTGGCAATGCTGCTGGCATTCCATGGAAGCTTCTTCCAAGTGGTCTCTATGAGTCAAAATTCTATAAATATCCACCGTGACGAAAAAAAGTCCACTGATTGAAGTCTTCTGATTGACGCAACCCCCCAATGCGCCGTTATGCGCTCTGAGTTCGAGAAATATTGATCAAGTCTAAACAATGTTGAAACTTGATCCCTGTAAGCACTTTGGTAAGCATGTCTGCAGGATTATCTGTAGTCTCGATCTTTTGTAGTAGAATGTTCCCATCATCTAATATGTCTCGAACAAAGTGGAACCTAACATCGATATGCTTGGTACGACTGTGATGGACATGGTTCTTTGCCAAACAAATGGCACTTTGACTATCATAAAAAACCTTCACGGTTTCTTGAAAAATACCCAAGTCTGTAGTCAACCCTTGAAGCCAAATAGCTTCCTTGAAAGCTTCAGTTACAGCCATATACTCTGCCTTTGAAGTAGACAAAGCCACCGTTGACTGTAATGTTGACCTCCAACATACTGGTCCGCCTGCCATAGTGAAGACATAACCGGTAGTAGATCTTCTTTTATCAAGATCTCCAGCATAGTCGGAATCAACATATCCAACTAGATGCTTACCCACTGTTTTCTCTCTCTCGATCTTTAACCCGATATCTATAGTACCACGAATGTACCGTAGAATCCACTTCACTGCTTGCCAATGGCCTTTACCAAGATTGTGAATGTATCGACTCACCATACTTACAGCATGTGAAATGTCGGGTATGGTACATACCATTGCATACATAAGAGCACCAACTGCATTTACATATGGAACATGCTCCATTTGCCATTTCTGATCATCTGTGGTTGGAGACATCTGTGCACTCAGTTTGAAGTGTGAGGCCAGCAGTGTGCTTACTGATTTGGTGTTGCCATCAATGGCAAATGTCTGAAACACTTTCTTCAAATACTTCGTTTGAGTTAAACACACTGTGCCTTTCTATCTGTCTCGCTTGATCTCCATCCCGAGTATCTTCTTAGCTTCGCCAAGATCCTTCATCTCAAACTCTGAGCTCAATTGAGCCTTCTGTCTATCGATCTCCACCTTGCTCTTAGATGCTATCAACATATCATCTACATATAAGAGCAAATATACAAATGTACCATCTGGGAGTTTTCGAAGGTATACACAATGATCAAAATGGCTTCTGGTATACTTTAGTTGCTTCATGAAGTAGTCAAACCTCTTGTACCATTGTCTCGGGGATTGTTTCAAGCCATACAGTGACTTGCTCAATTTACATGTCCAGTTCTCACGTTCTGGAACTTTGAACCCATCTGGCTGAGACATGTAAATCTCTTCGTTGAAAGTGCCATGGAGAAATGCAGTTTTGACATCAAGTTGAGCTAACTCGAGATCAAACTGTGCTACTAAAGCCAAAAGTATCCGAATAGAGGAATGTTTAAGAATAGGCGAAAATACCTCGTTGTAGTCGATTCCTTCCCTTTGAGCATAGCCTTTAACTACGAGTCTGGCTTTGTATCTGATCTGGTTTATGTCGGGATCACCTTCTTTCTGAGCATAAACCCATTTACAGCCAATAGCCTTCTTGCCCTTTGGAAGTTGAACTAGCTTCCAAGTCTGATTTTGATGTAGAGACTTCATCTCTTCATTCATAGTTGCCTTCCACTTCTTACTATCAGTACTGTGTACTGCTTCTCTGTAAGTGTTAGGGACATCATCTTCTGTCGCTGGAAGGGCAAATGACACCATGTCAATAAATCGGGCTGGATTTTGAATGACCCTTCTGGGTCTGCTGGTGGCGATAGAGTCTGGCTGTTGACTAATCAGCTGTACTGGAGATGGAGCCTTCACCTGAACTGAGTCCTCGTCCTGACTATCAGAATCATCTTCAGAACTATCAATTGGTGGCTCAGTATCTTCGTGACTTTCAAACTCCACCTGTTGTTGAAGATTTGGATTCACTTCTTCTTTAGTTGGAGTTGTCTGTCTCAGCATGACAGACTCATCAAAAGTAACATCTCTGCTACAGATGATCTTCTTTCTTTCAGTGCACCACAACCGGAATCCTTTAACTCCTTCACTATATCCCATGAAGAGAGCTTTCTTGGCTCTAGGATCCAGTTTAGATTCCACAACATGAAAGTATGTTGGACACCCAAATATATGAAAAGAATCATAATCAGAAACTGGATATCCAGACCATACCTCATTGGAAGTTTTCCCATCTAGCGTAGTTGCAGGAAGTCGGTTGACAATATGAGTGGAGTATGCCAACGCCTCTGCCCAAAATGCTTTGCTTAGCTCAGATTGAGATAGCATACATCGTACTTTTTCAACCAAAGTGCGATTCATTCTTTCTGCTACTCCATGTTGCTGTGGCGTTCTAGGCACTGTGAAGTGTCTAATTATCCCTTCATTCTGACAGATTTCCAGTAAGGGATCTGATTTGTACTCGCCACCGTTGTCTGATCTGAGCCTCTTGAGCTTCCTGCCTGTCTGAGTCTCTATCATTTTCTTCCATTTAAGAAAGATATCTAGCACTTCATCTTTAGGTTTCATAGTATAAACCCAGACATATCTAGAAAAATCATCAATAAACGTTACAAACCAACGTTTACCTCCCAATGAAGCGATTCTGGATAGCCCCCAGACGTCTGTGTGAACATAGTCTAGTGTTGCCTTCGTTCGATGAATCGTCGTGCCGAACTTGACCCTCGTCTGTTTGTTTAGTACACAATGCTCACAGAAGTCAAGTTTGCCAGTTTTGGCACCTTTTAGTTTGCTTTGTCTCACCAAGCCTTGCAACGCCTTCTCACCCGCATGCCCTAAACGCATGTGCCAGAGTCGGGTAAGATCGGATGACTTGTTTTCAGAACTGTTCGTCACAGCTGCTCTTCCGGTTATTGTATACCCATCTAGGTAATATAGATTTTTCTTCAAAGTACCTCTTCCGGTTATTGTATACCCATCTAGGTATACCCATCTGTTTGGTTGTGATCTGGATTTGGACCGCCATCTCCCCTTTCCCTTTGATCTGTTATTCGACATGCCTCTGTCTACAGTCAACGCCTCTAATGTATTGTCCCGGTGATCATGTTGATCCTTCTTCCGGTACAATTTGTTTACCAAAGCGTTAGCAACATCTATGTATTTAACCTCATCTTTTCCATACATTAAAGTTGTGGATAAATGATCATAGCTCTCAGGCAAGGAATTTAATAAAATCAAAGTTTTATCTTCATCAAGAATTTCAACATCTAAATTATGTAAATCTGCAATTAGTTTGTTGAAATTGTTTGAATGTTCGATCATAGGGGTACCTTTCTTGTACTGGAATCTAAAGAGTTTTGACTTCAGATAAAGGCGATTTTCTAGACTTTTTGTCATGAATTTATCCTCCAATTTCTTCCACAGATCTGCCGCCATATTTTCCTTCATCACAAAGTACTTCTGATCTTTTGCTAAACACAATCGGATTATGCCGCAAGCTTGACGATTCACGAATTTCCAATCTTTATCCGAGATATCCTTGGGCTTAGCATCCAAAGCAATCTGGGAACCATCTCGAAATAGAAGATCCTGAACTTCGCATTGCCACATACCAAAGTTATTGGTGCCGTCGAATTTCTCCACCTAAAACTTTGCATTTGACAACCTGGTTCTCCTCATAGAACCGCTCGTCCCAACAGTATTCCTTACAGTATCTCTGGCATCTGATTGCTCGGTATCATGTACTTCAGTCATGACTTGAAATAACAAATATCAAAAAATTGATGAATTTACTCACCAACTAGGAGCAATAAAACTTCAAACCGGGTTTTTTCAAAATTAGAGTACTAATTTTGAAAAATGGAGTCCTCCATTGAATCCGGAACGGTCGATTTAGCTAGGATCAACCTTTCGTTTACTCAAAACGGACTTAAAATGAGCTCGAAATGGCCAAAATAGTGTAGAAGGGCAAAACTGTAATTTTTCATAAAATTGATGACATGGCAAAATATCATTTTCGCCAATTTCTCTCCAAAATATCGTCAATTTATCATATCGCCAATTTCTCGCCAAAACTCGGCAATATATCATATCGCTAATTTGTCACCGGAAAAGTCGTCGGCGCCGGAAAAACCAGAGCTCGCCGGAGAAGGCGCGTGACGACGAGGAAACTCACGCACGTTTCTTCTTGCGGCGCGTTCGGACTCCGATAAAGCTGAATTTTATACCGTTGCGTTCGTCTCTGAACGGGCTTTCCAACGGTATATTATACGATGTGTGTTTGATGGGTTAACATGTTCGAAATAGGCTCGAAAAGTGCGATTCTATTTTGAACAAAAATGGCTCTGATACCAATTGTTGGACCTAAATACTAATCAAGCACACACAAACACATAGACACAATGATATTTACGTGGTTCCCCAAAAAACGGGTACGTCCACGGAGGGGTAGCTCAATATATTTTCGGAATTCTCTCTCACCCTCACACTTGCTCTCTTTACACAGATTGAGCTTATGTTTACAGCATGTGTATGCCTTTATATATAGGCTGAGAATGAGGAGAAAACCAAACTCAAAATGAACACATCTTGCAAGGTGGCAGAGGTGGTGAACAAATGGTTCACGCATGTAGCAAGTTGAATGGTGCATGCTGGCAGAGAGTGGCAATGCAGCTGGCATTCCATGGAAGCTTCTTCCAAGTGGTCTCTATGAGTCACAATTCTACATTTAAGAGGTTTGGATTTGAAGACATTGTTAGAGTGAGGTGGCTTGGGCGCGAAATTGCGAGATTTAGGGCAAAATTGGAGAGTTGTGAAGTTCGATTTGGGGGTATTGGAGTTGAATGTGGTGTAGAGAAATGAAGGGTTTTGGGGTATAGAGAGAGAAAGTGAGATTGTGAGACCATTTGCAGTAATGGGTTTATAGGCGGTAAAGAGAAGTGTGTATGTGAGAGAGACGAAAAAAGACTGAAGAATGGAGGTCAAGAAGAAGAAGACTCTTTTCTTTTTGTTTTTATGTCCCAAACAAAAATTGTATTTTTTTGTTTTTAAGGTAGAAAACAAGGACAATAACAATAATGTTTTTTGTTTTTAAGAGGACAAAAACAAAAACAAGGTTTCCAAACGGACCTTATTATTTATGTATCTATTATTAGTTTTTGGGGACAAATCTTATTATAATATTTGACGCAATAATCTACTTAGGAGCTTCACTATCATTATTATTATAACTTATATTGTAATTTTCATTTTATTTTTTTGGTGCGGCTCATTTTTAACGACTATTGTGAAATACCAAATAAATTATTCAGTGCAACTTGGCCAAAATTAATGAGTGTTCCAACAACTTTTCTTCCTCGTTGACATTTGATCTTTCATCAACTAGCTAATCCGCAGAAAAAATACGTTACACACTTTTTCACATGCATTGGGCGACTTGGGTCCCAACGTTTTGAAGAGATCGAATATATTCTTTCATGGTCAGACACATATGAATCGTGCATGGAGATATATATATGACTAGTTATATGAGATGGAAAAGGAAAAAGGAAAAAGGATGGACTATATATATGGAATTCGCAATTAGATATGAAGAAGCTAAATTATATCCGAATATATCTCAAGCATGTCTATTGTACATATATATGCTCTCTAATTGACTATATATAGAGCCTTGAAACACAAGCAATTTCCATCTCACTACACATGTATGTATCCAGTTGATCAGAGTGGAAGATAGGTCTTACATGAAGATAAGAGTCTTGTTTGGTAGCCAAGGATGATTTGCCTGCTACCGCCCAAGGGATCTCTCTATACATATATACATGTATATGTATATATATATATATATATATCATGTATGTATTGTGTAGACATATAGAGAATCCCCCGCATGCGCCCTTGTGCGGTTCCCAGGCAGGTCACCTTGTCTAACAGACTGGCTCTTCTCCCTCATGCTAGGCCATTTCTTCTATGAAGTTTATCAATGCAATCATCCTAATTGTCAACTGGCATCACCAATCTAAAATTGGTTTGCTAATTCTTGGGATGTAAACAAAATGCATCTATTTGAATGGAATTTGTCACTATATTTCAAGGTTTGGATAATTAGTCCATCAAGTTTTTTTTTTTTCATCAGCTAAATTAGTCTCACACACTTTCTTTAATGATGTATATTTATGTATCACATTAAAATTACCATTGTGTTTTTTTTTTTCCTCATCTTTTTCCCCAACATCGCTCTAAGTACACTACAACAGACAAGGCATTTTGCGACTAAATTTTTTGTTGCAAATTGTCACCAAATGGTCGCAAATGAGCTTTAGCGACCAAAATATTTTACCGTCGCTGAAAAGGGCAGAGCAGATAGTTTTTTGCAACCAAAATATTGGGTCACTAATACTAGAGTATTTACGACCAAATGATTTTGCGACCAAAAATTGCTTTTGCGACTATAATTTGGCCGAAAATAGTATGCTCATTTGCAACTATTTATTTTGGTCACCAATATCCTTCTCATTTGCAACTATATGTTTTGGTCGCCAATACACCACCCTCTTATGACTATATTTTTTGGTTGCAAATATGCTTCTCATTTGCGACAATATGTTTATGAACCAACTGAGAAGTTTGGAGTAAGAGTATATTCTGCCCCTCCATTATTCTATCAGTCATTTTGGAAATTGGTATCTAATACATCACTCTTTTATGACTATATTTTTTGGTCGCAAATATCCTTCTCATTTGCAACCATTTATTTTGGTCACCAATACATTATTTTTTAATGACTATTTTTTTAGTCACAAATAAATAAACTTTAATGACTATATTTTTTGGTTGCAAGTGTCTTAGTTATTTCAGACAATACTTTTTGGTCGGCAATACATTACTCTTTGTGATCTTTTTTTTTCCCTAGAAATTAAAATAACCAAATTAGTAGACATTTTAAATTAATAACAAAAAATAATAATTGAATAACGTCAACACTGTAATAAAATCTAACCGAATGATTGAATTAATTATCTCAAATAAAATACATCCAATAGATTGCCCAAGACCAATAACAAAAAATATAACAAAACTATTAAATACATTTGCTCATGGCATGTCCTGTATAATGAATTTTTTGATATTTTTTATTGCTCCAAAGCTTCAAAAGTGTCTTCTAGCTTCAAACTCCCAACTCTAGAGTAGCTATTTGTCTCCAATATAACATTTCTCTTGAACATGATAAATTCCAATATCTTGTTTTACAGCTTGCAGTAACACGATCGTTCGTTCGTTCATCCAAACGAACATGATAGTACAAAGAAAGCAACCAAGAACTAAAATCATATGTAAAAATGAATCAAAAGCTTGAAAAACTACGTGTGACGAAATAAACATAAATAATAAATCAACCACTCATCAAATAAATACTTATTATTTTTGAATGGTGACACAATGAGGGGTTATTGTGACCAATTCTCTCTCTTTTTTGTTACAAACTAGAATGATCCTATTATTCTGAAGTAGGCTGGAAAACATATCGTTGAAGTTACTATCCACAAACAAGCACAACCAGTGCCAACAACTACAACAATCTGATTATTAAAATAGAATAGCATACGACCAAATTCCTCATACAGAAACATGAAATCAGCCCAATCTGTCTATTTGAGTTCATCCACTAAAATTAAAAATTTATACATATGTGTGTGAGAGAGTACCAGAGAGGTAGCCGACGGTGAGGGAGACGCCGGAGATGGTGAAGAGGCGAACGTAATCGATGGTGTTGAAATTGGCTACCGTCTAGGTGGAGTCAGAGATTCGATAATGATTCCTCTACGGTCATTTGTCGATGATTTTAAAAATTGAGATGTGGAGAGGCAAGAGCTATGGATAAGCGATTGTCCAGGTAGTGATCGAGAGCCCACAAAATAAGGGTCTGTAAAAGAGGATAGAGATATGAAGAGACAGGAAAGGGAGATAGATCTGGATTCTGATATTCCCTTGGCAGAATACCAAAAACGAAATGAGGTGTCGCACAAAAATATCAAAAGAAGATGAGGTGGCGCGAATTTTAAATTTTTTCAAAATTTTGAGCCAAAATATATGATGTTGCAAAATTACAACCAAAAACCGAAAAAAGGAAAAAAATTATTCTAAAATATATATATGTATACTAAATAAAAATATATTTTCTTTAAGTTAATAAAAATAACTAAATTTTTTTTTAGAATTATTTTATATATCTTCAAATAATATATAAAATATTTTGATAAGTATCGATTAAAATTAAATTTTTAAGAACTACATTTATTTTGAGAATCAATTAATATTTTATATATGATTTATTTTATATATATTCTAATCATATATAAAATATTAAGCAAGGGTTTGCTAATTAGTTATTTTGTAGCGTCCGGTATTTTACGTGCTAATTTAAAATTTTATTAACACTTAAGTGTTTATGTGATTATGTGCTTAATGTGTTTATTTGTTTAACATGACTTACATATTTTATGTGATATTAAAAATTATACGTTGCATGTTGTATTTTCATTTTGAGAATAATAAAAATTATTGAAAACGATTTCGGGAAAGAAATGACCGAAGGGTAAATGAGTAATTTCATACTTTGAGCACTTAGTGGAAAGTGTAGAGATTTTGGCTAAGTGTTGGGACATGAGTGGCATGTTGGTAATTGGAGAGGATGACAGGGGTGGAAGGGTAATTAAGAGGCTTGATGACACTCTTGAAACCTTAAGTTGGGATGAAAATTGTCATTTTACACTTTTAAGTAGTGTCTAAATTCTAATCATTGATTTTCTTCTCCCATCTTTGTTCTCAACCTTTGGATCATAGGGCCTTGTTTGGTTGACACTTAAATGCAAAAATGCATTATTCATAGTCTTTCACTTGGCAAGACTTCATGTTAGCCCTTGGATCAATTATTCATTTTCTTTGTTTTATTCTCAACTATTGGATGGTAAGAATTGTTAGTGGAGATTCTCTACATCTATTAGGGTTAGCCACTTTGCAAGACTTCAATCATCTCACAAACTCTTGCTCTATCTTCCTCTTCTTGCTTATTAGGGATTGTTGTTGTTGGTGTTCTTGAACCATTTGATAAGTCTTCTAATCATTTTAGGGTTTGGTTGCTAAGAACCCTAGCTTTCAAGTTATGAATTTCCTTGTATGAATATTGATTATAGCATTCTCTTATTTATGATATAGAAGGTTGAGTTTCTTTCAAACTACCAAGTGAGTTTCCTTGGTAGTAGCTCTTGATTTCCCTCTTGTGAAGAACTAGTGGTGAGTTCTCTATCTTATACTCTTAAGAGTTCATTTCTCGATGAAACCCTAAAATAAAATTCATTAGGGTTTGAATTGATTCTTGTGGTTGGAGTCACTTTTGTATAAATTTTGGTTATTGTGACACCATAGCAATTGTATTGTTCATATGGTGTGTTTCTAATGTTGGAAGTTATCCTATTGAGCACTTGAGGGGTAGAGTGGCTTGGATCTCTTTTAGGCATATTGTGTAGTTTGCTTGGAATTGAGGTAAGGGAAAAATGAATTATTTTCGTCTTTGTACAAGGATGTGTGTGTCTATATGTATATATATATATATGCGAGTTGGGTCTTCACAACTTAGACGATGAACTAGGCCCTTAAAAGCATGATTTTGTGGTATTAATGCTTATTGTGGATTTATTGCTTATAAGTATGAAAATTATGAGCATGATGTTGAATTGAGTCCAATCTATTGCATAGTGATAAAAGCATGTATTCTGATAGAGAATGGTTATTATCGAAATCCTTAATGCATATTGAGTACACTGTGCCGTGTGAAGTACATGGGTGTAGTATATCCGGGTTTTTATGTGTGAGTGGAATTGAGACAGATTCTAAGTCGCAACATGGTTGTGCATGAATCTTCGGATTCTAAGTCGCAACTGAGTTGTGCATGAATCTTCGGATTCTAAGTCGCAACTGAGTTGTGCATAAATCTTCGGATTTTAAGTCGCAATTCAGTTGTGCATTGAGTTTCATTGGTTGAGTGGGTGTAACCTCTTCAATGAACGACTAGGTGACATTAATATTTTTGTAACCTTAGTTGTTAGTGCGTACCATGGGCGGTGCCAAGTTACATTACATCATAATTGTTATATGTAATTGTGATATTATGTTGAAGCATGCTACATTATTAAATGAACATGATATGAGCATGATTTGGGGAATTGCTTGTTGGGTTCGATGGGGTTCCGGATTGACGTGAGAGTCATATGGAACAAGAAACTGACCTATGATTAGTAGCATGAGCCTTGGTTGGGTTGTACCATTCGGACTACCGAGATTAAGGCGATGACGCTTCTTCTACTGGGCTAGTGAGATCACCCCACGACTTATATATTTTTTAGGTGGTGGTTCCGTTGGGAGAGTTCCGTAATCTCTCCGTGGATGTGTGACATTTTGTCCGCCCTTTTGTGCAATGGTGGCGGACCATACTCACTTTTGTTGGGTATTAACTTAATAAACATGTATCCATATGTTTCTTTTGTTCATGTAAATGAAATATGTTAAACTATTTTATTTTGTCTAGCTAGTATGTTAGCCGAGTAGTGGTTATTGATGTACATCCCTTGGAGCGCTATACGCGGGGATTATATTCTTTTGGGTGCACTTCGATGCGGATTGTGCAACTAGGTATTTTGTGTAAACTATAACATGTTTCGCCTTAGAGCGCTAGAATATAGAGTTGAATCCTTTAATTTTGATTTATGAAGTGGATAGTTGCTATTAAATGTGGTTATTGGGAATTTGGCCGAAAACGACATTTTTTTTTTAAGTTTCCAAACAAATCCTTTGCGTTTTGAATGGGAAAACCCGTTTTCGCCCACCCCCGTAACCCGACAAATTTTATTGTTTTAGAGATGGTCTTAAACTCATTTTCTTTAAAGATTTTGACTTTTAGAAACTGGTAGTAGTTAAAATGGAGACCGGAGGCAAGACGGAAGATTTTACGAGATTTTAAAGAATCACTTTTGTTCAAAGTTTGCATTTTGCATGTTTCCCGAGGTTTAGGTAACTATTTCTTATATCCCCAAATGAAAAAATCACTTTTCAATTATTTGTGATTTTTCGGGATCGACGGCACGAAAAACAAAGCTATATTACAAAATATGAGATTTTGCATGTTTTGAAACTTTGTTGAAAAACCAGTGGCATTAGCTTCCAAACACTTAGAAAAAATTTCAAGTTTTTCATTTTTTTTAGTTTTAGGCATGGCATCCAGCACCATGCAGCTTTGCTGCGTGCGCGCATAACGCAACGCGTGGCATGGCTGCAGCTTGGCGTTGCGATGTTCGAGTTTTCAAATGTCCGTAATTTTCCTATCTACACACACCATATTTTGTCTTACGAATTTATTTATATAATTTATTCAATTAATTAAATTATTCTTTCAATTTGATCATCTTCCTTGTGCATATATAGAACAAATACTTATATATATTATTTGTCTTCACTTTTGTGAGTAAAACAAAAGCAAAAACACAAATCATATAATTATTTTGCTAGCTGGTAAGCAAGAGATATAACTATATATGATTAGTACTCTATACACAACATACACATCATTTTTAGTCACACGCATACAAATCATAATTTTTTTATATATAATTAGGTTTTTTTCTCGTTTTTAATAACCTTCCTTGTATATAGAGAAATTACTTATAAAATATATGTATAAATTGTTGATTTAAGTTTTAATTATTTGTTATTCTAGTAATTACAATTTCTATTAATCAATCACAACAAAAAAATTCCCAATATAATTTTAAGAGGTTTTGGAGAGAAAATTATTTTTATCTTCATAATATTTAAAGTTATATTAAAAAGAACACAATATTTCCAACTAAAAATAGGTTTGCTTCCAAATTAACTAATTTTTTCTAATACCACTAGTTTTTATGATAGGATAGAACCATGGTGATATTAACCAATCGATCAAAGCTAAAGTGCTAAAAAATATATTGGTTACAAATAAAGATATTTCGGTGTTAAAGAAAAGTATTCAAAATTTTATTTTTTCCCATCTTAAATATCAAAGAAGAGAAAAATGTTCTTTTTAAGATTTATTCATTTATTAATAATATATTTCTGCAACCGTAACATTTGGTCGCTAAAAATCAATTTTATAGCGACCATTAATTTTTTTGTCGCAAAACATCAACTCTATTGTGACCATATTTGTTTTGGTCGCTAATATCCACAACTCTATTTCGACCATAACTTTTTTGGTCGCAAAACATCACTTCTTTTGCAACCAAAAAAGTTTGGCCGCTAATATCCACAATTTTATTGCGACCAAAACGTTTTTGGTCGCAAAACATCAATTCTATTGCGACCATATTTGTTTTGGTCGCTAATATCCCAAGTAATTACAACTATATTTTACTTTGGTTGTCAATGCCTTACATTCAATGACCAATTTATTTTTGTCGCAAATAATAGGATATTTACGACTATTCTACCTTAGTCGCAAATAGTTTGGTAGCAAAATGAGGGATTTCTTGTAATGGTAGTCACGAGTTCAATATATATATCTATCAATTCAACTAGTAGCATCGGACAAAGGAAAATATACTTAATCTATTAAGTGTTTTTTTATATATTTTGAACTGGTATCCGAGGTTTTAATTCCAGAGTTCGTGCAAAGCTCCACACCACATGAATCGATGAAACTCGAATTTGTTCACGAATGTGGCTCACTCAAATAATTGTTTTTACTCGAGGAGAATCGAATATCATACATGATGTTTTCTGAAACACTAAGCTCCAAGTGTTTTTCACTTGAACCCGCCCATTTGGATTTATTCCATTAAGGCTCTCTTTGGTAACCGATCTGGTCTGGAATGGTCCAATCCGGTTTGGTCAGGTCCGTAAACTGAAAGTTTGTTTGGTAAGCGGTCTGGTCTGATGATCTCGGTATGAGAAAAATGGAACCAGATCATTTATACATATATTTTATTTTTTTTATAAATATATTTTATTTTATTTATTATTCATTCAATTATTTTTATTAATTTATAAATATATTTTATTAATTTATTATTTATAATATTATTTATTCATTTATTTATTATTATATTTATTTATTATTATTCATTTTATGTATTATTTAATTCATTTTGTTTATTATTCATTATTTTGTTTACTTTTTATTCATTTATTTTTATTAATTACTAAATAAATTTTATTCAATTTTTTTATATTATTATTTATTCATTTATTTTTATTTTATTTATAAATATATTTTATTTAATTTATTAATTTATTCATTTATTTTTATTAATTTATTTTTATTAATTTATTAATTTTATTATTATTTATTCATTTATTATTATTATTTTATATATTATTTAATTCATTTTGTTTATTATTCATTATTTTATTTATTTTTATTAATTTATAAATATATTTTATTATTTATATTATTATTAATTCATTTATTTATTATTATATTTATTTTTATGTATTATTTAATTCATTTTATTTTGTTTGTTAGGTGGTTGGTGTCTCAAAATTCTGATTTTGGTTACCAATTTTTGGAACCAGACCAACTTGACCTAACATAAAACTGGGTCCAAAAACACTCTTTTTGGTTCAATTTAGTCTCATTTTGTCTAGGTCCAATTTTTGAGATCAAGTCAAAACAAACATGGTCAGGTCTCTAAAAACCAAGACTAAACCAGACCAAATGAACCCGGAACCAAAAAACAAACAGTGCCTAAGTATTGTCATGCCATTATAACTCTATATTAGGTTTATTCTAGGGGTGGACATGGATCAGATTGGAGATATTTTGGATCCAATCCACTACTACCGGATTCACAATTTTCGGAACCAATCCAACCCATTTGTCCAATGAAACCAATCCAAACCGGACCGTTATGAGCCGGATCGGTTTCGCGGATTGAAACAAAAAATTACGAAAGCTAAATTGAGGAAACAAATTCATAAAATTGATAAAATTCTCAACTCAAAGTAGTGAAATTAAATTCAATTAAGTAAAGCCTCCAATTCAAAGTAGTAAAATTGACTTCAATTAAGTAAATCCCCCAATTCAAAGTAATTTAATTGAGTGAAATTTATAAAATCCTCAATTCAAAGTAATAGAATTGACTTCAATTAAATTCAATTGAGTAAATCCTCAATTCAAAGTAGTGAAACTGACTTCGATTGGTGTGAATAGTAAATCCCATTTTTAAAAAATATATACATCTTTAAATAATACATTATTAATAATACATTTTAATGATAATTCTCTTAAGATAATTTATATTTAAATTTTAAAAAAAAATTGAATTTGGGCGTACATCTATCTTATTTATCTCTCTTTGTAATGGTTGAAAATACTTTAATTATAATTACGTTCTTGAAGAAGACGCATGTATTGAAATAATATATTGTAATAATGCACTTTAATAATATTTATTTGAATGTAGTTGTTGAAATTTAATATTTAATTAATTTTTATTTTATTTTTTAGTAGATAAATGTATGAAAATAATAGCATTACACTTTTATAATACTATAGATATAAATAGATAATTATTTAGCGTAAAATAAGGTAATTTACAAGGACCTCCCCTGAGGTTTGCCAAAAATCCAAGAACCTCCCTTACTGTTTGAAAATTGTCAGTTACCTCCCATGTGGTTTGCAACAGCTTGATTATACCTCCCCTGTCGTTAAATTGCCTAATAGAAATGAAGTTAAAGTACGAAAATACCCCCAAACATATGTTTTTATATTTCAAGCTTAATTTTTTATATATTTTACTATAATTGGTAGTTCGAAAATAAATATTTTGACATTAATTTTTTATTTTGGCATAAATAGAAAAATAATCGTTAAATAAAAAATATTTTCAAAACGGTAAGGGAAGGGATGTATGTGCAAACGGCTACAAACCACAGGGGAGGTAGCTGACAATTTTCAAATATTAGGGGAGGTGCTTGACTTTTTGACAAACCTCAGGGGAGGTCCCAGTAAATTACCCCGTAAAATATTATATTATGATTTAGTTTGAAATAGTATATTAGTGATATAAGATATTATGATTTAATTTAAAATAATATATTATGTGACCTAGGATCGATCCGTAAAATATATTAAAATATATATGAACAGTACCGAACTGGACTGGATTAACCGGATTATGAAAAATGAAATATAGGAATTTTAATCCAATTCTCTAACAACCTAAATCATACAAATAATAATATAAGTGCAGAAAATAAAGTAATAGAGACACGATATTTTTACGTGAAAAATCTTGGAAAACGCTCCAAGTAAAAACCACGGATACACTTTGGTATCGATGCACTATGAATCAAATAATATACAGAATCTATGAAGACTGGACTTATAATAGTACTCACTTGTCTTCCTTCACTCGACGTCATGTAGTCTCGATTCACTCGCGCTCCACGAAACTCTCGCTTCGAACTCCGTACTCTGATGACTTCGCTTTTCAACGGATCAAAGAACCACGAAGCTTCCCGCTCCAATCTCCGCACTCTGATGGCTCTGTTTTTCAACGAATCAATACAACTATGTTGCAACTGGTGGTGTGATGATTTTTCAGCAATTGGACCATTCAATTGTGCATGAAGATATTAGGTGTTGAAGCATAATTGAATAATATTCAAAAACTAAGGAAGAACTTGATATAAAATGATCAAGTAATCTTTTTCTCTTACTCTCTGCAAACGAATCTGATATATGGAAGAATAACAGAGTACCAAAGCCACAATATCAGAACAAACACCTCTTCTTTTGAGTTTAATCCCTATTTATAGAGAGAATAGTCTCCAATTAGGGTTATGATTTATTTTCCTTCAAGTCTTTTTTTACTTTTGACCATAAAATCCTCAAAATATAGTCTAATATATCAATAATAACTCTTATACACGTCCACAAGTGATTAGGAGTCCAAAACAACATCAAGATAGACTTTCCAAAAATTATGCGATTTTGTACTATGAGATCTCGGGTGAGACTTCGCAGTACAAAAAACTCGAGATCTTGGGAATTCGCTTGACACCTCGGGCAAGACTTTGTAGTACAATAATCTCAAAAACTCTCTGGCTATTTTTCCCACTTTCCCGCTAGTAGCCCACTCGTGGCCATTTTCCCGAGGTCTCGGGAATTACTTCCGACCTATTGTGTTCACCCCCTAGTAGATGAATTACAAAGCTCAAGTGGTAGGGTATGTATCAGTTTATTAATCCAGGGTCGACAAAAAGCTTGGAACTTTTACCTAGTTATGATTAGGATTAGGTAAATAAAGATTTATTGGTGCAAACCGGGGTTAAAAATATTGATTAAGAATAAACTTTTACAATGACCTAGTTTTACCTATAGCAAGAACACGAATGGTATTTTAGTACAGTTCGACTTGAGAAAGGTTATCGAACCCAAGGGACTAAGTCGTATTCTGAACTTTCGTGAAGTAATACTCTTGAATTGCTATAAAATTATGATTGGTTGTTTGTGATTTATTAACTAATTAACTAATAAAGCAAGTAAAGATAGATTAAGACAAGAACAATAGAGAGAAAAACCAGGATTTTCATACCCCACCACTAACCGCATAATATAGTTATCTACTTGATCAATTGTAAGAGGGTGATCTATCACCCGTGAATCAAATTATACCGCAAATAGTCGAATATATCCTAAAACAGATACTATTAACCGGATTCGCTACAACCCATCTTTGGACAAAGTGTGATTAATGCATGCCATCTACTTTACTCTAATATACTCCTATAGTATGAAACTAAACTAAAACATGTTTATATCACCTCGCCGAGGCATGACCTGTGTAAATCTACGGTTTCGGGTGTTAAGCACCATTATGTAGAAAATCATGATATGTTAGAGAACACCAGATAAACATGATTGATTGGGATAATGCATTCATTCAATCTAAGACAAGAATAAAATAAATATAAAACTCCTTATATTAAATAACTATGGTCACTCATCTACACAATCATCACATGTGTGGTCTTCAGTTTCCCCTCGTTATAATTGAAACAAATAAATAAACTACATTACTTGTCTAGGGTTTTCCTAGAAAATCCTAGATATTGGTTTAGTTACTAATGGTGGTGGGAGACTGCATCGTTGATGTAGAAATGTCATTCATGATTGTCTTCTCCGGATCTCTAGATCTTGAATGGTTCATGTGACACCCCTAATTTCCATGCATAGGTTGGCCAGACCCATACACAAAAATTAGGAGTATCTTCAATTGACAAAAATAAGCACAGATGATAGGACATAAAAACAGAGATAGGATAATAAGAGTTGATGATAACACTTATACGGGAAAGATCTCACACCCAATACATCATCGGAATAACTTAAGTTTTCAAATTTATACAACTTGGGAATCCCATAACATGGACCCCTAGACCACACAAACTTACATGAACTACAATAAGACTGAATTCCTACCCTGTAGTGGAAGGAAACTGCTGGACCGAGAAGACATGAGATACAAATCCTCAACCCTGCGGATGCAATTGTCGAGGACCTGAAATATCAACAAAGGTGGGTCAAACCCACGAGTAAGTACATCTCTACATGATCCCAAATAGAGTACTAAAAACCATCCACTTTCCCAGTGACACCTATCCCAAAAATATTAATAAATATTAATATACCTTACTATACTTTATATTCACTAGAATACCACCATGAAGATATAATTAATTTCATAACTTCTATTTATATTTACTAGGATACCACCGTGAAGATATAAAACAATTACCCTACATTCCTTCCATAAGTCTAATTCCCATCATCTCTATTTCTAACCATAACCACCTACCCGAAAACATAGTCATGTCGTGCCAACTCACCCATGTCCCGCGGTACTAGTGAGACTGCGTTTATTAGTCAGCCTACTTGTGGTTCCTTTTTAAATCTCCCAACCATAGTCATTTTTAATAAAATCTTATGATTTTATGAAATTATTAATTCATTTATATTCTTTACTCGGAAACATATAACAATTTATAACGTCGAGCCTGGGGGGCAGCGCTCCTGAGCGCCCCCTGGCAGGGTCTGGGGCAACGCCCCAGCGCCAGAAAATACAATATATTTATACGGTCGAATATACATATTTTAGTATAATTCGTGGTGAATCATAATAATATATAAATAAGTGAACAAAGAAAATAGAGAAAAAAAAACTACATAACATAAGTAGTGTTTCTCTAATGATAGTGTTTAAATTTATTGTCAACGTTGAAACCTAAAATATTTTTATATTCAGATTACTTTATGTATTTCAAATCATAATAACAAGACATATATGTATCCTCATAGATCTATACATTTACACATAAAGCCATACACGTCTATCTACACAAAATATAATAAATATCATATACATTCATGGACATGAACATGGTAAAACAGATCTCTACATATAACAACAAATAAATGTATATACGTATAAACAGAATATATACTATCATATGTAATCATGAATCAAAACCTACAATAACCGATCTATACATGTGTGGTTATATATATCACAAATCTATCCATCTACACATGATCTATACATATACTCTCAGATCTATTCATATATGTATAACAAAATATATCTCATCATATATATACATAAATACCAACATATTATAACTGATCTATACATATATTTTCACATAACTACGGATCTATACATATATGCTCATATAGCTACTGATCTATACATATAACCATATATCTACGGATCTATACATATATGCTCATATAACTTCATATCTACACATATAACTACAGATCTATACATACATGATCATATAATTACATATCTACACCTATATCTACGGATCTACACATACATGTTCATATAACTACATATCTACACATACATGTTCATATAACTACATATAAATACATATTTGAACATGTTAATACTCATAAGTATACATGTATGAAATTAATGTATAACAGTTTATATGAGCACCAAACAAATGTTACGAATTTTAGTACAAAGAGGAAGAGTTGAACATATGTCTTGCCTGATTTAGAGAGCTTACTACACCATGGATCTAGATCCGAACCAAGTACTTGCTCTCTGTAGATCTCTCTCTCTCTATATATATGTGTGTGTGTATATAGGTGAGTGAATAAAAAGATGAAGAACAAGAGAGAAGTCTGGAATTCTTCTTAGTTGAGAGAAAATAAGCTGAATATCTCTATGGTTATATAGGGGAAGCTAGGTTATGGCAAAAGACCATAATGCCCCTAGATCTGCCACAATAACTATCCTGCCACTCTTCTTAAAGACTAATATACCCTTATCAGATCCCATAATAACAAAACTTACCTAGTGGTCATAAAATGACTAGAGTACCCTTACTCAATAATTTAAATACCCATCATGCCATCCAAAATAAATAAGGCAATAAAATAATTATTTAAATACGGGGTATTACAATTCCTTTCTTCAAAATATGTAAATCTTCAGAGATAGTGCTTTAAAAATTATGTAATTAGAAGCTCCTTAGGTCTGGTCCAGACCTTGGTATTTATAAAAAAAGTTGAGAAGAGTCATGTTTGTATTAGACTTATTTCGCTTGGAGTAGGATTCCTCTTTGATGTGTTTCTCATCAATTCTGAGTCAAAACCCTTTAATCTTATGTAAATATACACTATACATGTGATTAGAGGTGTTGGAGTCGGAGATAAGTCAAAAGAAGTTGAATCGGATCAGGACTCGAAAATCCAGTTACTGTTTACGCATGACCCTACTCTTGAGCGTAGGCCTTGTGTGTAGCTTGTGCGTAAAAATGATGATTCCAACCACTATTTGCTTGCTGTCTGCGTAGATATGCGTAGGAAAAATCATGAAAATCAAAATTTCCAATTATTCTTCCATTTGAACCCCATTCACTCCATTAGTGTGTTTCCCGAGGTTTCGACTCCGAAAAATGTTATTTTTGCCAACCGGGAGACGTTTTTTGCTTGAAAACTCTTTTTTTATTTCTTTTCGGGTAGACACAAGCACATTATTGGTTAATTCACCAAAATCAGTTCGTTTTCTTCATTAAGCTCCTAAAACATGCTTAGACATGCAAACTGCATAAATACATCAAGTAACGAAATGATAAGACGTAACAATACCGAATTAGGGACCTAAATTGGACAACATTCGGCACCTATCAAAGATCACTTTATTATTAGTCTTAAATTAATAAAGCATTGGACATACCTTATTGGTTTTCTTTTTAAATAATGAATTCAGCCATTAATAAAGCTTTGTGAAAATACTGCAGACTTTGGGGGGCAAGGAAAATCCGGTGGTATCGGCTAGAAGAAATGGCCGAAACCAATTTCAAGTCAAGCATAGTGGTCAACTGCAGTAAAGGTGGAGGCCGATACCGCTGAACTAAGGCTGGGAAGGATTTTTTTGGCCATAATACGATAATTTTTGGCGTACGTTGAGTTTCAAAATATCTTCTCAGCTTGTTCAATACTGCGGAACCGAAAAGGGCTGGATCTTATTGGGGAGCCATGAATTTCTTGAATTCACAACTGGTGCTCAAAAATTGGGGATAGCCATTCCACCCATTCTCGTCAATGTGGTGATGGGTGTTGCCAATTTCGGAGATCCCACTATGAGAGGCGGTAAACAAGTTTAGGTAGAAGGGGCGTTGTTTAGCCATAGGGTAACAATGATACAATTTAGATGGAAAGAGTTCTCAAAAGCTAGACCTAGGCCATGAACGCCATTGATGGGTACCAATATGGTGCGATGAACATTGGGTATGCTCACTAGGGCATCGCGAACCTGAGTATTGTGAGCATGGGGCTCTGGTTCAAGGGTTTCATGAAATAGATCAAGTTTGGGAGCCATGGTTGAGATGGCGAAGATAAGTGTAACAACCCCCTTCCTATCCTGACACAATATAGTCAACTTTTGGCTCACTCGTACTAGAAACTTCCTAGGGGATCACCTATCCTGGTAATATTCCACGTCAAACACGCTTAACTGTGGAGTTCTAGTGGGTTCCCATCCATCACAGTTTTAAAACGTGTCATGTCATAGAAGGGTATGAAACTCACATATAGCACTAACCTTTCCTTACCTAGGCGATGTGGGATTGTGCACCTGTAGCTCGCCCAGTATGGTAGCCTGTTAGTACCATCTGCACTCGCCCATGGCACACCCGCCCACATAGGTTGCCACAATCCACCTAGGAGGCCCGACATCCCCGTCGGCACACTTCCGGCTGGGTCAGGCTCTGATACCATTTGTAACAGCCCCCTCCCTATCCTGACATAATATTGTCCGCTTTTGGCTCACTCATACCAGAAACTTCCCAGGGGGTCACCCATCCTGATACTACTCCAACTGTAGATTTCAAAATTATAAAATATAACATAGAAATAAATAACTTAAATTAAAATGATAAATCCTAACTAGTTATTCATATCTAAAAGACTAACTAAAAAGATAGATAGAGATGTAGTACAATGAAAACTCTAATTTTTAACTTCTTCTTCAAGTAGTCCGTGTCTTCTTGGAGTCTTCATTCATCTTTTTATTGGGCTTCTTTCTTGCGCGGCCTGTTCCACTTGATTTCGGCCCGATTCTAGTGCCGGATCATTTTGGGTGTCAAAAGTGTTTAGGTTTGAGACTACTATAGCCAATAAAGGCTGGTTATGAACCTATTAGAGTTATATATATATATATATATATATATATATATATTTCTTTTTTCTTTTTTTCCCAACTTTTGACCTAACATAAAGCTCATACCAAAATTATTGTAGGAGACTTGTGCATTTTTAAACGGCTACATAAGTACCATTTGATTATAGTGATTTATACTTGATGTTAACATAAGTTTATTTTATTTTTATTTGTTCTCGTATGCAATATTAAACACCATTCAATATATATAGTGATACTTTTTAGTTTTTCTCTTCCAGAAGAAGTGCTTGTTACAATTAACCAATGACTTCAAACGAAGTTCGATTAGACCACTCTGTCTACTCATTGCAACGACCTATTTGGAAGGACCACCCTTTTAAACCCTTCTTCCGAACTCATAATGCCCTCGTCTCCGTTCTCCCGAACTCGCAATGCCGTGAGGAATCCCGAACACCCTCGTCTCCCTTCTCCCGAACTGAACTCATAACGCCCTCGTCTCCGTTCTCCCGAACTCACAATGCCCTGACAACTCCCGAACGCCCTCGTCTCCCATCTCCCAAGTCGAACTCATAACGCTCTCTCAAACTCGTAATGCCCTGACAACTCCCGAACGAGGGCCCTGATAACTCCCGAACACCCTCGTCTCCCTTCTCCCGAATAGAACTCATAACGCTCTCCCGAACTCGCAATACCCTGACAATTCCCGAACGCCCGTTCTCCCGAACTCATAATGCTCTCCCGAACTCACAATGCCCTGAATACGCTCTTCCGAACTCGCAACACCCTCATTTTCCTTGTGAAGGTTTAACACTCTAGCTAGCTTTGTTGATACGTACACGTGCGACTATGTTGTTGTCAATATCTTATAAAATGTACAAGTTCCTCAGTTGCGTTGGGCCAAATGTGTAGCATTGGGCCTTAAGCAAGACTCCAATCTATTAGTATTATATTTTTCTTGTGGTATAGACCCAACTTTTGCCTTAGTGGGGCCCATCTCTGTAAGAAACTGTACATTTATACAATTATGAAGATTGGGTTTAGGCTAATGTCACGGACTTGGTGTTTCCAAGGAACCGTGCGGCCTTAGACACCTCTAAGATGCTTGAGAAGTGCTAAGTAAGCCTTTGTGGGTCTCTAGCTTAGTGAGCGACTAAAGCTAGGTGAATGCGGAAGCTTGGTGTGTAAGAAGAGAAATGCAGGCAAGAGAGCTTAGAAGGCAATGGAACTTGTATTGCTTGGATGGATGGATTGTATTAGATTGGATACTTGGATTGTTGGGTGGATGGATGGTGAGCAAATGAGCTCCCTCCTCTATTTATAGGCCAAGGGCCTTTACAAGGAAAAGTGGAGAGATTTCTAGAATCCTCCATATCTAGAATGTTCTATACAATTCTAGTATATACAATTCTATACAAGTCTAGACAACTCTACAATACTCTAGAGAATTCCGGAGAAGTGTGGAGAAGTCTAGAATATTCCGGATGCCATGTAGGATGCCAAGTAGGATCCTACGAAGCGTCTGCGTGGCACCTGTGTGGCGCCTACGTGGCGTAACCTCATAATGCAGGACGTGACATTCTCCCCCACCTAAGTTCGTGACGTCCTCGTCGCGTTCTGCTTGAACTGCTGGATGTGTTTTGCAAACTGCCAAAGTGTGTCTTCATGCTCCCAGCTTGCTTCACTATCCGGCAAGTTTTTCCATTTCACCAAGTACTCTGTGTACTTGGGGACTCCGCTTCTGCTCGCTTGTCGGTCGGCAAGGATACACTCTACTTCCTTATCGAAGGAAGTGACCACGGCAGTAGGAGCTCGGTGTGATATGCCTCGAGTTGGATCATCCTTGTCTTCATAGTAGGGCTTGAGCTTGCTGACATGGAAAACTGGATGAATCTTGATCTTTGGTGGTAGCTCCACCATATAGGAGACCTTTCCAACTCGTTTGATGATTGGGAAGGGACCTTCGTAGCGTCGTACTAACCCCTTGTGCACTGCTCGCAAAGACTTGAACTGTTGGGGTAGCAACTTGACCATGACCAAGTCTCCTTCCATGAACTCTAGGGGCCTTCTCTTGGAGTCAGCCCACTTCTTCATTTTCTTGCCTGCCTTATCTAGGTAGGCTCTTGCCAAGTCGGATTGGTCTTGCCATCCCTTGGTGAATCTGTAAGCTGCCGGGCTCTTGCCATCTCCGCTTGATGCCATAGCGTTAGGCGTCATGGGTTGTCGCCCGATCACTATCTCGAAAGGACTGTGGTTGGTAGCCTCACTCCGCTGCAAGTTGTAGGCAAACTGTGTTATTCCAAGGAGTTTGGCCCAGTCCCGCTGGTTGGCACTAACATAGTGCCTCAAGTATAGCTCAAGAAGCGCGTTGATTCGCTCCGTCTGTCCGTCGGATTAGGGGTGAAAGCTAGTAGAGAAGTTGAGACCCGTACCCATCTTCTAAAAGAGTCCCGTCCAGAAGCGGCCTGTGAAACGTGGGTCTCTGTCACTCACTATGTTTTGTGGCAACCCCCATTGCTTGACCACATGGTCAAAGAAGAGCTCTGCTGTCTGCTCGGCCGTGCTATCTGCAGGGGCAGGTATGAAGGTGGCATACTTGCTGAATCGATCCACCACTACGATGATGCTGCCACATCCATTAGACTTGGGTAGGCACGTGATGAAGTCCATTGAAACACTCGCCCATGGACCCTCTGGGATAGGTAGTGGCTCTAGTTGACCGGCCGGCTGCTGCTGCTCTATCTTGTCTTGTTGGCAAACAAGACAAGTGCGTACATAGGCCTCGATGTACGAACCCTCAAGGATTGCCTGTGTGCGCCTCATTCCTGGCTGTCCAGCCCACATGGTGTCATGGCATTCCTTGATGAGTTCCCCTCGCAGGTTCCCCCACTTAGGCACAAAGAGCTTGTCGCCTATAGTGAGGAGAAGATCATCCCTAAGCCAAAAGCGGCGAGTCTTGCCATCCTTGGTTAGTTGAATGAGACTCTTGGCTAGGGGGTCATGTTGTAGTCCCTCTTTGATGCGATCCATAAGAGGGTGTTGTGGTCGACTAATGGCCGCGAGTTCTGCCTTGCGGCTAAGTGCCATGGATGGTGGCTTGGAACTTGGTTCCAACTCGACCTTGTGATCTACCTCCCTTCGGGGTGGTAGTCTCTTTGGTAGCTCCGAGGGCATGACATCATTGTACTCGCATGGTACTGAGTGGATCTCTGTGGGCATGTCCTCATGTGGGGAGGACTCTGAGGGGTCTCCTGGTGAGTCGAGTAGGGTGGCTAAGTAGCTAACTTCCCCCTTCTTGTACCCATTGTTGAATTGCATGGCAGATAGGGAGCGTGCCTCAATCTTAGCCCCTCGTTCGACTGGCACCATGCATGTGGTATTGCCTTCCATGATACACATGGTGTTAGTGTAGGGGATGAGGAAGGCCTTTACCTTGTCCAAGAATTCTATTCCAAGGACTAAGGCAAAGTCGTCCATGGTTACCACCGAGAGATCAATGAGGCCATTCCATTGGCCTATGTGGGCATGTATGCCTCGGGCAGTGCCATATATGGCTTTGGCTGCTGAGTTGACGGCCTTCATGGAACCGTCCTCCTTGGTGTACTTGAGGCCTAGTCGCTTGGCCTCGTCGATGCTTATGAAGTTGTGGGAGGCGCTGGTGTCTACCAATGCTCTAGTAGACGTCCCCCCTATGGTTGCTTCAACGAACATGAGCCCTTTAGGTGCTGCCTTAGGGGCCTCCACTTTTGCCTTGATGGCGTTGAGGATTTGAAGCGAACCCATGTGTGTCTCCTGCGTTTCCGGGTGGTCGAGCGTCATAGCATTGGCGGTATTCTTCTTTGGGCAAAACCGTGTCCAATGCATCTCACCACAGATGAAGCAGGGTGATGGTGGTTGTCTCTGGGGCTTGTTGCCTCCATCTCTCCGGAAACCTTCTTTGTGAGGGGCAGTATTGGTGGCATTAGAAGTGTTGCCCTTGTCTCCCCCACCTTTGCCGAAGTTCCGGGTCTTGTCCTTGGGCTTGGCAAAGTCTTTGTTGGAGCTGAAATCGATCAATGCCTCGGCTTCGGTGATGGCAGTGGCAAGGTCCTTCACTCCACGTCGCCTTAGTTCTGTCTTGGCCCATTGTTGTAGGCCATCCATGAAGAAGAAGAGAGACTCCTTCTCTGAGAGCTCAGGGATCTCAAGGGTGAGCGAAGTGTACTCCTTGACATAGTCTCGGATGGTCCCTGTTTGTTTGAGCCGGCGGAGTCTGCCCATAGCTTCTTCCTCGGCATTCTCAGGATAGAAGTGCCTCTTAAACTCTTTACGGAAATCAGCCCAAGTATCAATAGAAAGTGTACCTCTATCGATATCGCCATGTCTACGCCTCCACCATAGCATAGCATCGTCCACTAGGTAGAGGGTGGTGGTGTTGATCTTTGTCGCCTCATCCACTATCCCTTTGGCGTCAAAGTATCGTTCCATGCCAAATAGGAAGTTTTCTACCTGTTTGGCAACACGTTCCCCCTTGTAGCTCTTGGGCTTGGGGACGTCGATTCTGGGAGCTCCGGCCTCCCGAGTAGCAGTGGCACCGTTTACTACGGCTTGCTTGCAAATGGCCCAATCGGCACGCATGTCCTCTATGAATGTCTGAATGTTGCCAAGCTCATGATCCATGTAACCACGTAGGGTGGCTATCTCGTCGCGAAGAGAGCGTAGCTCCTTGCGATGGTCTCCATCAAGGGCATTGAGTTGTCCCTTCATGGTGTCTTGGAAGTCGGCATCATCGGACTCCAATTCTTCCAAGCGTTGGTGAGTCTCTACTATACGCTCTTGCATGATGGCCATAGTGCCTTCTATGTCATCGATGCGTGTCTCAAGGCTTGGGTGAGCGTCCTTGGACTTGGACTTCGACCTTGCCTTGGTGTTAGTGGGTGGGCGTTGTTTCTCCCTGCCGCGTTCTTGCTCCTCCACGACTGGGGTGATAGTTGAGTTTATCTCTGCCATACTCTCTTGCAAGTAGGTTGTGATCCCTCACGAAACGTGCTCTGATACCAACTGTCACGGACTTGGTGTTTCCAAGGAACCGTGCGGCCTTAGACACCTCTAAGATGCTTGAGAAGTGCTAAGTAAGCCTTTGTGGGTCTCTAGCTTAGTGAGCGACTAAAGCTAGGTGAATGCGGAAGCTTGGTGTGTAAGAAGAGAAATGTAGGCAAGAGAGCTTAGAAGGCAATGGAACTTGTATTGCTTGGATGGATGGATTGTATTAGATTGGATACTTGGATTGTTGGGTGGATGGATGGTGAGCAAATGAGCTCCCTCCTCTATTTATAGGCCAAGGGCCTTTACAAAGAAAAGTGGAGAGATTTCTAGAATCCTCTATATTTAGAATGTACTATACAATTCTAGTATATACAATTCTATACAAGTCTAGACAACTCTACAATACTCTAGAGAATTCCGGAGAAGTGTGGAGAAGTCTAGAATATTCCGGATGCCATGTAGGATGCCAAGTAGGATCCTACGAAACGTCTGCGTGGCGCCTACGTGGCGTAACCTCATAATGCAGGACGTGACACTAAGCCCATAATTTTTACATGGAGGTTCTCTCTCTAGCAACTGATACAAGCCGAGACATATTATCGTAACAATTGAAATGAACCGTGCACGTGCAATGATGCAAGTAGTGATGCTATCAAATCCCTTAAAAGCTGGTCAAGAGCCACCAGGCCCACCACTCATGCATGCCAAGTTGGTCGAATCCTCATCTAGCACACACCATCAAAATGATCGATATATATATATATATTGACATTGACACGTGGGCGTAAAGTATATATATCTAGTGGCACAAAAAGGCAATATTTGAATGTCAAAATATATATATTTGTGTAGCAAGCTAGATTGGAGTTGCAAAATTAGGAAGTCTTTTCCCATAAGGTAAAACTTTTTCCATTTTTCGTAAAGGCACACTCACTATTATTCTAAAATGTACTCGACCTTTAATTTGAAACGACCTTTAATTTGAAAGTCTTAGACACTTGCTGGTCTGACCAATAAAAATATGAGATTGCAAAAGGTGATCGATCATGAAGTCATGATATAAAATCAAGTTTGATTCACTAATTTTTATTTGGTTCAACAATTAATTAAGAACCTTTTTTTTTTCACTCGGAATTAAAATCTTGATATAATATTGTTCATTCATTCTATTATTGCAAAAGGTGAGCTCTTATTTTCAAAGTTCCAGTTCTCTCCTTCCCATAGAATGTTTTTCATCATATAAAGATTATTAAATAAAAGATCGGATAAAAAAAAGTTTCATGTTTTTTTTTGGGTAAATCAAAAAAAAGAAGTCCATGTTGACCACTTACACAATGGATGAAGTGTTCAACCACTTTTGTTCATCGTTGAAATTCCATCTTTCATCAACAAACTTGTAGACATTGTGTCCATAATTGTGAAGAGAATATATTCTTTCATGGGGCAGAACACATGATATATAATGTTATGCATGGGGAGATAAGAAGAAATGCAAAAAGGCATGAGAAAAAGTGTCAATTATATCCGAATATCATGTCAAATATATTCTATAATTGGCTATAAATATAGATCTTTCAAACCAAACATTTGCATCTCAGTACAACATATATGGATTGATTGTAGAGAGGAAGAGAGGTCTTACATGAAGATGAGAGTCTTGTTTGATAGCCAAGGATGACTTGCCTGCTACCATTCAGTGTGTCCCATATATATATATATATATATATATATATATATATGCACACTTATGCGCTTTGGTCCCTTGTTTGGTTACCAGGCAGTCACCTTGGCTAATCTAGCAGGCTCTTCTCCTCATGCTAGGCCTTCTCTTCTAAAATGTCTTCAACGCATTGTGATACACTATCCACTCTCAACTATATTATATGTGAATGTCACATATTGTTAGGTATTAAAAAAGGATACATCTATGTCAGTATAATCCCTTCGTTTATTTGTAAATTATATTGTTTAAAAACTTTTATGCGTATGTATTTATATAAAATCAAAATATATTTTTTTCAAAGGCCCATTTATTTTTCTCTTATCTTTTACTCTTCTGGAATAAAATAAGAATTTTTATATTTTTTCGTTTCCTATATCTCTTTTGTTATTATAACTTTTGGAAATTGCTTGTTTCTAACATTTTTTTTTTCTTTTTCTCTTTTGTTTTTTTTTTTTAAAATAACATATGACATTTTATATTTTTGCATTGTTTCTTACTATACTTTTCATCCGAAAAAAATGGTATTATATGTAAATATTAATTGTAAAAATTTTATTTTATGGTATGCTCATTGTGTGGCTCCTAAAAAGAATAGGTTCAGCGTAAATGGATATTCTGAAATAAGAAAGCAGAATGGCCGATGAGAGATAGCAATAATAAATCATAAATAGAGTTTAGGATCAAATTCCATAAACAAATATTTATTTCCTCCCAGTTTTGTTGTATTATTTTATTAAAGAAGTGAAATAAAAAAGCAAGAATGAGTGATGATAGAATGAGAAGACACATGCAAGTTATAAAATTCAAATCATATATAGGATATTAAGAAATAAGAATGAGGATCAAAATGAAAGAAAAAGGATCATAGGTAATGAATGAAAATAAATGAGGATAGGTACATATGAAACTTAGAAATAAGAGTAATGCTACGTATCATGAAAATAATTTCATGATAGTATATGACTCAAAAAAATGGGTAAAGTTTGATATTAATTAGATTACATCTTAATCATTGAATTCCAATTTTAGCACTAGTTCAATTTTTACCTATCAAAAACACTCATCCAATTCACTTTTTTTTTTTTTCTATAAAGGACACGTGGCAATTCATGTATGCATATATGTCATTCATGATTATAACATGAAAATAAATTCATGAGGTTTAGCATTTCTCTAAAAATAATACTTTTCTAATTATAATTTAAGAAACAAATAATTATATTATTCAATTTTACACACTCATTTGCTATCAAATTTTGCAATTATTTAAGAATCATATAATTCTTTTCATTTCTTTTTCAATAGCCTTCTCCCTTCCACTTTTACCCTTTGGTACACTGCACCGTGTCCCCTCTCTCACTCGATATAAATACGTTTTGTGTATACATATACCAAGAGACAAGAGTCAAGTGACTATTCAAAAAAAAAAAAAAGTGAGTCAAGTGTCATAAATTGATCTTATCTTCGACCGACCATATATCTCTCTCTATTAGACACGTGTCCTTGTATTACCACTGCCACGCAAATCTCAAACCCTAACGTGTCCCTAATCATCAAACCAAGTGACACGTATGCCATGCAACCTCACCTCCTCTACCGCCTTTGCCTCGCTATATAAGCTTAAGCCCATAACCACTTCTCAACATCAAACTCATATACAGATACACATACATATACAAGCAGAGAATAGTTATAAAGCCAGTTTTTCAATTTCTTTCTCAGTTTCAGTTTTAGTTTTAGTGTTGAAGCTATGGCACACTACGGAAACCCCAACCCGGTTCACGAAACTGATGCAAATGGGAACCCGGTTCGCCAAACTGATGCATATGGCAACCCGGTTCACCATACTGGGACCATGGGAGACTATGGAACAACTGGAGGCTATGGCACCGGCACCGGAGCTACTGGTACTACCGGTGCCTTTGGTACTGGGCAGCAGCAGCACCAGCATGGGGGAGTTCTTCGTCGCTCCGGTAGCTCCAGTTCTAGCTCGGTAAAATGCTTTCTTTTCAATATATATATATATTCATTTTTACAACTAAGAATCATGTTAATTTGATGACAAATAAGTTTTTAATTCTCTGTTCGAATAATTGAGGATACTATAAGAAATAAAGGGATTTAGGCGTTAGCAACTCCCACTAAAAGGAATAAAAATGGTTATTATAATATTTAGCACCAAATTTTAAATTGTTATTGAAGATTTTGGCATTAAAATTATTTTATGCTATAGCTCCAGTTCTACATGTTTCTTCAAATCAAATGTCCATATGTATATATAACTTTTTATGTTCATATATATCTATATATATATATATCTAAAAAGCTGTTTTACGTAAGCCTCGATCATTTAATTTATGACATTGTTTGAATGTTTATGCATGTAGTCGGAGGATGATGGACATGGTGGAAGAAGGAAGAAAGGGTTGAAGGGGAAGATAAAGGAGAAGTTGCCAGGTGTCCACAAGAGTGAGCAAACTCACACTACACCAACAAGTACTCCTGCTGGTTATGGCTACGAAGGTGGAGAGCCCCAGAAGAAGAAAGGAGTTGTGGAGAAGATCAAAGAGAAGCTTCCTGGACACCATGATCACCCCTACTAAGTGTACCTATAGCTAGCTGCATGGTGTAGCAGCTTGTGTGTGTGTGGAATAAATATATATATATATATATACACACACATATATATGTGTAATATATAGAGTATGTTTTGTGTGTATTTGGAGGGTTGGGAGGAGAGGTTTAGTTTGTAAGTGAAGTGTGGGGAATAAGCAGGGGGGTTGAGTTTGTATGCTACGTGAGTGAGACCTTGTAGTTAATGTGTGTTGTCTATCGTATATATGTTGTATATATGTTGTGCTCTTTTTGACTACTTTAAATAGACTTTTAATGTGTTATTCCATCTAAAACTGGTTTGGTATAATTCTTCTACTCTCACTTTGTATTATTTTTTTGCTATTTCTTGTGTCTAAATTTTGGTTATTATTATTTATTATTTGCTACTTTTATTCGCTACCTACCTGTCAATTATCAGTTTCCGTCTGATTTTTCTTGGTAAAATAAAAAAAATCACTATCATGTCAAGTACATTAATAGTAACTTGTGATATTCTGGATTTTAGAGAATTAAAAGAAATGGATTTGTTTCTGTTTGAGATGGTTGTTCTAGGTTGGGGTCTTTCAGATGGTTGGATCCGCTGAATCAATTAATTAACCTCATTTGCTAATGTGATTGGTTTTATAATCAGAATAATGATAGTATAAGCCGTTTGTATCGACTCAATTGTGCGCAGGTAATTTTATTTTAGTTTCCCAAAGTGAAAAAAAATAAGATTTACAATTTCTATCGAATTTAATTTATCATATTGATGCTGAATTTACCTTTTGAGATACGTGAACTTAGATTAATCCACCAACATCTACATGGTCTAGTCATACTTCCTTCCGTTTGCGTTTCAGAATTAGGGTTTTAAACTCTGTACTGATTGAAGATCGAATATATACAATATATATATATATATGCTCATTGAACTGAAGTTATTTCTAGATTAAAGTTTTCCGTACGTGCTTGTAGAACCGCAAAAGTGAGGTGCCTACAATATGCTCATTGTAAAAATGTCAATTTCAGTAAACAAAACTGAGAGGGTGTTGGGAAAAAATGTTGTGTCCTCTTAATCTACTCGAACCATACACATATAAACAACGATTTTCCAAAAACAAATAAATCCACGAAGTAGCTCAATATATTCTCGTTTCTCCCCACCCTCACAATACTCTACATATTTGTGTTCATGCACCATACATTTTACACATGTATATTCCGCATATATCCCACAAGATTCCTATCTATTAGTATTATATTTTTCTTGTGGGATAGGCCCAATTTTTGCTTTAGTGGGGCCTATCTCTGTAAGAAACTGTACATTTATACAATTATGAAGATTGGGTTTGGGCTAAGCCCATAATTTTTACATGGAGGTTCTCTCTCTAGCAACTGAAACAAACCGAGACATATTATCGTAAGTTCGTAACAATTAAAATGAACCGTGCACGTGCAATGATGCAAGTAGTGATACTATCAAATCCCTTAAAAGCTGGTCGAGAGCCACCACTCATGCATGCCAAGTTGGTCGAATCCTCATCTAGCACACACCATCAAAATGATCGATATATATATATATTGACATTGACACGTGATCATGGGAGTAAAGTATATATATCTAGTGGCACAAAAAGGCAATATTTGAATGTCAATATATATATATATATATATATATATATATATGTGTAGCAAGCTAGATTGGAGTTGAAAAATTAAGAAGTCTTTTCCCATAAGGTAAAACTTTTTCCATTTTTCGTAAAGGCACACTCACTATTATTCTAAAATGTACTCGACTTTTAATTTGAAAGTCCCACTTGTTAGACACTTGCTGGTCTGACCAACAAAAATATGAGATTGCAAAAGGTGATCGATCATAAAATCGTGATATAAAATCAAGTTTGATTCACTAATTTTTATTTGGTTCAACAATTAATTAAGAACCTTTTTTTTCACTCGGAATTAAAATCTTGATATAATATTGTTCATTCATTCTATTATTGCAAAAGGCGAACTCTTATTTTCAAAGTTCCAGTTCTCTCCTTCCCATAGAATGTTTTTCATCATATAAAGATTATTAAATAAAAGATCGGATAAAAAAAAAGTTTCATGTTTTTTTTTGGGTAAATCAAAAAAAAGAAGTCCATGTTGACCACTTACACAATGGATGAAGTGTTCAACCACTTTTGTTCATCGTTGAAATTCCATCTTTCATCAACAAACTTGTAGACAATGTGTCCATAATTGTGAAGAGAATATATTCTTTCATGGGGCAGAACACATGATATATAATGTTATGCATGGGGAGATAAGAAGAAATGCAAAAAGGCATGAGAAAAAGTGTCAATTATATCCGAATATCATGTCAAATATATTCTATAATTGGCTATAAATATAGATCTTTCAAACCAAACATTTGCATCTCACTACAGCATATATGGATTGATTGTAGAGAGGAAGAGAGGTCTTACATGAAGATGAGAGTCTTGTTTGATAGCCAAGGATGACTTGCCTGCTACCATTCAGTGTGTCCCATATATATATATATATATATATATGCACACTTATGCGCTTTGGTCCCTTGTTTAGTTACCAGGCAGTCACCTTGGCTAATCTAACAGGCTCTTCTCCTCATGCTAGGCCTTCTCTTCTAAAATGTCTTCAATGCATTGTGATATACAATGCACTCTCAACTATATTATATGTGAATGTCACATAATGTTAGGTATTAAAAAAGGATACATCTATGTCAGTATAATCCCTTCGTTTATTTGTAAATTATATAGTTTAAAAACTTTTATGCGTATGTATTTATATAAAATCAAAATTTATTTTTTTCAAAGGTCCATGTATTTTTCTCTTATCTTTTACTCTTCTGGAATTAAATAAGAATTTTTATATATATATTTTTTAGGTAAATCAAATTTATATAAGAATTTTTATATTTTTTCGTTTCCTATATCTCTTTTGTTATTATAACTTTTGGAAATTGCTTGTTTCTAACATTTTTTTTTCTTTTTCTCTTCTTTTGTTTTTTTTTTTAAATAACATACGACATTTTATATTTTTGCATTGTTTCTTACTATACTTTTCTTCCGAAAAAAATGGCATCAGATGTAAATATTAATTGTAAAAATTTTATTTTATGGTTTGCTCATTGTGTCACTCCTAAAAAGAATAGGTTTGGAGTAAATGGATATTCTGAAATAAGAAAGCATAATGGCCCATAAGAGATAGCAATAATAAATCATAAATAGAGTTCATGATCAAATTCCATAAATAAATATTTATTTCCTCCCAGTTTTGTTGTATTATTTTATTAAAGAAGTGAAATAAAAAAGCAAGAATGAGTGATGATAGAATGAGAAGACACATGCAAGTTATAAAATTCAAATCATATATAGGATATTAAGAAATAAGAATGAGGATCAAAATGAAAGAAAAAGGATCGTAGATAATGAATGAAAATAAATGAATACAGGTACATATGAAACTTAAAAATAAGAGTAATGGTACCTATCATGAAAATAATTTCATGATAGTATATGACTCAAAAAAAGGGTAAAGCTTGATATTAATTAGATTACATCTTAATCATTGAATTCCAATTTTAGCACTAGTTCAATTTTTACTTACCAAAAAACACTCATCCAATTCATTTTTTTTTTTTTTTTTTTCTATAAAAGACATGTGGCAATTCATGTATGCATCCATGTCATTCATGATTATAACATGAAAATAAATTCATGAGTTTTAACATTTCTCTAAAAATAATACCTTTCTAATTATAATTTAAGAAACAAATAATTATATTATTCAATTTTACACACTCATTTGCTATTAAATTTTGCAATTATTTAAGAATCATATAATTTTATTTTATTTTTTTCAATAGCCTTCTGCCTTCCACTTTTACCCTTTGGTACACTGCACCGTGTCCCCTCTCTCACTCGATATAAATACGTTTTGTGTATACATATAGCAAGAGACAAGAGTCAAGTGACCATTCAAAAAAAAAAGTCATGTCAAGAGTCATAAATTGATCGTATCTTCAACCGACACCATATCTCTCTATTAGACACGTGTCCTTGTATTACCACTGCCACGCAAATCTCAAAGCCTAACTTGTCCCTAATCAACAAACCAAGTGACACGTAGGCCATGCAACCTCACCTCCTCTACCACCTTTGCCTCGCTATATAAGCTTAAGCCCATAACCACTTCTCAACATCAAACTCATATACAGATACACATATACATGTACAAGCAGAGAATAGTTATAAAGCCAGTTTTTCAATTTCTTTCTCAGTTTTAGTTTTAGTGTTGAAGCTATGGCACACTACGGAAACCCCAACCCGGTTCACGAAACTGATGCATATGGGAACCCGGATCGCCAAACTGACGCATATGGGACCGATGAGTATGGAAACCCGGTTCGCCAGACCGATAAGTATGGCAACCCGGTTCGCCAGACCGATGAGTATGGAAACCCGGTTCGCCGGACCGATGATTATGGCAACCCGGTTCGCCGGACCGATGAGTATGGAAACCAGGTTCGCCGGACCGATGATTATGGAAACCAGGTTCGCCGGACCGATGATTATGGCAACCCGGTTCGCCAGACCGATGATTATGGCAACCAGGTTCGCCGGACCGATGAGTATGGCAACCAGGTTCGCCGGACCGATGAGTATGGCAACCAGGTTCGCCGGACCGATGATTATGGCAACCAGGTTCGCCGGACCGATGAGTATGGAAACCAGGTTCGCCGGACCGATGATTATGGCAACCCGGTTCGCCGGACCGATGAGTATGGAAACCAGGTTCGCCGGACCGATGAGTATGGAAACCCGGTTCGCCAAACCGATGAGTATGGAAACCCGGTTGGCCGGACCGATGAGTATGGAAACCCGATTGGCCGGACCGATGAGTATGGCAACCCGGTTCACCATACTGGGACCATGGGAGACTATGGAACCACTGGAGGCTATGGCACTGGCACCGGAGCTACTGGTACTACCGGTGCCTTTGGTACTGGGCAGCAGCAGCACCAGCATGGGGGAGTTCTTCGTCGCTCCGGCAGCTCCAGTTCTAGCTCGGTAAAATGCTTTCTTTTCAATATATATATATATATATATTCATTTTTACAACTAAGAATCATGTTAACTTTATGACAAATAAGTTTTTTGATCCTCTGTTCGAATAATTGAGGATACTAAAAGAAATAAAGGGATTTAGGCGTTCGCAACTCCCACTAAAAGGAATAAAAATGGTTATTATAATATTTAGCACCAAATTTTAAATTGTTATTGAAGATTTTGGAATTAAAATTATTTTATGCTATAGCTCCAGTTCTACATGTTTCTTCAAATCAAATGTCCATATGTATATATAACTTTTTATGTTCATATATATATATATATATATATATATATATATATATATATATATATATCTCTAAAAAGCTGTTTTACGTAAGCCTCGATCATTTAATTTATGACATTGTTTGAATGTTTATGCATGTAGTCGGAGGATGATGGACTCGGTGGAAGAAGGGAGAAAGGGTTGAAGGAGAAGTTGCCAGGTTTCCACAAGAGTGAGCAAACTCACACTACAAGCACTCCTGCTGGTTATGGCTACGAAGGTGGAGTGCCCCACAAGAAGAAAGGAGTTGTGGAGAAGATCAAAGAGAAGCTCACCCCTACTAGGTGTACCTATAGCTAGTTGCATGGTGTAGCAGCTTGTGTGTGTGTGGAATAAATATATATATATATATATACACATATATATGTGTGTAATATATAGAGTATGTTTTGTGTGTATTTGGAGGGTTGGGAGGAGAGGTTTAGTTTATAAGTGAAGTGTGGGGAATAAGCAGGGGGTTGAGTTTGTATGTTACGTGAGTGAGACCTTGTAGTTCATGTGTGTTGTCTATCGTATATATGTTGTGCTCTTTTTGATTACTTTAAATAGACTTTTAATGTGTTTTTCCATCTAAAACTGGTTTGGTATAATTCTTCTACTCTCACTTTGTATTATTTCTTTGCTATTTCTTGTGTCTAAATTTTGGTTATTATTATTTATTATTTGCTACTTTTATTCGCTACCTACCTGTCAATTATCAGTTTCCGTCTGATTTTTCTTGGTAAAATAAAGAATAAAATAAAAAATAACTATCATTTCAAGTACATTAATAGTAACTTGTGATATTCTGGATTTTAGAGAATTAAAAGAAATGGATTTGTTTCTATTTGAGTTGGTTGTTCTAGGTTGGGGTCTTTCAGATGGCTGGATCCGCTGAATCAATTAATTAACCTCATTTGCTAATGTGATTGGTTTTATAATCAGAATAATGATAGTATAAGCCGTTTGTATCGACTCAATTGTGCGCAGGTAATTTTATTTTAGTTTCCCAAAGTGAAAAAAAGTTGTAAGATTAACAATTTCTATCGAATTTAATTTATCACATTGATGCTGAATTTACCTTTTGAGATACGTGAACTTGGATTAATCCACCAACATCTACATGGTCTAGTCATACTTCCTTCCGTTTGCATTTCAGAATTAGGGTTTTAAACTGTGTACTGATTAAAGATCGAATATATACAATATATATATAAATCAATTGAAATGAAGTTATTTCTAGATTAAAGTTTTCCGCACGTGCTTGTAGAACCGCAAAAGTGAGGTGGCTACACCATGCTCATCTCTCTTTGTAAAAATGTCAATTTCAGTAAACAAAACTGAGCGGTCCATAGGGAAAAAAAACTGACTTCATTCCATTTTATTCATGCACACTTTAGGTCTCATGTTCGAATCTTCCTACCAAATACCTAAGCCAAAATCCACTCATAGGTAAAAGTGTTTCCTGATCCAACCAAATACCTAAGCCAAAATGCACCCATGGATGGAATGCGAAACAAAAACTCATGAAATATGCTTTAAAAAGTGTAAGCAATTGTAATCAAGATAACACTTTCTATCTCAGATGACAAAAATTACCATCTCCCGTGTTTTCTCAACTAGCAGGTAATTCAACGTTAAAACATCGATCTGTTTTTTTTAATCAACTGTGTACTTCTACTTTTTACAAAACGATCAACCAAAGCCCTGTAAAATTGCAACTGCATTTGCAGTTTCAAAAACATTGATACAGGTATATGCTTAAGCTTCTGGTAAAGACTTGTTGGATATATAATTATAATTTATAGGTAACAACGATATAGATAACTCTTACCATTTTCATTTTCTTTACTTCTTAAAACCCCCCAACAAGAAGCTTTTCTAATAGCACCTTGTAGACAATGTCAGCTTATGAACAGGCCACAAGCACACTGTCTATATATACATAACTTCTTATCTCATTCTACATAAGGAGAAACTTACATATAAGACTTCATTTTTCGAAAACTTTTTTTTACCTTATGTATGTTGGTGATTCTTTGCTTTCTGCAAAACTTCCTTCAGAACTGCTGCGATTCTGTGCGCCATGTGGTGTTCTAAGAACTTTTCTCTTACCCTTTCATAGCCTCTCCTTCCCATGGTAACCCTCCTCTCGACATGAGTGGCGAGTTTGATGATGTTGTTTGCTAGAGGCGTGACCCCTTCTTTCCCGACAGGGTGGAGCAAGCCCGTTGATCCATTCACTACGATCTCTGTCGTGCCTCCTGCTGCTGTGCCCTGTATGAGTTACAAAGGATGATATTATATATGAAAACCATGTTGTCAATATTATTGCAATCGTAATCAAGAGTGTAACAGCAAAACAACAAATTAATAGGGGAAGAGTTACCAGTATAGGCAACTGAAATGCCATGGCTTCAATAGTAATCCTCCCAAAGCATTCTCCTCGGGCCTATAAAAGAAAGAATAGAAAAGTACTAATAAAATCAATAATCGATCTTTTCAAAAAAATAATAATCTATAATCGACACAATATATTGAAATCGGGGATGATTGAATGTGAAACTAAAATATAAATTAAGATAAGACAACAAATACGAACGTTCAGAATCAACTAATCAGACAATGAAGCAATAAAGTGAGAAGTCACGACGTCCACAGATCAGTCGAGCTACAAAAAATTAGCCAGAAGCCACCATCAGCGAAGATGTGTATCACATTTTTGTCTCAGGGAAAACCTTGCTACTTAGGAAGTTTCTAAATTACGCTCCTTCCAGACATTGATAAATATATGTGCGACTTTCAAGTTTGAACAAAATCAATCCCTCCAAAACATGAAGTGGTAGAATAGCAAAAGAAACCAAATTACAACTAGCCGATCACAAATGTAAACAGAAAATCCCCTGTTCTTCAAACTTATATGATTAATTTGGTTAATTACTACTGTTATGATTCCTATTTTTGTTTCTTTCGCTGTTCTGTTGGTGAATTATACACTCACTTCTGACTCTATTGGGACACGAATTTTCAATATTTCGCTCCGGAATTTTGAGGAGATTCTACTTGGTCAGTAATGGCAGACTCAGATGCAGATGTCTTTCTAGCTGCAGCATCAATGCCTTCAAAGTTCAGACGAACACCCGCTCAATTATTTAAAGGGGCTTTCCTCTTTCATTGGTGGTGGCACAATGGTAATATAATGTATCAACTAATGTGAAATTTTCAAGTGGAAAAGATAAAATGAATCAGCAGTGAAACAACACTCAAGTGTGAGCGGGTGCCAAGAGGGATGCACACAGTTTGGTTTGGTTTGGTTCGGTTTCGACCGAAACCGTAACCGAACTGTTATTTTCGGTTTCTTAAAAATGAAAACCGTAACCAAACCGTTAGTAAAAAAAACCGAACCAAACCAAATCATTTTTTTGGGTTTGGTTTCGGCTTTTATAATTGCCTTTCAAAAAAATAACGACGACATAACTCAAAAGATAATATAATTAAAAGTATAAACTAAATTACATAGAACTATTCTATGTTTCAACTATTACAAACACAAAATCAAATCCATAATTAGTGGAATAAAAGTATGTCGTTTAAAATTATATCTTACTTATCTAAATCTGCTTACGCACCACTGCTAGTCTGCTACATACCACTGCTACCACACCACTGCTGAAATCTGTGACACACTAGTATGCCTTTCAAAATTTGTTATCTAAAGTCTGCTACATACCACTTCTCTCAAGTCGAAATGTCTAATACTAAAGTGATATAAAAGATAATACTGTATTATTAATACATATATAATATGAAATATTATAATATATTTAAAACCGGTTCGGTTCAGTTCAATTCAGTTTTTGACCAACCAAAACCGTAACCGAATCGAAAAAATCAATTTTTCAATTTTGAAAACCGTAACCGAACCAAATCATCTTAAAACCAAACCGAACCGCCGGTTTCAGTTCGGTCCGGTTCGGTTTTGTGTGCAGCCCTATGCATGACACTTGTTTGATCTATCTCAATTGACCCTATTTTTTTTCTTCGGCTTATGACATATAAATTGAAAGATTCATAAAATGTAACATGGATAGTGAACAAATACGCAGACAAAATAATTTCAATAAACTAAAAATAACAATGATACAACATACCTGAGAATTCTGAATGAGAACGTCGATCGCAGCTAGGTATGGAGCTACTGTCAGAGTTTTATTTACAAAATGGACAAGGTTTTGGATTTTTTTCAACATTACAAAGTTTCGAAGCTCTAACTCAAACTTGTTCTGAGCATTCATGTCACTTCCTACTATTATTGCATGCACTGATGGCAACTTCAACTTCTTTTCGTGTATCATTTGCAAGCTCTCATAAAATGAACGTAGAAATAGATCCTGGCCTTTTCCACGTGAAACACCTGCAATTTCGTAATCATGTAGTGAGAAGAGATGAAAATGCCAAAATGTTGGCCCTAGTATAACTAGATATAGAGAAGGGTGCATGTAAGATATGATCCAAAATAGGATTCCAGCAAAGAAGGCGGTGGGCGTACTATTAATGATTGCAAAGAGTATGTCTTCGTTTCGTACTCCAAGAGATTCCCGAACATACTCTCGCAAAACCCCTTTTGCCACACTATCTTGAGCAACTTCCATAAGTTCCTTGCTGTTGCCAAGGTGAACAACATATGTCTCAGGCATTTTAATCCTGCACATTAAGAGAAAAGGGAGGGTTATATATTCAAATTTACCAGTTTTATGTTGGAATTAAGGAGGGTAAACCATGGAATGAGAACCAGATACATAATAGATATTGCCATAAAGGGTGACACTTCCCCGGTCCAACCATAATTATCAAAACCAGCCAGAAGTTTCTACAAGGCCAGTAATTTGTTTTTTACATATTCCAGCATTAATTAAAGATGACAACCTCGGCCTGTGAAACTTAATCGAGAGGAAAAGAGACACAGAACTTGAGCGACACATACATAGACAACCAACCAAGCGGACAAGTTTAAATAAGAGACAGAAGAAGGCAACATCATTATTTGACCACACACATACACACACACACACAAAAAAAAAAAAAAAAGAAAGAAAAGAAGGTGCATAGTCATAGCACCAAGGCATTAGCTTTAAGCCCACAGTACAACTAAAGCACAAGGTCAAATGTGCAAACTTAAAGTCTTGGCACTTACTTGTCTTCTGTGCATGACATTTAAGGTACCAAACTTTAACCTAATAATACATTTACCAAATATGTGTTTGCCACTTGTTCCTATTTTTCACCGAATCAACAACAAGAATACAAAACAAAAGCGTTTACAAACAAACCCATAGCCATCAACGGATTTTACTTTACTTAAAATGTTTTCCTTCATATCTCAAATAATGAATGAGTTCAATCACATTGACAAAATCAATTGTTGACAAATTATTCTAACACAGTAATTCACCCATACCAGTACAAAACATTACAATTAGAAGACAAACCTTAAGCGTTCTTCAGTCCTATTCTTCCAATATTCTGCTGTTATGTGTGAATCCACCATAGCACCTGCAACCAAAGGAAGGTACTTGACATACTCCATTCTGAAGTAATGCCCTCTCATTTCATGGATCCACCACAACACCTTTGGAAGAACACGAGGAACCTTTTCTTTGAGAACAGCATCCAGCCACTTCCCAGAAACAGCAGTGTTTAAAACAACTAAATCAGCTTTTAAAGCTGTGTCTATAGCTTCTTGACCCTTTGCAGAGAAGACCTAACAGTGTGTGAAAAGCCATAATTAATGTCGAAGGATATAAATATTTAAGTTACACCCTCTCTAACAACTTAAGCTTTTAGAGTAGTTGGTAGTTAACAAGGTATCAGAGCCAAAGGTCTGGTGTTCAAACCTCACCGCCACCCTTTGTTGAAATTGTTGTTTCACAAGTTAGACAAAAAAAAAGGTCACATGTGAGGGGGAGTGTTGAAGGATATAAATATTTAAATTACGTCTTCTCTAACAACTTAAGCTTTTAGAGTAGTTGGTAGTTAACAATTAAAAATGAATTTATCAGCACAAATTCTGAGAAAGTAGGACACAGACACAGCATGGACACCACTAAAATAAGTATAGATTCCAATTATATGTATATATATATATATTAAGACAATAGTAGAACATTTTTTTTTCTAATTATAAATTAAAAATTGAAGCTATTTGAATATAAAAAAGAATTTATAATGCTATAGTATATATGATATTATTATCCTATCTTGTACTTTGTGTTTTTCAATTACAATTTTTGACATGTGTTAACTATTAATTGTTCAAGACTGATGTGTATAATGTCAAGACTGCCATGTCTCCGGAATGTGGTCCAAGATGTGTGCGGATGTCATCCAAGTGCCCAAGATGTGTCACTCAAGTGTCAAAAATTACAAAATTTATTCTATATTAGTGACACACGGCTATGAAGTGTTAGAAACGTGTTATAGAGCAACCACAAAGTATTGGTGTCAGACATGAACACGGCACTTTCAAAGAAGCTTCAATGGACTTGATGCTTCTTAGGAGTTCAGAAATCACAAACATTGCAACATGAATTTACATATCAATCCAATTGTCTGAAGATCGCTCTGTTGATTCAGGCTGCTAGGAGGGTGGCTAAGAATAGTAAAACCTCTAGCCATAAATGTAACTTGTCACCAGAGTCAATGCATGTATTCTCATACTTGAAAGCCCAATCTTTTAGCATTCCACAGGGGGCAGTTTTTACTATTTCTTTGCAGCGCCAGGGGTTCACTTTACCAAAGTCCACTGGAAAGTCCCCAGCACATACAAACTCAATACATGTATTCTCATACTCGAAAGCCCAAACTTTGACCATAGCAACAAGCAATAGCCCCAAAATATATTTTATACACTTAAATCCATCTTCGCCTATATCGTCCACGCTGCACCCCAAACAAGAAAATATGGCAGAAACGCAACTGGGCATCGACATGGATATATATGAAACAAGGCATCATAATATAAACTCTTATACATAATTAACCTGTTTGAATTAGAAAACAGCAGCATATAACATGAGTCTGAACATTTATCCTGATTTAGCAAACATTGCTTCCAAATAATGGGCAAATAGTTCAGTTTCATGTTCAGTTGTCTATTCTTCACCTCAACTACACAGAGTGATTCTCAGTTATCATACTGATATCATATAAAACAAGAAAAGAAATTTTGAAATAGTCTCACTTTTTCCATAAGAAGGTGGCTAGAGCAAAAATATAAGGACTTCCACTAATTTGGATCCATAAACAACAAAGAGTTTGTCTTAACAACTTTAAATCTGTTCATTTAGTCCTAAATAAATGGACACTAAACTACAGACCTATGGCTAGGGTGAATTTGGACCTGTTAAGATTGATATAAATTCTACTAACAAGAAGAAGATTAACCGCAACAATTATAATATAAATAAATAAATTAACACCAATCTTGTTTTGTTTCACAACCAAGAATTATAGATGGAATTGTAGCATAAATACACAAAAAAAAAAAAATCAAGATAGCAAAAATAGCACCAGTAGCATTCTGCATCATGAAAAATGATCATTTTTTAATCTCAGGTTATTGAAATGAATGTTGTTGTCTATAGAGATAGACACGTAAGCTAGAAGCAGTGCAACATATGCACATGCATACAATTTGACAAAGTGAAAAATATATAACCTGCACTCCTCTGTGCAACATCTTATGCTCCAAACTGTATATCACCTCATCTGATTCTGATGGTTTCTGATTTGTAATCCAACAAACTTTAGCACCAACGCCCCTTAATAAAAATGCCAGCTCCATCAATAACAATGGCCCACCTGAAATTTTTTTTTTGATAAATAATAGAAATAAAGCAGAAGAAAAGAACACCCGAGCACAGTTGCTAAGTTAAGAAATTAAAGCAGAATGTTGTTGTTTTGGAGAAGGAGGTAGGTATGTACCAGTTATCCTTGGTTTTATTGTTTTGAAAAAATAACTGAAGTACAAGGACCAATCAGGGCCTGTAAACTCTCAACATATCCCCCAAATCCCCACTCCCTGTCGATTTACAATTTCTTCCTCCAAAACAATAGAAAAAATTGGTCTACAAATGACAAGAGTCACTTCTCCAAAGTTACCATATCTATGAAAGATTATATTCAAAGACAATAAATTCTCCAACAATACATTTCGTAAACAGGTACAAGACCAACCATAATGAACTATATTCCCATAATTGGTTAGTTAATATGTTGGTTAACCCTATAATGAAACACGGAAAAAAAATCATTGGCGAATCAAATTTTATATCAATGCCTGAAAAAGATTTAACAAAAGACATGCAAATCCACTAAATACTTTAGGTCAAGCAATATGTGAAACAAGCCCTGATATAGCAGTAAAGGCAAGCCATAGGTGGATCGACTCATCACGTTTCGATTGACATAAGATCCACAGAAAGAACCTAGTTGAATTAGAGACAGTTCTGACACGCATCCAAAAATTAAAGGAAGTTTGCCAAATAAATTTGTTAAACTACTTATCATAGTTATTTGAGGTTGCAGAATCATGCCAGATGTTTAAACTGTCCATAACATGACACTCCTCTTTTGTCGAGTGGAGTTATTATGGTGTCGCTACCCTGCATCCAAATCAATAAACCTCCAATAATACAAAACTTGACTACTTGCAAGCACTTCATCCATACCCTCAACACCACATGTTTGGTGTATCAAAACACATCTTTTGTCGTATGGTGCTTCCACTGAGTTTCGTATAAAACCAATGGGCGTGCATGGCTAGAGCTGATGGTTTTACTGCATGGACTGATCGTAGATTTTCTGTTTATTCCTATCTTCACCTCTCTATTCAATCTTTTTTCGACTTTTACTTTTTCCTTTTTTTTAACAAATGATTTAATTAATTAACATACTTTTTTTCACCAAATTAGTTACCACACTTCAGGTGCCTAAACTGAACTATAAACAGCATTAACCGGCATCCATGTCACACACTACATGCATCAGCAACTTCACACATAAACCTACATGCACAAAAGGAAAATATACATTGACTGATTGTCAATTTTCCATTTCTAATCCTTCACCTCTCTATTCAACCTCCCCCCCCCCCCCCCCCCCCCCCCCCCCCCATTTCTACTTTTTTTTACAGTAACCCCAATTTCTACTTGTTATCTTCTTTTTACCAAATCATTCATTTAGTTACCATACTTCAAGTATCTCAACTCAACTACACAGAGTATCAATTATGAATGATACTCAGTAGAGCTATCAACAACCTGAACATACATAAACATTTATATAAATCAACATACACATCCATTATATATAGATACATATGTACATAGAAAACTTCTGTAAAATAAACTGAGCAACTTCAGATTCAATCCCCTGATTAAGCAAGTTTCATGGTAGTTCCAGCAGGTCTTTTTAAAAAAAAAAATAAATAAGTAAATATAAAGTTAGGAGGTTAACTTATATGACTTTGATATATAACCCTGATTTTCTTACTATTGACAGCCCAATAACACTCCAGTCACAAAATTATATCTTCCATTTCCATTAAAATGACAATATAAAACCATCCACTCATTTATACATGCACATACACATACATACACAGAGACACGCACATACAAAACTTCCTTTTAATAAATTTAGTAACTTCAGAATCAATCCCCTGTATAAACAATTTTCATCGGAGTACCAGAAAGTAATTATACACTGTATATAAACTGAGATAGAACTACTGCTAACAGTATAGTATCTTTAATCTCCATTGAATGGATTACTCCATTAACATGGAAATAGCAAACGAAAACCTAATTACAACCAATTATATAGAAATATATATATATGTATGTAAGTGTATATATAAAATAATGATTTGATAAGAATAAGATGGAAGAGAGTACCAGAAAGAGAGAGCTCGTGCGAAACAAGAAGCACGAGCTTAGACTTCATGAAGCTGAGCGGACTCGCCGCGACTCCACCGATCTTCAACGACGCCGACCGGACTCGTTTCGCGGGAACGAGCTCCTCGAAGCCCCGTCTGCCGCCGGTGGCGCGATCGAACGAAGACTCGAACGCGGCTCGCAGCATGAACGCCACGGCGGTGCAGACCAAGAGCATGACCAGGAGCGCGAGGAAGCGCCGCCGCTGCAGCACCGTGGTCCACCCCAACGCCGCCGCCGCCGATTGCTTCGCCATTTCTACGGTTTGAGACTGATGCGATGATCTCAATCACTGGTCTCGGCATTTTAGGGTTTCGATGCTTGGTCGCGAGCGGTGATTTGCGTACATTTGGCTGCGAGAGAATTGACACTTGGAATAGAACTTTGGGGTTTTGTGAATCGACGGTTACGTTTACACACAAATATATATATATATATATGTATATAATTTTGTTGTTCTTCTTCGTCTAAGTTGAAATGAAATTGAGAAATTGGTTGAGAGTTGAGACTGAACTGAGGAATTTCTGTTTGAGTGCTTTTGTGTTCATTTCGTAGTGACAGTGACTAACTGATTTATTATGTAACTTCAAATTCAATGAATTTAATAAGGCTGTGTCTGTGAACACAAAATTAACATTTTATTATTTTTATTGGAAAAAGATATATATATATATATATATATATATATATATATATATATATATATTTTTTGAAGTTTCGTAAATATTTGCTGAGAATATATTTAGGATAATAATGACAATAATAATAACTATATAAAGATTCTTTTCAAAAAAAATAACTATATAAAGATAAAAATTTAGCTAATAATTATATGGCCAACATAAGTCCGGTTTGATTTTTGTTTGTGTTTGTTGGTGTGTAATTTAGAAAAATACAAATACATGTTTGTGTTTGTGGAGTGCTGGAGTCTAAAATAAAAGCATGTTTGATATTGATATTTTTGTTATAAATATATACATATGTATATGTGGTGTTTTGGGAGCAAAGGGAAGTGGTGGAAGTCGGAGGAGGCGGTGGTGGTTAGAGGTGGCGGCGGCGGTGGTCGTAATGTAAATATATACGTATATATATTTGAGTGAATAGTAAAAAACTAATAATACTTTTTTTAGTTTGCAAAAAAGGTTCAAAAAAACACAAATATTTTTACTATTCAAAATAAATACGAGAGTCAAACATATTTTTTTAGTAAATAAAAAATATCAAACAAAAATAAAAAACCAAACATTGCCAGTGTCCACCATATGTAAGACCAAAAGAATAAAAAAAAATTGAACGATTCGGAAGAGTACCTAGATTGAGAAGTGCATGATAAATATGATTAAAGCCCAAGAATAGTGTAAAAATTACATGTAAGTGGGATAAATCAAATAGAAAATATGAAAAAGTGTTTATAGCTTTCTCAATATTCAAGAAAAAATAACTTAAGGATCGGTTTGGTTGCGCGAATTTGGAATTGAATTGGAATTGAAATGTCATGATATTTTAATTTCACAAATGTAATTTCGAATAATTATTTTAATGTGTCTTGGGATTCAAGTGTAATTGAAATTCAATTACAAACTCAACTCAATTTGAATGTAAAAGATTATAACTTTAAAATTAAATTAAATAATATATATATAGGTATAAGTATCCAAATATAAGCATGAATATATATACATGTGTATATGCATGTGTATGTGTGTGTGTATATATGTGTATGTGGATGTGTGTATATGTGTGAATTTATATGTATGTGTGATTATATATTTGTGTATATGCGTATTTATATTTGTATATATATATGCATATGTATATATTTTTATATATAAACATGTGTATATAAATGCCTATATATATAGGCGTATGTATATATATTGGTATTTGTGTGTATATATATAAGTATGTATGTTTGTGGTTGTGAAAAGTTTGTTGTTAGAGATAGAGTATTTAGTGGGTTTGAAGAATATGTGGAATTGAAAATCACAATTTCTTCTTGTGGAATTAAGTTGTGGAATTGATATTCCTGAAATTGCATTTTAATTCTAATTCTAAAGTATTTTGTCACATTCAAATAATAGATTTGTATTTGGACCCCAATTCCAATTTCATGATCCAAACGGACAGTAAAGAGTATTGTGTAAGGTAAGTCGGTAGCTATTTTAGTGGCTAGTTAACCAGAATTCTAAATATGTTGAACAAGGAAAATGAGAGTAGTGTTCTTTCATCATATCATGAAAAAGACAGTAGTTCCCGTATAAAGAAGAAAATTAATATTTTATTTATTGGCAAAGCAAGAAAGAATTCACTAATTACAAAATTGACTCTCCAAACATTTATATCCTTACAAGTTTACTTCTAAAAATAATTGTAGATGAACCACTGATTAAGTGACTATTTTTTCTTGTTTTCCCTTTCACTTTAATTCCCAAAAGACAGTAATGCCCATATAAAGAAGAAAATTAATATTTTATTTATTGGCAAAGCAAGAATCATTAATTACAAAATTGACTCTCCAAACATTTATATCCATACAAGTTTACTTCTAAAAAGAAGGGTACATGAACCACTGATTGAGTGACTATTTTTCCTTGTTTTCCCTTTCACTTTAATTCCCCTCATCTTTAAGTCAAACACCATATAAATTATTTCCAAGTTCATTCAATCCAAGTATATTGTAAACAGCATCTCTATCTTGTTTGAATTTGAGCTTGGATTAAAAAAAAAAAAATTGTTGTGTTTGATACGCAATAATAAAATGAAGTATAATGTTTATTTCAGTCATTTATTTGTTTCGTGTGTATTCTAGAGTAGGAATGTGTTCGCTCCGAAAAATAATATTTACCAGCCGAATAGTATGGCTGATAATATTCTTGATTTTTGTAGGAATCCTAAAAATAATAATCATCGGCCGAATTGTAGGGCCGGTAATATTCTTCGTATCCGTAGGATGCGGGCGTGCCAGAACCGGTGACAGAGTTCAACTGGTTCAAAAGGAACGAATTTTTGTCTCTTTTGAACATATGGAATAAAATCACACGATTTACGAGAAGGAACTCAACTCTCGTAAATGGTTCTGATTGTCTCAACAAAGAGGACTTTTGGGTAACCAAAAAGAAATCGCAAAAAGAATTGAAGAAAAATGAAAGTGTAGTTGCAGGGAATAAAAAAGACTAGTATTGAAAGAAAACAAATAAATGACTGGGAATTTAAATGAATTGAAATGAACAGTGCTGATAAAATAAATGATTGCATAATGATAAAAGGGTTGCTAAATGCAAAAAAATAACATTGTTTGTGTATTTGGTTGAGGACCCCTAAAACAGAAGTCTACGTATATTATTTATAACCTAAAACTAACCTAAAGATAAACTAAAAATAAATAAATAAAAGATAAAAATAACCTAAATTCTAATTATATCTAAACATTATCATCAACTCAACTACATCTATTTTCCAAAAGTGTCCAGTAGTCCACAAATTTTGTAATATTCTAGTCTTAACCAACAATGTTACTTCATGATCTGTCACATTTTCAACCCATCTTCTAACTCATTTTCGCAGCCCAATTTCAGCCCAACTTCTGGCCCAATTCGCAACCCAATTCACAGACCAAAATAGCCCAGTTTAGGCCCAAATACCAGTCCGTTTCTAGCCCAATTCGCAGCCCAAAAAACAGCCCAGTTTAGGCCCAAATCCAGCTCGAAAACAGCTCAATTTTCAGTCTAATTTCGGTCCGCTTCTATTACCATGTGTTGGCTTATTTAGGGTGTCAACAGAATGATCGTCATCCAAGAGAATGACAATCCATTCCATAACTCAACTTATGAAATGGATTCCCTAACAAAATTAAAAAAGAATTATTGCATTACCTAGTTAGTGATACTCTAACAAAATAAAAGAATGATCATTTTATTATATTCTTATTTTCATTTGATTCCCACCTTCATTACATTTTGTTCATGCCTATCAAATGCAATATAATTTTTTATAATTTTATTACATACATGGGCATAGAAATTATGTAAATAAATAAAAAGGCCAAAATGGGTAATTACTTTGTGGTTCTAATAATATTCTGCATCTTCTCCTGTCTAACTTTACATGGTTATAGCAACAAATATATAGGCTTTAAAGCTGCCATATGATCAAAGAACAAAAAGAGCATATCATATGGTCTCTGCTCAATATTCATTGCATATAGGAATGACTTTATGACTGGTCTCTAATTTCCTATTTTCATGTTATGCTTCTTTTAAGTAACTAGCTTCTTTCTTGAGCCTTATGCGCACATTTTGAATTTTTCTCAATTGATCACCATAAGCTCATTGTGTGTGAATTTATGTTGTGATAGGTATGCATGAATCAAATGTACTGTAATTAGAAATGGAATATAATAGAATTTTCATTATCCTTTATGTTATGTTTGATATGCATGAATCAAATGTAATGCAAGTGGAAATGGAATGAGAATGAGAATGAAATGGAATAACCATTCTCATTATATTATTTGCTTATATATATGATGCATTTTAGAAATGGAATTAATTTAAAATAAAATTTCTCAAAAATACCCTTTGTAGTAATAATTATATAATTTTAATCAAATAATATTATTTCATAATTTTTTTTATAAAAAAATGGTGAAAGGTAACGACTAAAGTAGTGGTGAACAATGGAGGTTGTGGTGGTGGTGGAGGCGACGGAAGGTGATTGCGGTGGCGGTATTAGAATTTGGTGACATGATGGTAAGAATAATTTGTTTAATTGAAATGTGAAAGAGTTGTTTTAGTAATTTTATATTTTAAAAATATTCTTTAAGGAATTGAATGGTCATTCCATAAGTTTACTAATGGAATGAAAATGAATTTTCATTCCTTGAGAATGGTTATTCTTATTAAACAAAATATACCAAATAAAGGAATGGAACATGCATACCAAACATGACATTAGTGTTTAATTGCAAGTTTGAATGATGTATGAAGTAAATGAGAATAAACATTCTATTGTTTAGTTACCCAAAAAAAAAACATTCTAGTGCAAAGTTGGACAAGTTCAAAATCTTAAATGAAGTGAAATTCAAATTGAATTTCCTAAGATACTACTTTTATTGACAAATAAATTGAATTAAACTATATGAATTCTATGATTTTTCTCAAAAAATATAAGGTGTCGGTGGTGGATGGGGGCCACTATATATATTATACAAAGTTGCCGGATCTAATTAACTATTTTTATGAGTACACATAATAAAACTTACAAAAACAATTAAAATAATAAATATTAAAGGAGTTGGTAATTTATAGAACAAAATACTCAATATATATAGTACCATACAAAATAATCAACTCCGAGAATACTGTACTTCCCTGTAGAAGTACTATCAAACTTCGAGAAAACCCATTGGCCACGCAAGCTCAAAATGATAGTTAGGAATATTTCAACCTCCATGGTTCACTGATTCTTCATTAAATTATGGAAATTACGCGTAATAACCAACCATGAAGGACCACACAAGTAAAAAAAAAAAAAAAAATCAAAAATCAACATTGACCCCCTTAATTAGGGATGTCAATTTATACCGCCCCGCCCCTTTATTTAAGAGTTTGGGAGCGTTTTTTATTTCGTAGTGACGAATTTGATAAAAAAAATTGAATCCGTCACAGGTTATTTAGGGTTCGGATATTGGTATAAACCCATCCTATTTACATTATATATACAAAAATAATAATATAAATCTAAATACGTTATTAGTTATTAATCTAAATACATCTCAAACCAAGGAGAAACAAGTAGCCGAATATATCCAAAAAAAAAAAGAGAAATAGATAGTGAGTTAGACTGTTGGATGATTAGATAAATAGGGAGTAAGTTCAATTGATGGGATTAAAAAGAAGTTTATAGGTTAGTCTTTTTTTTTGTATTTTTTTTATCTGTATTTAGAGGGTTTTTTATTTTTTATTTTCTATCCATTAAACTTTTTTGACGATGATGAAGATGACACCGACAATAAGTGTTAGAGGGGTAGAACGGGGCAGACACGGGTATAGTGAAATGTTAATGGGGCGGATATGGTTTATGAAAAAATAATCCATGAATCCGTGAAGGATTTGGTATTTACAAAAATTAAATGAGGCGAGATGGATATTAGGTGAATCCATTTCGTATCGGTCTGATTATCATCCCTACCCTCAATGTATATACACCTATATATATATATATATGTGTTCTTATTGATTATGATTATGATCCTAATTCCAATTATAATATAATCAATTATAAAAATATCAACCTTAAAAATAATTATCAAATAAGTATTAACATGACACTACTGTACTCTCAAATTGGTTAATGTACGTTGTGCAATTTTTATTCAAATGATGGTGAGCCAATCAAATTAAATATAGCATTCTTGTAGTAAACACTAAACAATGATGATACAATCAAATTTTGTCTAATTATAGTCAAAACGTTGAATAGTATTATACTTAGACCTGTCAATGGATTGGATTTTGATCCGAATCCGATCCAATTAGTCGGATTTGGATTGCAAAAAAAATCCGATAACCCGAATATGATCCGAATCCGATAATCCGATTCCTTAACAAATTGGATTTGGATTAGCCTAATCCGATCCGATAAAATATACATATATATATTTATATATATGTGTATATATTTAATATTGTACATGTATATAAATGTTAGTTGTTAATTATTTTATTATTTATTAATAATGATTGATCATAAATACAATTATTAAAAGTGTGAATAATTTTAGTGTTTCAGTATTTATTGATTTTTGTATTTTTTTAATTAAATATTCGGATCAGATATTCTATAATGAAGAAATTCGAATATGAATTAATTAAGTGAAAATATGTCGAATTATCGGATTTGGATCGCGGATTGAGAGTTTTTATCATCCTTATCAATAGAGTTATCAATAATCCGATTATGATCCGAATCCGATATTAACCGGATATGGATTGAAAATAAAATCCGATAACCCGATTAGGATCCGAATCCGATAATCCAATTTCTTAACAAATTGGATTTGGATTTAACTGATCCGATCCGAATTCGATCCATTGACAGGTCTAATTATACTACTCTTCAATTGAATGAGTCACAAAGTTGTCATTTTATATTTGAAAAAACACAGGAGCAGTTCTCCAACCCTACCCATTTTTATATATAGATTATCTATACATATAGGATTAATAACACATAAAACAGACAAAATACCAATTATATTAATGGGTCAAATCCACAAAGTGATAGACTTTAGTCCATAAACTATTTATCCATAAAGCATTAAATAGATGGTAAGGCTTTTAGTCCATTATAGTATATAATAATATATGAAACATGAATACAACTTTCAATGTTCAATCAATCATGAACCGTCAATTTTGTCAGTTTGTATATATCTCTAATAATTCTCTAATTGAAGGGTAATATTTTTGCAAGGAACAACATTCTTTTGGTAAAAAAAAAATAAAATAAAATTATGAAGGTAATAGTTGGTTTAATTTAAATAAATAAATGAATGTGATTTCAATATTGTACATTTGGTTTGAGAAATTTCTGTGAATGAAATTTTTTCCACATTCACACTTAACAGATTGCAATTTTTGAATTAAAAGTTGAGTCAATAATTTTGAGATGATGCAAAATTGTCAAGAGAGCAGGTGGCTTCTACACCCACTTTTGATGCTTTCTCACTCCCTTTGTCCTCAATACATGTCTTCTCCTTATGACTTGTGTATATACAGTATAAAGGTCTTGTTGACTCATCCAATTTGTCAAATATTATATAATTGAAATGCCAACCTTGCCCATCATGGTTATTAGCTGTAATTAAAATCTTAATTTTTTTCATGGCCTAATCAACATGCACGGTGTAATTCCAATCACATCATTAAGATAAAAGCATGTCAGAATAGGAAGTCTAAGTAGAATCGTTTTGGGGTCCGTAAAATCAGAAGTAAAATCATAAGACTCTTTCTAAACATATTATGTTTTTTAAAAAATATTAAATATTTAGTATTTAATTTAATAGTCTAAATTATATTATAATTTTTAAAATTTTAAATGTTTTCTCATAAATTTAGGTCATATTGAACTAAATCATTAAATTTTTGGACATTTCATATGGAGGGCTTAACCGTCCAACCATTATTTCAACGTAGTAGAATCATGGTAAAATCCTAAAACCTTACATAATCGTATAAAATCGTAACAGAATCGTAGAATCCTAAAATTTTACCAGTTAGAATCGGGATTCTGACAATTATGATTAAGATTGATTAGAATAAAGTTACTCGTATAATGGAATAGATATCATTCTCTAAGTTTATGTTAGATGATAATTAGACTTGAGTCCATTTGATAACGTCGAATTGGAGTCTTAGATTTGGAATTGGGAGCTCTAATTTTAAATTCATTGTTCGGATGTAATAAAATGTTTTGGAATTGGATTTGCATTTCAATTCCAAATCCACCAATTCTATCATTTGAATTCTACATGAGAAATTGTGATTTTCAATTCCAAATATTCAACTCAAAAAATACTCTTTCTCTAACAACTAATTTTTCACAACTACAAACATACATATATATTCACAAAAATCTATATATATATATATATACATATATACACACACGCCTATATATTCAAATATATATACACTCATGTATACATATATATACCCATAAATGTATATATATACACACAAACTCACACATATTTACATATCCACATACATACATGTATATCACATGTACATATGCATATATATATATATTTATATATATTCATAGTTTCATATATATATTTACATACTTAAATCTATCTATATTGTCTAATTTAATTCAAGATTTATGATATTTTACATTTAAATTGGATTTGGATTGAAATTCACACTCAAATAGGGTTTGATATTGAAATTCAATTACACTTGAATTCCAAGACTTGTCCGAACAATATATTTGAAATTGCATTGGTGGAATTACAATTTCATGAAATTGTAACTATGTTTAGGAGTATCGAATGAAGTCGAATTTAAATTAAAGTATTTCTAATTTCAAAGTTCCAATTCATATACTTATAAATGCGTCAATGATATCTTAATCACCTGTGAGTATGAATCCATACCCACCAAGTACAATGAACATGATACAATATATGATTTTCTTGATAATTTTGTTTTCGTGCCCTCCAATCACATTCAACCGTCAGTCTATTAGGTTAAAGGCCACTGTTAAACAATGCCATAAACCCAATTTACTAATTAATTAAGAACACCACAAACCACCATATGGATAAAAAAGAATGTAATTTTCTCAAAGGAAGGTGTCCTAGTTCAAGTGCTTAGTTAAGGTTTTGGGATGTTTATATTAAGAATCCACATATATATAAATTATACTGCAGATTATATTTTTTTATATCAAGGGCATATTAGTCATCCAGAATCAAAAGTGTGCTTCAATAATTCATATCAAGAAACACACTAGTAAACCAAAAGTTAAAAACTAAAAATTAAAGCTACCTACTCCACTATTCTTTTCCCTCTTTCCCCATGAAGTCCTCTCTATAAATACCCACACCTCCCTTTCAATATTTCATCACAACAAGCCTTGATACATAAAACAACAATACTACAAGTGTGACACATTCACCATATATTCAAAAATGGCCAAGTCCATAAGCTTTCTCATACTTATATTTCTTCTTGCTCTTTCTCCACTTTGCTTCTCTCACAAAACCAATGGGGGTCACCTCTACCCTCAATTCTATGACCGATCATGCCCGAAAGCGCTACAAATCGCTAAGTCTGTCGTTGCAAAGGCCGTAGCAAAAGAAGCCCGCATGGCTGCTTCTTTGCTCAGGCTCCATTTTCATGACTGCTTCGTCAAGGTTTGTATTAAAAGTCATGATACGGAGTCTGACAGTAAAACAACTCCAATTATTTGAAAATGACTTGTCTAAATAAATTCCCGAGTCCTAAATAATTGGATAATTTAAATAAATGGGTAATTGATGCTAGAGCTACATTACTCATTCTCATTTGTCATGGCCAAATTGCACATTACATAACATTTATTTATTTTTCGGTTTTTTGGTAATGCAGGGTTGTGATGCATCAATACTCCTAGACAGCAGTGGCAGCATAATCAGTGAGAAGGGTTCAGTCCCAAACAAAAATTCGGCTCGCGGATTTGAGGTCCTCGACGAGATCAAGTCTGCACTGGAGAAGGAGTGCCCTCAAACTGTCTCTTGTGCTGATATCATGGCTCTAGCTGCTAGAGATTCAACTGTCCTAGTAAGCATTTTACAATATTTTTTCTTAGCCTTTACATAATTTGATAAAATGTCACATGCTAATATATATATATATATATATATATATATATATATATATTTTGTGTATATATGTATAGTCTGGTGGACCTAGCTGGGAGGTTCCACTAGGAAGAAGAGACTCCACAAGTGCAAGCTTGAGTGGCTCTAATAACAACATTCCTGCTCCAAACAACACATTTCAGACTATCCTCACCAAGTTTAAGCGCCAAGGACTTGACATAGTTGATTTTGTGGCACTATCAGGTACATTTGCTACTAAAATTTTCTCTACATATGTGAAACTTAGCTACATTTTCTGTACTTATATATATATATATATATTATATATGTATAATATATATACTTTTTGAGAAATAAGCTTTTTAGCATAGAGTGCAAAGGCAATTTATTATAGGGTAAATTACACTTTCACCCCCTGTTGTTAGTGTAAATTACACCCGCATCCCCTCTTGTTTTGCTAATTACAGTTCACCCCCTATTTGTTTCACTTTCACCCCCTCAACTCATTCTCCGGCGAGGTCAAACCGGGTCAACCAAAATCTGAGATGCGAAATGACCAAATTACTGTGTAAAGACTTGTTTGTCCATCCAAAATGATGTGAAATGCCTAAACTACACTCATCACTTATATATATGTATATATGCATAAATATAGATATGTATATGTATGAAGAAATTGAGTATTGGGTATTGGGCAAATTCAATTTATATTCATAGAAGCATAAATTGGGTCCAAGATCAACAAACACTTCCTATAAGAAGCATGATTTAGATCAAAAATATCAAAAAATTAACACACCCATTTAGATATATATATGCGTATATATATAGATAGATATATGTAGAGATAGAGATATATGTGCGTATATATATCTATATATATATATATAGAGATAGAGATATATATAGATATATATGTCATTTTGTTTTGATTTTTATGTCATTGAAAATTGACAATTAATTGAATATGGGTAGAAATTGAGGTTTGATAATTGGTAGTTCATTTTAGGGTTAAAGTTTGATTTGAGAGGTTTTAGGAGAGAGTAGGGGTGAGATAAAGAAGATGATTGAATGGTAAATAAGTAATTTAACATAAAAGAATATTTGATTATTTAAAATAAATATAAAAAAGGGGTATAAGAGTAATTTCACATATCCGGTCACTGGATATGGGTTTCAGGGGGTGTAATTAGCGAAACGAGAGGGGTGCGGGTGTAATTTACACTAACAACAGGAGGTGAAAGTGTAATTTACCCTTTATTATATATACTATGTCCATAACAGAGTACTTTAAATATGTTCAAGAGACTCCATATTCATTTTGTTCACTTTTCTATAATCTGAGAGCTTAATAAACACAGTTTCTCTGACATTTATTTGACTTACTATTTGGTTTATGGAGTAACTGATGCAACATCATATGGTCTCCACACCATTGTAGTCCATAAGTATTTGTAACATATATATTTCTCAAGCTTTTTACTATCTCACTAGCTTAAATATATCTTCAATTCTGTTTTGCAACTACTTTTGAGGAAAATATGTGACTCATAGTTGCACATATAGGTTTAAGCTTTCAGGAAAGGTGGAACTTAAATATTTAAATCCCTTATTTTTAATGTGGTAATAATGAGATTTAAATACGAGATATTTGATTCTGATATCACGCTAAATATTTAAATTCTTCAATAGTATGATGGTTTCTTTGATAAACTAGGGAGTCACACAATTGGAAATGCAAGATGCACCAGCTTCAGGCAGAGGCTCTACAACCAATCCGGCAACGGGCAACCTGACAACGCGCTGGATCAGTCATACGCTGCACAATTGCGCTCCCGGTGCCCAAGATCTGGTGGTGACCAGAACCTGTTTTTCTTGGACTTTGTCACTCCTACGAAGTTCGATAACAGCTACTTCAAGAACTTGCTAGCCTTGAAGGGCCTCTTGAGCTCGGACCAAGTTCTCGTGACTATGAACCAGGCAACGATGGACTTGGTGAAGAAATACGCAGAAAATGTCGAACTTTTCTTCGCGCAATTCCCCAAGTCCATGATCAAAATGGGAAATATATCTCCATTGACTAGTACAAAGGGGGAGATCAGAAAGAACTGCAGGAAGATCAACACTTAAAAATCACCTAATTGTATCAGCAACAAAGGATTAGGCTCTACCATGATTCCATTTTGCTTCTTTTTTTTTTTCCAAATTTTTCTAAGAGAGAGTTCAATTGCCTAGTATTGTTGTAGTCAGTCTTGTGTGACTTGTGGTGGTAATGTTATTGCCTTTTGGTTAATCTTCTTATGAGAAATTGGGTGTTTTACCCCTATAAAAATAAAAAAATAAATTGAAATGAGTATTTGATTTAGTGTAACCATTTCTTCCCCCTATATTGGTTATTTTGCAAAGTGCTTTATAACAATCACTTCTAAGACAGTGGCAAAATTAAAACAATGAATGGTAAATGGTTCTATATCTATCCTCAAGAACCAGAAATTCACTCAGCTTCATAAGGGATATGGAACATGGAACCAAATGTAACATATCACAGTCCATAGCTCCTACCCATGGTCTCCATATATATGCTCCGATATATTTCTTGATGTGTCGATACCTGACTGTAGCATCGATACTTTTTAGCACCAATATTGCCCGAGTTCGTTACACAATACTGACTGACTACAACTGGGACTGCAATCGATATTGCGACTGTCAACCATGCTCCTACCCCAACTCCACCAGAACTTGTCACATTGCCTAACAATCCTCGAGTCTGCTTAGCAAAGGAACACTGAAAAACATATCATCAACAGAATCACAACCTTGCCTTCAATTATAACAGATAGATACAGTGACACATAGCTGAAGTCAATCAGTATATTGTATGAACCCTTTTTTTTTTTTTTTGGAGAAGCAAGCAATTTTATAAACCAAAGGAGGCTAAGAAGCCATACAATTCAAATGGGGCAAAACCCCAATCAAAACACCCTTACATATGTTGAAACCCCACACCCATCATAATAGCAAATCCACAACATATAACAGCAGACATGTATAACTACATATAAGCATAGGAAAGACACAAATTTAACACAAAACTAAAGGAGCCCTTGCACCAAGGGCTTTTGATAGAAGCGTCTCACTTTCGCCTTTGCCTCGGAGACTTTCTCATCAATCTCATTGGCGTCAGCCCTCATCGGAGCCAGTTCATTCTTTGCCAAAAGGACGTCCTCGTCCAACATGCGAATCTTCTCCTGCAAAGCTACAATCTCTTCCTCTTTCGTCTCGAGGGCTTGCATTCCTCTTCTTTGTGCCTCCTTCAAGCTGGAATAGCCCTTGTACAGACGTGTCGCCTGATAAATATCGTTCAGCCTCTGATGCAACCATCCAACCTCCACATTTACCATTTCCAGATCACGGACATGATCAAGCATGGACTTGAGGTCTACGGGTGTGATATGAACGAATTCTGTCTCTCGTAGCTTCTGGACGATATCACAGACTATCTCCAAGAGAAAGGAACGGCATCTACTACCCACAAAAGAGCAATCCTTCGCAATGTCTCCATGTTTCAAAAATATGGAGTTAATGAGAAATGCCCATTGCGGCTTCACTCTGTAGCCATTGACCGTGACCAAAGCAAAATCAAGACAGGATTCACGAGATTCGACCTCACAGAGATCAGAAGAATCGCCGTCCACCATTTCAGCCACTTCCGTCAGGTTAAAACTAGAAGTTTGGCCTTGATGCTCTTCGCTTCTGCCACAATTCTTCGCACTCCCGACTATATTTGAGGCTTCATTAGCCTCCTCTACAAGGTTCTGTTTGATCAAAATAAAATTTAAGCACTGCATTTCGAGTATTGTAAGTTCTCAAGTGGTAATTGAAAAAATCCTTTATTTTCATATCTTTTTGTAATACCCGTCACATTATTTTACCTCATTGTAAGTGTCACTTGCTCTTTTAAGCGATATTTAAGTTGCCATATCAAGACACTAGATTAAATAAGTACTGAATTAATTCAAAATCTAGAGTATGGTTTTCAGACACAACCTCATGGGATGAAGTGAGAGCAGCAGCTGGTGGAGCCTGAGCAGAATCATTGCTTGCATTCGATGGCGCCATTGGACTGAAGTTTTCGATTTTCTTCCCCCTCTTTGCCGACATTGGCGTGCTAGGAATATTGGAAGCAGCCTATAAATTGAATGAAAAAAACAATGTAGATTACCAAAAACAAAATAGATTCATTCTGTGGAGTCAATATGAGCTTTTCTCTATACCTGAGATTGAATGCGGCTTCGGATTGGATATCGAGCCACATTTGCACATCGAGCTAGGTAATGAGACAGCAGACAGTTTGAAGAGTCCTACTCAGACGATAACAATTCATAAGCTGTTATTCGATATCAAAACATGGAACTACAAAACCTTCTATACAACAGTGAAGAGATCTAGACTTGGCAAAATCATTTACGAAAAATTTCTCTTTAATCTAAAGGATTCAAGTCTATACATAAGGCTGTCATGAGCAACACATAATAATCTATATTACGCGATTCGATAGGCACAAAACGGTTGTATATTGACATGATGAACTGACAAAAATGAGTTGCCATTAGTTATGAAGTTCAACAGTTTCCCAAGTATGATATATATATATATATATATGTATGTATGTAAAATTCCCCATCTTACTCTTGCAGTGGCACATATGCAAACACAGACTTTAAATGCTTGGGCTTAGCTGGGTTCTTCCAAGCACTAATGTTGAGTCACATAGGATGTTTGAATTAATATTACATGAAAAAGTAGTTTACTTTTTAACCAACTTCATGTTTGATCTATAAATAAATATTTATTCAGTAAAATATGGACTTTGTATTTGTTAATTTTAGAACTTTGGGACAACCCATTGCACTAAATGCTACCAGTTTTACTCAGGGAGTAAAAAACAACCCAAAAACTAAAAAATCATATCCATGTCATAAGTCAGTCAATAAGTCTATTTAGTTGGCATTCAAGTACTTTGGAGTTCAGGAAAAAATTAAATAAATAAAAAAAAGTGATTACTTTAAATTTCAGTGCTGCTAATTGCATTAAATTAAAATTGGGGAAATCACTGTCTCTTGTTCAGATTTCCACTTTCTACAAATTAGGGTTCTGTAATTTTAGGAGCCTCATGTACAAGGCCCAAAAAAGGTTAATCTAACTAGAATTTTTTCAGTGTGTGCAAATCAACCAAAAAAGACTTAAACTTCAACTATTTGGTTCATCCTGATATATGTGTCAGTATTTGATATATATATATATATCACACCCCTGTTGTTAACTTGGCCTTTTCTATCCAATGTCTCATATTTTTCTCCGAACCCAACACATAAGACAAGCACAAACATAACCCTGTTTCCATTAGACCCATTTTCGGTCCACATAAATAAATAAATAAATAAAAACAAAAAAAAACAATACAATGAAACAGAGGTTATATGAGATCATTTTGGACTCCATTGGAGATACAGAGTGAAACACATAAAGATACACGCACAATAGCAAGAAACCCTCTTCCTATTAGGCCATTTTCTACTTCATTCCCTCTTATTTTTTTCACTGAATCAAACACATACACAAACATATGCACAGAGAGAGATGGGTTACCTGAATAGATGAGGGGTTGGACCTCTGTTCTAGTTGGCATTCTGGCTCTGCTGGCTCTTCTGCTTTTCTTTTTCTTCCTCTCCCCATTGCTCTCTCTCTCTCTCTCTCTCTCTCTCTCTCTCTCTCTGTATATGTAAATGTATATGTATATGTGTGTAGAAATGTGTTTTGAATCCAATACCACTCTCTCTCTCTTTCTCTTCTCTCAGACACACACACACACACACACTTTTCCTTTTGAAATGAAGTCTCTTAACTTTCTTACTCTGCTGGGCTTATAGAAAAACAGAGGTTCTCTCTCTCTCTCAAAAGATCAGTCTTTTTTTCCCTCTCTCTGAGTCCCTTTCACCTTCTAATTAAAGACTGATTTGGTGCAGATAATTTGAAATTTTATACCATTTTGGTGCAAGATCAAGTTTTGACCATGTTAGTAGCTCTGTTCTTTATATACATATAGATATATATATGTAGGTATGTGTGTGCATATATCTATATGTATGTCTGTGTGTGTATATATCGCATATATATATAATCATTCCTTTGGTGTGAAACCAGAAAAGCTGAAAGAAGATTGTTGTGTCTGCAAGTATTTCAAAGTACTGAAAATATGTACTAATGGAAATATATACAATTACAAAGTTACTAGTGGTAACAGGTTCATTTCTAGTTTAAGAGAGTTCAATTGCCCAGTATTGTTGTAGTCAGTCTTGTGGACTTGTAATGGTAATATGATTGCCTTTTGGTTAATCTTCTTATGAGAATTTGGGTTTTTTTACCCCTATAAAAATAAAAATAAATAAATTGAAATGAGTTACTCCTCTGTCCCAAATTTTAAGGCTATTTTGGGGAATTCAACTTTTTAAAGTGATGATTTTTATTAATATGATAATGAATGAAAAATCAATTTTATCTTTGGTCACACCAAATGATGTGATGTTTGTACTTTGGATCTTTTATAACTTGAGTGCTTGAATAATAAATTGGTAAATTGATCAATAAAAATGCATTGACTTTTCAATTAAAACACTTATTTTGAAATGGATTGAATTGTGAATATGAACGCTTAAATTGAGGCCGAGGGAGTATTTGATTTGGTGTTATCATATCTTCTCCCTATATTGGTTAATTTGCAAAAGTGTTTTATAACAATCACTTTTAATACAGTAACAAAATTAAAACAATGAATGGTAAATGGTTGTATGTTAATATGTATAACACCTCAAGAACCAAGAAATCAGTCAGCTTCATAATGGATAAGGAACATGGAACCAAATCTAACAGATCATAGTCCATATCTCCTACCCATGGTCTTCGCATTGTCCGATATGTTCCTAACACTTTTGAAACGTGTGGATACCTTACTGTAACATCGATATATTTAAGATCAATATTACCCGAGTATTTTTGAAACGTGTCGATACCTTACTGTAGCATCAATATTTTTAATATCAATATTGCCTGAGTTCGTTATACTGTGACTGTGACTGCAATCGATATTGCGACCGTGAACCGTGCGCCTAGCCCAAATCCATCAGAACTTGACCATAGTCTCCAAATACAAGAAATGAACAATAAACTGATCCAGTCTTTTATGTTTGCCTTTCCTGTTAGAAACCCAATGAACTAACTGATCAAATGAGCTAATTGACTCCCAAGCTCAGTTAAAAACATTGGCTAACCAGCCTCAAGTCTGCTTAGCAAAGGAACACTGGAAAAACAAGTCATCAACAGAATCACAACCTTGCCTTCTATTACAACAAATAGATACAATGACATGTAGCCGAAGTCAATCAGTATATATATATTGTATGGACTTAGTAGCTAATACTACACAAAACTTTCCAAACAAAAACTAAAGGAGGTCATGCACCAAGGACTTGAGATAGAAACGTTTCACTTTCGTCTTTGCCTCGGAGACTTTCTCTTCAATCTCATTGGCCTCAGCCTTCATTGGAGCCAGTTCATTCTTCGCTAAAAGGACTTTCTCGTCCAACATTCGAATCCTCTCCTGTAAAGCTACAATCTCTTCTTCTTTTGTCTCAAGGGCTTGCATTCCTCTTCTTTCTGCCTCCTTCAAGCTGGAATAGCCCTTAAACAGACGTGTCGCCTCGTAAATATCATCCAGCCTCTGACGCAACCATCCAACCTCCACTTGAAACTTTTCCAGATCACCAACATGTGTAAGCATGGAATTGAGGTCTACAGATGTGAGTTCTGTTAAATCAGTCACCTGCAGTTTCTGCACGATCTCACAGACTAGCTCCATTTGAAGGGAACGCGATCTAACACCCTCAACGGCACAATTGCTACCAATATCTCCATGTTTCAAAAATATGGAGTCAAGTAGCAATGACCATTCCTGCTTCACAATGTAGCCATTGACCGTGACCAAAGCATAATCAAGACAAGATTCACGAGATTCGACATCACATAGATCGGAAGAATCACCGTCCATCATTTCAGCCACTTCCGTCAGGTTAAAACTAGAAGCTTGGCCTTGATGCTCTTCGCTTCTGCCACAATTCTTCGCACACCCGACTATATTTGAGGCTTCATTAGCCTCCTCTACAAGGTTCTGTTTGGTCAAAATAAAAATTTAAGTACTGCATTTCGAGTGCTAGTAACATTGCAATTTGCCTATAAATTGAAATGAAAAGCCAATGGAGATTACCAACAAAAAACATATTCCTACTGTGTAATGTCAAGGGCAGAGATTTTTCTCTATACCTGAGATTGAAGGCGGCTTCGGATTGGATATCGAGCCACCTTGGCACATTGAGCTGGGGAATTAGACAGTTTACAGTTTGAAGAGTCCTGCACAGACGATAGCAATTCATAAGCTGTTATTCGATATCTAAACATGTAACTACAAAACCTTCTATACAACAGTGAAGAAATCTAGTCTTGGCAAAATCGTTTACGAAAAATCACTCTTTAATCTAAAGGATTCAAGTCTATATACAAGGCTGCCATGAGCAGCACATAATAGTCTATATTACTCCATTCGATAGGCACAAAACGGTTGTATATTGACATGATGAAATGACAAAAGTGAGTTGCCATTAGTAATGAAGTTCAACAGTTTCCCAAGTATGATATATATATATATATGTGTGTGTGTGTAAAATTCCCCATCTTGGCACATATGCAAACACAGACTTTAAATGCTTGGGCTTAGCAATATATGGGTTCTTCTTCCAAGCAATAATGTTGAGTCACAGAGGATGTTTGAATTAATATTACATGACAAAGTTTGCTTTTTTTTAAACAACTTCATGGTTGATCTATAAATAAAAATTTATTCAGCAAAATATGGACTTTGTATTTGTTAATTTCGGAACTTTGAGACAACCCATTGCACTAAATGATACCAGTTTCACTCAGGGAGTCAAAAACAACCCAAAAACTAAATAATCATATCCATGTCTTAATCAAGTCAATAAGTCTCTTTTAGTTGGCAATCAAGTTACTTTGGAGCTGAGGAAAAAATTAAATTTAAAAAAAAAAATTGATTACTTTAAATTTCAGTGCTGCTAATTGCATGAAAATTCTAAATTAAAATTGGGGAAATCACCGTCTCTTGTTCAGATTTCCACTTTCTGCAAATTAGGGTTCTATAGTTTTAGGAGCCTCATGTAATGTTACTCCTTGTTAGACAAGTACAAGGCCTCAAAATTTAAGTGTTAAAGCATTTTTAAGTGTTCAACACATATAGGACTGATGGCAACAATGCATATCAAGTCTTCACAAGCCTGTAACTAGCATTTTTTTCAGTGTGTGCAAATCAACCAAAAAAGACTTAAACTTCAACTATTTGTTCATCAAGATACGTATGTGTCAGTATTGGATATATATATATATATATATATTTAGATAGATAGATATATAACACACCCCTGTTGTTAACTTGCCCTTTTCTACTCCATTGTCTCATATTTTTCACCGAACCGAACACATAAAACAAGCACAAACATAACCCTGTTTCTATCAGACCATTTTTCAGTTCACATACACACAGACACAATACAAAGAAACATAGTTTATATGAGGCCATTTTGGACTCCATTGGAGATATAGAATGAGAACACATAAAGATACACACCCAATATGAAGAAACCCTCTTCCTATTAGAGCATTTTCTACTCCTTTGGCTCTTATTTTTCACGGAATGCAACACATACATACACATATACACACATATACACAAAGAGAAAGATGGGTTACCTGAATAGATGAGGGGTTGGACCTCTGTTCTATTTGGCATTCTGGTTCTGGTGACTCCTCTACTTTTCTGTTTCTTCCTCTCCCCATTGCTCTCTCCCTGTATATGTAAATGTAAATATATATATATATATATATATATATATATATATGTGTGTGTAGAAATGTGTTTTGAATCAAATAGCAGTCTCCCTCTTTCTCTCTCTCAGGCACACACACACTTTTCCTTTTGAATTGAAGTCTCTTAACTTTCTTACTCTGCTGGGCTTAGAAAAACAGAGGTTCCCTCTGTATATATGTAAATTTAAATATTTATATATCTATATATATGTATGTGGAGATATATGTTTTGAATGGAATACCACTCTCTCACTCTCTCTCTCAAAAGATCAGTCTTTTTTTCCCTCTCTCTGAGTCCTTTTCACCTTCTAATTAAAGACTCTGATTTGGTGCAGATAATTTGAAATTTTATACCATTTTTGTGCAAGATCAGTTTTGACCATGCTAGTAGCTGTTCTTTATATATATATATATATATATATGTATGTATTTGTGTGTATAATGGCATATACATATAAAGGGGGTGGGAGCTTACCTATCTGTCATTCCTTTGGTGTGAATACAGAAAAAGTGAAAGAAAATGGTTGTGTCTACCTGTACAAGTATTACAAAGTACAGAAAATATGTACTATATGTATATATATATATATAACAAACCATAGAAAAAGTAACGGTGAAAAGTTTAAAATCAGAAGAATATGATTAGGTGATTAAAGGATGATAATTACATTTTAGTGACCAGACTTGTAAATAAAATTGTTTTTCATTGTCAACAGAAATAAAAGTGAAAATTGTCTGGGGTTAAACCATGAAATTTTAGTCACTTTCCTTTGACTTTTCAAAAATGAGATAAAATAAAAGGCAATAATTTGTTTATTTTAATGTTGCAATACAGTTAATTTCGTTCTCCTGATGGATGAAACGAGTAAGAGCATCAATTTAAAATATAATAAAAATTTAGATATCACCAAACCTGACTACCATTTTGCCTACAATTTAACAATTGCATTGTAAATTGGAGTAAATGTGATAACTTTTCATAATTTAAGGGGTTATATATTACTATAGAGCTTGTGTGATTATTTTATTTAGGGTTATTCCCACTAACACCTACTGACAATTGACGTATTCTTACACAAACCTCCTTGAATATCAATATTTTCACACGGATCCCTGGGGCAGAGGCTGTTAGACTCACTACTTTTTATGAGAAATTACAACTTTAACCCTTAATATAATATTTTAAAAAATGATTTTTTTTTTGTTAAGACAATTTTATGTAAAAATATAATATATATTATATATGTATGGACGAAAATGATCTTTTGCTCCTCAGGGAGCAAGATATGATTTTTAATTATAAGAAGAAAGAACAACCTTTAATGTACCCATAATTAGGGCTGCAAATGAACTGAGCCGTTCGTGAGCAAGCTCGGGTTCGGCTCGTTAAGAGCTTGGCTCGTACTCGTTCGTTTAGTAAACGAACTGAGCTTGAGCACAATTTTTAGGCTCGTTTAGTAAACGAGCCGAGCTTGAACATTACTAAGCTCGGATCGCCAAGCTTGTGAACAAGCTCGTTTAAGTTAAATAGTAAAATTATATCATATTTGACAGAAGAAAGTATTCAAATTGAACAAATTGTGAAGATTATTGTGAAAAGATTATAGAAATTAGGCGGTCATAACATAAAATTCATTCATAAAAAATTATACTAGTGGAAATATGTTAAAACAGACATGTAACAACTCAATCCAGATAACTATTAGAAAAATTAATATATGTTGCACTGAAACGAGTCGTTCGTGAACAAGCTCGGACTCGACTCGTTAAATTTGGCGTTCGGCTCGGGCTCGTTCGTTAAGCAAATGAGTCGAGCTTGAACACATTTTCTAGGCTCGTTTAGTAAATGAACCGAGCTTGAACATTCCAAAGCTCGGCTCGGCTCGGCTCAGTTCGTTTGCAGCCCTACCCATAATCTCCAATTGGGGGTTCAATTAGGGCTCCCAATTTGTGCTTTTGAAAACCCTAATATTGGGTAAGGAATAGAGAAGGATAGGAGAGCAATATGAACTTTTTATAGAGTGGTTAGTGGTTGATATCACCAAACTAACGGCATATCCAAATGGCATGAACATGGAGGGGTGAAAGTGGGACAAAATTCAAATGCAAGGGTGTCCGTATGAGAGTATTGATATTCGAGGGAGTCCTTGTGGGAATACGGCATTGTGAGGGGGTGTTAGTGAAAATAACCCTTTTATTTATAAGGGGATTTTATATTTTTGCTTTATAATAAAAAACAGAGAAAGATTAATGTCCTCTACCATAAGTGTATATAACAATCACCAATTTGTAGATAGCCTTAACAATATGCACTATATGATAAACCTTTTGAGATATAAAGCCTTAACAATATGCACTATATGATAAACCTTTTGAGATATAAATCACATTCCATTACATGTTTATCAATAACCTTTCTTTCTGGTAAACCCATTAGTAAACTAGCTAAACTAATATTTGTTATTATTTTGTCTGTATTGAATCTCAATATGTGAACATAATTATCTATTTTTATCTTGTATAATGACATTTTTAACCAAAACATTCATGAAAAATATTAAAATTCATACTTATAAGTTCAGATCTTATATGTTTAATTGTAAAATGTATCAGCAAATAAAAAACCATCCATTACACTTGAGTAATTGAATGACATAAAATAATATACTTTTCCTCCTCCTCAAATTTTTATTTTTTTTGGGTTTCATAGAGAAATTTTTTGAGAAAAAAGAATATACTCTATATTATATTTCAATTTCCATATCATTTCATGTAGTCTATGAATATCAAATTGACCCATATATATATATACTGGACCAAGGACGATAATTTATGTCTATAAACCTCTACACATAGCTAAAACCCAGTGTAGTGTCTCAGTGGTTCTTCGAAGCTCCAAAGCACACCAAATTGACTTCCAACGCTATGCTCTGTTTAACCTCTTTAGGGTTAGGGTTTTAGTATATCAATATAGATATTTATACCTATACATATATATATATATATATCAAATTGAGTTCACAATATGAGGTACTCTCGAATCATTTCTCAGTCTCTAAACCTCCATTGCAGAACCACTTCTCAAAACCCTAGATTTCTAGGGTTTACACAACCCAAAACCATATCATCGTCACCATCTTCTCCGCACATCGCTGTAAACCCTAATTGTAGATACACATCGTCTGCGCAAGAATCGAAGCCAGCTCCGTCGGAGAGGGTTTCGGCGATCGTGGATGAGATCTCCGGTCTGACATTGCTCGAAGTGTCCGATTTGACGGAGGTTCTGAGGAAGAAATTGGACGTCAATGAGATGCCGGTGATGGCGGTGATGATGCCGGGGATGGCGTTCTGCGTGAGGGGCCGTGGCGGGAAGGGCGGCGCGGCGGCGAAGGGGGAGGAGAAGGCGGCGGAGAAGACGGCGTTCGATTTGAAGCTGGAAGGAGGGTTCGATGCGGCGATGAAGATCAAGATCATCAAGGAAGTGAGGGCGTGTACTGATTTGGGGTTGAAGGAGGCGAAGGATTTGGTGGAGAAGGCACCGACCCTTTTGAAGAAAGGGGTACCAAAGGAAGAGGCTGAGAAGATTATTGAGAAGCTGAAGGGGGTTGGCGCCAAAGTGATCATGGAATGAGGTAGTGTGATTTTGCTCTCAACTTGTGGATTTTGATTTTTGGTGGTGTTGAATTTGATGAATTTGATATGGGTTTGCAATGCGTTGTACTATGAATTAACCAATTTGATTATGGTGTTATGTTTGGTTACCAAAAAATTGAATAATGCAATGAATGTGATGTGAGCTTGAATATATGATTATGGTGTTATGTTTGATTACAAAAATTCAAAGCTTTGTGCTGAAAATTTTCCCTTAAGAATGATAGGGAAATATCTACCAATCTTAATTGGAATGACTAAACAAAAATATTAAAAAATGCTGATTGATACCTATTTGTTAAATAGGGAATTTAACTTGTGTTTCTCGACAGTAGTGGCTACATTATGTGATTAGTGAATTGTTGCTCTTCTAGTAGAATGCGATACGGTTGTTTGTGTCATGACTTATACTTTGTACATCTAGGTAGTTATGCCAATACCGTATTATTTTCCAATATATGACCCATCTATCATCAGTACATGATTTTACTCTTAATTGATGATGATCAGAAAACTTATCATGAGTTCTTTTGGCTACTTATTTCCCATCAATTGCTTGATTGAGCCTAAAACATCTGAGTTATGAGCTTATCGTGAAAGACAGATTATCAGACTCGGCGTATGACTTAAGATGAGTCAATCACTTGGAAATGGCTACTTATCCGTAAAAAGGATTGATAGAAAAATAATAAGAAAACATCACTTACGAACGGATGAATGACGCGCATCTCCTCCGCTTTGCTTGTTGCATTTTCACTTCATGCTGCTGTTTGCTTGGCTAATGTGAAAGTAGAGGATCCGTACAGATTTTCTCTTCTAAGTAAACTTCCACGACAGTGTAAAGTGATACCCCTGTTTTTGTGATGTTCTTAATTTCAGCTCTCCAATTGAAGTTCAGATGTAATCCCAAAATATTTAACTTCTAGTAGATACGACATGGTTGTTCGTGGATACTTTGCACCTATAGGCCGTTCTGTTGATACCAATATAATTCATAATAATTGACCCACAACTTATTTTGGCTATTATTTTTTTCATAAGTTGCATCACTGCTCCTATTATAAATAATAAGAGAAATTAAAAACTGGAAGTATCTCAGGGAAAATCTGTCATAGTGCTGCATTGGTGTTAAGAAGGGCATTGAGGATAAGAGGAAGACCATGGATGTTCTTGTATGAAAGAAAGTAGTAGAGGTGATGGGTACAACTATTAGAGGGATATTGTTTTATTGAGGTCATTATAAGACTGGGCATGTTGATAGCCAATGTTCCAGCTAGTAGAGCTATTATGTAAAAAAAATTGTATCTATTCTCGTGACTGAATTCTAGCCTTTGTATAGTGAAATCATGCATACATGTATAGCTGCGGAATACATACCCATTATCACACTGATTACTCTTGTTCATTTTTAAGTTTTTCAAAGGGTGATTCCTAATGGGTAGTGCATGGAGAACAGTGTTTATCTCTTCATGTAAATTTACATTATTTCCGTTCTGCTGTCCTGCCTAATGAGTGGGGCATGGAGAGCAGTGTTTATCTCTTCATGTACTATGATGATTTACATTATCTCTGTTCTGCTGACCTGAAATGCTCTACTAGTTTAGTATTCCATTATGATTTCAATTATCGCTACTCGCATCTAGAGCAAACATCTAGTACTATTTATGCATATATGCTTTAGTTATCAAAGTATCCATAGAGGATGGTACATAATACTAATATGTGATATATACTGACTGCAAGAATGCAGGACGGAAATTAAGTAGTTCTTTTATCAGTCATGCTCACTATATGGGGTATGAATTTCTTCTTTCGTTATAATATGATCTGACTTTAGGGAGCTTGTGATCTTGGTCTTGGTTCTCTGTGCCATTTTAGGATACTATGTACAGGATTGCTTTATGAAGTAAAAAGCTATTTCCGTTGTTTGCTACTAGTTTTCTGTTGACCATCTTTTGTTAACATAATATTTAGCTGTATCGATATTAAATCTATTATTCTATGTACTAGGTGTATGTATTAATCTTTACTTCTTGCATTTGATTCAGATTCTTAGCGGGAAGGACAATAAAAAATGGGGGCGCAGCATTGAGGGATATGGATTATGAAACAAGAGCAGGATTAGGTGATGTATAATTATGAATTAGTGAATGGCGGGCAGTGGAGTTTGCTGTAGGTTTTCTGAAGCTGCAGGATTTTGTATTGTTGAGATTGCGCACTGTTTTCTTTTATGATAACTCAATTTTTTTTGAAAGATCTTGCAATTGTGGATTGTACCCCTATTGCCATTGGTCCTATACTTGTATCTGATTTTCCAACTTGAAAGAACCATCCACTTCTTTTTTGACAAGTATGCTCGAAAAAATGCCTCGAAGAAGGTAGGTTTAGAAGAGGGACAGAGCGACGGGGGCAATCCTCAAAGATGAACTGAATCATGTTTTGGAGTGCCATCTGATCTGATCAAGTATATCTGGAACTTCATGATCAAAGATGACCAAAAAAAGTTTTTCTGCTCCATGTGGAAGTAGTTTACATGAATATGTAGTTACTGTCCCATTTAGTTGTCTTCAGGGTTTTTCAGACTTGGTTATTAAAGCTGAATGCTTGCATTTCAGAATGTATCTGTGATGTTGAAGTATAAAATGGTTCTTTTTGTTTGGTCATTTTTTCTTCTTTGTTTACGATTCCATCAAATATGTTGTATTGCAGAAAAACTTATTGCAGCTCGTGAGGCAGAACTTTTTCTGTCTTTTCTTATTATCATCTGTTTCTCAATGTCATTGTTGAAAATATGAATTGGTTTTGTAAGGAGAGAGAACAAAAGAAAAACAAGAAAAGAGTATATATTACAAGGAAATAAATAAAAAAGAATGAGCTATGAAGGACACGGCGATATATAAATTTTAAAATAATAGGACACGACAAGTCTATAAAAAAAAATATATTTTTATATATGCATATTATATTGCAAAAATACTTTATTTATTATTTAAACAATAAAAAACCAAATAAACTTACAAACAAAAATAAACAAATAAGTTAAAGAAAATATCTAACATATTCAAAATTCTTCATTTTACTACCATCCAAGGAATGAAATGCATTTCCTCCAACATCTCATATATTAGTCTCTCCCTCGTGATATTGTGGTTATCTTTTTGGTAGAAGACGAATATTGGAATGTACAAATACAAAATCTTCGCCTCTTTGTGGTGTTATCTTGTTCTTCTTTAAATAGTAAATAAATGAATAGGTGTTCCAATTCCTCTCACAAGATGAGGAGGAATAACGATGTCCAAGTATCTTCAAGTCAAAGATTGAATTATGGGTGTTTAAGTTCCATAAGTGACCTACCAAATTATTGGACTCCATAAGTTTTAATCAACTGATTCACCGCATGTCCACGGAGTGTCTCCCAAGTGTCTAATTTAAAAAAATTATAGCATACGTTTTTAACGTGTAGGATACATATTTTTGGCGTGTCCGACAAGGACACGTGTGTCTGACACGAATATGGCGAGCTAGACGATGTGTCCGTGATTAAGAGAGAATGAGTGAACCAGTTAATTCAAACATGGACTATTTTTAATTATGTATCACATTGGTGAGGAAGAAAAAGGATAATAGAATTACTTCCCCTAGACATGTTTTTTTTTTTCCCTTCTTCAAAAGGAAAAAGGATCACTAAAACGACGTCGTCTGTAGCAATAAACATTTGTCACTGACTCGCTATATAATCTCCAACGCTGAGTACCGTTGGTCGGATACAAATGTCGGCGACGTCAAAATGGGTGGATTGGCAATGGGAAAACGCCACCGCCGGCGCCGTCGCCGGAGTCGCAACTGCCGCTTTCTCCCACCCCTTCGATGTCATCCGCACTAGGTTTCAAGGTCTCTCTCTCTATACACACATATACACACAAACACAAACACAAACACAAACACATGCCTGTATATAAGTTTTTATATATTTGTGTATATATAGGCATGTGTATCAATCAATTTCTTTTGATTTTTGCGCTTTGACGGAGTAATTTTGCAGTTAACGATGGCCGAGTCAACACTCTCCCAAACTACAAGAACACTCCTCACGCTCTCTACACCATTGCTCGCACTGAGGTTCCTTTTTCTCTCTTTCCTTTTACATTTCACATTTCTTATCTCTAATTAGGGTTTCTGTTTTACAAATTAAATCTCCATTTCATATATAAATATATGTATGTATGTATCGATTCATACTTCATTTCTCTGTTTTGCAGAGTTGTGAGTAATCATCAATACTTGATCAATAATAAATTGAAAAATCCCAATTCTGAGATCATTAAGTGAGTGTGGGAATATATATATATATATATATGTATGTATGTACATATTGAATTTTACCTTCTAGGTATAGAAGTTTTGAAGTGGATTAGTTAAAATAAACTCTTTTACTGGCATAACTTCAGCTAAATCCCATTTCGAGTAAGTAATCAATGGCTCTTTTAAAACTGGGAGATCTTTGATTTGTTGGAAATGACAAGGAAATTAAAATACATGCCACTAATTATTGTGGATTCTGGCTGAAAAATCCTTTTTCTCTTTTGGGTTTTTTTATTGGGCTGAAAGCTTTTGGGTATGAATTGTTCATATGTACTACTTGAATTTAGTCACGATGGGCTGAAATACCATCAACTTCCATCGATGGATGGTTGGTACAGGTTGGTGAGTAAGTTGCTTACTGGCGCGCATTGTTGGTTGTCATCAATATTTATGGAAATTACAACTCCCTCTTTGCCAGAATTCTCGATCTGTTTCGGGACTCTTAACTTCTTATGGTAGTAGAATTTTATATATGTTATGTAGTGATAAGGAATGGTTTTTCACATGTATGTCTTGTTTAAAGAAATAGTAGTGATGGTACATGGTCGGCCTAAATTTGTATGACAATGGAGTTTGAAAAGGGTGGTTTAAGTGTTGCGAAAAATAATACGTTTTAGGGGAATGAGACATGTATTTTGGGACATTCCAGAAATTAAAGAAGGACAAGAATGATGGTGAGGGAGGCATAAATTTTTCTTTTAAGTATTTTATGAAAATTATCAGCTATGGAATTTCTTAGCAATCATATTTTACTTGTTTCAGGGATTTAGAGGGCTTTATGCAGGCTTTTATCCTGCGGTTCTCGGATCATCAATTTCATGGGGCCTATATTTCTTCTTGTAAGTGTCAATTTCAGGGTTGTCTGATTGTGGATATAATAGATTTCCTCTCTGGTCATCACTCTGATATGCTAAAGGTTCCATTAAAAGAAATGCTTACCGGCTTTATCAATGCACAATCACTATAATCTGATGTATGCTTGTGCATGCATGTAGCTTTTGTCAGTAGTTGTTTGAAGTTCATCCAATTTTTGAATATCCTTGTTTACATCTGAAATTTTTAAGTTCTGGTTTAATTGCTTGCTAGCTACTGTACCGTGGACACAGAGTTTTTTATTCTTTAGGTTACTTAATAAGTCTCCGACGATCTATGGAAGATGAATTTAATGGTGAAAATATTATAATGTATATCTCGCAAGCAGAGTTTTTAAAGGCTCAAGGCGCACCAATGCATTAGAGGTCCTATGGAGCTTAGGTGCAAGGTGATAGGCGAGGCACGTGCCTAAATGAAATGAGGCACAATGAAAATTGCAATGAGAAAATAAAGTTATTACTGAAGCATTCATATTTCATAATAAAGGCACAAATATTGTCAAAGGCGCATCTGCATCCCTTGTGGGTGCAATTCTTGCGCCTCAATGAGCCTGGAGCCTAGGTGTGTCTTTAACAACACTGCTCGTGGGTAGCTTTCTTAGGGTACATCAGCTTGATAGGATGAGCTTATTTTAGGTAGTTGATTCAATATTTCAAATATAAAATAGAAGAAGTATATATATAGAATATCAGATCTGACAATGAAATATAGTTTTTAAGTTTTAAGGATGCAAATGATAAACAACGCACTAAAATATCTAAATTCTTCCAGTTCAATTTTTACTCATATCCCCTGCTAATATTAAGAGATCAAATTTCATCAAAGTCATACAAGGAGCTGTTTTGATGATAAGCTTCGGAGTTGTCCCGAGCGCAGGATGGTTGTTCTACTTACTAATCTCTTGAACGTCATATAGGAAATTCAACTGATTCAATTTCAGTTGATCAGTTGGCCTTCTATTGGTGTGCTTTCACTTGAATTCTCTTTCATTTTCTCAAAAGATATCGCTGTCTAACACACAGAATTAAAACTCTTGTTCTGATTATAGCTATAGTAAAGCCAAACAAAGGTATTCAAGAAACAAAGAGGAGCTGAGCCCGGGTCTTCATCTCGCTTCAGCTGCAGAAGCAGGAGCTTTGGTTAGTAATTTGAAATGGGTTGACTAGGAAGAATAGCTTGAGTTTCATATTTTGGCTAAAATCTGCAATGGCTCTTGTTTGAGTATCATATGAGTAATCTGTTATTATTACCACGTAGGGTCCACTGGTTTTCAATAGCTTTAGTTTAGAAAGCATGCCATTGGAGGTCACACAGTATTATTGTCTTTTAAATTGCGCAACTCAGCAAAATTATTTATTTAAGCAAATTAAGGTTTTGACTGTGAACTTTTCCATTGAGATCAGTTTTATTGTCATCGCCATTAGTTTGAGACTTGTTAGTCTTGATGGATCGATTCGTCTCTCTTTTATGTTTGAAGGGACATTATTTCATTCTGTGGTAATCCCCATCGTTTTTTTAAGGAACTGGTGTCTAGTAATATTCTCAATTTGGATCTATGCAGTTTTTGTTTGCGAAAACTTGAATGAAGATAGAACCCATTTGTCGTTTACAATTCTAAATCTTCTGTACATGTTTATAAGAGTGCAATTTGTTTCTTACTTACAAGGGCAACTGTGGCTATTTCAGGTCTCTTTGTGCACGAATCCTGTCTGGCTTGTTAAAACAAGATTGCAGCTTCAGACTCCCCTCAATCAAACACGGCCATATTCTGGGCTTTTTGGTCTGCTTCACATCTTATATTAACTTGCTAGTTTTTGCTATCCTTTTTCACCTTATGAATCATCAACTTTGGCGTCAAATATTAATAATCAATTTAAGTGTAACTGCTTTTTTGTGTGCTAACATGAATGATCCATTGTTGTGATGCTAGTCAGAGTTTCTGGTCTATTACGTAGTACCTTTCATTAGAATGATTACACTATTTGCACGGTTTTTTGTATTTGCTTGAATGGAAATTTTTGTTGTAGTATACTAGACGTTTAATTAGGGACATCAGACTGAGATTTTCAAACTCAGAACTTCAGCACCACCATATACTAAGCTAGTATTTGCAGTGAATCCCCCTCTTAAGTAGTCCTGCATTATGATAGGAAGCCCCAACTCTCTGGCAAATACAGCCCTCTTGATCATTTCTTGGCATGTACCTGCAGTAGCATTCAAGTAATGTCCTTTGATTTCACCTGTTTCAGCCTGTGTTTATTGTAAACTTTTCGGCTCTGAAAGAACTCGTTACTGAGATATCCAAACTTGAAAAATTCAACACTTCACATTATAGCAAGTATTTATGGTATCCTTGTCAGAAGTGTCTGGTTATGCTTTTGTATACGGATCTGTATTTGTGGGTGTGTGTTTACATGATACTGCATACTTCTTTGTTTCTGCTTATTGAATTCGTACCTTTGTTGGTCCCTTTTAATTTCAGATGCTTTGAGAACCATACTAAAAGAAGAAGGGTGGACTGCACTTTACAAAGGAATTGTACCTAGTCTCTTTCTGGTAAAAGAATTTATTAATCATATTATCCTCTGTTTCCTTTTTATTTAATTTTTTTTTTGGATGTCACTTTAGAACGTACCTCTATAGCCAACTTATCCTTCTCTTCATAAAATAATAATAATAATAAAAAAAAAAAAAACTATTAATGGTTTCCTTCCCCTTCCAAAAGAAGGAGAAGCAGTTACAAAAGATGGAAAATTAGCAATTTCCATCAAATGCAACAATTGTGAGCAGAAGTTTAGGAATTTAACCTTCCTGGTGGTTGGCACTGCAGAAGCTGTCTGTATGGTTCTTGTTTTTGTAACTTACTGTTTTGTGTTGCATCAGCAGGTTACTCACGGTGCTATTCAATTCACTGCATATGAGGAGCTTCGTAAAGCTGTTGTTAGCTATAAGTTTGGAAAAACCAAAGAGAATTCTGGTGATGACACACTGTTGGTAAGTCCTTGGAATAATGCTCCTTTGAAAATTTAGGACCAGTTTTGGAACGAATATGCATGTACCTTACCAACTTTTTGGTACACTCACTTTCATGAATAACCATAACATTGGAACCAATTTTACTGCTTGAAAGTATTTTATTGTCGTGGGGCTAGGTTCTACCTGCCCCCTGTTCAACTGGAGGAATTCCTTGGAATATTAAAGTGGAGAAAGGTGATTTCTTTTACTGAAGATGTATATTGCTTTTAGATGATTTTATCTCTTAATATCCACAACAAAGCTTAATGAATTGATTGAGATTTAAGAGGCTCACTTGAGTTTGGAATTAAAATATTTAACTTGAAAGCGTTTCTGGGTACCATGGAAAAGTGCATTTTGTGCCTGTATGCAGGAGTGAAGTATAAGAATTTAGGACAATGCATACGGGGTTTATGATAAGTTAACGAGGGATATTGATGGTGGTAGGGGTTAATGCACAATAGAGTTGGAATATGGAAAGAAGAAAACAAGGTATACCTCAAAATTTACTAAGCCCTTTTAATATTTTCCTTTGGAAGAATTCAATGTTATTGCCATTCGAAGAGTTCAACAATTCGATATGATTTTTTTTTATCAATCTTCTTGAAGTGTTTCTTTAAGACCTGTATATCTGCACACTCAATCAACTAATCCTAAACAAGTAAAAAACATAATACATCCAAAAAGAAACTCATGCTAACTCTGATGCCAATTAAACATGAACAGAATACATCATTTGTTAGTACTTTGAGACTTGGTGTTGGCAAATTTTGTCCAAAGTTCAGAGTCTGTAATTCAGAGTCTCTAGAAGAATATCAGTGACTTTAATACTAAACTCACACAAGGATCAACTGAGGTGGATTGCTAGCTATGGAGAGCAAACACGGAGTGTGGAACATGTTGGTGTACAGATTCGTAGATTGGCAGCTACGGTATTATAGTAGAATGTCTGGCCAAGTTTGGATCTTAGGCAACATAGGTGGTTCTGTGGGATTTAATTTGTATCTGATTCTTAGAATTGTATAATATAATGGATATTATCTTTCTGGGCTAGGGTCCCATCGTATTTTTTGCGTGGGATTTTATAATCAGCTTGTTAATTTTGTATTATTTTTATATTTCTAGTTGTTCTTATTTAAGTAAGATTGTGAAATTTTGTTATTGATAGTTGAGGTTTTTGAGACCTATTTACACACCCTCTAAAGCTAGTAGGGAGGTATCAGTGTCTAGAGTAGGGTTGGCAATTCGTGTCGGTGGGTCATGTTCGTGTCAGGTTGAGATCGTGTTGAGTTGAGATCGTGTCATGTCGAAAAAGACATGGTTAATATACGTGTCAAATATGCTCAACCCTAACCCAACCCACAGGTTATCCGTGTCGATTCACGTGTCGACCCATGTAATCCATTTAGCCTATTTATTATAATATATTAAATTAAATTTGGTACAATCCAACATGAAATGAACTATTTAATCTATTATCAGCAAAATTAAATTGAATTTGACACGATCCAGTAATAGTTTATTGATATATTTTAACATATGACCAATTAGAGAAGAAAAATAAATAAAAATAAAAATATAATTGTGTCAAATGTGTCGTGTTCGGTCAACCCTTATATTCTTGTGTCGTGTTCGGGTCGACCCTTATACAGTTTTAACTCTAACCCTTTTAATTCATGCCATGTTTGTGTCGTGTTATCGTATCGTGTCTCATTTTGCCAGCTCTAGTCTAGAGTGAAGGTCCTCCCTTCATCCCCAAGTATGGTGTGAAAGCTGAGCCAAGCTTAGTGTCACGGACTTATTCTTGAGCCTCCGTGACAACACACCTCGACCTTTGGAGAGACAAGCATGCCCGTGACATTAGTCCTAAAGGTCAGTGCAGTAGCATTGCTAACCAAGGTCAAGCACCACTAAAATTCGTAGAACTATGCTAAGGTTGGGCTAAACATATTCATTAGGAATTCTTGGTCCAATTACCCATTGATTGCAAACCCATGAAAGTGCAATTTAGAGTGAGCCTTGGCGCAATGGTAAGGTTGCTCCATTATAACCTGGAGGTCATGTGGTTGAAACGGGAAGCAGCCTCTCTGCATGCGGTTGTAAGGCTGTGTACATCTGATGACTGACGCTCCCTACACCCCTTAATGATGGGAGCCTTGTACACTGGACTAAACCTTTCTTAAGTAATCCATGCTTAGTAATATTGATAATTTCATTATCTGTTTGTACATGTGGAACCAATTTTGTTTTCCATCAGTTTACAAGTTTTTAACAGCATATTGATGTTTTTATCATGTATTTCATAGAATTCGGTTGATTATGCTACACTGGGGGCATCATCTAAATTGGCTGCCGTTCTTTTGACATATCCACTTCAAGTAGGCACATTTGTTGGTCTAAATTCCTTGTAAATTGATTCGTAATGTATTAGTTGATTAGTGTTCTTAATGTGGTTGCATTGCTGTTTGTTTTAGGTTATTCGAGCCCGATTGCAGGTATTAAAATAGTTAATGCGTCTCCACTTTATACATGTCTTGTCAAATTAATAAAATTTTGTCGTAAGAATAGACTAAGCTACTATATTCCTCAGGTCTATTTAATCCACATATTTCCCTTTATTATACAATAGCTGATTTTTTTTTTCTTTATCTTTATCCCCTACTGCAGCAACGGCCCAGTAAAGATGGAATTCCAAAATACATGGATAGCTGGCATGTTATTAAAGAAACTGCAAGGTCAGAATGGATCTCTAATTTTCTTAAAAGAACCCTCTATACCATCTTCTCGTTAATATTAGATGAATAACATGAACACGGTGTTCTTTCTTGGCTGCTTGGTCAGCTTGATTTGTGATTTGGTTTGTCCTTGGGACGGTTTTACTGAATTCTATGTCATTGATTGTAGCATTCTCATGTCCTTCTAGGCATATAAAAATTATAAATCAACATTATTAACTGTATCTCCGATAAAAACAGGCAAAGCTACAGGATCCTTCCTTAAGAATTGGGTTCTTAAGGACCGGACAGATTTTTATAGGATTGCAATATGGAGATGTTATTGATCTAAATTTTGTCAACAAGAAAAATATGTCCAAGTAATGTAGAAGAACATACTGTCTTATCTATATCACTCTTCAACTAAATTGTTTCGTTTTGGGCTTGCAGATTCGAGGGTCTGCGTGGATTTTACAAGGGCATGACAGCAAACCTGCTGAAAAATGTCCCTGCGGCGTCAATAACATTCATTGTCTATGAGAATGTACTGAACATGCTAAAATATAGATCAAGAACAGATTGAAATTTGTATTCCTTCTCTTTTTTTCCCCTTACTATATTTTTTTGGTAGCAATAGGAAAATTTTAATTTCTGCAGTGAAACAAAGATTGAATGTGAATGTGTGTATACCAGTAACAAGTCTAGTTCAAATATTGCAAAGTACCACTCATTTCCACGTTATCAACTAGATGTTGGAACTGCAGCGATGTCTTCATTGCCTGTGGGATGCATTTTGTTTAAGTGTTTCATTGATTATCACTAACATACTAGCTACCTTAAGGTTTGATACTTAATAAGGAAGCAGTATCAAGAATTGTTATTATCATAAGTTTTAGTTTTTATGCCAGTCAAATGCTCTCACATGGTAAGTTGGTGACGTATTAGACTACTGAATAAAGGCTTCAGATTCCACACTATCCGAACCTTCTATGTCATACATCATTTGGTACCTTACAACTTCTGTTTAAAAATTTCTTCCCTTGTGTACTCTATTAATGTGAAAAGCCATGTCATGCTATCTAATGCAGTTATACTTACAGTTATTATAAGTTGTCATCTCAATAGTGATCTTGTCATAGACTTTCCCAAGTCCTTGCTCATGGTTAAACCACATGGCACTTTAGTTGCAGATACTGTTCAGTTTCATATTTGATGCTTTTAGATCTTCTGGGAGAGATTAACAACAGTATCTTAATCAACATGGGCCATTCGACATTGTCACAATCTCAGCCTATATCTGAAGAGCTGTCCCTTTTTTCTGACAGCTGGTGTGCAAATATGTAAGTTTCCTACGTGCTTGATATATATATATATATATATATATATATATATTGATTCTAGAAGATAATATGAATATTCTGTAAAGACTTACTGACTCAGCTATCAAGTTCCATAATCTATGACCTGCTGTCCATTACTTGCTCTAGATTATAGCCTATGTCACTGTTTCTCTCTCGTCTAATAATTTGAAGTAAATGCATGAATAGATAATTGTACTACAATATCATGCTTTTGATGGGATTAAGATAGGATATTTTTATATATTTCTTTGATTTACTAGAGAGAAAATTGCAACACTTATCAAGATTTACCTACTTGGTGATTCGAGCTCATCAGTTTGGCTCATTGAGTAGTTTTTTTTACCGAGTATCTGAACGTATTTTTGATTGGGCATGTTGGTAGTATTGAACGCAATAATTGGTCAGTTAGGAATCTGGTTTAAGCCATAGAAAGAGAGTTAGCTGATTTGATTTACCTGGAGAAAAGAAAATAATGAACCATTTCGGATACATGGTCACAAAGTCTCTCCATCGACATAGTAGATCCTGCCAACTTTATCCAAGTGGTCACAAGATTTCTAAATGATGTAAGGATCTCATTGTTCACTGTCCTCTTACAAGAACATTACTCTAGTGGTTGTGACTTTGCATTGTAGAAGTCAAATTATTCTTCACATTTTGGTTTTTAAGCTTATGATTACGTCATTGTGCAGTAGAGCTAAAGTTGGGATTTATCGTAATTTTCTGTTTAAATAACTTTTCTTGTTAGCAAATTAGGTAATTGTCGTCTGACAAACCAATTTCTGTATCTGTTGTTTCCCATGAATAGACACTTGATCTTCCAAATTATTTTTTCACTGTTGTTTACTCCCCTCCCTTTTTATTCTGTCTTGACTTGGATTGTAAGCCGCTATTATAGCATCAGCAAAATTAACTTGAGTTGGGAAAGATGGCCCCTGCTCTCATCATGACTCGTGAGACACAAGAGGGATGTGGTTATGCATTGTTATACCACATTTATCTAAGGAAAAATATTTATCTCAGCTATAAGTGAAAACGGACACAATGAATTATGATTAGCCTTGTGTATAGTATGAAATAGAAAAGATTTATTTATTTCACTCATTTTAAACTTCCATTTCAAATCATTTTCTGCTAAGCTACAGGAAATTTACGAAGAAAAGACAGGATCTCATCTGTGACTTCTTGAGCTTTCTCTTGGTGGAGGAAATGGTGGCCATCCAGAATGACTACTTCAATGTCGGGGACAAGGCTCTTGAAAACATTTCCTTGTATGTATTCCTTTGTGCCGCCACACTCAAATCCTATTTCTTTATCACCTACTATTAGCTTTGTCGGTACTGTTATTTTCGATCCCTGCCATGGCGCAAGAAGCTCCCAGTTGCTGTCATGAGTTGAAAAGGTTTAGGTCAAACATATCAAAACGTAATGACTAGTCAGGCCTAAGCCTGCGAGCCAAAATTGGCTCATCTGTAAGTGCTGAGTTAGTTCCGCAGTTTAATTGAGGCTACATGAATCACATACAGATTATATAACTTCCTTTCATGCAATCATATTAGACTGCAAATCTTAACTGCTTGAAAAAACTAGATGTGAAACACATGTTCTTAGTTCTTAATTCATGGACATGAAAATGAGACCCTTCTATGTAAACGGACTAAATTTGAATCTATGTTTATGCAAGTTTGACTCGATTGTGTCCATGGATGTGAAAATGCACTACAGTTTGAACAAGTCTAACATTTTGGCTTTCTTAATTTATATTGCTTAGAGCCAAAGCCATTGATTGTTAAAGTAAAAAATGGTACACACTCACAGGTCCATGGCACGGTAGTAGTTGAGAGGTCCGGTGAAGCCAGATTCCTGAAACTTGTCGGCGTAGACTTGGAGTTCTTCCTCTGTAATCCACGGTGGCAACATCGACGTTGTCTCTAGGAAATCTATGATCTCCATGCCAGGAGGAGCTATCAGCATATCACTCTTGCTGATCAGAAAGAACTTCTTCATCACCGTCAGATAATCATACCTTGCAAAAGCTTTCTCTGCTCTCCCAGGTTCCTATATTCAACCCATTCCAACCTTTTAGCAACTTATATATTACATTAGAAATGATCACTTGCTCCTTGTGTGTAGGAAATTGCTCCCTGGTTCCTATATGCACGACTCCAGTATTAACCGTGAGACCGCATTAGGTATTTAGAAAACAGTTTATGTTTCTATATCCACTGATGAGGATTTAATTCGCGGGTAAAAATTATATTCACATCATTGAGCTGGTGATCAGTTCTATACATATAAATACATGATACATAATTAAGTATACATATACAGATGTTTATATAATCTAGAGTGAAAGGGTACCTGGAACTGAGAGATGTAGAAGCCATCTCCAAACATCTGCTTGAAAGATTTAGTAAAGTTGATATTTAGAGACCTGGGTGAGAATGGGACAGATAGGCTAATCATTCCCCTCACTCTATCAGGTCTGAATAAGCTGAGATGCCAAGCAGCCACTGCTCCCCAGTCAGTTCCCACCACAAAAGCCTTCAATACCATGAAAGAAACAAAAATGAAACTATCTTACAAGTTACACCATATGTACAACATACATACATATATATATATATATATAAATAAATAGACAAAGTAAAATTCTGTCAAATTTAACGTGGGTCATCCCTTTTGCAGGGAATAAAGACAGGGATGATTATGATGATGTTGATTATAGGGAGGAAAGAAGATGCATATATATACATACATACATACATATATAGAGAGACAGAGTCTCCGAGGTGTGTTGGTGTCAGGTAGATAGGCAACTTAAGGATGATGGTGCAGACCTGTTGTTCTCCAAAGTGATCAAGAAGGCCGATGAGGTCGCCGACGATATGGAAAAGAGTGTAGGAAGAGGGGCTGATAGGAGAGTCAGTGTCACCATAGCCTCTCAAATCAGGTGCAACCACATGGAAGCCATGGTCAACCAGGTGGGTGATCTGGTGCCGCCACGAAAACCATAGTTCAGGGAAGCCATGGAGGAGAAGGACAAGTGGTCCTGTCCCTTTCTCCGCTACATTCATCCATATTCCATTTGTTTTGATCCTCTGAAAATTGACATCACACATAATCATCCCCATCATTTTCTCCAAAATCTTCAGCTTTTTCTTCCCTGTGATCTTTGCTGTATGTATATATATATATAGATATATAGAGAGAGAGAGTTGTTAAAAGTTCAAGAGAGGTTGTGTTTGTGTGTATTGATCTTTCAATGGTCAAGCAAAACTATGCTGGTGGGTTTTAAATTTTAGTGGAGGAAAGTCAATAATACTGTGCGGGGCTTGGTCATTTGATGACTATGCTAGTGGATTTTTTTAATTTTTTTTTTCTGATGCTAGTGGATTGGTTAAACCATAAATATTATGAATATATATAATGTTCAAAGTTCAGAGTGTCACGACTTTGAATTAAATGAAGATACGTGGCCTGAAATACAAAGCTACCTAGAATACTTCAACAGCCAACATGGCCAATGACTAGTCCTTTTTCTAAATCCAACTAATAAATCACACATGGTAATTTTGTTGTATTTTGATTCTGTATATCGAGATTTACTTTTAGACTTCTCTCATTTCAAAGGAAATACGGGTAATAGCTTATGCATTTTATGTATAGTAAGATAATAATATAATTGAGATCATATTAAGTGAGATACTTCATTTGTCGTATTGTCCTATTAATTATGTATACCTAGTCGATAATATCTGTGATATGTGCCAATATAATTGTAGAACATTGGTATTTATTTGATATTTATTTTTTAAAAATCAAAATCAATTACACCATACAGAAACCATTACACCATAATCACAGCACAATCGAAATTATGGGTGTGTCCCAATTATATGGGATAGTAAATTGTGAGTGTCACTTTATTGACACACTAATACATATTAGTGTTGTAGTTGTTTGGTGCAGCATACTTATCCCTTATAATGATGAAATTAAAGCACATGAAATCAAGGAAAAAAATTATAATATAGTTTTGATTATGAAATAGTCCATTCATATTAGTGTGCAAGCATTGGTGTGGGTACTTCTTCCACCCATAATTTATGTTGCCACTTATGCTCTTTACTGGAAAAAGTAGGAAAAAAATATATTTAAAGTGAGAATTTTGTTGCTGACAAAACAGGAAACTCAACATCAACTTAGTGTCCAAAGGCATCTCTCCTCAATATAATATGATGAAAGCAATGATAGCTGGTAACAATAATGTTAAGAATTATTAAAAACAAAAAAATAAACAAAACAAAAACAGTTCATATTTATTTTCTACGATTGACTTAAAAACAAGACTAATATAGAATAAACCATCACAATCAATTGCATATAATGACAGAGAAGAAACCTTACTTATTCGGTTGGTGTGCCAAAGCAAACTTCAATCAATTTCAATGAATCAGAACACATTTTCAGATTATAAAAATAAAATTGTGTTAGGTGACATTTCAACCTTTGCCCCACTAATGCAGAAGAAAACATTTTTGCCATGACATAACCTTAACGGTTGGATTTCTAAATTTCACAGTTTGACTCGAGTTTACAAAATTACCACTGTCTAACCGAATCTAGAAGTTTTACTGTGAGGTAGATATTACAAGATCTAAGGTTAGTTTGTAATGTTACACAACTACCATTATGTATAGGTGTTTTTATTTTTTCGGTAAATTACCATTATGTATAGTTTAGAACCAAAATGTATACATGATCAAGCCACTAGAGAAAACTTGCACTAGCATTGGCGTTCAAATATATTCAATAAATACAAAATCTTCAATAAATTACCATTATGTATAATTTCACATCATTTATAATTAATTATGTTCAAATATATTCAATAAATACAAAATCTTCAATAAATTACCATTATGTATAATTTCACATCATTTATAATTAATTATGTTCAAATATATTCAATAAATACAAAATCTTCCGCTCTTCATTTCTTTTGAATACTTTGATATAAATCATATTTGGATAAATAAATAAAATAAGATGATAGATTTTTGTTATCCGACAACTAGAAGTGCCTATTCCGGGTAATAGTCCGAGTTCTGATATATTAACCGGGTCCTAGCCCAAGACCGGCCCAAACCGCCACTCTCGCCCTATCCATTATTTTCGGCAGAGAGTCCACAGACACACACCAAAACACACACACATACACGAAGCATATACAGATAGATCCACTTCGCTTCATTTCAATTCCAATCTCTCTCTCATGGCGTCTTCTCTCTCCTCCATCTTCAACCAACCTCACTGCGCAATCCGCATCAGAATTCCAAGACCAAGCGCTTTCAATCTCAGACCTCTCTCCTCAAAACCCCAATCAAGCTCACACATTTCCCACCACCGTCGCCCTCTCAACCGCACTTTCTCTCTCATTTTCTCGAGAAAATTCTCCCAATCCCACCTCCCTCTCTCCAGCAAGACCCAAATTCCAAGCCTCCATCACTTCATCGCCCAAGCCGCTTCTGTCTCCGCTCCCGAGACCCAGACCCAGACCCAGACCCAGCACTCCCAGTGAGTTCTCTCTTCACACTATGATCAAAATCAATGTTTCTATTGCTAATGGTATATCTTTTTCGCTATCTATTATTAGGGTTCCATTGTTTTCATCTACGTATTTCTTTGAATATCAGAAGTGTGATGAAATATAATCATGGGTTTCTGAATTCTCCTTCGTTATTAGGAATTCTATGTGTAACGTTACATTGCTGTTTTTGGTTTATTTGTTTTTGTTGTTGAGTAACTAAATGTGAAATTCTGAGTTTGGAAAACCAGAAGTTTCATGATATGTAATTGTGGGTTAAATATTATTAGGATATAACTAGTGGTGTGTATAAGTAGAGAGTCCTAATTTAACTGGGTTTTGAGTAAATTAAATAATATTGTTTTGGATCATATATGGCATATAAATTTTCACTCTTTTTGGCTTTGAATATGAAGTAGCAGTGAACATGCTTGATGCTTGTAGAGGTAGTTGAGTATTGGAATTTATGGGGAGAGTTATCTTTAGGATTTTAAGAACAATGTTTTTAAGCACTATTATCTCCATCGATGGGACTGTGGATGAACGTTACAGTTAATTTGTTAAGCGAACGAGTCAACTTTGAGCTGGTTCTTGGAATCATTTACTCTGAAGAATGTCTATCTCGAATCGTGTAGGATTGTGAGATCCTTGCTTGTGTAGAGGCAGTTTCTTAGGGCTTTTTTAATTTAATAATTCATGAACACGTCTTAAATAAATTATTTTCTCGTGATTATGATAAGTTATATACCTTTGTCGATAAGTTATATATCTATCTTTGGTTAGGAAAAAAAGTAATAAAATAGAATAATTATATAACTAATATAAGAATATGTGATAAGAATTGTATAAATGTGTCAAGAGATAGTGACCCGAATTGTGCCTGTATGTGAACCACTTGAGAAAAACTGAATCTTTTTTTTTCCTCAGCATGTCGCAACCTGAAGTGAGCCGGGACAGTCTCAAGCTTGGCTTGGACCTTTTGTAGTCCTTAAACTATTAATTGATCCTCTTATATATATTTAAACGATATTCCATACACCTACTAGCTTCCCAAACTTATAAAAATAGCTTTCGGCTACTAAACTCTAACCTGTGTACTGTTCCTTTCGAGGTGGTAGGAAGCTCGTTCTCATTCTTATATTGCATTATTGCCCATGGGGCCAGAATTTTTTTTAATTTCTCATGCTTTCCTTTTCTGTCTAGCCCTGTATCAGTTTCTGAAGTTCTCCAAAGGGGTCGTATATATCATGAAACTTATGGATGTCAAATGAATGTCAATGACATGGGGATTGTATTATCTATCATGAAGAAAGCTGGATACAGTGATGTTGTGGAGGCTCCTGAGAGTGCAGAGATTATTTTTATTAATACTTGTGCTATCAGAGACAATGCAGAGAAAAAGGTGTGGCAGAGGCTTAATTATTTTTGGTTTCTAAAGAGGCACTGGAAGAGTAATGTTGCTACTGGAAGGTCACAGTCCTTGCACCCTCCAAAAGTAGTTGTGCTGGGGTGCATGGCTGAGAGGTTAAAGGATAAGATATTAGATGCAGATAAGATGGTTGATGTGGTATGCGGGACTGATGCTTACCGGGACTTGCCACGTCTGCTAGAAGAAGTGGACTATGGTCAAAAAGGGATCAACACTCTTCTTTCACTCGAGGAAACTTATGCCGACATCAGTCCTGTTCGCATATCTAAAAGTTCAATTGCTGCTTTTGTATCTGTGATGAGGGGTTGCAATAATATGTGCTCTTTTTGCATCGTTCCCTTTACTAGAGGCAGAGAGCGGTCACGTCCTGTGGAATCAATTGTGAGGGAGGTGGGAGAACTTTGGAAAGAAGGTGTGAAAGAGGTAACACTTCTGGGACAAAATGTAAATAGCTATAATGATGCATCTGGGGCTGAAGGAGATGTGGAACCAGGAGACAATTGGAAATTGAGTGAAGGCTTTTCCAGCACGTGCAAGGTCAGAAAGACGGGATTACGTTTTTCTGATCTCTTGGATCGACTTGCTGTAGAGTTTCCAGAAATGCGATTCAGGTATACTTCGCCGCATCCTAAAGATTACCCGGATGAGTTACTCTATGTAATGCGAGACAGATATAATATCTGCAAAAGTATCCATTTGCCTGCACAAACAGGGAATAGTACAGTTCTTGAAAGAATGCGTAGGGGATATACTCGAGAGGCATACTTGGATCTTGTGGAGAAGATTCGTAGAATAATTCCAGATGTGGGACTAACTAGTGATTTCATATGTGGTAAGTCTTTCTTACTTTTTTCTTCCTTACACTCGAGCACTAATTCCAATAAGCATTAAAGATATTTTATATTAATAGAAAAACTATTCTACAAGTTGAGTTATCATTTTATAAAGACCTTATGAGCTCAAAGTTGGAGTTACTGGATAATCCAAACCATCTTGGAAACATTTAAGATTTTGTAGGTTTGTGTTTATTTCACGCATAAAAGAAGTGGGAGTCTTGCCACAGGACAGGAGTAGATGACGTAGTAATATATTGGACTATTCCAGTCACAGATAGTAAACCATTTTAGAATAAGCCAAAGGAAAGACTTGCATTCAGCTCTGTGGCAGCCTCTGCCTAAGGATAAAAGGGATTGTGTTGAATGACCATTGTTATTACGTATATAAATAACTTGCGCATGGCTTGTGTTTTTATCGAATCAGAAAATTCATTTATACAGAGTAAGGTGCTGCTTATAGTCTTATTATTGGTGAGAATATTGGAAAAATTAAATGAAAAGGGAAAACAATGCAAAGTTTTTCTTACCTGAAATTTCCAGTAATGAGAAGGCGAACCCTATGTGTGTTGCGGGTTGTTTGATTCTCCTCCCAGAATCACTCGCTGATCCTGCAGCAACCTGGGAAAACAATTCACCTCAACAGGCACCATTCAGATTTGGCATGTTAAGCTCTGATGCCTAGATCAGCGAAACGGGTTTCAAAGAGGGAGGCCCTCAAAACACAGGGACATTAGATTAGCGTGTTACTTCGATGCCTAGATCAGCTAAACGGACTTTTAAAGAGAGAGCTCCGCTCAAAACACAGGAACATTAGATACAGCATTTTTTGCTACCATAATTTGTGGTGTCACCGTGTCAGTGCCATTCTTACTGCCCCCTGATCACAGGAACGAGTCATAGTTTCCACTTCTTTTTCATGTGCCGAGCCCTGTTGAGCTCCGCAGGCCTCTTTGTGTTCCTCACCTTTTGCCGTTCGTTCATTAATTACTTCGTCATTGCTTTTTCCCTCAAGTGGTCTGGCAGCATGCTTTTGTCATGATTCATTTTCTTAATAGCTGGTATTAGTAACCTCCACAAGTAACAAATGGGACTTAAAACCCCAGTCCTTTGCAATTGGTTGCTATACTACTCAAATTGACAGTTGATGTTTTTGATTTACTAACTGGCTATTGAGATAGTGGAACTTGCTTTTTATATTTGCGCCTTTGCCCAAAGCTAAGTGTTTTCAATTTTCCCTTTCAGCCCCTAGCTAAAAAGTGAACAAATTAGTAACTAAACGCCCCATTATCTTTCCACATGTCCGTGCTTTGTTACCTAACAGTACTTACTCCTTTTACAGGCTTCTGTGGTGAGACGGAGGAGGAACACGAAGACACACTAAGTCTGATTAAGACTGTTGGTTATGATATGACATACATGTTTGCATACAGCATGAGGGAGAAAACCCACGCCCACAGGAATTATGTCGATGACGTTCCCGAAGACGTAAAGCAGAGGAGGTTGACGGAACTCATTGAAGCTTTCCGTGGGAGTACAGGTCAGTGTTACGACTCCAAAATCGGTACTGTTCAACTTGTGTTAGTTGAAGGACCCAACAAGAGAGCTCCCGACACAGAGCTAATCGGCAAGAGTGATAGAGGTCATAGGGTAATATTTACAAATATGCCGATCCCAGATAGGGTTGAGAATGATGGGAAGCGGAATCCAATAGTTGGCGATTATGTGGAAGTCCACATATTGAAGTCCACGAGAGCATCACTCTTTGGAGAAGCACTCGCTATAACAAAATTGAGCTCGTTTTACAACAATATCCATGAAGAAGCTGTCGCCTGTGCAAACAGAACTTGAGACAGACGCCGTCACTTAAAGGTTCTTTTCAAAACTTTAAATACTTAAATTAGTTAAATTTCGAGATTAGCCACTTCTTTTGAAAGGTAGGATTGGGTTCTATTGCTTTCGAACTAAGACTCAAAATAGGATCATCAATATGCTTGGCTGTGCTGGCTCTGGTTACATTTGTCGAAGCTCAAAATATAAAACTTGAGCCATTTTTGAAGTTGTTGCTTACAAGCTGCATAGTCACAATGCTTAGAGGTGCCTGTACAAGTTCTCCTTTTATGATGGATGAATTTAGGGGGAAAGGAGAGTGCTTCAGTAACAAGATTTCTTCAATAAGAACAGAACATGCTGCTTCAATAACTTGGACTCATGTTTAGATATATTGTGTACAAATTGTATGTTTCATAATGGTTTTTTGGTTATTGCTAGGTCAAGACAGGAGTGATATTATAATCTTCGGGCAATTTGCAATTTTGTCAACGGCAAAGTGTAATTTTTTTTTTGCATTCTTTGTGCGATTTTCTCAATGCTTGTGTTTCCTAATTTATTGTAGACGATCAAAACATTAGAACTTAAATCTCCAATCCCACCTCTAGCGGAGTTAAATGGCTTTTCCATCTCCGTTGAAGCGTTCTTATTTCTTCTATATTATTTTGAGATTCCGAGAAATAGACAAATTCATGAACTCTATCTCATACGCAAAAATTTATACACATTTTTCTGATCGTATGAGATATACTTGAGGTCTGATGCATCAGGTTTAGGTTTCTGGTTCAATTAGGCTAGCTGCAAACAATTCGTTGGAATATGTTTATACTAATTGTATTTGTATGGGCTAGGTGCAAATAATTCGTTGTAATTTTTTTACTTTTACCAGAAAATAGTAACAGCTAGATATATGTTACGGTTGCATAATCATATGTATCTGCTTACTTTTACCACATTTTCGACTTGGAAATGTAACAAACATTACTCAACAGATGAACTATTGCACCTGTTTGTAACAGTAATACTACTTCAAATGTCATATCGCATTCTATAATATTTGTCATCAAATATATTTCATTAAATAAACCATAACAAAATTCATATTCTTTCACCATATTCTTCAAGATGTATCATGACATCTCAATGTGTATGTATAGTTTGATTTGTAATTTTTTGGAAAGTACTGATACCGTTATTTAGTATTAATATTCACTTGACACTTATTTTTAAAATCTAGTACTAATGCTCACTCTGAATATCCGAATTCGTTACATCAATGTCGATATCGTTATTTAGTACCGATATTCACTGGACACTTATTTTTGAAATTGATAATATCCGAATTCGTTACATCCGCGGATCGCGCGCTGTGCATACATATTAAATATACGTCAAGCGCGCTGTGCATACATATTAAATATACGTCAATTTTATTCGTTTCTTGGTATTGTAATGTGTGGATACATGCATGTGTGTGTAAGAGAGAGAGAGAACAGTGAAGAATGATAGAGACTGGACGATGGTAAAAGAGGGCTTTGGGTCTGTCTCCAAAAGCAGTTGACAGATGAAAAGAAGAGGCTGACGACTGTTTCGCCACCAAGTCTTTCTCACATGGCTACACATGGATCAGATTTTGATCGAATTCGATTCAAATTCGATCCGATTAGTTGAATATGGATTGAAAATAAAATTCAATAACCCGATTAAGATCCGAATCCGATAATCCAATTTCTTAACAAAATGGATTTGGATTTATGTCATCCGATCCGATAATAACTCGATCCGATATAAAATATATTTATATATTTAATATTTTTATGTGTATATATTTAATACTGTATATGTATATAAATGTTAGTTGTTAATTATTTTATTATTTATTAATAATGATTGATTATAAATACAATTATTAAAAGTGTGAACTTATCGAAAAAAATTATTAAAAATGTGAATAATTTAGTGTTTCAGTATTTATTGATTTTTGTATTTTTTGTATTTTTTTAATTAGATATTCAAATAAGATATTCTATAATGAAGAAATTCGAATATGAATTAACTAAGTGAAAATTCGTCGAATTATCGGATTCGGATCGCGAATCGGGAGTTTTTGTCATCCTTATCAATAAACCTGTTAATAATCCGATTATGATCCGAATCCGATATTAACCGGATATGGATTGAAAATAAAATATAATAACCTGATTAGGATCTGAATCCGATAATCCGATTTCTTAACAAATTGGATTTGAATTTAACTGATCTGATCCGAATCCAATCCATTGACGGGTCTAATCTTGACCCAGCTTCTATTAACTAGGGAGATACTTAAAAAGACAATTACAAAATATAGACCTTCGTATGGAAAAGTGTACAATACACCACCACAAGCAAAAGCATCACAGACTTAAAAATATGTTATTTATTTATTTAATTTTTTTCCTGAGTTAAAATAAGTGAGGAGGGTTAATATGACATTAATATGTCAAAACAAATTACTATCTCTGTCCCATATTAGTTGTTCACTATTGTAATTTTACTTGCTCCAAAATACTTGTTCAGTTCAAATTCTAATGCAATTTATCATTTCACTTTCTCCAATTACCCTTCTTTCACTAACTTTAAACAAATATCGAATCGCACCATAATATTATATCATTAAGGGCAAAATTAGAAATTGCACATTAGTCAACCTACATCAATAAAATATTAAAAAGTTCAAATTTGACAACTATTGCGGGAGTACATAGTAGCTGTAAATACTTTTTTCCCCTTTTATTCTTATATTTTTAATAGCATTTCTTATTTGGAGCTTAAATCTTGATGGTTGTTGTTTATGTATTTTATATTTATCTAAATAGGTTAATTATATATTTTTAAAATTGCATTAAATGTAATTTTTTTAAAAAAAATCATCATAAATCTATTCCACCCCATTTCAAAAGTATTCAAAGCAACTCTCGTTCATGTTAAAAAATAAGTTATCAAATTTTTTTTCTAGATGCTTTAATTTGAAAGTTATATAAAAAAAATAAAAAAAAGAAAAAGAAATGAGTTATATAATGAGGGAAAGATTAAAGGAAAGAAAATAAAGAGGTATTGCTGTGGACTATTACATATGTATGTACATATATATATATATATATATTTAATATTTATGTATGTACATATATAAATAAGTACTTTCATTATAAAATTATGAAACATTAATGGTCGCGAGCCTTTAACACCCTTATAATATAAATATAGTGCGTATAACCTTCTATGGTTCGAATTGACCCCAAACCTTTCAAATATGTGCGAAATGAACCTATTTTGTGTAAAATGACATATATGCCCTTAGTATATATAAATTTCAAAAAAATGGTAAATATATATATTTTTTGAAAAATATATAAATTTCTAAAAAAACATATAAAATTCGAAAAAAGTATATAAAATTCGAAAATATATATATAAAATTCGAAACAAATATATTAAATTCGAAAAATATATATAAAATTCAAAAACATATATATAATTCAAAAAAATATATAAAATTCGAAAATATATATAAATTTCAAAAAGTATATAAAATTATAAAAATATATATATAAAATACGAAAAAAATAAAAAATTTGAAACAATATATATATATAATTCAAAAATATATATATTAAATTTCAAAAATATATAAAATTCGAAAAAATATAAATTTTGAAAGAAAAATATAAAATTCAAAAATTTATATAAAATTGGAAAAAACATATATAAATTCAAAAAATATTTATAAATTTTGAAAAAAAAATATAAAATTCTGGAAAAATATTAAATTTGAAAAAATATATATTAAATTTTGAAAAAAAAATAAAAAATTCGAAAACATATATAAAATTAGGAAAGAAATATATAAAATTCGGGAAAAATATTAAATTCGAAAAAAATATATTAAATTTCAAAAATAAAATATAGAATTCGAAAACATATATAAAATTCAGGAAAAAAAATATAAAATTCGGGGAAAATATACTTCAATTTTCTACTTTCTTTGACTTTAAATTTTGTTTTGGTGTATATTACTTTGGTTACTTGTGTTTTTTATACTTCTATTTGCACAATTATTTGAATTTTATATATTTTTTTGAATTTTATATATTTGTTTCGAATTTTATATATTTTTTCAAATTATATATATATATTTTTTGAAATTTAATATTTATTTTTCAAAATTTATATATAATTTTTGAAATTTAATTAATTTTTTTACGAATTATATATATATTTCGAATTTTATATATATAGAAAATAGAAAATAGAAGTATATTTTCCCCGAATTTTATAATTTTGTTTCTGAAATTTATATAAGTTTTCGAATTCTATATTTTATTTTCGAAATTTAATATATTTTTTCAAATTTAATATTTTCCCCGAATTATATATATATTTTTCCGAATTTTATATATGTTTTCGAATTTAATATTTTTCCTGAATTTTATATATATTTTTCAAAATTTATATATGTTTTCGAAATTTATAAATATAAATTTGAATTTGAATTTTAAGAGAAAGGGTAAAATGGGTATTTAAGAGAGTATAAAAGTCAAAGAAGGGGGTATTCGCACGTTTTCGAAACTTGCAGGGGATATTCGCACATTTCAGGAGGGTATTCGTACGTTTTTCAAAAATACTGGTATCAATACACACATTTTTAAAATACAAAATGTTATTCATACCGTATTTATATTACATGAGTGTTCGTACGTTTTTCAAAAATATTAGTATCAATACACATATTTTTAAAATACAAAATATTATTCATACCATATTTATATTACATGGGTGTTTTATGTACTTAACCCAACATTAATGAACAACTCATAACATATCATACTTATCATTATGTTCCCTCCATTCCCTTGGTCCATACCATACTTCTAGATATACATATATTTAATATTTATGCATGTGCTTATATAAATAAGTACTTTCATTATAAAATTATGAAACATTAATGAAGAATGACAACTCATAACATATCATACTCATCATTATCTTCCCTCCATCCCCTTGGTCCAACCATACTTATCCCTTCCTTTGTATAAAACCAAACATTAATTGAAGATGAACTCAAAACAAAAAAAATAAATAAAAAGTCTCTATATAGGCTCTCCTCATTTATTAGAGTTGCAAGTGCCAGGTACTAGCTAGATTTTCCAAATCTCTTTCCATCAAACATCATTCATTCATCTCATTAAATTCTGTCTTATCACTACAAATATAACTTTATTATTATAATTTTCCTCTCTCTCTCTCTCTCTCTCACTCACACACACAGATCTGCATGTACTTGGTACATGTGTAAAACTAATTGGAATATTTGAGAGAGAAGCAACCATATATATGTGTGTAGTGGTGTTTGATATATATATATATATATATATGTGATGGGATGGGTATTGGGATATTGGGTTGTGTTTGGTTTGAGCGCTAGTTGTGGGTGGTGTTTGTATAAAGTGATCAAATGGATAGGTGAGGATGGAGAAGAGAAGAAGAAGAAGGAAAAGGGGGTTCCAAGAGGAAGCTCAGGATGGCCTTTTATAGGGGAAACTCTTCACTTCATTGCTTCTGGTTATTCCTCCACACCTGTCAGCTTCATGGACAAACGAAAATCTCTGTAAGCCTCTCTCTCTCTATCTCTCTCTCACACACACACACACACACAAACACATAGATGTCTTTGGTTTGCAATTTAATATCCTCCTTGTTAGCATGGATGAGGTTGTCTTTTTTTTTTTTTCCTGGAAAAACCAAAAGATTTGAGGGAAATAAATAATTAATTAAAAAAAAAGCTCTCTCCCCTTAGAGCTTAGCATAGAAAGAAGAATTGTCACAAACCAATACTAAGGTTCAGTTTGGACTGATTTTTAAAGCGTTGCTTTTGATTTTTTGGGGTGAAAATTTATTTTTAATAGTGTTTGATAAATTTTTTTTTAATATTTTTAAGCTTTAAGCTGTAGGTAACTTTTACTAAATTGACTTTTTATTTATTTATTTATTTCTTATATGGAAAAGAAGTAAAGTGATATTTGAAAGTGTATATATGGGGATTAGGAAAAAGTACTTATTGTCATTTATTAATATTCTACCTTTCCATTTACTGAATTGGATCTTCATATTGGGATTATTCAAGACAAAAAAGAAAAAAGAAAAATTATTTATTCTAACAGAAATTAAATGTCATTTGTGGAAAGTAATGTTTGTGGGCAATTAAGCGTTTCCATTGAGAAGCACAGGTCTTATCAATTAAAAGACAAGTTTATGAAATTGCTTTATTGGCGTTCTTGGTACATAAATAGTAGACTAGTACATTAATTATTTGTTTACCAATTTGATTCAATGTTCTTTAAAATGACGGAAAGGTATTGTCTTTTCATGTTAACGTCACTTTCCGAATATCTGGTTGATCCAATATAGCCAATTAGTAGTAGTATCATACTCATAAAATAAAAATAATAGAACAAAAATCAAGAAATTAATAAAATCTCATTACAAAAATTTTGAAGGCTATAGTGGCAATATTTGAAACTGTTTATAGATAAAAAATTTATACACCACAAAATTTGTCACTATAAATCATATTTTTTATTATTCTTTTTTTTTTTTGTAGTGTGTCACCATGATATATATTTTAGTCAATTTTATTCAAGGACTAATTACAATTTTTCCTACAGAAATAGGTCATACAACATACGTACTGTCCATTTGTTAACCCAATAAAATTAATTATAAAAGGGTATTGGTCATAATAACGCACCAAAAAAAAGTGTTGATGTAGCAAAAAAAGTGAAGGTCCATATTATCTGGATTTTCATAAATATGCCCCACAACAAAAGTTAACATGATTTGCACAATGGTTTTTTTCTCACATCAAGAATAATTTTATTGAGGCTCCAATGGCCAAATATACATCTCATGCTCATGGGTTTCTTCCCTGTTTTATATGGAATCATGACCCATTTAGTTGGTAACCACCCACTACCTATTGTTAGTGGATTGTTACTTCCTATCTTTCAGACAGTGGTATAGTGGTGATGGGCTCATCCAATTATATGAGTTTTAAATCATGGGTCAATCAATCACATATTCGTACATGGGTCTAGCTAATCTTGGGCTTCACAAACGGGTTTGGGCTTGTCAATTTTTGCTATTTACAGGAATGGAAAAGAGTACGCATACATGATAGGACCATCTTATCCATTTAATTGGTCACATATATGTATATATATATTGTGAGAATAATTAATGAACTTATAGTTTTGTAGATTAAGCTGGGTTTTTCTTCTTTCATTTTTTATTTTTTATTATTTATTATTTTATTTTTTGAAAGTGTATTACTCGCATACCCTACTTCCACCTAACCCTAAATCTCTCATTTTGTCAACAAGATGTATTTTTTTTTTCCATTCACAAAACCAGTCTCTTTGTTTTTGCACAAGAGATGTGACTGAATATATGTCCTATAAAGTTTGTGTTTTCTTTTTTGAGCCATATGGCAAATAATGTGTTAGCTTTTGTGGTAGGACATATTTATGCAATCCAGCAATGAATATGGACCATCACTTATTATGCCTCACACTTTTTCTTATTTTATCTTATCTCAAGTAACAATGCAAGTAATTCGGTGTCACATTATTAGAAAAAAGGACTTTAGTGATGGTGATATCGCCAATAAAAGGGGTAAAAACTGAAGCTCTTAACTTGTAACGACTGACTGTAAATTATCACCTAAAGTCCTGACATTAGGATAAAGTGGGGTGGAATCTGTTGTTATACCTTAGATCTCTTAGAAAAATAAAAAAATAAAATCCGTAGTTTGCGTTGTTGTGGCAGAAGATTTTAGTTTGAGACTAAATTTTTGTCACTATAGACACATTTCTTTGAATCAGGCGGGTCATGTTCTTATCTCACTGGAACTATACCAGTGCCAAATGACAACATTTTATTGGTCCACTTGGATTCCACTCAAGATGCATAATCACGTGTTAGCTGGCTACACAATTCTATTCTTTCATGCTGCACAATAACTGATTACCGATACACATTCTTAGTTTATCGCATTCCACAAAACTCATCTCACCCGTCCTATTCCAGTGAGACGGTAACTGTATTAGATTTTTTTCCCATTTTTTCCGTACAGTTACTATGTGTCGAATTTCAATTGGTTGGTTATATCATGTCATTGGAATTTCATTGGAGTAGTTTTGATTTGAATAGGTATGGGAAGGTGTTTAAAACACACATATTGGGAAGACCTGTGATAGTGTCCACAGATGAAGAAGTGAACAAGGTGATATTACAGAACCAAGGCAACGTATTCATACCATATTATCCCAAATCTATCACAGAATTGCTTGGAAAATCTTCAATACTTCAAATGAATGGAGGTCTACAAAAAAGAGTCCATGCCCTTATTGGAGGCTTCCTCAGATCTCCTCAAATGAAAGCTCGTATAACAAAAGATATTGAATCTTCTGTCAAACTCTCTTTGTCCACTTGGTCTCAGAATCACCTTGTTTACATCCAAGAAGAAACCAAAAAGGTATATATATATATATATATATGGACACATGAGACATGGTCATGCTATGTTTGTTTATGTGCATGTGTGTTAACTATATAGACCTCTAATGGAGTTAATTTTATTTTGGTTTATGTAGATTACGTTTGAAGTTCTTGTCAAAGTATTGATGAGCATCGATCGTGGTGAAGATTTGGACTTTCTGAGGAGAGAATACGGAGAATTCATAAAAGGGCTGATTTGTTTACCAGTTAAATTTCCGGGGACAAGATTATATAAATCTTTGAAGGTAATTTAACTACCATAATATATGTAATATACATATAGTAATTTTTTCCTATCACCAGCATGGATCTAGAGTTTTAGATGAGTGGGGTTATAATCTTTATTATTCTTAATTCAGTAGGGGCTTTAGGGTTTTTTTTAAAAAAATCAATAGGGGCAAAAGTGATATTCTTACAAATTTAAAGGTAAATCATGAAAATAAAAAAAAATCCAGTGGGGTCACCGCTCCCTTGGGCCCAAGGCAGGTTTGTGCCTGCCTATAACAATAACTGTTGAATATTAATTTTAAATTTTGTGTGATAAATCCTTTATTTATGTCAATCACATTCAACGTCATTGTGATAGATGTGTATGAATTTTTTGTTCATGAATGAGCAAGAGAATATATATATATATATATATATATATATAGGTGAATGACGCAAAACACTTTTATGGTTTCAGAAATGTATATAAAATCTCCTTTATTGGTTTTTAAACACCCAAAAAGTGCAAGTAGCCCCCTCCAACCCTTTTTTGGTGACTGAGAGGGGGGTTTTCTGCACATTTATGAAATCATAGAGGTGTTTTGCGTCAGTCATGTGGTTGAATTCTGGCAAAAAAAGTGAACGGAACAGTGTTATAGGGGGTCAAAGTACACACTTTTGAAATAGTAGTGGGGCTTATCCGCACAAAATGAACTAAAGGGGGGAGGGGTTTGCACATTTCTGAAATCATGTGTGTTTTGCGTCATTCACCCATATATATATATATATATATATGCCTAACAGAGGAAATGTGGAATGGTACAATTATGTATCTCAACTGAATATGTTGGAGTTGTCTAACTGTTGAATTCTCATGTTATGATTTGCAGATTCGTAACAACCTTCAAAAAGAATTTTATTGTGTTGTATTGAAAATTAGACAACTATTTTGAACTAAGTAAGAAAATGAACTATTCATATGTGTTGGACAGCGTAATATTATGTGTGTATATATGCCTTGCATATAATATAGGTAATATTATGTGTGTATATATATGCCTGCATATAATATAGGTACATATGTTTATCTTCATACAGGCAAAGGAAAGGTTGTTGGGGATGGTGCAAAGAATTGTGGAGGAGAGAAAAATGGCGATGGACAAAACAGAAGAAAAGGGTATTTTAGTAAAAGATACAGTAGACGTGCTGTTGAGCGACACGGGAGAATCAAATGAGACACAACACCATCTGCCGTTGGATTTTATCAGCGGGAATATCGTAGAGATGATGATCCCAGGCGAGGACTCTGTGCCAATGGTGATGACCCTAGCTGTCAAATTCCTCAGTGACAACCCTGTCGTTTTATCTCGTTTACTGGTACGTATAAATTTAGGAATGGTAATTCGGGTTCATGGATCGTCTTCGTGTCAGGTTGAGGCATGAGTATTCAATTAAATGACTTCACTTAAACACAACATGATTAATATATGTGTCAAATATGCTTAACACTAATAGGTCGAGGCACGAGTATTTTATTAAATGACTTCACTCAAACATAACACGATTAATATACGTATCAAATATGTTTAACACTAATTCAATTAATTACTTAAACATATAATCCGACACGACTCGTGTAATCCGTTTAATAATTTAATTGTGTTGGATTGAACACGACACGAATCGTTAACCAGTTTATCAAAAATGTTAAATTGAATTTGGCATGACCTAACATGACAAACTTTTTGATCAAAAAAAATAAAATTGAATTTAACACGACTCAATTATAATTTTTTAGTATATTTTAATCCATGACAACTTAGAGAAAATATAAAATATAAATATAATCAGATTAAATCGGTTATTCAAATTATTTGAATTTGACTCAAACACAATATAAATATTTTCTTTACTTTCGTGTCCATCCGTTACAACTTCAAAGTCAAATTCTTTTACTTCAGATGGTGGTGGTATTTGTATTTGTGTTCGTATTTTGTCTAAATAAATATTGATCCAACGGTCAGGATTGGGAATCAATGGTCCCATATTTCCAGTCATCTTAAATCCTAGGAAGAGAATTGTTTTCACCTTTGAAATCGCTTTCGCATCTCAGTCAGACTCGTTAAGGCTGTCTTTGGGTGTGTGGGGCCGCATTGTTTGAGTAATGGTGTGGACGTCTCGTAGCCGTCTGATTGAAATTCAACGGCTGTCAGATGTGGACCACCTATCAACTTTATCTCTGTGAATTATGACCACTGATTGTTCATCGCTATCAAGTGTCAGTTCTAAAGTGGGCCCATCTATAGATTTCACTGAGTTGGGACTTTTCAAGGGCCCAAAAGTATATCTGTCACTGGGTCCTCTATTTAATTCAGAATAAACAGATTGATAGTTACATTAATATTAAATGTGGAACAAATTTTTTTTTATTTTATGTTTATGTAGTTTTATCTTTTACATTAAACAATTTTTAAGTATGAAATTTAGAAGAATTATGCCAGTCTAGAATTTATCATTCTGTATTGTTTTGCACATCGAGCTTGTATTAACTTTCGAAGTCTCGTGTTTATGTATTCGATTTGTATACAAGTCTTGAAATTAGAGAACCAGACGGTTGCCTACTAGCTCAATTTGGAATTATTATAAATATAGGTCTGAATAAAATTAAATAACTATAGAATCTCATATTTTCATTAAGAATTTAATCCCAACAGACAATTAATCTTTACATAAAAAGGCCTCATATTTTAGCCCAGGCCTCTCAAAATTTTAACAATCTCAGGACAGCCCTTGCTTGTATATGTGAGATAATGTGAATATGAACATAGTCTAACTTTTATAGTTTTTAAGGGTTTTGCACTGGATTTGAACGGAAAGTTGTAGCAACTTCTTTTGTCCATTGCATATACTCTCCAGTGCGCTGGACGGTCCAATGCTCAAACGAGGATCACAGTTCAATCCACAAAAGAGGAATCTCATCTTTTCAATAAGGATCACACTCCTATATAAAGGGTTATTTGGGAAGATTGTTGGACCACGTGAAAACTTGAACTCTCGATCTTCTACTACTTTATATCGTATTGGTACCACCTAGATTAGGATAATCAGAGAGAATTAGGCTATGGGCAGCACAAAATTAAAAGGTGAACTGACTGGTTGCAATTGAACCACTTACATCTTTAGTTGGACTACTACAACACTGGTCCAAACAATACCCCACCCACTCTTTAATGTACCTTGTCATTATTATCACAATTGTTGAAGTACCAAGCACATCCTTCTAAAAGTTGATTTCACATTTATTTCACCAGAGGCTGTTAAATGAAATATATATATATATATATATATATATATATATTAATTGAGGTAAAGTAAAACCTACCCTTTGTAGCAGTTGCAAAAGTATTATACCACATTCATATAAAAAAGTTGTCATATGGTAATGGTCTTCCCCTCAAATTCAATAATTCAAGTGTTCAAAACAAAAATTCAATAATTCAAAATGTACTTAAAAAATGCCCATATGCAGAGTTAAAGTTTTGACCCACTTGATGAAGACACTGATTATACTACTGGGCCATAAAATTGGCTTGACCATATGGTTTTTTGACAACAATATGTATCATAAATCATGTCTTCACCAGCTGTCCTTTTTTAAAATTTATTTATTTATTTTTAATTTTTCGTCGGTTAGGGGTGACTTAATTTTGTTTGTATAAGTTGTATGATTTGATGCTAATTTTTTTTTTTAATTGTAACGGTAGGAGGAGAACATGGAATTGAAGAAGGTCAAAGATCTTTCTCGCGAGGATTATGCTTGGACGGACTATATGTCATTGCCATTTACTCAAAATGTGAGTCTTGATTAATTGTTAAAAGTGAAGATTAAGAAAAAATTATTTATCATTACGAAGTCTATGAAAAATGTCATAGTTAATCCGGACGGGTGGGTGGGATGGAAGAGTTCACGGGTCCTTCACCATGAGGTCCTAAGTTCAAATCCTCCCAACTACGTTTCTGGGTCACTAAAGGTTTATCCGGTCGTTAACTTCAGGGCCGGATCACCACAGTTACCGGAAAAAAAAATGTCATAGTTTGTTAATTTTGTTAGGTGATCAGTGAAACTCTTAGAATGGCAAACATCATCAATGCAGTTTGGAGGAAAGCTCTCAAGGATGTAGAAATCAAAGGTAGTTTCATTTATGTATTTTATATTTTTGTATATGATTTTGGTGCATTTCATTGTAGAATATTCTTTTTTGTCTCTATAGCAAATTCAAAAAGAAAAATATTCATGTTGTTTCTCTTGATTTTGCTCTTGTTTATGGCTTATTTAGTTGTGATGTAATTTTAGTACCTTAAATGGTTTTTTTTTTCTTTCTTTCTTGCAGATTATTTGATACCAGAAGGATGGTGTGTCTTGGCATCGTTCACTTCTGTTCACATGAATGAAGAAATTTACGATAACCCGTATCGATTTGATCCATGGAGATGGGAGGTCAGCCTTTGCATATACATATATATATATATTTCATTTTAAGAATTAAGCTGCATGTTTTGGTTTATATTTTTATGTGAATGTGTGCTTGGGAGTGCCAAATCTATGCTATAAAGTTGGTGAAATTTTAGTTCAAAAATTTCTTCTATTCAAAGTCACATCCTCCATCAAATCCCTTAAATTGAAATAACGGAGAAATTTGTCTGTGTAATCATCATATAATTATTCTGAAAATTATTGCTCTTTTTTTTTTTCCGACAGAAAACGGGGGCTACTGGCAATAGCAATACATTTACACCATTTGGTGGCGGACAGAGGTTGTGTCCTGGATTAGAACTCTCAAGACTCGAAATCTCGATTTTCCTCCATTATCTTGTAACCACATACAGGTAAAATTTCCATGTTAAATCAGTGAAAAATATTGAACTTGAACATACGCGCATTGTCATGATACTAAAGTCATACCATCGGGCCTCTGGTCTGAATGATTTTACGGTTGAAGGTTCTATGTCAAGTAACTTGACACAGGAAAGTCCAAGAATATATTTTACAGCGCATAGGCTCAAACGAAATCAGACTATAGGCCCTATTTGGCAGAGCTTCCGCTTATGCTTTTACACAAGAAGGAAAGCAAATGTTTTTTACACAACATGGTATTTGCTAGTTTCTTCAAAACGATCTTCCAAAGTTCTGAACCCCTTCTAAAAAATTTGTCGAACACTGTTCAGAACTATTTTTCACTCCAAAAAGCCAGAAGAAAAGCTAGTCCAAACAGGGCCGTAGTACTTTTCATAAAAGCTAGCTTTACTATGTATATAGTGTGACATTTTCGGTTCATGTTGTGCAGGTGGGCTGCCGAGGAGGATGAGATTGTCAATTTTCCAACAGTCAAGATGAAGAAGAAGTTGCCCATTACCATCATGCCTATAGATAATTGAGCTTCATATATGTATATATATATGCAGCTACAAGTGAATTTAATATATACTGTATCAAGCAGGCCATTCAGATCATTTCAAGAAGTCACGGCACTCTAAAGAGTCTTTTTCAGACAAAGACAACCTCAAGAGGAAAGATAAACTGAACCATCTTATCTCTAAATCACTGTTAAAAGTTTGTGCTCATTTGATATGAGCTTAAGTGGTGTCTATGAACTTGAAATGTTCTGATCCAATTTATTATAATTGATTAGTTAACATGTTGATTAACCAGATTTTGAAACTAGCAGATAAACAATAGTACATATTTCATACCTAAATCCATTAGGGTTACATTATTGTGTTGGGACCAGTGGTGGTCATTGAATTTTTTATTTTTTTATTTTTTAATTTAAATTAAGAATAATTTAATCATGTCCATTTGCTCTTTCAATGGATTTAATTCTTGTCGAGATCCAACGGACATGATTAGATCGGGTGTTGATTGGGGTGGAGTCTAATCTACTATCAGATCTAATTATGTTTGTTGGATCTCAACTAGAACAAAGTCAGTGAGAAAGCAAATCGACATGATTGAGAAAGCAAATCAACATGATTTTTTTCCTATAACTTCGCAATTATATTGTTACTTGTATTAATCTCTCTCGGTATTGACAAATTGAACCGTATTCCTCACTAAATTTAAACCAGCACTTGGTCTAATGTCTTCTATTTGAAATCCAGAGATTCCTCGGTATAATGGCTTCTATGCTTAAAAAGTGAACTAGGCTTTAGAAAATATGTTACTAGAATAGGATTTATTTTAGAAGGTTATTTTCGATTATTGGGTGTTTGAGTTTAATGTCTTACAAAAATAATATATATGTATCATTCTAATTATTTCTTTTATTAAAAAAAATTGACATGATATTTATTCTATTTTAAAAATTGGATTTCAATTTAACTACAAAGTAACAAATCCAACAGTCATCTACAAATTATATATTTTCTTTTGTTAATACAATTCAAATCTAATTAATATTGTATTGTCTACTGATTTTGATTATTTTAATTATCAACTCATCATTAAGAATGAAATTAGACCATTATGGACGACCAACTGAACAGAAAGATAAGGTGATAAACAGTAGAGTATTAGTTGGAAAGAGGGGTAAAAAAGGACACACTTTGTAGTGTTTGGAAAATGATTAGAGATGGGTTTCTTACAAATGAATCCATGCTATATTTATACTCCAAAAGTGTTGCCATGAATGATTAGTATGCAATTACAAGTCTGAACAATAGCAGAGTATTCTAAAACTAGTTTTAAAACATTTTAAGAAAATATATGGCATGGTAGATCACTTTAAAAAAAAAAAAAAAACCTCTATACAATTATTTAGGAAAGTTGAACTACCTTGTCTCCTTAGGAATTTGAATATTTCCATGGCCTTCCTCTTTAGAACCTTCTCTCTTTAGGTATTGCATTTTTCCATTTTTCTGAAGTTTTTAATAGTTTTGTCAATGGGAGTTTAGATGTAATAATTTTAATCTGCATCATCTGGCACTTTTTTTTTTTTTAATCTCCTAAAAGTATTTTACATTCAAACAGGGTTAGGGAGTACACTGTTAACAGTAATGGTATTAGTTAGGTACCCTTATGCAATTTTAGGTTGTAAGTTGTAAAATAAGAACAAAATTTGGGAACGATGTATTGTGTAGTGTCTGATGTCATGGTTATATAGTTTAGAAGCAGTATGAGAATGCCAATTTGAGTATAAAAGTAGCAAAATTTGATTAGCTTGATTTCATTAATGACTGAGCATATGAACTAGTACAATCCTATAACACACAGGTCAAAACACATGTAAGCTCTTGAACTTCAATTTCAAATCACACTAAACTTGGACAAATTTACCAATTCATACCAGCATCAAAAACTGAAACTTGGCATTTGACAGAAACTTTAGTGATTCACTTATGTACCATTTGAATAGAACTATCTGACTTATCTCGGCCTATAACTGTATCAAAAATGTCGATTTCATACTGTCATTTGGATCACCTAAGTAAGAGACAAAATAGAACGAACTCAAAATTGCATTGTAGTTGTTTGTTCAGAGAAATTTCCTACTTTGCTGTTTAAGGTTTAAGGCAACAATGCCAGGAAAACCCAACTAAGGATTGCTTTAAGTGATTTATAGAAGCTCAAAACTATTGGGGACATGATGCAGATGGAATTGCAACATTGAGCGCCAATCCAAAAAGCGCATGCCACACAAAGCACACACAGATGGTCATTGCTTAACACACTCAGAGTCTCGTCAAGTCAAGAACTACCTAACAACAACGGGTTCTAGAGGATGATTTCCTGGGAGTCCTTAATGTCCTTTGTTCTATGCCTCACAAATGTGGTTTCATAAATAATGAAGAAATGCAAATGCAGAGAAACTGTGCCCGAAAGCCAAATAGGAGCTCATAATAGAATTAGATCGACTAAAGAAACTAGATAAATTGATACTTACAGCTATTACAAAAAGATGTCCGGTAACTTCTTCCTTGAACAAGTTTCTTGTGTTGTTTGTTATTGTGATTGTTGCTTCTGAGTTAGTATTACCATGGAGTAGAAGCAGCAAATGCTACATTGTCTTCAACCCTCGGATTTGCTTGATCACGAAAGTGAATCCCAGCTTGATTAAACAAAGAGAGCAAATGCAACAATTCCACGTTAGACAGCTTCGAAGGCCTTTTAGCTTCAAATCCATTGGATTTCAGAACTCCAATGACTTTTTCCTTGAACAAATTTATCCCCATTTCCAAGCCAGAGGATAAAGTGCACTTCCCTTCATCACTCGCACCTTCTTTGTCCCCTTCATCTCCATCGTCACTGTAATCATTATCGTCAACATCGACAGCAATTTCTTCATTAGAACTTGTCAAATCAGACAATTTCAATAGCTCCATCAACTTCCTCTTCTGCTTAAACGTTGCACCCAATGTTTTGTTCTTCTTACTAAAGCACGTTCTCGTGAAGGCCAACCATTCATCGAGATCCACCTCCGGGATTTCAGCTTTTGGCAGGATTTTAACAACAGAAGAGTCAACTTTTGGACAGGGTACAAATTCCCTCTTGCTTACATCCATGACAAACTCCACGTCAGCCACTAACTTCACATTTACAGCCAGCCGATTGAACTCGGAATCACCAGGATTCGCCAATAGCCGCTGCGCAAACTCTTTCTGAAGTAGAAGGGTTGCACTCCTAAATGGGCTTCTTCCAAATACCAATTTAGCCACAAGAGGGGATGATATTCCATACGGAATGTTCGCCACAACGAGATCAAATTGTGGAAACTCAGTCTTCAAAGCATCCTGAGATATAACCTGCAAAACCCAATTCAATTCAGCTCATTATAAATTCATTTTCAGGCTCAAAACCTTCTGTTACTGCATTTCATCAAATAATATATGAAAAGTTATTCTTGATGTAACCCAATTTTATTCAGCTTATTCTAAAGTCAATTTCAGGCTCAACCTTCTGTGACACATTCATCCAAACACATATAAACGAATTACTCTTATCAGTAACCCAATTCAATTTATTATAACGCAAGTCACCCAATTCTTCAGCTTACTCTAAAGTCATTGTCAGGCTCAAAACCTTCTGTGACGCATCTCATCGAACAACATATAAAGATTTATTCTTACAGTCACCTAATTCAACTCAAGCTTATTCTAAATTCATTTTCAGGCTCAAAGCGTTATTGGAACCATTTCATCGAAAAACATACAAAAAATTATTTTTATAGACACCTACTACAACTCTGATTATTCTAAACACATCATCAGGCTCAAAAGCTTCACTTAGGCATTTCATCGAACAACATACAAGCAACAGATTCTTACAGTCAGTTTGTCTTCAAGTCCATGCTCCGCAACCCGATTGCGGAGAATCTCCACCATTCGTCTGTCAATCTCTACCGCGACGACCTTTCTGGCGACTTCAAGAAGCTTCAGAGTGAGATTTCCAGTACCGGGTCCGATCTCTAGCACGGTATCAGTCGGCCTTATATCTGATTTTCGGACAATGGAATCAAGAATTCGCTGGTTGGTGAGAAGGTGCTGACCCTTGCTTTTGAAGAGATGTAGATGGGTTTCATGATTTTCACTTCTCTTTCGGGCTCTGTCACTGTCTCTGTCTTCGTCCTCGTCCCTGGGGTTGTATCTCCGAGTAGATTTGGCGCGAAGTTGGTGGTGGAGAGAGGGTTGACGGAGGGAGATGAGTTTGGGAACAATGGATGAGAGGGACCTGGGTCGGTGAAGAAGCATTTGGCTGTTTCACGACACAGTGGGAGGGGTTTAGGGAAATTGACCGCTAAAAAAATTTGAAATTCAGTTGGTAAAACATGTTCCTACCAAAACTATTCCTCAACAAGTTGTCTCGGAGAGTTTATATTGCCATTGTGACTTGAGTTCCTTTATATATACAAATAAGGGCTTTCTTAATTTATAGGGTTAATTTCAGTAAACTCCCCTATATTATCCAGATTAATCAACTAATCCCTTGTGTGTCCACTTTGCCTCCTATACTATTCAATTTAATCAAATTGCCCCCTCATTTCTCAAAATGTCTAAACTACCCTCAATAGTATAAAGGGGTTTAGTGAAATTAATAGTATAAGGGGGTTTAGTGAATTATTTCGGAAAAAATAATATATACTTTTTGCAAAAAAAAAAAATTCGAAAAAAAATCATATTTTGTTCCAAAATATGATTTTTTTTTTCGAAAAATATATATTATGTTCCAAAATATGAATTTTGTTTTCGAAAAATATTTTTTTTGCGAAAAAGTATATATTATGTTCCAAAATATGAAATTTTTTTTCGAAAAATATTTTTCTTGCAAAAAAGTATATATTATGTTCCAAAATATAAATTTTTTTTCAAAAAATAATTTTTTTGCAAAAAATATATATTATGTTCCAAAATATGATTTTTTTTCCGAAAAATATTTTTTTTGCGAAAAAGTATATATTATGTTCCAAAATATGAATTTTTTTTTCGAAAAATAATTTTTTGCGAAAAATATATATTATGTTCCAAAATATGATTTTTTTTCCGAAAATTATTTTTCAAAAAAAAATTCATATTTTGGAACATAATATATACATTTTTGTTCCAAAAAATTATTTTTCGAAAACAAAATTCATATTTTGGAACATAATATATACTTTTTCGGAAAAAAAATCATATTTTGGAACATAATATATATTTTTCGCAAAAAATTATTTTTTAGAAAAAAATCATATTTTGGAACATAATATATATTTTTTGCAAAAAAAATATTTTTCAAAAAAAAAATTCATATTTTGGAACATAATATATACTTTTCCAAAATATGAATTGTTTTTTCGAAATTTTTTTTTTTGGAAAAAGTATATATTATTTTTTCCGAAATAATTCACTAAACCCCCTTATACTATTAATTTCACTAAACCCCCTTATACTATTAATTTCACTAAACCCCCTTATACTATTGAGGGTAGTTTAGGCATTTTGAGAAGTGAGGGGGCAATTTGATGAAATTGAATAGTATATGAGGCAAAGTGGACACACAATAGGTTAGTTGATTAATCTGGATAGTATAGGGGGGTTTACTGAAATTAACCCTAATTTATACTCTGTCCCAATTTACTTGTTCATGTTTGACCAAAAAGTACTCACAAATTTTGGTCAAATTGGACAACTAAAACGGGACGGAGATAGTATTATTTATGAAGATTTTTTTTACCAACTAGAAAAATGAAAAATAATTTTTAGGAAATAATAAACGACAATTATTTGAATATATTTGTTAGAACTCAATTTTCCAAAAAAAATATATATTTTTTCAAAAAAGCGAAACCAAATAAAGCTATTATACAAATTTTGAATTTTAAATTATTAAAAAATATGGAATTGTTATCAGAGTTACACTGGTTAATATTTAAGAAAGAACTACTACAACACAAGTAGAAATTTAACAAAAATGGTTCCTCGAGTTACTAAATACTGAATCATCTCTCCTTCCCTTTCTTAATCCTATGATAAGGAGTTCTCTACATTAGCTCAATGTCTCTCTTATTTTACTTATAGATATTACATTAGCTCAATGTTATCCTTGTATCCGTCCCAAATCTGATTATTAAACGGGGCGGGGTAAGGTTAGGCGAGGAGCGGGGCATAACGGGTTTTCACCATAAAAAAAATATATTTCTTATACAAATGAAGGTAATGTGTAATTTCTTAATTATAACTTTTAATTTACTATTATTGTACGAGCATCAAAGTAAGATATGTAATTTTTAACATAATTAAAATGAAATTATGGCGAAATGAGGAGACTAGAATTTTGTATTGGGTGGAATATAAAAAAATGAAGAAACTATTTATATAAAGGGTATATATTAACAATATATGATAATATTTTAGGGTATATTAGTAAGAAATTAATATAATCGGGGCGGGGCGACACCTCCCCATATACGCCCCAATAACCAACCGGGGATTTTTCCCCACCTTCATACTCATCCCCATTTATTTAATCGAGTCCCCAAAATCATTTAAATCGGGTAGGATTTTTTGCAATCCCTTCTCAGGATAAGGATGTGAGAAAGATTTTGGATTGGAGGCTGAACACTAGTCACATGGCAATAAATGATTTGGGATTAGTCTTGATATGGTTCACATGACTTACTCATTGATCAATGTCAAATGTATTTAGCGTCAAAGTATGCCGTATTAAAAATGAAAGATCCCAGGTGTCACTGTTCACGACCTCGAGTCATGGTCTCTGTCATACTATCACGTCATCAAGAGAACTAAAGCATCTTTAAGAAAATACTATAAATAGAAGTTCACGTAGATAGTAATACACACAGCTCATATGTTTACTCTAGTATCTCGTCTAGTCTTTCTCTTCTCCAAAATTCTTTTTCATCTCCTTCAAATTTGTGTACAAGTATCTCCCTATTTCATTTATATTAAGTATTCTTTCATGACTTTAATACAATTTTGTTTTTTTTATACGAAGAGTTGTGTTTTAAAATTGTAGGTTTCCATACCTGCATGTGGAAGAGACAAACCACCAACCCACTGTCGTATACAACAATCACAGCCGCCGCATGCATCCAAACTTGCAAGTTCACACATGTGTTTTGAAAGTCAAGATTGGTGGCCACGTTTGGCAGCTTGTGAAGAAGCAGCCCATGCTTGTTGAAATTGTTTGTTCGTTCCTATCCTTCACCTGCTATATATATGGGCAGTGTTTGAAGATGAAAGTTACAACTGTAAAAGAAAACAGAGTGATACACGAATGTATGGTTTGTGAGAGAGTAAGCCACAGAGAAGAGACTCTGTGATGTTGTGAGAGAGTGTTTGTGAGGTAGAGTCGATAGACAGAGTATGTATCCTCCCTCAATCTCGGTTGTGTTTCAAACCGAAAGTTAGTAAAACCTCTCAAAGTGGACGTACCCGATATTTTGGGGAACCACTATAATTTTTGGTGTCTATTGTGTGTGTGTGTTTAAGTTTGAGCTTGCTTTCGACCCAACAAAGTGGTATCAGAGCCTACCGGCAAAAACACAGTCGAAACTTCAAGGTCTATTTCAAACCATACCAGTGATCAAATCACCACACCACCCCTGTTTTCGGACGACCCATCAACCAAGGAATAATTTCCCGTTGAAAACAGTCGCAAAAACCTCCACACGCGCCTCCACGCGCCACCCAAGCGTCGGCGCGTCAGAAGCAACGGTCCCACGGGCTCCACGCGTCTTCTTCCTCCACCGCGCGTGAGGACCACGCGCCTCCAAGCTCAGTCACGCGTAAGGACCACGTGCGCCACGTCACTGCTGACGTCACCCCTTGCCACGTGTCATCCCCTGACACTGCCACGTGTCAGCCACCCATTCAGCCAGGTCACCTGCCACGTGTCCCCACTGACACCTTGCCACGTGTACTGCCACGTGTCACCCTCTGATGCTGCCACATCATCACCAACTTTGCAAAATTACAGTTTTGCCCCTCGCCATTATTTTGACCATTCTGGACTCATCCGAAGTCGGAATTGAGCTCAGTCAGAGGTGATCTTAAGGTTTTTGACCGTTCTAGACGCAACGATACACTCCATTTTGCGTGATTCCACTCCGAATATATCAAACAAGCCAGGAGGGCTTAAAGATTCCGTTTCGATGGAAGATTCAGGATCCGGAAGAATGATCAGATTGACCGTAGCCAACTATTCATTGTGGAAGTCAAAGATTAAGGATCTTTTGTATATTAAAGATCTGTGGAAGACGATCAAAAGGACCGACGATGCACCTGATGGCAAACCGAAGGACATGACCGACGTAGACTGGACGGTACTCAACCGAAAATGTGCCGCCCAAATCAGACAATAGATCGACAAAAGCATTTACCAAAATTTTGCCAACGACAATGATGCTTATGCTCTTTGGCAAAAATTGGAGAAAATGTACGCACGGAAGACATCTCAGAACAAGGTAAATCTTTTGAGCCGTATGGTGAATCTTAAATACAAAGACGACAAAAGTGTGTCAGAACACATGAGCGAATTCCAGTGATTGTTGGATCAATTTAACTCGATGAAAATGACTATAGAAGATGAGAAACAGGCAGTATTTCTACACTCCCTTCCGAAAAGTTAGGATACGCTAGTTGTCTCTGTAAGCAACTCAGCTCCAGACAGAATAATTAACATGGAAATAGCGAAAGACAGAATGTTGAACGAGGAAACAAGAAGAAAGGAAGAAGGATATCATCCAGAGTCAGAAGCTCTTGTCACTGAAAGACGAGAAAGAAAAGAATGGCGCGGTAGAAGCAAAAGCAGAAACCATCGCAATCAGACACAGCATCGTGGGCGATCAAAGTCTACTTTCAGAAGAGATAAAACCTGTCATCACTGCGGGAAGCCAGGAAGCTAAAAGTCGAACAGTATGGACAACAGACCAGAAATAAAGGTGAAGAAAGTACCTCAGAAGCAGCAGCAACAGCCGGAGAAGGGCTCGTCATCGTTCAAGATGATGAGTGTGTCAACTTCACATCCAAAGATTCTACCTGGGTTATTGACTCAGGTGCTTCCTGTCACATCACTTCGAGAAAGGATATGTTCACATCCTACACCAGTGGTGACTTCGGACTTATGAAGATGGGAAACCAAGGAGCATCCAAAATTACCGGCAGAGGTGATATTCTTTTGGAAAGTAGCAATGGATGCAAACTACTCCTCAAAGATGTGAGACATGTTACAGATATTTGTCTCAACCTGATCTCCATCGGCAAGCTCGATGATGAAGGCTACAACAGTCATTTTGGTGATGGCAAGTGGAAGCTCACCAAATGCAATCTTGTGGTGGCCAGAGGAAAGAAGACCAGCTCGCTCTACACAACTCAAGCAAAACTGTGCAGAGTTGAGGTGAATACAATGGAGAAATAAATCCCCACCGAGTTATGGCACAAAAGACTCGGTCATATGAGTGAGAAATGACTCAAGATCCTTGCCAGAAAAGAACTCTTACCTGGAATGAAAGGTACTCCATTACACACCTGTGTCGATTGCATCATGGGGAAACAACACAGAGTTGCATTCCGCAGTTCCCCTCCATCTAGAAGACCAGACATTCTAGATCTCGTACACACGGATGTTTGCACCATGCAAACCAGAACTCATGGAGGTGCCATCTATTTTGTCACATTCATTGATGATCATTCCAAGAAGTTATGGACCTTTGCCTTGAAAACTAAAGACCATGTATTGGAAGTGTTCAAGGAGTTTCATGTAAAAGTTGAAAGAGAAATTGGGAAAAGGCTGAAGTGCGTACGTGCAGACAATGGTGGCGAGTACAGAGAACCATTCGAGGAGTATTGCAGACGCTTCAGCATCAGACTTGAAAAATCAGTGCCAAAAACTCCTCAACATAATGACATTGCAGAAAGAATGAACAGAACCATCTGCGAAAGGATCCGGTGCATGTTATCTAATGCCAAGTTGTCAACTCTGTTCTGGGGTGAAGCAATGAGAACAACGGTTGATTTAATCAACCTATCTCCCTCAGTTCCATTAAACTGTGATGTTCTAGAGAAAGTATGGAGAGGGAAAAATGTTTCCTACAAACACTTGAAGGTTTTTGGCTGCAGAGCATTTGTCCACATTCCCAGAGATGAAAGATCCAAGCTTGACGGAAAGGCCAAACAGTGCATCTTCCTGGGATATGCCCATGAAGAGTTTGGTTACAGACTCTGGGATCCTATCAACAAGAAGGTCATCAGAAGTAGATATGTGGTATTTTTCGAATATCAGACCATTGAAGATCTTGAAAAATAGAAGAAATCAGATCCACCTGAAGAGTTACCAGCTAATCTTGACCCAGTTCCCTCACAGAGAGAACAAAATGATGGGGGAGATATTCAAGGAGATCCAGCTGATGACGGTGCAAAACCAGAACCAGAACCAGTTGCAGAAGAAAATCCGGTTGATCCTCAAACAAGGAGATCTTCCAGAGAGCGACAACCGAATCACAAATATTCATCTGCAGAGTACGTGATGCTTAGTGACGGGGGAGAACCAGAGAGCTATCAGGAAGTTGTTGCAGACAGTAAAAATGCGGAGTGGATGAAAGCCATGCAGGAAGAGATGAAATCATTGCATGAGAACCACACATATGACTTAGTCAAGTTACCGCATGGAAGGAAAGCTCTCAGGAATAAATGGGTATTCAAACTGAAGTCTGAAGAAAATAATCCACAACCAAGGTACAAGGCAAGACTGGTTGTGAAGGGATTCGGTCAGAAGAAGGGCATTAATTTTGAAGAAATATTTTCACCTGTGGTGAAAATGTCCTCCATCCGAGTTGTTCTTGGCTTGGCAGCCAGCTTGAACCTAGAGATCGAACAACTGGATGTAAAGACCGCATTTTTACATGGTGATCTGGATGAAGAAATCTACATGGAGCAACCTGAAGGATTCAGAACCAGAGGAAAAGAAAATCTTGTGTGCAGATTGAGGAAGAGTCTCTATGGGCTCAAACAAGCACCAAGACAGTGGTACAAAAAGTTCGATTCATTCATGGACCAGAATGGATACAACAGAACTACTGCAGATCATTGTGTATTTGTCAAGAAATTTCCTGATGGAGATTTTATCATCCTATTGCTATATGTCGATGATATGTTGATCGTTGGCCATGACAGTAGCAAGATCAACAAGTTGAAGAAGGAATTGAGCAAGTCATTTGCTATGAAGGAGTTGGGACCGGCAAAACAAATCTTGGGAATGCAAATCTCTCGAGACAGACTGAAACACAAGCTTTGGTTATCTCAAGAAAGGTATATCGGCAAAGTTCTTGAAAGGTTCAACATGAGCAAAGCAAAACCAGACAGTGCTCCACTTGCAAGCCACTTCAAGTTGAATATGAAGCAGTCCTTCAAGTGAGACGGAAAAAGCAGAAATGAAGAAAGTGCCTTATGCTTCAGCGGTTGGCAGCTTGATGTACGCCATGGTATGCACGAGGCCTGATATTGCTCATGCAGTTGGAGTTGTCAGTCAGTATCTGTCAAATCCTGGAAAGGACCATTGGGCAGCAGTCAAATGGATCCTCAGGTATCTTAGAGGAACTACCAATATTTATTTATGCTTTGGTAGTAGTAAACCTCTATTGGAAGGTTGCACAGACGCAGACATGGCCGGAGACAGTGACTCCAGAAAATCCACATCGGGATACCTAATCACTTTTGCAAGGGGAGCAGTCTCATGGCAATCCCGATTACAAAAGTGTGTTGCCTTATCCACCACAGAAGCTGAACATTGCAGTAACAGAAGGATGCAAAGAGCTCTTATGGATGAAGAAGTTTCTTCAAGAACTGGGACAAGAGCAGGAAAAGTATGTCATATACTGTGACAGTCAGAGTGCTATTCATCTTAGCAAAAATTCAACCTTCCACTCAAGGTCCAAGCACATCGACGTCAGGTATCACTGGATCCGTGACATGCTTGAAGATAAACTTCTACAGCTAGAGAAGATTCACACAGATGATAATGGATCAGATATGATGACCAAGAGCCTGTCCAGAGAAAAGCTAGAAGTTTGCAAAGAATAAGCTGGTTTAACACCAGCCCCAAATTGGTAGTGAGGGGGAGATCAGGTGAAGACGTTCTCCTCTGATTGGTATGGAAGGGGGAGAATTGTAGGTTTCCATACCTGCATGTGGAAGAGACAAACCACCAACCCACTGTCGTATACAATAACCACAGCCGCCGCATGCATCCAAACTTGCAAGTTCACACATGTGTTTTGAAAGTCAAGATTGGTGGCCACGTTTGGCAGCTTGTGAAGAAGCAGCCCATGCTTGTTGAAATTGTTTGTTCGTTCCTATCCTTCACCTGCTATATATATGGGCAGTGTTTGAAGATGAAAGTTACAACTATAAAAGAAAACAGAGTGATACACGAATGTATGGTTTGTGAGAGAGTAAGCCACAGAGAAGAGACTCTGTGATGTTGTGAGAGAGTGTTTGTGAGGTAGAGTCGATAGACAGAGTATGTATCCTCCCTCAATCTCAGTTGTGTTTCAAACTGAAAGTTAGTAAAACCTCTCAAAGTGGACGTACCCGATATTTTGGGGAACCACTATAATTTTTGGTGTCTATTGTGTGTGTGTGTGTTTGAGTTTGAGCTTGCTTTCGACCCAACAAAAATGTCATATATATGAATACTCCACGACTGTATCATTGTAGTGTTTTTTATTTGAGTACCACTATCATTTCATCTTTTTCAGTGTGACCATATATATGTCAATCAATCTTTAACAAATAAGTTGAAAGATATAGAATATATTTAATAAAATACAATATGATTGAGCCTACACAATTGTGAGACTGCGAGATTGATTACATTCACTTATATAGAAAAATTAAATTACAAATGAAATTAAAACTAAACTATTCTAGGTAAGAATAAATTACATCAAATATAAGGAAACAATTAAGGGATACATTACATCAAATATTATATACATGGAAACAATCAAGTAGAATACTTGGGCAATACTTCTCTCAAATTCAAAATGTCAAAATTATAAGTTGAGCAAATTGATATGTCTAACTGATATTAATTTATACTAATTTCTAATAGCCCCCCTCAAGTTGGAGCGGAGGAGATATTGAAGACGCCCAACTTGTTTATGAAGCGTTTATATTGATCAATTCCAAGTGGTTTCGTGAAAATATCTGCAATTTGATCAGCATACTTAATATACTGGGGAATTATTAATTTGGATTGAATCTTTTCACACACAAAATGACAATCAATTTCAATATGCTTAGTTCTCTCATGAAAGACTGGATTTTCAGCTATATGAATAGTTGTTTGACTATCACAATAGACTGTGACCAGAGAAGTGTGATTTATTTGCAAATCCTTTAATAAAAATTTAAGCCATTGAATTTCAGCAATTAAGTTTGCCAATGCACGGTATTCAGCTTCTGCTGAAGATCGTAATACGGTTGCTTGTTTCTTGGATTTCCAAGAGATGGGACTATCACCTAGGAGAGTAATATACCCTGTAGTGGATCGTTGGGTTGTAGGACACTCGACCCAGTCTGAATCTGTATATCCTGGCAAAACGAGTGAACTTGCAGAAGAAAGGAGAATTCCATGTCCAATAGTGTCTTTTAGATATTTTAGTATCCGAAGAGCAGCTTCATAATGTGATGTGGAAGGAGTTTGCATAAACTGACTTAGATTATGAACTGCATATGTAATATCGGGACGTGTTACAGTTAGATATAGTAATCGTCCAATCAACCTACGATATTTACTAGGATCAGATAGTGGTTCACCATCTGAAGGGCGTAACTTGAGATGTTGCTCCATTGGGAACGATATTGGACGTGTTGCAGTAAGCCCTGCATCTTTAAGAATATCCAAAACATATTTCCTTTGACATAGGAATATTCCTTTAAGAGATCGTGAAACCTCAATTCCTAGGAAATAATTTAATCGACCCAAATTTTTTATTGAAAACTTTGTTTCAAGCTTAGATTTGAGTTTGGAAATAGCATGATCGTCATTTCCAGTTATGATAATATCGACAACATAAACTAACACATAAAGATGTGTGTTACCATTGTGAAATGTAAATAGACTATAATCAGAGGTAGATTGTTGAAAACCTTCTTCAACCAAAGATTTAGAGAATTTTGCAAACCACTGTCTCGAAGCCTATTTGAGACCATATAAAGATTTGTTTAATTTACAAACTTTATTTTCTCCTTCTTTAGAAAATCCAGGTGGAATTTTCATATATACTTCTTCATGTAAATCCCCTTGAAGAAAGGCATTGTTTACATCTAATTGATGTAAATTCCACCCCTTAATAGCTGCTAATGATAGAAGTACACGAACTGTTACTAATTTAGCAACCAGAGCAAAAGTTTCATGAAAATCTATGCCCTCAATTTGTGTGTAGCCCTTTGCTACAAGACGAGCTTTATATCGCTCTATACTCCCATCAACTTTATACTTGATTTTATACACCCACTTACACCCAATGGGTTTCTTAGTTGATGGTAGTGGGGTGAGAGTCCATGTATTATTTTCTTCTAATGCTTGGATCTCTTTGGAAATGGCTTCTCGCCATAAGACTGATTGCATTGCCTCTTTAAAAGTAGTTGGTTCCTCATTATTAATGATATTAGTGAGGAATGTTTTATGAAAAGATGAGAACTAATTGAATGATATGAAGTTATTTAATGGATTTTTTGGACCATTTAAAATTGATTTGTCCTTTATTGTGCATATATAGTCCTTAAATTTAATGTAGACCCGATTGAACTTGGTGTATTAATCAAATTATTTGATCTATTTTCTTCAATTGAATTAGGATAATCAATTGAATCACCATATCTTTCTGATTCTACCACGTGGTCCCTACTATTATGAGTAATATTAGGGAGAGTAGATGATTGATTCGAATGTAAGTATATTATATCATTGTCCATATCCATTAGTGGATGAATTTCAAAATTGGACTCTGATGACTTAGTTGGGATGTCATGAAAAGGAAATACTTTTTCATGGAATATCACATCACGTGACGTGTAGATTTTATTTGTTTCAAGATCATATATATTATATCCCTTTTTACCAAAAGGATAACTTATAAAAATCCCAGGTTTGGCTCTAGGATCAAATTTATTTTTGATATTTGTATTACGAGCAAAAACCAAACACCCAAAAACTCTTCGATAGGAATAATCTGGTGGATTATTAAGAAGAATCTCATGGGGTGATTTATAAGATAAGACTGGGGTCGGCATTTTGTTGATTAAGAAAGTAGCAGCAAGTATACATTTGCCCCAAAATTTAATTGGAAGATTTGCTTGAAATCTTAATGCGCGCGCCACATTGAGAAGATGGAGGTGTTTACGCTACACAACACTATTTTGTTCAGGTGTAGAGACACAACTTATTTGATGAAGAATTCCATGGTTTAAGAACCAGGTTTGCAACTCATGTGAAAGAAATTCAGATCCATTATCTTATCTGAATTTTTGAATATTGGATAGGAAATTCTTATTGAATCTTGAGGATATTTTCTTGATTTGATGATCATATTGAGTGATGACAAAATTAAATAAATACTTTAAGAACTTTATTGTTTCATATTTGACTTGCATTAGATAGACCCATGTACACCTTGTAAAATCATCTACTAAAGTTAAGAAATAACGAGATCCATTTATAGAAGGAACAACAAATGGCCCCCATATGTCGCAGTGAATCAATTCAAATGGATGAGAACTTTTAGAATTACTAATATGATATTTCAATTTAGTCTGCTTAGCCATAGGGCAAATATTACATTCATGATCCATAGAAGCTGAAATACGAGAATTCTTACTTTCTAATAAACGTAAACGATTTAGGCTAGGATAACCTAATCACCAATGCCATATGTTGAATGACTTATTTTAAAAAATACTCAAAGCAAATAAAGGCTGTAAATAGTAGAGCCCATTAGCATAATCACCCTGACCAATCCGCCTCATCGTTGTGAGGTCCTGGAAAATACATAAATTGGGAAGAAAAGTAACACAACAATTGTGAGATTTAGTTAGTTGGCTAACCGAAATTAAATTGAATTTAAAAGATGGTATATGATAAACGTTGTCAACTATTAGAGTAGGTGAAAAAATCACAATCCCAATATATTTTACCAAATAATGTGTGTCATCAGGTAGTTGGACAAAGCAACATGGTGGAGCATTTTTGTATGTAGAAAATAAATTTAATGAAGAACTAACATGTTGAGAGGCTCCCCTATTAATAACCCAAGTGAAGGAGGAAAAAGAATTTGAAACAGTACCTGCCAAGTTTTCACTTCCTAGGTTCGTTCCTTCAGATTCATTTTTGTTGATCATCTTAAGAATATGATCATACTACTTTTGAGTAAGAATTGGTGGTCCTGATGGACTGGGTGCAAAGGTGGATGGATATTGTTGAGGAGGAACCATGAGTGCTGCATTTTCTTTTGATTTTGGAGGATATCCATGTATCTTGAAACATGTAGCCTTTATGTGTCCCAATTTATTGCAATGATCACAAAAAGGCCTATGACGCTTATTATTATTGTAACCAGGAAAGCGATTAAATTTGTCATCACCTTTTTGGACATTTAAAACGGAAGATTCAATAGGAGCTTGAGTAATATAGTTGATTTCTTGTTGCTTTCTCTTCCTGACGAACAAGATTATAAATACGACCAATTTGTGGTAAAGGATCCATTAACAAAATATGGCTTCTGATATTAGAATACCGGTCATGAAGTCCTTGAAGGAACTCCATTGCTCAGTCTTGGTTGTGTCGCTCAACCATGATTTTGCCAGCATTACAAATACATGCAGCTGAAAGAAGAATTGAGTCTAACTCATCCCAAAGTGATTTGAGACGAGTATAGTACCCTAAGATATCATTACCCTCTTGTTTAAGAGAAGGAATTGATTGTTTGAGTTGATATATTTTGGGAGGGTTTGATTGTGCAAAACGCTCCTCTAATTCCTTCCAAATTGCATGTGCAGAATTTACATATAAAATGCTAGTGCAAATATCAGGACTTACAGAGTTCATGATCCAGCTTCTAACTAGATTGTTGTAGCACTTCCAGGCATGTTGATCTTGTGAATCATCAAGCTTTGTTATATTCCCATCGACGAAGCCCATTTTGTCCTTCGCGCCTAACGCCATGGTCATGTCGCGAACCCAAGTTCCATAGTTGTCCCCTGTTAGTGGTGGAGAAACAAGGACAGTGGTGGGGCTATCAGATGAATGAATGCGATAGGGATTAGGCTTGATGATCTGGTCAGTCATGGAATGATTTTTCTCAATATTATTAGCCATAAGAAAAGATAGAAGCAAATCAAAAAATGTAGAGGAATATTTTTTATCAGTGAAAGAGCTTAATGCTCTGATACCATAATAAAATACAATATGTTTGAGTCTACACAATTGTGAGACTATGAGATTGATTACATTCACTTATATAGAAAAATCAAATTACAAATGAAATCAAAACTAAACTATTCTAGGTAAGAATAAATTACATCAAATACAAAGAAACAATTAAGGGATACATTACATCAAATATTACATGGAAACAATCAAGTAGAATACTTGGACAATACTTTTCTCAAATTCAAAAAGTCAAAATTATATGCTGAGCAAATTGATATGTCTAACTAATATTAATTGATACTAATTTCTAATAATATTCATATTTACTTCATCTCCACTTTCATATGTATAACTCTTGTATAAATATTGAAAAGTTTCAGGTGAAGTAATAGAGAAGTGTTGGCAAAATATCTAAATTAAGAAATTGAAGATTTATTAATTAACTCATATATAAAATATTAGACACATATCAAATAATATTGGAAAAATATCCCTTATCTCCCTTGAGGTTTGATCATATTGCACGCGGTACCCCTTAGTTTCCAATTGTATTAGTTACCTCCCTTCAGGTTAGCTTTTTCTATCAATTTCACCCCCTCCATCCAAAGTCAACGCGGTCAAAGGGGTAAAGTACCCTAAATACCCCTCAAATTCATATTATAGTTTGACCCCTTAAATTATTGAATTTCACATTGCCCCCACCCCAATGGGTAAATTACAATCTCACCCCCTAAAATTCAAAAAAATATTTAAAATTTTAAAAAATATATAAAATTTGAATATATATAATTTAAAAAAATATATAAAATTCAAAAAATTATATAAAATTTGGAATATATATATAAATTTTGAAATAAATATATAAACTTAGAAATAAATATATAAAATAATAAAAAATAAACAAAATTTGGAAAAAATATATAAAATTCTGAAAAAATGTATAAAATTTGAAAAACATATATAAATTTCAAAAAATATATATAAAATTTGAAACAAATATATAAAATTAAAAAATATATATATATATTCAAAATATATATATATATTTCACAAAACATATAAAATTTAGAAAAATAGATATATAATTTGAAATTTTGATGGTTCAATCTTCCAAGCAAAAAACTGTATAATAGCTAGCAGAACCCATCAGATCTATTAGAAAAAGAAGTGCTTAGTATTTGATAGACTTATCACCCTATACACAACAAACATTGGAACATCTTCCTGTAATGTAGCCTCTTCAAATATATACATGTTTGAATTTGCAAATTAACCCATTTCGAATTTATATATTTTTTTTCTAATTTTAGATATATAATTTTGAATTTATATATTTGTTTCAAATTTTATATATATTTCAAAATTTATATATGGTTTTCGAAATTTATATGTTTTTTCATAATTTTATATATATATTTCAAATTTTATATATGTTTTCTAATTTTATTTATTTATTTCGAATTTTATATATATTTCAAATTTTATATATGTATTTCAAAATTTATATTTTTTTTCGATTTTTATATTTTTTTCAAAATTTATATATTTTTTCCAAATTTTATATATATATTTGAATTATATATATATATATTTTTAAATTTTAAATATTTTTTAGAATTTTAGGCCCTGTTTTGTAACTGGTTTTGGTACCAGTTTTTTTGTTTTGGTACGAAATGGTGGTACCAACCCATGTTTGGTAGGATTGGTGTTGGTACAACAGTACCAAACCAATGGTACCAAATGATGGTACCAACCCATGATTTTGGAACCATCTAATGAGGTGGTTTTTGGTGGTGCGGTACTGTAGCAATCCAAACCAAAACCAAATGGTTGCACCATCTCACCCCAAACCAAAACCAAATAGTTGCACCATATTAATATATTATATTAATATTAAAATATATTTTTGGAAGTTATTTTAATATTATAGTTTTATTATCTTTTCTAAAAATTAATATATTAATGTTAATATTAATATATTTTAATATATTAATATTAATATATATTTTTGAAAATTTAATATATTTTAATATTACAGTTTTATTATCTATCCTAAAAATTAATATATTAATATTAATATATTAAAATATATTAATATTAAAATATATATTTGGAAATTTAATATATTTTAATATTATAGTTTTATTATCTTTGCTAAAAATTAATATATTTTAATATATTAATATTAAAATATATTTTAATATTAAAATTTTATTATATTAATATATTAATATATATTAATATTAAAATATATTTTTGGAAGTTATTTTAATATTATAATTTTATTATCTTTCCTAAAAATTAATATATTAATATTATTATATTATTAATATTTTAATATATTAATATTAAAATATATTTTTGGAAATTTAATATATTTTAATATTATAGTTTTATTATCTTTCCGAAAAATTAATTTATTAATATTAATATATTTTAATATATTAATATTAAATATATTTTAATATTATAAATTTTAATATTTATAAATAAAATGTGAAATCATTCCAAGTTACCAAACATGGTTTGGTTTCAGAATTTCAACCCATACAAACTCTACCAAACATGGTTTGGTTTTTTAGTATTAATTTTTTCTCACACAAAAATCATCTGCACCAAACATGATTTGAAATCAAAATAAAACCACACCAAACCAAATCCAACCCAACCCAACCCAAAACAAAAAACTAACACTGCACCGCACCGTTACCAAACGCAACCTTAGGGGGTGAGACTGTAATTTACCCATTAGGGTGGGGGTAATGTGAAAATTCAATAGTCTAGGGGGTTTATTGAGGGTAATTTCGTAATTTTACATCTCGAAGGGAGGTAACTGATATATTTGAAAACTAAGGGGTGCGCGTGCAATTAGGCCTTACCTCAGGGGAGGTAAGTGATATTTTCCCAATAATATTTGACAAACCACAATGTTGAATACGAATACTTCTTTTTTTCCAAGGATTCTATCTCCTGGCTGAGTATAGAGTTATACGAAATCTTCATGTTAGGTAAATGTAATCAGAGAAGGAGAACAACTTTAAATCCGTTAATTTCTTTCTTTAACCTATTAAGGAAAAAGTAATTGCAATTTTCGCCCCAAAAAAAGGGGAGTGGGATTCCAACGGTTTATCTGAAAAAGTGAGTAGTGATGATTTCAGTTAGTAATTGGTTCGTTGTTGGTCATACGGTCATATTTGGCACCTTTTTTTGGGGCATTATCAAACAGCATCCAAGCCTTTCTTTCACCAATGAGCCAATCACGCGTTGTATCAGCCGTAGATTACATCAGAATTGAGACTCAATTATGAGCATCTACTTAAGCCTAGACGTGATTGGAATAGAATGTTAATGATACAAAGTTTTTTTTACTATATTTTCTTATTTATTCTTTTTTTTTTTCGAATTTTTAATGAATAGAGTAGGAGAAATCTTTGGGTCTTTCAATCGTATTAAGTGGAAGGGTTTGTGATAGGTCTAGAATGGTTTATCCTCGTGGTATTGGTCTGGTGTAATGCATTAGTATAATATCAGTTTTAGAAGTGAATATCCGTTTTATGTAACGAGAATACCTTCTAAAAATATTACGATCTAGACGATACAACATTTTACAAATGATATATCTAACTATTCAATCTATATTTGTGAGCAGATGGTCAAATCAATAATACCAAACTCCTTTAGACCATGCACCTCTCTCCTCTTCTTCTGTCGTTTTTATTTCATGGCAAAAGAGCGTAAAACTCACTTGAAGTATCACCAAATTGTACTAAATCTTCTAAATATAAAAGTGAGCATTTAAATTTCTGAACTTTTCGATGTTGCATTTTGCCTCCCTTATAACTTTTCATTTGATAGACAGGTACTAAAATACCCTTACTATTTGATTAATTATTAAATTTATAGAATATCAATAATAGTTGTTAGCACCCAAATTTTCATGCCACGAGACGGCCAATCAATTAATATGGAAATTACCAGCTGAATTCCATTAGGTAATGGCCAGAAACCAAGTGTGGAAGAATACTTAGTGCAGACCACTCTGCAGAGAGTTTTGGCCAAAGGAGTGGGGCAATAGGGAATCAACATTGGTCAGCGTCAGAGTAGTTTCGAAAGATCAAGAAAGTGGGAGGGACACGTGACAACCATTTAAGTTATAAAAGTTGGTTAATAATTATCCTGAGTTGCATAAAGATAACTTGAAGCAATTTAGGGTGAGAAGAATGAAAGTGGTAGAGAGAAAATAACCGAAAATCAAGGGACGTGACCAAGAATTAAGGAACTGGTGATTTTGCGAAATGAATGAATCTGGCCAATAAGTAAGCCAGATTCATTAGAAGAATTATCACCTATTGCCCATAGCATAAAGGGAAAGGAATAAGGGAACACGTCTCTGGCAATTACAAGGTGTAGTTTGACTTGAGGAAAGAAGAATACGTGGTAGAGCGTGAAGAGAAATGCTAGAGGTGGTTTTCCATGAACAAACCGCAAGAGACAGATGGCGAAAGAACAAGAATTGATGATGACATGTGGCCAAATCCTAGGTTGGCAATTAGAAACAGTTATAGTGATGGTTTGGTAGTCATATATATAGAGCACTGAATGTAATTTTGTGCTCTCTCCTACAACACACAAACAAACACATATCTTTACACTTTTTTACAAGTTGTAATCTTTATCCTTTCAATTTGCACTTTCATTCTTACAATGTTAGTTCAGATTATTTATGTTGTTGATGTTATTCCAATCATTATATTGTAATCCATATTACAAGAAGTGGTGTTTTAATTTGTCATTTTGTTCATGTCTTTCAATTCTCTGCAGTTTCATTTACATGCAACTTCTTTTATTTCATTCTAGTCAATTACCAATTCCTTGCTTTCTTGCATTAGCTTTATTTCTTTAAATTTTGACATTTAAGTCCTTTTAATTAAAGCAAAAAGAACTCTTGAAATAGAAATTTTTATTCTTTTATTTCACAATATTCACATTCATCACTTCCAAAAGAAGAGTTGCACATTCTTTTGGCAAGTTCTAGACTCTTCCAAAATCTGACACGCCCACGCATCCTACTAGAAAACACCAATTTTTGTGCAAACAATAGTAAATTACTATTACACCTTTTTATTATTACTTATATTTTGTGATTCTTATTATTAGAATTATAATTGAGGATTCCATTAAGTAGTCACAGGTAGACCTGTAAACGGGTCGGATTCAGATCGGATCGGATCTGTCCTGATCTGATCCGAATCCGATTAACATATATCCGATCCGATCCAACCCGATAACCCGATGGATTTTCACTTAATTGATCCAAATCCGAATTTGTTTATTTTCGAATATCCGATCCGATAACCCGATCCGATTAGGTAAAAAAAATTACAAAAAATTATTAATTTTTTTTTTTATGTTATTTTTTAAGAATATTAAACACTAAATTATATATTTTACAATCAATACTTATAATACATGACTATAAAAACATAAAAATGAAAAAGCGAAAAAAAATTTGAAACATAATTTAGTATACTATTTAATATTTACATATTAATAACATAATATATATGTGTATATATAAAATTAATCGGATCGGGTTATTATCGGATCGGATTAGGCGAATCCAAATCCAATTTGTTAAGGAATCGGATTATCAGATTTTTTTTCTAATTCAAATCCGGCTAATTGGATCGGATTCGGATCAAAATCCAATCCATTGACAGGTCTAGTCACATGCATGTAAATATGCGAAATTTGCGGGCGGGGCAGAAGTGGGATGAGCAGTGGCCAGATTTAGAATGGGAAGATGTGGGTCCCACTGTTTTAGGGTTCTTCAGTCTCTTCCGTCCTTATCGCCGTTGAATACTATGAGTAATAAATTATGTAATTTTAGAACCCCAAACAACATGTGCTGTATATATACTTTATTTATTTATCATTTTTGCTAACACAAGTTGGACTATTGTAATTTGTATACTTGTTGCTTCACATTTCTTTTATCTTTCTTTTCTTCATTTATAAGCAATATACATAGTTGCAGCTTTAATGTCTGGCCATTTACTCTATTTATCGAAATTGATTTCTTTCCTTTTAAAAAAGAAAAAAAGAAAAAAAGAAAAAGAAAGGAATGTTGAATGTGCAACCCCTCATCACAATGCAATATACCATGGTTTTCATAGAAGGAAAGGGGAAAAATCAAAAGGGAATTTTTGTTGGAAGTATATGTGTAAATCCAACATTAACTATTCATCCTCCAAAGAAATGTTAAAAATTCTGAAACTTATTTGATGATATAGTCATGAATGATGTCGATAGATACATGAATTGACAAAAAATTAGTGGCAAATTGAAATTATATGCTAGGTATGACAATCATTTTTGTTATGATCATAGGCTAAAAATATTTTAATGTCAGAATTTTAGATAACAATTCACCATTCGCCGTGACAGTTAACCACATAAATCAATATTTTCAAACAATTTCTAACATGAGCTCTATATACATATTCTCGCCTAAAGTATTGATGTTGAGTAATTAGGACTATAATATATACACATTCTAGAAAAGTTAAAACATTTTTTGTTGGAAAATTTGGCGTGTATATATATATATATATAATAACTCATATAGGAATATTTATCTCATGAGATAAATTGTCTATTTGAGTGTCTTAAGGTGACAAATTATGGCGAGCAGTATGAGAAAGTGTAGATTCACATTAAAAAATCATTGCGCCATGTTTGGAAGAAATTCTCCTTATCCATGACAAGAGCCGAGAAAGAAGTTTCCTGCATCTTCAACTTGCTTTGCTTCCTTCAATTATTTTATGCAATTATATTTCCCCACGCTACAAGTAGTGAACTCCAAGGAACCACACTACGTAATGGATATATAATATGTTAAAACTTCATAAGAACTTAAAAAGCATGGTTCAAAGTGGCTGTATCAGTTTTGATTATGGTCTAAATAACGGTATTGATATTTTTCAAAAGCGTTATGAATCAGATGATAAGAATCGTTACGGTGAATTATGATAAAAAGTAAAAATGAATTAAATTTAATAATTGAACAACTAAATCAAATTCGCTTAAATATGATCGTTTTGCAAATTGTATTCTACTTAAAAGCATAATTCAATTGGTTGTATTTAGACCTGTTAATGGATTGGATTTTGATCCAAATCCTATCCGATTAGTCGGATTTGGATTGCAAAAAAAATCCGATAACCCGAATATGATCCGAATCCGATAATCCGATTCCTTAACAAATTGGATTTGGATTAGCCTAATCCGATCCGATAATAATCCGATCCGATAAAATATAAATATATATATGTGTATATATTTAATATTGTACATGTATATAAATGTTAGTTGTTAATTATTTTATTATTTATTAATAATGATTGATTATAAATACAATTATTAAAAGTGTGAATAATTTTAGTGTTTCAGTATTTATTGATTTTTGTATTTTTTTAATTAAATATTCGGATCAGATATTCTATAATAAAGAAATTCGAATATGAATTAATTAAGTGAAAATCTGTCGAATTATCGGATTCGGATCGCGGATCGGGAGTTTTTGTCATCCTTATCAATAGACTTATCAATAATCCGATTATGATCCGAATCCGATATTAACCGGATATGGATTGAAAATAAAATTCGATAACCCGATTAGGATCCGAATCCGATAATCCGATTTCTTAACAAATTGGATTTGGATTTAACTGATCCGATCCGATCCATTGACAAGTCTAGTTGTATTTAGCAAGCTTGGTAATTCAAATCATATATATAACCATATATATATATATATATATATATCATTGCCTTTTTTCCAACATTGTTATATTAGCAAATCAACTTATATAGATCTGGGGGACAAAAAGGAAAGAGGGACCCAAACACACACACATGCATATTGTTGACCCAATTCATTGACAGCTAACAATTCCAACGACGGAGGAGCTGATTGCTTAATGCAATATAATACTCTGTTGACTAATCTAGCATACTATATTATTAGTTACTAGATAATTTTACAAAAAAAAATTATAATCTAATCAAAAAAATAAAAAATATAACATAATCGAATAATATTAATTTTAAAAATAATATCAAATGAATATCGATGATGACTAAGCAATATGTAACCTATATTATATAGAACGAAGCGGTCAACAATGATATATATATATATATTTGTAAATCACTTCATTATTGGAGTATCTCAAATCCCATCTTTTTCGAGTGGATAAATATTTTTGTTTTAAAATTCAAATCTCCAAATTCTGTTACTTCAAAGAGAGAGGGTGCATTACACTCTAATAGCACTCGTATATTTCACTTGAAAACACTGCAGGAAAAAAAAAGAATTAGCCTAACTGTACTGTTCTGTTACTGAGTTTCCGCTACTATTGGTATTTTTCACTTCTTTGTTGAAATTTGGCCTCACAGTCATACACTAATGAATCTCTCTATCCAGTTAATACTACATATATAAAATATATACACACACACATGCACCATATAATAGTGAATCACTGGTCTCAATTCTCACAGAGTGGTGACCCCTTTTGCTCCAAAGCCACCCTCCAACCATCTCTCTCTTCCTGATCTTCTCCCTTCAAACACACACTCTCACACACACATGGAAACAAACTCATATTGTGGATGGTCATTTGTGTTCTGCTTGGTGTTGTGTGTGAGCTTTGAGGTGGTCCAATGTAGTGTGACATATGACAACAAGGCCATTGTGATCAATGGGCAAAGAAGAATTCTCATCTCTGGATCCATACATTACCCCAGAAGCACCCCTGAAGTACTCATCATCATTCCCATTCTATTTTCTAGTCCCTCGAAAATTTTCTCGAGAAAATAAGTTTGTATTTCTTATGGGTTATTTTCTCTCACTTTCTTTTGTATTTTAGATGTGGGAAGATCTCATAAACAAGGCCAAACAAGGAGGACTAGATGTCATTGAGACCTATGTTTTTTGGAATGTCCATGAACCCTCTCCTGGCATTGTATATATACATACTATCCTTTATCTGTACTCTGTTTTACCCTGTTTTGTTCTGTTTTGTTTTGTTCAGTTTCACCTAAATCTTGCTCTTTTTTGTTGTTTTCAGTACAATTTTGAAGGAAGATATGACCTAGTTAGGTTCATAAAGACAATTCAGAAAGCAGGGCTCTACGCTCACCTTCGCATTGGCCCCTATGTTTGTGCAGAGTGGAATTTTGGGTACCCTTCATTTCTCTCATTTTTCTAGATTAATTAGTTAAAAATTTCCGTTTTGCAAATTATGATTTTATTCACTTCCATTGTTGATCTATATGGGATTGTTGTAATTTATTATTTTGGTGCAGAGGATTTCCAGTTTGGCTCAAGTTTGTTCCAGGAATCAGCTTCAGGACAGACAATCAACCTTTCAAGGTCAGCATATTACATTTTTTCTTCTTTTACTAAAAAAATCCCAAGTTCTTGACATGTTTCGCGAGTTAAGATTTTATTTTTATTTTTTACTATTTTGTTAATGTAGTCCATGGTGCTTTTCAGATGGCCATGCAAGGGTTCACTGAAAAAATTGTCAATTTAATGAAAAGTGAAAATCTGTTCGAGTCGCAGGGTGGCCCCATCATCCTCTCTCAGGTACGAAACTCGGGTGGATGCTATTCCCTGCAAATAATTCACAAACTTTGGTTAAAATTGAGGGCGGCGACATTTTCAATTTGAAATCTGTGTGTTTATGTTTCATATAGTTCAACAATTTACAAGCAGGAAAAAAAAAAATTGAATGATGGAAAACTCATGAATGACAGAAATTCAGTCGACGAGGATGTAACGATATTGAATTTTTTTGTGCAGATTGAGAATGAGTACGGGCCACGAGGCAAAGCACTTGGAGCTGCTGGTCATGACTACATGACATGGGCTGCAAATATGGCTGTAGGGTTGGGAATAGGGGTCCCCTGGGTGATGTGCAAGGAAGAAGATGCCCCAGATCCTGTGGTGAGCAGTCCCTTCCCTCATTGCAACATATGGTTCCCATCACAATGTGTGTATTTTGTGTGTTTTTTTTGGTGGGGGTGTGCTAGCAAGGATCCTGTGAGGAGTCCCTTCCTAACAGCAAGATAGATTATAAGTCCTGTTTAGATTGGTTTTTCAAACGCTGCTTTTGACTTTCTGGAGGGAAAAGTTGTTCTTAACTGTGTTTGGCAAAAAAATTTAGAACAGTTTTTGGGTCTTGGAAGAACATTTTAAATAAACTGGCTGTACCAGCTTCTCAAAACAACTTCAGTTTCTCTTTTTCTTCTGCAGAAAGCTAGAAGCAGAAGTTATGTCAAACAGGGCATATGGTTCCCATAACAATGTGTGTGTGTGCTAGCAAAGTTGTTTTCAAACTTCACATGTATATCAAAGAACTAGTGGAACTTACCTGCTGCTTCCAATGGCTGTTCTATTTGGTAAAATGAAAAAGCAGCATAGCAGAAAGCAAATCTCTTCAATCCGCTGCAATGTTAAAGTTCTTTTGCTTGCTATTGCTCTCAGATAAACACATGCAATGGCTTCTACTGCAACAATTTCTCCCCCAATAGACCTTACAAGCCCAAAATGTGGACAGAAGCTTGGACTGGATGGTATTATTTCTCTCTTTGGTCCACACATTCAGCAAGAAACAAAACAATAATAATATATATATATATATATATAACTCAGTTTTAGAATATATTGTGAAGGTTTACAGAATTTGGAGGACCAATTTACCAGAGGCCAGTTCATGATTTGGCATTTGCAGTTGCTGAATTCATACAATCAGGAGGATCATTTGTTAATTACTATATGGTTGGTTTTTACTAGCAATAATTTCATAGTATATAATACATTTCTATGGTGAATTAGTTTTAGAGAAATTTTCATCTGCACTACATGAAACAGTATCATGGAGGGACTAATTTCGGACGTTCCGCTGGAGGCCCTTTCATCACTACCAGCTATGACTATGATGCTCCACTTGATGAATATGGTGAGAACAAAAAAAAAAAATTATTTATTTATTTCCCTTTCACGAGTTCTAAACCTGAAATTTCTCCTTACAGAGGTAAGACTGCATACATTTACTCCTCCCCAGTCCGCGATAACAAGAGCCTTGTACAATGGGCTAGCCCTAGAGGAAAAACATTCTTAAATTCTTATCTAAATTTTTATTTTTATTTATTTTGATAGGTTTGGTAAGGCAACCAAAATATGGTCACTTGAGAGAACTACACAAAGCTATCAAGCTCTGTGAACATGCTCTAGTTTCAGCAGATCCAACTGTCATTTCTTTAGGGGACTCTCAACAGGTTTCAAACTCTCCTAAGCTTCTGCAAATTCCTAATACATTCCTTAACTTGTCACTAAACATCGGAAATTTTCAGGCTCGTGTTTTTTCTTCGGAATCAGGAGGTTGTGCAGCTTTTCTCTCAAACTACAATGCCAATTCTAGTGCAACAGTTATGTTCAATAACATGCGATATAACTTACCTCCGTGGTCCATCAGCATCCTTCCTGATTGCAGAAATGTAGCTTTCAATACCGCCAAAGTATGTTAATCGTTACCCACTACTCAATTTTCTTGTCTTAAACTTCACCAAAAAAAAAAAAAAAAAAAACATAATCTTCGTGTAAATTGCTTCTTATGCTAATTGTGATTACTATTAGACTAAATTCAGTCTGAAAGATGAGAATTATTTATGATGCCATGGTTGCAGGTTGGAGTTCAGACATCACAGATGCAAATGCTGCCAATCAATGCTGAGATGTTAGCATGGGAGACTTTTAATGAAGATTTATCTTCTCCAGATGAAAGTTCAACCTTCACTGCTTTTGGTCTCTTGGAGCAAATTAATGTCACTAGAGATAAAAGTGACTATCTTTGGTACATAACTAGGTGAGTCTGAATACCCGGTTTAATAGTTGCTCCCATGTCTTCTTCCATTTGTATTTCGTTCCGCATTTCTTTGGTACTATTGCTGTCATTCTCCTACTAGGAAACAATCATATTGCAGCAGAGAAAATAAAACAAGTGTATATCGATTATGGACAGATAGTCAAATTTGTAAAAAATAAAATGTATCAGAAGGATGTAATACAGCAGGATTTGGTTAATTTACCTAGTTCAGATTTTACTTTAGGACATAAAATTAGGCATAGATACATGACAAATGTGAAACAAAAAAGTACCCAAGAGTTGCGTTCAGAGACCAGGTTAATGAATGCGAAGGTTCATGTTCCAATAGTAATTTACCCCTTTTCGACTCATTTACAGCGTTGATGTTGGTTCAGCCGAATCGTTCTTGCATGGTGGTGAACTCCCTACTCTAGAAGTGCAGTCAAAAGGCCATGCTCTGCATGTGTTCATAAATGGACAGCTTTTAGGTATTCTCGAGTTGCTATTTTACGAATCTGTGGCTTGTCATGCTGCTATTCTAGCTGATTCGCCACAAAACGCTAATCTGTGTTGCAGGTTCTGCCTCTGGGACGAGAAAAACCAGGAGATGTGCATTTTCAGGAAAGGTGAACTTGCGTGTTGGTACTAACCGAATTTCACTTCTCAGCATTGCTGTTGGATTGCCTGTTAGTTCCCTCTAGCTCCTACTTTTTACCATTTTTCCATTGCTTTCTATATGATAAGTCATATCTGGCAAATCATTTTTAAGTAATAAATGTTGTCCTATTAGTGAGTTAATCATACGAATCAAGAAATCTTAGGCAGATTATTGACTTACATAAAAGCCCATGGCTCTAGGTGAGAACTTGTACCTAAAAATAGTGCGGATTAAACATTTCACTAGTTACTGAATATAGAGTGACACTTCCACTTGAGCATAAGACTGAGGTATGATTTTGAGTAGGCTATGAATGTATGGTGTTACCATTTTAGTAGTCAAACCACTATAAACACATCTTGCATTTTTAGCAGTTAGATTAGTTCTTTTCTGACCTAGTATTTTCTGGTTTTTGTCGAAGAATATTGGGGGACACTTTGAGACATGGGAGACGGGAGTTTTAGGTCCAGTTTCACTGGGTGGACTTGACCAGGGAAATCGGGACTTGTCAAGGCAAAAATGGACTTACCAGGTTGGTGGATTCTGACCTCTTTCTCTGAATTATTTTCCAAGACGCCGTCACTCATTTTTCGCCTCTTCAAATAGGTTGGTTTGAAAGGAGAGATCATGGATCTCAACTCGCCACGTGCTGTTTCCTCTGTTGAGTGGATGCAAGGTTCTTTGATTGCACAAAAACAGCAACCATTAACCTGGCACAAGGTAACATAAATATTTATGAGGAGTGCGCAATCTAAACACATAGTGAAACTGTCGCATTCATTGGCATGACGAGTTCAAACTTTGTCTTGCAAGGCTTATTTCAATGCACCTGGAGGTGACGAGCCATTGGCTTTGGACATGGGGAGTATGGGGAAAGGTCAAGTGTGGATCAATGGCCAGAGTATCGGAAGATATTGGCTCACAAATGCTAATGGTAGTTGCAGTGAATGCAATGTTATCGGGAAATTTAAGCCTCCAAAGTGTCAAGTTGGCTGTGGTCAACCATCCCAGCGATGGTAAACCCCTCCTCGGATCGAAATCCCTATTGAACTACCATGAAATGTGATATTCTAAATGCACAATGAGTCAATGACTTGGACTTGCTACAAACTTTTTTCAGGTATCATGTGCCTCGGTCCTGGTTAAAACCTGGGCAAAATCTGTTAGTACTTTTCGAAGAACTTGGAGGCGATCCCACAAGAATTTCTCTGGTGAAAAGATCAGTGAGCAGCGTTTGCGCCAATGTCACTGAATCTCACACAGCCATTAAGAATTGGCATATTGAAAGCTACGAAAAGACAATAGAGTTTTACAACCCTAAAATTCACCTGCAGTGTGGTCCAGGCCAATCCATCTCCTCTATCAAATTTGCAAGCTATGGAACTCCTTTGGGCACTTGTGGGAGTTTCCAGCATGGAACATGTCACTCTCCTGCATCATCTGCCGTGTTAGAGAAGGTACTTATCCTGCTTTTCGATGTTTTTACACCTATTACCCAATGTTGTTAAAGGCACGTCTAGTTGTGCGCCTACGCTCCAGGCTCATAGAGGCTCAAGACTTGCTCCTATTGTGCGCCTAGATGTGCCTAACTTCACTCAGGCACGTACCTCACCTCAAGCCTAGGCTCCGGAGGACCTCTAGCGCCTTAGTACACCTATAACCTTTAATAACACTGATATTACCTTTAAATGGTGTTTTATTTACCTTTTTTTTTTGTGTTTTTTGTAGAACTGCATTGGGCGGGAGAGATGCTCCGTGACCATATCAAACAGCAACTTCAGGCAAGACCCGTGTCAAAATGTGGTGAAGCGATTATCAGTTGAAGCCATTTGTTCCCCCGTGACTTCCAAAAACACTCAATCAAATTCAAGAGACTGATTAGTTTAGAGTAATAAAAGGTGCCCAAACACTATACCACCTGACTTAACATAACAGCTAAAGAAAAAAGCAAGAAATCAGTTCAACTGTAATTCTGAGCAGAAGATTCTACTAAAGCTGTGTTTTACAGAAGATGCGTAGTTTATATTGTGTACATTCTGGGAGGAATGATAGGGGGAAATGTAACTGTTTACTTGTATGATTTATTTTATTGGAGAGGTAATTATTGAGTAGTTATATGATTTATTTGATTCATGCTAGGAGTAATTCCTGGTATTACCTCTTTCTTCTCCTTGTGTTGTAGTTCTGTGTGATGACTGAAAGGAACTTTACTTGCGAATTCGAGTTCCTGTCAGGTTACAATTTTTCCAGAAGAAAAGTGCACAATGAAATTCACATTACTGAGATCTTTTATATATTTGTTGAAAATATCAGAAAAAATAATAATAATAATTCAAACAGAATCAGCAACACATTTTACTTAGTTTCACCCAAAATTAGGGTTTCATCCAACAGAGATCCCAGAATATGAGAAAATGACAGAACACAGAGTTGATGAGACAAATAATATAGCGCAACGCATTTCAACTGAATTCAGATGCTTATAAACACTAGCATTCACTTTTTTTCTCAGAAGATCCAACAGCAAAACAGCCAATTCACAAACGATACACATTCTATACGCAACGCAACAGCACAAGCCACAGAATCCGATTCAGACGTACAAATGCATCTTATAGAACGAGAAACTCACAAGATCAAGTACCAGTCTGTAATGTATATAAAAAGGCCAATAACCCCATTAAAGTAAAACTAGAAACAACTAAATTAGTTGGGGGTATCCATGTGCTTGGCAATAGTCTGCTGCAGCTCATCTTTCTTTGCTCCCACAACCTTGTCCACAATCCTCCCTTCTTTCAGGAACATGAAAGTTGGCATTGCCTCCACAGCCCAGTCAGTAGCAACAGACTGCAACATGAAAAGTAACCGTAAATATTTTATACGGAATTTCAACACGAATTTCCTTACAATATTTCAAGAAATTAGAGGGCAGAATTAGGAATGAAAGGAGTAAATTTAATTTGTCGCTACCTTCAGCTCGTCCACATCCACCTTAACGAAGATAACATTAGGTAGTTTCTTGGCCAGCTCTGCCAGGGCTGGTGCAATGAAGCGGCATGGTGCGCACCATGAAGCAGTGAAATCAACGACCATCTGGACCGATAACAGGGATTAGTAAACACCAAGGACGAAATTCACGAAACGGAATTATGTTATAGTTGAATGTGAAAGACATCTATGGTCCAAAACGACTACACTATTGCCTTAGTCCTCAATGCATTCATCTATGCTCACTATATACAACACGAAAGTTATATAACAAAATGGATCTTGATATCAGATAGTAACTTCAAACTTACTGATTTGTTACCGTCATGTTTGATGCTTCTAACATTCATTCTGACCAAGGAAGTGGTGAAAGAAAAATAAACAGATTCCAGAAATCAATTGAAATAAACAATAAGATTCATTTCTCTAATATCAGTCCATATATGAAAGAGTCACATCTATAGACTATGGTCATGTCTATTTATAGCTGAAAAATGCAATAGAGAAATATATAGAAGTTTAGAACTCTATAACAATTTCAAGAGGATCTAAAGCTACCCTAATTGACTCTATACAAGAAAAAAAAAAACAAAAATTCAATTTGAAACTACTCTACAATATGAATTATTTCAGGATAAAAGTTTGTGAACGAACACAAGTGTGTGCATGTACTGCATGAGTCAAGCTCCTAATAAATTCAAGTTAAATAAATCAAAATCAAAGATTGACGTACCTAATCCCATGCTCAATTCAGAGAGAAGAAAGAGGAAAAAATAAATGAAAAACAATTTTTGTTGGACTCGATGATGATCATGACAAATAGTTATAGCTTGTTTGGTTCAGAACTAATGAAAGTTGTTTGTATTTTTTTTTCTCCTTTCCAAGGAACCAGGGCAGAAGAGATGAGCGAGAGACTATATAGCTAACTGAAGTATAAGATACCAATTTTAACCTATCCAAGAAAGAAAAACACTTGTTTTTCATAATGTTATATAATGAGCGTATATTGATGAAAAGATATAAAAACTATCCTTCCATGCAATGTTGTTTAAGGCGCGCCCAAACAGACTCTAGGCTCCTTGAGGTGCAAGCCCTGCACATCAAATGTGAGCATGTTCGCCTTTAACAACATTTGCACCTTTATTATTAAATATGAATGCTTTAGTAATAAACTTATTTTTCATTGCATTTTCCATTTTGTGCCTAACTTCATTTAGGCACGCACCTCGCCTTGCGCCTAGCGCCTAGGCCCCAGAGGATCTCTAGTGCCTTAGTGCGCATTGAGTCTTTAATAACACCGTTTCATCCCTAACAACCAAACAAAAAAAGAGTATTCATCCTATCATTCCACTATCCCTTCTATTGAAGGAAAAATGAGTGAGACATCTTCCCTACTCTAAGGATGTTTCCTCCATCTCTAAGCCTCTCGCTGTCCCTTCCATCCATATTACCATCACTCCAAGTAAATGGAGCATTATTTCAGTGTTAGTCTCTATGTAATTATGATAGATATATTGGTCTAAATCCAGCTTTCGTTCGGATCATTGAACAACTGACAGACTGATGTTGAGGAGAGTTACCCTATATATATATTTATCTTACTACCACGGTTTGCCGTTAGCTCGCAACAAAAGGTGGATAATATCGATCTTAAAAATGAATATCGCTATTGTGTAACGGTATTAACATCTTTCAAAAACATTATGAGTCGGACGATTACTTACCATATCAGCTGATTCATTTTGTATCGCCCTGTTCATAACATTTTTGGAAGACACCAATACCGTTATACAACAGCGATACTCGTCCCATACACATTTTTAAGCCTAATATTTCGAAGTCTGTTACACTAACAGATACGCAACGGCGAACCATGTCCTTCGTATAACCTAAGAACTATACTTTATTTACATTCTTTCAATTTTTATTTATTTATTTGCTACAAATTGTTAATCGACTTAGTCCCCACAACTGGGGCAAATATTTTAACGGGTCGAATGTTTCGTGGTTCAACCTAAAAACTTAAACTGATAGGTGAGGCTAACATCTACCCATTAGATATCCATTCACTTTCTCATCCGGATCCGATGTAGGACAAATGGACACCTCTACTATTCTCCCCCATCCGAACTCGTGTAGCGCCTTCGTTGCGATCGGACCATCCTGCCTGTCTGACCTGAACCCATACTCGTCCGAGCATGTGCTTGGCGTGGTACCGGATCAAGGACTGAGTATGGCTCTAATATCAACTATAACGGGTCGAATGTTTCATGATCCAAAAACTTACGCCGATGGGTGAGACTAAATCCACCCATTAAATACTCATTCACCATCCCATCCGGATCCACATCGATGTGGGACAAGAGGACACATCTAACAGATATATACTTCAACAAAACTTTTATTCAATTAGGGTCATCTATTATCCTCTTTATTATTAATTTCATTTACCAAAATATAAGCTGAAACGGACATCTATCAATGAACTAGAAAAAACATCACATCTCAATCCTCAATTAACAAATCAAATCATATACAAACACAAACTCATACCTAGTAGGCAAATCTGAACCAATTACAAAAAACCATGACCTAAAAACCCAAAAATACCTTTTTTATATTTTTTAAAATATTTTAATTAAAGTGCACATAATATAAAATTTCAACAAGAGTAGTTCTAATAAGACAAAAACATTAATAACAATAACATATATATTATGTATGTATATACCAATTTCTTGGAATCATTGGCCTTCTGGAGCTCTTCGTTCCATGCCTCGACAGTGTGGCAACCGATCACTTGTCCCTCAGCCATTTTTTGCTTCTCTTTTCCTCTATCTTGCTTTCCAACTTTCTCTCTCTAAACTTCTTTAAATAAGACACACGGAAAAGATCCAAACAACTTAGGACCTCAATTATGATTTAATTACGAATTTGACATGTCTAGAAGGGCAGTACGGAGATCTTGGTTGTGACGTGGACGAGCACTGCCAGCTCATGTTTAGTAATTATGTAGCTTATTTTCTATATATTTTGGCAAACGTGCATAATGCCCCGCAAAATATCCGGATTATTTTGCGGGGTATTATATATAAATTTTCTTATAAAAAAAATATACAAATTTATATATAATTTTTCACAAATTAAATTTTTTTCATGAAAAAATGCATAATACCCCCTATTATCACTTTATTATTAAAATTTTCATATAAAAATATATACAAATTTATATATATATTTTCATGAATTAATATTTTTTGGTAGCCTTTGATGAAATATTTTTGGTAGTTTTTTTTTCGGTTCTGGTTCCTATTTTTAAGGAACCGGACTAGTTTTGGACACCCCTATAAGGAAATATATGTGTATGAAGTTTTAAATTATTAATTATTGAAAGAGAAAGAAAAAAAATTAAAAAAATACTAAAAATAGATTATTAGAAGACAAGGGGGTAGAATGGTCAATATTTTTATGTAAAACATTTCCAATGGGGTATTTTGCAACATTTAAAAAGCTCGGGGGTATTTTGCAACTGCTGCGAACCCTAGGGGATATTATGCACTTTTGCCTATATTTTTAAATAAAAGTTTTATAAATATAACAACTTCATATCACAGGCTCTTTATAAGGAAAAAGGTATAAATATGATTTAATAGTATATTTAATGTGTTATATTAAATGTTACATAGTTATTACATATGTGGTTGCATTGTGTTGTGTCGTTAATTCAAATGACAAAATTTTATTACGTGATTTAAAAAATTATTATTCCATGTTTATATGGAAGGTGTTTAAGATATAATGGACTTCAAACAAAGATTTTGCAAAGATCAAAACAAATTTTTAGTTGATTTGGTTAGGTTAAAATAAATAAATAAATAAATAGGAAACATAAATTATATATATGAGAAATGCTGTATTACTCAATAGCGAGCAATAAATGAGTACACCCAGCAAAATGGATCCTTGAATTTCATTGTGGTGAAAGCAATTGTCATAATGACTTTTTGAAAATCAAGATGAACATATAATCTATAAAAACACGAAGTATCAATTCCTTTTTAAGAAAATTTTAATCACCTATTCAAATTATATTGGACAAGGCCCAACTTTGTCATCATAGGACATGACATAAATATTATCTAAGAAAACATATCAATCACATCCAATAATCATCTTGCTTGGAGTGTGTATATATATATATATATATGAAAAATATTCTCTTGTTCAACAGTAATTGAGAATTTTATACCCATTTATTATAATGATCATCGAATATAATTGATGTAATTTATCATTTAAATTATACATTTAATATCTAATATCTAATGGTGATTGTGATATAACTTTCTTCCTCTAGAGCAAAAAATTATTTATATATATATATATATACACGCGCGGTGAGCACTTTGAAACCTATTTAGTATAGAAAAAAATAGACATTAATCAATCAAGTGCTAAAATAAAGCTCAAAATGACAAATAAAAGTGGGTGAAAATCATCACTTTACATCAAATATGTTGTCATGTCCACTTTAGAGATTCTCCAATTGTAGCACTACAGGATGATATAGATAGTCTTTCGTTATCTGATGTTGCATTCATAAATTTCATTTCATTCACTAATTTTGTCTCCGAATCAATTTATTCTGTACAATTTAGATCTTGTGATGTGGAATAAGGAATAAAATGGTCTGGCATGCATGAAGTTAACTTGACCTAAATAATAAAGCAATAAAAATGTTTAATTAAAGAAAAAGGTGGTATACAACTATGCATGAGAAAAAAAAATTAGGTAATTTTTAAGAACAAGAGCTTCTCCAACCATATCTCTATATAAATATGTGGATCTTAATCTAAGGGTGTATATGGGTGTATAAATTATATACGTGATTAAAAAATTTATACTTTTAGTTATAACATATATAAATGTTGACGTAACCTTAATCTAAGGGTATATAAACATTTAGGTCATTAAATATCGCGCTAGTGTGTACTTTTTTTCAATGAGCGAGACTCTATCCAGATCTGCAACTTGTTGGGCGACACCTACTTTTAATAATAACATACATAAATGATGAGTGAATGTTTTTACACTCTTAGATTATGGTTCACCGATATATGAAGAGAGAGATAGCTAGAATGATCCTAGTTCAATTTTTAATTGGTATATGATACTCCATCGTCCCATATTAATAGTCTACTTTTATAACTTTATCAGTCCCAAAAATTGTCCAATTTTTAATACAATATAATTTTATATTTTTTCAAATTACCCTTCTTTATTAACTTCAAAAAGCAATGAACCACACTAAAAAAATAACACTTAATGTTTATGAAAAAAAATAAAAATACAAAATACCTACTAAGAAATTAAAAAGTCAAAAAGTGGACAATTTTTATGGGTAAGAGGGAGTAAATGATATTTTTCTTGCTTCAATGAATTAATTGAAGCAAGGAAGATAATGGTCTTTTTTATTTTTTTTAAAAAAGGAAGAAAAAAAAAACAAAAAAAGAGAGACATACACGCCCTTTCCTTTTTAAGTATATACTCCAGTTTAAGAGGAAATGGAACCTTTTACCTTGATTCACCCATGAATGATTTTCATTTTAAATTATACTCCTAGGATTTTATGTATGGTTAGTTGTCCTTTCTATCTCCAATCTTTAATATTCCCACTAAAAGAATATTGTCTCTACTAAGCCATAATCACAATAATGGACCAAATAAAAATTTATAAATAAAAATTTATCTACATTGATGAGACCTAAAAAAAATCAAAAGATATATTCTCTCTTTTAGTTTGATTTGATCTTGTTATAAGTTGAGCAAAAAAAAAAAAAAACAGGTATACCTAGTTTGAAGACTCGAATTTAAATGGAATAAAGATCTCTCGAGCCAAATTTCTCCTTAGATTTAGGTGAACCTCAATTAATTTAAGAATTTGAAAATGTTCCCATCATCAAATTATTTTTAACTCCATCAAATTTAACCATCACATTTTAAATCATACAACGACATACTTACAATTATAACATACATAAATGCTGATCTAGATGTTTATAAACTATTTGATTGAGGTTCACGAAAATTTGGATTGAAATTTGACAATCCAAATCCACGTGAATTATGCACATATCATATGCAAGAGAGATGCTACTATGGTGTTGAATACTAGAGCTGTATTTACTTACCCAAAAAGAATCTATATATATATATATATATAAGAGCTGTATCCGGTATTCAGTATTGTGCAACCAACAAAATCCAATCAATCTTGAAAATGCAATCACGACTGTGCTAGCATTTCTCAGGAGAGGATCCTAATTCTTCTCTAAACTGCATCATCGAATACGGTTAAATATGTTAATTATTATTGTAGTCATATCATTAATTTATTTTACTTAGTGGAACTATAGTATAATTGTATAAAAGAAAAAAAAGGGAGTCTACTTGGGAGAACCCAAAACGAATTGTCCTTTGGGGTGTTACATGAATTTCAGCTCGTGTAACCTTAAATTATTATTGTACACAGTAATTAAGATTCGAACCCACATTTTTAAAACTTCATCAATGCCAACTGGGCAATGGCCGTTGAGGCATATAATATTATTGTATGTCACTGGAGAAGCCTATAATAGAGTTAATCTAAATTTACCTCCAACACAAATTGAATAAAAAATTCAAGCCCCAAGGAGAATATTTTGGGATCCCATGCTCTGAATTCCCGGAAACCTAAAGTCACTTCGAAATGTGTATACATATATATATATATATATATATATATAGTTGAAAGGAGCCACAAAACCACAGCTAAAACATTACTTACAAAGGTGGTAAGGGACCTTGAATCCTTCACCACAGTTGCTCATTGAACTCTCTTTCTTCAAAAATCAGACAAACAAACATGGCTTTAGTAAGTTTTAGGGTTTCTCAGCTGCCAGTCATGGACCATATCTCTAGTAGATGAGTGGGAAAAAACACATCAAAGAGGGACCACATGGTAATTATGCCCACAACCACAGCATGCATACATTGTTGTACAGTAGATTCCCATATGCTTAGGCTTATCCTAGCTATGACCTATATATACCATATATATATATATACAATACCATAACAAGTCCTAATAGTCTTTTGAAACCTTTGGCTGTGCCATTGCAAACAAGGTAATATACTTCACAACCTAAATGCATGATTGCAGCATGGTCTCTCTATTTCACACACACAAACACATACTTCACATCCACCTTTACCTTCATGACAATGCTTTTTAGACCTAATTACGAGAAATGCAACACATTGCCTACTGTTTACAGGAATAACAGTTGCCTGGAAAAATATGAGCAGACACTTATGGTACCGAATTGGCTTTCTTGAAGCCATACCTAACGGTACAAATAATGAGCAAATTGTAGAATCACTAACAAGAAAGAGTATATCAGATATATGTGTCCAAGGTAGATCACAAATGAAGTATAAAATTGGCTGCAGTGAGTTGCCGATTTATGGCACTGAATCAAACTAAACAACCAAGAATATGCTAGTGTAAAATGCATCAATATATAGATATAAAAGTATAGGGAAACAAAACCATTGTCACCTCAACCCAATTATAAGGAATATTTGCATTTGCTGGAAAAAATGGACAGGCACTGCTTTTAAACGGATTAATTAACAAAGATGAATTCCACAGATCGAGTGTTTTGAGGTCAAGAAAAACTCTACGGAGCATTATGATTTGTTGATTTCAACGTGCTCTAACAAATCATTGAACAAAACAGTCATGGGAATATATACGAGGCATTATAGAATTATTCTGGTTTTCAGGTCCATTCGTACACAAGTCTTTGGAGGTCAAGTTTTTTTTATCTAATACACCAAATCCACATTAGCTTGGTAACAACATGATCAAACAACTTATCAAGTACACAGATAATGCAAGAACTTATAAGTGATTGACATACGTATTCCCGAGTTTGTGTGAAGTTGACAAATAAATAGTATATCTCAAGCAATGAGAATCGGAAACAAGGACTTCACTGCAGTGCTCAAACTGGTTATACAAATGAACCAGTCACATGTCTATTATTATGGACATTCTGTAGTTTTTACCGTTTCTTTCCTATCGATATAGTCTATTTCAGTACTGAGAGGATAAAATTACTTCTACATTTACAGGATAGAGACATACAACACATTACATTACGACCTATTTAGCTTGACAAGTACATTTCCCACTATTTTGTGTTGTTACATCAAAAATATAGAAAAGAATAGAACTGAATAACAAAGCATAAACTCAATTATTTTCCCAGTTAACCCTAGAGACATATCGTCATTGAATCTTACTTTTCTCACCACCACAATCTAATTCTGCCCGGGACCCTCTAATCATTTTGATACTTTCAACTTTAATAATATTAAAGCTTTATCGTATAGTTAATTTGTTCAGTCCTTCCTTCTTTTCCTATTTTTGCGCCCTTTTATCTCCTTATCAGTCCTTCCAAAAGGAAAAAAAGATGTATACAGCACCACTATGTTCCAAACTTTCAAAATGGGAAAGATTGTATGTAGCCAATAAGTTCCAAACCAACATGAGAGCTAGAGGCGGCATTGGTTTACATGACACCCTTTGGTCTAGCAACGATATGACAAAACAAAACAACGAAAGATCGGGAAAGATTTGGTTAGACAAACCTATGTAGTTATCATTGTAAAATGTGTAGGAGTGCATCGGTGAATATGTCAGCTTATGATGTATGTGTGTATGAGGTTACATCATATATAAAAATTGTTGATATTCTGATCATCAAGTTGTTTAGATATATGAACTATTAGATGGAATACACTATTTCTTGTTGGAAACATTCCACTTTTCTCTTCTCTTACTCAGGAAATGATCATAATCACCCATATAACATGAATTCATACATGAACGCATTTACCGTTACCATCTACATGAATGCATTCAACACTACAGACTACGAATTTAAGCAATAAGTCTGAATAAAGATATGGCACAAAATGGAATAGAAGAAACAAAATGAAAATTTTATGTGGCCAAACTCATAACTTCGAAACAAATGTAAGTATGATGATAAGCTACGAGTTATACCGAAATATTGTAATTGAACACAAGTCTAGGACTCATCTAGTTTCACACTGCAGAAGGTGCATTCCATTTAACATTTATATCTTACAAGATTTTTGCACTCTATGAAGGAGAATCGAACACGTATTTATACCCCTTCATCACTAGCATGATCAATATTCATTCTCACTTTTTTATTAAAACATAACACACAAAGTTATCTAGACTTGATGCAAAGGAACATAAAACACCATAAACTACAAGAATCTAATTGACCGATAGAGCTATGTTTTTGTTTTTTCACTCCATGATCATCTGCTGTCAAGAATTTAATCCAATTGAAAATATAAACAGTAAACATTAAATACAAACATTATAAAGATAACTAGCTTAACGAGTTTTCTTGGTTCAAAACCGTTGAAAGATAACATTACAAACACTGTCACTGAGTACGTATTTCCCAACGCATACAACTAAGAAATTGTTCATCCATCGATCTCCACTCATTTGCATAGTAACTGAGTGCTTTTTCAATTTTAAGTTAACAAAAGAGGTCCTTTAAGAAGTTTCTTCGGATTAGAGAGAGAGAGAGAGGTGTAACATCTACTAAACTCGAGGTTGTTAAAGAAGAGCTTTTGATAATTTTGTATAGGACCAATGGGGGCATTTTTACAATTATAAAAATCCCTACATAAAAAGTTAACTAATTCTCCCAACTAGACCTTATGTGCCTCCACTATCCCTTCATATCTTGGAAGTTTTAGAAAATCCTTATTCCAAGAACTTCCAACAAACTTTGTTTAATAATTTCCAACAATAGTCCCCCGTAAAGACGTAAAATTTTGTTTTGTTATATCATTCCAAATCTTGGAAGATTTGATATTAATGTTTCTCCACATTTATGAAGTTAAGTCACTCAATCAACATTAAATTGCACCTCCTTGATAATGCCAATCATTTGTCCATATGCCACTTTGTCTTTACTCAAAGTGATATTTGTATCAATATCACTTTGACTAAAGACATTAAATTGATATTTGTATAAATGTTTTTCATGTGACATGTCCTATAAAGTCGTACTCATTAACTTTATGTTCACTCTTTATGCAAAAATAAGCAACAATAATAAATATCATTAACCAACCCATGTCAATCTGAAAAATCTACACCACCAATTTGCTACTTGAAAATATATGCCACTTTGTCTTTACTCAAATACTTCTCAAACTTTGACAGTGTGCTGAAAACAATTTTTCCATATTGAAAGGAGGCTAAACAGAAGAAGGAAAAAGAAAAAGAAAAAAAAAGAAGAAATTACGCTATACTCATCTATTTTCCTTTTGGACTTTGAAATATCTTCAATTTCTATTATCAATCCTTTTTCTTCTCTTCTTTTACCACTTTTCTTTGCCTTATCTCTCAATTCGCCTTTAGATCTTCAAGTTATTTTGCCTCATCAAGATGATAATAATCTTACTTTCTAACCAGTATTCTGCAGCTACGCTACAGCCACATCTATTTATGATAACCTTGAGCATCTACCAAGCAAGAGTCGAACATTTGGGACTCCTAAGATGATTCTAAAGTAAGCCTTCGTGATTGCGTTCCACCTAACTACACATGCGTTTCTTCTTTCTCTAACTCTTTGGCTCGTCTTCAACAACATAGTAATAATGACATGAATTGAGATGGAAAACATGTCAATTTCTCATTTCTTATTACTATAGAGCTTTGAATTTTCACAAACTTAATACATCTTCAGATCTGATACATTAAGCCCTCTAAGATTGTCGTGACCTTGGTACCACTTTTGGGAAGGCCTTTTAGAAAGGAAAAAACAAACTAACGACAGTCTCATCCTGAGGCAAGAGTTCCTTAAAGTTCGGGGAAAAAAAAAACCCTACCTAAGGTGAATGGAGAATAACTACATTTCTTATGGTATGCATGATTTGGATTAAAGACGTATTTACAACTACATTTATCTACTATAGAGCAATCGGATTTCGTCTTTTGAGATTGTATAGTGTGTTCCTTTCCCTGAAGTAGGAATAACGGGAATTTTGTACGAGTCCTTGCAAACTAATGTCCCATAAAAACCCAAGTTTCCCACAGATTCTTCCTAGAAAATTTCATCTTGGAGGTAAAGCTTGTACTTAAATCAATTTTTAGTTAGTTTAAAGCGACTTAGATCAATACTGTTTATGTATACCATAAAAAAGTATATTCATGGTTGTACAATAATTTTAATTTCCATTGGGAGATCAGAAATTTATAACCCTAACTACTTTATATTTGTAAAAATCAAATATTTTCCAAGCAGAAAGATTAATCATGAAAGTGACCCTCTTCAATGTGAGACTACTGTTTGCAACTACCTAAGCAAGAGAGTAGCAACATGCTATAAGTTAGGTAATTAAAACACCAAGGAAAACTTGTCAATCATTCTAGGTCATTTGCAGGGCCTATTTTGGGACACATACTAAGAAAAAACAAAATATAGATGTACTATAAAATACAAAGCACAAACTCAGTTAATGTATTTTATATATATATATATATGGGTTAAGTGCATTAAACCCCTCTCTTCTTTCTTCTCTCTCACAACTAACCCCCTGAACCAAGCACTGTCCCCCCAAACTATTTAAGTATTGCATTCAACTCTGTCATAACACTGTTAGTTAAAATTAGGATAATTTGCACTCAGATCCCTTGAGGTTTCGGTCAATTGCACTCGCCCCCTGAGATTTCATTTTCCTTACAATGACACCCCTTGAAAGGGTAAAGACCCCATGAAATGACTCTTGTGCCCTTGCTTTAGTGTAAAAGACATGTTGGCTAAATTAATGGATCAAACAACTCTTGTGTCTTAAGCTCAATTTGAAAAAAAATTCAAATACTTTGGATAGAATGATTTTTGAAATATTATTACCTTTCTTTCAATTATTTTTTTAAAATTGTCATTTTTTAATTTTTCCCTAAAACTAATATTGTGACATTTTACATTAAATAATAATAATATATTTTATTTATGATTATATTTATTTTTGTATTTTAGAAGATGATACATGTATAAAATATTTGTGAGCTCATATAATTTAATAGGTTTTGTAAATAAATAATATACAATTCCTATAATTTAAACAAGTAGTAATACATTTTAATTATAATTTTTGTTGTATTGTAAAAGGTGATAAATGTATAAAAATGTTACAAATGGTTTATAATTTATTATTCTTTGTGTAAAATTAATTTAAACCCTTACACTGTAAAATAATAACAAACTTTATTAATTTTTGACAAATGGTTTATTATTTATTAATTTTTTTGTAAAGTTGATTTAAACCCTTACGCTTTAAATAATGACAAATTGTACTTATTATAATTTTTTATATTATAAAAGGTAATAATGAATCAAAATATTAGACAGTCCTTGTATTTTTATTAGTAGTATATAGATAGATAGATAAATACATACAGATTTATGTATTTTAGGTTATATTATTTTTCTTTGCCGAAATATATTTGTCTTATATCTTTACTATATATCTTATGAAATATTCATTAAAGTTACATTTCAATTAATGTATATTAATTAATTAATATTTTTTTAAAATATAAAAAATATTTATAACTTCTTGTCTTATATCTTTACTCTATATCTTTTGAAATATTCATTAGAGTTACACTTCAAGTAATACATATTAATTAATTATTATTATCATTTAAATGTATTGAAATATTTCCAACCCCTTTTCTTTTACTCTATATCGTTTTGACATACTCCATAGAGTTGCACTTCAACTAATATATATTAATTCATTAATTTTTATTTTGAAAAAAATATTTGAAAATATTCTCAACACTTCACATTTTAGAATAGTTATTATAGATATATATACATTATAGGATTTTCATCTTGAGGCATGGAGGTAATTTCACCACCTAAATATTTGTCTCATGAAATAAGGGAGACAACACAAGGGTATTCCGGTCATTTCTCCCCTTCAGGGGGTGTCATTGTAAGGAAAATGAAATCTCAGGGGGCGAGTGGTTTCAGGGGATCTGAGTACAAATTACCCTAATTGTAACTAGCGGTGTTATGACGGGAGAGAGTGAATTGTAAAAATCGTGATAATTTGGGGAATTTATAGTAAAAAAACATAGTTCCGACGGGGGGTTAGTTGAGAGAGAGAAGAAAGAAAAGGGGGTTTAATGCACTTAACCATATATATATATATATGCTACAGTAATACATCGATATGTAATAGGTGCATCAAACAAGGCAAAAGATCATAGAAGATACAAGATACAGTAATTAATTTCCTCTTTTTTTCATGCAAGTCACATCTATGCAAATCATTCAAGTAACTTGATGGGAAAAACATTATGCATATAGTAATACAATATAATAATTTTTTATGTATATACATGTATATAATATGTAAAGTTTTTGAACATGAATGTCCGTGCATGGCTCGATTGTCCATATGCCGAAAGAAAGAAAGAGATATTTTCCATTGTAGATTGTCCAATCAAAGAAGCAACCTTTGAGTCTTGTATTCAAACCAACATGTTTACGGGTAAACAGGAAAAAAGCAACTCCCATGTTCAAATCCATCAAAGTCGAAGAAAATTCAACCCACAGAAAAGAAATTCATGTATGTATATATTATATGCACATTCACGTACACATAAAAACACACACATTATCATTACAATAATAAAATAATAAAAACCATAAAATTCAAAGTGATATAAGAAGAATAATATAGGTTAGCAATGAAAGGGAACTAAAAAACCAGACACCATATCACATTTGTATATATAATGTGCACATTTACATACACATAAAGACAAACTAAATATCATTGCAAGAATGGAATAATAAAAAACACAAATTTCAAAAAGAATAAGAAGAATAACATAGATTTGCATTAAAAAATGAACTTAAATACCAAACATCATATTTTCCATTTTTCCTTTTCTCTGTCCTTCCTTTTGATCTCACTCTTGGGTGTCAAATTCCATGTGTGCAAGAAAACCAACCAACAGAAAATAAAATTATATATGTATATATTATATTATATGCACATTCACATACACATAAAAACAAACAACCTACCATAACAAGGATTGATTAATAAAACCAAAATTTCTACAGAAAATAAGAAGCATATAGATTTGCATTGAAACGTGAACTGAAAAAACTAAACATCATATTTTTCATTTTCCTCCTCTTTGTTCTCCTTTTGATCTCATTCTTGTATATAGTTCAATGGGTGTCTAAATATACCATAAAACACAAACATTGATGATCAATCATATCATATCATATGCTCTACACATACAAATGTGGTGGTGTTTTAAGACCTTGGGTGTGGGAAAAACTGCGTACCAGTCATGAAATTGTTGAGTTGAGAAGCCGGGTATAGAGAAGGGTCGAGAAACGCGGTGGTGGACGACCCCACAGCTGGGCTGACACTGGCAGTGGAGGCAGCGGCGGTAGCAACCAGATTAAGCTGTTGAACCCCTCCACCGCCACCGGAGGAGCTCTCACCGGCCATGTAATGAGCCTCGGGACCATGATCATAGAGAATCCCCTTGAACAAGTGCCCACCAATGCTCACAGCCGTCTGGTAAGCATACTGGTCAGACGTGTCATCGACGGAGCTCACTCGAACACACCGGAAAATCGCTGATGAATTCACCTCCGATGGAAAATTCCCCACCTCCAACCCTAAATTATAAACCAATCTTTGTAATTAGAAAAGTAAAGAAACCCATTTGAAAATATATAGTTTTACACACATGTGACAAAGAAAAATCACAATCTATGCATCAGAAGTTTGGAATTATAAAAGTAAAGATACCCATATGAAAATATATAATTTCACACACATTTTACACAAAGATGTGTTACACTTGCTAGATTTCATCATACCTAGTCCATTTTTTCATTTTATTTTGTGGGAACTAGTACTTATACTCACACACATACATATATTATGGAATTTACCTGGATATTTTTGAACAGCAAATGTGTGTGTGTGTGTGTGTATATATATATATACCTGAGGAGGTGTTGGTGGGTAATCGGGAGCGGACGAGAGACGTAGATGGCGGATTCTCTCGGTGTCTTTTGGGATTGTTGTCCCTGTAGTGTTGCAACTGCAATTGCTGTTTTAGCTCTTCATCTTGTTGCTGCTGTAAAGAAACAAACTGTTGTTGTCTCTCGCGGCGCTTGGCGGCCGGAACCCAAGTGCTCTTCACATGCGTCTGGCACTCGAACCCCCTGCTCTTGCAGCACGCCCTGCACCTCATGTGCGTGCAGTCCTTCTTCGCCTGATTCCCACAATCCTGACAGCTAACACTACCTCCGCCTCCGCTTCCGCTTCCGCTTATATTCAGCTCCGGCCGGAAAGAATCGTTCCCGTAGCTGATCGCGCGGCTCGGCCCGGGGAGGAATGATGATGCTGCTGCGGCGGCTTCATTTGACGGGTACATATCCTGCAATTGATTTTGCCTCTGCTGGTACTGGCTGTGCATATGTTGCTGCCATATCTCGAAACTCTTGTACGGGTCGGGCTCGTTCGATCTGAACAAGAACCAGCTCTCCGGGGTCACTGGGTTGGGTTGGTTGGTGTTGGAGCTAGTAATATTGTTTGTGTCTTTTCCTCCACTCAATGAGAAAAACCCAGCCATTTTTCGACCTTCCCGAGCCTCAATTGGGAGTGATTGTCCATAGCAAAACCAAAAACACCCAAAAAATATATATATATGTGATGTGGGTACGATGTAAAAATGGGTGGTTGTTGGTTTTTATGTTGAACTTTTTCTAACAATAGTACTACTAATGGGGTGGTGGTGGTGGTGGTGGTGGGCTTTTTTTTTGTGACAAGGAGGGTCGGAGACTTTTGGGGGAGGGGGGACAGAGAGATTGAAACAAGAGAGTTTAATGGAGAATTGAATTGTTGGGGTGAGTAGTGGTGTTGGTGTAGTAGTAGTACACATTAAAGACACAGAATTGCAGCTCTGCTCTCTGGCACAGCCGCCATGGCTGAAAAGCTAGTGGCTACTATTTATGTTTTCTCTCTCTATATATACATACATATACATAAATATATGTATATGGGTAGTACTTTCTCTCTCATCAGTGATTTGTGGGGTGGTGTCTGCAAGCAGAAGGAGCAATTTAAGTCTCTAGGTCATCTCATATTTATAGCTCTATTCTCTGCTGCAGGCTGCAGCTCAGAGAGGATGGATCTGTGATTGTTGGCAGAGAAAAAAGCAGTGAAAACTGGAACTTTTGTTGGGGGTTGGGGTTTTCTTGCTCTAGCTTGTTTGTGCAGAAGAAAAGTTCTCTCTCTTCATTATTTCCATCTACAAAGGGAAATGATAAAGTTATGTAGTCATCAACTCTGCTTCCATCTAATGGTTCATTTTCCTCCGCGTGGTGTATATATATATATATATATATATATTTGTAGAAAATTAGAAAAAAAAAAAAGGCTTTAGTATATTGTTCTACCTTAGGATTTGAATGAATTACAAGTGAATAAATTGTTCAATGTTTATGATGTTGACCACCCCTAGTTGAAAAGTGTGAAAAAGTTATTAATCCCCTTATAACATTATATGAATGAATTACACCAAAAAATTATAAAGTTTATCATAATTACAAAAAAAATTACAATTCTTTAAAAAAAATTATCAAATTATCTTTTTTATAGAAAACATTACAATTTAACTTACTATGGCGCTCTCTTTTTTAAATCTTCTATTTCTTTTTTTCTAAATAATACTTAATTTTAGCAAAAACCTGACAATAACTCCTTCAAAATTTTATTTAATTTATAATTAATGATATTTATCACAAATAGTTAGACAAAATTGTTTGATCTACGTGATAATGCTCATTTGATGCATGAGTGTGAGACTCAAAAAATTAATCTACAAGTGTTAAATTTTCAAAATTTCTATTTTGACTAACTATTCGGTGTAAATAACATTATTCTTAATTTATTTCAAATTAGAGAAGGAAAAAAGCAACTTACCTTAAAAGCCCCTCCTTAGAGCAAGTGAAGACGCACCTTTCTAGCATTTAGGGCTTGTTTGGAAGGTGATTTGTGGTCTGAAACAAATAGGAAAGCGTAGCGTATCAAAGTATTATGATTTTATTTTATTTTGAAAGCAAATCATGAAAAGGAAAGCTGATGAAAGCAGATCATATTTGGTGGAGTTGGTGATTCCACAAATTTTAATAGCAAATCATGTTTGGTGATATGCTTTGATTTGAAAAAAAAATGATAAAAACATTGAATAGACATATATATAATAAAAACTCAAAAATGGAAATAAAAATACATTTAAATATTTGTATACTAGTTTGTCACAAAATTTTAGAATGTTTAATTATATTTTTTGAAGGATTTAAAATTTTATTTTAAAAGTATAATATTTGATAAAAATAAAATATTTGTTATAGGATTGGAATAATTTCAGTGAAACTATATTGGAACATCAAACACACACTTGTGCTTTAAAAACAGGCATCAAATCCAAACCCAATTTCCTCAATTTCTTTCCTCCTCTTTCCCTTCAGAACTCACACACTGAAACACCATAAAACAAACACACACACACACATCCAGAAAACCCAAATCCCATTTCTTAATGTATAGATACAATTAGGAAAAAAAATGTATAGTTATAATTGTTTATCTACTAGTATTATCTACTTAGCCCAATTTTATAATTTTATTATTTTGGAGTTTCACTCATGAAAGCTACAAATTACTCTCTACATTCCAAAATAAGTGTTCGTTTTTCCTCTTTTCCTTATCCCAAAATAAGTGTTCACTTTTGAAAAGTCAAAACACTTTATTTGATCAATTTACCAATTTAACCTTCAATTATTAAAATTATAAAACATATATACTATAAAATATCGCATCACTAAAACTACAACAAAATTTATTCTCTTAAAAAGTTAGATTCCTAAAAATAAACCTATAATTTTGGAACTATATATATATTTCTTTTCATGCTAGCAATATTTTTGGTTGGAGCGATTGGAATGAAATAGCTAAGGTTCACAATTTGGTTGGAGAAAAAGCAAATCATCATAGCATTGAAGTAAAGTATTCTAAAATGGTCTAAGTATATGATTCGTGAACAGTGAACAAAGCATGAAAAATTACCTATTTTGGTGATTCAAAAATGGCCCCTACTTTGGTAGCATGCTTTCAAGACGGGGAAGCAGAGTATTGCTCTCATACATGCTCTATCATCTATCAGGATGTTATTGAACAGTAGCAAAGAAAAGGTAGGATTTGGGAAGCAAAGTATGCTCCCAAACACGCCCTTAGACATGAGTATCCCATTGCAATATGGCGTTGGAGCATTGGTAACTATTAAAAAATGAGGTTTACATATTTGATTTTTATGGGATGGTCAGAATATTATCACATACGTAGTAATAAATTTTGGTCAACAAATAATAAATATATAAATAAAGTATTGTTAAGTCACGTCATAGTTCTGGGACACCTACAAATCACAATATAATAAAATTGACTAGCCGATTAAAAGAGCGAACAAAAATAGAACTAGACATATAATTTATTTAGAAATTTAAACTTTTTATTACAAGATTTAAACATGGCATAAATGCTTCTTATATAAAAGAAGGTAAATTTATAATTTATATTTGAAGGTAAGATTTTCTCATACACACTTTATTTCTCAAGAGACTTGAACTTTTCACCTTCCCAATTGGGAGGAGAGGAAATACTATTGGGCTATTTGATCCGCTGATAATTTATAAATTTTTGCCATAATTTGTAATAAATGAACTTAGAAATAATACAATTCTCTGGGAAAAATAAAAATGAAATCTCATTAATGTGCCTCTGTCCTATCTTTCACTTTTTATTTGTTATTCTTCATAAAAATGAGAAAGTTAAAAAGTAAAATCCTCTTCCCACTATGTTGTTGCATGACTATGAACATCTACCCACATGGCTAGTTCTAGTCAAGTACTTTTAGGTTTTTAATTACTTGGTGAATCTTTCCACATTGGTTTGTGAAAAATTGAAATTAAAGCATTATTGGCAAAACTCATACACAACCCATGAGTTTAATTACTTTATTACTACATGATATAGTAATTTAATCTTGAATTATCAACTTTAATTGTTGCAAGTACTTTTGAGGTTGATAATGAAGCGATTAAGTGACTTTGAGGGGACCATTATTTTTTTGTCACATAAAGGAGCATCTGTAATAGTTGACTATTAATACCCTAAAGGGTATTTTGGTCATTTCATACTTTAGTACTGAAATATTTTATGTTAATTACAGTCTCGCCGGCCTCTATTCCCGGCGCTATATGGCCCAAAATTGGGATCGTAAAAACCGTACTATATATCTAATTACACTTGCATCAATGGGACGTGAATGCTAAAACCCCAACATAAACTCTCTTTTTTTTTTTTTAAGTTATTTGAAAATACATCTTCCACTTCAACACATGATATTCTCTCTTTTTATTAATAGGATAGACGTAAATATAAGATATATATCTTTATTAATGGCTTCCGAACAAAAGACATTTATTATACTGATAATATAATATAAATATCAATTATATTCATGATAAAAACCATATGTGATATTTAGGTTATATATGTTTTTTAATGAAGTAGACGGACGTGCAAATGAAAGATATTTTTTTCAATGTGATACATGTGAATTTACGTGCATTCTATTAATAAAACTATATGTGATAATTTAACTACGAATAAATACAAATAAAGACATAAATATGGGAGAGGTATTTTTATTAATATAATACACTATGAGTTATACTCCTAATAAAATACATATATGTTACTGATAATATATATGTTATAATTTTGATATTAAAGTATATATTTCTACTCTATTAATAAAATGTAAGAATATAGTTGTGTAATAAATCCAAACAATACGTTCACATCTCTATGACGCATTAGTTACAAAAAAATACAAGTGTTATTCGATGAAACTCTAACCAATGAGGAGTGACACTTGCACATGTGACTGTGATTAGCATTCCTCAAGTTCAATATTCTCTTGTGTAAACATTTGGTGACATTGGTTTTGGTTATCGTAAAAATATTGATATATTTTTAAAATGATACGAACCGAATGATATAGTGAACTATAATATATAATATAACATAGTAAATATAAATTCATTCTTCTTTCATTTTTTAATGAAGAGAATTTTATTAGTGTGGAGGGCGTCATTGATAATTGAATTGTTTTGTTTGGGTTGTGAGTGTTCTCAACCACATGGATAGTTCAATGTGCTCATCAATGTCTCCTATGAGATGTGAATCATCCAAAGTGTTCATACATAGTAAGAAATATATGAATTATCGAAAAGAGAGGAGTCATAATGCAAATCTCACGAGTGAACCAAAAGTTAGATCTACATTGAGAAAAAAGAAAATAAAAAAACACTACCAAGTAACAAGCCAACTATTACTTTGGTAAAAAAAATACTAAGTTCACAAATAAAAGTGCATTAATGATATGATATTAAAATAAAAAAATAAGATGTTCTCATGCATGTAAAATATATAAATAAATTATAGTAAACAATATGCAGGAATGCAAAATATGCATTTAAGTTTATAGAATTGTACTAACAAATTTAAGGTAAAGAGAATTTTTTTTTTTTATCAAAAATAGGAAAAATAAAAATAAAAAAATTAAAGAAGAACTAGAAACTTGGCAAAAAAAATAAATCAAATTTACAATCCAAATTGCATGTCAGATAATTTTAACTTGATACACGAAATATAATGCACTTGGACACCGCAAATAATTTCACCATCCAAGTGTAACATAGTATGAGTGAATAATTTTTTTTGTATAAAATCGACATAATAACTTATATATTAAAAACTAATTTATTTGATTATGTAACTTAAAATTATATATAATTTATAATATAAATAAGAGTGAAATTAAAGAAAGGTTCAGTGCCACGCGCTTTAACGGGAGGGAGGAGTCGAAGAAAAGAGGGAATTTGGGATTGCGGGTCTCAATAATTGCGCAGCTGCAGCTGCTGTATGTATATATATATGTGTCTGTATGTATATATGTCTTGAGCCCTGTGTCTGTTCCCGATTGACTTGACAACCTCTTGCTTTCCACCTTTGCAACAACATCCATGTTCTATACATATATATATATATATTTATGTATATGCATATTTATGAATATAATATATATATTCATATAAATAACGCGTGTAGCATTTGTCACACGGGTGACGCTAACAGACGATCCTGAGACTTTCGGCTCTCTGATTTCAAGATCTCCACTATATCCTAGTGGGACCCCCACCCTTCTGAATGTTTAAAAATTACTGTATAGTCTATACGACTCAGAATACTACAATTCACATTGAAGTATTATCTTTTTCTTTTTATTTATTTTTTGTTTAATAGAAGTATTACGTGCATATTGTTTCCTGCATTATTGGAAATGAGATGAGCCGAGTCGGTCAGTTTAAATTTAGTTTATTAATTAAATAAATTTAAAAAACATGCTCAAGCTCAAATTTTAATCTTGAGTCGAGTACTAACATGGTTATGGATGGTTCAATTTCTTTGCGGCATATATAATTGTTATCAATAATAGCCTAAATTAAGAATACATTTACCTTTGGTACGTGTTTATTTTGTTTCTCCACATTCAATTTTCACTGTTATAGCAATTTGTTGAGTTATTATTGAGAAGTGACCTTATAAGTCCTATAATATTTTGTTGCTTTTTTTGTCCTTATTTCAATATAAACACTTTTTGACGATTCTAAGATAACTTAAATTTTTTAATTAGATGACTTTATTTATGAGCTTCACAAGCTGATTTAATATTCAAATTCAATATTTTTAATAAATAAGTTTAAAAAATGTGTTCAAGTTCAACTCATTAACTAAACGAACGAGTTTTAATTTATTGGCATTGTAGGCCCATTTTCTCATCAGGCCCATCGTACAAAGAATCACATTGGATCAGCATACCTGTTTTAAAGCCCAAGGATATAAGCTCATTTCATATTAAAGTCATTAAGGAAATGACCGTTTTAAATATATAGAATCCAAACTGACATAAGATTTTATTATGGCAGTTTTTGATAAACATTAAATTTCAAATTAATGTAAATATTGTATTTAATATGTATTAAAACCCATTCATGGGGGAGAGACCAGTTTTCATGTATAAAAGAAAGAAAAAAGAAAGGGAAAGAGGCCCGAGATTGCTCCAATATTTGCTGATTCTTGAATTTTCTATTTCTTCTTGCCATTATTCTTTTTCATAGCTTCTGTTTATTTTACAAAAGTTGAGATTCGTTCGGAAACTCCGAACGAGTTTACACTTTTTGGCGCCGTCTGTGGGAAACCGATATCCACACAGAAGTTATTAGATCAATGGCGGGAGAAACTACCACACAGCTAGGAGATACAGTTGTTATCCTTCAGCGTCTGGAGGCACTCGAGAAATAAAATCGAGAATTAAAGCAAATGTTAGATCAATCCGAACACCCAGAATTGCCAATAGCAGGGCGCCGTAATGGCCCTGGTGTTGAAGAAGAAGACAATCATAATGAGGCAAGTTCAGCAGATCGCACAGCAGATCCTGCTCACACCCAACCAATCGCAGATGAAGCAAATATCAATAATCGTGCAGTTCCGCTCGATATGGTAACCCGACTTCAAAAGATCATAGATGAACAAGTAAAAGATCTCAGAACACAGTCGCCAGCCGATCTAGCCATCGAAATGACAGCTAAAATGATTAAATCACCGTTCAGCCCTGAAATACAACAGGCGAGAAGGCCAGATAAATTCCGGATGCTTAAATTTATTATGTTCGATGGGACACAGGACCCAATCGAGCACCTGTTTCATATGGAGCAGATGATGACTCTCGATATGGCTGATGATGCACTAGTGTGCAAAGCTTTCTCTACAAGCCTAACGGGCCCCGCTTTGTTATGGTTTAGGCAATTGCCAGGTAGTTCAATCGATTCTTTCCAAACGCTGATGGAAAAGTTCCTGGCACAGTATTTCGGGAACTGGAAGCAGAAGATGACCATTTCTAATCTGTTTACGATGAGACAAGCGAAAGGTGAAACGTTGAAGAATTTCCTTTCCAGATTCAATTTGGAAATGGGAATGATACCCAGTTGTGATCAACCAGCAGCAGTGGAAGCTTTCAAGGTAGCTATCGAACAAGGGACCAGCTTCCATAGATCCTTGGTGAAATCAACACCCCTCAACATGGGTCAGTTGAATTCACGGGCGCAGGGATATCTGAGATTGGAGGAGAATGAGCAAGAAAGAGGCCATCGTTCGGCATTAGTCAGTGTCGAAAGTAAATCAAAGGAAATGATAATCAAGAAGGCAGATAATACGAACAATCACCAATCGGCTCCGTACAGACAACAGGAGAAGAGGCCAAGGTTTGACATACCTGAAACTTCACTCCGAACAACCTTAGCAAAGTTGTACAATGGGAATAAGGCGAAGGGTATTTTTCGACCCCCATTTCCGTTGAAAACGCCACCGGAGCTGCAGGACCGTACAAGGCATTGTGCGTTCCACAATGACTTTGGCCATCTAACCAATGAGTGCAGACAATTGAGGAGGCAGGTTGAGACCTTAATAGCCAAAGGAGATTTGAAGGAGTACGTGGACAATGGAGTCAAAAAATTTGATCGGCCGAAGCCTAACAAAATTGTGGGTGGGCAGCCGGTAAAAATTATTGACACAATCCATGGGAAACCCAAAGAGGACGAGGAAAGTCGTTCGGTTCAGCGTTCACGCATGTGCAATGCCAATAAGATCCGAAGGGTTGGGGAGGTGAATGTCATTCGGAACTACCCAATGCCCACAATATCATTTACACAAGAGGATTTAAGGCGTGTACAGATTCCACATGAAGATCCACTGGTAATTTCGATCATAGTTTCAAATTGTTTAGTTAAAAGGGTGTTAGTTGATCCAGGTAGCAGCACGAACATCCTGACTAAATCAGCTTTCGAGAAGATCGGCATCAGCATGGAGTTGATCAGACCAACCGCCAGTCCGCTGGCAGGCTTTGATGGAAAAAGGATTTGTCCAATCGGGGTCCTGAATTTACCAGTGACGGCCGCAAAGCGAACTTTGACAGAAAACTTCATGCTAGTAGACGTACAATCTTCTTACAATCTGATCATGGGAAAAGGTTGGATTCACCGAATGCAAGGAGTTCCTTCTACTCTACATCAGGTGATGCGGTGTGTTGACCCTTCAGGGAAAGGGTTTGTTGATATTCAAGGCGATCAAGTGGTGGCGAAAGAATGCTATGCCATCATTACCAAAGGATTGAAAGGCGAAAGTTTCGAACGAAGCATGTAGCAATTACCGAGCCTCCATGATCAGACTGACGATGCTGAGAAAGCCGCAGAGGATACCATCACAGTAGATCTGATCGACGGGGGCAAGGGAAAAACCACCCGAATTGGAAGGGGACTGAACCCTGATGAAAGAAATAACTTGATTTCTATGTTGAGATCAAACATTGATGTTTTCGCTTGGGAGCACAGCGACATGCCTGGGGTCGACCCAGGAACCATGATGCACACATTAAATGTTTACTCCGATGCCCAACCCGTATGGCAACGACCCAGAAGGATCGGAACCGAACAAGGAAAGTTTATAGCTGAAGAGGTTAGCCGTTTGCTAGATGCTGGTTTTATCAGAGAAGTTCACTATCCCATGTGGATGTCCAATGTTGTCGTTGTACAAAAGAGGAACGGGAAGTTCCGAATGTGTGTGGACTTCACCAACCTAAATAAAGCTTGTCCGAATGATAGTTTTCCTATACCGAAGATTGACCACATGATCGACGCGACTACAGGGTTCGAGCGTCTCACCTTCCTGGATGTTTATTTAGGGTACAATCAAATCCCAATGAATCCAAAGGATGAAGACAAAACGTCGTTCATCACCGAACGAGGGACCTATTGTTACAAGGTCATGCCGTTCGGTCTAAAAAATGCAGGTGCGACTTATCAACGACTGATTGATAGGATTTTCAAGACCCAGATAGGAGACACGGTGGAGGCATATATTGATGACATGGTGGTTAAAAGCCAGCAGAAGTGATCATTTGAAGCACTTGAAGGATGTGTTCGCAGCCCTGCGATCGCACAAAATGAAGCTAAACCCGGAAAAATGCACTTTCGGTGTATCTTCCGGACAATTCTTGGGTCACATAGTTAATAAAGATGGAATCAAAGCAAGCCCAACACAAGTTCAAGCATTGATTCAGATGAAGGCGCCTGAATCCCCAAAGGAAATCCAGGTACTCACAGGAAGACTAGCAGCCCTGAGTCGGTTCATATCCAAATTGTTAGATAGATGCAAGCCGTTCTTCGACGTCCTGAAGTCTAAGAAAACGGTTGCTTGGGGGGAGAAACAGCAAGAAGCCTTTGATCAGCTGAAACTCTATATGGCGAAACCACCAATCCTTATGGCGCCCAAGAATCATGAGTCCTTAATTTTATACTTGGCGGTTTCTCCGAACGCTGTCAGTTCAGCGTTGGTAAGAGATGATGGGAGCAGACAGTACCCAATCTATTATGCGAGCAAGACATTGCTTGACGCCGAGAGAAGATATTCAAAGACAGAGAAAGTCATCTTGGCATTGGTCCGGGCAAAACGAAAGCTTCGACATTATTTCGAGTCCCATCCAATCAGAATTCCAACTACATTTCCGATCAAAGCAATTCTGTCAAAACTGGACTTCTCGGGAAGAACGACAAAGTGGTCGATAGAACTGAGCATGTTCGACATTACTTATGAGCCACGAACATCTTTAAAAGGTCAAGTTGTGGCGGATTTCCTCTTAGAATATGAGCAGCCGAAGATGAGGTCTGCAACGTAAATCCAAGGTGGTTACTTTATGTAGACGGATCAGTGAATAGTCTGGGGGCAGGTGTGGGGATCGAACTAATATCCCCAGAAGGCACCAAATTGCAGCAGTCGATCAAATTGTCCTTTGGTAGTTCAAACAATGAAGCTGAGTACGAAGCCGTGTTGGCAGGGTTAAGGTTAGCAAAGGAGCTCCAGATCAAAGAACTAACTGTGTTCAGCGATTCTCAGTTAGTTGTAAATCAGATCACAGGAAGTTATAATACAAGCGAGGAAAGAATATTGCAGTATAAAAATGCCGTTCAGGAAGAGATGCAAATACTTTCTCGTTCAGATATTCAACACGTTCGAATGTATACAAAACATAGGCATACGATCAATAAATAAACAAGTACGAAGATCAAAATAAAGCAGGCGAAATTTGTAAAGTACGAAAAATACACTTGGCAGGATTTTTGAATCCACACTTCAGTTTCTTACATATACCGAAGGTCCTTGGCAGAGGATACGGGCCGGACGCATCCACCCTCCAATTTCCCCCAATTTTCACCACTTTATCTTTCCACTCCTTCTCAAAAGAAGGATTGCCTTCACAAAGTTTCAAAGTTGAATGGGGGTGCAGATGGTACCGACCGGGGTTTTTTCTGATCTGATCGACTTTGTAACAAAGCAAAAGATCATCCAAACCTAGGTTCAAACCTCGTTCGTGATTCAGAACGAGCATAACAGATAGAACCCTGAAGAAATTAGGGTTTACTTGCAAAGGGGCAAGTCCTAAAGAAAAAAGGATATAATGATAGAGCAGATGCAAAGGAAATCTAAGAACGACCAAGTGATGTGCTAAGAACAAAACTTCGCCCGGTTCAACTTCTTCGTAAGTTTTGAAGTTTAAATCAGAAGGATACTCAGAAATCAAAACATCCTTTGGTATATCAAATTCAATTCGGCACCTATCGGCTAAAGACAATTTACGTAATTGTTTTCGGGAAAGTTTCTGGGATTTTGGTTCAATCAAATTGGGGGCAACCTTAGAGGAAGAAATAACAGGGGCATCATCAACAACCACCTCTAGAGAAGGGGTTCGACTGCTATCACTGCTCATGATATTTTTGATTAATGAAAGAAATATGAAGGATGGAAGAGAAAAACTAACCTCTAGAAGTTCCTTGCTGGGAATCGTCTTCAAATGGAATGAATTTGCTCTTGTAAATAGGGAAGAAATACTGAAGGAAACGCAGGAAATAAGGAAAATGGCAGTTACACATGGCTCTTCGAATTCCCACCCTATTTCAAAAATGAAATGGGCTTGGGAATTGGGGGCAAAGTGTAGGCCCATTTTCTCATCAGGCCCATCGTACAAAGAATCACATTGGATCAGCATACCTGTTTTAAAGCCCAAGGATATAAGCCCATTTCAGATTAAAGCCATTAAGGAAATGACCGTTTTAAATATAAAGAATCCAAACTGACATAAGATTTTATTATGGCAGTTTTTGATAAACATTAAATTTCAAATTAATGTAGATATTGTATTTAATATGTATTAAAACCCATTCATGGGGGAGAGACCAGTTTTCATGTATAAAAGAAAGAAAAAAGAAAGGGAAAGAGGCCCGAGATTGCTCCAATATTTGTTGATTCTTGAATTTTCTATTTTCTTCTTGCCATTATTCTTTTTCATAGCTTCTGTTTATTTTACAAAAGTTGAGATTCGTTCGGAAACTCCGAACGAGTTTACAGGCACCCTATCACAATGTATTTTTGAGATTGTTGGGAAATTCTCATAAAAATAATATATTTCCTATTTAGGTATTTTAGTTCTAGATTAACTTAATTCCAATTTTATTGTTCTTTGATTTTGGAGAGGTTTAAAAAAATGAGTCAATTAATATAAATTACGATGTTTGAATAAATTATATATAAGTAGATCGTTTATTATGTTGACATTTTTAAAAAATTGATGATAGTGTTCAATCACACTCTTAAAATCTTTCTAGGAATTTACAAAATAATAGATGTAAGGGTTATTTGCACTGAGATCCCCTGAATTATGGGTCAATGCCACTTAGAAAGTGGTCAACGCGTGTCTTGGCCACTTGCTCCCTCAACTTTGATTTTCCTTGCAATCACACCCCCTGAAATTGTGAAAAGTCATGAATACTCTTGTGTTGTCTGAGTTATTACATGACATAAAATATCTTCCTGTGAAATATCATGAATGCCCTCAACCTTAATATTTACACTTACCCCCCCCCCCCCAACCACCTTCATTTACACCCGCCGTCCATTTCCTCTAGAGAGAGAAACTCTCAACCGTTCCATTTCCATATCCTCTTTTCTCTCTTTACAATTTTCTCTCAGCTATTGTTTTCTTCATCTCATATACACAAAAATCTAACCTTATATTCGTGGTCTTTGTGCAAAAAGACCGTGGATTCTTGGGGTTAGGTTGTGTTCGTTTGATATAAGGGTTATTTCGGCCTTGATATACTCTTAAATCCTTCATATATGATCTTCAATCTCTTTATTTCGCTTGTTTTTTATGGGTTTTGATGGATCTATCTTTATTTCGCTATCTGGGTCTGGTCTCATCTCATAGTGTAAGTAATTTTCTATTTCATTTGATTTCGAACAATTTTTTCACAGTTTTAGTTGCTACAAACCCTAATATTTATGTTTTGTTGTAGATCGAGAGATTTGGTGTTGATCCGACGATTTGTTGTTGGATATTTAGGTTTCGGTGCTTCTTCAGCTTGGATTCTTGTTTATTTTGGTACACAAATTTTAACCCTTGAATCTCTGTATGGAATTTGAGATTTTTTGTGCTTGCATGTTGTCTATTGGAAAGATATTTTTATTCTGTATATATATATATATATATATATATATATATATATATATATATTTTGTTTGCTCTATGATGATTAAAACTTGGTGGTTTATGAATTAATTTATTATTATTATTATTTTTCTTTTGCTACTTGCAAGCTCTGTAATGACACCTTTATGAATTTTTTATTTTTCGTGTTTGGCATTTATTAAAATTAGTTATATTTTTTGTGTGTTTCTACTATAATTATTAATATTTTTTCTGCAATTATTAAAATTAGTTATAGAGGGTGTTTCTGCAATTATTAATATTTTTTTTTTTGGGGGGGGGGGGGGGGGGGGGGTGTTTAATGATGAAAAAATTGTAACTTGTAATTTTTTATTTTTTTTTTGGTGTTTGCCATTGATGAAAATTGGTAATGTTTTGGGTGTTTTAGGTGTTTTTCTACTGATATGGTGAAAATTGGGAGTTTTTAAAAATAATTTTTTTTTTTTTTTGCTTGCATGTTCTCTAATGGTGGGAAAATGGTAGCTTATGATTTTATTTTTATTTTTGGTGTTTGCCATTGATGAAAATTGATAGTGTTTTGGGTGTGTTTATACTGATATGGTGAAAATTAGGAGTTTTTGAAAATAATTTTTTTTAACTTTTATTTTTGCTTGCATGCTCTCTAATGATATGGGAAAATGGTATCTTCTGAATTGTTTTTATTTTTATTTTTGGTGTTTGCCATTGATGAAAATTGGTAATGTTTTGGGTGTGTTTATACTTGTGATTTTTTATTTATTTTTTTGTTTCCCTTTATGAAAATTGGTACTATAGGGGGTGTATACCTAACCCCTAAATTATCCTAATCCCTAATGATGTCCGCCTAAGGGTGTTAAAAATAGTGATTAAGAACAACCCCTTAAGATGACCTAGGTTTTACCTATTCGCAAGCGCACGAGTCAATTATAGTATAGAAATGGCTTGATAACAAGAATGTCGAACCCACAGAAACTTGGTTATTCATTTCAGCAGTTCAAAAGTATTGAATTATGTTTAAAAAAGAGTTTGACTTGGTTTTTGAGAATGTAAACTAAAATTTAACTGAAACTGAATTTAAATTGATAGTTTGATCAAGAAAGAGAGAAAATTAGGGTTTCCATCACTCCACCAGTAACCGCATCACATAGTTTTCTCTTTGCTCAATTATAAGAGGGCGATCTATAACTGTGAATCAGGTCATACCACAAATAGTCGAATATGACCCCCAAAAGGATACCGTCAACCAGATTCGTTACAACCCATCTCCGGATAGAGTATAACTAGTGCATGCTATTTAATTTACTCTAATCTACTTCTAATGCATGAAATTAAACTAAATCATGTCTATATTATCTCGCCGAGGCATGGCCTATGTAAACCTAGGGTTTCGAGTGTTAAAAACCATTGTGTAGAAAATCATGGATTAAGGCCCTGTTTGGTTGGTGGTCTGGTCCCAGGTGGTCTGGTCTGGTCTTACGTTTTATGGGACCAGACCGTGTTTGGTAACATTGGTCCCAAATTTTTGGTTAGACCAAGTAAGACCAAATCAGACCAAAATGGCCTCATTTCAGACCAAAAAAAAAGGTGGTTCCTGGTGGTCTGCTCTGGTCTTATTAATAAAATATATTTATAAATAATTAAAAATTACTAAATAATAATAAAAAATTAATAATAATAATAATAAATTAAATAAAACATATTTTAAAAATAAAATATAAATAATAAATAATAAACAAAATGAAATAAATAATACCTAATAATAATAAAAAATTAATATAATATTAATAAATAAATGAATAAATAATAAAATATATTTATAAATAATTAAAAATGAATAATTAATAATATAAATAATAAATTAAATAAAACATAATAATAATAAAAAATGAATAGAATAATAATAAATAAATATAATAAAAAAAAAATGGACTAAATAATAAATAATAATAATAAATTACATAAAACATATTTAAAAATATAATAAAAATAATAAATAATAAACAAAATGAAATAAATAATAATAATAATAAATAATAAATAGATATAATAATAAATAATAAGTAAATATAATAATGAATAAATACTTCATACTAATAATAAAAAATGAGTATAATAATAATAAATTAATATTAAATTAATAAAATATATTTTTAAATAATTAAAAATGAATAAATAAAATGAATTAAATAATGAAATAATAATAAATAAATAGAATATATTTATAAATTAATATATAAATTAATAAATAATAATTTAATAATATAAATAATAAAATATATTATAAAGTGAATAAATAATAAATAAATAAATAAATAATACATAAATAAATATTATAATAAATAATAAATAAATAGTAAGACCAGACCGCTTACCAAACAGACTTTTCCAGATCAGATTAGACCAGACCAGACCGGACCGGACCAGACCAGACCGGACCAGACCAGAAAGACCGGTTACCAAACATGGCCTAAGCATTCGAGTTCCAGTCAATATTGAATAATCAGGATTGAGTAAAACAATATATTCATTCCATCTAAGACAAGAATTTATAACAAATATAGAATTTTGTATCAAGAATAAAAATGTTCTCTCATCTACTACAATAATCACAGTATAGTCACAGCTTCCCCTCGTTACAATTGAAAACAAGTAAATAATTACATTACTTGGCTAAGGTTTTGCTAGAAAACCCTAGATATCGAATTAGTTGATCTTAGTGGAAGGAGACTGCATCTTTGATGTAGAATCGTCCTCCATGGTTTTCTTCTCTGGATCTCTAGGCCTTGTATGGCTCCTCCTTGAGATGAATCTCCAAAGATTGCTTTGAAAATTATATAAACGAAGCTCCCCCAAACTAATGTAAAGCTTGGTATTTATAAACAAAGGGTGAAGGAAACCCTAATGGTTGCCATTTTTGGTCATTTTACACAAAAACTCATCAAAACCCTATATTCTGATATATATATATATATACATATATGTGTGTGTGTGTGTATTCACGTGTATTGAGGTGAGAAGTCGCAGTCGCCACATAACAAACAAGTCGGGGCATTTTTGTCCTTTCTGCAAATTTTTCCCTGCCAGACTCCTACGCTCGAAGCGTAGGCAGATGCGTATTTAAATTGGGATGCGTAGCAGATGCATAAAAATAGCACTTTCCAGCCGCTTTTAGCTACTGGATGCATAGGGCATGCGTAGCAAAACCCCCAGAACCAACTTTTCTTGGGAATAGGGCCATTTGAACCCCTTTGACTCACTTGTCATGATTCTTGATGTCGCGGCTCAAAAAAATGACGTTTCTGCCCTCCGTAAGCCATTTTTCTCTTCAAAACACCTCTTAAGCTCTCCTCTTGGATAAAAATAAACATGTCTTTGGTTAATTCACCAAAGTTAGTTCTTTTTTTTCCATTAAGCTCTTGAAACAAGCTTAAACACACAAACGACAAAAAAATACCAAATAATGTAATGAAAAGACGTAACAAATGCAAACTAGGGGCTTAAAATGGACAATATTGAGCACCTATCACCTAACCCCTAACCCCTAAACCCTAAATTAACCTAATCCCTAATTATCTTAAACCCTAATTAATTTAAAACCTAATTAACTTAAACCTAATTAACTTAAACCCTAATTAACTTAAACCTAAAATTTTTGATATTCAATTTTTTTAACAATTCTAACTGTTTTACTCATTAAAAAAATATGTTAATGATGCAGGTTGGTGGTGATGATGGTTCACAATAAAGACAATTAGCACTGACACCAACCCTTGCTTAAGCAAGTTCCTCCAATGTACATATCCTAAATTGTTTCATATATATATTTTTCTAAACACATCATTCTTGTTGTTTTATATATTATTTTTGTGAACCTTTCAATTGTAGGTTCCAACTGGGCAAGGTGGCTCAAGTTCTCATTGGTCACAATGGTGACATTGGTAATAACAAAACTTGTGTTGTTTTTTGTATATTTTGTACATGAACTTTAAATGGCTCATTTTGGACAGTAGTTTTCATGGACAATGTAGTGACAATTTTTTGACTGTATTTGTACATGTCACACTTACACACATACATGATTGAGCCAAACTTTTTATTTTGGTGATACCATATATAAGCAGTCTCATTCAAGCCTTGTTGGCTTTGTTATATATAATTTATTTCAGTTGGGGTATTACAACAATTACTACTTTGATAGTAGGCTACTTGAACTTCAATGTAATATATGTATGTATGTATGTTGGAATAGAATTACTACTTTGAATATTGAAATTTATTAATCTATTTCAGTTGCAAATTTTGTACCACTGTTCAATTCATTAAGTTTCAAATTTTCTATAACACTAAATTATATTGTTAAAGTACTGTTCTCAATTTTTTATTGTAAAACAGCTTCTTTCAGTTTACTTTACATTGGCGCCAATTCACAACAGCAAATAATGACAATTTGGTCCTTAAAATCAACCAATTTCATACATGTGACTTTAATAATGAAAAAGGGTATAATAGTAATTTTAAGTGCCAAAAACCCCTGGGGGTGTGATTGCAAGGAAAATCAAAGTTAAGGGGGCAAGTGACCAACACTCGCGTTTACCACTTTCTGAGTGGCATTGACCCATAGATCAAGGTCTCAGTGCAAATAACCCTAGATGTAAATTGTATATAATATAATTTTAATTAATCACACTAAAAAATCACTCTTATTTATAGGCATAATATATTGGTGTGTTGTTTGCTCAAATGAGAAGAGATTAATATAATATAATCAAAAAAAAATTCACTAGTATTATACAAGAATTACAAACTCTCTACATTCAACAAGTAGATTCAAAAAGATATTAAATAATTGATTAGGCTTTTTTTTAAATTTAAAATTTCTACAAAGTTCATGATACTTATCATTGAGTGCTTTCTATTAAAGACATTACTCAAACACTTTCTGAATATTAATGTGTCTTTATTTTTCATTTCATTGTTTCATTTTTAGCAGCTTAGGTATTGGAGGACATATTTTAACGTATGGCCAGATTAATCAACTAAATAAAATTTTAAATTCCGTGATTTCCATTTTTATTTACCAAAAAAATAACATTTAGGGTGGTGTATATTTATATTATTATTATTATTATGAAATAAAAAGTAATTTATAATATTATTATCAAATAAAAAATATTTTATGGTTGTATATGCTTTTAGTTTTACTTTTTTTTTAAACATATATATTTCATCATAAAATTATGTTTTATGTTCATTTGTCCACCGTAACCTACTTTGGCCATTTATGATCCTAAAGTTTTCCAATTAAGCTAATTAATAGTGGTAACGTAATTAAGGTTTGTGGCTCAATTGGAAATAAAAAAGAAAAAATCTTTTGGGGACCACAAGTGAAGCATAGATGAGAAACACCTACATGACTTTGTTAAATGAAAATGGTTGTGATATGACAACCATAGAAAAAATGCCTGGTTGAGTATGTTGTTATTAGGATGCTACATGTGCTTTAATGTACATTAAATTAGTGTAGTTTTGAATGATATGGTTTAATGCAATCCGTATTAATGGTACTGTATCTAATTATTTGATTTTTTTTTTTCATTTGAGCCTAAATACATTTACATGTAAGTACATACAATGCCATGAGTAATCACATGTTGATATTGAATGGACAATGTGGTCCATTGGTATAATAATAGAATATCACTTCTTTTGCACACAAGATTTTCTCCTAATTACGGGTTGCCCCAATCCACAATTTCCAATTATAGTCAACTTTACTGGTCACATGGTAAAGTTGTTTTGGTACATAAGAGGAATGGTTTGGACAAATTTCTCCCTTGGATCCTATTGTTAATCTCTCTTTTTAGGTCATGTCTTATTGTCTTTGGAGTTTGGACCATTTTGCACACCAACATTGTTCATAAAAGAATAAAGCATTGAGTTAAAGTCATTATAACGTTTAACCAATCCACACCTTTAAAAAATGTTACACTTCAATGATTTGACAAAATCAGCAACCTATAATACAATGGTCACGTATATAACATTTAATAGCAAACAGTGTTTCTCCTTTGGTGGAAAGTGAAAACAACAACAAAATGAATATTGGTACCTTGAGATAGTTTTCGATCGTGTGCACTACAAAATAAATACACTTAAATTATTTTTTTCTTTTTCATGGCTACAAAGTTAGTGGTTAGAGTTAAGTTAGTAGGGTGCGCGACTCGAATCCTGTACTTCAGTATCGTGGGTCACTTTGCCAACTTGATGGACACATGCCACTTATGTCTATGTATTGTTCATAATCAGGCTCAAATGATAATAGCTTGTTGAACTATATATGGTTTCACCAATTTGTATGTGAGCTTATCATTTTATATTTTGAGACAATGGCATTATCTATATAACCATGCATATATAAACAATAGTTTTATTTCAAAAGGGGTGTGAAAACACATGAAAATGGATAAGCACAACACGCACAATGAGTATGCTTGGCACTAGAATGAAGGGTAGTGGTTGTGTTGTGCCCTTACTCTCAAATTAAAGCAACTATACTCAATTCATGTGCAGTAATATTATTACTATCTATGACAAAGTAATGGTTGAATATCTTCAATAATTACAGAATTGGATAGTGGAGAGGAAAGTTACCCCTTCATAGTTTGACTGGGTAAAATTTAAGTTCATAAGGGATGAATAAGCTTATGAGGGATGCATCAACTCATCTTAGGTTGTCTCCGTAGTATCCCAATTAGTAATTTCGATTCTAAAATATAAAATCTTACAATTTTATGATTTTACTATAATTTTATATAATTTTGTATGATTTTAAGCCTTTCATATAAAATGTCCATAAACTTAATGATTTAGTCCAATATTCCAATATATGGCATAAATTTATGAGAAAATATTTAAATGCCCAATGTATTAGAAATTTTTGAAAATTCTAATATGATTTAGACTTTTAAATTAAATATTTAATATTTAATATTTTTTTAAAAAATTAATACGTTTAGATAGAATTTTACGATTATACGATCCCGATTCTACGGACCCCTAAACAAATCTATCTAAACTCCCGATTCTGACAATCTTGGTAATGACGAACTTCTTAAATATTGAACAAACAATATCCAAGTTTTAGAGCGTGAATCTTTATTCTAACGATTATGTATTGTTGTTTAATGTTATACGAGTTGGGAGACTAGTTCATGCATTCTTAAAAAATAATTGCTTTGGAATTTAGGTTTAGGATATCATTCTTAAACATTATAAATTATCTTAGATTTTCTTGACAGAATTTATGTTCATACTTTTATGTAAAAGAAAAGAAAATAACATCATTTTGAAGAAGTTGATATTCAGTACCAATTTCAAAATGCTTTTCTAAAATTCATTTTTTTTTAAAATGTGCATAGAACTATGAAGCACGGACACGGACACGGACACGATACGGACACGGCAAATTCTAAAAAATTAGGACCCGACATGGCCCCGATACGTCTACAAAAAATTATAATTTTTTTTATATATACATATTATATTACACAAAATATTTTATTTATCACTTAAACAATGAGAATCAAATAAACTTATAAATAAAAATAAACAAATAACTTAAATGAAATATTTGACATGTTCAAAATTCTTCATTTTACTACTATGCAAGGAATCAAATGTATCTTTTCCAACATCTGTCATCTTCTCTCGTTATATTGTGAAAATTTTCTTTATTGAAGACAAACTTTGAAATGTATAAATATTAAATATTCGGTTTTTTGTGATGTTATCTTGTTCCTCTTTAAATAGTGAATAAATGAATATGTGTTTTAATTCTTCTCATAATAAGAGGAGAAACAAAGATATTCAAGTATCTTCAAAACCAAAGATTAAATTAGAGGTTTTGAAATTTCATAATTGATTCATTAAATTATCGGTTCCATAAGACCTCTATCTTTCATTGAATCAACCGACTCATTGCGTGTCTAACACGCGGACACAAATGTATTTTTTAAATATCCAAATTTAAAAATAAATCAGGACATATTTTTATATGTCGAATACGTATTTTAGGCATATACAACACAAATACGGCCAACCTCCGTCCTTCAGGGCAGAGAGCAAGTATGGCCAATAGCTTATGCACGACAGCAGCACGAGCTCAGTTAGAATGTCCTTGTCATAGCTTTTTCATTATAGGTTAGGGGAATTGACAACTTGTAACTTCTAATATGGGTGTTGCTGAGAAGGACCTCATGCTAACAAGCACTTAAATATTTTCAAGTAATATATATATATATATATATATACTCGCGACATATCAGTGTTGTGACATGTTGATTGATATCCGTTTATAATATCAATATTATTCGAATATATTGCATATTATTATTGTCACAACAATCGTACAATTGTCTGGCGCATTTTATTTTGGTAATTTGCAGTAACACTATGAAGTTTAGGTCAATTCTATCTAGCCTTCTATCAACACATAAATTTACTATGACACCCCCAAAGTTTTAAAAAATCTTACTGTGACATCCTTTCAGCAGTGAAAAATCAGATTTACCCTTATTATAAATAGAATTAATTTCAATAAATCCTCATTTATTATTGAATTTAAGCAACTAACCCTTTTACTATTGAATTTCAATCACATTACCCCCACCCTCCAACAATATATTTATAAAATTAAAATATATATATATATAATTAGAAATATATATATCAAATTCAAAAAATATTATATAAAATTCAAAACAAATATATAACATTCAAAAAAATATATAAAATTTGAAAAAAATATAAATTTCAAATATATATATAATTCCAAAATATATTTATATAATTTGGAAAAATAATATAAATTTAGAATATATATATATATATAATTTGAAAAAAATATATATTTTGAAAAACAAAATGTGAAAAAATAAATAAATTTAGAATATATATATATATATATATATAGGTAAAATATCATATATTTTCTAATGAAGTGAATCAAACTACTTACCACCAACAACAATTAGTGGTCATTTATATATATATTTTTTCGAATTATATATATATTTTTCGAAATTTATATATCATTTTCGAAATTTATATGATGTTTCCGAAAGTTATATATATATATATATATTTTAAAATATATATATTTCGAAAAACAAAATGTGAAAAAATAAATAAATTTAGAAAATATATATATATTGGTAAAATATCATATATTTTCTAATAAAGTGAATCAAATTACTTACCACCAACAATAATTAGTGATTTTTTTATATACATATATTTTTTGAATTATATATATATATATTTAGAAATTTATATGTAGTTTTCAAAATTTATATGATTTTTCGAAAATTATATGATATTTTTGAATTTTAAAAAAATTGCAGTGACACCCCCTAAGATTTAGGTCAATTCAAAAAATATATATATAATTAAAATATATATATAATTCAAAGCAAAAAATATAAATTTCGAATATATATATATAATTAAAAATATATATATATATAATTCGGAAAAAATATATAAATTCAAAAATATATATATATAAATTTCAAAAAATATATCCAACAACAATTAGTGGTCTTTTTTATATATATATTTCAAAAATATATATATTTGTTTGAATTATATATATATTTTAAAATTTATATGACGTTTTCAAAATTTATATGATATTTTCAAAATTTATATATTTTTTCGATTGTTATATATATTTTTTGAATTTTATATATTATTTTCAAAATTTATATATTTTTTTTGAATTTTATATTTTTGTTTTTGAATTTTATATATTTTTTGAAATTTAATATATTATTTTTGAATTTATATATATATTTGAAATTTATATATTTGTTTTGAATTTTATAAAAAAAATTCAAATTTGATATATATTTTTTGAATTTTATAAATATATTGTTTGAAGATGGGGGGCAATGTGATTGAAATTCAATAATAGAAGGGTTAATTGATTAAATTCAATAGTAGATCAGAGTTTATTGAAATTAACTCTATTTATAATAAGGGCAAACCTGACTTTTCACGGTTCAAAGGAGTGTCACTGCAAGATTTTTTAAAGCTCAGCGGGTGTCATTGTAAACTTTAGCGTTGACCGGAGGTTAGATGAAATTGACTTAAACCTCAGCGGGTGTCATTGCAAATTATAAAAAAAATGGTTACTTGCAAAGCTAAAATGCCATTGTAACCTTATCGAGTAAGAGCTTATAAATTCATTCAATTTAATTGTGTGGGTATAATACTTTTAGTTTTGTAAGCCTATATAATAAAATTGTATAAAATTATTATTTGATTGACAATTTCAGTTGATTTCTATTAGAAAACGCAGTTAAATTCTTTTGTTATTAGATAACAATATGTTATAATTCTCTAAAAACAATATATGTTATTATATTGTTGTTATATAACAATATATGTTCCAAGCACACTGTATATCTAATACTTCCTCAGTCCCAACTTATAAATTTATTTTGGAAAATTCAATTTTTTAAAATAATAAATTTTATTGGTGTGATAGTGAATGAAAAATTAATTTTATCATTGGTCCCACCAAATAATGTGATGTTTATAGTTTAGATATTTTATGATTTGAATGTTTGAAGAATATATTGGTAAATTGATAAAAAAAAAAAGTGCATTGACTTTTCAATTGAAATACTTATTTTAGAATATATTGAATAGTGAATGTGGACACTTAAATTGGAAACGAAGGGAGTAGTATATTTATGTTAACTTGATAATATATCAGTACTATTTATTAAAGGGTTAATTTCAGTAAACCTCCCTATACTATCTAATTTAATCAACTAACCCCTATTGTGTCCATATTGTCCCCTATACTATTCAATTTCATCAATATGCCCCCTCACCTCTCAAAATGCCTAAACTACCCTCAATAGTATAAGGGGATTTAGTGAAATTAATAGTATAAAGGGGGTTTAGTGAATTATTTCGAAAAAAATAATATATACTTTTTGCAAAAAAAAACATTTCGAAAAAAAATCATATTTTGTTCCAAAATATGAATTGTTTTTGCGAAAAAATATATATTATGTTCCAAAATATGAATTTTTTTTTCGGAATTTTTTTTTTTTGCAAAAATGTATATATTATGTTCCAAAATATGAATTGTTTTTTTGAAATTTTTGTTTTTTGCAAAAAATATATATTATGTTCCAAAATATGATTTTTTTTGCGAAAAAGTATATATTATGTTCCAAAATATGAATTTTTTTTTTCGAAAAATATTTTTTTTGCAAAAAAATATATATTATGTTCCAAAATATGATTTTTTTCTGAAAAATATTTTTTTTGCGAAAAAATATTTATTATGTTCCAAAATATGAATTTTTTGGCAAAAAATATATACTATTATGTTCCAAAATATGATTTTTTGCATAATAATATATATTTTTTGCAAAAACATTATTTTTCAAAAAAAAATTCATATTTTGGAACGTAATATATATTTTTTGCAAAAAAATTATTTTTCAAAAAAAATTCATATTTTGGAACAATATATATACTTTTTCGCAAAAAAAAAAAAATTGAAAAAAAATATTTTTTGGAAAAAAAATCATATTTTGGAACATAATATATACTTTTTCGTAAAAAAAATATTTTTTCGAAAAAAAAAATTTCATATTTTGGAACATAATATATACTTTTTCGCAAAAAAATATTTTTCGAAAAAAAAATTCATATTTTGGAACAAAATATGATTTTTTTCGAAATTTTTTTTTTTTTTCAAAAAATATATATTATTTTTTCCGAAATAATTTACTAAACTCCCTTATACTATTAATTTCACTAAAACCCCTTATACTATTGAGGGTAATTTAGGCATTTTGAGAGGTAAGGGGGCATATTAATGAAATTGAATAGTATATGAGGCAAAATGGACACAGTAGAGGTTAGTTGATTAATTTCACTAAACTCCCTTATTAAAAGTATAATTTTTATTTTTTATTTTGCAAACATTAGAAGCTTTCTAAAATCATGTACTCCCTCCGTCCCAAAATAAGTGTCCACTTTTGAAAAGTTAAAGCACTTTATTTGGTCAATTTATCAATTTAACCTTCAACTATTAAAGTGATAAAACACATATACTATAAATCATCATATCACTATGATAAGATTAAGAATAAAGTTAATATTTTATTCATTAACATTATAATAAAAATAATCCTCTTACAAATTTGAATTCCCTAAAATGAATTCATAATTTGGGAGGGAGGAAGTATAAAACATTGGTTCATTGTACTTTACCATTGGCAAAAAGTGATTGATTAGAGCGTGGATACCTTGTGAAATTTATGGAATTTCTCAGCAGGATTAATGATTTATTCGAAGGAAAAGACTAATGACTATATTTATATATATATGTATATGTATATGTATATACATCATCCAGTGATGGTCACATGGCTGATGTGTCATTTTGAAATTCCTAAGATTTGTTGAGGTTAGTCTGATTAGACAAGAAGAGGCCAGATCAAAATATTACTTATTGTGGCCATACTGCTACTGCAGGTGAAAGTGATGCACCGCCCAAAATGGTAAAACCATCAAAACTTTCACAACTTATTAGTCTTTTCCCAACATCTCGCTTTTTCCTTCCATTACCAAACAAATTACAATAAAAATACTAATAATTTATTTAAATATATAAATCTTCATATAATATATATATATATTTCAGATAGTTGGGTGGAAGTAGACTCATGGTGGACAGATGAATCTGTGTGTATATATATATATATCAGATAGTTGGGTGGAAGTAGAGTCATGGTGGACAGATGAATCTGTGTCAGAAACTATTTGGACTTTCATGAATTGGGCTTGTTTGAGGTACAACTTGGTTAACAACCCGCCCATCATTTTTGTGAAAGTTCAGTTTTTTTTTTTTTTTTTTCTACTTTTCCGTAGTATAACCCTTCTATGGAATTTGAAAAAAAGAAGAAAAAAAGAAGAAGAAATAGATAATTTGTTTGATTGAATTATGTAAGAAGACTTTTCTGTTTCATGAATTGCACATGTGAAATTCTTCAGGCCCACCAAACCTTTAGTCCACGAACAAGATGACCCAGCATGGATGACCAGAGCCCGAAGATAAAGGCCCATACCAAGGGCCATTTCCTAATTGATCTAGAATAAACTTGGGGATCAAGTTAATGATGTAAGAGAGAGAAAAAAAAAGATGATCTAAACAAGATAATGTTACCCTAATGGACTCAAAACCCAATAAGAGAATGTATATATGCCAAGAAAAATGATCAATAAACTTTATTCTTGTGTTGTGCAATTTTTAACATCTATACATTGGCGCCGTCTGTGGAAAAATATTGTTCACCATCGTCCATCTTCCGATCTCTCAAGCTGAGCTTTACCTTCTTCTTCTCCCCTTGAGCTTACCGTCCCCCTTTTGCACCTGACCATGCCTGTAACCTGTTTGCATAGCGAGAGCGTCACAAACAACCAAACAGATTTTGCAACGACTAGCTACTGCCGAACGCCGAAGTCAGGTTGCAAAGAAGCGAAACCAATCCCTGGAAAAGCGAAATGCGGACCTCGTGGCGAGGCTAACTCATCCACCCGTTCCCCCAACAATACTAAGCCGTTCTCAGATCCAAGGAGATGGCCGTGGACTGGAGGAGCATGACGAGTCCTCTCGCCGACTGGGTGAGGCCCCCGCCACCGATGGGGTTTTGACCTCCCAGAAGCTGGAGGAAATGATGGTCGTGTTCCAAAGGAAGGTCATGAAGGATCTGAGGGCTCAGTCCACCGATAATTTTGCCGTTCAGGCTTCTACTAAGTCAATCCAGTCGCCCTTCACCCCATAAATCACCCGGGAGCCTTTCCCGAAGAAATTTGTTATGCCCAGATTCACCCCCTATAATGGCACGAAGGATCCCGAGGAACATATATACCATATTCATCAGAAGATGGCCATGTATACAGAAAATGAAGCCTTGCTTTGCAAAATGTTCTCCACGAGTCTTGTCGATGCCGCCCTGCTGTGGTTTAGGAAGCAGCCACCCGGATCCATCGGAGCTGGCAACAGCTGACCAGACTTTTTGTTGCCCAGTACTACGGGAACAAGAGACAAAAAAAAACCATATCCTGTATTTTCACCATGATTTAAGAGAAGGGGGAGTCCCTGAAGAGCTTCCTGTCTAGATTCAATATAGAGTCCACCTCCATCGACAACTGTGACCAACACTCTGATATCGAGGCCTTCCGGATGGCTCTGGTACCAGGGACAAAGTTCTATCAGTCTCTAGTAAAGTGACCGCCATCAGGAATCGGGGAACTGAATTCCAGAGCCCAAGGCCAACTACGGATAGAAGAGGAAGAGGTTATTCGTCATAAAATAGCAGCCTTGGTGAGTGTGGAGTCTCGTACGAAGAATCGGGTAGCCAATCGAAAGCGGCACAATCCTTCAGGTCCTCTCACCTCGTCGGGCCCTTCCATCCATTTACTCGTGAAGCGCCCAAGACTTGAAGAAAAATTGACCCCCCTAGGGTCAGTCTAGGCAAGCTATATCAGGAGAATAAAGCCAGAGGAATTTTCCAGATGCCACCACCTATCAGGCAACCCCTAGATCAAAGGGATAAGTCTAAACACTGCGCCTTCCACAGTGACTTCGGTCATGTAACCAACGAGTGCCGGAATCTTAGACGTCGGGTGGAGGCCATGCTGATGAGGGGAGAGCTCTGGGATTACGTCCAGCATGATGGGCCAAGGACCGTACAACAGACACCTAATGCCCATAAGAACCCTGTAGCTGTGCAACCCGTCATAATTATCAATATGATTCATGGTGGTCCCGCCTCCAAGAAAGAGGAAGGAGTCAGCAGGTCTCAGATGCGCAAAGCCCACAAAATGAGGAGAATTGGCGAAGTAAATAAGGTCTACCATCGGACGGGTAGTACACAAATCACTTTCTCCACCGACGACCTCCGAAACATCCTAACCCCCCATGATGACCCGCTGGTTATCACCCTGATAGTGGCCAACTGCCTCATTAAGCGAGTCACGATTGACCCAGGGAGCAGCGCCAACATCATTACTAAATGGGCATTTGAGAAGCTCGAAATCGACCCGAGGGAGATTGTGATTTCTCGAAGCCCCATCGCAGGATTTGACGGAAGACAGGTCGAGCCCATCAGGGAAGTCCAATTGCCAGTGTCCACAACCCAAAAAACCCTTATAGAGACCTTCCTCATAGTGGACGTGAAGACATCGTACAACTTGCTCATGGGAAGGGGTTGGATCCACCAAATGTATGGGGTTCCATCAACCCTGCATCAGATGATGAGGTGCATGGGCCCCAACGATTTTGACATCATCGACATCAAAGGGGATCAAATAGCTGCCAACGAGTGTTATGATGTAACCATGAAAGGGATGAAGAAAAGCCAGGATCAAAAGGAGAGCCGCAACAGGGATCAAGACCCTGAGTCTAAATAACAATTAAAGGAAAGGGAGTTGGGTCCCCCGATCGTGGTAGAGCCTTTACAGGAGATATCTGTCATATCTGATCAACTCGAAAAAGTTACCTATACAAGTATAAGTCTTACTCCTTGTGAGTTAAAAGAACTGACTAAATTCTTGCAGGACAACTCTGACGTCTTCGCATGGGGGCACATGGACATGCCCGGTATTGATTCAACTGTTGCCAAACATTCCCTCATCGTGGACCCGAACGTGAAACCCATTAGGCATAAACAAAGGTGCATGAGGGCTCACATGAATCAAATCATTGCCGATGAGGTGTCCCGCCTGCTCCAGGCAGGATTCATTATAGAGGTAAGATATCTTGAGTGGCTTGCTAATGTTGTGGTAGTCTAGAAGAAGAATGGTAAATGGAAGGTTTGTGTGGATTTCAATGACCTAAACAGAGCATGTCCCAATGATAGCTCCCCCTGCTAAAGATTGATTAGATGGTAAATGCAATGGCTGGATACGAACGCCTAACTTTCCTTGATGCCTACTCGGGCTACAATCAGATAAGGATGAATCCAGCTGATGAGGAAAAAACATCTTTCATCACAAAATTAGGTACTTACTGCTTTAAAGTTATGCCTTTATGATTAAAGAATGCAGGTGCAACTTTCCAAAGACTGGTCAACAAGATCTTCAGAGGAATGATGAGAACCGTGATTGAGGCATACATCGATGATACTGTGGTAAAAAGTAAGAGAAAAGAAAGCCATCTAGGACATCTACAACAAATGTTTCACACCCTGAAAAGACATGGCATGAAACTCAACCCAACCAAATATTCTTTCGGTGTGTCATCTGGCCAGTTCTTGGGGCATATTGTGGATCGGATGGGAATACAAGCTAGCCCGACCCAGGTCAAGGCCCTGCTTGAAATGAAAAACCCCGAACGCATAAAGAGGTCCAGATCCTGACCGGGAGAGTGGTTGATCTTAGTAGATTCATTGCAAGACTTACCGATCATTGCAGACCTTTCTTCCAAGCAATCAAGACAAAGAAAGGTGAGGTATGGGGCCCTAAGTAGACTGAAGCTCTATCCAGGCTAAAAGAGTACATGAACAGGCCCCCGATCCTAGCCACTCTGGAACCCGATGCAGTCTTATACCTGTACTTAGCAATTTTAGCAGTTTCAACCAGCGCAACCTTTGTTAAGTACAAGAATATCTAGATGCCCGTTTTTTACACCAGCAAGTCCCTAGACGAAAGAGAGACCCGCTACAGCAAACAGAAGAAACTTATGCTATCTCTGGTGAATGCAAAACACCGTCTCAGGCACTACTTTGAAGCTCACCCAATTATGGTCCCAACCACTACTCATATCCGGATCATTATGTCAAAACTTGACCTTTCTGGCAGAATCTCGAATTAGGCCATCGAATTGGGCATTTATGACATCACATATATACCCCAAATCTCCATCAAAGGTTAGACAGTGACAGACTTTTTGCTGGAGGAAGAGACTGGGGATACTGATCAAGCTGACACACCGATCATATGGAAGCTATTCGTGGATGGTTCAGCCAGTTCAAATGGGTTCGGGGACGGGATAGAGATTTAGACACCCAACGGAACTCGTCTCCAAATGTTGGTAAGGCTACAATTCCCAGGAACCAACAATGAAGCCGAGTACGAAGCTGTCATATCCGGTTTACAATTGGCCAAAAGCCTTCAGATCCAAAGTCTTTCGTTGTACAACGACTCCCAGCTGATCATCCGGCAAATCAATGGAGCGTACGCCACCAAGGACACGAAGATGGAATTCTATCGGGCCCTTGTACTCAAGGAATCTGAGGGTTTCCAAAGGCAAATTCCAAGAAATGAGAACACCGCAGCTGGCCATTTAGCCAATCAAGCATCATCGACCGATGAGGATTCAACCCGAGTAGTGCTGGTGGATCTTCTAGCCAGACCTAGCATCCAGGAGCCGGAACAAATAATGCTGATCCCGTGGGAGCCTAGCTGGATGGATCCGTTGATGGACTACTTAAGGAACGGGATCCTCCCCGAGTCCAAAATAAAAGCTTGTAAGATTCGAATGAAGTCAGTTAGATACTCTATCATCAGGGGCCAACTCTATCGAAAGTCATTTTCGGGACCATACCTAAAGTGTGTAACTCCCTCTGAAGCCCGGCACTGATGGAAGAAATCCACAGCGAGACCTGCGGGAATCATTCCGGGGGCAGGTCTCTTGCTCACAAAATCCTATCCCAATAGTACTTCTGGCCATACCTATCTCGGGATGCTGAAGCCTATGTCCGAAGGTGCAAAGCATGCCAGATGCACGGGGACGCTATCCATCAACCACCGAAATTCCCGCACCCAACTGTGGTACCACATCCTTTTGCTTGATAGGGAATGGATATTGTTGGACCTCTCCCAAAGGCAATACGATCAACCACCCACGTCTTGCTGACTACTGATTACTTCACTAAATGAGTAGAGGCTGAAGCTTACCCCTCAATCAAGAGCAGCCACGACATCAAATTTATTTGGAATCACATAATATGCAGGTTCGGGCTGCCAGAACAATTATGATGGACAATGGAAGAAACTTGGATAACCAGAAAGTGAAGGCATTCTTTGTCGAGCATGGTATCAATCAAAACACTTCATCTGTGGGGTACCCTCAGGGAAACGACCAAGCTGAGAGAACTAATCGAACGATCTTTGACACTCTCATAAAAAAACTTGAAGAAGTTAAAGGCGCTTGGCTAGACAAGCTGCCCGAAGTATTATGGTCATATAAGACTACTCCTAGGCAACACACCAGGGAGACGCTTTTCGCCATGGCATACGGCGCTGAGGTTATGATCCCCACAGAAGTCAAACTACCAACCTTAAGGAGCCAGGCCTGGGAAGATGGCCCAAACAACCAGCATCTGGCTCATAAACTAGATCTGCTAGATGAAAAGAGAGAAGTAGTGGGGATTAGGTTGGCAGCTTACTAGCAATGCGTCGGGAATCACTTCAACCAAAAAGTTAAAAGAAGGGAATTCCAGGTCAAGGACATGGTCCTTAGGTAAAAAATTGGGTTGGTAAGCAAGCTTAAAGAACCTTGGGAAGGCCCGTTCACCGTTACCGAAATCATCTAGCACGGGGCATACCGCCTCCGTAAAAATGAGGATGGACGGATGGAGCCAAACTCCCAAAATACTTCCCGACTGAAGAGGTATTACTAGTAGCCAGACCGCTCATTTTCATTTGTCTGATTTCTTCATTTCTGTAAAAAAAAAAGACATCAACGCCAACATATTATATTACCATAAGGAAAATGTCTCTTCTTTCCAAAAGAAGCTTGCAGAGAACTATAGTAATAAAAATTATCTAAGTGTTGTGACATCTCTCGCATGACCTCAAGAGCCAGAAAGACATAACATCGATCCACAAGTGATCAAAATTTTACAAAAATTATCTAAGTGTTATGACATCTCTTGCATGGCCTCAAGAGCCCGAAACACCGATCCACAAATGATCAAAACTTTACAAAAATTACTTAAGTGTTGTGACATCTCTCGCATGGCCTCAAGAGCCCGAAAGACACAACACTGTTGCACAAGTGATCAAAATTTTATAAAAAATATCTAAGTGTTATGACATCTCTCGCATGGCCTCAGGAGCCAAGGAGACACAACACCGATCCACAAATGATCAAAATTTTATTTTAAAGAAATTATCTAAGTGTTGTGACATCTCTCGCATGGCCTCAAGAGCCCGAAAGACACAACACTGTTCCACAAGTGATCAAAATTTTACAAAAATTATATAAGTGTTGTGACATCTCTCGCATGGCCTCAGGAGCCAGAGAGACACAACACCGATCCACAAATGATCAAAATTTTATTTTAAAGAAATTATCTAAGTGTTGTGACATCTCTCGCATGGTCTCAAGAGCCCGAAAGACACAACACCAATTGATCCACAAGTGATCAAAATTTTACAAAAATTATCTAAGTGTTGTAACATCTCTCGTATGACCTCAATCACTCGAAAGACACAACATTGATCCACAAGTAATCAAAACTTACAAAAATTATCTAAGTGTTGTGACATCTCTCGCATGGCCTCAAGAGCCTGAAAGACACAACACCGATCCACAAGTGATCAAAATTTTACATAAAATTATCTAAGTGTTATGACGTTTCTTGCATGGTCTCAAGAGCCCGAAAGATACAACACCGATCCACAAATGATCAAAATTTACAAAAATTATCTAAGTGTTGTGACATCTCTCGCATGGACTCGAGAGCCCGAAAGATACAACACTTAGATAAGCAAAGAGCAGGCCACAAAAGCCCTAAAGACATAAAAGGGACCACAATATCAAAAGTCAAACCAAATATTCGTTGGTTCTATTCTAAAAAATGTCTCAAACTTTATATTAGATATGGGCCCCAGTGGCCAAGGCTTATAAACACAAAAGTTCCAAAAAAAAACAAAAACAGAGAAGAAAAACTAAGTCTTCTGCCCCTGGTATCGTAACTGAGGTCCAAATTCTTCAATCCTATCATTGGCCTTGGTAACAACCCCCTCTTGCACACTTGCCCCTTCCTAGACATCAACATTCCCTGTCCGAGCAGGATCGGGGAAAACATTAGAATTGGGGACCAAAGCCAATTCAGAAGAAATCAGGCCAGAAGCAGGAACAAACCCGATAAGAGGTTTAGACAAGAACTCGCAGAAAAATAGGTCATCAGGGCCCCCTTCCGGATCCTTGTAAGGAGGGGCAATGCCAAGAGACTCATCCAATTCCTCCACTGAGATGAAGTCCCTATCCTCAACGGGTTTATGGAAATCAAGGAAGCAAGACCTTCAGCCAAACCCGACCCGGAAGTTGGAAGTGTCAGTGAAATGCTTGTACATCTGGTTGCCACCCCTATAGCACATCTTTACTGTGGACCTCTCCACCGCCAGGAGGTTCTCAATTTCGACCTTCTCCTCCATAAGCTTTTGGCTTGAGGCCTTTATAGTCTCATTCTGAGCCAACAACTCTTAATTCTGGGCCGTTAGAGCCTGATGGGCTTCCTCCATCTCTTTAAGCTTCTGCTCAGCCGCCTGGAGCTGTTGTTCAGCTGATATGGCTCGCATGGTTTAAACTTCCAACTTTTCATTGGCAGTTACCAGCAAAGATGCCACCTTATGTCTAGCTTCCTCATTCAGCTTCAAGAGATTTGTCGAGTTCTTGAGAGCCTTACTGTCACTCTCCATTGTTGAGTTGTAAGCCTCAGTTAAATACAACATCTGCCAGAAAACACAAGTAATACAAGATCAATATCCAAATCAGAGGAACAAGAAAACACAAGTTAAGGGCAACATGCAACTCACTTTCATAGCAATCTCAGGGCTAGTCAGACTTAGTTCGTTCCTCGACACTCGTTGGATGGCCTTTCGGACAACAGGAGTCCAGATCTGAAATGCTATAGTCTGAAGGGCCTCAGGATTATTAATGGTCTCACTCCCCCTGACCAAGAAATCACCCACAAAAAGCTTGATTATCGGGTTCCAAGGGACGGGAAATTCCTTCTCTATAGCCTCTTCAGCCCCCTTTTGTACGCTCAGAGAAGCTGACGTCTGCAGTCAGGGCCTGACTGATCGACCGGGCTGATCGCCCTCAGATCGGGGATGGGAGACACCCGTCAGAGGCGAAGATGGTAAGACGGCCCCCTCACCGGCTGATGCTGAAATCCCGTCACCAGCTGACCGGGACGGAATGACAGGAGTCTCACCTGAAAGGGGAGAAATGGGGATGATAACAATCTCATTTCCTGAAGGAGGCAGGATAACTGGAGGATCCCCCGAAGGGGGTGGTAGTGGTGGCAACTCCCTAACAGCCGAAAAGGTGGAGCCCGAAGGGTTAGCAGGATTGGTTGGGATGCCTGACCCCCTCTTATTCTTTCTTTTCAGGCTAGGTTGGGGAATCCTCAGCATGATTCTTACTCCTTCTGATGATAGTTCCTGCAAATAATCACCAGTCAGGTAATCAGGGCACATCCTCAAAGGCTTACCCCAAACTTTAGATTTAAGAAGATCAAAACAAGATTTAATGAAAGCGGGATTTTTGTAGACGTCGGGCTTTCTAAAAAATTCAAATACATGACTACCCAACTTATCATTGCACAGTTCACAGAAGCAGTTTCCCCTATGGTAGGGTTTGAAAAAGGGGAATAAATGTTGGCTGAACACTTTGGGGATCACAAATCCATCTGAATTGGGATGCCTCCAACCCCCGCTCACCAGGATCATCCTCTCTTTCCAACCCTTGTTGGACTTCTCAGTGCCATCACACATCTTTCTCCCCTGAAAGGGAAAAAGACTGTAATGGCCCCTACAATCTTTCTGATCCTGTAACTTGTAAGAAAATAAGACCTTAGCCAAACCCAGATCCAAACCCAGATCCCGATTGAGCATCAATACCATGGCCAGAATCCTGAAGAAGTTTGGCTCAACTTGGAATGGGGCCAGACCTAGGGTGGACAAAACGAAGAAGAAGAAATGGTGGATAGGAAAACGAATGACCTAAAGATGGTAAGTTGATAGTTACCCCTTTGGGAACTTTTGCTTTCTCTTTCAGCCTTTTTAAAATCACATCTTTCCTAAGTATAGCAGGGAGGGGATCTGCATAGAATCGTATCCCCGAATTACCCCCAGCCTGTTCCCTAGTTGGGACCCTGCCAGCGCTGATAGTTTAGGTAACCTCAGGAGGACTGGATCTAGTTGTCTTGACCACTTCAACTGATGGAGGGCTGAGAGAGGCATTAGGATCAACTGAGGAAGGATGGAGATCACTAGTTGACCGGGTATCATCACTATCAGACATTTTGGGAAGAAAGGTAGAGAGGACAGAGGGAAGAACTTACACCCAAAGAGGATTTCGGCGAGTCTCCGGCGCGAATCTCTAAGTTTTCCGAGAACCAAATGCAATTTTCGATGAAGATAATTGCGAAGAAGATGATTTAGAGAGAAAAGCCCATGTTGTTAGTACAAAATCACAAAGTAAGAAGCTTGCAAAAAGTATAAGGAAGAGCTATTTATAAGGGGTTGAAGATGAATACCAAAAGTCCTTCGCACAAGTAACGGGGCATTGAGCCACCCTTTTAGCCACCTGCATGAAAATCTAAGTCATGATGGCCATGAATTTGAATTCAAATGATGAGGACAACTATCCTCATTTAATAGCCCTGCCACGTCACCTGACATAGGGGATGTATCTGTCTACCACATGTTACTCTTGGTTATGGGCTTTTAGGGTATGTTTGGAAGTTGGTTTTTGGGGCATTTGGTCTTGGTTTGTCTTTGTTTTTAGGACCAATCCATGTTTGATGGGCATGATTTCTACAAGACCAAGTAAAACCAAGAGACCCAAAATGTGATTTTACAAAACCATCATTTTAATGGTTTTGAACTTGGGCCGACACTTTTTACCAAACCTTTTGTGTGGTTTTGAACATGGGCCGTCATTTTTGACCATCACATGTGAGAATTGAAGACAAAAATGTGGTTTTTGATATAATTTCAAAAAATATATATATAATTTAAAATAAATATATAAAATTTGATAATATATATATAAAATTCAAAATATATATATATGTATAATTCGAAAACATATATAAAATTAAAAAACATATAAAATTTGAATAAATATATAAAATTCGAAAATATATATATATAATTCAAATTTTATATGTTTGTTTTTAATTATATATATATTATGAATTTTATATATTTTTTCAAATTATATATATATTTTACAAATTATATATATATATTTTGAATTTTCTATATTTTTTTCAAATTTAATTAAACTTTAGGGGTATTTTGGTCCAAAATTATAAGAAATGGGGTAAGCTAATGCAAAATGAAACCATATATATATATATTTATTAATTTAAGTGTATATATATATATATATATATATATTTAATAAATTTTGGAACTAGATTAAATCGTTACCAAACAGAGTTTAGATCTAGGACAAGACCAGACAAGATCAGAATAACAAGACCAAACTAGTTTCCAAATAAGCTCTAAGTGTTTGAAAGCCCAAAACCAAGAGGAGCCTGTGTACATGTGAAATTCTTCAGGCCCACCAAACCTTTAGCACACGAACCAGATGACCCAGCATGACTGACCAGAGCTCGAAGATAAAGGCCCATTTCCTAAGTGATCTAGAATAAACTTAGGGATCAAGCTAGTGATGTAAGAGAAAGAAAAAATAATGATGTAAGCAAGAGAATGTTGCCCTAATGGGCTCAAAGCCCAAGAAGGAAATGTATATATGTCAAGAAAAATGATCAATAAACTCTATTATTATGTTGTGCAATTTTTAGCATCTAAATGAATATAAAATATTTGAAGGAACAAATTAAAGAAAATAAAGCTGTCTCTGCCACAACAAATAACTTTACATTATTATCAACACAGTCCAGTGGCTTTGTTTGGGATGTAAAGTTTGGTAGAGCTAGATAGAATCAATGTCAATGTCGATGTTTCTTATAACTATATGGGGAACAATTCACATTACTCAATGGAACCACATAAATTGAAAAATACCAGATTTTTTGGTTTAGTTTTCTATTTTACAAAAAATAAAAAATAAAATAAATAATTACAATTACTGTTACAATTATCAAACCCTAAATAAGGGCAGCCCCTAAATAAGAGAGCAGATCCCTAAAACCTATAACTTCTTCCTACCTTAATAAGGTACATTACAGTCCATGAACTAATGCACATAAAAAACCAACCCAAAGTCTATGTTTTCAGTTTTTCCTCCATAACTTTTTGGTGAATTCAATGTTACACAACTTTAACATTGTGCAATTGGTACTCTTAGTACCTCCTCATCATCACATCTTTAATTTCATTTTCTTTGTTTAAAGAAAAAGAGCAGCAGTAATTATTTCATTGTTTACCAAATTCTGAAGTATATTGGATTTTACTAGTTTTATTACTTGTTCTTTTGGATGTTATTTGGGTACAAGGTTGTTGGCATCATTAGAGTAAAACACTAAGTGTAGATTATAGTATTGGCTAAACAAATTATATTAAATGACAGAGTATAGAAATGTATACTTACTATACTATTTCATTATTTAATTTACATAATGAGATAGTTTTATTTGTATAATTCAAACATTTTTCTTTGTTTTCTCTATTTTCTTTCTAAATTCTTAGGCTAAACATCACTGAAACCTGATAGCAGTATCGGTCAAACATTAGTTATAATCTATTGACAAATGAATAATATTCATAATCATCTTGGACAACAGATGCCTATATATACTTAAAGAGTTAATTTTCCTACAATATGTTAGAATATTTTAGAAAGATACAAACTACTAACCACCACTAAAGTATTCTAGAAAAACACAACATCTGCAACAACTACTAAACTAATATACAAAATTACTACATTTACAATATTTGAAAAGAAAAACATGATTCACAAAATAAATTTCACTTACACCCCAAAATTTAAGATCAGATATTGATTTTCTTCGCTTTTAGTGCATAGTTAGCAGACAAACATAATCTACTGATGTCAGCGGAAAAAATTGCGCACAAATAAATATTTGCTCTTGTCAGGTATGAAATCATCAATATATCAACATGAGTAAAACTGTAAGATTACACAAATTTGATAATTAATAGTGATTTTGACGGGATCATTGACTGATGTTTCATAGAATTGAAGTATTTTACTTGCAATTAGCAAAATTTAATTTTCCAATTCTAAGGTACAAATTGGAGGTAACTAAATATAGCGGGAATGTAATTAATTTTTCTCAACAATGTTTCATAGAATTGAAGTATTTTACTTGCAATTAGTGCAAAATTTAATTTTCCAATTCTAAGGTACAAATTGGAGGTAACTAAATAAAGCGGGAATGTAATTAATTTTTATCAACAAAATTAGTTACGATGGCAACTAATCCAAATCCAACAACATTAATCCCATCTGATACAAACATAAAAAAAAAAAAAAAAAAAACATATATGTGGATAATTTGTATGCACAACTCCGGAATTTCAAGATGTATCCATGTCTTTTCCAAATTCAAAGTCCCCTATGATTACACACTATCAACACTATGTGAGCGACACTAGTTTGCGTTTAGTGGATCAAAGTCAACACTAATTCAACATGAATTACGTTTTCTAATGAGTTGCCAAGATTAATATAATGTTATAAGTTTTGGTTTCAGATTTTACAATCCCAACAATATACCTTCCACGTCCAAGTTCATAATCAGCAATGGCTGCTCAATCAAGTCCCACCAAGAAGGTTATCCAAGTGACCATTCTGGACAGCAGTTGTGAGATCTGGAGTACAAAGAACAATCAAAATACCATAATAAGAAAACGAAAAGAGTCGATGTGAATGGAAAGTTTCGCAGCAAATTTTGAGGAGAAACATAAATGGGATGAGAAGAGAGGGCTAACCATCACTGCCACCGATATGTTTCCCATTCACAAATATTTGTGGAACAGTGCTTCGGCCCACAAGGTCTAGCAGGATATTCTGAATTTGATATCCATCATCTAAAACACACACACACACAAAAAAAAAAATATAGAAAAGAACACATAACATCAGTTTAAACTGTAGCAAAACGAAATCACTACGAACACATTGAACAGAAAAAGGCAAGAAAAATTAAAATAAATAACCACTCGTAAATGTTCACAAATTCATAGATAATGAAAAAGCTTATATTTTATAAGTACCTCGAAGATCAAGCTCCACAACATAAGGTTGCTCATGCAGTTCACTGAATATGCGCTTGGCACGCTTGCAATACCTTATATCAGGGAAAACAAAAACAAATTATATTCCGTTGCAATTCAAGAACAATTCTGGGCTAGTAGTCCAATTAATTCTGGCCAATTTTGAGACTGACAAATAGCAATTCATTTATTCATGCATTTGACATTCTGAGAGTGATGTCAACAGCATCCTCAAGTTGAATTAATCTAGTAAAATACAAATACATGCAAAAGTTGACATGATGTAGCACTTCTTCTTTAATACCAATTGCACATTTGTGTCACACAACAAACCAAAGTTCATCATAGCTTCCACAACATGAATTTTATGCAGAAACAGCTTTATGTGAATGAGACGGTCTGTCTTTTCAATTTCTGTTGTCCCACATGTTTCCCAAAGTATCAGATCCCAAAACAACCACTAATCGAGTTTAACAGGCACCATCTCTCCAAGGAAATGGGTGAATATCTGTCAGTTCAGATATAGTATAGAAGAGTTGTAAACCTTAAAATCCAAACAGGAATCTGTTCAATGGTGGCACCTTAACGGAGCTAAAATAGTACTAGATTGATGACTGTTACTTTGCTAGAAAGCTCAAACCGGTTATAATAAGAAATTAACTCAAAAAAGGAACACCAATCTTGTCATTCAATAATAAATACACAAACACAAGAATCATGAAAGGATTCTAAAGGAGGCATCTCTTCTCAGATTTAAGATTCAACCTTTCGACAATATATCAAAGCACATCTTGAGGAGCAACAGTCGCCAAGTAGAGTTCCAACACCATAAATGCATTTTTTACTCTGGAATATGCCAGATTTATGATCCACAAAATAACCTTTTTAGTTAGATATGCATCTGTAAGTGTACAAAAATACAATTTTCATTCTGGCCTGCCTTTCTCTTTCTTGTTAACTTATATATCTATCAGACTAATAAATCCAGCCAGCAGTTTAATAATTACACAACATTCAGTCTTTTCGAGACCATTTCAGACACCTAAAATCCTGATGGATCAGTAATATCTTGTTCCCTTGCTGAAGAGGTATTAAACTTCGAGCAAAATGGAAGATAAAGTAAAGCATAAATTCATGTTGTTTGATGGTAGAGTGAAGAGAGAATGGTAAAAGAGAGTTGTTAAGTAAAATTTAACAGCTGCTTTGGTGCCAGTAAATGTAATTTGTTAAACATATTTGGTCAACTGTATCCTCCAATGCAAGTGTTACTCTTATATGTCAGTGTTTTAAAGATGTGCTGATGTTTCATTTTTGGTTATCCTAGAGATTTCTGGTTTATCTAAACACTGATGGATTTCTTAAGATTTTATTTATATAAACGGAGTTTTGCAGTTATGCCCCTCTATAAGTCATGCGTATATTGGGTTGTACTTCCTTTGGCGTGTTCATCCAAGATAGATATTATACCTGAGAAACAGAAAGATTGCTGGTTGTAGTTGTGAGATTCCACGCAATGGCATGTATGAGCTACGCAGGCCATTATTAAAGAAGTTGTGAATGTTTGTGCCGAGAGAGAAGTGCTGAGAAAAAGTATAGACATAATTGTCGCGCCAAATATACGTATTGAAGATATTGACGACTTTTAAGTTTTAACTAACAGGCATCTACTGCTTGAGGGAAAGTGAAAAGAAGATAACAGAAAAAGACTTCCATAATTGAACTGACAACATAACAGTCACTTTGTCCTAACCTTAATGGTTGATTTCACGTGTATATGTCCCACTTATCTCTTCGACATTAAGTATCAGTGTTATCTGCCAAATAACAAGGACCAAGGCTTATTTGTTGGAGAATCTGGACCTTGCTAGCCTCATTCTGAGACATACTTCACTGTGATAGATTTATAACTTCTATCTTCTTGCTTTACTGTTTCTAACCCCCTCCGTGTTCAGGTCTAATTTAGGATATGCTGATCCTTTGTTCCTCGTAGTTCTTTGTTCACAATATTATCAATAAAATTTTCCAACTTTAACCAGGGGAAAAAAAGTGATCCCTCTTTAAAGAGGAAAACCCACTTGAACACCTAGGATTTGCCGCCACTCCTTATTTCCTCCCTCCTCACCTATCAAACCTTCCATAGGTCTCTCCACAAGGCATGTACATGTCACAAACCCTCACCTATACTGAAATTGGCACGGAATTTTCTTCCCTTGCAACTCCCTAGTAATAAACCATCAATGGTTCAAACAAAATATGCACGCCCAATTGGAGAATTTTAGATGACAAATTATAAGCATAAAGAAAATTACACCAAGTTTGTAAAATGAAAAAATGAGTAATGAGAACTACAGAAGTTTAGAGTTACTAACGTTTAATTTATAACATGCATCGACTGGACTAATTTTTTTTCAATATATATAACTACTTATCGCATGAAGGGTTAATGACTGAAGCACAAGAAGTCCATTATCTTTTCCATTAAGACGTAAAGATATATTTGGCAATCTAGAAAAGCAGCTTAAATGTAAAATGACCATGTCCCAGGTTCAAAGCATAAAAATAACAATTTTGTGCGAAATTTCCACATGTCGTGTATATATCCCATACCCCTTCCTACCATACTCAACAAATGAGAAAATCAATCTATATGATACACACATGGAAAGCTTTAGGGTGCGTTTGGAAACTAGTGTTTTCGTTTTCATTTTTTATCTCTTGAGAACAAAAAAATTTCTTGTTCTTGTCCTAAGGGTAATCCGGAAACAAAAACAAGTTTGGTTGGAAATTTTGTCTAAAAAAATTTTGGGAACGAAAAAAAAAATAAAAATTGGAGGTTAGGGTTTGAAGGTTGAAGATGGAGGTTAGGGTTTGGAGGTTGAAGATAGTGGTTAGGGAATCTGTAACAATTAAATTTTTTTTTGGTTGAGAACAAACAGTGCCGAAAACAAAAAAAACACCATTTTGGTGTTCTTAAATTTTGAACTAAGGGTGAGAAAACGTTTTTTTATTATTCACGAAAACAAAAACCATCAAAGGCTCCCAAATGCGTTTTTGTTCCCGTGAACAGTGGAAAAAACAAGAACAAAAACGGAAACACCCCTATCCAAACTCACCCTTAAGGTATTTTATGCATAATCATATGTAATACTGCTTAACTGCATTCACTTATGGAAATTCTGGGGCCAGATAAAAATAGTGTACAACAATGTCTGAATTTTTCGGAAGGTACTTTCACACTTGTTACATTGCACTAATTAGACCCTGTTTGGTAGGTGATTTGGTTCCACTGGTCTTCATTTTTAGAGACCAGACCATGTTTGTTTGGACTGGTCTCAAAATTTGAAACCAGACCAAATGAAACCAAATTGAACCAAATGTGATATTTTTGGAACCAGTTTTTTTGGTGGTGGTCTGGTCTGATCTTGGTAACCAAAATAAGATTTTTGAAACCAACGATTAAAACCATCAAAAACCAAAATTGAATAAAAATAATAATAATATACAAAATAAATTAATTAAATTATATAATAATAAATAAATGAATAAATAATACATTAATAATAAAAATAATAAAAAAATAAAAAATAAAAATAATGAATAATAAACAAAATGAATTAAATAATAATAAATGAATATATTAATAAATTAATAAAATATATTTCAAAATAATTAAAATTGAATAAATAATAATAAATTAATAATATAAATAAAACATATTTAAAAATAAAATAAAAATAATGAATAATAAACAAAATGAATTAAATAATACATAATAATAATCAAAATGAATATAATAATAATAAATAAATTAATAAAATATATTTAAAAATAATTAAAATTGAATAAATTAATAATATAAATAATAAATTAAATAAAATATATTTAAAAATAAAATAAAAATAATGAATAATAAACAAAATGAATTAAATAATACATAATAATAATAATAATTAATAAATTAATAAATATATGAATAAATAATAAATTAATAAAATATATTTATAAATAATTTAAAATGAATAAATAATAATAATAATATAATAATATAAATAAATAATGAAATAATAATAAATGAAATGAATTAAATAATGAAATAATAGTAAATAAAATGAATTAAATAATTAAATAATAATAAATAATAAATAAATGTATAAATAATAAATGAATAGAATATATTTATAAATTAATATATAAATGAATAAATAATATATAATTAATAAAATATATTTATAAATAAAAAAATTAAAAAAAATAAAAGTAAATAATACATAAAAATAATAAATGAATATTATAATAAATAATAAATAATAAATAAGTTTATTTTTTTAAAGCAAAAATCAGATCGCTTTACCAAATATGGTCTGGTTCAATGTTTGTGAGACCGTAAACATTAAACCAGATCGCACCGCTTACCAAACAGACTTTTAAGTTCAGGATCTAGACGAGCCAGACCACACCACACCACACCACACAAGACCGCCTACCAAACATGGCCTAAGGAACTCCCCATATGTTATGCGGCTTTTCCATAAAGCAAAATCCCGCAAGTATTTATAATTTCTGCGGATAATCCACCAAATTGTCTTCCATATGGCATTTTAAATAACACCACCTCAAAGCAGCTAAGTAAAACAGATTTCATAAGTTTTTCTTTTTCTTTTTAATCCTCAATTTCAACTGTTCGAGGGAATAAAGTACCCTAGTTTTAACAATTATAGATAACATGCTAATTTTCGATATATGAACAACATGAATGCTTGTTCTTAATTACAGTCATTGGACGGGTAGATCAAAGCCTGAATTTATTAAAAGTAGATTAATAATCTAGATATTTGCTATGTTGCACAAGTGAGAGCGAGCATATATATATATATAATATAACTCTGAACTCTTGTAAGTTACGTCATTATCTCATACAACAAAATCCTTGCAACCCTTCAACGTACCCCTAATTTTGGATCAAGTAAATCCGTGAAGACAATACACCAAAACAGCACATCAAATCAGCAAATTAAAACCAAACCTAAAGGTTCGAATTTTAAAATCCTCAAAATTTTCAACTATTTGAGTCCATAAGGAACCCTAATTTTAACAATCAACATTGAATTACATCATAAAAATTGTATAATTGGACATAGAAACAATTATAACATGCCATGAATTAGAAAATTGGCGCTTCAAATTCGAATTAAATGGAAATTGAATATTGGAATCGAGAGAGGGAGACTTACGGACAGTAAGATTTGGAGAAAATTGCGATTTTGTTGGAGTAGATGACATTTTGTACATAGCCCGAGACTGAACTCGAAGCTAGGGTTTCGTTTGGTCCGTTGCTCAAGAACAGTATGCTAACCATTGCTATAGCACTGATGAGCTTGTAACTCTTCATCTCCTCTCTCCTCCTCTTTCTCTCTCTAGGTGGAACTGAAAAGTGCAGAGAGGAAAACTGGTGTATGTGTATAATATGTACATGAGCAATGCTATGAAAATAAATTGATGATAATATCATTGGTAAATTGCGATATCAATTAGGGTTATTCCCACAAACACCCCTAAGGTTTGGCTTATTCCCACACGGCCCCTCAAAGTTGAATATTCCTACAAACACCCCCTGAAATTTGAATTTCGCCCCACTTACACCCCCTCCTTGTTGACGATGTTAGTAGAGGCCGTTAATTTGCTGATGTCAGCCACTAACTCTTATGTAAAATGTTCACGGTGCCCTTAGAGTGGATTAAAATCTTATATGTTAAAGTTGATGATGCGTAGAAAGATCGGGTGAAAAACGATGTCGTTCCTGTCAAAAAGAACAAATAGTGACCGGAAGGGGTACCGGTGGGGTACCGGCCAAATAGGCTCCGACGGTCAAGTTAGAACTTGAATCGCTCAAAAAACTATAGCAGGAGTAATGGTGGATGATTATTGCGTACCTCTTTAGGTTGACCCAACCCTATATTTATAGGGTCTTTAATGCGGTGTTCTTGATAGAGTTGTAACGTGTCGTAAATATCTTGACAGCTAACCATATGTATCCTAATAGGATTCTGATAACTACCCGTAGGTATTCTGTTCAGATGTGTAGAGCCCTGGTAGCAGGTAGTCGGTTGACAAATTCTTATCTCCACGTGCCGTACAAATTATACCTATCAGTTGCCCCCTGTTCCCGAATTCGCTTGCCGAATTTTAGGGAACAAAATCTCTTTTTGTACATATATAAATTTGTGAATATACATACTTATATTCTAAAATATTTGTTTTGGAATATACCCACCTTGTAATTTATTTAGTATACCTATATATATATATATATGTAAAAAGTGGGTGAGAAAGTGATATATTGTTATTTGGATAATTATGAAAACTTTTTGGCTTTTAGGTAATAACTTTGAAAAAGTGAAATGAATTCTGAGAAGTTACGTATGGATGTGGTCTTGACTTTTTCCATATTATTATTATTATTATTATATATATATATATATATAACTATATGTAACATATCATCATGACTGAATGGGACAAGAAAAGAAAAAGAAAAGACAGATCATTGGTTTTGTCTGGCGTGTGTTGCACGCCCTTCCCTTGTCTGGCTTGTGTTTCACGCCCGTATGTTTCATGCCTTCCCTTGTTTGGCGTGTGTTTTACCCCCGTATGCTTCATGCCTTCCTTTGTCTGGCGTGTGTTTCACAGCCTCTGAACCAAGCAGGTACAACCTACTATTGAGCTGCAACGGCTATATTAAGCTCCAACGGATATATTTTGTCAAGCCTATAAATTTCTCTTCTGCACCTCTTTTACCATTCAATCACCAGTTCTAATATATTTTTTAGTAGCTTGCCTCTTCCTTCTTCTTGGTCTACATTTTTCTTTTATTTGCCAAAATATTTCTAAAAAAATATTTTATGGCACCAAAAAATGTAAGGGACATAATTTCCACTGTCCACCCGACCATGCTTGATAAATTGAAGATGGACTTTGTATTTCCGTACGAAGTTGAGCTAAACTGTCCGGGTCTAAATCAAAGGGCGCATCACTCCCTTCCACATGGGATGTTTCTTTACACCTCATATTTTGATGTTGGGCTGCGTCTTCCGCTTCCCCGACTGTCGAGAGAGATCTTAGACCATTTTGGTATCCTCCCTTCCCAACTTTATCCGAACGCCTGGAAGGCTATTCTAGGGGCCCCTCTTCTCTGGTGCCTATGCGGGAATGGATCCATGTCTCTTCAAGAGTTTCTCTCTTGCTATTACATTCAGCGCAATGGTGCTTGGGCCAATTTCTTAACTGCAGTAAAGGGCTTTCCACAGGAGACTGGTGACAATCCAAAGTCTTGGTGGAGTCGTTTCTTTCACGCTAATGGCAACGGATTGGAGTTCCTGGATGCGGTCGAAGGCGAGGACAATGGTCCGTCCGTTCCAAAGAAAGCGGGTGATCTTACGGAAGCGGGTAAACTTTCTTTCTTTTTTTATTTTTTTATTTTTTTATTTTTTTTATTTTTTTATAACACATCTCCTCTTCTCTTCTGTAGTGAAAAAGAAACTACCCATTATTTCACCTGAAGAGAAAAAACATATGAAGGAGAGACTGAAGAGGGCAAAAGTTTTCTTGGCCCGTCATAAGGAAGAGTCTTTTTTTGACTCAAGTGCTTTGTCAGGTTATTGTCTTGGCCTTCGTGGAAACCATAATATCCCACCCGTACCTCCTTTCCTTGACTCTCCAAGTGGGAGTTCATCAGCTTCGCCATCAAATCCAGAGTTCCATTCTCCGGTATCTGGAGGATGTCGGGTAACTGTTGACTCTGGTCAGGCTTCCCCCGCTCCTCCGATGACCGACAATCGGGCACTCTCCAGTCCTCCCCCTATTTCTGACGGGAGTCAGGCACTTTCTACTCCTCGAGATCCTAGCTCATCCCTAATAGTTGGCACGAGTCGCGACGGGAGATCTCGACTTACCCTCGACAGTTGGCAGGAGTCGGGCTCCCTTCACCAGTTCCAGTGCAGGTATCATCATTAATTTTTTTTTTTTTTTTAGTATTACTTATTTGCTTTGTCTTAAATATAATTTTTTATTGTGTACACAGGGGGATCTCAGTGGTTTCCTCAAGATGTGCTTGATAACTTTTTAAATAAAAAGTGCAAGACCGGTTTGTCGCCATCGATTCCCTGATTCTCCTCCTCCCTGCTTGGCCAATGTTCTTCTCCCTCTCACCAGATGACGGCGAGAGCCTCTTCTGGTCCCGTTAGGACCTTGGATCTTGATGCAAATACTATTAGCATGGGGCCTACTGTTCAGACGGGGTTCAGCCAGTTCTCTAGACCGCCTATTTTCGGCCAGTCTTCGCGACCTGGGTCCATTTTTGGGATGTTCGCCCCTGAGTCCAAGTCTTCATCGGGTGATACCGTGATGTCTAGCGTGCAGGTAGCGACTGAAAAACTCATGGGCGCTTTGATGAACGAGGACCTCCAGTCATTGGAAAATGAGAATGAATCTATTGTAAAGGCTTATCGGAGATCTCTCCTTGATGTCGGACGGGTTAGTATATCTACATTATTTAATGTCTGCTTTTATGTTTTGTATGTTGAACCATCTTTCTTTTTGTAGAATTTGACCCGAGGCAGGTACATAGCCCATAGATGCATGCGAGCCGAGTCTGAGAGAGATAAGATGGTTCTTAATCATCAAGCGGAGATCAACGAGCTTCGGGGCCACTATGAGCGTCAACACCAGCAGTTTGAGACCGCCCGACTGGAGGAGATCAACAAGCTAAAGGGGACTCATGAATTTGACCTCAAGAGGGCAGAAGAGGAACATGCCTCTCTTTTGGCCCAAAAGTTGGGCGAAGCAAGGATTGTTGCAGTTGAGGAATTCAGACATTCTCCTGAGCTTCAGGAGCAGCAACTAGTTTATTACCTTGGTGGTTTTGAGGATTTTCGTGAGCAGGCGACTACTTCTTATCCAGCACAGGATTTCACAGGATTCAACCCTAGTGGACGTCGTAGGCAGTAGTTGTTTCTTTTTCTATGTTGAAATCTCGTAGTATCGCTGTGATGTTTCATTTTCTTTCATTTTCATCTGATGTACTTTCAAATTCTATGAATGAAATGATGTTTATGGACCTTGATCCCTAATTTATGTAGGAAAAACTTGACCTTTCATATTAAGGCAGTTTTTGTGAGAAGATGAGTAGTAATTTTTACTCTTTTTTGTTTGTAGGATTTGGGCTTCACTCAGCCATATCCTTTCAATAATAAGATTATAACCTCGAGCTTCACTCAGCCCCCCCTTTCTGCTAGGGGACCCATTTTTTTGGGTGGAAGAACATATTTATGATAACACAGTAGGTGCTTAATAATTGTAGAAAAAGAATTCTCTTTATTGATAATTAGCGGGATAACCGCTTTAACAATTAATGTAAATTAAATAAATTCTACTGCAGAATGCTCAATAGCCTATTGCAAACTAAATCTAAGTAAATGAAATTACTAAAAATGATACTAAAGCAAAGAAAATAAAGGGTAGCCTAAACTGACCCTGATGCTACCTTTCCACTTTTACTGGTGATACTTCCTTAAGTGCTGCGCATTCCAAGGACGAGGTAGCTGTTTTCCCTGTAGGGTCTCTATCCAGTATGCCCCCTGTCGATATGTGCGAGTTACCCTATAGGGGCCTTCCCAGTTGGGAGCCAGTTTTCCCATTTTCACAATTTCACGGTTGCTGGTGAGTGGGGTGACTTCCCGTAGTACAAGGTCTCCTGGCTGAAACCTTCTCTGTTTTACCCGCGCATTATAATATCGTGACATTGCCTGTTGGTAGACAGAAACCCTCATCTGGGCTTGCTCCCTCTTTTCCTCAATCAAATCTAAGCTGACTGCCAATTCCTTTTCATTATGTTCTGAATCATAGTGACTTGTCCTGTAACTTTCCAACCCAATTTCAACTGGGGTCACAGCCTCACTACCAAAAGCAAGGAAAAAAGGGGTCTCGCCCGTGGGTGTTTTGGCCGTAGTCCTGTAAGCCCACAGTATAGCGGGCAACTGTTCAGGCCATAACCCCTTGGCCTTTTCCATACTCTTTTTTATCATCCCAAGAATCGTTCTGTTGGCAACCTCTGCCTGCCCGTTAGCCTGCGGATGTCCAGGAGAAGAGTAATGGTTTTTTATTCCCAGACCCGAACAAAACTCTCGGAATACACTTCCTTCAAACTGTTTTCCATTGTCAGACACTATGACCCGGGGGACGCCGAATCTGCAAATGATTGACTTCCAGGTGAAGTCTTTGACATTCTTGGCAGTGATTCGGGCTAGTGGTTGTGCTTCTACCCATTTGGTGAAGTAGTCAATCGCTACTATTGCAAATTTGGTTTGACCCTTACCCCGAAGCAATGGGCCAACCAAGTCGATTCCCCACTGAGCAAAAGGCCATGGCCCAGTCATGGGTGTTAATTCTTCTGCTGGAAGTCTGGGGACATTAGCAAATCGCTGGCACTTGTCACATTTCTTCACGTATTGTAATGCGTCATTTTGTATTGTCGGCCAGTAGTACCCTTGTCTTATAGCCTTATGGGCTAGAGATCTACCCCCTGCATGGTTTCCACATAAACCCTCATGAATCTCTTTGAGGATGTAGTTTGCCTCCGCAGTAGAGACACAACGCAATTAGGGAAGGGAAAGACTCCTCTTATAAAGAATCCCGTTGATGAGAGCATATCTGGTGGCGCGAAGCCTTATCTTTCGGGCTTCCATTCGGTCTTCTGGTAATTCCCCATCCTGGATATACTTGATGATAGGTTGTGCCCATTCCATACCTTGTTCCACTTGCATGATCATTGTAGTTTCCTCCTGGTGAATACTTGGTTGATGTAAATGTTCTAAGGGAAATATATCATCATCCGGCTCAATAGCCGTAGCTAACCGGGCAAGGGCATCTGCATGACGATTCTCTTCTCTTGGTATCGGGCAGATTACGCATTTTTTGAATTGACCGATCAATTCTTTTACCTTCAGTAGGTAAGCCTTCATTTTTTCTTCTTTCGCTTCATACTCCCCATTGACCTGGCCTGTAACCAGACGGGAGTCGGTGTTGACCTTCAGGTAGGGTGCCTGCAAGGTTTGCGCTATTCGGAGTCCTGCTATTAAAGCTTCATACTCTGCTTCGTTATTGGTAGCTTTAAACTTGAACCGGAGGGCGTAAGGAAATCTTTCTCCCTCAGGAGTGATTAAAAGTAATCCTGCCCCGCTCGCCTGTGAGTTGGATGAACCATCCACAAATAATGTCCAGAGCACCTCCGGGTCTATCCGTCCTTCTGCCTCAGGAATGAGTATCTCTTCAGCAACTTCAGGGGCTTCTTTTAGAGGATAGGTGAACTCCGCCACAAAATCTGCAAGTGCCTGTCCCTTAATCGCTGCTCTGGGCTTGTAGCGGATGTCGAACTCTCCCAACTCAATCGACCATTTCACTAAGCGACCGGATGTTTCCGGCTTGTGGAGTACCTGCCTGAGTGGTTGATCAGTAAGGACTATTATCGTATGAGCCTGAAAGTATGGCCTTAATCTCCTAGCAGAAATAACGAGGGCGAATGCCAATTTCTCCATTACTGGATACCTTTCTTCTGCTCCCCGTAAGGCTCGACTTGTGTAGTAGATTGGTCTCTGAATAGACCCATCGTCTCTCATTAGGGCAGAACTTATTGCCGTTAAGGAGACAGCTAAGTAAAGTAGAAGTTGTTCCCCTGGTACTGGTCTGGTCAACAGGGGTGGAGAAGCAAGATAATTCTTCAAATCCACAAATGACTGTTCGCACTCAGGGGTCCACTCAAAGGCCTTTTTAAGCACCTTGAAGAAAGGAAGACATCTGTCAGTAGCTCGAGAAATTAGCCTGTTGAGGGCAGCCACCTTTCCCGTCAACCGCTGCACATCTTTGGTTGACTGGGGAGACCTCATGTCCAGGATGGCCCGAATCTTTTCCGGATTAGCTTCAATGCCTCTTCTACTGACCATGAATCCCAAAAATTTTCCTGATGATACACCGAAAACGCATTTGGTTGGGTTAAGGCGCATTTGGTGTTTTCGAAGCACCTCAAAAACTTCTTCAAGGTCCGCCAGATGATTCTCTTTTTTGACACTTTTTACTAACATGTCATCTACGTAGACCTCCATGTTCCTTCCAATTTGATCTTTGAACATGTTGTTGACCAATCTCTGGTAGGTAGCTCCAGCGTTCTTTAACCCGAAGGGCATGACTTTATAGCAGTAAATGCCTCTATCGGTGATGAAAGATGTTTTCTCACAGTCAAGAGGGTGCATGGGGATTTGATTGTAACCCGAATACGCATCCATAAAGCTAAGTAGTTCATTCCCTGAAGTAGCCTCTACCAGCATGTCAATTCTTGGTAACGGAAAACTATCATTTGGACATGCTTTGTTCAAATCTGTAAAGTCGACACAGAGCCTCCATTTTCCATTTGCCTTCTTTACTAGGACCACATTCGATAACCAGTCGGGGTAGTGGACCTCTCGAATGAAGTCCGCCTTTAGAAGCTTGTCAACCTCCGACATTATAGCTGCATTCCTTTCTGGGGCAAATGTTCTTTTCTTCTACTTTACAGGCTTGGCAGTAGAATCCACATTTAGGCGATGTTGCATAACTTGAGGATCAATGCCCGGCATATCTTCATGTGTCCAGGCAAACATGTCTTGATTTTGTTTCAAGAATCGAATAAGTTGATCCTTAACATCATCGGGGAGCAGTGACCCGATGCTTACTATTTTTCGGTTCTCGCCTTCTTCCAGGCTTACCTCTATAAGGTCCTCTACTGGCTCTGGTCGGGGAGTATTTTGACTTGAGACTGATTCGAGACCTTCGATAGTAAGTGATTCCCGTGACCTTCTATCTTTCAGAGCGGCTGCATAGCATTCCCGTGCCATAGCTTGGTCTCCTCTTACTTCTCCTAAACCATGATCAGTTGGGAACTTCATTAGCAAGTGGTAAGTTGAAGTTACTGCTTTCAATGCATTAAGAGTTGTTCTTCCGAGGATGATATTGTAGGTGGAAGGGCAATCCACTACAAAAAAATCTACTATGATGGTAAGCTGTCTTGGAGCCACCCCTACAGTGAGAGGAAGGGTCACTATCCCCAGTGGAAAAACCTTCTCTCCAGAAAAACCGACTAGAGGCGATTTGGATGGCTTTAACTGGTCCTTTCCTATACCCATCTTGTCGAAAGCTTCAGAGAATAGCAAATCTGCAGAACTTCCATTGTCGATCAGCACCCGTCGAATAGTAAAATTGGCCACTGCCACGGTAATTACCAGTGGGTCATCATGGGGATGTTGTACTCCCCGTGCATCATCGTCAGTGAAGGTAATGACCTGTTTTTCTAGTCGTGGAGATTTGGAAGGTGGAGTAGAGGTATCCACCCCTTGAACCTCCATCATATTTCTAGCCCTTCTTGCATGAGCTTTTCGGGATGAGCTTGTTTCCCCACCTCCTGCAAACCCTCCAGAAATCACATTGATCACCCGAACCGGCTGTTTATCTGGTGTGCGACTTCTTCGGGGAGCATCTTGTCGGCCTTTTCCTTTATCGCCATTGGTCGTGAACCGGCTCAAACGCCCTCTCTGGATCAAGCTCTCAATCTGATTTTTGAGGTCAATGCATTCATCTGTCGTATGTCCATGGTCACGATGAAAGCGACAAAACCTATCGCGCGCCCTTTTTGATGGATCCGACTTCAGCTTGGGTGGCCAGGATAATGAATGATCGTCTTGTATTTGAAAAAGGATCTCACCTATCGGCTTGTTCAATGGAGTGAAGCTAGTGAACTTATCTTGACTCTTTACAGGTCGAGATGACCTGTCCATAGTTGGTTGGGTTCTCCGGCCTTTAGCTTCTCTTTCGTCCCTGGTAGTTATTGCTGGTCTCTTTTTCTCCACCTTCTTTTCTTCAGTCCCTTTTCCTTTTCGGGCATTCATGGCATCCTCCGCATTCATATGCTTCTGGGCTTTAACAAGTAGTTCTGCCATCGTCTCGGGCGGTTCTTTTGATAAGGAAAAAAGAAACCTAGAAGACTGTAATCCTCCCATGAAGGTTGTCACTGCTACGTTATCATTAACCTCATCAACCTGTAGCATCTCATTATTGAACCGGCTTATATAATCTCGAAGCGACTCTCCTTTATCTTGTTTGACGTTTAGCAAGTAGGTGGCGGGCTTCCTATGTCTCCGCCCGGCAATAAAGTGTCCGATAAATTTCCTGTTTAACTCATCGAAGTCAAGAATAGAACCGGGCCTCAACTTATTGAACCAGACCCGGGCCGACCCCTTTAGGGTGATGGGAAAAGCCCGACACATGATAGCATCTGGGACAGCCTGTAGATGCATGAGTTCCTTAAAGGTCTCCAGGTGGTCAAGAGGGTCCTTGGACCCGTCAAAGTTCTCCAATTGTGGCATTTTGAACTTGTTAGGTAGAGGAACACTCATCACCAAAGCATCAAAGGGGGAATTAGTCTTCTGTAGGAGTTCATCCACAATAGTGGGGCTTTTTCCCTTCATTATCTGTGCCATACCTTCCATCTGTGCTTTCAGGTCTTGGATCTGTTGATCCACACCCATGACTTCTGTAAGACCATCGGGTGTCGTGCCTCGTCGGGTGCTCCTGATTACCGTCCTTCGATCCTGGTTGTGGCTATGCTCTGCCCCCTCTTCCAAATTATTATGTCATGTCGCATCCGGAGCGGGAGGAATGAGCCCGGCCAGTCGTTGAAGAAGCAAAGCATTCTGTTGGATCAGTTGGTCCATCCCTTGGGCCAGAGTTTGAACCTGCTGTTCTAATACTGCCACACGTTCTGTAGGATCGTTTTGTCTAACTGGGTCTGAATTTTGGGGACTTTCGGAGTTGTGTGATGACCTGTCATCACCAACTTCTTGGTCTCCCAGAGAAACACGTGCCTCCTCTTGGCCATCATGCCGGGGAGGATGCACTGGAGGTAGACCAGTATGGGTCGGTGGTACTCCTTGGTTGGTTGGGAGCAAGGGATCATTGGGTTGTCCAGAGGCATCACCCACCTTACTTTTGCTTCGTAGTTGGACCATTCTAACGCTTTCTGGAAGTAAGAAGCTGTCGCTTCCCACAGACGGCTCCAACTGATGATGCGTAGAAAGATCGGGTGGAAAACGATGTCGTTCCTGTCAAAAAGAACAAACAGTGACCGGAAGGGGTACCGGTGGGGTACCGGCCAAATAGGCTCCGACGGTCAAGTTAGAACTTGAATCGCTCAAAAAACTATAGCAGGAGTAATGGTGGGTGATTATTGCGTACCTCTTTAGGTTGACCCAACCCTATATTTATAGGGTCTTTAATGCGGTGTTCTTGATAGAGTTGTAACGTGTCGTAAATATCTTGACAGCTAACCATATGTATCCTAATAGGATTCTGATAACTACCCGTAGGTATTCTGTTCAGATGTGTAGAGCCCTGGTAGCAGGTACCCTGGTAGCAGGTAGTCGGTTGACAAATTCTTATCTCCACGTGCCGTACAAATTATACCTATCAAAAGTGAATATATTTTTTTGTCCCTAACTTATAGATGTGGTTTTACCTTTCTACCATTTGCATTATATATCAATATATATAAACACACACCCCCTTTAAAAGACCCATTTTCCCAAAATCGTTTCTTCCTCCATCTCTTTATCTACATCAATCTTCCTCTCTCTCTCTAATCCAATCTGCAGATGAGGAATATAAGGCTGAGGTTGGATACACCTAGCACATATAATCTAATTTTTGCAATGAAATTCATAATATTAACATATAAAAATTAATTAGAAATAACTAAAATAATTTTGATTAGAAATAACTTAAGTAACCATAGTCCTTTGGGTAATAAATATAAATTATGGAGGGGTATTAAAAATTAATTATGGAGATAGGAAGGCGGTGTTGGCGAAGCATGCGGTGGCGGTAGCAGCAGTGACTGCGGTGTGAAGGAACCTAGGGTTAGGCTTTGAAGATGGAGGGGCAGTTCTGTCTTTTCAATATAATTAATTTTTATGCTTAATTTTTTATTTTTTAATTATAATATACATGGGGAAAAATGTAACTTCCCATATAACTGTTAGTTATGCTAACGGTCGTTTGGCTCAGGGGGTGTGAGTGGGAATATTCCACTTCGAGGGGGTCCATGTGGGAATATAGCAAACCTCAAGGGGTGTTTGTGGGAATAACCCAGGTTCCATTTTATTCCTTAAATTCTAATTTTAAAAATCAGTTCAATATTTATCTATCAAAAAAATACTTCTTATTTTCTTATTCTTGTTTTCTCCCTCAGTCATTCTGTCTTTGTAATATATATTTTGCAATATTGGAATAAAGATTCAGCATTTTGTAAGTAAGTCTTCTTTATATTTCTGCACTTTGGTATCAGAGCCATGTTTGAGTAGATTTTATTGATGATGAATGATTAATTTGAGTATGTTAATATAATAATTAAACTTTGTTAAATAAATGTATCTTTAAATTATTATCATGATTTTATTATGAGGTTATGGGTCATCAAAAAGTCGTGTGTTGGAATTTAGGTCACTTTAGCATTAGATTGCACCCTGACCGTTGTTTCCCATAAATCATTGGCAGACGAGTAACTATGTTAATAGAATCATCATAATATTTTAAGGAAACATTTATTTCTCTTTGTTTGAATTTTTATATTAATATTACTATGATTTTTCATTTCATCATGAGCAGCTCCAATTCTATTAAGAACTCTAAATTGATTAAATTTGAAAATTATCAAAAAAAATTAGATGATTGGGAAATTCCAAAAGTCAAATCTAATACCATTTATAAAACTAATATGTTTCACATTAGATCTGCTATTGCAATTAAGACCATGGAACAAACAATAGGTTTGGAACATAATGATGAAACTTTACTTCTCCTTAATCCTAAGGATCTGGCTAATTACAGTCAGAAGTATAAATATATTCATATTGGATTAGTACAGATTGCTTTTAAACCTATGACCTTACTTAGGATGAATACTTCCCTTCAAGCAACTCTAAGAGATGGTAGATGTTTAGACTTCAAACCCTCTCTCATGAGTGATGTTGAGACAAGTCTTAGCCATGGACCTGTCTATTTTAATGTTTACCCCAATTTGACTCTATCTTTAACAGATATAAATTTATTTGATGCTTTTACCTTATGTATCCTAACTCATGGATACAATTATAAACCTGGATCTGAACTAATTGGAGTTGTTTACAGAATCTAGTATAAATTATTAACTACTTTATGTCCTCAAGTGAAGACACAAAGTTTAAATGGAAAAATAGTGTTAATTGACACCAATTTGCTTACCACTAATGTGGCAGTTCCAAAATTAATTCCAGTCATGGCATATTCCCAATGTTGTTCCTCCAAGACCTGTAATGATACATAACTTAGATGAAATCATCCAACACAAGGATGGTGATGTGGTTTTAAATTTTAGACCACCTATGACTTTACCTAGATGTCAGTCTAGCACATCTTATAGAAATTCCATTCCACCTTATAAAATGTCATTTCCTTCAAGTTCTAGACACTCTGATGCTGATTTGCATCCTGAGGTTTCAAAACCTTCTTCTGATGATAATGTTTCATTAGATGGAGTAAAATTATCCAGCCAGTAAATTCCGCATGGTATTTACAGTAGATGTAGGGAACCATATACTTCTACGACATCTGAAATGAATTTTTCTATTTAATGGGTTTTACAATTGATAAAAATGTCATTAATAAAGATTTTCAAGACCCAAAATACAAAGAATTTCGTGATTGGTATTTTGGAAAGTTCAATAAAGAACAATTGGATTTTTATAAAACTCAATTTTATAATTATTTGGAGATGGCTAAGGAAATTGTTCCTTTTGCAAAATGGTTTTGTTACTTTTATAGTATTCGGGAACCATCTGTTTTGGTTTTAGATAATATTCTTAAAACCTAGACTACTAATGAAGGCAAAGTTGTTTACTCTATTCATCCTCCTCCATAACCTTTGAAAATTAAGCCATATGGTTCTCAGGAGTATCCTCCTAGTTTAACTATTGAGGTAAAAAAAACCGTCGAAGCAAATGCCTATGTTAAGTTAGGATATGTCATAAATAATGATCTAGTTACCATAGATTTTCAAACAAAATAATTACACTAATTTGTGTATGGAAACTATTGGAAAACAATTATCCAAAATTGAATCTAATGTGGATTATTTACTTTTAAAACCTAAGTCTGATTTAGAGAAAAATGTTTTGCAAATTCCTTCTCTTAAACCTCCAATGGAGATAAAAGGGTTTAAATTAAAAAGCCCATGTTTCTACTCCTAAGATTGATGATGAATTTATCATTTTACTTAAGGAGAAAATTCAAAGTTTTATCTCATAAAGATTCTGACAGTGAAACTGAAGAAGAATTTTCTTTAAATCAAATTCATGATTTTGAGCAATCTTTGGTTTCTACAAATTTAAATAAAGTAAATTTTGCAAAAACACCTATTAAGATGAGTGAGACAGGTGCTAGTAGAAATTACTATCATCGTCCTACTCCTCCTCAGGATCTTCTTTTTGAAGAAGATCATTTGTATGGTCAAGTGTCCTTTAATAATAGGACAATTTATGAATGGAATTTGGATGGTAGGTCTGAATATTCCATTTATGAAATGATACATCAAATATAATAATACTGAGCAACAATTTGTTGACTTTATTACTTGTGATTTTACTGGTGTCCTCAAAGGATGGTGGGATAATATAATTACCCCTGCTCAGAAGCATGAAATTACTCATGCTACTAAAAAAATTCAAAATGAAGGACATGATGTTCAGATTACTGATGTTGTTTACATTCTAGTTCTTACAATCATTCACCATTTTATTGGCCATGAGGGTTTTAATCATGAACGTGGTCGTGAAATGTTATAAAATTTAAAATGTCCCTCTTTAACCCATTTTCGATGGTATAAGGATGTTTTTTTTGCTAGAGTCTCTCAGAGATCGGATGCTAATAGTGAGCATTGGAAAGCCAAGTTTATTGATGGTCTTCCTACTTTCTTTGCTGAGAAGGTAATGAAAAAGTTAAGAGATAGGCATAATGGAATGTATATTCCTTATAATACATATACTTATGGTGGCTTAATTAGTATAGTCATCCAGGAAGGTCTTGCTTTGTGTAATGATCTTAAGCTTAGACACCAATTAAAGGCTCAACATCTTTCTGGATGTAAAGAGTTGGGTGAGTTCTATGACTAATTTGGTTACGCTACTAATGAGTATCCTCATAAGAAGAGGAGTAGGGTTTCTAATGAAGGAAAACCTTATTATAAAAAGAAGCGTTACCGTAAAGGTAAAAGGAAAAAAAAAGAGTACTAATTATGAGTACAAGCCCAGAGCTAATCCCAAACAAAAGGGTAAAAGTTCTAAAACTACAGCAAAGTGTGGTAGAATTGGCTATTATGCCAATAAATGTAAAACGAAGGCAAAGTTGTCTAGTCTCCAAATTGATGAAGATTTGAAATTCCAATTGAGTAAATTACTCTTAAACTCTAGTTCTTCTGAACAAGAGGACTTATCTAATTCCAATTTAGATAATGAGTTAATGTTATTACCTTCATCCTCATCTTCTTTAAAGGATTCTCCTCAGACATGTGTATGTAATAATAATCTTGAAGTCTCTTCTAATTATTGGAAAGCCATTGTAGAAATGAATGGTCTAAGTCTTTATGTTTTGACTAGCCATCAACAATCCTTTATTGAGCTCTTGGATCAAATTCAAGATCCTTTAATGAAAGCTTAAAATGATTGAGTTTTGTTATCAACAACAGTTGAAGAAGGATGATGAGGAACAATCTTTGACAATTACTAGTCAGCCTTATACAATGAAAAAAGTTTTCAATATGTTAGGTTCTTCTGAAACCCAAAGACCTGTTAATATTAATGACCTAAGACAGGAAGTTAATATTTTGAAAACTGAAGTCCAGGAATTGAAAGCTAATCAGCTTAAGAGTGATTTAATTATTACTCAATTACAATTATCTCAAGCGTCTTCTAGTTCTTATAAAGGTCAGCTTGAAGTCATTCCTGAGCTTGAGAAGGATTTTTATTTATGTCTTCTTGATCAGGTTACTTATAAAAAAAAATGGAACATTTCTATTACTATTGTCATAAATGAGGAATATGTTTTATCTGACATAATGGCTTTAGTTTATAGTGGTATAGATTTGAACTGCATTCAGGAAGGATTAGTTCATACTCAATATTTTGAAAAGACTACTCAAGGTCTTACTAGTGCTAGTGGGGGTAAATTGCAGATTAAGTATAAACTTAACTCTGTTTACATTTGTAATGAAGACTTTTGTTTACCCACTACTTTTTTACTTGTAAAAAATATGTCTTTACCAATAATACTGGGTACCCCCTTTCTCTCCACATTAATGCCAATGGATAAAATTGACTCTACGAGTATTTATACTACCCTTCAAGGTCATTATATCGGGTTCAAATTCATAACCCAGCCAGTGGATAAAAATATTAACAGTCTTAGAGATAATATAATCTTTAAGCAAAAATAAATTAATTTTTTACAAAAGGAAATTATGACCTTAACCATTGAGCAGAAATTACTGCAGAATGATATACAGACTAAGATTCAGTCTGTTTATAATCAATTTATTGATGAAATATGTAGTGATATCCCTAATGCTTTTTGGGATAGAAAGAAACACATTGTTTCTCTTCCTTATGAAAATGATTTCGATGAAATAAATATTCCTACAAAAGTTAGGCCAAGTCAGATGAAAAAAGATTACTTGGAGTTTTGTAAGAATGAAATCCAGAATTTACTAGATAAGAAATTGATAGTAAAAAATTACTCTCCTTGGAGTTGTTCTGCTTTTTATGTCAATAAAAACTCTGAAAAGGAAAGAGGGGTTCCAAGACTTGTAATTAATTACAAGCATCTTAGTGATGCCTTTAAATGGATAAGATATCATATTTCTAATAAGAAGGATCTTTTAGATAGGCTGAATACAACTACTATTTTTTCAAATTTGATTTAAAATCAAGGTATTGGCAGATTCAAATTGATCCTAAGGATAGATTTAAAATTGCTTTTACTGTTACCTTTAGACATTATGAATGGAAGGTAATGTCATTTGGTTAGAAAAATGCTCCTTCTGAATTTCAGAATATTATGAATGGTATTTTCACTCCTTATTCTTAATTTTGTATTGTCTATATTGATGATATTTTAATTTTGTCAAAATCTATTGACCAACATTTTAAACATCTGAAAATTCTTAAAGATGTTATAAAAAGAAATGGTTTGGTTATTTCAACACCTAGAATGAAAATTTTCCAAACTAAAGTGAGATTTTTGGGTCATAATATCCATGAAGGAAAAATAGTCCCTATTGATAAAAGCATAGAATTTCCTTATAAATTTTCTGATGAAATTACCGATAAAACTCAATTACAAAGATTTCTTGGTAGTTTGAATTATATTGCTGATTATTATCAGAATCTTGCATAGGATACTGCTATTCTTTATACAAGGCTTAGGAAGAATCTTTCTCCTTGGATTGAAGAACATACTAAGGCAGTTCAAAAAATCAAGCTAAAAGCTAAGCAGCTACCCTGTTTATCCCTAGCTAATATTGAATGGTTTAAGATTGTGGAAACAGATGCATCTAATAAACGATATGGAGGTATTCTAAAGCAAAGAAATCCCTCTACAAGTAGAGATGAATTAATTCGATTTACCTCTGGTACTTGGAAAAATGCTCAACTTAATTATACAACAATTAAGCAGGAAATTCTTGTTATTGTTAAATGTGTTTATAAGTTTCACGATGACTTATTAAACCATCATTTTCTCATTAGAGTGGATTGTAGTGCAGCCAAACAAGTGCTGAAAAAATATATTAAAAATATTGCATCTAAACAAATTTTTGCACAATGGCAGGCTGATTTGTCTACTTTTGATTTTGATATTGAATATATTAAAGGGAAATCTAATTCTTTGTCGGATTTCCTCAATCGTGAATTTTTGCAAGGCTTATGAGCGGATCTTCCAAAGGAAGTACCCAAGGCAATAAAGCCAAGGGTAAGAAGCAGAAGAATCTTCTTCTATCCGATGAGGCAATTTATCCTCATTTGCAAGCCAGAAAAATTGATAATAGAAAGGGAAATACCCCTCCTAAATCTTCTAAAAAGGCTCTAATGAAAGATCCTCCTCCATTCTTGCCTAATAAAAAGGTTACTCATAAGGTTTTAACTTTGGAACCCCATGACATCCATTGGATGCCTGGTCCTAAAGAGGTTAAACAAAGTTATTTGGGTGGACAACAATACGCTGCTCCTTTTGATCTACTTCAAGAAACTCATTATGTGGAAATAAGCCACACCTATGAAAAGTCTAATGATAGACTAAAGAATCCAATTGCTTTCAGTAAAGCCATAATAAGGAAAATTATGAAACCCTCAGATTGGGGCCTTGATCCAAATCGATGTAGGACTCTTGCTAAGTCTGGAATCAATTCAATTATTGGGATTATATCAATGCTTGGCATCAAGATTTTCTATACTAGAATCCCAAATCCAAGCATACTTGGTTTTGTCAAAATATGTCCTAAATCATTGGGACAAGGTGGTCATCCAAATTGGATTTATTACTGGTGGAACTATTATGGTCCAGACCTTGATATGCTTCCAGATCCAGTCCAAGAGAAATATATTTCTTGGAATATTTTTCATCCTCAATTAAGGGGTAAAAAGAATCTTCCTATTGGATTTTCTCATGTTCTGTATTTTACTGAATTTGGCATGCCATGGATTTTGAAATGGGAACTACAATGTGGATTCGATACAATGAAAATCTCCATTCTACAAAGAGTATTTTCTTATAAATGGTGGCCTTCTTGCTCAATGGAGGAGCTTTTTAATGATATTGAAACAAAAATCTTAAATTATGAGGAACAAGTTTCAATTACTCAGCAACAACAACCTGTAATTAAACAGGTCACTGAATATAATCCTTTTCAAGCAATTAAGCTTCAATTTACTCAGAAATTTCCTGATCTTTCTGAGGCTGAATTAATGGTCAAATACCTGGATTTTATGAATAATCAATTCATAGACTTTTTTGCCCCTGGTGGTTCATCATCCTAGACTCAACCACAATCTCAATCTCAGCAAGATGATGCTTCTATGACTAGTTTAGAAGAAAATACTTTTACTATTCTTGAGGGAGAAACACAAGATCCGAATGAGGATATGGAAGCTCTTTCAGAACCTACTATTGGTGATTATTGGGATGCTATTATTGAAACCGTGACATCCAAAGGATCTAAAGGAGCATCTCAAGGAATATCCAAGGATTCTTGATGTCAGCACTTATGTAAGCATTTTCAATATCGTCATTGCTTACATATGAAGGCTATAATTTCAGTCTTACAATGTATTAATAATTGTAAAGACAATTATGTCTTTTTGTCCTGTAATGAACCACCTGTCAATGTTTTGGTGGTGCGTCTTTTCTTTTCTTTTAAAGATGGTATTCTCCTTTACTCACTACCCATCAATGGGAAAAGTTGCGAGAATTACGCGTCTTATTTTGTCTAGCAAATTAGCTTTGTCATCATGTTGATGGGGCTCAGAGAGCACCCGGTGAGACTTAGCTTCGAAGCTAAGAGTCCTTCTCCTCCTATAAAAGGAGTAGAGTTTTCGTTTGTTAGACAGAACTTTTTCTTTACTCTTTTTTTAGAGTATTCTTGTTTTCTCCCTTAGTCCTTCTGTCTTTGTAATATATATTTTGCAATATTGGAATAAAGATTCAGCATTTTGTAAGTAAGTCTTCTTTATATTTCTGCACTTTGTAAATTTATTTCATAATATTTAACATTTCTCTCTCCATATATACATATACATACACGTTTGATTATAAAGAGAACTCATAAGGCATTGAGCCCATGAAGATAATAGAATTGCTCCAACAATATATGGGCCTTTGAGCCCATCAAACTTGAAGCAGTATTATCTTTGTTGTGCAATTTGGCTTGGTCTATTATGTCCTAACAGTTTATTTATTTTTGATTTTTTTTAGAATTATTTTGAATAGCGTTGAATAATTTTTTTGAAAAAAATTTGAGTTTCGAGTATTTTAAAAAGCTAGTGTTTCAACTTACAAAAACTACTTCTTTTTTTGTGCACAAGTCGAAAGAGAGAAATTATGTCAAACAAAATCTGAAGGAAGTTTGAAAGAGAGTTTGGATTAACTACAGAGAAAAGAAATGATAATATTAGTTATAAAGATAGAAGAAAAAAAGAATTTAAAACAAAAGACAATAATGACCCAAATTCATGTTCGAATAAATTATGAAAGAAAAGAAAAAATAATGATAACATGCTTGTGTGAAAAATGTAATTGAGGGGAACTAACATAAACTACACAAATTTACTATTATATCCTAATTTTTAAAAGGGGATTCAAATGGTTTTTTATATTTTAGTAGTTCTCCAATCACTGGTACATATCCAAGTCAAAATCTAAAAAAAAAATGTAGGTCACAGAGCTATGTGTTTAAATTCGAAATACAATATAGTCATGTGCTTGCTCTAAGATGTTTTTATGAATTCCAAACTCATATTTATTGTCAAACACTGTCATATAAATTTTCAAATATCAAGAGGGTATCACTCAACAAGTATGTAATAGATTTCCCTTTTATCTGTCTAAAGGCACATACTTTTCAATATGAGAACATGTTTATCTATGTTTCAAATTACATTTCCAACAGTGGATTTTAAGGAAATTTCACTTCAAGTGGTTGTTTTCTTCAAGCCCATAAATAGTTTCAGCAATCCGAAGTAATCGAATTTGTAAACTGATCTGAGGATTTGCAACTTGGATTCATTCAATGGAGGATACATCATGTCCAGATCAGGGAAGAAGTTTCTATGCAGAACTGCTTTTTCATTGCTGAAGGCATCGAAAGAGTACTTCCCGTGGTACCTCCCCAAACCGCTCAGGCCAACGCCTCCAAATGGTAGCCCATCACATAGAAACTGCAACGTTAACGAGAAAAGCAAGTAAGAGCTCGTTTGGTTCAGTTCTCTAAAAACTTCCCGGAATACCAAAGATCGTTTTAAAGAACTTAAGGGCTTGCTTGGTTTGCAATTCCGAAGACAGTATTCTATTTTTTAAAATAAAAACCAGAAAACTGTATAGAATGTCTGCTTAGTTGAGTTATTTGAAAACAATTTTCAAAAAACTCAAATGTAAAAATGCAAGTTTGCAAAGAACTCTCTTTTATTGTTCTCAGAAAACAGTTTTACATTTTTCAGAATTTTCGATAATAGTTTTCACATATACAAACCAAAGAGACCCTAAACATCTTTGTAGAAGAGGACATGTACGAGGAAGAAAATAGGACAGTACCTGAATGATGACATCATTGAAAACCACACTTCCCGAGGACGTTTTGGTCAAAATCTGTTTCTTGAATGCTTCATTCTTGGTGAATGCATAGAGGGCAAGAGGTTTAGGCCTCGAGTTTACGAATTCAACGCTTTCCTGGATGTTGTTCAGCTGCATAAAGAATATAAACACATTCATCAAATGTTATAATGGTCTCGGAAAAAATCTCGAAACAACAATAAAGGGCACATTGTTTTTTATTGTGATAATTGGAAGCAATGGGCCGAATATTTCTTCGGCCATGATCTCAGCATCAAGTGGAGGATCTAGCAAGATTGTTGGTTCGATGATCCTGTGACATTTATCAGATAGTTATAAGGAAGCTTCTTACCATGAAGACGAGTACACGAAGTCTATAATCATAAAAATATTTAACATGAAACTGAAGAAAGGTTCGAGATAAGTTACAGTTTGTTGTCCAAGTAAAGTGGGATTGTATTAGCAAGGAACGAAGAGCACGCTGGGGCTAGCTCTGAAGGTTTAAGGACCGCTGTGTTTCCTGCAGATATTGCTCCAATCAACGGGTCCAATGCCAGTGCTGCATACAAGGAGACGGAGGCTCAAAGTGCAGATATATACCACCAGCTACTAATATGTGTATATTAATGATTCATGCCAACTAAATTGTGGGTAGCGCTTTTGGAAGGTGTCAATACCGTTACGCGTACTGATGCTCATCAGCTACTCATTTTTGAAACTGATATTGTTTGAGTATGTTACACCGTGCAACGAACCATGGTTGTGAGGAATACAAAAGGTGTGATACTCGGAAAAATTTGCAGAATCATATGGTTTCAGAGTTCGATGATTGAATGGTGCTATACTGCTATATAATATCATAGCAAGTCATGAATTCCGTATCCTGCTCAGAAATTCAGAAATCACCACAAGAGTCTAGATTTACAGATGGGAAAGTTCCAACATGAAAATACGAGTACCAGACCAAGCGGTTCTGGCAAAATAAATTTCGAATCTTTGATCTATGATATATTTCATTCTTGTCAAATAATTGAAATCCCATTCTATATATCTTCAAAAGTTGACAATAATTGGGCACCTTCCAAGAACATTACGAACTGGGTTATGCATAATTTACGGCGAAAATGCCTTTTTTACTCGGAAGTCTGGACAACAGCTGCCAGTTGTATGTTCCTAAAACATAACTTTTCCAGTTAGATTTATCATCTGTATGTGTAGAAAAAAGCTTCAAGACCATGTGAGACACCCAAAAACCCTGATGAATCAATGCTATCATACTACATTGCCAAAGAGGTTTTTTTTAACTTGAAGTGTGAATGTTCAATGGGTCCATTTTGTTACATTTTGCTTCAGGAAGTGAAATGCCAATATGGTTATTCAATGGGTCCATTTTTTTTTAACTTGAAGTGTGAATGTTCCAGTGTGAATGTTCAATGGGTCCATTTTGTTACATTTTGTATAACATAATAACAATTTTAACAAAGAGACACACCCTAATTTTAACCATCAACATTGGTTATTGAAGAAAATCTATAATTGGAGGTGGGAGCAATGTAAATTTGCCACAAATTAGAAATTGGGTGATTCCAAACAGACACTGATGGAAAATGGTTACTGGAATATATATATATATATATATATATATATATATGTGTATGTTTGTATGTATGTAAAGAAAGAGACGTACGGACAGTAAGATTTAGGGAAAATGGTGATCTTGTTGGAGGAGATGATACTGAACTTGAGGCTAGGGCTTCATTGCCATTGATCAACAACAACATACCAACTATTGCTATAGGAGTGATGAGCTTAATATATGAACTCAGGCTACTGCCTTCCCTCTCCATCTTCTCTCTCCTCTCTTTATATGTATGTATATATATGTATTTGTGTGTGTGTCTATATATATATATATATATATATATATATATTGTGTGTGTGTGTGTAGCTAGCTTGAAGAACAAAGTGTTTCGTAGGCATTTGGGCCTTCAAAGTTCAAACTGATAGAATTGCTCCACCAATCCATGGCAAAAGAAGCAACGTCATAATTATATTTTTTAAATTCTTAAAAACAATCAAATCCATGACTATGAATCTTTTTCTGAAATTTATAAATAAATAGTTTAAAATTTTAGAACACAGTATAAATTTTTGATTGGATCAATTCACACATTGAGAAGTTCCTTCTAATTCGGCTGAAACAAAACTTTTTTTTTTTTTTTTTTTCTGTCTCAATTGGTGTGCAATTTGATGGACCATTTAACCAATTGATTTTTTATTTTTTTTATGCTGTTGTTGTTGTTTATATTTTCATTAAACATTTCATTTTCTTTAACTATCATAATTCACAACCGAGTCCACATGCACTAGTTATTTGGAAAACTTCTAAAGAACTTAATTCCTGATTTTCAATAATTTTCAAATAAAAAAGGGAGCGGACTTATGAATACTTTTGTAAGATGATAGATTGTGGCAATTCGTGTCGGTTGATACACGAGTATTTTATTAAATGATTTACAAATACAACATAATTAATAGACGTGTCAAATATCTTAAATATTGACTGACATGAATTATTGTAACCTAATATAATGCAGGTAACCTGTTTAATAATTAAATATTATATGATTGAATATTACCTAATCAAACTGTTTAACCCGTTTATATAAAATAAAATAAAAAATAATTTGAAATGACCCTAAACAACAGTTTTATTAAGAACATGTTATAAAAAATGGTTTAATTTATTAGTGAAGAGTGTCTCTATGACATGATTGCAATTCACAAGTGAAAAACAAAACTCGTGCACTTGATCTCAAATAACATCTCTATTCATTGTTGAAAAAAACCCTTCATTTGTAGATACGCAAATGCAGTTCATTACTTCAGTTTCAGACTTTCTGGTGAATTTCAAACCAACATGCAATGTATACAGACATGTACTTCATATTATTAGACATAATAAAACATGTTTGTCAAAGTTTAAGGTAATTTCACTTCATGTGAATCTTCTCTTCAAGCCCAACAAGAGCAGCAGTAATCCAAGATAGTCGAACCGGTACGCCAATCTGATGAACTGCAACTTGAAATCATTCCATGGAGGATACCTTGGATCGAGCTCGAGGAAGAAACTTCTATGCAGAACCGCTTTTTCGTGGCTGAAGGTATCGAAAGAGTACTTCCCGTGGTACCTCCCTAGACCGCTCTGGCCAACGCCTCCAAACGGTAGCTCATCACATAGAAACTGCAATGTTGACAAGCAAAGAGATTTAGAGCCTGTTTTATTTAGGATCCGTCAGAGCTACTGCTTCTGTTTTTACACAAGAAAAAGAGAAGCATAAGCCCTTTTGAGAAGTTGGTACCCCTATCTCTCTAAATTTTTTGTCAAATATCATTCAAAACAGTTTTTATATTCCAGAAAGCCAAAATCAGCTTTTGAAAAGCTAATCTAAACAGGGCCTTAGTTCGCAAGAACTTCACAATAAATTTTGAATATAGCTTTTAGAGAACTACGTGGGTCATGTTATCCTAGAAATGAAAATAAGAAAGCAGTACACAAACTTTTGTTTCGTTTTCTTAAAATTGTTTTCCGAAAACTCAAGTCGTAAAAAGAAGTGTTTTTTGAGAACTATCTCTTATAGTATCTGAAAACAATTTCCTGTTCCGAGTTCTTAAGAACAGTTTGCCGAAAACGAAATAAATAAGACAGTACCTGAACCATGACATCATTGAAAACCACACTTCCTGAGGATGTTTCCATCATAATCTGCTTCTTGAATGCATCATTCTTGGTGAATGCATAGATGGCAAGAGGTTTAGGCCTCGAATTTACGAATTCGATGCTTTCCTGAATGTTGTTCAACTGCATAAAGATTATAAAAACACATTCGAATGTGAATACTGCCTTCGAAAAAAATATCATAACAACAATAAAAGGTACATTGTTATTTACTGTGATAATCGGAAGCAATGGACCAAATATTTCTTCGGTCATGATCTCAGCATCAAGTGGAGGATCTAGCAAGATCGTTGGTTCGATGATCCTGTAAATATTTTCGCATGAGTACACAAGGTAGAGACCTCTCATCATAAACATATTGAAATTAGAACTAGAGAAAGGTTATAGAGAAGTTACAAATTATTTTTGTCTAGTGAACCACCATGAATAATGGAAGCTTCCACTTGGGGATCTTTGAGAAGATTGCGCAGTCGATCAAAGTGGTGTTTGTTGCCAATTTTGGAAAGGAACCTCAAGCTTCCCGCGTTATCATGGTAGAATTTCTTGATAGTCCTCTTCAACGACTCAATCTGAAATAAACAAGTCGCCATTCATATATCATCGCGTCACCAAAAAATTGAAATAGGAAAATTAAATAAAATGTAGTAGATTGAATGATATCATTAGTACCAGAAGAGAAGCGAATCGCTGTTCCACAAGCACATAATCTACCCCTATACATGCTTGGCCACTGCAGGGTCCCCATTTCCCCCCAACTATTCTTTTGACGGCAACCTTATAATTAATCAACACGAGAAATTAGCAATGCAAGATTTTACGAGTTCAAAACATAAATTTATTTCCCTGATCTCCGGAACATTATGCTATAGTTGGCACTCAACCTTTATTTCTGAGAGGTTCGTGAGCGAGTCAAGTATTACAGGACATTTTCCGCCCAGCTCAAGAGTGACGGGTGTTAGATGCTTTGCTGCTGCAGACATCACAATTCGTCCCACGCGTGGACTACCTAAAATAACATTTCGATGAAGGCATAGTTTTTTGTTCTAATGAATTATACTGCCAAGTACCAAAATTAATCCAAAAATTATGAACCTTTTCAAATTTAGTTCTTTGAATCAAACGTCAAAAAGGGTTGCTAAAGTTCGCTCAATTAGATATACACATATAAAGATAAGACAGGAAGGTGATACCGGTGAAGAAAATTTTGTCCCATTTCTGCTGAAGTAGTTTTTCAGCAACGTCTGTCCCGCCTTCAATGACTTTAATGGCTGTGTTGTCCAAGTAAAGAGGGATTGTACTAGCAAGCAACGAAGAGCATGCAGGGGCTAGCTCTGAAGGTTTTAGGACCGCCGTGTTTCCTGCAGATATTGCTCCAATCAATGGGTCCAATGCCAATGCTGCATACAAGGAAATGGTGACTCGACGACGCCAAACACTTGTGATATAATATATATATATATGTATATACCGATGATTCATGCTAATTTAAATTGGCCTTAGTGAGGCATATACAATTCTCATGTAACCATATAGTTCCCATATGTGATTATTGAATAGTGTAATATGGCAGCATTGCGTGTCATGAATTTTCATTTTTCGGAAATCACCACAATAATTCATCGATAATGAGTTAAGAGTATGGACTCACAGATAGGGAAGTTCCAAGATACAAATATGAGTACTAGGCCAAGCGGCTCTGGCAACACTTCGCCTTTCGCTGGGAAGAAAAGTAAAGGTATGGGACCCTGCCAAAATTGCATCAATTAGTACTTGAATACGCCTCGAACACATTTCATTTTCTTACATTGTGTTCGATGAACACAAATGAGTTCAAACGAAAAAAATCATACTCATCCGATTCAACTGCTAAGTTTATGTGCACAAACCTTCGAATGTTTTATGTTCAATATCTCCTGTCCTCAAAATTTGATGATAGTTGGATAAGTAATGAATTTGATAAACACAAACATAACTCTTATTCCAAGTTGATTTTAAATTATTGTACCACAACATATTCAATTTGTTATCCCATGCATGCATTGATTCTAATTTCAATCTAGAGATTAAAATAAATAAATAAAAAAAAATCATCCAATACTGCTTACAAAGTTATATAAGAAACATACCGTTTTGGGGGCCATCCATTTGTCAAGACAGCTCAAAGCTTGGTTGGCTGCTTTAAACACAACTCCAATCTACAACAATATAAAATCAAATACTGGTAAGATGATGAAATATGTGTACAAAAAATAATAATATGAAGCTACCATCTTCCTTCTTTATAATATGATATACCAATCTATACACAGTGTCATTAAAGTTGTATCTATATACATGTATTATCATATTTGTGTGTGCTTTCCCCAAAATCCAAATCTAACATTTACCCTTTTCTACCTTTTGGGGGTACCGATCATTAACTTGGATTTGAAATTAATTCAACTCTAAATAAGAATTTATGCTAAATTTTCTTCAATATCTAACAACCATCTTAAATTTAGGCCAGTAAAAACTATATTATATAGTAGAATTTCGGAAAAATATATAATCCCATAATCATAGATTCATAGATCTACTTATCAGAACTTTTTTAGAAATTTCAAAAAAAAATTTCCATAACCGGACTAATTCATGGGTCCAACGGATAGTTTTACGGCAAAAATTTAATTAAACCTGACACCTCCTTAAAAAAAATAAAATAAAATTGGAGAAAAATGAAAAAAAAACATACTTCATCACGGTAAGCTTCAACAGGGTGTTTTCCAAGATCATCTTGAAGTGCTTTGAAAATCTTGTCTTCATTCTCAGCAATGAGCTTTAGGACTTGTTGAAGCTGGGCTTTTCTCCAAGAAGCACTTCTTGTTCTTCCACTTCTGAAACTCTGCCTCAGCTCACCTAGTCCCCCCACACCACCCTCCATACTTGTCATTATAATTCTACAAATTCAAATCAATTATACATATACATATATATATATATATATAATCATATAAATTTATATATGCGTGTGAGATCACTTGTTCTTCATTCTTCATGTATACATGAAGTCTCTCTTTGTCCTTTCTGGTTGGTTTTGGGGGCATACATTTAATATTGCAACCAAACTTCTTGTACTGTTGACAGTTACCATCAAAGAAGAGGCCCACTTGTGATGTGGGACCCGCTCCAAAATATTTTCATATATATATATATATTTAAATCAAGAAACTCAATGTAAATTTTGATGATTAACATTTAAAATTCAATAAAACATAAAATAGTGTCCATACTCAAAAGTAAACATGTAACTATAATATCCAATATTCTCTTAAAATAATTAATAATAATAAGAAAATAAAATTACAGTGAAATATTAATTATGTTAAAGCCTCAAGACTTGGTAAACATGACTAAAGATTTGGCCAAAAAGTTGGGACTCATTGAATATTTATTGTAGACATGGAGGCAGCCAGTGAACTAATTGTTATGAAATGCAAGGGAACTTGCCCGATAAAACAGGGTGGAACGAGAAAAATTAATTAGGGGTCATATACAATTTTTAATGAATTTATATATAAATATATATATTCTTGTAAGTTATTGGAGAAATTTTGAAAAAAATAGGAGTCATATGTAATTTTTTTACTGAAAAGAAAAAATTGAAAAAATTTGGGGTAGCCCCAGACAATACACAGCTCCGGCCCTGCGAATAAGGAATGAGGACATTTGACTAGTTCGCTATTTTGGTTAATTATTTTTTCTAAGATAAATAAATAATCTAAAGTTGTTACAAATATAATATTGTCTAGTTATATTATGCTCAACATTGTATTCATGGTTGGCCAATTCGGCCCGATATTAATTGTGGTATTGATGTAATAAATTCAGGTAATATTAATCTTTAAAATAAATATTTATATTAAATAATAATATTAACACTTTTCTAAAATATTATATCCCAAACAATAGATTTCGGATGATACGGCAAACCCATTAAACTCTTTAGATATACACACCTTTGCATGACTCCTTTGCCCTTTCGGTGTTATCACGAGAAAGTAACCAAGAACATCTAAAAGTAGCATATTAAATAGAGTTAACTTTAGTAAATCTCTATATAGTTCAAAAAAATTATTGTACCCCCTTTTATATAGAAAATTCTCCTGTATTTATTAAATTGTATTAGCTTGTCTCATTTCCTATAATTTTGGACCAAAATACTCCTGAAATTTAATAAAAATTGATTAAAATTCAAAAAAACATATAAAATTCAAAAAATATATATATATTCAAAAATATATATATAATTCGAAAAATATATATAAAATTAAAAAAAAAACATATAAAATTAGAAACAAATATATAAAATTCATAAAATATATAAAACTCATAAAAAATATATAAAATTCAAAAAAACATCTAAAATTCGAAATATATATATAAAATTCGAAAAAAAACATATAAAATTCGAAACAATATATATATAATTTGAAAAAATGATTTAAAATACCCCTGGAATTTAATGAAAAATGATTTAAAATTCAAAAAAATATATAAAATTCTAAAAATATATATATAATCCGAAAACAATATAAAATTCGAAAAAAAACATATAAAATTAAAAAAAAACATATAAAATTTGAAACAAACATATAAAATTCTAAAAAATATATAAAATTCGAATTTTATATGTTTTTTTCGAAATTTATATGTTTGTTTTCGAATTTTATATATTTTTTCGAATTTATATGTTTGTTTTCGAATTTTATATATTTTTTCGAATTTTATATATATATTTCGAATTTTATATGTTTTCCCGAATTTTATATGTTTTTCTTTGAATTATATATATATTTTTGAATTTTATATATGTTTTTCAAATTTTATATTTTTTTAAATTTGTAATATTTTTTACGAATTTTATATATATATTTCGAATTATATATATATTTTTTAATTATTTTTTCATTAAATTCCAGGGGTATTTTGATCCAAAATTATAGAAAATGGGACAAGCTGATATAATTTGATAAGTGTAAAAAAAAATTTTGTATAGGAGGAATGCAAAGTGATCTTTTTTGAAACCACATGATTTACTGAAATTAACTCTAATAAATAACATGTAGACATGAAATGAATGTGACAATAGCTTTGCTTTACCAGTTTCAATTTTGAAATAAATTGGGGGTTAATTAGGACCACCGGGCACTACTTTTGAAGAGTGCACAAAATTTTCACATGCATGTTTCATTGTTGTCTAAAGTTGGTTAGATTTCACACTAATTTGGGGTCCCTTTTTTAAGCTGAAAATGACATAAAATTAGGTTTGTTGATTGTACCAGGCATTTAAGATGTTGGTTTCGTCTGGCTTGGTTTACATGGATAGAAGAATGCCAACCATTACAGTCTCTCTCATATATATACATAGATAATATCTATATATATATTGACACTCATTTGTAAATTAAATGTATATTGTTATTTTTGTGGTAAGATAGGAGTAATTTATTACAATGACAAGAAAAAAAAATCACACACACATATATATATATATATATACTTTTTTTATCAAGTAAGCACTCGTGTACTTTTCGTATACCATGAACATCTATGGTTGATGGTGAATAATATCAGAATATATTTACCATAAATCACAATTCACATGTATAGTCATCATTCTTTGGCTAAATGCGAGGGAATTGGATAAGGATTATTAGTACTTTTCTTTATGATTGTTGTAATTTATATTTTAAAAATTTAGAGTACTAACATAAAAAAATTCCTAGAAAAATCAACCCAAGTGTATAAGCTCTTGGCATGAAGGATAACAAGACCTCACCAAAAGGAACATGGTGTATCATGCTTCGCGGTATCCAGTGGTAGATCTAGTATGGAAGATGATTGTGGCTAATGTTAAATATTTTAAATTTAAGAAAAAAATACAAAAATAAATTAAAAAATCAATTTTTAGCAAAAAGAAAAAAAAAAACTTTCAGTCTACTAGTCCTTAGCCGCATTAGTCCCCTGGCAGTATCAGTTTGTAATAATTTTGAAAGTTATCGGTAACATTATTATTTTATTTGATATTCAAAAGATTGTTATTATCCAAATCCGTTTCGTTGTTACCGAGGATGAATATCTATATAACCCATCCGTTTTAAAAAGAAATTCACCTCCCACAATAAAGCCATGCATGTATACAGAAGAGCACAACAAAGATTAGGGTTAATCTCATTTACATTTCTTAAGGTTTGTTTTTATTTTAATCAGATCATTTCAGATTTGACAATCTCTATTTACATTTCTTATTTTCTCAAACCCACATTATTTATACCCCCTAATGCCACTTAATACCTAAACTACCCTCAATATTTAAATAGGTGGTGTTTGAAAACAAAGTTTACTACCTTTAAATTTTATTATTCAAATAAGATATTAATTTTTTATTTTGGCATAAATCGAAAAACAAATTCGTTTATAATAAAATATATATAAAAAAATTTAAAAAATGAAAAAAAAAATTCTAATTGGTAGTTCGAAATATTTTTTTATATTTTGGACTTAATTGTTTTTATATTTTACCCTAATTGATAGTTCAAAAAAAATATTTCAACATTAATTTTTTATTTTGAAAAAAAAGAAGAAAATCTTCTACTCCTTAGCTAGCATCCTAGTGGCTAGTTGTACAACAGTAGGAGTATATTTTGGACTTTTTGTGCATGATTCTTAAGATATTGCTATAGAACAAATTGAAATGTACTTGATCGGATATAATATTTGATATTTGCAGCCTTATTGGGGAAAGAGGATTATAGGCAACAGATTGAAATACACAAATTTCATGCTCGAAATATTTTGTAAAAAATATTTCGGCATTAATTTTTTATTTTATCATAAAAAAAATTAATGCCAAAATATTTTTCCGAACAACCAATTATAATTAAATATATATAAAAAAAATAAGTCTAAATAAAAAATATTTTGAACTACCAATTAGAATTTTTTTGTTTTTTAAATATTTTTTTTTATATTTTACTATTAATGATTTATTTATTTATGTCTGTCAAAATAAAAAATTAATACCAAAATATTTTTCAGAACTACCAAATAGATTTTTTTTAAAATATTTTACTATGAATAATTTATTTTTTTATTTATGCAAAAAAAAATATCTTGTTTAGATAATAAAATATGAGGGTAGTAAATCTTATTTACAAACTTCACCTATCTCAATATCGAGGGTAGTTTCGGTATAAGGGGTGTAAATGATGTGAGTTTGAAAAAATAAAGGGTATAAATAAAAAATTTCAAACTTGAAAGGATCTGATTGAAATAAAAATAAATATCAGGGGTGTAAATGAAGTTAACCCTAAAGATTATGAAATGGGAATAAGTATCAACTTATGCTATGTTAAATATGTATCAATGAAATTGAATGTAAGTGGAAATGGAATGAGAATGAGAATGGAATAGAATAACTATTTTCATTCTTTTGTTTGACTGTAAATATAAAACAATTTTGGAATGGAATGAACTTAAAAAATAATTTATCTAAAATACCCTTTTGTTAGTGATAACTATATAATTTTAATCAAATAATATTGTTTTGTAATTTTTTTACGAAAAAATGGTGAAAGATATCAGAAATAATAATGGCAAACAATGGAGGTGATGGTGATGGTGGAGTCGACGAAAGGTGATCGAGGTGGTGGTGGTAGAAGTTGGTGACATGATAGTGAAAGTGATTTGTTTACTTAAAATATGATATGGTTATTTTAGTAATTTTAAGGTTTAAAAAAATTCCTTAGAGAATGGAATAGTCATTCCATAGATTTACTAATGGAATGAAATTTCATTTCAATGAATGGATTTTCATTCTTTGAAAATAAATCTAGTAAATATAAGATACGACACGAGTACGACATGAATTAAAAAAGTTAGGGTTGATCATAAAAGGATTGAAGTTGTAAAATGGTCGATTCGAACACGACACGAGAATATAAGAGTCAACCCGAATACGATATGAGTAATCCGAACACGACACATTTGACACGATCATATTTATATATATATATATTTCTATTTCTCTTATCTAATTGGTCATAGGTTGAAATATATCAACAAACTATTACTGAATCGTTTCAAATTCAATTTAATTTTGTTGATAATAGATTAAATAGTTTGTTTTATATTGAATTGTGTCAAATTTAATATAATATATTATAATAAATGGGTTAAATATATTACATGGGTTGACACGAACAACCTATAAATTCAGCATATTTAAATCATATATCAATCAGATTTTTTGTTGACAATCCGATATGAACACAATCCATCAATACGAATAGACAACCCCGCTTAAAACATACCAAAAGGAGGAATTGATTGAACATTCCATTCAATTCCTTCGGACCAACATGACATTAAGGTAGACCTAATCTCCGGGCAACTCATAAATGTTTGAAGCTAACAATTCAGTCTATGTCTATATATGCCAGTAATGTCATAATACACTGTTAAAGTGGTGTATGGACATCAGTATTCTATCTCTTATCTTCAAAAGTCATTACCAAATACCAACGTTGACCCTGCTCATGCAATGTTTGGTTGCAATTGTGGTATAATAGTCACTCGGGAGACTGGGACATGCACAAGTAAAATTGTCACAATAAGATTTAACAAAAATAAGTTTTTATATTATAGTGACAGATAATTTTAATCCAGTTATTAATTAAATTTTAGTCACCAGAGTTACATTCTTTTTTTCTTTTCCAGTGAAAATCACACTCTTCTTTACATTCTCACATAGCAAATGTTTGATGTGTATTAAGATTAATTAGATAAATATATCCACATGCAACAGGATTGTGTAACAAAGTGCACAACTGAAATTAAATCTGATTTGCTTCACCATGATAAAAACCAAAAACCATATATATATATATATATATATATATATATATATATATATATATAGTATGGGAAATGTAAATACCTTAAACAAAAATAGGGTTAATTTCACAAAACCTCCATATACTATCTATTTTAATCAACTAATCCTCACTGTGTCCATTTTGCCTCCTATATTATTCAATTTCTTCATTATGCCCCATCCCCTCATATTTTGAGTCAAAATACCTAAACTACCCTCAATAGTATAGGGGGTTTAATGAAATCAACCATTTAAAAAAATTATTTTTAGAAAATCAATTATATTTTTCATAAAAACTATAAATTTAAAATATATTCATATTTTGGAAAATAATATATATTTTTCGCAAAAAAATTATTTTTCGGAAAAAAATCATATTTTTTGAAAACAATTCGGAAAATATATATTATTGACTAATTATATATATATATATATATATATATATATATATATTCCAAAATATATATCATTTTCCAATATATATATATATTCCGAAATATATATATATTTTTTATATTTTGGAAAATAATATATATTTTTCACAAAAAATTGTTTTTTCAGAAAAAATTCATAATTTGGAACATAATATATATTTTTCGGAAAAAAATCATATTTTTTTAAAATAATTCGGAAAATATATACTTTTGACGAATTATATATATATTTCGAAATATATATCATTTTCCAATATATATATATTCCGAAATATATATATTTTCCGAAATATATATTGTTTTCAAAAAATAATTTTTTTCCGAAATATATATATATATTTGAAATTTATAGTTTTTAAGAAAAATATAATTGATTTTCAAAAAATAATTTTTTTAAAGGGTTTATTTCACTAAACTCCCCTATACTATTGAGGGTAATTTAGGTATTTTGACTCAAAATGTGAGGGGAGGGGACATAGTGATGAAATTGAATAGTATAGAGGGCAAAATGTATACAGGGTTAGTTGATTAAATTAAATAGTATAGGGGGATTTTGTGAAATTAACCCACAAAAATATTAATAATTAGAAAGAATTACTTACGAGATGAAAAGAGCTAAATGAAGCATTTGGTTTCCTTTATTTTCTTAATGGCCCCCATTAGAATATTAAACAAATATCAATGTTAATAGATTTCTCTAACTCACTACACGGTATGATATTGTTGCGCTTGAACTTCGCTCCAAAAAATCTTGTAACAATTGGAAACACCCCTTATATATAAACACTTCACTATAATATACTCAAGCAATATACGAAGTCACTTCCTTTCTGCCTCTTTCTTAACCCGATTTGGTTGTTCGAGGTGAAAAAGACTTGGAACTTAGTACACTAGAAAATATTAGATCATATGTTCGATTATTACTAGATGTAAATAATTCATTAGGATCATGACCGGATATATATAGTTCGAACTTTACCCAATTCGTGTGAAGAGATCGCTTTGCACGATCCCATAAATTAAGGACATGCAAAAGCCCCATACACTCCAATTATCTGAAAAAACTATATATATATATATATATATATATATATATATATATATCTCGGATGTCTCAAAGTGGATGACACCCATTAATCCATAAATTGTTTGGCTGAGCTTAAAAATCCAAAGGGTAACTTATGACTCCTTTGACTAGGGCTCTGGGGAAAAAAGTAGATAATTCTTGCTGCCTAAAAAAGCTTAGCAGACCCTATTGAAGTAAGTTGCCTATAAACCCTATTTCTTAGAACAGTCCCTCTATGGGAGCCCCAAGTCCTGTGATTTGAGAGATTGTTCGAGAGATTGTTCGAGAGAGAGAACACAAAAGCTGCTTAGAGAGTGAATTATATATATATATATATACAGTGGTCACAGTGTCATATATATAGGATTGGAGATGGGACATAACCTATGCATGTCACTCAACAAACTAAAACTACAACGTTAATATCTTCGAACCCTATCACTCTCCTCGATATCTTCGTGATATATATAATTATATGTGTGTATATATTAGCTGCCCTAGTTTGTTGTAGCTTATTCAGCTAAGTAGCAAAATGGTTCAATTTTGACTTAATTGGTTGGTCTAATTAAGAAGAAAGAGTAACATTTTCAAGTCCTAAGCAGACTACTATTACTTCTCAAGCTTTTTAGAGTTTAGACCTAGCTTTTTTTCTATAATTATTGATTACATTAATTAAATTTTCAACTAAACTTTTTTTTTTCCTTTTGTCTTTTTAGTTGTTAATTTTCAATTGATTCCTTTTCCGGGTTAATGTGTTAAAAAGTTGATGAAATTTAACGTTACCAAAATAAAATAATAATAAAATACTAAAGAGAGACGGTGTAACAAAGTGAGTGTAGTCCAAATATTTCTAATGTTGATAAGATCGGATTCGGATTAAATCTAATTAAATCCAAATTTAATTTGTTAATAAATTGGATTATCGGATTCGGATCTTAATCTGGTTATCGGATTTTATTTTCAATCCATATACGGCTAATCGGATTTAGATCATAATCGGATTATTGACAGGTCCACTGATAAGGATGACAAAAATTCCCGATCTACGATCCGAATCCTATAATTCGACTGTTTTTTACTTAGTTAATTCATATCCAAATTTTTTCATTATCTGATATCTGATCCGATACTCCGATCCAATTATCTAGTTTAAAAAAATACAAAAATTAATAAATAAATTTAGATTTTTTCTTGTTCTTCAAGAATCAGTAAATACAAAATTATCAATCAATACTTATAACACATGTTCACGACAAATATAAAAATCAAAAAATGAAAAAAGAAATTGGAACATTATTAAGTATACTACATTTACAACTCAATATATTAATAAATAGTTTATAAATTTAAAGTATAAATACTGAAAACATTGAAATTATTCACACGTTTAATAGTGGTATAGATGATCAATCATTATTAATAAATAAAAATAATAATTAATAATTAACATTTATATAGATGTATAATACTAAATATATACACATTAAAATATCAAATATATATATATATATATATGTTATATAATTTTGGATTGAATTAACATAAATTCAAATTCAATTTATTAAAAAATTAAATTATCAAATTCGGATCATATTCGAATTATTGAATCGGATCGGATTCGAATCGAATTCAGATAAAAATCCTATCAATTGACAGATCTACCAATAAGTACCACTCTTACCGCTTTGTATCATTGTATGTATGGTATAGTAAAGGACACTTGGGCACTTGACAAACTACAACTAGTGGTCATTTTCATACATAACTATTTATCTTGCAAATATATATGTATATGTATATATCGAGAAAAAATGCATGATTCAAACTGTTATTTGTGCTTGCAAGCTATCGATCAAGATACTATGTAATGATGTACGTACACCATATGAATGTTTAGTACAATAGGTATATATGCATATAAATTATGGTCTCAAAATTCTTTTCTTTTTTTTTTTCGACCTGATCTATGTTCATGTACTATATATATAGTGATGTCTAATTTATTGGTGTGAAGAGAGAGATGAAGGTCTAAGAATTATTAATTTCGACACAATATATTTATATTTGAACAACTAATGTGAATACTAAAATCAGTCAAAATCACTATATTAATTTCCATATTCCCAATCATCAGGAAAAACCTTCATATTAAAGTTCCATATTGTCTTTTCATTTTCCATGCATTTTCTGGCTGAAAACAAAAGATTTGAAATATGGTAAATATCACTTAGATCCCTTGAGGTTTGCCCATATCCCACCTAAACCCCCTTCCTTTTTCATATTTTCAACCAGATCCCTTGACATTAACTACCGTTAGTTTTTTTAATGGAAGTCCGTGAAATGAACTTATTGCCCCTAATTATTTTATAATAAAAATTATCATTTTAGCTAATATAGAATGGCCAAATTACCCCTTATGGAACCCATCTCATAGTTCTTGCCATCTACTTCATCTCCATCACAAACTTTATTGCAAACTTGGTTTTCCATCAATGAAGTAGGTTCCAAATCACCATTAACTTGGTCACACCAAGCCCAAATCTTGCAAGATCGAGATACACAATAATAATATAACTTACCCCTATATTCATCATATTTTTTATATGTAGTTCGATACACACACACACTCCACACGTGAGCCCCCTTAGAGGGCTCGAACCCCTAACCTTCCCATTTGGGAGGAAAGGTTATACCATTAGGCTACAAGGCCATTGGTATATATATTCACTATGTTTGGTAACCCTAATTGTAGTAATCTTACCACATGAGCATCTTTTCTCTTTGTATCTCAAATTTTCACCATTATTCTCACTTGTGCTTGAAAGATCCCGTCTTGAACTTACTATTAGTACTCAAATTAATTTCACAAAATCCTGTATTTGAAAGCAAGATAATCAAGATATGTGAACGATGGAAACTAGGATTGGGCTTGAAACATGATGGAAAGTGTGTTTACAACAATGAAGAAATGAGTTTGCTTGAGATTGTATACACATGTATATTGTGACGTCCCACATCGCCCAGATATAGGTCTGGGGATGTGTTTTATATATGCAATGTTGTATCCAATTGGTATGAGGTCATTTGGGTAGGAGTCCAAGAGAAAAATCATGCGGGGTTGGGCCCAAAGTGGACAATATCGTACCATGTGTTGGAGCAAGGTGTTACAATTAGTATCAGAGCCAGAGCCTAACCGGAATTAAGTGTGGGAATGTGCACAAGCCCGTGGGTTACGCTAACGAGGATGTTGGGTCCCAAGAAGGGGTGATTGTAACATCCCACATCGCCCGAGTATAGATCTAGAGATGTGCTTATATGTGCAGTGTTATCTCTAATTGGTATGATGCCTTTTGGGAGAGCAAAACCGTGCGTGTTGAGCCCGAAGCAGACAATATCGTATCATGTGTTGAAGCGGGGTGTTACATATATAATATGTAGAAATTTTATAAACATAAGTGAAGGATAATTTGATACTTTAGTATTAGTTAATGAGAGACATATTTAATATACACATATTTTAAGGGCAAAATGGTTCATAAAACACTTTTTTCGGGCTTATATCAGCAAAAAGCCGTTGGTTAACTTACGGTCATCAACCAAATGAAGGGGGTCTAACTGATACAACATGTCAAACCCCAGGGATTTGGGTGAAAATATGAAAATAAAAAAATCTAGGTGAATGGACAAACCTTAGAGAGTGTAAGTGATATTTACCCTTCGAAATATAACCTTAGAGGGTCTAAGTAGAGTTGACAAAAAGAGATACGACACGAACACGACATGAATTAAAAGAGTTAAAGTTGACCATAAAATGGTTGAAGTTGTATAAGGGTCGACCCGAACACGACACGTTTAACACGATTATATTTATATTTATTTTTATTTTTATTTGTTTATCTTCTCTAATTGATCATGGGTTGAAATATATCAATAAATTATTACTGGATCATATCAAATTCAATTTAATTTTGCTAATAATAGGTTAAATAGTTCATTTCGTGTTAGATTGTGTCAAATTTAATTCAATATATTATAATAAATAGATTAAATGGATTACATGGGTCGACACGGATAATCTATGAATTGAGTTATGGTTTAACATATTTGACACGTATATTAATCAAATATTTTTCGACCGAACACGATCTCAACCCGACACGAACACTACCTATCGAAATGAATTGCCAGGTCCATGTGATAATCAAATCTAAAAGCAATTAGGTATTCCGTTAATTTACAATATATCTATATATATATTCAAACTATACAGCTAGGGATGTAATTTCCAAGGTGAGATCGAAAGGGTTTGATCTTTAACATGTCCTGTCAAAGTCAACAGAGTCAGACATTACACGTTATCAGCAATAAGAAACCGAGCCCCACAGACCATTTTCACCAATTTGGCAAACACCACTCTGAGTTACCCAACACCTCCACTTTCGATCCCACTTTCCATTTTTAGCAACCACCATTTTCTCCCCTCTTCCTCCTCATCAAAACCCTTTTTTCCTTCTCTTTCCTCTTTATATACAATATACATATATTACATATATATATGCATAACTGTGCATAGATCGATCTAGGGTTTATGTTGTTGGTATTTTGAGATATGGGTCGTGGGAAGATTGAGATCAAGAAGATAGAGAACGCAACAAACAGGCAGGTGACTTACTCCAAGAGGAGAAATGGGATTTTCAAGAAGGCTCAAGAGCTCACTGTGCTCTGTGATGCTAAGGTCTCTCTCATCATGTTATCCAACACCGGCAAATTGCATGAGTATACCAGTCCAAACACCACGTATGTATTCATATATAATATATATATATATATATCTATTTTTAAAAAATATATATATAGCTACATCCACTAGAAATCTGTACATCAAAAAATAATATATATATATATATATATGTGTGTGTATCTAAATATCAATAAGTAACACACACATATATATATATATGTATGTATGTATGTATGTGTGTGAGTTCTGCTAAGACTTAGTATTTCTCAAAATTCTACTTGCAAAGTAATAAAATCTTATTTTTGCTTAGAAAAATAATTATAACAATATTATATATATATCTCTCTATTTATATATGTAAGTAAGAAAATGCCACCGGACAAGTCAGATTGGTATGATCTCGAATGAAAAGTTGAGGCTTAGAATTTCTCAAAATTTTACTGCAAAAAAATAAAATCCTATTTTTTTTAAAATAATAAGAATTATAATGATATATGTACATCTATATATATATATAAGACCACCGGACAAGTCCGATTTGTATGATCTCAAATTAAAAGTTGAGAGTTCAAACTATGCTAGATAGAGATATGTTGTGTCTAAATTTAGGGATGAGGGATATGTTGTGTATGGGGCTTAAAAGTTAAAACCTAGATTTACTACTAGCAAAGGAAATATGAATATTAGTTAAATTGTTGATGTTAAATATAAGGATATTTATATTTGTTGATTGGTATGTGCTGATTATGTGGATGAGAAAACCCTAATTCACTAGCACTCATATTTGATCTTTTTGTTTATTTATTAACAGGACAAAAACTATCTATGATCAATATCAGAGGACTGCAAATATTGATCTCTGGATCACACACTACGAGGTACTTCATATCTCTTTATACATACATACACACACACACACACACACATATATATATATATATATATAACAAAATTTGAAATGTACCACTTATTAATATTTATCAACTTGTGTAGAGGATGCAAGAAAATCTGAGAAAACTGAAAGAGGTCAACAACAAGCTGAGGAGAGAGATCAGGTGAAGGAATATATAACATAGTTAGAATTTTTTTTAATAATGTTTTAATTAAATGAAGCTAATTAAGGGTGGTATTGTTTTATAACAGGCAGAGAATTGGTGAAGACTTGGATGATCTAAGCTATGATGAACTGAAAAGCCTTGAGCAAAAGATGGATGTTTCTTTGGCAGTTGTGCGCGATCGAAAGGTTGTAGCTTTTATGATCTTATCTTGTGATTTTTTTTCAAAACATGTACATGTTTTCCTCTTGTTTCCTAATTTTTTAAGGTTTTCCTAATTTTGTTTGGTGTTCTTCTTCTTTAAATGATTATAGAAAAGCAGAAACAGTGAGTTATATGGGTTCATCTCCCCACAAGTCTACTATTATTTTTTTTTGAAAGACAAGCATGGTATATTACACAAGTCTACTATATATTGTGTGCTATCTCAAAATCCTAAAAACCCTTTTGTTCCCCTATATACATATGATTTCATATTCTTAAAATGGCTTTAAATTTCCCTTTCCTGGACTTCATTGAAGTTCTAAAATGGTTCCCATTTTGGGCTTCTAAATATTTGCCTCTTGTTTTTCGATAACCGGGTTATCCGGGGCTTTTGCCTCAACTAATCCATGGGACCCGTGTTAAGTGACTCTTTCACACGGATCGGATAAAACTCATATTATGTCTGCGATCGTGACCTAAACGAATTGATTGCACACGGTAGGAATCGAGCATGTGACTAAATGCTTCTTGAGGCACTAAGTCCCAAGTCTTTTCCAACTGGACCAACCCGTTCGCGTTATATATGCATATAATTTTTTTTTAGATAGTTCAATACACACTCCCCGCATGAGCCCTCTAAGAAGGCTCCAACCCCTAACCTCTCTCTTTGGGAAAGAAATGTGATGCCATTAGTCTGCAATGTCTTTGGTATATATGCATGCGTATAATTGTTCTCAGGGTTTCTCCATTTTGTTTGGTTTTCTTCTTTGATAGCAGAAGATTAGGGAAACTGAGCTACATGGTTCATCTCCCAACAAACTCTACTAATAAAAAAAGCTTTGAAAATGTGTGGCATGTGAAACTATATTTTTATTTACCTTTTACTCCCTCAAAGTCCTTATTTCCCCTTGCACATAATGTATAAATGGTTTTAATTTTTCTTTTCTTAGGATCATATTCTAGAAGTTTGTCCTCTTTTTCCTTGAAACCTATAAAATTTACTTAGGGTTTGTTAATTTTGTTGGTTTTCTTCTTTGATTGTAGAAAATTAGAGAACCCTGAGCTACATGGTTCGATCATCTCCCGACGAGTTGGCTAATAAAATTCTTCCATTATATGTGGCACCTCGAACTTGACTTTTAGGATTATTTGAAAATAATCCATTTCTTCTTCTTTTCTTTTTTCTGCTATACATGTGATGCACAATTAATTTAAGGGTTTTAAATTTGGGGAGAAAAGTGAATTGGTATCCCTAAAATTAGCCTATTTCTAGGAATATTATTTGCTTCACATATGAGATGGAAAAAAGGGTAGATCTGGTTGACTTTTAACATAGATGGCATGATTTCTTTCGCGTCTCATTCAAGGGGGAGATCAAGGGTCTGTTTGATATACATTTCTGAAAATAATTCTCGAGAATTCTGAAAATATAAAATTATTTTTGATAACAAGAAAAGAAAGGTATTTGAAATCAGACGTTTCTATAACTGATACAGTTTCTAGAAAACTCAACCAAATAGTACGTGCTCCATTAGGGTCATATGTGTGGGAATGAATGCGTGTTTCCCTTAATTTTCGGGACGAAATCGGAAGAAGAAAAAGGAAAGAAAATAAAGCAATTTTGAAGGGAGTACAAAACTATTGTGTGAATGGTCCTTCACTTGATGGTTTTCCCCAAATCTGACATGCTCCAAGACTCTTGATTTGTATTGCGCCTATGGGCTCTTTACTCTTTATCCTAGTTTGGAATATAACTTTTGTTACTACATGTACTGAGCTACTACATAGCCCAGCTGGTCTAAGGTCTTCCTCTACATCTCTCCCAATATCCCCCAAGAAAATAAATACACAATTCAATTTTTTTGCTGTCTTCTCTTTTATTTTAGTACTTTGTTTGATGTCCTGAAAGTTATTATTTCATCTGCAAGAAATATGACAATATACTTCTATCATATTTTTGGGCGTCATATATATATATATATATATTGCTGCTCTCTCACCTAGGTTAATATAAAACTAATTAACCATTACTCATTGAGGCTTAAGTTAGTCTAATGCAAATTTTACAGACTAATGGTTTAAGTTATCATGTGCTTTCATATTGAATCATTCTGACTAACAATCAAGAGCTTCATGAATTATATACAGTTCCATGTGATCAAAACTCAGACCGATACCTGCAGGAAGAAGGTTAGTGAATTTATTTGTATCTTAATAAATAATTCCACTACTTTTCTTGATTTTCAACTTATTTTCGGACTATATATGTGATTGAAGGTCAAGAACTTGGAGGAAAGATATGGAAGTCTCCGACTTGAATTTGTAAGGTCTCCAACTTGTACTCATTTTGTTTTAGGGCTACTATCACAAAATTCCCTCTAGTTTCACAAAATTATCAAATTATTCCCTGACCTATCAATTATCCCCTGAGGTTTTTAATTTGATCAATTTTTCCTCTAAATGTGAATTGGGTGAATTTTTCGATACCAAAAGAGTAAATTTATTGTAATACCTTACAATTATGATTCATTTAAGTTTAATAAACAGTCGTTTCAATACAAAGTATATCAATAATTTTGCTTTTTCGGTGCCGAAAAATTCACTCAATTCATGTTTAAGGGGAAGATTGATCAAATTGAAAATCTAAGGGGATTAGTTGATAGGTCATGGAGCAATTTGATGATTTTGTGATAATAGCTCTTTTTTTAAATCAAAGAAAATATAATTTCTATATGTATTCCACATGTTCATCAGTCTATTTTCTTCAAAAAATTTATTTTAATGAAGGAAATGAAATGGGAAGACTTGTCCTATGGTTTAGTGGAAGATGGAGGCAATGGGGGTGGATATGGACTCAACGATCTTCGCCTTGGTTGAATGCTACTAATTAATGCCGGTTTGTCTAATTCAAATATGAACTTAATCTGATTATATATATATATTTCTTGTCAAGGTAAGACTTTGAAGTTGGACATGTCCAAATCTGTAATTTACTAATGTGAAGTGTGCTTGCTACTGTCACAAATTAGCACCAGAACCGCTTTTGGTGCCTTCTATCTTATGGATAATTTCTGAATTGTTGTATATTTTGACAAATGACAATGTCATCTAAACATTGCTTTGGTGTTTGACTCATATTTTTGGTTTATCTTTTCATGTTGTTTATAGTTTGGAAGTTCGCTTCTTTAATTTAATTCACTTGACCAAAATTGACGGTTTGGGTTTGTTTCACTTCAAAAAGTTTGGCAATCTAGCATTTCTCTATATTCTACATTAGATATAGGATAAAATGCACATGGAGCTATATAGTCTGTTTGTTATTTAATACATTATATATATATATATATAGGATAAAATACACATGAAGAGTGTGTGTTTTTTTTGGTCATGTAATTGAAAAATATTTAATTTTTTTATGCAAAATTTTACTTACTATTATAAGAGAATAGAAAGAAAATTATTGAGATCATGCGTGTCAAACCTCAAGAATATAGTGTGTAACAAATATTAGGTGAGGCGAATGTATTTTCTCCTTATAAATAGAATGATTTTGTTTTCTCCACTTTTGTCTAATGGCACAGGGAGTAATTATGCATATGTAGCTGCTATAATATGCAATAGGCAACTTAATTCGTTAAAAATATATTTTTATGATTACCCCTCAATAGATATTAGTGGTATATATATATATAGGCAAAAAAATATATATATTTCCAGAACCATGAGCTTTTGTGATAGTTGTAAAAGAATTATTATTATTTTACTATTTTTATTAGCACTTATAGGATTATTGTTATTATTATTACTATTGAGTAGGTTAAGGTATGCATTATTCTTATCAGAGTAGCTTTTTGGAAAGTGCGGGTTGAAGGTTGATGATTGTGACAACTTTTTATATAGAAAATTCAGAAGGTTAGGGTCTGTTTGGTATCTCTAAAAATTGTTATTGAGAATTTTGAAAACTAAAAACTGTTTTTTGAGAATAATAAAAAAAAGTTATCTGAAAACTGATATTTTTATAACTAAATTTTCTGAAAACAGTTTTCAGAAAACCCAACCAAACATATTTTATTTTCAGAAAACAGAAATTATTTTCAAAAATATAAATCCCTTAAATTCAACCTAAAGAATGTAATAATGATATACTTTTAACACATTAACTAATGTGAAACTTTTAGTGCTAAATAAAACTTTTAATGCTAAATAAAAGAATTGAAAGTTAATAATGCTGAAAGGAATAAAATTAGGGTGCTTTTGGAAAGCTTGTTTTTTGTATTTGTTTTCTGTCTTCAAATATAAAAACTGTTTTTGTATTTGTCTTTGTTTTTTCAGGAAAAAATTAAAAACAAAAAAGCGTTTGGATGAAGGTGTTTTCACCACTTTTATTTGGTGAAAATTGTATTTTATGAATTTAGTGTTTTCATTGTTTTTACCACCTAAACAGTGAAAAAACTCAAAAAACAACTAAAAGTTGTATTTGGTGTTTTCATCACTTTTACACACTATTCACAGAAAACAGTTTTCTTGGGGAAAAAACAGTGAACAGTAAACGCGTTTGCCAAACGTATTTTTTTTTTTAGTCTCGTGAATAGTAAAAAAACAAAAACAAAAAATAGGGTATCCAAACGGACCATTAATTTTTTCCTGAATTCTTACCATCGCCCAACACCTAGTTTGTTCTATTACAATTTGTTCTATTATTACAAATAAAAAATATAATGCAAAAGGTTAATCATAGAACATACCATTATAGTTTGTTCTCTCTCATTCAAAATTAAATAAGTTATCACTCACTAGATTTATGGTGGATCCCTTTGATTGTTAAGGGCATGTTTGGTAACGCTCTACCTTCCTACTTTTGCTCCTGCTTCTATTACTGTTTACAGAGCAGGGCTGTTTGGTTGGTTGCTCCCGCTTCCAAAATCTGGAAGCAGGCTGGAACAAAACTTCAAATTTGGAAACAAGGCTCACCTTGCTTCCACTTGCTCCCATCACTATTTTTAGTGGGGCCCATTATAAGTTGCTCCCAAATTCTCCCAATTGCTCCCAAATTCTTTGCAACATATTAGGTTTGCTTCAAGGTGTATAAAATTTCAAAAAAAAAAAATTAATTCCGAAAATATATATAAAATTAGAAATATATATATAAAATTCCAAAAAATTATTTTTAATTTCGAAAAAATATATAAAATTCAAAAAATATATATAAATTTTAAAAATATATATAAAATTCGAAAAAAAATATAAAATTCGAAAAAAGTATATAAATTTTGAAATATATATATAAATTTTGAAAATTATAGAAAATTCAAACAATATATATAAAATTCAAAATATATATATTTCAAAAAATAAATTTCGAAAAAAATATATAAATTTCAAAAAATATATAAAATTAGAAATAAATATATAAAATTCCAAAAAATTATTTTAAATTTCAAAATATATATAAAATTCGAAAAATATATATAAATTTTTAAAAAATATATAAAATTCCAAAAAATATATAAAATTCGAAAAAAGTATATAAATTTTGAAATATATATATAAATTTTGAAAATTATATAAAATTTTAAAAATATATATAAAATTAGAAAAAAAATATAAAATTCAAAATATATATATTTCAAAAAATAAAATTCGAAAAAAATATTTAAATTTCAAAAAATATATAAAATTTGAAAACTACAATTTGGGTTTTATGCACTTTACCCAAAATAAAATATTATAACCAAAGGTCTTGTGCAATACAATATTATAATTTAGAATTTATCTACAAAAAAAATTATAGTTTACAAAAATGTAATTATTTTTATCCAAAATTATAGTTTACAAAAAATAAAAAATTTATTTACAATATCCAAATGAGAGGCCTTGTGCAATACAATTTTTATTTTTTTTAATTGTAGAACTTATTAATTTCTTATATTCAATCTAAAATCCAAAAAAAAAAAAAACAGAATCTCAAATCATTTGAATTCACCAAACATGTTTTGTTTTCACATTTTAGGAAATCAGCAGTTCCACCAAACATGTTCTGCATGCTTCAGCTTTCATTTTTCTCATATCAGAATCATCAGCACCAAACATGCTTCCGCTTCAGAAAAAACTTGTTTCGCTACGCTTCAGCTTCCAAACCCGTTTAAAAACAGGAGCGGGAGCGTTTCCAAACAGACCCTAAATGTTTTCTCCATACATGTACAACTCTCATTGTATTTATAGCTATTAATCTACCTACTTTTAAGTTGATTTTTACATTTATGCTTCAGAAAAAACTTGTTTCGCTACGCTTCAGCTTCCAAATTCGTTTGAAAACATGAACGGGAGCGTTTCCAAACAGGCCCTAAATGTTTTCTCCATACATGTACAACTCTCATTGTATTTATAGCTATTAATCTACCTACTTTTAAGTTGATTTTTACATTTATAACAGTGCAAAATTCTCTTCTATATAAGACTTTCTACTCTACAAATATCTACAATCTCTGTTCTTACTACCATACTTAACAATCTCTACATGACTATAAAACTCCATTCAATCATGATTCTCATCTATAAGACTTTTTTATTATTATTTTTCTAAAGGAAGAAATTTTAAAAATAAGATTAAAAATGATCGATTGAAGAAAGGAAATTTGACTCTTTTTTAAGTAAATGAAAAATAAATCTAAAAATGTCAAAGAAAAAAAATAACATAAAAGGAAACAAATCATTTTAAAATTTAAGAATTTTAAGAGGTGCATTATACAAAAATTTGAGGTTCTATGTCAAATATAATGTTTTTTTAAAAAAATATTAAATATAATATAAGATGGGACCAGGTCACAGCCAAGTGCCCCTTGGGCCTTGGCATGCATTGGCTCCGTCCCGGTGGTAACATTAATTTTGAGTAGAATTATTGACGTTAGTGTAGCTGCTAATAGGGATGACAATAATAGGATGGGAATATGGTCCCTGGGGCTGCAAATGAGAGACGGTATGAGTTGACGGTTGATGATTTGATAATATTTGTCGTTGTTTCACCAAACTCCGGTCAACAAAATTTATAATACCTACAAATACTTTACTTAAAATAGTATAGCAATAAGTAGGGTCGAACCACTCTCAACTTAGAAATCGGTTTGAGACTAGGATCCAAAACTATATTTTTCGAGATAAAAAGAAATTACTTAAAACAATTCTTGACTTGATGATTTGTAAACTAAAATAACTAGATAATTATCAAATGATGGAAGAAATCTCAAGGGAAGAGAATCCACCACCCGGGTCTATATAAATAATATTATATATTTCTATTGCAAATTCTCCTCCAACCTATTAAACATAAACATAGATATTGGTAGGCATTCCCCGTATTTCCATTAATTGGTAATCACGGAAAATCCTCCCTCTAATGTTTTGGTTTAAAAATAAATAAATATAAATAGTGGTAGGCATTCTCCGTATTTCCATTGATTGGTAATCACGGAGAATCCTTCCTCTATTTTCAACCTCTATTGTAGGTTTTGTCACTTGAAAGAATTAATTCGGGAAGAGAATTAAACAATAAGAAATAAAATAAAATTATGTATATCTTACCCAAGGTGGCTTCATCACTCCCTTGAGAAGATGTTTAAGCTAGCATAATGATATAGGAATAAAACATGATGATAGAAGAAATTTTCATTAACTAAGAAAAATATTACAACAAAATAAAAACTTGATACAAGACTAAATTCTCTCTACAATTTCTCACTCTCTACCATCTAACTCTTTACAATTTCCAACTACTCTCCTATTTATAGAGAAAATTGGAATATAATGACATCTTGTAAAGTGAAGTTAGATCTACTTTTCTTTTCTTTTTCTTTGAATATTGATGTTTTTCAAGTCATTTTCTTCTTTCTTCATGTGCATTATATTCTTCATCTTTCATCCATGTGCATTATATTCTTTCTTCCATCCATGTGCATTCCTTTCTTCACTTTAATATATTTTCTTCATCTTTTCCAATTCAAACCTATAAGAAATAAAAAGATATATATAAGAACATTTATGCAATAAAATGGTGAATTAAAGATTTATTTTTGACATTTAAAATAGTGATTTTGTGAACTTATCAAATTACCCCCAAACAAGCTCTTGCTAGTCCTCTAGCAAATAAGGACAAAATAGATTAGTTCGCAAAATTAGACTCTTATTAATTTTAACTAAAGATGTGCCACTTCCGCAGGCTGCTTTCGATTGCATTTACCATATGCAATAAGGCCTTAAACCCCTAGGTTACCCTAGTGGACGAGCAATAGCCTCGTGAGGGTTGGATATATTACCCACAACTTCTTCATTCTTCATTTTCATGCATTCATGCATTCACATATTCATTAATCAAGCCATGATACAATATATAAGATAATATGAATACAAATACTACCACTCACTACCGAACAATAACTATCTCAAGCTAATGATATGAATGATCCCCACTGAAGTAAATAATTTCGTTACTTTCTACTCCCAATCTAGACAACCTTCCGTGTTTTTGTGAACATTCTACTATGGTATGTCAATCTCTCTTCTTCTACTTTATTGATCAAACTTTGCCATATTTTTCGTAAAAACTCATTATTTCCATCATTTCACTTCCATCCCTTTTTGTATTTATAAGCTCCGGACTTTCCAGTGAGGACTTTTAGTCCCGACCACTGGGCCCGAACTTCTTCCATGGGATTTATGCTCATTAGTTTTCTCCCCTTTTTACGCGAACAATGATATTGGTGATACCAAGGTCCGGTTACTCAGATCGAAGAACTACTTTTTGCATTTCTTTGAAAATAATTTTTTTAAATTTTCTCCATTCTATCTCCCCTTCTATAGCGGCAAAGCTAATTTTTCAACTCCATAGTCAAAGATCAACTGTTTTTCCCATAGTGAATGTGTGCATGTGCTTATAAGTCAAAGTTGTCCTTTTCGGTTTCAATTTCACTAATTTATTTACCTATGTAAAATCACATCATTTCACTAACTCAATCTAATCATTACTCTCATGAGCGGGAATATCGCATCACATACTACGGATATATCATAAACATAAACTTAATCAACTTATAATGCAAAACACTCATGCATAAAAACAAAAAACTTTTCCAAACGAAATCAATTTTTTATTTTTATTATTTTTTTTTATTTTTTTTTTTAATAATGAAATTCTATTTTGATTAAATAGATATCCACCCCCAAACAAAAATAACACTGTCCCTAGTGTTTAAAAATACATCTAAGAGACAAATTGGAACAAATTATCGCAATTGAGGTGGTGTTTTTGGAGTATAGTCCCTACAAAGATTCTTGGCAAAAGAAAAGTCAAGTGATTGAAAATATTATGACATACTTTACCCCCAAACAAAATCTAAACATATCCAAATAGAGTGAAAAAAAATAAAATTGATAGAAAAATTTACACAACTGACTGGGCTGCCTCCCAGTAGCGCTAAGTTTAACGTCTTCAGCCAGACTCAACAGATGTGCTACCCCTAAACAGATCAGTCCGAATAAATCGGATCAATGAGGAGAATTTCCTCATTTTCAGAAGTTTCAAGTTCTAGGAAAGGCTTTAGACGATGAGCATTAACTTTAAACAACTGTCCATTCTTAGGGTCTTGTAACTCAATGGCACCATGACTAGAAATGTGATGGACATAGTATGGGCCTGACCAACGTGACCTTAACTTCCCAGGAAATAATTGAAGACGGGAGTTATACAAAAGAACATTTTGTCCTATGAAAAACTCCTTTTTGAGAATGTGTTTGTCATGTTCCAACTTAGTCTTGGCTTTATAAATTCTTGAACTCTCATAGGCATCATTTCTGATTTCTTCTAACTCATCAAGTTGAAGGGTCCTACGTTGACCGGCTTTATCATAGTCAAAGTTCATGGCCTTGATGGCCCAATAAGCACGGTGTTCGAGTTCAACAGGCAAGTGACAGGCTTTGCCATAGACCAATCGATATGGGGACATTCCTATAGGGGTCTTGTAAGCAGTAGTACGGTATGCCCATAAAGCATCCTGGAGACGAAGACTCCAGTCCTTCCTTGTGGGGTTAACTGTTTTCTCTAAGATCTGTTTAATCTCCCTATTAGATACCTCAGCTTGACCATTGGTTTGAGGGTGATATGATATGGCCACTTTGTGATTGATTCCATATTTGGACAACAGGTTTCCAAAGACTTTGTTGCAAAAATGTGAACCATTGTCACTAATTATGGCTCGAGGTGTTCCAAACCGAGGTAAAACCTGGTCTTTGAAAAAACGCACCACAACTCTATGGTCAGCTGTTTTGGTGGCTAAAGCTTCTATCCATTTTGACACATAATCAACTGCTAAAAGGATGTAGAGATTGCCAAACGAGGATGGAAATGGTCCCATGAAATCAATACCCCATACGTCAAAGATTTCAACGACGAGAATCGATTGTTGAGGCCATTCGTTTCTTTTGGTAATCTTACCTAGCAATTTGCATCTATGACAAGCTAGACAGTATGTGTGGGTGTCTTTGAAAATGGTTGGCCAATAGAATCCTGATTGCAAGATTTTTGCAGCTGTTCGTTTGGAACTGAAATGGCCACCACATGTCTGGTCATGACAGAAGGAAATGACAGACTTTTGATCTACCTCGGGAACACACCTACGAATGATCTGATCTGGACAATATTTAAATAAGTAGGGGTCATCCCAGAAATATTCCTTAGCCTTGGCCAAAAATTTATCTTTCTCTTGTTTGGACCAGTTGGAAGGAATTTGACTAGTCACAATATAATTGACAATATCTGCATACCATGGTGCATAAGATATTTCAAATAATTATTCATCAGGAAAATAATCAGAAATGGGAATGGAGTCACTAGTGGATTCAATAACAAGACGGGACAAATGATCAGCGACTACATTCTCGGAACCTTTCTTATCTCGAATCTCAAGGTCAAATTCTTGAAGGAGTAAGATCCAGCGTATCAACCTAGGTTTTGCATCAGATTTGGACAAAAGATGTCTTAACGCTGCATGATCTGTATATATGATGACCTTAGATCCAACCAAATAAGATCTAAACTTCTCAAAGGAGAACACGACTGCTAGCAACTCTTTCTCAGTGGTTGAGTAGTTGATTTGGGCATCATTTAAGGTTTTGCTAGCATAGTATATGACATGTCGTGCTTTATCCACTTTTTGGCCTAAAACAGCACCTACTGCATAATCAGACGCATCACACATAATTTCAAAAGGCAAGTTCCAATCAGGTGAGCGAATGATAGGTGCAGTAGTGAGTGCTGACTTTAAGTACTCAAAGGCGGACTTACAGGCATCAGTAAACTCAAATTGTGCATCTTTAGCTAGAAGATGGGTCAAAGGTCTAGCTATCTTACTGAAATCTTTGATGAAACGCCTGTAGAAACCGGCATAACCTAGGAATGCTCTAATATCTCGAACAGATTTGGGGATAGGTAGATTGGAGATTATATCAATTTTTGCTTTGTCTACCTCAATTCCTGCACTAGAGATATTATGACCTAGGACAATTCCCTTTTGGACCATGAAATGACACTTTTCCCAGTTAAGTACCAAGTTACTGTCACGGCAACGTTGAAGTACGAGAGAAAGATGGTCTAGACATTGCTCAAATGATGACCCAAAGACAGAGAAGTCATCCATGAAGATTTCTAGAAACTTTTCAACCATGTCACTAAATATACTCATCATACATCGCTGAAATGTAGCTGGTGCATTACACAAGCCGAATGGCATGCGACGATAGGCGAATGTACCGAATGGACAGGTGAAAGTAGTTTTGTCTTGGTCATCAGGGTGGACAGGAATTTGATTGTAACCAGAATAACCATCTAAAAAGCAATAGAAGGCCTGACCAGCTAATCTTTCTAACATTTGGTCGATGAAGGGAAGTGGAAAATGGTCTTTTCTAGTCACGCTATTCAGTTTCCTGTAGTCTATGCAAACTCGCCATCCAGTTTGAATGCGAGTAGGAACAAGCTCATTATGGGCATTGGACACAACAGTGATGCCAGACTTTTTAGGAACTACCTGGATTGGACTCACCCATTGACTATCAGAAATCGGGTAGATGATATTAGCATCAAGAAGTTTGATAACTTTTCCGCGGACAACTTCTTTCATATTGGGGTTAAGTCTTCTTTGAGGTTGTCTACAGGTTTTCGCATTATCTTCTAAGTGAATGCGATGTTGCACCACTAGAGGATTAATGCCCTTGATATCATCAATGGACCATGCTATGGCTTCCCTATTTGTCTTAAGAACCTCAATTAATTGGGACTCTTGTTGCTCAGTTAACTCAGAAGATATTACCACTGGAAAAGTCTCAGATTCACCAAGATACGAATATTTTAGAGTCTCGGGTAAAGGCTTTAATTCAATATTAGGTGGTTTCTTTGCATTTTCAGATTCCGTGTTAACTGGCAAGGACAATGATTCAAATTTGGATTTATACTTGGGTGCTTCAAATGGTGGGGCAGAGTCTAGCAAATCATTTACTTGGCTAATGTTATTAGCTTCGTCCAAATTATCATCAAAATGGGCTAGACAATGCTGGAGTGGATCCTCAGGATATGAGTGGTAAAAGGTGTGGTTGGTCAATGAATCAATGAGACAAACATCTTCAACAGACTCTGATTCAATGGGTTGTTTCATCAAATTGAACACATTGACTTCCACTTTCATGTTCCCAAAGGTTAAGGTCATGCTACCATTTCTACAATTGATCAATGCATTGGCTGTGGCTAAAAATGGTCGACCTAAAATGATTGGAATTTGTTTACCTTGGGTTGGTTGAGTGTCTAGCACAATAAAGTCTACGGGGTAATAAAAATCATTAACTTTTACTATCACATCCTCAATGATACCCCTTGGAATTTTGATGGATCGGTCAGCTAACTGAATTCTAACATCAGTTTTCTTCAAATCAGTCAATCCCAAATCCAAGTAGACTGAATACGGTAACACATTGACACTGGCACCAAGGTCCAATAAAGCTTGACCTTCAAAATTTTCTCCTATCCTACAAGTGATAGTTGGACTACCAGGGTCTTTGTGTTTAACCACAGCTTGATTTTGTAGGAAGGAGGAACAATGTTGGGCTATGAAGGCTTCCTTAGGGATATTGGTTTTCCTCTTGACTAAGTCTTTAATGAATTTTGCATAAGAAGGAATTTGCTTAATAGCAGTGAGAAATGGAATGTTAATCTGGAGATTTTGAAAAATCTCTAAGATTTCACTGTATTGAGAGTCCTTCTTATTGTTGACTAGTTTAGAGGGAAAAGGTGCACGTGGAATAAACAGCTTTGGAATGACATCATCAAGCTTAGGACCTTGGTCCTTTTTGGATTTTTGGGAATTGGGTGGAAGAGATTTGGATGGTTCAATTTCATCACTGATGGGTGGCTCAACCTTATTATCAATTTTGTTTCCTGACCTGAGGGTAATGATGGAATTTACATTGGCATTTGATTGGTCAGAAGTGGAAGGAGTCCCTACAAGATTAACTCCTTGTCTTTTTGGATTGATTTCGGGTTGGCTAGGAAATGTACCCCTTTGTCTTTCAGACAGAGCTGCAGTGAGTTGACTCAACTGATTTTGGAGAGACTGCTGAAATTGCAGTTGATTTTGAGTCAAGAGATCAAAGTTATTTTCTAATTTTTGAAATCTCTGATTGGAATGCTTATTGGATTGATCAAGATTAAGGGCAAGCATTTTCAAAGTGTCCTCATAATTGGAAGTATTATTGACCGGTGGGACAGGAGCAACATAGTTGTTCATGGGATCAACTGCTAAATATCGGCTTGGATTGAACTGGTTATTCCTAGGGAATTGATTTTGAGGAATTATTGGTCCTTGAGTTTGAGGTTGCCTATTGGAGTTACCTTGAAAACCAGACTGACTACTTAAGTTTTGTGGAGGTAAATTTTGCCTCCATGAAAAATTAGGGTGGTTTCTAGTATCAGGATGGTAACTTTGGCTAAATGTATTAGGCAATGGTCTCCTAAAGGTATTGAAAGCACAAACTTGCGCATCCGAAGGTTCAGATGTACAAGAGACCGGACATTCCTCTGTTGGATGGGATAAACCAGAACAAACATTGCATTGTGCAGAGGTAGATATTAGGGCAAATGCATCAAACTTTTTGCCTAAGTCTTTCACTCCCTCAGCAAGACTTTTCATCACAGACTTTAACTCATTTTCAGGTTTGATGTCATAAAAACCAGATGTTCTATTCATTTGATCATTCCTAGAAAATTCATTATCATTTTGGTTCCAATTCCAATTTTGGGCATTTTCAGCTAGTTCCTCCAAAAATATATATGCTTGGTCAGGGGTTTGGGCATTGAACTTTCCTTGGTGCATTGACTCAATCATGGTTCGGTTCATAGGTGAAAGTCCCTTATAGAAGAAATGAACTAGTTGTGCTTTATCAAAGCCATGGTGTGGGCATTTGAGTAGCAAGTCATGAAATCGGTCCCAAGTTTGATGGAATTGTTCCTCAATTTTTCCTCTAAAAGTATTAATGGCATCTCTCATTGATTCGGTCTTTTGCATGGGATAAAACTTACTCATGAATTTCCTTGCAAGTTCATCCCATGATCGAATGGAGTCGGGTGGAATGGAGTTTAGCCATGATGCAGCTCTATCTTCTAAGGACAGGGGGAAAAGACGCAGTTTGACACCCTCTTCATTCAAATTTTGATTTTTGAATGTGTTGCATATTGTTAAAAACTTCCCTAAATGGATATAGGGTTGTTCGCTTTCAAGTCCATGAAATTTTGGCAACATATTGATTGTGGCGGGTCTAATCTCAAACTGGGGTGCATCATTCTCAGGTAGAACAATGCAATTGGGTGGGTTGGCTGTGATTGGGGCAAAGTAGTCATTAAGAGTTCTCGGTGCAGCCATTGATGAATTATTGGTGGTTGACAGATTTAACAAGGTAGTTGATTTTTCTTCTAAATCAAAGAGTGAGAGATCACTAGGAAACCTAACTAATCGCTTGTTAACTCGCAACCACTGGGGCATAAACAAAAAGAAACCTAAAAAGGCTAGATGATGGGCAAATCACACAAAAATTTTGGCTTTGTTATCTTGAGCTTAAATTCAAGGGTGGTGAATTTTTAAATCTAATATTGTAGAGAATTAATAAGATGGTGTCCAAATTAATTCTCTCCTAATTAGACAGCTCCTACTCTATTCCAGATTAAGTTGATAGATTACCAATTAAGGATCATCAAACTAACAACGGAGTAGTTCCCAGGAAAGTGTGGCGAGGCACGTGGCCTGCTTAATGGCGCGTCAACCACACTCCTAGACAGAATTTCCTACCGTTTATCAATTTGATAATGACTCACTGGAGTGACTACCAACCGCTTCCTTCCTAGAGGGCCTCTGAGCTCGTAACCCTAAATTGGATTATTGCTAATGAATTTTAAAATTAGGCTCATGGTTTAACAAATGCAAGGATTTTTGTGATTTGTGGGCCACGGAAACAGGTGATGAAATCCCGACCGTATCTTGTGGGAATTTTGCCCTTAAGTATCTTATGCAAAATGCTAATTAAAATATGCACAAACAAGAGAAAAAAAAAAAAAAACAAACAAACAAAACACGGGAGCTTAGGGGAATTTCTAATGTTATACTATCCTAGAATTCACATGCAAAATTTGTGTCTAGAAAAAAACTAAAAAAATAAAATAGAAATAAACTAAATACAAAGGATGGGAACTTAGGGTAATTTCTAATGTTATTCTATCCTAGAATTCGCATGCAAAATTTTTACCTAATCTAGAAGAAAAATAATAATAATAATAACAAGGGTTTAGAGATATGGAACCTGGCTGACGAACCGGTACTATTCTCCTGCAAAATATAAAACAACAAAAATAAACAAATCAATAAAGATAAGATAAAAAATGAATAAATAGAAAGAAAAAAAAAAAATTTCTACTAGAGTATAAAAAAAAGTTCTAAAATTTGTTTGATATGTTATATATGTAGTAACCCAACCACCTAAATGTTAAAGGCTAAATGGGCACAAGCTATAAGCAACTGCAGTTTGATATTTTTTTCTTTTTTTTTTTTTTTTTTTTTTTTTAAGTTAAATTGGGACTAGACTTCTTAGTTCACCAAATGAAAGAATCTGTTGCAATCCACTTTACACCAATATATATATATATATATATATATATTTTTTTTTTCGTTTTTTTTTTTAATATAGTGTATTATATTTAAAACTGCAGATTACCATCATTTTTTTTTTTTTTTTTTTTTTTAACTCTAATGAAACCTTAATGCAGTAGACTCATATCTTCTATCAAGTTTTCAAGGTTGAAAGGTAAACAAGAAAAACTGCAGATTCCAGCACAGCCTCTACTTAGTAGATATGTGTTGAAACGGCAGATTGCTTCTTCTGTTTTTTTTTTTTTTTTTTTTTTTTTTTTTAGAAAAAAATAAAATAAAATATTAAATGAAACCTTACACTATGTTGGAGTCCACTGTCCAGTCTATACGGCAGTTTTGAATTCTTTTTTTTTTTTTCGAAAATTAACAAAAATCACACAATATAGAAAAATTAAAATAAAGGGAGGGATAGAAAGTTCGGGTGGGTTCCCGAAAAATTTAAGTTGAGGATCGTTGACTCCGAATTCTCAATATTGATGCGGCAACGGCGCCATTTGACGGTTGATGATTTGATAATATTTGTCGTTGTTTCACCAAACTCCGGTCAACAAAATTTATAATACCTACAAATACTTTACTTAAAATAGTATAGCAATAAGTAGGGTCGAACCACTCTCAACTTAGAAATCGGTTTGAGACTAGGATCCAAAACTATATTTTTCGAGATAAAAAGAAATTACTTAAAACAATTCTTGACTTGATGATTTGTAAACTAAAATAACTAGATAATTATCAAATGATGGAAGAAATCTCAAGGGAAGAGAATCCACCACCCGGGTCTATATAAATAATATTATATATTTCTATTGCAAATTCTCCTCCAACCTATTAAACATAAACATAGATATTGGTAGGCATTCCCCGTATTTCCATTAATTGGTAATCACGGAAAATCCTCCCTCTAATGTTTTGGTTTAAAAATAAATAAATATAAATAGTGGTAGGCATTCTCCGTATTTCCATTGATTGGTAATCACGGAGAATCCTTCCTCTATTTTCAACCTCTATTGTAGGTTTTGTCACTTGAAAGAATTAATTCGGGAAGAGAATTAAACAATAAGAAATAAAATAAAATTATGTATATCTTACCCAAGGTGGCTTCATCACTCCCTTGAGAAGATGTTTAAGCTAGCATAATGATATAGGAATAAAACATGATGATAGAAGAAATTTTCATTAACTAAGAAAAATATTACAACAAAATAAAAACTTGATACAAGACTAAATTCTCTCTACAATTTCTCACTCTCTACCATCTAACTCTTTACAATTTCCAACTACTCTCCTATTTATAGAGAAAATTGGAATATAATGACATCTTGTAAAGTGAAGTTAGATCTACTTTTCTTTTCTTTTTCTTTGAATATTGATGCTTTCCAAGTCATTTTCTTCTTTCTTCATGTGCATTATATTCTTCATCTTTCATCCATGTGCATTATATTCTTTCTTCCATCCATGTGCATTCCTTTCTTCACTTTAATATATTTTCTTCATCTTTTCCAATTCAAACCTATAAGAAATAAAAAGATATATATAAGAACATTTATGCAATAAAATGGTGAATTAAAGATTTATTTTTGACATTTAAAATAGTGATTTTGTGAACTTATCATGAGTAAGGGTGCGTTTTAGAATCATTGTTATTGTTTTTGTTTTGGGAATTAAAAAATAAAAATAATTTTTGTTCTTATTCTTATTTTCTCACCCAAAAGAATAAGAATAAAAAATATATCTGGGACCAAAAAACATATATTTATTTTCTCACACTCGCTTCTTCAACATAGCCCTGAATCATCGTCGCTAGAGGCTTCTGGACTGCAATTTCATTGGGCATGGATTTGTTTCCTGCGAAGCCGATGTTTCTAGGATTTTCTCTTGCCGAAGTGAACCTATCTTCGTCCATAAACTCTGAATTCTACAGTCCTATAGTGAGTTTGGTTGATAGGGTTAGGGTTTTAATTCGAGAGTTTTAGAGAGAGGCTAGTAAAAGGAGGGCGAATATAGATATAGCTATAGATATAGATCCAGATATATGTGTGTATATACATATATATAGAGAGAGTAATGGGAGGGGTATGGGGGTTTTGAATTGGGGGTTAGGGTTCCGATGGTGGTGGTAGTGGTGGGTGGTGGTTCTTCTCCAGTTTGCAACACTTCTTCTTCTTCTCCACGTTTTTTTTGAAAAATCTCAAAGAGAACAAGAAAACACATTGTAAACCCGTTCGGAGATGCCGAACGAATCTTTACCTTTGTAATTTAAACAGAAGCTACGAAAAGAATAAATGACAAGAAGAAAATAAAAAATTCAAGAATCAGCAAATATTGGAGTAATTTCGGGGTGTCTTTTCCCTTTTTTTTTCTTTCTTTTATACATGAAATCTGGTCTTACCCACATGAATGGGTTTTAATACATATTAAAGACAATATCTACATTAATTTGAGTTTTAATGTTTATTAGAAACTGCTATAATAAAACCTTATGTCAGTTTTGATTCTATATATTTGAAACAGTCATTTCCTTAATAGCTTCAACCTGAAACGGGCTTATATTTTCTGTTTGGGCTTTGTTTTCTATTAGGGCTTTAAATCAAGTATGTTGATCCAGTGTGAATCTTTGTATGATGGGCCTGATGTAAAAATGGGCCTACACTTTGCCCCCAATTCCCAAGCCCATTTCATTTTTGAAATATGGTGGGAATTCGAAGAGCCATGTGTAACTGTCACTTTCCTTATTTCCTTCATTTCCTTAAATATTTCTTCCCCATTTACAAGAGCAGATTCACTCCATTTGAAGACGATTCCCAGCAAAGAACTTCTTGAGGTTAGTTTTTCTCTTTCGTCCTTCACATTTCTTTCATTAATCAAGAGCATCATGAGTAGCGATAGTAGCCGAACCCCTTCTCTGGAAGTGGTTGTTGATGATGCCCCTGTTATTTCTTCCTCTGAGGTTGCCCCCAATTTGATTGAACCAAAATCCCAGAAACTTTCCCGAAAACAATTACGTAAATTGTTTTTAGCCGATAGGTGCCGAATTGAATTTGATATACCAAAGGATGTTTTGATTTATGAGTATTCTTCTGATTTAAACTTCAAAACTTACGAAGAAGTTGAACCGGGCGAAGTCTTGTTCTCTGCACATCACTTGGCCGTTCTTAGATTTCCTTTGCATCCGTTCTATCATTATATCATTTTTTCTTTAGGACTTGCCCCTTTGCAAGTAAACCCTAATTTCTTCAGGGTTCTATCTGTTATGCTCGTTCTGAATCACGAATGAGGTTTGAACCTAGGTTTGGGTGATCTTTTGCTTTGTTATAAAGTCGATCAGATCAGAAAAAACCCCGGTCGGTACCATCTGCACCCCCATTCAACTTTGAAACTTTGTGAAGACAATCCTTCTTTCTGAGAATGAATGGAAAGATAAGATGGTGAAAATTGGGGGAAATTGGAGGGTGGATGCGTCCGGCCCACATCCTCTGCCAAGGACCTTCGGTATATGTAAGAAACTGAAGTGTGGATTCAAAAATCCTGGCAAGTGTATTTTTCGTACTTTACAAATTTCGCCTGCTTTACTTTGATCTTCGTACTTGTTTGTTTGTTGATCGTATGCCCATGTTTTGTATACAGTCGAACGCGTTGAATATCTAAACGAGAAAGTATTCGCATCTCTTCCGTTCAGCAAGTCACTTTTGACTTCCAAAAATTTGAAATTGATCGTTGCCAGTGCTTCGGAGGCTACTATCATGGAAATTCCGATCACAGCCTCCAAGCGTGCTGCAGCACAAAAATCTACTCCCCTAGTCAGCTCCACATCTGATAAAGGAAAAAGCCAAGTGGTCGATCTGACCGAAGATCCGAGGAAGACGAGGGGACATCTGAAGAGGTCGAACGCCGATGATAGTGGCAACGCTCCCAAAAAGTTGCTGCTGGGCCCCCCCTTCTGAACATGCAAAAAGAGATGACTCTGAAAAGCATGAGAAGCTTGTTAAGAAGGCCGGATCTGTGAGCGGCTACACTATTCCGGACTGCTGCTTTCCTCCATCATTTGACCCTGAAGGTGAATGGATCCCAAAGTTCGAGAAAGGTGATGGTAGTGTTCTCAATCGCCGAACGTTGGCAATGTCCGATCCTGATTCCTTGATGGCTCTCGCTCGTGGCATGTGGCCTCCTAAGGATGAACTCTTTCAGCAGCACGTTGATCACAACGAGCTTCTTGCTAGAGCTCCTGTTTCTATTCTAGAGGTACCAAAGTTTTTTTTTTTTTTTTTTTTACAAACATTTCTTATCTTTTCAGTCTGTGTTCAATGTTCTAGCTCTTTGTAAGGCTGTGGAAATGGGAGAGTATAAGAGAAAGAGCATTGATGATGCATACCTCCGAGCTGACAAATGCGCCATGTTGGCTGAAAAGTGAAGAAAATCTTGGAGCTTGAGGTGGAGAGCTTAAAGAAACTCCATCAGAAGGAATCTGATCGGAATGCTGAGCTGACTAAGCAGATCCATAACATTGAAACTTCTAATGCCATTCTGAAGACGGGTTTAGAAATTTGCCGAAGGGTAGGTTTGGACATGCACCGGAGATATGTGAACATCTCTGACATAAAGTTCTGTGATGGGTTCAGATTTTGCTTTGACCAAATGTCATCAGATCCATCTGCCCGTACATATGATAATCCGGCCGCCCATGATACAGCTTGCGGAATCGTTCACCCATATAAAGAGCCTGAGTCTTCCTAAGATGAAAAAGTTTTAGCTCAATTTATTTTGCATGGGATCATTCCGTCCGAACGACCAGAGCCTGTTGCTGCTGAAAATGAAGTGTCAGCTGAGCCTTCGATTCCTGCTTCAGAGAGTCAGCAGTCACCTACCGATGATATTAATCCCCCAACTTCTTGATTAGAAGTTTCTATCTTTGAACAATTTTTGTTTTTTTTGGGTCTTGTAAAATTATATATGTTTTTTATGCTCCTGTGGTGAGCGTTTTTTGGACAAGTGTTTGAAATAGCACTAGCGTGCTCTGACTTTTTCGAACAGGATGGCACTTAAGGTGCATAAATATTTTCCGAACAAATGACACTGTTGTGCATTATATATTTTTGAACAGGATTGCACTAAGGTGCATAGATATTTTTCTGAACAGATTGCACTGTTGTGCATTATATATTTTTGAACAGGATTGCACTAAGGTGCATAGATATTTTCTGAACGGATTGCACTGTTGTGCATTATATATTTTTGAACATGATTATGCGTTCTTTTGAACATAACCGTTTTTTATCCGTATCTATATATGTCTTTGTGAAAACAAGAAATTGGTGTCATCTTCATGATGGTCTTTTGCCTAGTTGGCTTATGTATTTTGGCCAAGTTTTTTCACTTGGGCTTTTCATTCTTCTTTTTTTTTTTTTTTTTTTTTTATTAGTTTGAACAGAAATATGAGAAGATATGAATAATATCTTTATTGATTCGAAATGGATCTTATCATAAAATGATCAACATAAATTTTATTGAAAATATCTTTTCAGGTGTATAACATTCCAAGCTCGTTCGATTTGTTTTCCATCCTGATCAGCCAATCTGTAGGCACCTTTCCCGATCACTTCTGTTATTGTGTACGGCCCGTCCCATGTGGGATCCAGTTTGTTTGATCTACTAGCCAGCACCCTTAATACTTGATCGTCAACTTGAAATGATCTTGGTTTCACTTTCTTGTTATAACTCCTCATTACCCTTTGTTGATATTCTGCAAGTCTTATTGAGGCCATTTCCCTTTTTTCATCTATGAGATCACCTTTGATTTTTAGAATTTCTTCGTTCTGTTCAGGATCGAATAGATGAGTTCTTGTTGTGGGGACTTCCAACTCAATTGGGATTACCACCTCGACTCCGTACGCCATAGCGAATGGAGTCATCCCGGTTGGCTTGCGAGGTGTCGTTCGGTAGCTCCAGAGGACCCTCGGTAATTCGTCTAACCATCGTCCTTTTCCTTCGATCCCCTCCAATTTTCTTTTAATCCCGGCAAAAATCATTCTGTTCGTTATCTCAGCTTGTCCATTAGCTTGCGGATAGCTGACAGATGATAAATTCTTATTGATGCCGTACTCGTCCAATAACGCCCGAACGTATTGATTGTCCATATTTCTGCCGTTGTCCATCATTATGTATTTTGGCACTCCAAACCTGTAGATTATATGATTCAAAATAAAATCTATCACTTGAGTGTGAGTGATTCTTACATAAGCCTTTGCTTCCACCCATTTAGTGAAATAATCTGTTGCCAAAAGCACATGTTTTTTATTTGATGTTGCCCTTGTTAATGGTCCGACCGCATCCATTCCCCATCGTGCAAACGGAATAGGTGACGCCATTGCTGTGAGAAGCTCTGCTGGTTGATGGATTATATGCGCATGTCTCTGACATTTGTCACACCTTTTTGCGTATTCCTCCGCGTCTCGGATCATGTACGGCCAGAAATATCCTTGTGTTACTGCTCTATGAGATAAAGATCTTCCACCAACATGACTTCCACAAGTTCCATCGTGCAACTGCTTGAGTACCTTTTGTGCTTCAGATGGTGTCAAACATCGCAGATAGGGCCCACTTGTCGATCGGGGATATAGATAGCCATCGATCACTGAATATTTGGTAGAGGTTGCTCTTATTTTCCCTGCTTCCCGCCGATCCTCAGGTAGAACACCGATCAATAAATACTCAAGGATTGGATCGATCCAACTTGGTTCATACGGGATCACGCATACTTCCTTCTTTTTCCCAATCGAAGGGGTGAATAATTCATCCACCGGAATTAATCTGACCATATCGTCTCCTGCCGAGGATGCTTGATTTGCTACATGATCGGCCCCATGATTTTATGTCCTTGGAATTTGTTTAAAAGTGACTACCTGAAAGTTTCGCATTTCTTCCTGAACGACATTTTTATATTGCAACATCCTTTCCTCACTTGTATTATAACGTCCTATGATTTGATTCACAACTAACTGGGAATCACTGAACACAGTCAATTCTTTGATCTCGAGCTCCTTTGCTAACCTTAACCCTGCCAAAACGGCTTCGTACTGCCAAAGGACAGTTTGATCGACTGCTGCAATTTGGTGCCTTCTGGGGATATAAGTTCGATCCCCACTCCTGCCCCCAGACTATTCACTGATCCGTCTACATAAGCAACCACCTTGGATTTACGTTGCCGGCTTCATCTTCAGTTGCTTTATATTCAAGGAGGAAATCCGCCACAGCTTGACCTTTTAAAGATGTTCGTGGCTCATAAGTAATATCGAACATACTCAGTTCTATTGACCACTTTGTCGTTCGTCTCGAGAAGTCAGGATTTGACAAAATTGCTTTGATCGGAAATGCAGTTGGGATTCTGATCGGATGGGACTCGAAGTAATGTCGTAACTTTCGTTTTGCCTGCACCAATGCCAAGATGATTTTCTCTGTCTTCGAATATCTTTTCTCGGTGTCAAGCAATGTCTTGCTCGCATAATAAATTGGGTACTGTCTGTTTCCATCGTCTCTTACTAACGCTGAACTGACAGCATTCGGTGAAACTGCTAAGTACAAAATCAGGGACTCATGATTTTGGGTGCTGTAAGTATCGGTGGTTTCGCTATATAGATTTTTAGCTGATCGAACGCTTCTTGCTGCTTCTCACCCCAAGCAATCATGTTTTTAGATTTCAGAACGTCGAAAAACGGCTTGCATCTATCTGATAATTTGGATATGAACTGACTAAGGGCCGCTAGTCTTCCTGTGAGTACCTGGATTTCTTTTGGGGACTCTGGTGCCTTCATCTGAATCAATGCTTGAACTTGTGCTGGACTTGCTTTGATTCCATCTTTATTAACAATGTGACCCAGGAATTGTCCGGATGATACACCAAAAGTGCATTTTTTTGGGTTTAGCTTCATTTCGTGCGATCGCAGGGATGCGAACACATCCTCCAAGTGCTTCAAATGATCATTCACGTGCTGGCTTTTAACAACCAGGTCGTCAATGTATGCCTCTACCGTTTCTCCAATCTGGGTCTTGAAAATCTTCTCAATCAGCCGCTGATAAGTCATACCTGCATTTTTGAGACCGAACGACATGACCTTGTAACAATAGGTTCCCCGTTCGGTGATGAATGCTGTTTTGTCTTCATCTTTCGGGTTCATTGGGATTTGATTGTATCCCGAATAGGCATCCAGGAAGGTCAGACGTTCGAATCCTGTGGTTGTGTCGATCATGCGATCAATCTTGGGTAAGGGAAAACTGTCTTTCGGACAAGCTTTATTTAAGTTGGTGAAGTCTACACACATGCGGAATTTCCCATTCTTCTTTTGTACCACGACAACGTTGGACAGCCACACCGGATAATGAACTTCTCTGATAAAACTAGCATCTAGCAATCGACTGACCTCTTCAGCTACAAACTTTCCTCGTTCGGTTCCGATCCTTCTGGGTCATTGCCGTACGGGTTGAACGTCGGAACGAACATTTAATGTGTGCATCATGGTTCCTGGGTCAACCCCAGGCATGTCGTTATGTTCCCAGGCGAAAACATCAATATTTGATCTCAACACATAAATCATTTCGTTCCTTTCCTTAGAATTCAGCCCTCTTCCAATTCGGGTGGTCCTACCCTTGCTCCCCACGATCAGATCCACTGTGATGGTATCTTCTTCGGCCTTTACATCTTTGTCAGTCTGATCAGGGAGGCTCGGTAATTGCTACAAGCTTTGTTCAAAGCCTTCGCCCTTCAAACCTCTGGATATGATGGCATAGCATTCCTTCGCCACCACTTGTTCACCTTGAATATCCACAAACCCTTTTCCCGAAGGGTCAACATACCGCATCACCTGATGTAGAGTAGAAGGAACTCCTTGCATCCGATGAATCCAACCTCTACCCATGATCAGATTATAGAAGGGTTGTATATCCACCAACATGAAATTTTCCGTCAACGTTCGCTTTGCGGCTGTCACAAGCAAATTCAGGATCCCGATCAGGCAAATCCTCTTTCCATCAAAGCCTGCCAGCGGACTGGCTGTTGGTTTGATTAACTCCGTGTTGATGCCGATCTTTTCGAAAGCTAATTTGGTCAGGATGTTCGTGCTGCTACCTGGATCAACTAACACCCTTTTAATTAAACAATTTGAAACTATGACCGAAATTACCAGTGGATCTTCATGTGGTAGCTGCACGCGTCTTAAGTCCTCCTGAGTGAATGATATTGTTGGAATTGGGTAATTCCTAATTACATTCACCTCCCCAATCCTTCAGATCTTATTAGCATTGCGCATTCGCGAACGTTGAACCGAACGACTCTCCTCATCCTCTTCTGGCTTCCCATGGATTGTGTCAATAATTTTTACCGGCTGTCCACCCACAATTTTATTAGGTTTCGGCCGATCAAAATTTTTGAGTCCATTGTCCACGTACTCCTTCAAATCTCCTTTGGCTATCAAGGTCTCCACCTGCCTCCTCAATTGGTTGCATTCATTGGTTCAATGGCCGAAATCATTATGGAAAGCACAGTGCCTCGAACGGTCCTGCAGCTCAGGAGGCGTTTTCAGCGGAAATGGTGGGCGAAAAATACCCTTCGCCTTATTCTCGTTGTACAACTTTGCCAAAGTTGTTCAGAGTGGAGTTTCAGGTATGGCATACATTGGCCTCCTCTCCTGCTGCCTGTACGGAACCGATCGTTGGTTGCTCGTATTATTTTCCTTCTTGATTATCCTCTCCTTTGACTTGCTTTCCACACTGACCAATGCCGAGCGGTGACCTCTTTCTTGTTCGTCTTATTCCAATCTCAAATATCCCTGTGCCCGTGAATTCAACTGACCCATGTTGAGGGGCGTTGACTTCACAAAGGATCTATGGAAGCTGGTCCCTTGTTCGATAGCCACCTTGAAAGCTTCCACTGCCGCTGGTTGGTCACAACTGGGTATCATTCCCATTTCCAAATTGAATCTGGAAAGGAAATTCTTCAATGTTTCGCCTTTCGCTTGTCTCATCGTGAACATGTTAGAAATGGTCCTCTTCTGTTTTCTGTTTCCGAAATACTGGGCCATGAATTTTTCCATCAGTGTTTGGAAAGAATCGATCGAACTGCCGGGCAGCTGCCTAAACCATAACAGAGTTGGGCCTGTCAGGCTTGTAGAAAAAGCCTTGCACATTAGTGCATCATCAGCCATATCGAGAGTCATCATTTGCTCCACATGAAAGAGGTGTTCAATTGGGTCCTGCGTCCCATCGAACATAATGAATTTTGGCATTCGGAATTTATCTGGTCTTCTCGCCTGTTGTATTTCGGGGCTGAACGGTGATTTAATCATTTTGGCTGTCATTTCGATGGCCAGATCGGCTGGTGATTGTGTTCTGAGATCTTTTACTTGTTCGTTCACGATCTTTTGAAGCCGAGTCACCATGTCGAGCGGTACTGTACGATTATTGACATTTGTTTCATTTGCGATTGGCTGGGTACGGGTATGATCTGCTGTTCGATTCGCTGAACTTGTTTCATGTTGATTGTCTTCCTCTTCAACATCGGGGACATTACGTCGTCCTGCTACAGACAATTCTGGGTGTTCGGATTGATCTAACCTTTGCCTTAATTCTTGATTTTCTTTCTCAAGAGCCTCCAGACGCTGAAGGATAGCGGCCATATCTCCTAGCTGTGTAGTGGTTTCTCCCGCCATTTGGAATAGCTTCTGTTTTAGAAATCGAGTTTCCCACAGACGGCGCCAAAAAGTGTAAACCCGTTCGGAGATGCCGAACGAATCTTTACCTTTGTAATTTAAACAGAAGCTACGAAAAGAATAAATGACAAGAAGAAAATAGAAAAATTCAAGAATCAGCAAATATTGGAGTAATTTCGGGGTCCCTTTTCCCTTTCTTTTATACATGAAATCTGGTCTTACCCACATGAATGGGTTTTAATACATATTAAAGACAATATCTACATTAATTTGAGTTTTAATGTTTATTAGAAACTGCTATAATAAAACCTTATGTCAGTTTTGATTCTATATATTTGAAACGGTCATTTCCTTAATAGCTTCAACCTGAAATGAGCTTATATTTTCTGTTTGGGCTTTGTTTTCTATTAGGGCTTTAAATCAAGTATGCTGATCCAGTGTGAATCTTTGTATGATGGGCCTGATGTAAAAATGGGCCTACACACATTTTTCTTATTTTCATGTTTTTTGCACTATTCATCAAAATTGTTTCCAAAACAAGAACAAAATGAACTGTAAAAACCCTCCCAAACATGTTATGTTCTCATGAACAGTGCCAAAAAATAAAAACATGCATTTCCAAACGCACCCTAAGTAAGTTCAGGCTCGATTCGTTAAGAAGTCGACTCATGTTTGTGTGTCTAGCAAATAAATCGAGTTTGAACATATTTTTTAGGTTCGTTTAATATATGAGCCGAGTTTGAACATTGCATTCAAACTCGGCTCGCCAAACTTGTCTACAAGCTCGTCTAAGTAAAATAATAAAATTATCTTGTAATCCTTAAGCAATATATTATATTTGAAAAAATATATTAGTGAATATATATATATATATATATATATATATATATATAAAGGAAATAAACAATATCCAAATAACAAGATATTCGAAAAATGAAAACACGTTAAAAACAAATATACAATAATTCAATTGAGACGATTATTGACAAGAGTAATATATGTTGCAGTTCAACCAAGCCGTTCGTGAACTTGCTCGAACTCGACTCGCTAAAAGTAGTGTTCGGTCGGGCTCGTTCATTTAATAAATGAACCGAATCTGAACACAATTTCTAGATCCGTTTAATAAATAAACCGAATTTAAAATATTCTAAAACTCGATTTGGCTCGGTTAATTTGCAGCTCCAGTTATCAATATAATCGTGTTCCATTAACAATGTCCACTTTTGGCTCATTCAATCAAAAGACTTTTTAAGGGGTATCAGTTTAACTCCAGAGTCAAGTAGGTTCACGACCAATGAGGGTAATATGTCTATTCCACTTGTTAGATTTACATTCCTTATGAAATTTAATTAATGAAACATGACAATTTATTACATGTTCATATCATTTAATTAATTTCTTTTTCTTTTTTGTTTTCAAAATATAAAGTACTAACAAAGTTTGAAACCAAATATAGAATTTCTACAAGGATTTAATAAGATTTTTTTAGCAGTTGGGAACTAATCTCTGATTTTCAATTATTAACAAATTTACTTATCAATCTTAATATGTTCAACTTCAATTATTCATGATGAAAGTGTTTAAAGAATATAAATTTTCATGTCTTCATATACAACTCATATCGTTCTTTGTACATAAGCTTTTGTGAGAGTTTCACGTAATTTTGGACATTTTATATGTTTAATAAGTTCATCTTGGATGCTCCCAATTGCATATATTTCCGTTTGAAACTCCACTCAAAAAATTATTTTAAATATCAAATTTGGAAAATAAGTTTCAATAATAGTGGAGATGGTTGGAAGTACAAAGCTTCGCTGCCTGAAAAATTGTATTAAGTGTATGAATGTCCTTAGAACTTTTTTATTATTATTCTAATATGAATTTAGTTGAACAACCAAGAGTTACAATTAGCAATTTTAAACCTTACTTTATAACCAAACCGAACTTCTTTTTATTTATTTATTTTTATTAATATTTTTTTAACAAGAACCAAACCGAACTAATCATTCACAATTTAATTGGGTTCTAGAACCGTACTCACCAAATTTTTTTTACAAATTTCTTATCCATTGAGTCATTGACAAATGATACGATGTCGTATCAGTTGTTCAATAATCCATACTGCCTCGTTGTCTCAGTTATTTTTTAAAGAATCACGTCCACGTGTCAAAACCTATTTGGTCAAAACAAGAAGAGAGAGAATATAAACAATTATAATAAACAATAAAGTAAACAATTAATCCAAAATATAATATTGTCTTTGAAGACGTTACACGCGTTGGTGTGTGAGCTCCAATTTCAATTCCTCTCCGGCGATTCCATGGAGATCACTGCTTCTTGAACTCCAAAACACACACAATCACACACACTCACAACACCAAAATTACACACACATGTATGTATATGTCTATATATCTATCTGTATCTATACATACATATACATAAATTAGGGTTTTAGGGAGGAAATGGCAGCAATTCCTCCCAGCTCCGCATGGATCCCCGAAGATGATCTCCTCCTGAAGAATGCGGTCGAGGTAACACAGAATTCAATTCCATTTCTCCTTAATCTCTACTCCATAATTCAATTGAAAAAATATTGTTTCGTTTGTCTTTCTCTCTGCAATTCGTTTTGCTTCTCGGTGTGTGTATACATCTATATGTATATATATCTATATAGATGTATATACACAAATTACGATGGTTTTGGAATGGATTTAATAGCTCAATTTTGGAGGATTTTTGGTGACGAACTATTGATAATGAATAATTGTTATATACATTTCAAGTAGTTTTTTTTATAGCGAGTTTCTTACAAGTTTTTTGTAATTTCAATTGCTCGTTATATGATTTTTAATTTGATAATTTTTATATACAGTTTGTGGATTGTGTTTCAGTGATAGGTTGATGAATGCGTGATCTGTAGATGGTAGAGCATGAGTAGATATATATAAAAAACTTAGGTTTGATTTTGTTAATAATTTGAGAGGCAGGAGCAATTATTTAGCTGTTTGGGAAGGAATGATCCTAATCTTGCCATGATAAATTCATAGATCAAGTTTTGTGGATGTGTGCGTGTGTGTGATATTATTATTATTATTAATTTTTTTTATGTGACATTTAGCAGCCTTATACATCAAACTGTATAATTCAGTTTGGGTGCAGTGAAATTAGATGTTATATATATGTACAAACATGTAGGTATAGACGTTTATGTAGTTGTGATTTACTTGGATTTATCAGTATTCCTCCAATTGGCCTAATCACTTGTAGGTTAGATTTTGAACTAGAATTAATAAGTTCTACAATATAGGTTTACAAGAATAGATTCAGACTGTTACTTTTTAGATGAACGAATGGATTTAACTTCAGGTAAAAGATTGGCTATAAAGTTGATTCCAAAGTTTTGAGGTGATTTTATTTAAAGGTATAGGGGAAATATCTGACTAAAATTATCACATGATTTGAATCTTCATCAGCAAGATGTGAGATAAATCCTTACACCCGCCTTTCCTAACCTTGCCCGATCCTAGCCTACTCACCACCTTGCTCCAAGATTAAGGCTCCCCTTATCCCCCCTGGCCATGTGTGGGCCACACTGAAGAAAGGGTTCATTCGTTAGAGGAAATCCACCGTCCTAAGCACCCACCAATTGTGGGCCTACTACTCACCTCCGACAACTTATGACCTCGCCGATGGAGAGGGATGTGTTTGTAGAAATCCAAATGTATAAATTTCTCAAATTCATTCTTAGGAAATTTATCAGGGTATATTCTTTGCATAATTGAACCAAAATCTATTCATTTTGAAATCCTTCAACCCAAATGGAATCTTATGGGTGTAGGGAACTTTTAACTCCATTTTCTCTATGTGGTTTAGTAGGTAATCTCTATGGCTGTTTTTGTGAAGATTTTGATGTAAACATATGAGAACCTTCATTGTTGGTGTGTGCTGTGACTTGGACATGCACATCATATAGTACATTTAACGCTTAATGCCTACTAAGAAGCCTGCGAACTTAAAGAGAAAATTTCGATGACGAACTATCTGTCACAGACTAAAGATTGTAAGACACAAAAACATTGCATTAGCATCATGATGCTCAGTAATCTTGTTGTCTACTAGTCAGAGGTGAGAGTGTTGTATGAATCACAAAATAGTTGGTTGAATTTACAAAAGTGGCAAAGGGTCAAGGTGCTAAAACTTCACATCACATCCTCTTTGCACTCTTATTATTATTTGCCTTTTTCTCTCTTTTTCCTGTTTGTTTACAATCCGTGTTCTTCTGACTTTCATGTTCTTTCTTTTCTTTTTCTTTTTTGGTTTCGCGGTTGGGCATCATTGTGGACAACGTATATAATGGGTAGCCCATGTGTATTATGGAGAGAAAGGAAGACAAAAGAAAGGAGAAATCTTATATGTTTGGAATTTGTCTAGGCATTTTACTTCACCTATTACTATTAGATTTTGCATTGGAAATGGATTTGCTCTTTCTGCATCCCATGAATGCTTTATGTTACCTGAATTCTTAAATATATTGGTTCATGTTGTAACTTTCTGCAGGCTGGTGCTTCTTTGGAAGCACTTGCAAAGGGGGCACTGCAATTTTCTCGCAGATTTACCTTAGAAGAACTGCGATATCGGTGGCACTCTCTTCTCTATGATCCTGATATATCGGCCCAAGCTGCTGCTCGCATGTTTGAGCTTGAACAATCTGCTTCCAACCTTTCATCAAAGCTTAATAAATCGGACAATTCTAAGGAGAAGAAATATGTTCCTGAAAAGAGGAAAGCTAGGAGCATTTGTAGGCAATATTATGCCATGCGAAAGAGAATCAGAAGGGACTTTTTAGCATCTGCTGATATAGGTCTTCTTTCTGAGTCCAATCTTCACGACGGTGGAAATGTAGGTGATTTTCAAAAGCATGGAAAACTTGGTAATGATCCACCAACTGGAAATTTTATGCTTGGAGATTGTACGTCCAACCATTTTGGGCTTCAGGAAACAGATTTTGATATCTCGCATGCTGCTTTCCCACAAACGATGAGAGATATTCCTGCTCCCAATATTATTGGTAACACTGGTGATGCATTTCGTAGTGGAAACCCATACTCACTTGAGGATAACAGAATTGTGAGGATTAATTCTCTACTTGGACTTCCAAGAAGTGTTTCCTCTCTATCAATCAAAGAAGCAGCAGCAAGTGATGAAAGGGAATTTTTTCAGCACCATGATTCGCCTGAAGATGTTATGCATACCAGCGAAAATAATTTAGTTGACGTTGGGAAGTGCTCGGGTGTTGAGAAAACGGGGCCATCACAAGGGCTTTCGGATAGGAAGCTACTTGAAGCTGAATATTTGGGGACAAAATCCTTGTGTACCTTTAATTCGATAAACAGTACTCTCCAAAACGTTTGTTCTGAATTTGGAGAAAGACAGCAATTCAACTCCCCTGATTCAGATGACAATGTTTCATTGCACACAATGGGATTTTCTTCTCCGCTGCCTAGAACGCCCCTCTGGGAAACGATGGAGGACATCTCAACACCTGCCATGCTAGTCGATATGAACCTTGCAGATAAAAGTCGGTGTGTGCAACATAAGTTAACACTTCCTGATAATAGTGACAGTGAGAATAAGAGGGCACCAGCGTATGATGATTTGCATTCTGGGCATCTGCTGGGAGACACACACAATGGTAATATTTGTGTTAGTTTAGCTGCTATCTCAGATGGTGAAAATGTAGATATTTCTGATTCCCTTCTGAACTTCTCCCTTGAGGATGAGCTTGTTTTTGTGGGTGCAGATGGGAAAGACGTGATGTATAAATCTTGTGATGATCATAATCTTAATTCACTGATGTTAAATTCACCCAGTGATATTACTGAGAAGAATGTACTCAATGTTGAACGTGAGGTATTCACAGTTTCAAGTACCTGCCTTGCGACTCCTGGTGCTGCATGTCCTTCAGAATTGAAAATTCTCTCTTCCCCAGTACATTCTGATCGCGGTTATCAGCCAACTGCTTGTCCTTCTGAAGGTAATCTGTCATCTACATCAGTTCTGTGCTCCAAGTCTCCTGAACATAATGATGGGACTATGTACTGCACATTGAACACCGAAGACCCAGATATCCCATGCAATGATGATATTTTCCTTCTCATACATCCATCTGCCTCATTTACAGCTTCTGCAACAACACCCATTACTGCAGATGCTATTGACTTGACATCCTCCCTTGGAAGAGGGAGAAAACTACTAAATTTGTCAAAGATAGGAGATGATCCTGCACCATCTTTCCCATCATTAAAGATGGTAGTACCGAACATGTTGCCAAAACCCGGTCCACGCCATGTAGTTGCTGGTTGCGAATTCAAGTCTAATTTGACAAAGAAAGGAGATGATCCTGCACCATCTTTCCCATCATTAAAGATGGTAGTACCGAACATGTTGCCAAAAACCAGTCCATGCCATGTAGTTCCTGGTTGTGAATTCAAGTCTAATTTGACAAAGAAAGGAGATGATCCTGCACCATCTTTCCCATCATTAAAGATGGCAGTACCAAAGATGTTGCCAAAAAAAGGTCCACGCCATGTAGTTGCTGGTTGCGAATTCAAGTCTAATTTGACAAAGATAGGAGATGATCCTGCACCATCTTTCCCATCATTAAAGATGGCAGTACCAAAGATGTTGCCAAAAAAAGGTCCACGCCATGTAGTTGCTGGTTGCGATTTCAAGTCTAAGTTGTCTGCTAACCATCTGGTTATGGACCCCAGAAAGACTCACATTGCCCTTGAATCAAGTCAGTGCAAAACAGAACAAGCAACTCCACACTCTGCAATTGGTGGAACATTGGGCAAGGATGTTCTAAAAGTTGAACTGGAGGTACTATGATTCTGAAAGCATATATGCTTTTAAGCAGATTGTTTATTGTTGTGGTTGTATTAAAATCTGTCTGAGTTGCTTGTTTGTTGGAAACAGATGGTTGATGCCCCAGCTGCTTTAAGGGAAACACCATTACATGCAGAAGAAGGTTCCATCAAAATGACTCATCCAGAATCAGGGGCAAACCCTTCAATATCAGACGGGGAAGAATACGAGAGTGATAATGACGTGCCTTATTTTTCTGATATTGAAGCAATGGTAGATTATCAGAAATTAGTTGATTGGTTCTGAATCACATCTTTTAACTTATTCTAGGTTTTGGCCTGTCTAACTTCTTAATGCTTTCTTTCAGATCCTTGAAATGGACCTAGGTCCATACGATCAGGATTCAGATGTTAGCAGAAAAGGTAATACATTAGAGTTTAAGTTCATTAGTTATATTAGTTTGCTTCTGTATACTAGATCATCCGGCATGCCATTACTCCGTATGAGTTTGTGAATCTTAAAGCCGAGGTTGTATAACTTAAGAAATTTACCATTTTTTAACATTCCTGCAGCTAATTTTTACCCTAATTTTAACCTACATATATGTTTTTCAGAAGTTATGGGTATGTATATAACTTCAATGACCTAAACTTGAATTTCAAATTTAATCATTGTGGGCCCAAATATCTAACTACTTGGTCGAAAATATTAATAATTATATTAATACTATTTTTCAAAAAAAATTCCTGGAATTGTTAATACACAATATTCTCCTTATCATCTCAAGTAAGGACAACTGAGGTGTTTATAAAAGGAAGCAAGTCAATTTTTGAAAACCAATACCACATACATATCTCTTATACAATTTCAGTGGTTTAGTATACTAGTTTGACTTGGGTATTTCACCAAATTTCCAGTGGCAATGTATCAACATGAGGAATCAAGGAGGAAGATCATAAGGTTGGAACAATGTGCTCATGCTTCTTTGCATAGAGCCATGGCGTCTCAAGGTGCCCTTGCCATCTTGTATGGCCGCCAACTGAAGCATTATATCAAGAAGACTGAGGTCATTTTCCAATTTGTGACCTTCTGATTGTTTTGCTTTCATCTGCAGATCATTAAACTCTGATAAGTCTTTTTTGGCTTTGGTTGGATGAGATATTATTTGTATTTGCTTTATATACTCGTGTACGTGTGTTTTATGCTTTCATATGTTCCTACTTATATCTTGCCTATTGTATCATTCTATACTCGGTACCATTGTATCAGAAAGAACAACAATCCATGAATTATGCAAGAAAGCTTGAAAGTCCTTGTGTTCCACCCAAAAGCTGTAGATTTTGAAAGGTTTTATTTCTCCCTTATGTCTGGTTTGATGGTGACAGTAGCTGGATAGTGATATGGGAGTAAGGTGTTCAAAAAGTCCATCTCATTCCGGAAAATTATGAATGTAAGCATCTATCAAAATTCTGTGAACTTTTCTGCTTATGGTATACCAACGCTTCCTTCTGTTATTTCAGGTTAGCTAAAATTCTTTAGCATGACTATACAAAGTTAGATCATTCAGTCAGTCATTGAATTCACTGACTTCCTCACAATCTGTAGCTCTTCCACTCTTTCTTTCTGTAGCATTCTCACAATATTCGAATCCCCTGTTAGAAGCCATGCTTGATTTTAGAATGGCAGCTCAAATGTTTCAAGGTGTTGCTATATTTCTTTCTTTTTAGTTTTTCCATTAGCCCCTAACCGGAACTTGCAGTAGACACCTAACTAGTTTCTGCAGGAGAGGGCTTGTTCTGTGACTACATTATCTTCAATTTGTAGAACACTAAGGTCCCAACTACAACTACACCATTTGTTTCTCAATTTGTGCTCGACTCTTATCCAGTGGGGTACCATCAAAAGCTACTATCTGTGTGCCATGGTGTGATCTTTTTCTAAACTTTGTTTCAACCAACCTCAAGTCGCAATGTGGAAACTTTATTATTTTATTATTTCTCACAGACACTACTGCATTTTATTTTATGGGGTCATTGAGGCCCCCTTAATATTTCAATGTGCAATGTTAGTCGTTATTATGAGAAGGATTGGAATTACCTCACTGCTGATCTCAGAATTCTCATTCGTAGCACTTCTGTTATCTGGAGCTGGGTGAGGGTATCGGAATAGATATGTGTCCAATTGCTAAGACCTTGGAAACTAAATCTTAGGATATGAGTCCATAAGGTGGATACAAAGGCAGACGTACTGTGCATTTAAATTCATAATATGTTTATGGTGTTATAAGTATTATTTTGCTGTGCTATGTGAATATACTAATTTTTGCTCAAATTATAACGGGGTGGGGTAAAACAAAAGTATTTCCATTTGCTCATGGATGGAACCTCGTCTCTACTGTTAGATTTGAGTTTCGTCTTGTTCCATAACCATGTCATGTGAAGTTTCATGGTGTCCCATTTGGGTTCTTGTGTCAGGCACATATCATGTACGCATACCGATTTCGGTCTTGTCAATACGGGGTCATGAAGGTAAATAGGAGAGTGCACGTAACAATGGATAGTTACAGTTGGGAATTATATGTCAAAATTCCTAGTTTAATTAAGCTTTCATTATAAATCTGTAATCTATTAGATAATTTATTGCAGACAAGTGGTAAATTCTTGTTAGGCAAGTTTTGGGGCTTTAGAACGGTGATCTTTGTCCAACAAGGAATTGGTTTTGGAGCTCTGTAAATAGATATCTAGGCATTGGGTTGAAACTTCTGAGGTTGAGAGAGATGTAATATTAATAAAGCTAGTTTATGGGTTGGTAGAGCAAGAAAGAAAATGGTGACACTGGTAACAAGGAGATAGACTTGTCGTATGAGACATGGTGAAGAGACGTCTAGCGTGGTAATGTTTCTATGAATCACAGTGGAATCTAATCTTATGTTTTGATGTAAAGGCTCTTTTGGCTGAACAACATAATGTTTTATGTTGGTGATTGCGTTGTTGGCCTTTCTTGGATCATTGGAGTATGGTAATGATTCTAGAATCACAGTGGGATCTCTTCTTATGTGTTGATGTAAGGCAGTTTTGGCTGAACAACATTATATTTTGTGTTGGTGGGTGATTGCTTTATTGGCTTTCATTGGATCATTGTGTTCACACATTTTGATTGCCCCACCAGATTAGTATCTAAGCTAAAGGTAAAGAAGATCAAGAAAACACAAGGAATCTTGATCCCTTTCCTCTAGGTCTGACTCCCTCTTAACTGGTGTTGCAATAAGTTCACTTACAAGTAAAGTCAACTGTTTGTCATACTCGTCAAAAAAATTGTGAAGGGGTTACTTGACATGGAACTCGAATTTTCAAGATGGAGCCTTGAAGGTTTTACAATTGGAACAACGTAGAGTTTGAACAATGGTAGTTTTGCAGAAGGATCATAAAGATTGAAGTTGCAATTAATTGCGTTAATCAATGAAGTGGGAAGGATAATTGACTGGATGAAATCCAAGTCATAAATTGTGTCTCAAATTTTTAGTTTAATTTGATTTTTATTTTTGAGTTGTATCCTGTGAGGTAATTTCTTATTAGGAAAGTATTGGGCTTCAATGAATGGTAATTCTTGTCTAACAAGGAACTGGGTTTGAAATTCTATAAATAAACACCTAGGTTTTGGTTTGATAATTCTTAAAGTGAGAAATGCAGTCTCATGAGGATATTGATGAGTAGAGGGAGCTATGGTTGGTTGAGTAGGAAAAATATAGGGGATACTGGTAACAAAGATATACTCATGGGGTAGTACATGGTGAAAAGACATGTAAATAGTGTTGGTCCTTGAATGTTTTAATATCCGTAAATAATAGTGGACTCTTATCTTATTTGTGGATGTAAGTCGTTTCGGCTAACATTAAATCTTGTGTTGGTATGTGATTGCTTTTTTGACTTTCACTGGATCTTTTTGTTTGCGTGCTTTCCTTGCCCCAACATTTATCATTTCCCTTCTTGTTCTTCTCACCACTATTATTCTTACCTTCTTGAATAGTGTTAGAACCGTTTTCAGCCGCTTGAGATGTACGATATGGGGTTACACCCAGTGCATTATCAATATTTGCTATTACCAGGAATTGGTTTTGATTTATTCTTTCAATTCCCAAGTCTTTATCTTGATTTTTTACCATTTTTTCTGAAGTTTCTATTCAAGAGTATAGTTTGGCCACCAAAATTATTGCTTGCAGCTTCTCAGTATTCACATTCTATGTTGTTTATAAATTGATTGTCTATTGTTATTCTTGAAAGTTGTGTCTTAATGTCCTATTCTAATTAGGATTCTATTTTAAAAATTATTTGTTTGGAGGTAATTTTTTGTAAGGGAAGTCTTGGGTTTCAAGGCTTTGTGATCCTTGTCCAACATGGAATGTTTTGAAACTCTATAAATAAGTACCTTGGTTATTGTTTGAGACTCGTGAGATTTAAAGGGATGTATCGTGAGGGAGGTGATGGGTAGAGGTCATTTATGGGTTGATAGAATTTAAAAACACTGCGGATTACTGTTGGCAAAGAGTTAGGATCATTGGGTGGTTAGTGGCATATGTTAACGGTATTGTTACTCTAGCGTTGTAATATCTTTGTGAAGCATAGTGGAATCTCTTTTTATCTATGAACATAGCAAGATTTGGGGCGAACTATGTAAATTTTGTGTTTGTATGTGATTGTTTTTTTGACATTTACTGAATCTCGTGATTTGCCCATTTTTGCCGTCTTTACAGTTAATCCCTATTAAACTGGACCAAAAACAAAATGTTTCTAAAGTCTAAGTGCAAGACACAGTATAAGGCACAAGCCTGATAAAAGGATGACACATGTCTGATCATAATGCATATCGAGTATAAGGCCTCGTTTGAATTGGCTTTTCAAAAGTTGCTTTTGACTTCCTAGAGTGAAAAATTGTTTTGAATGGTGTTTGGCGAAATTTTTAGAAGAGCTGATTGGCCTTGGAAGAGTGTTTTAAAGAAGTCTAGGGGGTACCACCTTCTCAAAATGGGTTCTGCTTTTTTTTTTATTATTATTTAAAAGCATAAGCAAAAGCTTTGCCAAATAGAGTCTAAGCATATAATTAATAATTAATGGCCCATTTGGGGACCATTTATGTTTATCATTTATTGTTTATATAAACATATTTGGAGAAAAAAAAAATTTGTTATTTATTTTTTTGTTTATAAAAATTCTTAAACACTTTTTAAATGACACTGGAGTTAAGGTATGATTTTATAAACGCGAAACGATTTTTTCATTATCTACTTATGTTTATGAAATATTGTATATCTCCTTTTTATCCACCACCATAGTCCACCATAACCACTAACCACCTCAACCACCCACCACTAGGTTACCATTGCCGGCCACAACCTCCAATGGCCACGGACCCCATCGCCTATTGCTACTGGCCACTAGCAACCGCCAACCACCACCATCGACCACAATTTACAGCGTCGTCCAACGGCCATGACCTCCACTCCCCATCAGTATTAGTCATCTCTACCACCGCATACCGCCATCGGCCATCTTTTCCATCAACGCTAGCCACCGCCTCTACAACTCACCGCCATTGGCCATATCCTCCACCGGCCACTACCATCGCCATCAACATTGATATAAACAATTTTTTTTTTTTTGAAAGGTAAGAAACTCACACACACTGCCTTTACTGAGACTCGAACCCTTGACCTCCCATTTAGGAGTAAGGGCAGGTACCGCTTGACCATTAGGCCTTTGATATAAACAAAAATTGTTACCAAACATGATATTATGTTTTTTATTTATAAAAATGTCAAACATTTAAACGGTTATCGAACAACATACTTTTTATCCTTAAAAGCAACACAAACATTAATTTTGTTTCGAATAATCCATATAGTGTCTCTAGTAGCATTAGGTCTCATGTTCGATTCCTACTGGGACTAAGTGCAAATGTCAATAGTCAAACGCTAAATGCAAATAGACCTTTGATAACATTGATTATTATCAATAAATATTTATAATCAAGCACTACGACAATTAGTAGTCATTTGATATATTAAAATTCTTTATACGGAGAATCATTAAAAGATTAAAGGTGATCCTTTTGTTTTGAGCCTGGAACCTATTAAAAGCCGCGAACCATAGGGTTTTATGTCAGCCGTAACAAGCTTGAGGATTTTTTGGAGCCCAGGGGTGCCTTAAACAACTTATAGTCTACTCCTGTCTCTCTGTACTTGGTTCATCCACCACTCCATCTAGTTGGTCATATTGTTCACTGTTGTTCCTTCTTTCTTCTTCTTTGATACATTCCTTAGCTGCCCCTATTTATTTAGCCCTTTTCTTGTTTGGAGGTCCGCAAGTTTATTCAGAACTTCTCATTACTATGCCCAAATACCTTCCAATTCAGAAACACGTTAGAAAATGGGAATAATTAACTTCCCATATCTTCTCCCATCAAGGTCTTCAAGGGACACTTTGTGAGGGAAATCTATCCGCACTTCCACTTTAACGCAGGAGTCAATGTAGGAGTCTGATTCTTGTAGCTGTTAACATCTCAATCAAGTGAGTACGATCAATCTGACTCAAGTTGCGACTGAGAGAACTACTTGACCGGAGACGAAATTTTGAACTTGATAATCATACCCACATAATTACTTCATTAACTAATATTTCTGGGTTAATTCTTGGAGACTTAGGTCACATAATCCTACTACAAGGGATGCTGCTCTCACATTCCAAGCTAGAAATGGTGTTTTTTTCCCAGTTCGCCAATTTTATTTTTGCCGATCCCTTAAGGTGCTGATATAGCTCTTTCTTGTAAGTATTTTCATTAGCCCCTAAACAAAGCTTGCAACAGACATCTTACTAGGTTCCTCGGTGGAGGGCTCGTTCAGTGAGAACGAGATCTTCAATTTATAGACACTTGGCTCCCATCTACTACCTACACCATTTGTGAGCAGTTTGTGGTAGATCCTTATCCACTGGGGCATCCTCAAAAGCTACATTCTGGCATTACATTTTTTGATCGAAGTGACTTTGTTTCTTTATTTTTTCTCACCTGACCCTTCATTTATTTATTCCCATTTCAAGCGGTCACCGGGGACACCCCCCCACCCCATCCCAGTGTGCAAAGTAATCTTGAATTAAGAGAGGGATTACATCACTGCTGATCTCAGAATTCCCATTAATAACATCTATGTTATCAGGACCTGGGTAAGTGTTTGGGGCGCAGATGCGTGTCCAAATTTTAGTCCTCATTGAATACTGAATCTTAGGATAGGATAGTGCGAGTCCAAAAGCTATCCTGCGAGTCCAAAAGCTGGTAAGGGATACGTAGACGCTATGCATTTAAATAGGTTTTATGCTTTATTGTCATGCAGTTTTCATATTGTGTTACAGAAATATACTAATTGTTGCTCCATTTTAATGGGGGTGTGGTAAAAGAGAAGGAATTTTCTTCTTCTACAATCATGTCATGTGAAGGATCAGGGTGTCTATGTGGGTCAGTGTGTCAGGCGCATACCATATGTTATACGTGTGTTGGGTCGTGTCAACACGGATACGCAAAGGGAAATAGGATAGTCCATGTGACAGTGGGTAGTTACCATTACGTAGCTTGTTCTCGCCATGACTGTCCTGACCTTGTTGATCAGAGGTAGAACTGTTGTAACCGCTTGAGAAGTACAATATGGGGGTTTACATCTAGTTCATTTTCAGTATCTGCTCCACCAACAAATTGGTTTTTACATCTTCATGCAACCATCTATGCATCTTGAATCTGTATTGTTTTAGTGATGTTTTCTTCAGTAGTAGTGTTGGCCACCAAAATAGTTGTTTGCAGCTTTAGAATACTCACATTCTAGGTTTGGTTATCTACTCTCTTTTTTTTCATATAAGATATGGATTTTTCTGCTTCCGTAGTTGTTGAAGGCCCAAGACACTAAAGGTATTCTGGAGCCTAAGTGGTGAGGCCTGTGTGATGATCATAATGGATATTAATTATTACATAACATATAACTAGATTATGCAACAAATAATGTATGAGGACTATTTTCAACATATAAATTCAATAGATTAGCTAAACCAGTATACTCATGTCTTTTCAGATATGAATCTAATAAAATCAATGTACGATGAGAACAATTCAAGATATGCAGTTAAAATGGGGATATTTGTATCAGCTAAGGAATTAATGCCTATAAATAATTCATGTATATGCAGTAACCGAATTCAATGTGATTATAAACCTAAAACGATAAAAAAACTATACTTGTGTAAGATTGTAAATGTAAATTTGACTTAATGTTCATAATCAAGCATTAAATGCAGGTAAGGTAAGTAGCAAACAATGCAGTTATGGAATTTGTCAAATTTTATAACGGTGAGAAACATGTTCCTTTTCCTTTAGATATCATTATGATATGCTACTGGACATTCAAATTTAGTAGTTACTTGACAAAAAGAAAAATGGCATGAATAAATCATTAAAAAATAAAGTACAGGCTTGTTTATCCTGGAACCTATTAAAAAGCGGGAGACTTGTGCCTTTTCGGAGCCGAGATGTGCCTTGAACAGCTATAGCCGGCTCCTGTCTCTCTACTTGATTCCTTTACCACCTTGTTTACTTGGTCAGACTGCGCACCCATGTTCCTTAGCTGCCCATATAAACCCTTTTTACCCCTAAATGTTCTCCATCAGGATCCTCAAGGGATTCTTTTTAGGGAAATTTGACCCTAAATTTCCATTTCAATGCAGAAATTAATGTTGGAGAGATTGCTTCTTATAGCTGTTAACATGTCAATCAAGTGAGGTCTACCAGTCGGTCTTATTCTGCAGCTGAGTAAACTGCTTGACCAGAGACGAAACAATTAAACTTGATAATCTAACCCACATAATTACTTTATTAACCTATATTTGGAGTCTTAGGCCACATACTCCTACAAGGGATATTGCTCTCTCACTCTGAGCTTTAATTGGGACTCTGTGAGCAAATCTCTCCAATTTTGTTAATCATAGAATTTACTCCCAGGGATGTCTTGCAAGACGGGTTATGAATTTTTTAACTACTTTGGTTGACTATTGTACTTATTTCTAAATTCCGTATTTATTACATAACTTATTTGTGGCTGTCGAGTATTCGTTCAATTTCTTCATCTATTTGTTGTCTTTCCAATGTTTAATTTGGTGAATAGTAACATAAAGGACTCCAAATTTGCCTCTATTACTGAAATAACCACGATCCTCCATCCACTTCTCGCGTTGATGGAACAATGATGTTGTCTTTGTAGGTCTTACTTGGAAGATCAACGGACGAAATTAAAGTTGACATCGATCTGGGGAAAGAAGGGCGTGCTAACAAAATCTCTAGACGGCAGGTGACATTACTAGAAAGTCCTTTTGGATCTTGTATGTTGTGCTTACTAGTTATCAACTGAGAGATGCATGAATCATGCCACTTGCATAAATATGGTTTTTCAGCAATGCTGTGGCTTGTTAGCAAATGTACATACAAGAATTAGGAAAGTTGCTTCATTTATAGGAATATAGTTGCCTGAACAAAATTACTAGTATAAAGTAGGTCCTGTGCATCCTGCATGTATTCAATTTTAATGAAAAAACTACTTTTGTTCTTCTAAGGGGCATCGTATGCATGTTATTTGACATGTTTCGGAAGCTTCAAAAGAACAAAAGGAAAAAGGAAAAGACTTGAGAAGCATACACATATTCATTGATTTATTTCTTTCTATGGCATGAATTTGCTTTGTCAAAGAGGCATGAACTGTTTCTTAGAATTCCTTACTGTCTTGAGTTATATGTCACCATAGCTATTTTCCGTCATATCTGCTTAGGGAATTATCAAGATGGGAGGAGATGGATCTTTCTTCTTAAAAAATCTTGGGAAGAGTTCAATCTCAGTTAATGGCAAAGAAGTTCCGACTGGAATGTCAGTGACTCTTAGTACAAGTTGCTTGATTGAGGTACATTACTTTCAATTGCCATTCTGAATTTGACTGATATTCTCACATGGTTATTTCAATGCACTTTAAAAATCTCCAGCTTCTTTTAACCATGAATTATGTTTTAGATATTCTTTTTTCATTACTTGTTTTCTTAAGTAGTCAATACACACAAACATGTTTCGTTAAATCTCTTTCCGCTTCTCGTTGTCTTCATTAGTTGACACAGACACAACCACACCCACAAACCCTAGTTAAGATTCGGTACCCAAAATGAATCCAGTTTCTCATCTTGTGATGCTCATTGTTGATTACGTTTCCAGATATAAGCATTTCTATGCCAGTATGTTTCAAGTAGCCTGCAATGGCACTGTTTTGCATTTTCCTGTCTGCATCAGTATTTTCATCATATGATATCTTAAAGTTGCATGGGCGATGGTGTGTCTAGGGTCGCAGTCTCTTTACCAAGCAAAGTGGTTAATCATGCTTTGGATGTGACTGCCGTAAACATGATTTATATGCAACGAATATGATGTAGAATTTCACTATAGTGATGGCACATGAATAAAATCATGATGAAAGGATCTGCTCATGTTGGCAGATAATTGACAAAACTATGACAATTTTTCTTACTTTATCCATGCTCCTCATTGCATCTTCATCTTGTGTCACTATTGTATTATAATATTTGACAATGGAAAAAAATTGTGGCACATGGTGAATATGCAGATTAGGGGAATGAGTTTTGTGTTTGAAACGAACGGCAAATATGTGAGGCGCTACTTGGATAACATGGTCAAAAAAAGCAAAGAAAAGCGTACCAGTTTTGAATGGTCAGCTGAGGGGTAATTGTTTGTGGACTAATGCTGTCAGAAGGTACCTGGTGTTTGTTGTATTAGTTTACCCTTCTTTACAGAAGCATCTGTATGCAATGTACATGTTGCTAGTGTTATAGAATCTTTTTCTTGATTTATGTATATGACCAATCGATCGGTCCCTTGCCATCAGAGTGGAATTTGTATGTAGTTTTTTGCTCTGACATCTATGATGTTGTATGGACACAATGGGCTTATTTTGTCTATTTTTTTGTAAGCTCATATCATCCATGTGTAGTAGGTGCAGGGAATGTTCAGAATTCTGCTTTCATGTATGCCCTTGGTAGATACATGGAGATCGATAATATATATAAGAGTAAGCCCTGCCTTTTATAGAGAGCCCTCCGACTTAACATTCCTGTGTTTGTTACGTTTCATTATGCAGATGTTATGGTTATTATCGGGAGTTTAGAGCAGCAAGACAATCAGTAAGAATTATTATGAAGCCACTCTTTCAACCATTTTAGTTGTAAAACCCTAACCCGAACTTGAAATCTTCTGAGCAAGCTTGTTAAATGCTTTACATGTTCTTGGCTGTCAGGTGTTATTGGAAGGATGTTAAATTTCGGCATCCGAGCAGGTGAGTCTCGCATTTTTAACTTCTTTTTCCCGATATACTGGTCTCTTTGCTTATATGAAATGTGGTTGTCGGATTTGCCTAAAGCCATTCTGTAACTCTTTCTTTGGGTGTGCTGATGTCCTATTCTAGTCCTGAATCTCCTGTTGGATACTTTATGATAAGTGATTTAGGCCATGTTTGGTAGGCGGTCTTTCTGGTCCGGTCCGGTCTGGTCTGGTCTAATCTGATCTGGAAAAGTCTGTTTGGTAAGCGGTCTGGTCTTACTATTTATTTATTATAATATTTATTTATGTATTATTTATTTCTTTTTTTATTATTTTATTATTTATATTATTAAATTATTATTTATTAATTTATATATTAATTTATAAATATATTCTATTTATTTATTATTATTTCATTATTTAATTCATTTTATTTATAAATTATTTATTTATTTTTAATTATTTAAAAATATATTTTATTAATTTAATATTAATTTATTATTATTATACTCGTTTTTTATTATTATTATGAAGTATTTATTCATTATTATATTTACTTATTATGTATTATTATATTTATTTATTATTATATCTATTTATTATTTTTTATTATATTTATTTATTATTATTATTTTCATTATTTATTATTATTAGGTATTATTTATTTCATTTTGTTTCTTATTTATTATTTATATTTTATTTTTAAAATATGTTTTATTTAATTTATTATTATTATTTATTCATTTTTAATTATTTATAAATATATTTTATTAATAAGACCAGACCGGACCACCAGGAACCACCTTTTTTTTTTGTCTGAAATGAGCCTATTTTGGTCTGATTTGGTCTTACTTGGTCTAACAAAAAATTTGGGACCAATGCTACCAAACACGGTCTGGTCCCATAAAACGCAAGACCAGACCAGACCACCTACCAAAGCCTTAGGAAGATTTTCCAGACAATGTTGTCTTGCCTTCTGTTTTCCTTGCTTTCTCTATCCCAGTGGCAGCCTGGCATATAATTCTTTATCCTATATATATATATATATATATATATCATGGTTATGCGATATCATGGTTGGCTAATTCTTACCTGACTTTATTCGACTCCTATTCCTACTCTAATTCGTAAGCAATGTTAGGGCTGCTTGGTTTACACATCTGGAATTTTTTTTCAAGAACTCTAAAAACAGACAACTGTTTTCAGAGAGCAAAATAAGACAGTTACGTGGAAATAGATCTTTTTATAAATGAATTTTCGGAAAACAATTTTCACAAAACTCCAGTTTTAAATATATATATATATATATATATATATATATATATATTGAAAAAATCTGTTTTCATAGTTGAAACCAAGCAGGCCATGAATATTCAATTCCTCTTTCTTTTTTCTAGTGATATATATATATATATTGAAAAAATCTGTTTTCATAGTTGAAACCAAGCAGGCCATGAATATTCAATTCCTCTTTCTTTTTTCTAGTGGCCATTGATAGGTTCCAAGTTCCTATACACTTAACTTTTATTCTTGATGAAGTGTTTCCTGTGAAGATGTTTGTTCTTGAATCAAGTTTTTGTTACTCCCCAGGAAAAAAAGATAAAAAATAAAAAGATGAACAGACTTGGGGCAGTGTAGAGGCCAGAAAGGCTATAGATTATTTCTTAAAAGCTAGGTTTTGTGTGTATTACTGCTTCACTATTTCTTTATGAGTCACTTTTTCAGATTCTTCCCATGTTTAATATAATAATCACTAGTATTTGGCATGGCCTGAGCAGTCATGACTCATGAATGACACTGGTTAGGGTTTGGTTTTGGGTTAACTTCATTTACACCCCCTGAGGTTTGTCCTATCTTCATTGACACCCCCTATTTTTCAATATTCTCATCACTTAGATCCCCTGAATGATGACATCAGCTGAATTTTTTTTTAAATTCCTAAACTACCCTCAATGTCTTATCCTTATTCTGTTTGGAAACAAGGATAGTGCTTTTATCAATTAGACCCCCTCCCATCATTTAATAATTTAATTTGTATTAAAATTTGAAAATATATATAAAATTTGAAAAATATTATAAATTCCAAAATAAATATAAAATTAAAAATATATATAAATTTCGAAAAAAAAATTTCAAAAAAACATATTAAATTTTGAAAAGAAATATAAAAATCGCAAAAAACATAAAAAATTTGAAACAAATATATAAAATTAAAAATTAAACATATAAAATTCAAAAATATATATTAAATTTTGAAAAGAATTATTAAATTCGAAAATAATTATAAAATAAAATAAAAACATATAAAATCCAAAATCCCAAACACCAACCCCAAATATTCACAAACAAATATTTAAATATTTTGACAACTAATTTTTTTAATTTGTGAATAAAAATTAAATCATAAAACCCCTAACCCAATCCCAAATATTTAATTTTTACAAACACATTTAATTTTTACAAATAAATTAATTAATCTCTCTCTCTCACACACACACACACACACTCTGCACGCATATATACACACACACACACACACACATATATATATATATATATATATATATGTATATATATATCACCACCCTCTCCCACTGTCGGCACCGCCCCCTCCCACTGCCCCCCCCCCCCCCCCCCCCCCCCCCCCTCCTATATATGTATATATATATACACACACACACATATATATATGTCGGTGGATGATGTGGTGGTGGTAGTGGCGGCGAATGGTGGTGGTGGTTAGGTTGGGTTTGGTTGGAGGGATAAATTGATTTAAGGGGGTGTTTGGTTTAGGGGTTAAATTGATTTAGGAATTAAATTGATTTAAGGGGTGTTTGGTATAAGGATATTTTAGACATTTCACACCATGAAGGGATGTAAATGAAGATATGCAAATCTAAGGGGTGTAAGTGAAGATAGGACAAACTTCATAAATGTAAATGAAGTTAACCCTTTGGTTTTCTACACCAATTGGTCAAGTTTTGGGAGTCAAGTGATCACACAAGACAAGATAGTTAACTCGTGAAAGAAAACCACATTTGTGTCTTTTGGGTGACATTAGGGGATGGGTTATGTAATTCCACAATTTATGAGCCCTTTTTTTCCACCATAGATACATATTTGGAGCATAAATCTTGTAGGTCCTATATATGATTAGACATGTCAATGGATTGAATTTTGATCCGAATCCAATCCGATTAGTCGGATTTGGATTACAAAAAAAATCCGATAACCCGAATATGATCTGAATCCGATAATCCGATTCCTTAACAAATTGGATTTGGATTAGCCTAATCCGATCCGATAAAATATACATATATATAACAAATTGGATTTGGATTAGCCTAATCCGATCCGATAAAATATACATATATATATTTTTATATATGTGTATATATTTAATACTGTACATGTATATAAATGTTAGTTGTTAATTATTTTATTATTTATTAATAATGATTGATCATAAATACAATCATTAAAAATGTGAATAATTTTAGTGTTTCAGTATTTATTGATTTTTGTATTTTTTTAATTAGATATTCGGATTAGATAATCTATAATGAAGAAATTCGAATATGAATTAATTAAGTGAAAATCTGTCGAATTATTGGATTCGGATCGCGGATCGGGAGTTTTTGTCATCCTTATCAATAGACTTATCAATAATCCGATTATGATCCGAATCCGATATTAACCGGATATGGATTGAAAATAAAATCCGATAACCCGATTAGGATCCGAATCCGATAATCCGATTTCTTAACAAATTGGATTTAGATTTAACTGATCCGATCTGAATCCGATCCATTGACAGGTCTATATATGATGCTCAAACCGTAGTAGGTATCTCAAATTAATTTCATGTCCGATTACTATTGGTCCTCTATGCCAATTATTAAAATGTAAAATATTTTGTACCCAATTTCTCAAATTAACGTGGAATACCAGATTGTAGAATAGTTATGTTAGCTCACATGTGTGAGCGATTAGAGTCGCTCATAGTACCTAACTACATTATACAGTGTAACTCAAATATGTAAGTAATATCGCTTGTAATAGGAGACACAGATGCACATATAAAATTTATAAGAACTTTACCATTAATATATCCGGACCACAATAACAATTGCATCTCATTATTTTTTTTGTTTTTTATTTTTTACCGCACTATTATTTATTTATTTTTGGTTGGGTGGGGGTGGGGCAAGGTGATGGTAGAACTAGTAATGGTGTTGTTGGATACTATGATACCTCAAATGATCATCTTTATGAGTTGGCTAGAATATAAGAAGGAAATGAAAAAAAGTTGAAGAAAGAAAAAGAAGGCCCTCTTTAGTTGTGTGGGGTCTTTTGATTATTGCGATATAACTACTTAAATTTGTCATCAACCGAAGATACGAAACGATTTTGCAGGCGATGATTCTTTAAAGTTGGAATCATTAATATATATTTTTTCCCATATTGCTTGACATGTAAATTATGATACAGCCCACCTAATACATGGATAATATATATATATATATAAACACAGAAACCCATAATTGACATGATGCAGAAAAGGAGAGAGAATTAAATTAAAAAAAGTAATTTATGTGAGAATTTGTTCATATAAGAGTACAGATAAGAATAACAAAGTTGATTATGAATGATAATGACATGACTTGTAATGGAAAAAAAAAACCGTAATTAAAAAGAGAATTTATGTCAGGTTTTATTTAAGCTAAGAATGAGTACAAAGTTGATTATGAATGAAAAAATCACAAATAAATGGCACGCCATAATAAAATGAAAATAATAAAAAAATAACAACCTGAAATACACATAGTTATAGAAAGACTATTAAAGATTCAAAAGTTTGTTATTGGAAAAGCCAATTATTGATGGGCATAGTACAACTACCATTTTTTACATTATAAGGGACCACATCAACCACCGGCTTGGTAAGTCTTGTAACAGCTATACATTACTGTGGATGACCATTATGCCTTGCGATTTATTCCAAAGCTCAAGAACTCATCTTCTTATTATGGATAAATAAAACTAAATATCGTGTAGTATGAAGATATCATTTTTTTTTTAAAAAAAAAGGTTAGGAGTTCGAGTCCGAGACTCATGGGATGTGTGAATGCGTGTTTCTTACTCTTCAAAAAACAAATATCATCATATATATATATATATATATATATATATATATATTATGCATTTATGTACCTGTATCAATGTATTATCAAGCCAATTTGGTATGCATTATCTAACTGGACCAACCTACCACTAATTCACTTTTATTCTAGGTAACTCTAAACCAATAATGTACTCACTCAAATAAGACATAATTTCTGAACCACTTGTCTATATGCTTCAATGTCAACAACTATAAGCCATAAGACAATACTAGGATTCAGATATTGTGAGCTGGTAATACTGTTTTTCTCATTTGATTGCAGAAATGGTCTTTTATATGTTCTTGTGTTTATATTGTTGGGTCGAACCAAGGATCAAATGCAAATACACACACACAATGGACACCAAATATATAGTGGTTCCCCAAAATATGAGTACGTCCACTTTGAGAGGCTTCACTATTTTCGGTTTAAAACACAAACCGGGTATAAGGGAGGATACAAGTGTTTATCGACTTTACCTCACAACTCTCTCAACCTCACAGAGTATATTCTCTGTGGCTTTTCTCTCTGTATATCTTTACACTTTCTGTTTTACATTTATCACATATGGCTCACACCTTCACAAAACCATACACAGCTATATATAGCCAATCATCCACAATACAAGACAAACAGGCCTCATGCATGCATGGTCTGAAAGTCTTCACGCATGATCGTCAGAGGCGGCCAAATCTTTCACGCGTGGCCGTCATTCTTGACTTGCCTTCACATAGGGTTTGTTTGATACGGCAGTGAGATTGGTTTTGGCTTCTCTCCATGTGGATGGTTGATGGTGATGTTGTTGGAGACCACCACACAGGTATGGAACTAACAATTCTCCCCCTTCCATACCAATCAGAGGAGAACGTCTTCACCTGATCTCCCCCTCACTGCCAATTTGGGGCTGGTGTTAAACCAGCTTCTTCTTTGCACACTTCTAGCTTTTCTCTGGATAGGCTCTTGGTCATCATATCTGATCCATTATCATCTGTGTGAATCTTCTCTAGCTGTAGAAGTTTATCTTCGAGCACGTCACGGATCCAATGATACCTGACGTCTATGTGCTTGGACCTTGAGTGGAAGGTTGAATTCTTGCTAAGATGAATAGCACTCTGACTGTCACAGTATATAACATACTTTTCCTGCTCTTATCCCAGTTCTTGAAGAAACTTCTTCATCCACAAGAGCTCTTTGCATCCTTTTGTTACTGCAATGTATTCAGCTTCTGTGGTGGATAAGGCAACACACTTTTGTAATCCCCCTGCAAAAGTGATTAGATATCCGGATGTGGATTTTCTGGAGTCACTGTCTCTGGCCATATCTGCGTCTGTGCAACCTTCCAATAAAGGTTTTCCACTACCAAAGCATAAACAAATATTGGTAGTTCCTCTAAGATACCTAAGGATCCATTTTACTGCTGCCCAATGGTCCTTTCCAGGATTTGACAGATACCGACTGACAACTCCAACTGCATGAGCAATATCAGGCCTCGTGCATACGATGGCGTACATCAAACTGCCAACTGCTGAAGCATAAGGCATTTTCTTCATTTCTGATTTTTCTGTCTCACTTGAAGGACACTGCTTCATATTCAACTTGAAGTGGCTTGCAAGTGGAGCACTGACTGGTTTTGCTTTGCTCATGTTGAACCTTTCAAGAACTTTGCCGATATACCTTTCTTGAGATAACCAAAGCTTGTGTTTCAGTCTGTCTCGAGAGATCTGCATTCCCAAGATTTGTTTTGCCGGTCCCAACTCCTTCATAGCAAATGACTTGCTCAATTCCTTCTTCAACTTGTTGATCTTGCTGCTGTCATGGCCAACGATCAACATATCATCGACATATAGCAAGAGGATGATAAAATCTCCATCAGGAAATTTCTTCACAAATACACAATGATCTGCAGTGGTTCTGTTGTACCCATTCTGGTCCATGAATGAATCGAACTTTTTGTACCACTGTCTTGGTGCTTGTTTGAGCCCATAGAGACTCTTCCTCAATCTGCACACAAGATTTTCTTTTCCTCTGGTTCTGAATCCTTCAGGTTGCTCCATGTAGATTTCTTCATCCAGATCACCATGTAAAAAAGCGGTCTTTACATCCAGTTGTTCGATCTCTAGGTTCAAGCTGGCTGCCAAGCCAAGAACAACTCGGATGGAGGACATTTTCACTACAGGTGAAAATATTTCTTCAAAATCTATGCCCTTCTTCTGACCGAATCCCTTCACAACCAGTCTTGCCTTGTACCTTGGTTGTGGATTGTTTTCTTCAGACTTCAGTTTGAATACCCATTTGTTCCTGAGAGCTTTCATTCCCTGCGGTAACTTGACCAAGTCATATGTGTGGTTCTCATGCAGCGATTTCATCTCTTCCTGCATGGCTTTCATCCACTCCGCATTTTTACTGTCTTCAACAGCTTCCTGATAGCTCTCTGGTTTTCCCCCGTCACTAAGCATCACGTACTCTACGGAGGAATATTTGCGATTCGGTTGTCGCTCTCTGGAAGATCTCCCTGTTTGAGGATCAACCAGATTTTCTTCTGCAACTGGTTCTGGTTCTGGTTCTGCACCGTCATCAGCTGGATCTCCTTGAATAGCTCCCCCATCATTTTGTTCTCTCGGTGAGGGAACTGGGTCTAGATTAGCTGGTAACTCTTCAGGTGAGTCTGATTTCTTATGTTTTTCAAGATCTTCAATGGTTTGATCTTCGAAAAATACCACATTTCTGCTTCTGATGACCTTCTTGTTGATAGGATCCCAGAGTCTGTAACCAAACTCTTCCTGGGCATATCCCAGGAAGATGCACTGTTTGGCCTTTCCGTCAAGCTTGGATCTTTTATCTCTGGGGATGTGGACAAATGCTCTGCAGCCAAACACCTTCAAGTGTTTGTAGGAAACATCTTTCCCTCTCCATACTCTCTCGGGAACATCACAGTTTAATGTAACTGAGGGAGATAGGTTGATTAAGTCAACCGCTGTTCTCATTGCTTCATCCCAGAACGGAGTTGACAACTTGGCATTAGATAACATGCACCGGATCCTTTCGCAGATGGTTCTGTTCATTCTTTCTGCAAGGCCGTTATGTTGAGGAGTTTTCGGCACTGATTTTTCCAGTCTGATGCCGAAGCGTCTGCAATACTCCTCGAATGGTCCTCTGTACTCGCCACCATTGTCTGCACGTACGCACTTCAGCCTTTTTCCAGTTTCTCTTTCAACCTTTACATGAAACTCCTTGAACACTTCCAGCACCTGGTCTTTAGTTTTCAAGGCAAAGGTCCATAATTTCCTGGAATGATCATCAATGAATGTGACAAAATAGAGGGCACCTCCATGAGTTCTGGTTTGCATGGTGCAAACATCCGTGTGTACGAGATCTAGAATGTTTGGTCTTCTAGATGGAGGGGAACTGCGGAATGCAACTCTGTGTTGTTTCCCCATGGTGCAGTCGACACAGGTGTGCAATGGAGTACCTTTCATTCCAGGTAAGAGTTCTTTTCTGGCAAGGACCTTGAGTCCTTTCTCACTCATATGACCGAGTCTTTTGTGCCATAACTCGGTGGGGATTTCTTTCTCCATCGTATTCACCTTGACTCTGCACAATTTTGCTTGCGTTGTGTAGAGTGAGCTGGTCTTCTTTCCTCTGGCCACCACAAGATTGCATTTGGTGAGCTTCCACTTGCCATCACCAAAATGACTGTTGTAGCCTTCATCATCGAGCTTGCCGGTGGAGATCAGGTTGAGACGAATATCTGGAACATGTCTCACATCTTTGAGGAGTAGTTTGCATCCATTGCTGCTTTCCAAAAGAATATCACCTCTGCCGGTAATTTTGGATGCTCCTTGGTTTCCCATCTTCATAAGTCCGAAATCACCACTGGTGTAGGATGTGAACATATCCTTTCTCAAAGTGATGTGACAGGAAGCACCTGAGTCAATAACCCAGGTAGAATCTTCGGATGTGAAGTTGACACACTCATCATCTTGAACGATGACGAGCCCTTCTCCGGCTGTTGCTGCTGCTTCTGAGGTACTTTCTTCACCTCTATTTCTGGTCTGTTGTCCAGACTGTTCAGCTTTAAACTTCCTGCATTCTCTGATAAAATGGCCTGGCTTGCCACAGTGATGACAAGTTTTGTCTCTTCTAAAAGTAGACTTTGATCGCCCACGATGTTGTGGCTGATTGCGATGGTTTCTGCTTTTGCTTCTACCGCGCCATTCTTTTCTTTCTCGTCTTTCAGTGACAAGAGCTTCTGACTCCGGATGATATCCTTCTTCCTTTCTTCTTGCTTCCTCGTTCAGCATTCTGTCTTTCGCCATTTCCATATTGATTATTCTGTCTGGAGCTGAGTTGCTTACAGAGACAACTAGCGTATCCCAACTTTTCGGAAGGGAGTGTAATAGCCTGCATCTCATCTTCTATAGTCATTTTCATTTAGTTGAATTGATCCAACAGCCCCTGGAATTCGCTCATGTGTTCTGACACACTTTTGCCGTCTTTGTATTTAAGATTCACCATACGGCTCAAAATATTTACCTTGTTCTGAGATGTCTTCCGTGCATACATCTTCTCCATTTTTTGCCAAAGAGCATAAGCATCATTGTCGTTGGCAAAATTTTGGTAAATGCTTTTGTCGATCCATTGTCTGATTTGGGCGGCACATTTTCGGTTGAGTACCATCCAGTCTCCGTCGGTCATGTCCTTCGGTTTGCCATCAGGTGCATCGTCGGTCCTTTTGATTGGCTTCCACAGATCTTTAATATATAAAATATCCTCCATCTTTGACTTCCACAATGAATAGTTGGTTGCGGTCAATCTGATCATCATTCCGGATCCTGAATCTTCCATCGAAACGGAATCTTTAAGCCCTCCTGGCTTGTTTGATATATTTGGAGTGGAATCACGTAAAACGGAGTGTACCGTTGCGTCCGGGACGGTCAAAAACCTTAAGATCGACTCTGACTGAGCTCAATTCCGACTTCGGATGAGTCCGGAATGGTCAAAACAACGTCGAGGGGTAAAACTGTAATTTTGCAAAGTTGGTGATGATGTGGCAGCAGAGGGTGACACGTGGCAGGGTGTCAGTGGTGACACGTGGTAGGTGACGTGGCTGACTGGTCGGGTGACACGTGTCAGGACACGTGGCAGTGTCTGAGGATGACACGTGGCAAGTGGTGACGTCAGCAGTGACGTGGCACACTTACTGACGTCAACAGTGACGTGGCGCGTGACTGCGCGTGGCCTTCACGCGCGCTGAGCTTGGAGGCGCGTGGGGCGCGTGCTGCGCGTGGTCTTCACGCGCGCTGGAGGAAGAAGACGCGTGCAGCGCGTGACACCGTTGCTGCTGACGCGCCTATCTTCAGGCGGCGCGTGGAAGCGCGTGCGGCTGTTTTTGCGGCGGCGGTTGACGGGAAATTGTTCCTTGGGTGATGGGTCGTCCGAAAACAGGGGTGGTGTGGTGATTTGATGACTGGTGTGGTTCGAAATAGAGCTTGAATTTTTGGCTCTATTGAGCTTTAATGGCTCTGATACCACTTTGTTGGGTCGAACCAAGGATCAAATGCAAATATACACACACAATGGACACCAAATATATAGTGGTTCCCCAAAATATGGGTACGTCCACTTTGAGAGGCTTCACTAATTTCGGTTTAAAACACAAACCGGGTATAAGGGAGGATACAAGTGTTTATCGACTCTACCTCACAACTCTCTCAACCTCACAGACTATATTCTCTGTGGCTTTTCTCTCTGTATATCTTTACACTCTCTGTTTTACATTTATCACATATGGCTCACACCTTCACAAAACCATACACAGCTATATATAGCCAATCATCCACAATACAAGACAAACAGACCTCATGCATGCATGGTCTGAAAGTCTTCACGCATGATCATCAGAGGCGGCCAAATCTTTCACGCGTGACCGTCATTCTTGACTTGCCTTCACATAGGGTTTGTTTGATACGGCAGTGAGATTGGTTTTGGCTTCTCTCCATGTGGATGGTTGATGGTGATGCTGTTGGAGACCACCACACAGGTATGGAACTAACATATATATATATATACTAGAGGAACAATTAATACTCCGTTGACATAATCAGAAAATTTTCAAATATAATTTTAATATGCAACCATAAGTGTTACATTTTTTATTTAAAAATATCTTAATGTTACATAGATAGTGCATCATTTATGTAGCGTGTTGCTTTCACAATTTCAAGTGCACCAAATAATATCATGATTCACAAATACAGCCACCATGAAATCTAGTTCATTCTTCACTCTTATATAGGCACAACAAAAACGTTTTAATTAATTTATAACCACGAAACTGTATCGATCATCATTCATAATTATTTTGTTTTTTATTAAGTCATTGTAGGTGTTGGTTAATTAAGCACCTCGATCGATACCACTGGGAGCCATAATGGAGGATGGAATACTAGTTCGAACCAAAAGGTCTGATTGAAGGTGTTAGAAATTAATCTCGCTCAAGATCATCTAAATTTATTTTTATTCACATACATAAATCACACAAATAAAAAATAATATTTAATGTGGTTCAACCCCAATTTTGTTCTACGTCCACGGAGAGAGAATATTCATTAGGAAAATATTACAGATGTCCATCGCACATTCTCTTGATGCAATCGCATACACTTGGTGTCCATTGCACCTTCTCTTGATGCAATCGCATACATCTCACCCTCATTCATCTCTTCCTTACCACATCTCTATATTATCTCTCTAAGGCCCTGTTTGGTAAGTGGTCTGGTCTCAGGTGGTCTGGTCTGGTCTTGCGTTTATATGAGACCAGACCGTGTTTGGTAGCATTGGTCCCAAATTTTTGGTTAGACCAAGTAAGACCAAATCAGACCAAAATGGCATCATTTCAGACAAAAAAAAAAGGTAGTTCCTGGTGGTCCGGTCTGGTTTTATTAATAAAATATATTTATAAATAATTAAAAATGAATAATAATAATAATAAATTAAATAAAACATATTTTAAAAATAAAATATAAATAATAAATAATAAACAAAATGAAATAAATAATACCTAATAATAATAAAAAATGAATATAATAATAATAAATAAATGAATAATTAATAATATAAATAATAAATTAAATAAAACATAATAATAAAAAATTAATACAATAATAATAAATAAATATAATAATAAAAAATGGACTAAATAATAAATAATAATAATAAATTACATAAAACATATTTAAAAATATAATAAAAATAATAAATAAAAAAAAACGAAATAAATAATAATAATAAATAAATATAATAAAAAATAATAAATAGATATAATAATAAATAATAAGTAAATATAATAATGAATAAATACTTCATAATAATAAAAAAATGAGTATAATAATAATAAATTAATATTAAATCAATAAAATATATTTTTAAATAATTAAAAATGAATAAATAATTTATAAATAAAATGAATTAAATAATTAAATAATAATAAATAAATAGAATATATTTATAAATTAATAAATAATAATTTAATAATATAAATAATAAAATATATTATAAAGTGAAGAAATAATAAATAAATAATACATAAATAAATATTATAATAAATAATAAATAAATAGTTAGATCAAACCGCTTACCAAACAGATTTTTCCAGATCAGATCGAACCAGACCGAACCGGACCAGACCAAACCAGACCAGACCAGAAAGACCGCCTACCAAACATGGCTTAAGTCTCAACCCAAACCATAGGCCTCTATTTATAGAGTTAAACATTATTCCTTGTTGAACAAGAAAAATAATTTATTGTTGGACAAGGATTACAACTCATTGGAGAATAAAATTCTCTAACAAGAAATTTCTTTTACAATACAACTCTAAATAGGGAACCTAATTACAATAGAATTTGAGACATTTTTCTAACAATCTTCACATTGGCTTGAATTCTATCATCTTCTCAAACCTTCACATTGCTTCAAGCATCAACACTCTTCTACTCATTATTTTCTTCTTTTTCATCAACACTCTTCTTCTTCAACTTCTTCTCTTTCATCTATACGCATCATGCTCTACCTCCACCGTAACTATGTGTGTTTCTTCAACATTCTTCAACATCAATATCATCTTCAACACTATCTTCAATCATCAACATCATCTTCAACACTATCTTCATAAACGCACCTTCTTCGCGATCACTTTATCTACTTCATCATCTTTATCTTCTTTAAGCTTGGTCATCTCTATACCAAGTCGCAATCTCCACCTTCATCAAATTTTCATCATCTTAATTTTATTTTTTATATATTATCCAATCACTATCAGAATCATCATTACTGATCAGAAACTCCTTCACTTCGCCAAGTCCCAAATCCTCACAGTTCCATCTTCATAATCAACTCTACGCAATCTTTCCAAGAAAAACACCATTACCCTCAAATTCTTTCCTCACATATCGTCCCACTAACACCTTCAACCTCATCCCGACCACCTGCCTCTTTCCCCTCTCACTCAAATCACTCAAGGACTCGGCATCATCATCAACTTGAAACTCAATAATTTCGTTAGCACATGCGAGCCACCAATGAGCCACCACTGCTACGCGCTTTCCACCACGCCGTTGTGCGCCATATGCCTCCATGCGTCAACCAGAACACAACCTCCACCTCATCAACATCAAAAACAACCTCAACCAAGATTTGCAACCTGACCTTTTGGTCTTTTCTTCTCCCATAGCTCCCACTGAGCTATTCGAGGTGTTTGGATTTGAATCACGTAAAACCAATCATCTGTTGCGTCCAGAGCGGTCCAAAACCATAAGAACGCCTCTGGCCGCGTAAAAAATGACTTCAAACGGGCTAAAAAACAAATCAGCACAAAAGACAAAAATTATTGACGATATCAGAAACTTCTAGGGGCGCATGCCTCCTCTTATGGGGCTTATTTTTGTGCCTAAACATTCATCTTCGAAATATCTTTCCGTTAATATATTATACGTCTTGTCTCGATTAACAATACTCCACAAAATAGATCCGAAATGAAACTGATGCGCGTGGAGCCAAAATATTTGGCTAGAATTTCAAGTGGCGCGTGGAGGCGCGTGCAGATGTTTTCGGCGATGCGCTTTGTTGACCCAAGGTTTTCCACCATAGGTAAACATAATATTTTTATGATAACAAACCATTGAATGTGGTGAATTTAATGTCTACTTGAGTTATGCTTAATAAACTAAAGTTGAGTTAGTTCAAGCTTTCATAAGCTATGGAATAACTCAACAAAGATGTTGTCCTAGAACCATTAACTCATATCACTTGAAATGGATTCTAGATGCATATTAAAGCTTTGAACAAAATTGTTAAACTATGAAAAACTTTTGTTTAATATTGAGAATTTGTTTAAATTGAAAAAAATATTTTATGATGTCAATATTGACTTTAGGCATGTCAAGGATCTTATTAAGTCTCTAAGACATCCTAGGAGTATGTCTAAGTCATTTCAAAAAAATCCCAAAAGATTTCATGAAAAACCGACAAGTGAGTTAGAAGTTCGAAATGAATCATCACATTCAAACGAGCATATCAGAATCAAACATGGGTTAAATGAAGATATTCAAAATCCTAAAATCAATATCTTGAAGTCTTCTTTCCAAAAAGAAAAAGAATGTCTTAATTCGAGTTACGGAACTCTAGTTATGACCAAAACAGTAAACTACATGGAAACTGGGTTGAACAGCCCAGTCGATTGGGTAAACCACCCAGTCGACTTCCTGTTGACCGAAGGCCAGTCGACTGACTGAGTCAGAGAGTTAAAAATAAATTTTGGAATGAATTTTTGAAGACCCAGCCGAATGCCCCAAAACACCCAGTTGACTGCCTTATCCGGAATTTGAATTCTAACGGCTAGTTTCGGATCCAAGGTGTTCCAAAACTTCCCAAAACACCCAGTCGACTTCCTGTTGACCGAAGGTCAGTCGACTGGCTGAGTCAGAGAGTTAAAAATAAATTTCGGAATGAATTTTTGAAGACCCAACCGACTGCCCCAAAACACCCAATTGACTGCCTTATCCGGAATTTGAATTCTAACGGCTAGTTTCGGATCCAAGGTGTTCCAAAACTTCCCAAAACACCCCCAAACGGCTATATTGTGTTCCTAGGCTATATATATGCCTTATATGGGCCAAAAATGGGTAAGAGAAGATAGGGATAGGAGTATGAAATAAATCTACCTTTTGTGCATTATTCTTGAATTCATCTTTAGGTAGAAAACTCTCCTATAGGAATCACCATGAGCATCATTCATATTTTCTCTTGTGATTCATTCTTCCATATATTGAGTTGAGCTTTTCAATTGAGTATTTCATTTATGACTCTAAGTATGTGAAGAAGTGAGTTTTGAATTTCTATATCCATCTATTGAGAGATATGTTGTAAACACTCAAAATTCAATTCTTATTATTTGTGAGTGAAAAACCAAGAAGTTGTCTTGGCTTGGGATGGGCTTGTTGAAAATTGTATGGGTTTTCTATTCACCTGGAAAGAAGGAAACATGTATGGGTTTGCTCATTCACCCGGAAAGAAGGAGATGTGATGGATTGTTTTTTCCCCCGTAAGAAAAGCATAATAGTGGAATCCTTGGGAAGTTATCTCAAGGCATGGACGTAGACCAAAGATTTGGTTGAACCATATAAAAATCTCGGTGTCTATGTGTGAAATTTCTCTAACCCTTATCTCTTTACTTTAAAATCAATTGTCATTTATAATTTTGAGCTTTATATATCAATGTTATGGAATTTCTTGTTTTTGTGTATCAATGAAGATGTTAGGAAAATACATAGTTGAAATGAATTGAATTGTGAACATGATTGAATTATAGTTTAGACTACCATCTCATTTATATATAATCCATGTGCACACCAAGTATTTAATAAAATTCATATTCAACACACCATAACATAAAATGTTCATATGCACCTAAAGTGTTTGACACAATGCATCTTCAACACAACCTTTTTATGCCTAATAACACTTTATACATTAAATCTATATATATAAGAAAAATGCTTTACATTGTTAGTTGAATAACATATTCACTTGGTTAATTGAATTGTTTTACTTCTACTTGAATAAATGATGCATGTATTTAATTGTGTAAATTAATATTGCATGATTACAAGTATGAAATGTGAAAGTCACTTAAGAGATTATCTAAATCACTAAGTATTTGACAAGAGCCTAATGAAATATAATTTTGATAAAATAAAGTCAAACCGAAAAAGTCTCAAAGTTTATCATTGACGCTATTCACCCCCTTCTAGGTGTCAATATGTGGCCAACACGCTTGACTGTACCGGCTTCGTATCATTGATACGAAGCTCCTGGTATGGTTGGTTTCTGATTTCAAATAACTCTGATTTTCGAATCTAGGTCAGAACATATGAGTTTCTTCTTTGCTTCAACCTGGAACTTTCTGATATTGGTCTGCTTCAACCTTGCTCTGATACCACTTATTAGGAATTAATTCTCATCTCACACTTAGGAATTAATCTCGCCCAAGATCATCTACACATGTTTTTACTCATACACACAGATAACACACAATATTTTACGTGGTTCAGCCCCAACTTTGACCTACGTCTACGGAGAGAGAATATTCATCAAGAAGATATTACAGATGTCCATCGCACATTCTTATACATTTGGTGTTCATTGCACATTCTCTTGATGCAATCGTATACACTTCACCCTCACTCATCTCTTCCTCACCACATCTCTATATTTTCTCTCTAAGTCTCAACCCAAACCCTAGGTCTTTATTTATAGAGTTAAACCCCATTTTTTTATTGAACAAGAAAAATAATTTCTTGCTGGACAAGGATTACAACTTTTTGAAAAATAAAATTTTTTAACAAGAAATTCTTTTTATAATAAAATTCTAAATAAAAAAACCTAATTATAATAAAATTTGAGAAGTTTTGGACACGACGAGTAGCTTTCATAGCCGAATATCCTTTAAGAACTGTAAAAAAAAACCTTTTAGGGTCTCATGATATGAGATCTAGGTTTACAAGATAAGTCGCCAGCAGCATTTAATGCTAAAGCATGCGCATTTAGGACGACTGATTAAACTGTCACACTAAGTGATCTCAAGCCATATATGCACATCACTTGAGAGAACATGTACTGATGTAAAAGGATCTTACTTGAGCTGAGAAAGGCTAGTTAAAGATAATATCCTATGTTGATCAACTACACTTTAATTAGTCTTAAAGTGTTTCATATCCTCCTTTTTCGAGTCCTTCAAAATTATGTATTAAGTATTTTCATTATTTTATTTATATGAACCCCTCCTACACTCATATATAATTATGTAAGGTGATAACTAACTCATTATCTCAAAAAAAATACAGTAGGACTTAATGCTCTAAATTAATAGACAATAACTAAAAGAGGTGCATGTTATCCAGTGAATTCCCAAAATATGTTGTGGCATGACACAATGACAGTTTTGTAAATAAGGTCATTATGATTCTTTGAGCACGACTGATATTTGTTCTGAGTGTAGTGATGATTGTGTTTTTTGCATATATATGGAGGGGAGTGTTCCTCAATTCGGTGGGCATTCAACCACTTAGCAAGGTTATGACAAGTATTGGCTAAGACATGTATGAGGAAACTTGTTGGCATGTTTTGACATGGTTTGGTGACACAGTTGGTGAGGATGACTCGATGTTAACACGATGGGTTGTGCTGGAGCATGCATGGCTTGACAAGCTATGCGTGCATGCCCACGAGTGTGTCAACTTGCCTTTGGCAAAGTGATGCCTCAGTTTGGCATGCACTGATGTGCATGCAATACAATTGGCTCAGCAAGCCATATGCACACCAAGCTTTGGCTATGCCAACTTGCCATTGGGGTAAGGTTATGACACGAAAACAAGCAAATGTTGGTGCTGACAAGTTCAAAACATAGGCATGACGCAACATGCCTATGTGCCAAGGCATTGAGAAACCAAGACATGGGTGTGGCTAGGTGCATGCTCGCTAGTGAAGACATTGGTTCAGACTTGATAATGCTCTCAAGTGCACGTAGGCTTGCGAGAAGCTGAGACAAGACATTTAGCTCAGCAAAGACAAACATTGTGCATTGTTGGTTCATGTTTTGCATAGATGGCTCGTGATGGTGCAACTTGGCTCACAGACTTTGGTAAAGCAAGGCTGGTCAGGACAAGGGTTGGTTCAGACCAGGCAGTTGGTACAATTTTGGATACTCAACCAAATGCAACCACCAAAAAGATATGTGGCATTGCAGGAGAATGTCATAGTAGCCTGGCAGTTTGGTGTAAAACTGTATTGTTGGTGTTGACAGTCTCTGAATGGTGCCAACACTTAGCCTAGTCTGTTTCAATCAGGAAGTGGTGTCCAAGGAGATGGAATTCATATTTTTCGATACCTCTTTTGATGGCCAAGATTTCCTTGTATGTGGAGTGGTAATGAAGTTCGGCTGGAGTGAAAGCTCCACTTTTGTAACCACAGATGGAACGGGATGTAGGGGAAAGTTCTTCAAGTAGAACAACACCCCAATAGATATCAGAAGCATCTGTCTGGAGAATTCTTTTGCCTGACACTGCACATCGCTACCCATGATAATATCTTAGTCTATGAAATGCCTGCCCATTTTGATACATTCAGAACTCAGATTTGCCATCACAATGGAATTTCTCCCCAGTCTATTTCCCCATTCCTGTTTTATCCTGACATTGCAGATTGGCGGAATTCTGATTTCTATCCCTCTGATTGGCGTCACAAGATGCTCCAGATTCTTGCAGAGCATGAGGCTCAATACTCTTGGGATCTTCAAGATCCAGACCACCCAATCTATAGGGTCCATCTCCATGCATATCCTATCGAGCCAGCCCCCAGTGGTTACAATTCAGAGGACCTGCACCCAGATGATTGGAGTCCTTCTGACTGGTAAACAACAACCACCTTCAGTGATGTCAGCTCTTATGTATGATTTGTAATAAGTGACATATGTGTGATGTAATAGGATTTTCTTGTAATATTGCCAGTCGGTAAGGGCAAATTTGTCTCTTCACTAGGTGAATGGGGCTGTCATCCACACATATATGCAGTTTTGTATCTATGCCTATATAAGTTATATTGCAAGTATTGTATAACATTACGAAATTCAGAGAGAAAGTGCTTGTATGTTGCTGTAGTGTGGCATGAATGGGAAAAAATTCTTGTATTATTAGTGTTTAATAGTAAAGGTTGAAAAATCATTATTGTGAGTGGCGGAATCAAAAGAAAAAAAATGTATCATTGTGTCTGATTTGTTATCATCTTATCACCAAAATCCGTGATAAAATTGACCCATTTTGACAGTGTATAACATGTACCGATTGAGAAACCAAAGTGACGATAATATCTTCTCCAATACTCAAATGTTAATTTGGCCGTGGACCCTTTTTTATACTATAGGTTTTTCAACAGGACAACCCAAATCAAGCCTCTCCCTTCTCTCTGTCTCTCTACCCTCACATACATACATACATATATTATACTATCAAGACATATACTAAAATGACATCAAAAAAGGAGTCTGACACCTTCCCGTGAAAAAGAGTCGCCAAAAGATCTCTCTATTCCGAACCCAATTTAGCAAACACCCCCCCCCTCTCTCTCTCTCTCTGTCACTCTCACTCACACATAGAAATACACACACTTGATTCATCACACACGTCCTCACCAATTTCAAATCCATTGCCCCTTATCTTCAACCTCCAAAATCAGAGAGAGAGAGAAATTATCCAAAAAAAAAAATGGGTTTCTCTCTCTCTTCTCTATTTCTCATTATCATAACACTCACACACCTCTTCTTCCAATCACAATCCATCACTCACTGGCAAGACATAGAAGCACTGAAAGAGTTCAAGAACGGACTCGACCCCAACTCACTGAGTCAAGGCTCGTGTCTGAGTTCATGGGACTTCACCGTCGACCCATGTGACAACCTCTTTACCGCCAAATTCACTTGTGGGTTCCGTTGCGACGTCGTTTTCCAAGGCAACAGCCGAGTCACCGAACTCGCTCTCGACCAGGCGGGTTATACCGGGTCACTCAGTTCTGGGTCATGGAACCTCCCATTTCTTCAAACTCTCGACATTTCCGGTAATTTCATTTCTGGGTCGATCCCCAACTCGCTCTCGAATCTGATTAGGCTTCAACGGCTCAGTTTTTCGGGTAACTCGCTATCCGGGTCGATACCCGACTCAGTCGGGTCGTTCTCGGAGCTCCAAGAGCTCAACCTCGATAACAACTATTTTCAGGGAACAATACCGTTGTCTCTCAACGGTCTAAAGAATTTAAAAAGGCTCGAAATTCAACGGAACAGACTCAGTGGCTCGTTTCCGAATCTGGGTCAACTCAGTACTCTCTATTTCTTGGATGCAAGTGACAATATCATCTCCGGCGATCTTCCGTCGAAGTTTCCGGCGAACCTCGTGGAGCTCTCGTTGAGGGGAAACCAGTTTGAGGGGAATATTCCGTCGAATTTACCGGCGAGTTTGGTTTATTTACAGGTGATGGACCTGAGTCATAACCGACTCAGTGGGTCGGTCCCGTGGACTATCTTCGCCCACCCGAATCTCCAACAGGTCACATTGTCTTATAACCAAATCGGGTCGGTCCAGTCACCGGGGGATTCGGGTCAGAATAGCGGGCTCATAGCGATGGACCTGAGCAACAATGAGATTCGCGGGTTTTTACCTGGGTTCTTGGGTTCGATGCCCCGACTGTCTGCGTTATCGTTGGAGAACAACATGTTATCGGGTATGATTCCGATCGAATATGCATTGAAATTGGCGGGTCCGGGTCATGGGGTTGACCCGTTTGAGAGGCTGTTGTTGGGCGGGAACTACTTGTTCGGAGCCATACCGGGTCCTCTGATGGGGCTGAAACCCGGGTCGGTTATGGTGCAGTTGGGGGACAACTGCTTGTACCGGTGTCCATTGAGGTACTTCTTTTGTCAGGGTGGGGGACAGAAGTCACTAGATGAGTGTAAGAGCTTTGGTCCTATGATTCCTTGAACATTGTGACATTGTATATCTATCTATATCTCGCTATATATATATATATTCTTCTCTCTATCTAGAATTTAGATATTGTCTCTCTAGAGTTAGATATTGTATTATTATCCCTGTGTATTTTGTAATCTCATTTTTGTTTTGTTTTTGGTTAAATTTTGAAATAATTATGAAAGATGGTTGAGGTGATCCACTGCTAATAATACTTTGATTTTTAGTTATGTTACATGCTCTTTTAGTTTTTTTTTTTTTAATTTAGGTATAAATACATTTTCCTTCCCTCGAGATTCGTTAATTTACGTATGCACCTCCATTAGTTTAGATAATAATTATTAGGGTAAAGTGTAATAAACCCCCCTCAACTATATTCTCTCCCCTTCAAAACCCCCCTAAACTTTAAAAATGGCAAAAAATCCCTTAACTATTGTATGAAGTGACAAGTTGCCTAAATTATTTCATTAATGACCATAATGCCCTTCTTATTGAATTATATTTATGCATTTTTTTATTAACATACATTATGGAATAATTTATACAAATTTGATAATATATCCTCCATAAAAAAGTTTAAATTTAGGGTGAGAAGTTTTATACAATAAATCAAACAAAATTTTAAATATTAATAATTACAACTTGAAAATATACTTAATGTGAATACAATTAAAGTGAATGGTAGAATTAGGGGTGTTCAAGAACCAAACCGAAACCGGTCGGAACCGAACATAACTAAACCGGAACCGGGGTGTTCGATTCACCCCGATTCCCGTTCAAAAAATCAAAGAACCGAAATATTAGGTTCGGTTCAGATTCTTACCCTTTTGGAACTGAACAAAACCGGAATTGAATCGGTTTTTTTATATATACTTTTTTATTTTTATAAGTGTTATATTATTACCTTTATATATATATTTATATTATATTTAAAATTATAAGTTATAATTAATTTTAGGTTTGTAATAATTAAAATTTTAAAATACTATCTTTAATTTAGTTTATAATTATATTATTTTTTAATATTTGATATTATTATTATTATTATTTTAAAATCGAAAAAATTGCTTGCGGTCGGAACCGGAACCGAAAAAACCGGTAGAATTAACATCTCAAAAGATTAAAATATAGACCCTTTTAATAAAAAAAATTCATACTTCTAATTATGCCATTATATTTTTTTGATCTTTTGAGATGTTAATTCTACCGGTTTTTTCGGTTCCGGTTCCGACCGCAACCGGTTTTTTCAAATTTAAAATAATAATAATAATAACACCAAATATTAAAAAATAATATAATTATAAACTAAATTAAAGAGAGTATTTTAAAATTTTAATTATTACAAACCTAAAGTTAATTATAACTTATAATTTTAAATATAATATAAATATATATATAAAGGTAAGAATATAACACTAATAAAAATAAAAAAGTATATATAAAAAACCCGATTCAGTTCAGGTTCTATTCAGTTCCAAAGGGGTAAGAACCTGAACCGAACCTAATATTTCGGTTCTTTGATTTTTTGAACCGGAACCGGGGTGAATCGAACATCCCGTTCCGGTTCAGTTATGTTCGGTTCCGACCGGTTTCGGTTTGGTTCTTGAACACCCCTAATTCTACCATTCACTTTAATTGTATTCACATTAAGTATATTCTCAAAAATAATAATAAAATGTATAAGTTGTAATTATTAATTTTTAAAATTTTGTTTGATTTATTGTATAAAACTTCTCATCCTAAATTTAAACTTTTTTATGGAGGATATATTATCAAATTTGTATAAATTATTCCATAATGTATGTTAATAAGAAAAATGCATAAATATAATTCAATAAGAAGGACATTATGGTCATTAATGAAATAACTTGGGCAACTTGCCACTTCATATAATAGTTAAGGGGTTTTTTGTCATTTTTAAAGTTTAGAGGGATTTTTAAGGAGAGAGAGTATAGTTGAGGGGGATTTATTACACTTTACCCTAATTATTATTACAGTTTCTCTTGTTTATATTTTGTAACAAATACTTGGGTAATTTTTGGTATGGTAAAAGACAGTCAGTACTTACACATAGGTTTTTTTAGTGGTTAAATGGTTATAGTACCCTTACGACAATTGGATATGGAATTGATCATTTAAAGGGGAAAAATTATAATTATCTAAAAGATATTGAGTGTGGATGTAATTTAACAAATTTTGAGAAAAGATAACTGTAATTATTCTTTTAATTTATTTTATGCAACATCCATATTATATACTACTTATATCTCTGGTAGTGGTTTATGCGATTGTTTGACAAAAATTTTAGAAGAGCTTCTGACCTTGGAAGAGTGTTTTAAAGAAACTGGGGTACCAGCTTCTCAAAATAACTTTTGCTTCTGCGAAAAGCCAGAAACAGAAGTTATGCCAAACAAGACCTTAGTATGGGGCATGGTAGTATCATTCGATATTATTCAAGACGTCCGTATGGTTTAGTTCCTAATATCTTAAAAAAATTATCGACATAAAAAATCCGTACTCATCCAATACTGTAACTCTGAAACATACCTTATATTCAAGGTATATATTATGCAAGCGAGTTTGTGTGAGTATTTTTAATTTCGGAAAAGAAAAAAATAAAATAAAATAAAAACAACAACATGCCTTTAATGATATGAAACATTGCTAACATGGCTTTAGCCTTTAATATTGAAAGCTCCTTCTCTCAATCACCCACTACCTTTTTTGGATCCTTATTAATTTTTTCTTCTCTACTTGACATTAAAACTGTCAATTTATAGATTTAAAGAGCAATTGTGAATCTCCCACTTACAACCTTTTGTGATGTTCCTTCGTGTGTAAAATAAGTGAACCACAATGAGCTCAGTAGTTTCTAAAAAGGCAAAGTGAAAATAAATTAAAAATTGAAAAATAATCACACTAAATGCCCAAATATTTTGGGAAAAATTCTTCTTAGGTTTTATTTTTCTCATTAAAAAGATAAATAAGCTAGAATGTTTTCTTTTAGAAGTTGAAAATTCCTACTTTTGATTTTTTTTTTCCCATCCAAATCCTATATATCACCATGTCTTCCATTTATGTCTTTATTAAATATAAAAATGTTGTTAAAATAAATAAGTAAAAATTAAATCAAATTGTTAAACCGACTCTTACTAAGCTACAAAATAATATATTTTCTTTAATTTTATATAAAGTATGAATTATGAATTAATACTTAAATTCATAGTATTATTAATTTATTAGTAAATAAACTAATAAAAAATATTTATTTAATTACACAATTTTATTTTTATTTAAAAGGGCATACATACTCGAAGCTTATTGAAATTTCAAAACGATGAGGATTGATAAAGGACAATGTATGATGTCAGCAGACCTTATCCAACTGGAGGAGTCCTTATGGGACCTGTCTCATCCAATCAATAGGCTCACTATCCAATTCACCTTATCCAAAAAAATTTCCTTTTTTATCTTTTTAATGTATATAATAGTTATAGAAGTTATTGATCATTTTTAATGGTTTATGAACCATTTTTGCTGATTTGTTTTGGTCCAATAAATTGGGTATGAACTCAATCTTAAACAAGCCAAGCCCAGCCCAAAACCATGTCGTTGAATTCTTGACTATAATCATGATGCTTTACTTCAATGAAAAAAAGGTGTAATAAAATCCAACAATATCAAATAAGTATCAATACTTACGAATAAAGTGATACGAAACATATCCAACAATACCACAAAACCATGGGAGGCATACAAAGAGGGAGTGCCTTTTAGAGCAAAAGTAAGCATCGATGTAACTAATGGAGGTCTTGAAACCTGAGATGCATTATGCAGTTGAGAGAAGAGAGATGACCAGACATGAGCTGGGCTGGAGTCCTCATAACAAGTACTGAGCATGCTGACACAAATCAGAGAAACCAATATATATATATATATATATATATATTGTGTTGTTATCAAAAAAATCCTCTAATTTTAAAAAAATCAACTTGTCCCCCTTCTATACAGAAAATTCCCTTGATGTTTAACAAATTTTATTAACTTGCCCCCTTCGTACAATTTTGGATAAAATTGCCCCTGAAACTAGAGGGAATTTACTATTAAATGATTATTTATTTATTTATATATGCCGAAAAAAAACTTTAATGTCAAAATAATTTTTTTTTGCAACTACCAATTAGGGTAAAATATAAAAAATATTTTGAACTACAAATAAAATTTTTTTGTTTTGTTTTTAACTTTGTTTTTTATTTTTTACTATAAACTAAAGAAAAATTTATTTATGCCAAAGAAAAACTTTAATGTCAAAATATTTTTTTTAGAAACTACCAATTAGGGTAAAATCTAAAAAAAATAAGTCTAAAACATAAAAAAAATGAACTACAAATGAGATTTCTTTTTTTTTGTTTTTAACTTTTTTTTTTTATATTTTACTATAAACAAAAAAATTTGATTTATGCCAAATAAAAAATTAATGCATCAATATTTTTAACTGAACTACCAATTAGGGTAAAATATACAAAAATTAGGTCCGAAATATAAAAAATATTTTGAACTACAAATGAGATTTTAAATATATATATATATATATATATATATATATATATTTTACAATAAACGATAAAAAATGATTTATGCCAAAATAATATCTAATTGGAAAGTTATAAAAATTAATGCATTAATTTTTATTTCGTTTATAGTAAAATATAAAAAACAAAGTTAAAAATGAAAAAAAAATCTCATTTGTAGTTCGAAATATTTTTTATATTTCAGACTTAATTTGTTTTATATTTTACCCTAATTGGTAGTTCCCAAAAAAAAAATCTATTTTGGCATTAATGTTTTTTTGGGCATAAATCAAAAAAAATTTTCGTTTATAGCAAAATATAAAATAGAAAAAAAATCTTATTTGTAGTTCAAAATATTTTTTATATTTAGGACTTAATTCTTTTTATATTTTACCCTAATTGATAGTTGCAAAAAACATTATTTTGACATTAATGTTTTTTTTCGGCATTTATAAATAAATAAAAAGTCGTTTATCAGTAAACCTCCCTCTAATTTCAAGAACAGTTTTGTCCGAAATTGTAAGAAATGGGACAAATTGATCAAATTTATTAACGTTAGGAAAAAATTTTGTTTAAGAGAGGATAAATTAATCTTTTTTAAAATCATAGAGTTTTCTGATAATAGCTCTATATATAATTATATATATAAAAGCTGAGTGACCAATCCAACAAAAGTTGGATCCAGAGAGACAGTGCACTCAGTGCACTTGTAATGGATTTGGTGTTCAGGCGCATGCATCTGTCAATTTCTACTATATTTGCAACTATATGTTGAGAATTTATTCAAAAGAAATTGTGAATCTGGTCAAACTTTCTAGTCAATCCGAACTATTCCCTCCATCCCAAATTATAAGTTTATTTTGGAAAATTCAATTTTTTAAGAGGATGTCTTTTATTATAGTCTTAGTGAATGAAATACCAAATTTATCCATGGTCTCACCATAGTAATGTGATAGTTTATAATGTATATGTTTTATAACTTTAATGCTTGAAAATTAAATTGGTAAATTGACTAAATAAAGTACTTTGATTTTTCAAAAATAGACACTTATTTTGGAATAAGAAAAAGAGTAAAAGTGAACACTTAATTTGGGATGAAGGGAGTACTATCTAATTTCTCAGCAGGAAATCACACTCGGAGAGCCTCTTGAGTTTGGGTTGGGCCTTTTCTTCCCAGAGTCAGATCATAAAAAGCCCATTCCTGTAACGTGTAAGTTTGTTACCCTCGGTTCCAACATTTGATATGATATTATCGTCTTACATTTTAGTCTCAACAAAATTATTTTTAAGATTCTCTCAAAAAGTTCCATACAACTTGGAAACAATATCTTCACATATAAGTATTTCACCATCACTCTATCCGAGAGATGTGGGACATCACATTCACTCCCTCTTAGGCCTCAGAGTCCTTGTTGGCATTACCCGCATGGGCTTGTGCGCGCTCTTTATACTTATGGCTGGACTCCGACTCTGAGATCATCTGTAATAGCCTACTCCAATACACGATATGATATTGTATAATCCGCATTGGGTCCAATAAGAATAAAAGCAACACTCCTCAATAACCTAATAAAATAAATAAAGTGAAAAGGAAAAAAAAACTCAATGAAACATGTAAATTATATGTATGTATACACATGCACAAATAAAGAGTTGAAAATCTATAGATATCAACAAACACGATGAATTCTTTTGATAAGCGTGATATAGTGTAGATGCAGAAAAATACACAATAGTAATTGGGTTAAAAAAATTGGATCTTTATTCAATATTTCATCATGTATTTATACATAACTTGGTCCATGGGTCAAAACCCTTTCCCAAGTTTTATCAATCCCTTAAATCATGGGATTTGATAAAACCTCTTTCCTTTTGGACTCTATCATCCATAAATAAGATAACTCTATAACTTGTGGATCACTTATCTTCCAGAAAATTCTATGGGCCAACTTATTTCTTCGGCCCATCTGTCCTCGGCCCATCTGTCTTCGGGCCATCAGTCTTCAGCCCATCAGTTATTAGCCCATCAGTCTTGTGGCCCATCCTAGTTGGGTCATGCATTATTTTGACTATTACACAGGCCCTTGAGGTTATGGGCTTATGATTTTCTTTTTAAAGTCCATGACCAAAAATTAAATATCTTCACACACACATATATATATACATACACTTTATGGGAAATGGTGGTTAGTGGGCTGTCAATCTTTATTGAGCATTTGAAATAAGTGGCCATTATTTCCTTAATCTCAGTACCACGACGGCTCCTCGTGGGTCGTGTAACCTTCGGGCTTCGTGCAGTCCTTTGGCGTGCTTCATTTCATCCTATAAAAACCTACTCCAAGCTATTTCATTTCTCATTCACATTGTTTGTAACTCTGCTCCTGCTTCTCTCTCTTTCAATTTTTGTTTCTGAACCTTCATCTCTCTCTTACTTTTACAAACCTCACTGCCGGTCTCAAGCACATTGATTTAAAATAGACATCAGCTTCAACCCGAAGCCCTTCCCGACTCTTCATTACCTAAGTAAGTCAGATAACACTATTCTCTTTTCAATTTTCATCTCTGCCATCTTTCTGTCTCTTCTACCTTTCTTGGAGCCATGTCAGATAGCGACGACACCCGGTTAGTAAAAGAGGTCGTCTTGTCCTCTACTACTGGTATTGATCCTACCAGTAGCGACAACCCTCAGTCTACCCGACAAGGAGCCCCAAAAACAACTCCCTAAAACACTGATCTTCCGGGTTCATCAGCGAATCCGGGAACACCCATTTCAAGGGGTCCCAACGAATCTATGGACCCCAAAACCTCTGAGCTATTCGTAGTGGCCCCACTTAAGAGAGTTCGTCCTGAAGTAGATGTCAAATATCTTCGGGCTGAGACCCAAGTACCTGGGGATGTTGATATGGATCCTTACCCAGGTTACCTAGATTTTACCAAAAGTCAGGGACTAACACCCGGTAGCATTCTGCTATCGGCAGTTCACCTTAAGGTTTTAAGGTTCCCCCTTCACCCTTTCTTCCATTATGTTTTCTTTATGCTAGGCTTACATCCTCTCCAACTTAACCCGAACAACCTCAGGATCTTGTCCATGCTCCTTTTATATAATAGGGATCTGGAACTTAACCTAGGCCTAGTCGATTTGTTGCTTTGTTACTTTTTTCAAAACGCCAGGGCAAGTAAGGACAAATATAACCTCTTCCCCTTCCATGGTCGGGTTATATGCACTGGCACAGAGAAGTCCAACAAGGGGTGGAAATAGAGAATAGTAGTTGTGAGTGGTAATTGGGCTTACCCATTTTCTCGCATATTCCTGATCCCAAACACTTTCGGTGCCATTCGTTTACCCATCTACCGTCCCTTACATAAGGCATCTTGCCTTTGCAAATACTGTGATCTTCATCGGGGGGATTACGCCTATAAATTTATGGGTTATGAGAATAGGGACATCCCCCTGTCTTTCATAAAACAACGTATAGGCCTCCTGAAAACCCATATCTGGGGCAAAGCCCGATATGCTACTGACTTGCTGACTTCGGCAAACCTGGAGTCAATTTCTAACTTGGGCGCTGCTGTTGACAGGATGGACTTGCCTGACAAACCTCTTTCTACCAGACGCCCTCAAGTTCCCGAAGGGGTCACCCTGGTTGATGTTGTACCGCTCTCAACAGCACCTCCGATGCCTCCAGTACCTCCGCCAGCTCAGAATCTGGTAGCCCCGCCTCAGCCTCCTCCTGTAAATCCTCCAGTTACCAGGACCCGATCCGGTACCGGTGGTAGGGCGGCCAATAAGAGGGTCAAAACTCAAGCAACTGATGCTTCTACAAGCAAAACCCCCAAGCTCAGGAGGCTTCTTGCACTTTTATTCCTTGGGAACCGAAGTTCCTTCTACCAGATGGGACTCTGGTCTGTGTCGATCACCTTACCCTTACCCAGCCATAAGCTCTTCGGGCTATGGCAAAAGGGATTTGGACTCCGACCGATAGGGCTACTCAATCAAAAATCTCCAGGACCGATCTTGCGAAGAAGACCTCCATAATGGTCATGGAAGTATACACTTGTTCATCATTTTTGCACTTGGTTTATTTGTTGTTGCCACTTCATGTACTAATCATTTTCTTTTTGTCCAGCTTCTCTATGGGGTACAGGCCTACAACAATGTTGTGGAGTCTGATGTCAGGGAGATGGCCAATATGAAGGCCCAGATAAGGCAAAACAACAACCATCGGGTCGCTCTGGTCAAGGAAACAGATGGCCTTCGTCACACCATCTCAGAGCAGAAAAACCTCTTGGAGACCGGTGAGGCGGAAAAACGGGTTCTGACTGCTAAAAAGCTAGCTTTAGCTACTGAGCTTGAAGAAGTGAAGGCAGCTAACCAGAAGATGGCAACTGAAAAGGCAGAGTCAGAGAACCTTCTGGCTCTTGAGCGAGCTAGGGTGGAGGTGTGACGCCTGGGAGGTCTGGATATGTACAACCGATACTGCACTATCTGTGATATCCAAACGGTTAGAGCCTGGCGAGAGAGACATGAAATGGAGCTTATTCCTCTAGAAGCTCGGGAGTTCAAGACCGCTGAGGAATTTGATGCCCACATGGGAGTATCCATTCCCTACAAAACCCCTCCTGCCTCTGAAAACGAGAAGCGGTTTGCCGCTATTTTGAAGGGAGAAGAATATCATCCCCCCGATCAATAAAATAGGTTTTTAAGTTTATCTGTTTTTACCCCTTTCCAGAAGGGTATCTTTGAAATCTCTCTTTTTATTAATGAAAAAGAACTTTTTTCCATCATAGTTTTTATTTTGCTCTGACTTTTCTACAATATCCAGTTTTTGGGCATATAACACTTGGTATTTGTTTTCTGTCTTCTGGTCAGTTCACATCTATGTTTTAAACTCCACCATTTAGGAAAGAATTTTCAATTTTAAACATGAATTCTTCGGGCATCGGGCCATTGAGACTGACTCTTATCCTCTGGTTAGTTCAAATCAGGTTTGAACTCAAACACTTAGGAAAATTTTCAATTAAGCGTGAAACCTTCAGGCATCTGGCCCTTGAGGCTTGCTCTTATCCTCTAGTTAGTTCAAATCAGGTTTGAACTCAAACATTTAGGAAAATTTTCAATTAAGTAAGAAGCCTTCGGGCATCTGGCCCCTGAGGCTTGCTCTTATCCTCTGGTTAGTTCAAATAAGGTTTGAACTCAAACACTTAGGAAAAATTTCAATTAAGCATGAAGCCTTCGGGCATCTGGCCCCTGAGGCTTGCTCTTATCCTCTGGTTAGTTCAAATCAGGTTTGAACTCAAACACTTAGGAAATTTTTTAATTAAGCATGAAGCCTTCGGGCATCTGGCCCCCGAGGCTTGTTCTTGTCCTCTGGTCAGTTCAAATTAGGTTTGGACTCAACACTTAGAAAAATTAAAAAATGGAGCCTTCGGGCATCTGGCCCCTAAGGCTTGTATTCGTCCTCTGGTCAGTTCAAATTAGGGTTGGACTCAACACTTAGGAGTATTTTAATTAAAAATTGGATAGAACACCCGCATAAAATATAATGTATCTTTATTGAAATGAGCTTGAGAGTCATGAAGCAGAGGTGCCGGACATCGAGCACAGATGCTTTATTATAATCAGTAAAATGTGTCATATGTGAGACAGTTTTATTGTTTTAACAAGAAAAATAAACTTCCTAAGGATAATACCTCTTCAGTCAGTAAGCATTCTGAGAGTTGGACTCGATGCGGCCTGTTTCATTCTTCCGGACCTGATAAGCCCCGCGTCCGATGACCTCAACTACTGTGTAAGGTCCTTCCCATATCTCTCGTAATTTACCTACAATCTCAATCTTTCTTCTTAGCACCATATCGCCTACCTGGAATTCCCTTCTCTTGATTTTCTGATTGAACCGTGCCCTGACTTGTTGTTAATAGGCAGCCAGCCTTATCCCGACAACTTCCCTTATTTCCTCCAGTATGTCCAAATCATGGGCCAGGTGCTGATTGTTTGGCCCTTCCTCTGAGGCTTGACTTCTCAAATTAGGTACTCTTAACTCGGTCGGGATAATTGCTTCAGCCCCGTAAGCCATGGCGAAATGGGTCTCTCCAGTTGGTTGCCTCGGAGTAGTCCGTTAAGACCATAACACCTCGGGCAATTTCTCCAACCATGCCCCTTTTGCCTCTTCAAGTTTTTTCCTCAGTGTATCAAAAATGGTTATGTTTATCCTTTCAGCCTGCCCATTTCCCTACGGATAGCCGACGGAAGAAATGTTCTGATTGATCCCATGCTTTGCCAGGAATGCTTGAACCTTCCAGTTATCAAGATTGATGCCATTATCCATCATTATAGTTCGGAGTAGACCGAATCTACAGATGATGTGGCTCCAGATGAACTTTATAACATGGCTACCTGTGATGGTGGGGTATGCCTCGGCTTCCACCTATTTGGTAAAGTAGTCTGTAGCTAGAAGGACATGAGTGGTTGATCGTATAGCCTGCGGGAGAGGACATATAATATCCATACCACATCGGGCAAATGGGTGAGGGATAATTGTTGGGTTTAGTAACTCCGGAGGTGGATGGATGGCATCTCCATGAAATTGACACTTCTTATAGTGTCAGGTATAGACCTCAGCGTCTCTTGACAGGTAGGGCCAGAAATATCCCTGGGTGAGAACTTTATGGTCTAAAGACCTTCTTCCGGAATGATTGCCACAGGCTCCTGCATGAATCTCTTCCATGACTGCCGAAGCTTCGGAGGGCGTGAAACATCTCAAGTATGGCCCGGAGAAAGACTTGCGGTATAGTTGGTCGTTGTAGATAGCATATCTGGCTGCCTTCATTCTTATTTTCCGGGCTTCTGATTTTGACTCAGGCAATGCACCAGGCTTCAAATAATCTGCTATAGGGTCCATCCAACTTGGCTTCCATGGAATGACCATTACTTCTTCTGGGGGCTCCAAGCTTGATTAGGCGATGAAGTCTATTGGTACAGTACGAGCATACCTTCTCCTGCTGCGGAGGCCTGGTTAGCCAGATGATCTACTACGGAGTTATCCCTTCTGGGAATCTGTTTAATGGTTATTTGATGGAACCCTTCGGCCTCCTTTAGAACCAAATTTTTGTATGCTTCCATTTTCAGCTCTCGGGTTTCATACTCCCCATTTAACTGTCGTACGACTAACTGGAAATCACTTCGTATCTCTGCTTTCTGTACTTGAAGGCTTTGGGCCAACCGAATTCCTGCAAGAAGGGCCTCATATTCGGCTTCATTGTTAGAGGAGGGAAACTCCAATCGAATGGACTGTTGGATTTTAGTACCATCTGGTGTTACGAGCTCTACACTGATCCCTGCTCTGTTGATGTTTGATGATCCGTCCACGAACACAACCCATAAACCAGGCTCACTTTATTCTAAGGAATCTGTAGTTTCTGTTTCCAACAGGAAGTCAGTTACCGCTTGTCCTTTGATGGCCGTTCGGGGGACATAAGTTATGTCAAAAATCCCGAGTTCTATTGCCCATTTGGACACTCTCCCCGATAACTCAGGTTTCGTCATTATGGATATGATAGGGGTTGTTGTTGGTACTACGATCGGGTGTGCTTCAAAATAATGCCGAAGACGCCACTTAGCATTGATCAGTGATAGTACCAGCTTCTCCTGCTTCAAGTAGCGGGTCTCCGCATCAGCAAGGGCTTTGCTGGTGTAGAAAACTGGTGTCTGGTACCCCTTGCCCTCCTTAACCAGAGCGACGCTGATAAATGTGGTAGATATGGCTAGATACAGGTGTAAAGGCTCATCGGCTTCTGGGGTCACCAGTATAGGAGGCTTTGCCATGTACCTTTTGAGTTCCTTCAGGGCTTCTGACTGCTCCGGTCCTCAGACCTCACCTTTTGCCGCTTTTATAGCTTGAAATAATGGCTTGCACTGATCGGTTAAATGAGAGATGAAACAGCTGAGGGCTGCTACTCTACCAGTTAGCACCTGGATCTCTTTTCGGGACCTTGGCTCCGCTGACTCCATGAGGGCTTTAACTTGTGCTGGGCTAGCCTGTATTCCCGTCTGATCAACTATGTGCCCCAAGAACTGTCCTGAGGACACTCCGAAGGAACATTTGGATGGCTTGAGTTTCATCTTGTACTTTCTGAGGGTGTTGAATACATGTTGTAGATCAGCCAGGTGGTCACTTTTTGCCTTGCTTTTGACCACCGTGTCATCGATGTAGGCTACGATGGTAGACCTCATCATGCCCTAAAAAACCTTATTTACTAACCTCTGAAAGGTTGCACCGGCATTTTTTAGTCCGAAAGGCATAACTGTGTAACAATATGTACCCGATTCAGTGATGAATGCATTTTTTTCCTCATCATCGGGGTTCATACGTATCTGGTTATATCCCGAGTATGCATCCAGAAAACTTAAGCGCTCGAATCCTGCTGTGGCATCTACCATCTGATCGACATTAGGTAAGGGAAAACAGTCATTCGGGCACACTTTGTTGAGGTTGGTGAAGTCTATGCATACCCTCTATTTCCCGTTCTTCTTCTGAACCACAACAACATTTGCTAGCCAAGAAGGATATTATACCTCTTTAATGAATCCCGCTCGGAGAAGTCGATCGACCTCCTCAGCTATGATCTGGTTCCGTTGTACCCCCATCCTCTTTTGCTTCTGTCTGACAGGTTTTGCACCGAAATCCACGTTGAGGGAATGCTAGGCTACTGACGGATCGATACCAGTCATGTCCATATGTCCCCAGGCAAATATATCAGCGTTAGAGCGTAGTAGGGCCTCCATTTCTTCCTTTTCTTGAGCACTAAGGCGAGAACCGATAAAAGTCAACCTTTCGGGGTGATCGGGGTAGATCTGTACTTCAAGCAGAGGTTTAGATGCTATTGATGACCCCGCACCCTCTTCCTATAATTACTATTGGTCATCGGGTATCACCTTGGATCGTGACTCTCGTTGCGGTTCAGCCTTTTTCTTTAGACTTTTCATGGTAACAACATAACACTCCTTGGCTGCTACCTGATCGCCCCTGATGTCAATCACATCAATTTTGTTCGGATCGAGGCATCGCATGACCTGATGCATTGTTGACGGAACTCCGTGCATCTGATGGATCCAACCTCTCCCCATAAGGAGGTTGTATGAGGGTTTGACATCCACTACCACGAAAGTTTGTTTGAGCGTGCGCCTTGCTGTTGTTACTGGCAGTTGAATCTCTCCCACCGGTTCCACTCTTCTGCCATAAAATCCGGTTATCGGGCTCCTGGAAGGGACTATCTCCTAGGGGTTGATCTCTAACTTCTCAAAGGCCCACTTGGTGATAATGTTGGCGCTGCTTCCTGGGTCAACCATCACTCTCTTGATCAAGCAGTTTGAGACCATGAGAGAGATAACCAAGGGATCGTAATATGGAGATTGAATGCCCCGCATATCTGCAGAGGAGAAAGTTATACGGGCATCCTCTTTTGGGCTTCGGAACTCGCTGACTTTCCCAACCCTTCGCAGCTTCTGGGCTTGACGCATCTAAGATCTACGGGCTTCTTCTACTTCTGATCGACTTGGTCCTCCGTGAACCACGTGAATGACTTTTACGGGTTGTCCCATTGCCCCCTTGGCAGGTGTATGAGATGGTTGATCTGATCGGGTTCCCTCATTGGCAACATACTCGGTCAGCTCTCCTTTTATTATCATGGCTTCCACCTGTCTCTTAAGGCTTCTGCACTCGTTGGCGTGGTGCTCGTACTCGCCATGGAAGGCACAGTGCCTCGACATATCTCTCTGGTCCATCGGCTGTCTGATGGGTGGTGGTGACCGGTAGATTCCTTTACCCTTAGTCTCATGGTACAGTTTGGCCAGGGTAACCTTTAAGGGGGTGACTTTGTCTTCAAACCTCTGGTGTTTCTCTGGGACTGGGGAGGGTGCAGGAGGAGCGCTCGGTCGCTTCCGATCTGATGCCCGATCCTTTACCCTGGAAGGTTCGGATGCCCTTGCCTCTACGCTTGCAAAGGTTGTCCTTCTCTGGCGTATGGCCAACTCCTCTTCTATTCGGAGATGCCCTTGTGCCATGGAATTAAGTTCTCCGATGTCTGCTGGTGGCCTTTTGACCAAGGACTGATGGAACTTGGTTCCAAGAATCAGGGGCATTCTGAAGGCCTCGACAGCCGAATGTTGGTCTCAATTATCAATGGAGGACATCTCGACATTGAATCGCGAGACAAAGCTTTTCAGGGATTCGCCTTTCTCCTGGATCATGGTGAATAGGCTGGAGATGGTCTTCTTTTGTCTTTTATTGCCGAAGTACTGGGCAATGAATAATTCACAGAGTCTGAGCCAGCTTCCAATGGATCGGGGTGGTTGCTTTCTGAACCAGAGCAGGGCCACTTCGGTCAGGCTGGTGGGGAAGACTTTGCAGAGTAAGGCTTCGTTTTCGTTGTAGACATTCATCTTGGTATGCACGTGGTAGATGTACTCCGTTGAATCTTTCGTACCGTCGAACATGGTGAATTTTGGTAGTCTGAACCTCTCCGGGTAGGGCACACTGGTGACCGTCACGGTGAATGGAGTCTGCACGGCATCAATGAATGCCTCGGAGGCCAGATTGATAGGGGTCTACACTTTCAGATCCTTCAGCACCTCCCTTTGGAATCTGGTCATAATTTCCTCCAACTTCCTCATGGTCAGGATCTCCTCGGGATTGCGCCCACCAAGTACCTATAGGGATGATTCCGCGTGTTCCTCCCGATCGTTGTTGAATTATACTTGGTGGTTGTCCATTTCTAACTGGTGGCCTATGGATTGCTCCAGCTGGCCGGACTGTTCATCGTTCTGGACCTCTTACGGGTTCTGAAGTTGAGTCAGTTTTGCAACTAGTTCAACTTTCTGCCTCTCCAATTCGGCGGTCCTCTCCTTCAGGGCTCGCCTGATCGGATCCTCCGCTTGTTGGCCTCCGTTCGGAGGTAAGTCAGTTTGATGCGAACGGGTTATTACCGCCATTGATGGTATGAATCTCAGCTTTTGCGTAGGGAATGGGAAGCTTATTGAAAAAAAGATTTCAATAATGGTGATTTCCCACAGATGGCGCCAATTGTGTAGATGCAGAAAAATACACAATAGTAATTGGGTTCAAAAAATTGGATCTTTATTCAATATTTCATCATGTATTTATACACAACTTGGTCCATGGGTCAAAACCCTTTCCCAAATTTTCTCAATCCCTTAAATCATGTGATTTGATAAAACCTCTTTCCTTTTGGACTCTATCATCCATAAATAGGATAACTCTATGACTTGTGGATCACTTATCTTCCAGAAAATTCTATGGGTCAACTTATTTCTTCAGCTCATCCGTCCTCGGCCCATCTGTCTTCGGGTCATCAGTCTTCAGCCCATCAGTCATGTGGCTCATCCTAGTTGGGTCATGCATTATTTTGACTATTACGTATAATTATTTAGAAAAAAAATGATTTTTTTTCTATATAATTCCTAAGGGTGAAGTAATTAGGTTGGAAAACAAACATTTTTTTTAATTCTGTTAGGTGTTTGATCGATTAGCGTAAAAAGGAAAAACTTTAATAAAGTAGATTATCTACGACTTGCTAAAATTGTTTCATGCACAACACACGTGAAAATAAAAGTTGATTTTAAAATGTAGGTTTCCTATGAATTGCCAAAAATATTTCATGCACAAAATATGTTTTTTTTATTTTTTCTACATCCTTTATGTTACTTTCCTATAATCATATTTCTATTGCGTACAAAATTTTCTAGCAATTGGATTGAAGTATGAAAATGCATGATTTGGATAAAATTTATTATAAGAGAGATTCTCATATATATATACACATTATTATACATATATATTTCTACTTTCAAATTTTAATATTAATGTATGTGTTCCTACCAACTGCACCTTAGAAATAAAAAATGACTGAAATTATCAATTTTATGAATCAACATTTGTGCTTTGAGAACAATGAAAAACTGAAAAAAACATAAAAATAAAAGAAAAGAAAATATATTCCACCATTCGCATTCAATCTTGAAATTAAAGCTAGTCATACATTCACGTGAATGAAAACTGAAAGACGCACAAATCCAGGAGCATTTCATTCTTCTAGGCTTCATCATTCAACACGTTACACGGTCATCATCTGTTAGTGAATTGAATGTCACCAAAAAAACTTATCTACATTGGCATAAAGTGCTAACCCTATAGATATTCTCTAGCCCTATATATATATATATATATATATATACACGATCTCTTATTCATTGACAACAGTTATTTTTTCTTTTTAATAAAATTAAAATAATTAAGAAGGTTCGAAGTAATATGGGAACATGGTTCGCTGGCGCGATCATCTCTATGATCATCTCTTATTTACGAACATGGATTGTTTTTGCGATCTCAAATTCTGTAATGGAACCAAATCTGAGGGATGTAATTGGTATATTTCATAATAAAGGGAATGTAACTGGAATATATACAAATCAGAAGGGTGTAAGGGAGATTTACCCTATATTTTATTCAATTAGGGGATGTCCCATGCCATGTATATGGGAGTTACTGTATTTATATGGAAGCAAAGAGTAGGGCATGCTCATCACGAGTGGCATTGACATGTGTTACCATGAACCATCATCATCCACTTTTCAGTGAGTGCTTAGCTAAACCCCACAATTCAACCATGTTTACAAAATCATTTCTATATATATATTTTTAATTAATCACAGTCATTTTCCACTAAAGAGGTCATACTTAAATAATATCAGGGACAATCAAGATCATTTGAGGGTGGTCTAATAATAACTTTTAATAAGATCCAATGGCCATTTTTGTTGACTTCAATAATGCTTCTCTTTCACATCTTGGTGGCATTTTTTAAAAGCAACCTCGCATTCATAAAGTAGAGGGGCTTTTTGGAAGGTTAAAATGAATATAAAATCAACACAAAACCCTAATTTTACTAAGAATGGTTGATTGATGATTGAAAGTTATCAGATCCTGGTCCTTTATTAACTTAATATTAATTATCAATTATTAATAATTTTAATATAGAATTTTAGAGCAATTTTGTCACAAGTTAATGGCTACAAATATTGTACTACTAAACATAAATCCCCTACTTAAAAGTATAACCTTATCTCATATTAATAGCATATGTCCTTTTATATATAAATCTCAATAAGTGTCTTAAAATTGTACTTTAAACAAAAAATTGATTATAATTCTAAGAATGACTTATCATCTTAAAATGTCCAACCATAAATGTATGGTCAAAGTCATTTTAAGAAAAATTAACAAAAGTTTACAACAATCATTTGTCTTTTACCCATTTTACCAACCTGTACAATACTATGCTTACAACTGTAATACTCACATCATCCAACAAGAAATGCCAGCAAAAAATGCATATGCATATTCATTCATGGACTCCAAGGAAGTCAATGTACAGCAAATTTGAAGTATGGAACAATCTATATATATTCAAACCTAAACAACAAACTATTTCCAAAGCCACCAATGCTAAATTATTCACCAAACCTTTCCCACTATCCAACTCAAACCACAAAGATGTCTCTTCCAAAAACTCTCATTTCCAAACTCCATTTATTTATGCTATACTATAACATTTATATATCAGTAATTGAGAGTTAATTTAATAAAAATAAAATGTATAGAAAAAATAAAAGTACTTTAGACTTTTATAATAGCATACATATAGTATATACTATGTTGACTAGGGCTGACAATTCGTGTTGGTGAGTTGTGTTCGTGTCGGGTCGAAAAGATCTGATTAATATACGTGTTAAATATGCTCAACTATATCCCAACATATAGATTATCCGTGTCAACCCATGTAATTCATTTAACCTATTTATTATAATATATTAAATTAAATTAGATACAATCCAACACGAAACGAACTATTTAACTTATTATCAGTAAAATTAAATTGAATTTGACACGATCCAATAATAGTTTATTGATATATTTCAACCCATGACCAATTAGAGAAAATAAAATATATATATATATATATATAAATATAAATATAATCGTGTCAAATGTGTCGTGTTCGGGTCAACCCTTATATTCTCGTGTCGTATTCAGGTCGTCATTTATACAGCTTCAACCCTTTTATGATCAATCATAACACTTTTAATTCATATTGTGTTCGTATCGTGTTTCCAGTTCTAATGGTAACTATCCTAAAATTACATTCAAAAAAATAATCAACCATCATAAATCTCCAACCATAAATGTATGGTCAAAGTTATTTAAAAAAAGCAAACAAAATAATAGTCATGGATTGTTCCATAATTATAGCCTACGTTATACAATAAATATATACTCTGACAACTAAGACTCACATCATCCAACGAGAAATGGATGAACATCCCTGCAAAATGAAGAGTCCAGATTCATGCTTGGACACCAAGAAAGTCAAATGTAGATCCAATTTTAAGCATGGAACAAAGTATATTAAAACCTAAACAACAAACTATTTCCAAAGCCAACACTCCTAAATTACTCACCAAAATTTTCCCACTATCCAAACACAATCCACAAGACCTCTATTCCAAAACTCTCATTTCCATACTCCAATGGAAACTTTCACTCACAAACACTCTCTCTCACTCATCTACCTCCTCCTCTTCTCACCCTTCCTCTCACTCCAACCATCCCAATCATGCCATACACAAGACAAACAAGCCCTACTCCAATTCAAGCACCAAATCACCTCAGACCCTTCAAACCTCCTCCACACATGGACACCCTCCTCAGACTGCTGCAAATCCTGGGATGGCATTGCCTGCGACTCCTCCTCCGGTCGAGTAGTCAACGTCTCCCGCCCCGGCCTAGAATCCGGCGACGACTTCATCATCGACACCTACATGTCCGGCACAATCTCCCCTTCCCTTTCAAACCTCACATTCCTTCGACTCCTCGACCTCAGTAACTTAAAAAACTTACAGGGTTGCATTCCGCCTGAATTCGGAAAACTCTCACACCTCACACACCTTTTTCTAGACTCGAACAAGCTCAATGGCTCAGTACCCTCTTCATTTCAATACCTATATAAGCTAGAAAAGCTTTATTTAAGTGACAATGAGCTCTCTGGTTCTGTCCCTTCACTTGTTTTCGAGTCCTTAACTTCACTTTCCGAACTAGGACTCTCAGGAAATGAACTCTCTGGTCCAATACCGTCTTCGATAGGAAAATTGGTTTTCTTAACCAAGCTTGATCTTCATCAAAACAACTTCTCTGGGGCTATTCCAAACACCATTGGGAGGCTCAAAAACCTCAAATACCTTGATTTGTCTGAAAATCAGTTAAGTAAAAAATTACCAAATTCTATAGGTGGACTATCTGAATTAGTACTTTTATATCTCAACCAGAACCAACTTAGTGGAACCATTCCTTCATCCATAGGTGGACTCACTTCTCTCCAATTTTGCCGATTATCGGAAAACAATCTCAGTGGGAGATTACCTGAATCAATTGGCCTGCTTCCGAGGATCGAAAGGCTGATTTTCGAGAACAACAAGCTCAGTGGGAAAATCCCTGCAACCATTGGTCATCTCATCAATGTCACTGACATTTTCTTCTCAAACAACCGTTTTACCGGGAAAATCCCATCTAGTTTTGGCAATTTGCAGAGTCTTCAGACCTTGGATTTATCAAGAAACCAACTCTCTGGTCCAATTCCTCCTCAGCTTGCTAAATTACAATTCTTACAAAGCTTAGATTTGTCCTATAATCCTCTTGGACTAGTGAGAATACCAAACTGGTTCAAAAAATTGAAGCTTTTTCGGTTACTATTGGCGCAAACAGGGCTCAGAGGGCAGCTTCCAAGATGGTTATCATCAACATCAATATCAACACTTGATTTATCCAACAATGAACTGGAAGGAAAATTGCCTCCTTGGATAGGAAACATGACCAATCTCTCATTTCTCAATCTATCAAACAACGCGTTTTACTCATCAATTCCTGAAGAATTCAAGAACCTCTCACTTCTAATGGACATTGATCTCCACTCCAACAAGCTTTCGGGACCCATTGACACAATATTCATGAAAAATGTTGCGGACCCTCTTGGACAATTCAACTCCATTGATCTTTCCAGCAACAAGTTCACAGGTCCGATAGGCGAGGACATTGGAGACAAGCCAGCAATGGCCTCCATCGTTTCGCTGAAGCTTTCTGGGAATCCATTGGGAGGATCAATACCGAAGTCATTGGGAAAGTTGAGTCAATTGCAAATTGTTGAGCTTGTTAGTGATGGGCTTAATGGAAAGATTCCAATGGAGCTTGGCAATGCTGCGGAATTGAATACGATTTTGTTATCACATAACAATCTGAGTGGTGCTATACCAGAAAGTGTGATGAATTTGGGGAAGCTTCGAGTGTTTGATGTGTCTGTGAATCGACTTAGTGGGAAGATTCCTCCTCACAAGGCTGTGATCCCTGTATCTGCATTTTCGGATAATCCGGGACTCTGTGGAGCTCCACTTCCTCCTTGTAAGCACTCTTAGTAGCTCCTTCTCAACATTACGCCTTTAGTTTTATTTTCTTTCTTTGAAGAAAGAGAGATATAGTACTTGTTTGATTGTTCTTTTATTTTCAATATACTCCAATTTTGTTGAATTTTACATAAATGATAGTTTTTCTAATTGTTCTTTTGAATATTATTTGTTGTTTATTGTATAATTTGAGTGAAACACAAAAAGTGTATAGTATAGTATTATTAAACTTTTTAAACCATATAATGTAATGTGTTTATTGCTATTATTAAACTTTTTAAAACCAACTATTACCACTAATCAACTAAAAATTAGGGGAAGATGATGTGACTATTCATCATTAGTACAAACATTAGTTACAACTTATCTGACTATTTTCCATTACCACAAAATAAAATAAAACACTCATACGTTAAGAGAAATAGCATAGAGAAAAAAAAAATCATTGACTCGTCCATAATCATCTTGTAAAACAGATGGCTATATATACTAAAAGAGTTAAATTCCCTAAGGTTTGTTAGAATATTTTAGAAAGATACAAATCTACTAACAACCGCTAAAGTATTCTACAAAAATACAACATTTGCAATAACCACTAAAGTATTATAGAAAATTACAACATTTGCACTAATTGAAAAGAGAACATGATACACAAAATAAATAAACGAAAAATAAATTTCACTCACACCCCAAAATTTATGATCAAATATTTATTTTCTTTGCTTTAAGTGCATAGTTAGATAAACGTACTCTCCTGAAGTCAGCGGCAAAAATATGTGCACTAATAAATAGTTGCTCTTATCATCTATGAAATTATCAATATATTAAAAAAAAAAAATAGTCTATCCCCACAGGACGATCGCACACACTAGAACTTGAATATAATTGGTCGAAACTTTATAAGGTTCAACCATGCTAATTATGTTACGCTCGTGGGAACAATCATAAAAATATTAATAATGAGTAAAATCATAAAATTACACAAATTTGATATTTAATAATAAATTTGACGGGGTCATTGACAACTGACAGGGCCATCTCGAACCTTAGTCAAATTAGTCAACCGCCTAAGGCTCCAAATTTTTGAATGCCTTATATGTCACTCCCCTCCAAATTACACCACAAGAAATCCACTATTTGTACTAGATCAATTGTATGTCATAACTAACATTAGTATTTTGAGAGTTAACAATTATTCATCTCCATACAAAAACAAGGTTTAATACTCCTTAAGGTTGCGTTTGGTAACGGTTTGGTGCGGTGTTAGTTTTTGGTTTTGGTTTGGGTTGGGTTGGATTTGGATTGGTGTGGTTTTATTTTGGTTCCAAACCATGTTTGGTGTAGATGGTTTTGGTGTGAGAATAAGTGATGCTGAAAAACCAAACCATGTTTGGTAGAGTTGGTATGGGTTAAAATATATTAATATTAATATTAAAATTAAAATTAAAATATATTAATATATTAATATTAAATTTTATAATATTAATATATTTTTATTATATTAAAATATATTAATATATTTTTATTATATTAAAATATATTAATATATTTTTATTATATTAATATATTAATATTAATATATTTTAATATTAATATTAAAATTTATAAATTTTAATATTAAAATATTAATATTAAAATTTATAATAATATTATTTTAATATTAATATTAATATAAATTTTAATATTAATATATTATTATATTAATATTAAAATTTATAATATTAAAATATATTATATTTTTATTATATTAATATACATTTATTATATTAATATTTTAATATTAATATATTTTAATTTTAATATTAATATATATATTAATATTAAAATTTATAATATTAAAATATAAATATTATATTCGGTGTTACAGTGATTCGGGTTGCTACAGTGGTTTGCTACAGTACCCGCACCATCCAAAACCATCAAGAAGATGGTTCCAAAATCCTTCACAAATTTGACACCATGGTTTGCTACAGTAACGGTATCATTTTTTGGTACCATTTTTTGGCACCAAACCTGTTTACAAAACAGACCCTAAGAGAATAGTCTCGCTAGCCCATTACAAAAAGAAAACTAACAAACTCCAATGCTATATAAAATAATATTTTTATTATTCCACTAATCTCAACAAAAACGATGCTAAGATTATGCAGATAAAACTCCAAGTAGTAAAGGTTGAGTCTGCCACGTCTCCGTGCTAATCAACGATTACCTGAAAATATTAAAGGGGTGAACTTACAAGTTCAACAAGAATATTAAACACTATCATCGTTCAACAAGCTAACAAGGTTTTATATATCCGTATATAAAAAGAATTCAGGCACGTCACAAAAACATGTTCCCAATTAAAATTCATTAACTATTCAAATAATATATTAATGAACAAACCTCGTTGACTGATCTCACTTGAGCCCCAGGATCCCCTCCTTCAACAATACAGTGTGCAATGAATAATCACTGACTACTGATAACACACTAGTGGCTGGATAGACGTCTACACCTAGATGGTCCCGGACTATGTCCACATAATAAGGGCACATTAAGCCCAATAGCCATAATAAAAGGTAGTGCACACCTCAAAGGCAGGTCCGGACCATGTCTAACAACCTACTTCAAAGTTAGTCTCAGACTGACACCAGACATTTATATCACAATGTCTCAAACTCCAATAGCATATACTGTATCATCTTACAGTAAACAAGTAAATGAATAAATATTATATATATATATTAAAAGAGTTTTACCAAAACAAGTTTGGAATACTCCAAAGTTTTCACAATTACTTTCCAACAAGATAAATATTCTAAAAGTGTGTTATAAGATTACTTTAAATCATTCTAAACAATATTGGTTTCTTGATTTCCACCCATTTCACCTAGGGGTGGCAATTCGTGTCAACGGATCGTGTTCGTGTCGGGTCGATATCGTGTCGGGTCGAAATCGTGTCGTTACTATACGTGTCGTGTTCGTGTCGTGTCGTATTCGTGTCGTGTTCGGGTCGACCCATGTAAATTATATAATTATTTTTTTTTTAATTTTTTTTTTGAATGGTAAGATGATAAAAAATAAATAAAGGCCTAAGCCATACATGTGCTAATTCATTTAGTCTGTTTATTATAATATTTTAAATTAAATTTGACATAATCCAACACCAAATAAATTATTTAACCTATTATCAACAAAATTAAATTGATTTTGACACTATCCAGTATTATTTTATTGATATATTTCAATTCATGACCAATTAGAGAAGAGAAAAATATAAAAATAAAGATAAATATGAACAGTAATCGTGTCAAACGTGTCGTGTTCGGGTTATCCGTGTCGTGTTCGGGTTGACCCTTATATTCTCGTGTCGACCCATTTAAAGCCTTAAACCGTGTCGTGTCGTGTTCGTGTTCGTGTCGGGTCGTGTCGGGTTTTCGTGTCGTGTCCAATTTTGCCAGTCCTAATTTCACCCTATAAATATAGGCATACCATTAGCATTCATTAACACTAAATTTAAATAAGAAACAATCATCTCAGATATAATCTACATCAATATACACGTTTATAGCCTAATATCAACTAATACATAGTTTAGAGAGCGTAGAAATGACGACGACCCATTAACACAGCCAACGTTCACATTTAACCTATTGTTCATATAGGATACATATAATACTTTTATCGTTAATATTCATTGATAATGTGTTAACAATACCAGTTAGTGATCTACTAATCTTCTCCTATAACCTATTTGCAAATATTGTAACAATTAACAAAGATAAAAATCTTACTGATACCTATCACTTACTCTATTCCCAAATATATGTAATTCGATTTACTATAATTGCGAATCATATTTCATTTACTTAATTATCAAATTATTTTTAACTAAATCACACTCGCCTAAGTAACCACTAACGTGAATTAAATCATAACATCCATTATCTTTTATACTGAAAACCTAAATCAATTAGGTTATTCTCTACAATAACCTAAACAAAATAATAATTACTTCCCAACACAAATAACAGGTTCCACAAAATAATAATTACTTCCAAATACAAACAACAATCCATCAATTAGGGATTATACCATAGCCGGAGGAAGATCTACACATACAATAATCGTGTAACAACCATGAATTTTTGTTATATAAAGCCAGGTTAACTTGCCTGGAGATGAATAACGTGTGTCTATTGCTCACAAGTTTTTGTGTACGACGTCACGCTTCTAACTCCAAAAGAAACCGTCACATCCCCAAATTAACTATGTCGATCCCCTTTAGTAACCTAATAGAAGCTCTTCCCCAAAGGGTGAGACTCTAATGATTTATTTTAAACAAAACTCTTTTTTAATTCTAATTTTAAAATTTAAAATTCCTAAAAACATTCATTAATCCATTCAAACCATTTCCAAATATTTATTTGATAAGGGCCTGTTTGGTTGAAGGGTTTTTGTTTCTGTTTGTGTGTTTTGGTTTAAAACACATGTTTGGTTGGATTTTTATGTTTGTGTTTCCAAACCACATTAAACAAACACTTGCCTCTTTTAGTACAAAATGAAAAAACCAAAATTTGGTATTTTTTCACTCCACTATTTATAAAAATGAATTTGGTCTTACTATTTATTTATTATTTATTATAATATTTATTTATGTACTATTATTTTTCTTTTTTTATTATTTCTTCATTTTATAATATATTTTATTATTTTATTATTTATATTATTAAATTATTATTTGTATTATTGTTTATTAATTTATATATTAATTTATAAATATATTCTATTTATTTATTTATTATTATTTCATTATTTAATTCATTTTATTTATAAATTATTTATTCATTTTTAATTATTTAAAAATATATTTTTATTAATTTAATATTAATTTATTATTATTATACTCCTTTTTTATTATTATTATGAAGTATTTATTTGTTATTATATTTACTTATTATTTATTATTATATTTATTTATTATTATTATTTATTTCATTTTGTTTATTATTTATTATTTTTATTATATTTTTAAATATGTTTTATGTAATTTATTATTTATTTTATTAATTTATTATTATTATTTATTATTTAGTCCATTTATTATTATTATATATATATATATATTATTGTATTTATTTATTTTTTATTATTATTTATTTCATTTTGTTTATTATTTATTATTTTTATTATATTTTTAAATATTTTTATGTAATTTATTATTTATTTTATTATTTTATTATTATTATTTATTATTTAGTCCATTTATTATTATTATATATATATATTTATTATTGTATTTATTTATTTTTTATTATTATTTATTTCATTTTATTTATTATTTATTATTTTTATTATATTTTTAAATATGTTTTATGTAATTTATTATTATTTTTATTAATTTATTATTATTATTTATTATTTAGTCCATTTATTATTATTATATATATATATTTATTATTGTATTTATTTATTTTTTATTATTATTTATTTCATTTTGTTTATTATTTATTATTTTTTTAAATATGTTTTATGTAATTTATTATTTATTTTATTAATTTATTATTATTATTTATTGTTTAGTCCATTTTTTTATTATTATATTTATTTATTATTATTGTATTCATTTATTATTATTATTATATTATATTTTATTTATTATTTATATTATTAATTATTGATTTTTAATTTTTTAATTTCAACCAAAAAAACATCCCTACCAAACATACTTATGTTTTTGGATGAATAAACAAAAAAACCAAAAACCTGTTTTTTGTTTATTTCAACACAAACACAAACACAGCTCTACCAAACAGGCCCTAAGTATATATATATATATATATAGACACATATTTTACGGTTATTACATTATATGTATATATAATATATATGATATATGCTAATTATTTTTTCTTAAAATATTATAATTATTTCATTTTGTATAAAAATCCAACAAATAACAAAATTAGGTTTCTAAAAGGATTCTATCCTAAATTAAATAGTCATTATCTCCTTCTATTTTTAATTTCTTACTTTAAAATTTTTCTCTCTCCTCTCTCACACTACTTCACTGTAATTTTCATCTCCCTAGATAAATTTTCTCTATCATTTGAAGTCTACAACTTTTCTTTTTTGTTCAAATTAATATTCGATATAATCTTAAATTTCACTCTATTCAAAATTTTTGAATGCAACTTTATGAGGCTTGGAGCAAATGTACTAACAAATTAAGTTTTTTATTCTTTACTCTATATGATTTTTCAGTTTGTTAATTTTGTTATGGTAAAGTTCTTTCTTTTATTTGTAGTTGTGACTAATTTAATTCATATGATTAATTGTATTGATTATAAAATATGAATACACATATAAAAATCTTAAGAATAAAAAGAACAATAAATTTTGCATTTAAAAAAGGAATAAATATATTTTTAAATAAATGTTATTAACAAAATGCCCCAATTATCCTTCATTATCCTTTTCGCCTCATGTGCATCTGCTATCCCTGCATCTGCATTTTCGGATAATCCGGGGCTCTGTGGAGCTCCACTTCCTCCTTGTAAGCACTCTTAGTAGCTCCTCCTCAACATGACACCTTTAGTTTCATTTTCTTTCTTTGAAGAAAGAGAGATATAGTATTTGTTTGATTGTTCAGCCAATTTTGAAGTATATTGAAATTTTGAACTGTATTGAATTTTACATATGGATAGTTTTTTAATTTTTCTTTTGAGATGTTAATTGTTCCATTGTTGTTTGCATAATATGAGTGAAACACAAAAAATGTAGAGTATAGTAGTGCGTCTAAACAAATTCTATTATGGTATAATTCAACTTTTTTAAAAATATATTATTATTACAATTACTCAAAACATAGTGAAACCTGATCTCACTATCCACCCTTAGTACAAACATTAGTTACAAAATAAGACTCTAAAAATATATCATTGACTGATCCATAATCATCTTGTAAAACAAATGACTATATATACTTAAAAAATTAAATTTCCTAAGGTCTGTTAGAATATTTTAGAAAGATACCAATCTACTAACAACCACTACAAAAATACAACATTTGCAATAACAACTAAAGTATTACAGAAAATTACAAGATTTGCACTAATTGAAAAGAGAACATGATGCACAAAATAAATAAATAGAAAATAAATTTCACTGGCACCCCAAAATTTAAGATCAAATATTGATTTTCTTTGCTTTTAGTGCATAGTTAGACACAGCGGCAAAAATATGTGAACTAATAAATAGTTGCTCTTATCATGTATGAAATCATCAATATATTAAAAATAAAAATAAAAAATCTAACCCCCAAAGGATTGTGTAGAATACAAATTTACTAGAATACTAATAGTGTGGATTAATAGTTGTAGATGACATATTCCATACATGCAAGGCATGCATGAAACCACTCACTGCTGCATGTCACCTTTGCTCAAATCATGGGCTATCACTCAACATCAACCTCTCTCTATCTAGCCAACTCTTCATACGTGAACCAATTTGTTCACGCAACTGCCAGCACAAGAAATGTTGTAAATTTGATGTTTGCCTCTTTCTCTCATCTGCCTATATATATGGCAAATATGAGTTATGTGTATGAGTGTAATATATTGGGTAGTGAAATATACAGAGAGAGTATATGTGAGTGATACACGAGAGTTTGAAAGTATAGAAACCTTGTGAGTTTCTGTGTGAGTGAGAGTGTGTGTACGGTTAAGTCGAGTCGATACCGGTTTTGTATCCTCTTCCCGAACACCATTTGTTTCCGAAATTATTGAAACGACTCTCAAAGTGGACGTACCCATTTTTGGGGAACCACTATAATATCTTGTGTCATGTGTGTGTGTATTTGTGTTTAGAATTGGTTATCCGCACAACAAAACTAGTATTAAAGTTATTCTTCGAAAAACAGAGTCGATTCTTCATCCTCTATTTCGAACCACAATTCCACGCAACTCATCACACCACCCACATATTTGGCTGACCCATCTCCGGAGGATCACATCCCCGTCGAGAACAGCCGGAAAAGCCGCTAGACGCGCCGCCACGCGCCACCTGAAGGTCCGCGCGTGTAAGGTCACGGTGTCACGCCACTCACGCGTCATCAACCTCCAGAGCGCGTGAGCCCCATGCGCACCACACACTTCACGCTCCACCACCCTACAACGCGCGTGAATCCCACGCGCAGCACGCGCTTTCACGCGCGCAAGCTTTGCAAAAATTACACTTTGACCCCTCAGTTTTGCCAAATTATATTTTTGCCCCTAATCTTTGCAAAATTATAGTTTTGCCCCACATCTTTGCAAAATTACAGTTTTGCCCCTGATATTTGGAAAATTACATTTTTTCCCCTCAGCTTTGCAAAATTATAGTTTTGCCCCTCTCCAGTGTTTCGACTGTTCGGGACTCATCCGAACTCGGATTTGAGCACAGTCAAAGGCAATATTAAGGTTTTCGACTGTTCTGGACGTAACGGTACACTCTGTTTTGTGTGATTCTACTCCGAACATATCAAAAAAGCCAAGGAGAGCTTAAATTTGATTTGGTTCGATGGAAGATTCAGGATCCGGTGCCATGATTAAATTATCGGCGTCGAACTACTCCATATGGAAACCCCGTATGGAGGATCTGTTAAATTGCAAGGATTTGACAGACCCGTTAGAAAACGAAGGTGAAAGGCCTACGTTAATTGCAGAGAGAGATTGAACCAAGATGCACAGAAAGACGATTGTCCAAATCAGACAGTGGATTGACCACAGTGTCTTTCACCATGTTGCTCAAGAGACCAACGCCTACGAGCTCTAGAAGAAGCTCGAGGATATGTATCAGGCCAAGACAGCTCGAAACAAAGCACTTCTTATGATGCGAATTGTAAATTTGAAGCTGAAGAACGGAGCTTCTACAGCCGAACATACCAGCGAGTTTCAGAGCCTGGTGAACCAGTTTGCATCTGTAGAGTTAGATATTGGCGATGAAACTCAGGCACTACTTTTGCTTAGTTCCTTACCTCCCAATTGGGAGACACTGGTGGTTTCCCTCGGTAACTCAGCCCCCAAACTCTCTATGGCGACATCAAGGATGCCATATTCACTGAAGAAGCCCGAAGAAAGGAAACCGGCATGAATCAAGCACATGCGTTTGTCACCGAAGGTCACAGACGATCTTACGAAAATGGTATAGGCAAAAGCAGAGGCAGAAGTAGAGGAAGGTCCCAAAACCGCGGCCGACCCAGCAATGACAAAAATCCACAAAAGAATAACTATGTTTGTTATCATTGTGGTATTGCAAGACATTTGAAAAAGAATTGCCACAAACTCCAAAGGGAGCAAGGTCAAAGCAGCCACCAGACACATAATGAAGATGGCAACACACTGGTCACTGTTGCAGGAGATATCACTATATGCTCAGTCGATGCAGAGGTATGCCTTCACGCTGGAAGCAATGAAGCCGAGTGGGTGATTAACACAGCAGCATCTTATCACGCCACTCCCCACAGTGATTACTTCACCACGTACAAAGCATGAGACTTTGGTACAATGCGAATGGGAAATACAAGTTTCTCGAAGATCGTGGGTATCGGCGATATCCAGATCATGACATGTATTGGCTGCAGTATGGTCTTAAAAGATGTGAGACATGTGCCAGATCTGCGTCTCAATCTTATTTCAAGTACAACTTTAGACCGGGAAGGCTACGACAACTACTTCAGCAATGGCATCTGGAAGCTGACAAAAGGAGCCATAATTGTTGCCCGAGGAAAGATACACGGCACTTTATACACTACCCATGTGAAGGTGATTTCAGACAGTCTCAATGCAGTTGAAGATGCGACTTCACCAAATTTGTGGCACAAAAGACTCGGTCACATGGGAGAGAAAGGGTTGATTACATTAGCTCGGAAGAAGCTAATCACAGTATCAAAAGGTATTCAATTAAACCCTTGTGATCACTGTTTATTTAGAAAGCAACATAGAGTCTCTTTCAACTCAACTGCCAACAGAAGATCAGAGTTGTTGAGTTTGATTCACACTGATGTGTGTGGTCCTTTAGAAGTTGATTCTTTAGGCGGTAGCAAATATTTTCTCACCTTCATTGATGATGCTTCACGAAAGGTGTGGGTATATTTTCTGAAAACAAAAGACCAGGTACTCGATTACTTCAAAGCATTCCACGCCATGGTTGAGCAGGAAACTGGAAAGAAGCTGAAGTGCCTCCGATCAGACAATGGAGGCGAGTACACTTCCAATGAGTTCCTAGCGTACTGCGTTGAACGCGGTATCTGATATGAGAAGACGGTCCCACGTACCTCACAACATAATGGTGTAGCTGAAAAAATGAATCGGACCATTATGGACAGAGCCAGAAGCATGATTAGTATGGCTAAGTTGTCAAAGCCATTCTGGGGTGAAGCCGTTAGAGCCGCCGTTTACCTGATCAACAGATCACCATCTGTACCACTCCAGTTCGAAGTACCAGAAAAGGTATGGACTGGAAAAGATCCCTCATATTCTCACCTGAGAGTATTTGGGTGCAAGGCATTTGCACATGTATCCAAGGAGCAAAGACAGAAGCTCGATCTGAAATCAACTCCATGCATCTTCATCGGATATGGAGACGAAGAATTCAGATACAGACTATGGGATCCAGAAGCGAAGAAAGTCATCAGAAATAGGGATGTTGTGTTCCAAGAGAACAAGACATATGAAGACACTGAAGAAACCACAGAGTCCAGTGGTGCGAGTTCCAGTGTTACAAATATCATTCCAGATCCTGTACCAGTACAGTTCATCCCCGACAATGAAGAACTGCAGGATGAAAATCCAGAAGGAGAGGAGGAACCTGAAGGTGTTTTGCAGGGGGAGCCTTGTCATGGCAATCCAAATTGCAGAAGTGTGTTGCCTTATCTACAAAAGAAGCAGAATACATTGCTGCAGCGGAAGCTGAAAAGGAAATGTTGTGGGTGAAGCGATTTCTCCAAGAACTGAGTATTATTCAGAAAGAATACAGAGTACATTGTGACAGTCAGAGTGCTCTAGACTTGAGCAAGAATGCAATGTACCATTTCCGTACGAAGCATATCGACATTCGCTATCACTGAATACACGAAGTGATGGAACAACAATTACTGAAGATTGTTAAGATCCATACAGACAAGAACCCTGCTGATATGTTAACAAAAGTTGTTACTTGAGATAAACTGGAGTTATGCAGAGACATAGCTCGGATGGACATCAACTGAAGCGCAGCGGAAAACGTTCTCCTCCGATTTGTATGGAAGGGGGAGAATTGACAGATTCCATACATGCAAGGCATGCATGAAACCACTCATTGTTGCATGCCACCTTTGCTCAAACCATGGGCTATCACTCAACATCAACCTCTCTCTATCTAGCCAACTCTTCATACGTGAACCAATTTGTTCACGCAACTGCCAGCACAAGAAAGGTTGTAAATTTGATGTTTGCCTCTTTCTCTCATCTGCCTATATATATGGCAGATATGAGTTATGTGTATGAGTGTAATATATTGGGTAGTGAAATATACAGAGAGAGTATATGTGTGAGATATATGTGAGTGATACACGAGAGTTTGAAAATATAAAAACCTTGTGAGTTTCTGTGTGAGTGAGAGTATGTGTACGGTTGAGTCGAGTCGATACCGGTTTTGTATCCTCCTCCCGAACACCATTTGTTTCCGAAATTATTGAAACGACTCTCAAAGTGGACGTACCCATTTTTGGAGAACTACTATAATATCTTGTGTCATGTGTGTGTGTATTTGTGTTTAGAATTGGTTATCCGCACAACAGTTGAAAGAGGATATGACCATATGAGAAGGTGATTGAATTTTCTGTGTTTTCCCCACACAGCACACTGATGTTCATTATTCTGTACTGCAATGTCAATATATTTTGACTGAGGCACATCTTGGAACAGGTATATATGTGTATATATATATAGCAATATGTAAAAACATACCATAACTTGAATATATCGCATGATCTGTCACACTTTTTGTCCACATTGGAAATAACATGAAGATGAGACTGTCTAAATTTGGAACAAAGATCAAGTGTGGTCTGAGTTGCCTAGAAGTGGATTGGTTCTTAGGCTGAACTACTACAATAAGCCAAAACCAAATTTAGTTTGAGAATAAGAACATTACAATCCCAGATAAGCCATTCCTTTGTATACATAGCAATTTGAATATTGCTGCTATTTCAACAGACCCTAAATTATTATTATTATTATTTTTAAGGGTAATTTGCACTAACACCTCCTGAGATTTGCATCAATTCCACCTTTATACTGATTTTTGAGAAATCAGCACTAACACCCCCTGAGGTTTCGTTTTGCTTGCAATGACACCCCCTGGGCCAATAAAATGACAAAAATACCCTTGATAAAATTCGAAAATATTAAGGGTAATGTGAAATGACCTTTATGCCCCAACCCCAAATATATAAAATTTCAAAAAACATATATATAAATTCGAAAAAATATATAAAATTCGAAAAAATGTATAAAATTCGAAAACAAATATTTAAATTTTGAAAAAAATATATAAAATTAGAATAAAATATATAAATTTCGAAAAATATATATAAATTTCAAATATATATATATATAATCAAATATATATATAAGATTCGAAAATATATATAAATTTTGAAAAATATTTAAATTCGAATCTATATATTTCAAAAAATATATATATAATTCAAAATATATATATTTTCAAAAATAAAATTCAAAAAATTATATAATTTCAAAAAACATATATAAATTTCAAAAAATATATATATATATTTTCAAAAACAAAATTCAAAAAATTATATAATTTCAAAAAACATATATATATTTCATAAAATATATAAAATTTGAAATATATATATAATTCGAAAATATATATATAATTTGAAAAATATATAAATTCGAATATATATATGTAAATGCAGAAAAATTACACAATAGTAATTAGAATAAAATTTGGATCCTTTCTCATTTATCAAAGTCATGTATTTATATACAATTATGGAAGATGTGTCAAGCCCATATACCCAAGTCCATTAATCCCTTAAATCAGGGGAATTGATAAACACTAACCTTTTTTGGACTCTTTATTCTATACTTAAACTATTCCTTGTCTTGTGGATCACTCAACTTCAAGAACTTTCCATAGGCCCATTTGTTTTTAGCCCACTTGTTTCCATCCGGCTTCGGCCCATCAGTCCTATGGCCCATCTCTGTTGGGCCATGAATTTTTTTACTATTACACAGGCCCCTGAGGTTATGGGCTTGATATCCTTTTTTAAAGCCCATGACCTAATAAATGTAAATACATATGTGTATATACACTAGTAGCTTTTATGGGGAATGAAAATAATGAGTTGGCATGCCATCATTATCCATTTAATGGTATGCCAAAACGTGAGGCCATCACTCCCTCAAATCACGCACCATGACGGCTTTGGCGTGCCCTTCAGACTTCGTGCAGCCTTTTGGCTTCCTTCTCTCTTTCTATAAAAACCTACACTTCTTCATTTCACATCTCATTTCATACTTTGCAATTTCTCTGCTCTTGTCTCTTTCTTCTTTAGCTCTTCATTACTGGGTTTTATTTCTTTGCCATTGTCGCCCTTTCTGTCAGTCATTTCAGATATATTAAAAACCTGCTGCTACTCAAAGCTTCTGTGACTCTTCTTTCACCAACTAAGTAAGTCGATCAGTTTTCTTCTCTTCTTCCTTCTTTAATTTTCATATCTACCTCCTTCTGTCTCTTCTACCTTTCTTAACATCATGTCCGACAGTGACGATACCCGGTCAGTAGAGGAAGTAGTTTTGTCCTCTACTTCGGGCACTAACCCTACTAGTAGTGACAGTCCTAATTTCACCCGTAAAAGAACCAGAAACACAACTCCTCAAAGTACTGACCTACTAGGTTCATCAATGCCCGAACATGTGAATCCCAAGCCTTCTGAACCATTTGTCGTGACCCCACTTAAGAGAGTCCGACCAGAAGTAGACGTTAAACATCTTCGAGCTGAAACCCAAGTTCCTGGGGATGTTGATGTATCCCCCTATCCCGGTTATTTAGATTTTACCCAGAGTCATGGACTAGCAACCGGTAGCATTCTGCTATCTGCGTCTCATCTTAGGGTTTTAAGGTTTCCCCTACACCCCTTCTTTCATTACGTGTTTTTTATGTTAGGGTTGCATCCTCTTCAACTAAACCCGAACAGCCTTAGGATCATGTCCATGCTCCTGTTGTACAATAGGGATATGGACCTTAATCTAGGTTTAGCCGACCTTCTCCTCTGTTATTTTTTCCAAAATGCCAGAGCGAGTAAGGGTAGATATAATTTTTTCCCTTTCCAGGGTCGTAGCATATGTACCGATACTGAAAAGTCAGATAAGGGATGGAAGGAAAGGATGGTAGTAGTGAGCGGCAACTGGTCTTACCCCTTTTCATGCATATTCCCGATCCCAAGAGTCTTTGGTGCCATCCGTCTGCCCATCTACCGTGCCCTTCATAAAGTCTCTTGCCTTTGTGAACACTGCAATCTTCATCGGGGAGACTATGCTTATAAATTCCTAGGTTACGAAGATAGGGACCTTCCCCTTAATTTCATAAAACAACGCATAGGCCTCCTAAAAACCTATATATGGGGAAAAGCCCGATCGGTTACTGACCTGCTGACTCCGAAAAATCTTGAATCGATTTCTAATTTGGGCATTGCTGTTGACAGGATGGACTTGCCTGACAAACCCATGTCAGCCAGAATCCCTCAAATTCCCTAAGGGATTACCCTTGTTGATGTTGTGCCACTATCAACAGCACCGCCTTCGACTTCGGTACCTCCTACCGCGCAGAGTCCGGCAGCGCCATCAGCGCAGAACCTTGGAGCTCCACCCCTGCCTCCTGTAAACCCTCCGACTGTCAGGACCCGATTCAGTACAACTGGTGGAGTGGCTACTAAGAGGGCCAGGACACAAGTTGATAATGTTTCCTCAAGCAAAACTCCCGCTGTTTCTGAATCATCCCAGACTTTGATTCCCTGGGAGCCGAAATTCCTGCTGCCAGATGGGACTCCGGTCTGTGCTGACCAAATCACTCTCAATTAGCCAGAAGCTCTCCAGGCTATGGCCAGAGGGATCTGGACACCAGCTGATAGGGTCGCCCAAACCAAAATCACTAGAACTGATCTGGCAAATAGGACTTCAATAATGGTCATGGAGGTAAAAAACTTTGTTTCATTCTTTTGTACTTAGCTTATTTGTTGCTCATCCTTTTGTGTAATAATCATTTCTCTACTGTGCAGCTTCTCTACGGCGTTCAGGCCTAAAACAGCCTCCTGGAGACTGACGTCAAAGAAATAGCCAGTATGCGAACCCAAATAAAGCAGAATGACACCCACCGGGTTTCTCTAGTCAATGAGGCAAATGGCCTTCGCTAAACCGTTTCTGAACATAAGACTATTTTGGAAACCGGTGAAGCGAAGAAGCGAGCCCTGACTGCCTAAAAGCTGGTTCTGGCTGCCGAGCTGGAAAAAGCGAGGGAATCTGCCAAGAAGATGGTAACCGAAAAGGCTGAGTCAGATAAACTCCTGGCAGAATCATAGAAGCTTCTGTCCCTTGAACGGGAAAAGTTAGAAGTGTGCCGACTAGGAGGTCTTGACATGTACAAAAGATACAGTGTTATCTGTGACATCCGAGCGGCTAGGGCTTGGCGACGGAGGCATGAAATGGAGCATATCCCTCTGGAATCTCGGGAATTCAAGACCGCAGAGGAATTTGATGCCCATATGGGAGTGCATGTGCCCTACGAAAACCCTCTTGCCTCTGAGAACGAGAAGCGCTTCGCTGCCATCCTGAAGGGAGAAGAGTATCATCCTCTTGATCAGTAGTTTAGGCAATTTTATTTGTTTTTGCTCCCCTCAAAGGGTTAATTTTTGTAATTTCTTTCCTTATCAATGAACAAGAGTTTTTCCCCATTTTCCGTATTTTCCTATCCTTCTTTTGATTCTAATGCTTGTTCTTTAACCGTTTGTTAAACGATTGAGCCTTCGGGCACCTGACATTTGAGGCTAGAGTCTATCCTCTGGTTAGATCAAATCAAGCTTGAACTCAAACACTTAGGAATATTTTTAATGAAAAATTGACCTTTCGGGCATTTGGCCCCTGAGACTAGATATTGTCCTCTGGTTAGTTCAAATCAAGTTTGAACTCAAACACTTAGGAATATTTTTATTCGAGCACGGAGCACTTGTATAAAAGTAGAATGCATTTTTATTGAAATGAACTTTGAAAATAGTGAAGCAGAGGTGCCGGACATCGGGCACAGATGCTTTATAAAAGGGGCGTCATAGTAAGACACAACTTTATTCTTTAACAAGAAAAGTAACTACCTAAGGATAATACATCTTTAACCAATAATCATTCTAAGAGTTAGACTCGAGGCGGCCTGTCTCGTTCTTCTGAACCCGATAAGCACCGCGCCTGATAACCTCAACCACTGTGTAAAGTCCCTCCCATGTTTCTCGTAATTTGCCTACAATCCCAATCTTCCTTCTGAGTACCATATCGCCTACCTGAAATTCTCTTCTTTTGACTTTCTGATTGAAGCGTGCTCGGACTTGTTGCTGATAGGCGGTCAGTTTTATCCCGGCAGCTTCCCGTCTTTCTTCCAAGAGGTCCAGATCATTGGCTAGGTGCTGATTGTTCGGCCCTTCTTCCCATGCTTGGCTCCTTAAAGTAGGAACCTTTAGCTCGGTCGGAATAACCGCTTCAGCCCCATAAGCCATGGCAAAAGGAGTCTCTCCCATTGACTGCCTCGGAGTAGTCCGATAAGACCACAACACCTCAGGCAGTTTTTCCAACCATGCCCCTTTTGCGTCTTCAAGTTTTTTTCTCAACGTGTCAAAAATGGTTATGTTTGTCCTTTCGGCTTGTCCATTCCCCTGTGGATAGCCGACAGAAGAAGTGTTTTGATTAATCCCATGCTTTGTCAGGAATGCTTGAACCTTTCTGTTATCCATGTTGGTACCATTGTCCATCATTATGGTTCGGGGTAGACCGAATCTACAGATGATGTGGCTCTAGATGAACTTTATAACATGGCTGCCAGTTATGGTGGGATATATTTCGGCTTCCACCCATTTGGTAAAATAATCGGTAGCCAAGAGAACATGCGTGGTACATCGTATTGCCTGTGGGAGAGGACCCACAATATCCATACCCCATCGGGCAAAGGGGTGAGGAACAATTGTTGGGTTCAAAAGCTCCGGCGGTGGATGAATGGCATCTCCATGAAACTGACACTTTTTGCAATGTCGGGTGTAGATCTCAGCATCCCTTGCTAGATAGGGCCAGAAGTACCCTTGGGTAAGAACTTTATGAGCTAGGGTCCTTCCTCCGGAATAATTGCCACAAGCTCCTGCATGAATCTCCTCCATGACCGCCGAAGCCTCGGAGGGGTGAGACATCTCAAGTACGGTCCGGAAAAAGACTTCCGGTACAGTTGGCCGTTGTAGAGGGCATATATGGATGCCTTCATTCTTATCTTCCGGCTTCTGATTTTGACTCAGGAAATGTACCAAATCTCAAATAATTCACTATCGGGTCCATCCAACTCGGTTCCCATGGGATAACCATTACTTCTTCGGGGGGTTCCAAGCTGGATCGGGCAATAAAGTCTATTAGTACAGTACGAGTCATACTTTCTCTTGCCGCGGGGGCTTGGTTATCCAGATGATCTGCTACGGAATTATCTCCTCTGGGAATCTGTTCAAAGTTTATTTGCTGGAATCCCTCGGCCTCTCTTAGAACCAAATTCTTGTAGGCTTCCATCTTCGGCTCTCGGGTTTCATACTCCCCTATTAACTGTCGTACGACCAGCTGGGAATCACTTCGAACCTCTACTTTCTGCACTTGAAGGCTTCGGGCCAACCGAATTCCTGCAAGAAGGGCCTCGTACTCGGCTTCATTGTTAGAGGCTGTAAATTCCAGTCGAATGGATTGCTGGATTTTAGTACCATCAGGTGTTACGAGTACTACTCCGATCCCTGCTCCGTTGATGTTGGATGATCCGTCCACGAACACGAACCATAATCCAGGCTCACCTTCTTCTACGGAGTCAGTAGTTTTTGTTTCCAACAGGAAGTCAGCTACTGTCTGTCCTTTGATGGCCGTTCGGGGGACATAGGTTATGTCAAAAATCCTGAGTTCAATCGCCCATTTTGATACTCTTCCGGAAGTCAGCTACCTCTAACGCTGGTGTTAGAGGTATTTCCATCTCTCTGAAATTTTATATTGAAATTTATATTCTGAAATTTTATGTTGAATTGCTATTATGAATTTTCTTTTGAAATTCTATTATGAAATTTTAAACTTTCTCTCAAGAGGAGTCCAACCTGCACAATCATTCAACTAAAGCTATATTTTGAGTTCACAAACCACAGGACATGTAAAGTCAGTCACAAAATATATTAGAAACCACATGACACAAAATTGTAATTAGTCACAAAATTGAAGCTGCAAGTCAGTCACAAAATATATTAGAAAACAAATAGATACAGTCAGCTGAGATAATTCAACTAAAGCTATATTTTGAGTTCACAAACCACAGGACATGTAAAGTGAGAGCAAAAGACACATCCATGGAACACCGTAAAGGAAAGATCAATAACATAATGAATTAACTGCTTAACTTTTTAAATTTTAATCAGTGTACTAAAAAACTTTATGGAAACACAATGCTGACCTATTCTGAAATTCTATTCTGAAATTTTAGGTTCGCATATGTTCCTGCTCCATATAATAAAGAAGTTTTAACTGAAGTGCTACTTGATACCATGTTGGATTGGAACATTGATAGAAAATTATCTACGATTACATTGGATAATTGTTATGTCAATGATGCCTTGATAGATTGTCTCATTGACAAGGTTGATGTGAGTTCACTTTTACTAGGTGGGAGAATTGTTCATATGAGATGTTGTGCTCATGTTTTGAATTTGGTTGTGAAAGATGGTTTAGAATTAATACGGGATTCAATTGAAAAAATACGTGATAGCGTTTATTTTTGGAGTGCAAGCCCGAGTAGAACTGAAAAGTTTGAAGAAGCGGCTCGTCAATTAAAAGTTTCATGTACCAAAAAATTAGCCATGGATTGCAAAACTCGTTGGAACTCTACATATCTCATGCTTGTAACTGCTATAGAATATAAAGATGTGTTCCCACGGTTGAAGCAAAAGCAACGTGAGAAACTTTACAAAACATCACCAAACAATGAGGATTGGGAAATGGGAAAAGAAATTTGTGACAAGTTGGAGTTGTTTTACACTGCCACGGAGTTATTTTCTGGGTCACAATATCCTACTACCAATTTGTTTTTTGGTACTATTTGTGAAATTAGAATTGCATTGAATGATTGGCTTAATGACAGCAGCCTTTTAATTCATGAGATGACAACCAACATGTTGGCAAAATATGTGAAATATTGGGATGTTTGTCATGAGGCATTGGCAGTGGCAGTAGTATTAGATCCACAATATAAGATGCGATTGATTGAATTCTTCTATCCTCAAATATATGGAGCTGATTGGATGGAGCAAGCTCAAAAAGTGCGAGAAAGTTGTGTTGATATGTTTTTTGAGTATGCAAGAAAGTTCAAAATAGGTAAAGCTGGTGCAAGTGGCTCATCTTCTAATCTTACTAGTGTGAGTGAAGTTAGGGGGGGTGTGCTGAGGTATAAGTCGAATTTTGATAAATTTATTATCCAAACTACACCTGAAGATGGGGAGAAGACTGAGTTTGACGCATACTTGGAAGAGAAATTATTGCCTCAGAGTGATAATTTTGATATTTTGGGGTGGTGGAAGACGGCAAGAGTGAAATATCCTACCTTACAGAAGATGGCCCGAGATATATTAGCGATTCCCGTCTCTACTGTTGCCTCAGAGTCTGCTTTCAGTACTGGTGGTAGGGTGGTTAGTCCACATCGTAGCAGTCTTCATCCAACTACATTGGAGGCTTTGATGTGTTCCCAAAGTTGGCTTTTGGCTGAAGAATATGGTAATTGTTGATTTACATTTTTTTCTCATTTCTTTTTAACGCCATGACTTATTGTTTTAAAAAAATTATGTTTTTTGTTTTGTAGGAATTCCATCCGAGATGAATGCAACAAATGAAAATATATTGTGTGACTGTGATGATGACAATTCTATTTCCGAGGTTCTTCAATAAAGGTATAACACATGTTCTATTAGTTTTATTTGGTAATGATTTCAATTTTTTCACATTTTGATAATATATTTTCTGTTTTATTTGGCACAGATTTTAGAACTCTCACGTGCCGACAATGACATGCATCTTTTGGAGGAAGCTGATGCTGGGAGCAAGATGGAGGAAGTCGACTAAATGAAGATTTTTTGGAAATTAAGATTTCTTTGTTGGGTGTTGTTTATTGAACTTCTTTAGTTTTTTTTGGTTTTTTTTTGAATGAATTCAGTGGAGCTGAGATTGAACTTAAACATGTTATATTAGTTTTATTGTTTATTTTATGTTTTTTTTCAGTTTATTGTTTATTGAACTTCTAAATGAAGAGTTTGCTACTGAGTTTGAATTTAGACTCCAGTGTGTATGTGCATTTTGAAGAATAAGCAACACTGACATAAAAAACGAACAAACATAGAATTATTGTTTGCTCATTTAAAAATAAAATAAAATAATATTATATAATCGGGGTACGGGGCGGGGCTGGGCGGGGTGCGGGGCAATCCAAACCGGGATACGGGGCGGGGCAGGGTGGAAAAAAATAAAAATTACCGAGGCCGGAGCGGGGAAATTAAGTCGAATTCGGGGATGGGGAATGCGATCCCCGCCCCATTGCCACCCCTAAACCTGAAACCACAAAACAGTTCAGTTAATAGATAGATACATATAAATCTTAGTGAATTGTTATTTTAAGGCTCGTCTAGCAAGTAACAACCATAGCTTGAGCTAATTATTATTGATGAGGCTACTGGCTTTGGGTCGACATACTACAATAAAATCATAAGGGCCTGTTTGATTTCTAGTTTGGTCTGATTTTGTTTGGTTTTGTGTGGTCTGGTTTGGTTTTGGTGCTGATTGAATTTCTGTTTGATAAATGGTCTGGTCTTTCTGGTCTGGTCTGAAAAAACTAAAACCAAACCATATATAAAATTCAAAAATAATATATAAAATTTGAAAGAAATATTTAAAATTCAAAAAAATAATTTTAAATCTGAAAAAATATAAAAAATGAAAAAATATATATAAATTTGAAAATAAAATATAAAAAAATTGAAAATAAATAAAAAAAAATCGAAAATCATATATAAAATTTGAAAAAATATATAAAATTATAAAATTAAAAAATATTATATAAAATTTTAAAGAAATATTTAAAATTCAAAAAATATATATAAAATTCGAAAAAAATATTAAAATTCAAAAATAAATATATAATTAAAAATATATATAAAATTTCAAAAAATTATATTAAAATCTGAAAATATATAAAAAGGGGAAAAATATATAGATTCAAAAAAAAAATTTAAATTTCAAAAAACATACCTAAATTATAAAGTTCAAAAATAATATATAAAATTTGAAAGAAATATTTAAAATTCAAAAAAATTATATAAAATTCGAAAAAATATAAATAAATTAAGAATATATATATTAAAGAAATAAATAACAAATTAAAAAAATTATTATTTTATTATTAATTTTTGTATTATTTAATTCATTTTGCTTATTATTTATTTATTTATTATTATTTTTATGTATTATTGAATTCATTTTGTTTATTATTCATTATTTTTATTTTATTTATATATATGCTTTATTTAATTTATTATTTATATTATTAATTTATCATTTAATATTATTTATTTGTTTGTTTAAGTAATTTATAAATATATTTTATTATTGATTATCAAATTTTATATTTTTTCATTATTGCTTCAAAATGTATATATATATTTTTTAATTTTATTTATTATTTCAAATTTTATATATATTGCTTCAAAATTTATATATTTGTTTCAAATTTTATATATATATATATTTTTTAATTTTATTTATTACTTTTGAATTTTATATATTTTTTTCGAATTTTATATATTTTTTCAAAATTTATATATTTTTTCGAATTTTATTTATATATATATTATTTTGGAAATTTATAAAATGGCGGCTAGATTTCATTATTGTGTGTATAAAATGGTCTGGTTTGGTCTGGGCTGGTTTTATTTGGTCTTGTGTGGTTTGGTTTGGTTTTGGTGTTGATTGAAATTTTGTTTGATAAATGTTCTGATCTTTCTAATCTGATCTGAAAAACATGCAAAGATAAAATAAGACAAGACCAGACCAGAAATCATCCAGGCCCTAAATGTTCGGCCTCTAGCTTCGGCTCATAGTACAATACAATCCGAAATGTGTAGCCCATTTAAAAGCTTTTGATTTGTTTTGAGGTATATATGAAGTATGAACTACCACGGTACTTTAAATTTCTGGGGCAGTGAATGTTATCAAATTTGTGTTCTGTTTATATCTATAAAATCTAACATGCATAAATTGTATATATATATATATATATAAATTACAATTACGTAAAAAGGAAACTGACCCGAATACGAAAGTGCAAGAAGCGAAAGAAAATCCGAGTCCTGTGTGATACCACAGTTTCTTTAAGGCAATATTGCTCCCTCTCCGGTGCTCAAGGTTTACGAACAATGACCTCCCAAGATAGAACGGATTTCGTTTTCAAAGAAGTAACACTCCAATCTTTGAAAACCAGCGAACACAATTTATGTGTTTGTACTCAAACCAAAGACTCCAGAATATATGTATATATGTAACAGAGAGAGACTGACCATATAGATAAGGAGAATAATTATTTTAAAAGTTAATCCAAAGTGAACTCTAGCCTGGTTTATTTATAGACATTGAAGAGGCACAGAAATTGTAGTCGCAATGATTTGAAAGAGGTATTGAAATTGATTTGCAACTGGTTGGAGGTGAAAAGTCACTCCAACTATCCAAACAGTTAATGCACCTCTCTCTGCAAAATTGGGTCAAACCCATAACCATAATAGTAGTAGATTAGGAGCTCGGGTCCCATAATTAATTAAGCTCAAAATTGGGTTTAATTACTTATTTTTTCTAACTATTTCCAACAGTGAAAAAATGTTGGAATTAATACATGATTTTGTGTCATTCAATTTCATATTCCTCTTTGTAATTCAACTAAAAATGTTAATTATTCTTATCAGTATTAACATGTGCACATAGATGCTTGAGAGAAGAAGACTTTGCGCAACTTATCAAATGTGTGGGTGGGTGTATATATATATATATATTGATATTGGGTATCTGAGTGCTCGGATATGGGTAAAGTGATCTTAAGTACAATCAAATAAGAGACGTACTATGTTCGCGATTAAAGTTCTAAAGAAGTATTTATATTAATTAGGAATCCAACATTAAACTTGATATTTTATGATAGGGTCCTGAGTTTTTAACCCCCTATGATATGCATAAAGTGTATATAATCCTTATATAGTTCTACTTCACCCCAAATCTTTTCATGTAGTGTGAATAGTATAGAGAGTTAAATACTCACACCATTCTATGGGCAATTCGTACCTTTATTTTTTCAGTTTAGGAAAAAATCAAAAAGAGAAACTATGTGGGTTTATTTACTAAAAATACAAAAATCACATTTTTGGAAAATATCGTTAACATCATATTTTTTTATTTTTAATGTGAAAAATCAAGGATTGTCCCTTATAAAAATATATGAATAAAAAAATAGATAATTAATTTTAATTTAGAAACTCATGAAATTAAAATATATATATATATATATACACAATTTGAGTGATATATAATAACTTAGGTGTTAATACGCATATTTTTATTTCTATGCATTAAGCATTTTTTTTTAATATTATATATAAAACTTAATTCTTCAAAAAACAAAATATATATATATATACACGTTTTTAAAGTGATGGTGTTATAAGCACATTTATATTGTATGGGTGTTTTAAGCATTTGTTCAAAACAAGTAGGCGCAAAACAGATATTATACGCATAATATATATATTACGAGAGTGTTTTTAGCACTTGTTCAGAAAAAAAAGTGTTAATACACATATTTTGATACTAATGGATGTTATACGCACACTATCTATATTACATGAGTGTTTTGAGTACTTAACCATTTATGATATACCAAGTCGTAAGTCCTTTTCAATTTTCTTCGTCTGTTTGAATTATCAAATAATTTAATAAACAAAGAGAATAAGAAAATTTGGTACATTAGAAATAAGTCTGTTTGAATTATCAAATAATTTAATAAACAAAGAGAATAAGAAAATTTGGTACATTAGAAATAAGAGAAGCAAATGCTCGTAATATTACTATTAAGGCAGGCAAGCCCAAAGCGAATGCAAAGAGAAATGAAAATCCCAACATACTATAATTAAATAATCACGAAATATTAATATCATTTAATTTTTTTTCAACCCAATTGGTCTACGCACACATATACCGCACCACAATACTTTTCACTGTGTAAGATAAAGGGAAATTTGCACTAACACCCCCTGAGATTTCAGTCAATTCCACTGTTCGGTTGACTTTCGAAATTTTTGCACTAACACCCCTGAGCTGTGGTTCCTTTTGCAATGACATCCCCTGGGCCAATAAAATGACCAAAATACCCTTAATAAAATTCGAAAATATTATATGAAATGTGAAATGCCCCAACCCCAAATATATACAATTTCGAAAAACATATATATAAATTCAAAAATATATATAAAATTCAAAAACAAATATTTAAATTTTGAAAAAAATATATAAAATTAGAAAAAAATATAAATTTCAAAAAATATATATATAATTCAAACAAATATATAAAATTTGAAATATATATAATTCAAAAATATATATAAATTTTGAAAAATATTTTAATTCGAATATATATATTTCAAATATATATATAAAATTCAAAAAATTATATAATTTCGAAAAACATATATAAATTTCAAAAAATATATATAAAATTCAAAAAAATATAAAAAATTAGAAATATATATATAATTCAAAATATATATATATTCAAAAAAAAATTCAAAAAGGTATATAATTTCGAAAAACATATATAAATTTCAAAATATATATATAAAATTCAAAAATATATATAAAATTTGAAATATATATATAATTCGAATATATATATATATAAATTTTGAAATATATATAAATTCAAAAAATATATATAAATTTCAAAAAATATATATTTTCAAAAACAAAATTCAAAAAATTATATAATTTTAGAAAAATATATATATATATATATATTGATAAAATGACATATATTTTCTAATGAAGTGAATCAAACTACTTACTACCAACATCAATTAGTGGTCTTCTTTTATATATATTTTTCCAAATTATATATATTTTTTCTAAAATTTATATGATGTTTTTGAAATTTATATAATTTATCCGAATTTTAAAAAAACAATTCAAAATTTATATATATTTGTTTCAAAATTTATATATATATATTTTGAATTTTATATATTGTTTTTGAATTTGTTTTTATAATTTTATATATATTTCGAATTTATATATATATAATGGGTAATCTCAAAAAATTCGTGGACAATTCATCTATGACAAACCGAGTTGTTGGGTAAAAATTCAAAAAATATATATATTTTGGAAAATTTTGGAAAAATATATATAAAAGAAAGCCACTAATTGATGTTGGTAGTAAATAGTTTGATTCACTTCATTAGAAAGATATGACATTTTACCAATATATATATTTTTCTAAAATTATATAATTTTTTGAATTTTGTTTTTGAAAATATATATTTTGAATTATATATATTTTTTGAAATATATATATATTTTCGAATTTATATATATTTCAAATTTTATATAGATATTTGAATTTTATATATATTTCAAATTTTTTATATTTTGTTTGAATTTTGTATATATATTTTGAAATTTATATATTTGTTTCGAAATTATATAATTTTTTGAATTTTGTTTTTGAAAATATATATTTTTTGAATTTTATATATTTTTTTGAAATATATATATATTCGAATTAAAATATTTTTCAAAATTTATATATATTTTCGAATTATATATATATTTTTGAATTTTATATATATTTTTTGAAATTTATATATGTTTTTCGAAATTTATATTTTTTTTTCTAATTTTATATATTTTTTTCAAAATTTAAATATTTGTTTTCGAATTTTATATATTTTTTTGAATTTATATATATATTTTTCGAAATTGTATATATTTGGGGTTGGGGCATAAAGGTCATTTCACATTTCATATAATATTTTCGAATTTTATCAAGGGTATTTTGGTCATTTTATTGGCCCATGGGGTGTCATTGCAAAAGGAACCACAGCTCAGGGGGTGTTAGTGCAAAATTTTTGAAAGTTAACCCGAAAGTGGAATTGACTAAAATCTCATGGGGTGTTAGTACAAATTACCCTAAGATAAAAGTATCCGGTAAACCTCCATTAAATATTTGTTATAATGGTGTTACCATATCATTAGGCTGGTATCATCAATCAATAAAATTATATAGAATTAACTTCATTTACATCTTCTGAAATTTAATTTTATTTCAATAAGCTCCTCAAGTTTGTTAATCTTTATTTACACTTCTTATTTTTTCAAACCATATCATTTACACTCCCTAATATTATTTAATATCTAAACTACCCTCAATGTTATTACTAGTGGTGTTTGGAAACAAAGTTTACCACCCTCAAATTTTTTATCCAAACAAGACATTACTTTTTCATTTTGGTATAAATCAAAAAATAAATTCGTTCATAGTAAAATATATAAAAAAAAATTTGAAAAAAATAAAATCTAATTGGTAGTTCAATATTTTTTTTATTATTTTGGACTTAATTTTTTATATATTTTACAATAATTGGTTGTTCAGAAAAAATATTTCAGCATTAATTTTTTATTTTGGCATAAATAAAAAAAATTAATGCCAAAATAATTTTTTTTCGAACTACCAATTAGGATAAAATATACTCTCTCCGTCCCCAAATAAGTATCCACTTTAATTTTTTTCTCCGTCCCAAAATAAATGTCTCATTTGAAAAGTCAAAACACTTTATCATACCACTTTACTAATTTACCTTTCATGAACTCAAATTATAAATCATTTATACAATAAACCATCACATCACTATAGTGGGACCAAGGGTAAAGTTGATATTTCATTCATTACCAATACAAAATCTTAAAAGGTTGAATTCCCCAAAAGGGAGTTATAAATTGGGATAGAGGGAGTAAAAAAAATCAAGTTCGAAATATATAAATATATTTCGAATTACCAATTAAATTTTTTTTAAAATAATTTTTATATAATTTACTATAAACGATTTTTTATTTATTTATGTCAAAATAAAAAATTAATGCCGAAATATTTTTCCAAACTACCAATTATTTTAAAATATAAACAAATTTGTCCAAAATATAAAAAAATATTTTGTACTACCAATTAGATTTTTATTTTTTTTTTTAAATATTTTACTATAAACTAATTCGTTTTTTTTATTTATGACAAAATAAAAAAATTAATGTCTTGTTTGGATAATAAAATATGAGGGTAGTAAACCTTGTTTCCAAGTACCACCTATATCAACATTGATGGTAGTTTCGGTATATGAGGTGTAAATGATGTGGGTTTAAAAAAATAAGGGGTATAAATGAAAATTCTCAAACCCAGGGAATCTTATTGAAATAAAAGCAAATCTTAGAATGTGTAAATGAAGTTAACTCAATTATATATTTCTTCATATGTGTGTATATTACATGACAGCTAAGCAATAAAACACATATGGAAACATTAAATAAAAAACAAATTTCAATACTCAGTATTAACAATTCATGACAAGAATAAAAAAAAATTAGCCTTCTCCCACTTCTCTTCATTGTTGTAATCTCTCTTTTCTCTCCTCACATATGGATATGGTTTCACACCAAAACTAAAAAAAATTGCAATATAGGAGTAGTCTAAGTAAACACAAAAGAAACTGCAAACCTTATTGTAGGCTCATTTTTCCACCTGGCCCATCAGCAGCATGCAAAGCCCAACCCCGAATCAAGCCCATCAAACGAACAACTCAGCTCATCAACAATAGTCTAGGCCCACCTCCAAAACAAATCAAGTGGATAAACACCAAATCATAATGCATAAGGGAGTTACAAATCTTATCAGAAAACGGTTCCTAAAATCAAGCAATGGAGTAATATAATGAGAAGATCAAGCAACGAATTGATTATAAGAACGTTATCAAATCCCAAATCTTAGATATAAATAGGAGGAGTATTTTCAAGGAAAGGGGATTCATTCTATCTTAGTTTTTACTAGTTATAATTCTTATCAGAATTTCTCCATTGTGAATTCATTACATTACTCCTTTTTTTCATATTCACTTTCAATATATTGGTTTACAATTGAAGTAGTGTTTATTATCCATTTCTTCATTCTAAAATTGTTGAATTCGTTTGACTGCTACAGACGGGCTCACACTTTGGCGCCGTCTATGGGAACGTAAGTTCCTAGGTTCAAAAAATGGTGATTACTAGATCCATGGGGGTTGGAGATGGAGAAACCTCAACAGTACCGCAGGGAACCACAAATGCGATACTCCAGCGTTTAGAGGCTCTCGAAAGAGAAAATCAAGAATTGAGGGCTCGGTTGAATCAAGCTAAAGAACGGGCTCATTCTTTGGGGGGTTAGCGGAAAAACCCAGAGGATCAAGAAGAAAATAATCAGAATTGGGAGAGTTTAGCAGAGAAATCTCATACTCATCCAATGGCAGAAAGAACCGCTCAGGATGTACAAGTCCCAATTCAAGTTGTGCCCCTCGACATGATGGCCAGGCTTTAGAAGATCATGGACAAACAGGTTAGAGATCTCATAATGCAAACACTGGCAGACATGGCGGTAGAAATGACGGCAAAAATGATTAAATTGCCGTTCAGCAGGGAGATCATGCGGCACAGGAGGCCGGACAAGTTCCGCATGCTGACTTTTACTAAGTTTGATGGAACGCAGGATCCCATTGAGCATCTTTTTCATGTAGAGCAAACTATGACATTGGACATGGTCGATGATGCTTTGATGTGTACAGCCTTTTCCACCAGCCTGACAGGACCAACACTCCTATGGTTCCGCCAATTGCCCGGCGGATCGATCGACTGCTTCCAGAAACTCATGGAACGCTTTTTGGCCCAATACTTTGGGAACCAGAAACAAAAGAGGATGATATCCAACTTGTTCACAATGAGGTAAACAAAAGGGGAAAGCCTGAAAAGTTTCTTATCGCGATTTAATTTGGAGATGAGAATGATCCTGGGATGTGATCAACCGGCAGTTGTGGAGGCTTTCAAAGTGGCCATCGAGTAGGGAACTAGTTTTCACCAATCCTTAGTGAAGTCCACACCCTTAAATATGGGACAACTTAATTCAAGAGCTCAAGGCTACCTCAGGCTGGAAGAGGATGAATTGGTTATAAGTCATCGTTCGGCATTGGTAAACATAGAAGGGAAATCAAAGGATCAGATAACTCACAACAGTATAAAATCTGATGGCGCAAGTAGTTCCCGAACACCGTCGAACCGTTCACAAGAAAAAAGACCCAGGATTGAGGAAGCAGAAACTCCACTCAGAACGACGCTCGCAAAGTTGTTCCAGGAAAACAAATCAAAAGGTATCTTCCGCCCACCTTTCCCATTGAGGGTAGCCCCGGAGCTGAAGGATAGGTCAAAACATTGCGCGTTCCACAACGACTTTGGTCATTTGACCAACGACTGTAGGAATCTGAGAAAACAAGTTGAGGCAATGATCGCACGAGGAGAACTCAGGGAGTACGTTGATTGAGGTGCCCGAAGTCAAGATCGTGGAAAGAGCAACAAAGTCATTGATGGACAACCAGTGAAAATTATAGATACCATTCATGGAAAACCTGAGGATGACGAGGAAAGTCTATTGGTGCAACGTTCACGAATGAGGAACACCAACAAAATCAGAAGGATAGGCGAGGTGAACGCAATCATCAACTCTTCGAAACCAACCATCTTGTTTACCTAGGAGGATTTAAGAAGGATGCAACTCCCGCACGAGGATCCGCTGGTAATCTCTCTCATTATTTTAAATTGTTTAGTAAAACGAGTCTTAATTGATCCAGGGAGCAACACGAATGTCTTGACCAAATCGGCTTTCGAAAAGATTGGTATCAGCCCAGGCTTAATCTGATCAACAAAAAATCCATTAGCTGGGTTTGACGGACGAAGGGTGAGCCCGATCGAGGTTCTAACTCTGCCGGTCACAGCAGGGAAGCATACCCTAATGGAGAATTTCGTGCTCGTGGACGTTCAACCATCCTATAACTTGATCATGGGAAGGGGATGGATCCACCGAATGCAAGGCGTACCATCAACGCTTCATCAGGTAATGAGGTGTGTTGATCCCTCAGCAAGAGGTTTCGTCGATATTCCAGGCGATCAAGTTGTGGCCAAGGAATGCTACTCCATCATTTTGAAATGTCTGAAGTCAGTAGAGGATGATCCTCCCTTATAGCAATTACCGAAAACCGATGATCAGCCCGTTCAGGACGACAGATCAAAGGAAGAAACTATAGTGGTGGATCTGATCGATGAAAGAAAGAACAAAACGATAAAAAATGGAGCTCGCCTCAGCCCGATAGAAAGGAACGAACTAATCATACTGCTCAAGGCCAACATCGATGCCTTCGCTTGGGAGCACAGCGACATGCCAAGTATTAACCCTTAAGTAGTTATGCATAGTTTGAGTATTAACCTAAATGCAGTTCCAGTGCGACAACGCCCTCACCGGATAGGTTCCGAACATTGAAGGTTCGTATCCGATGAGGTTGATCGGCTATTGGCTGCAGGCTTCATTAGGGAAGTCCATTATCCAAGTTGGTTGTACAACGTGGTCGTGGTATAAAAGAAGAACAGGAAGTTCAGAATGTGCGTAGACTTTACAAATCTGAACAAGGGATGCCCAAAAGATAGTTTTCCGCTCCCAAATATTGATCAAATGATCGATGCAACTACTGGGTTTGAACGTCTCAGTTTCCTCGATGCTTACTCAGGCTACAACCAAATTTCGATGAATCCAAAAGACGAGGACAAAATATCTTTCATCACTGAAAAAGGCACTTTTTGCTATAAAGTGATGTCGTTCGGTCTAAAGAATGCCGTGGCCACATACCAGCGACTGGTTAACATGATCTTCAAAGAAAAAATTGGAGACACAGTGGAAACATACATTGATGATATGGTTATTAAAAGCAAGAAGAAAGCCGGTAACTTGAGTCATTTAGAGGACGTCTTCTTGTCATTACGAACTCATCAAATGAAGCTCAACCCAAATAAATGCACATTTAGGGTGGCTTTCGGTCAATTCCTGGGGCACATCATCAATAAAGAATGAATCAAGGTCAGCCCAGTCCAGGTTTAGTCACTTATCAGGATGAAAGCTCCAAGAATCCCGAAGGAGATCTAGGTCCTGACAGGAAGAATAGCAGCCCTTAGCAGGTTCATTTCAAAGCTCTCATATCGATGCAAACCGTTCTTCGATGTGCTAAGATCCAAACGAATGATCGAATGGGGGAAAAACAACAAGAAACCTTCGAGCAATTGAAGCATTACATGGCCAGCCCACCAATATTGGTAGTTCCCAGAGATCATGAAGTACTCACGTTGTACCTGGCGGTCTCCCCAAATGCTGTTAGTTCAGTTCTAATGCAGAATGGTGGAAATTGTCAGTTTCCTATTTATTATGCAAGAAAGATACTACTCGATACGAAGAAAAGATACTAAAAAACAGAGAAGATAATCTTGGCGTTGGTGCAAGCTAATGCAAGCTACGTCATTACTTTGAGTCTTATCTGATCATTATTCCAACAACCTTTCCGATCCGAGCCATCCTAGCAAAGCTAGATTTTTCTGGTCGAAGAACGAAGTGGTCGATCAAATTGAGTACGTTCGAACTGTCGTTTGAGCTCAGAACTTCGATGAAGGGACAAGCGGTAGCAGATTTTCTACTATAGTACAAAACTGATGATAGGGAGACCGAAATAGAAGGGTCAGTATGGAAGTTGTACATTGATAGATTAGTGAATGGTCTGGGGGTAGGTCTCGGGGTGAAGCTGATCACCCCAGAAGGAACGAGGCTACAACAATTTATAAGACTCAAATTTCAAAGTTTGAATAACGAGGCGGAATACGAAGCACTATTAACTAGTCACATATTAGCAAGAGAACTCCAAATTCAAAAGGTAGCAGTGTTTAGTGATTAAAAATTAATCATTAAACAAATCAATAGGAGTTTTGATACGAATGAAGGAAGGATGCAAGAGTACAAGAAGGTAGTAGAGAAGGAAACACAAAGTTTTTAGCTGGTAACATTCACACAGATTTCAAGAGCGGACAATGAAGCGCCTGATCATTTAGCAAACCAAGCTTCAATGGCAGGAGAAGATATGACCAGAGTCATCCCCATCAATGAGCAGGACGAACCTTCGATTAACAAGAAAGATGAGGTATTCGTTATACTATACGAACCAAGTTGGATCGATCCTATATTGACGTACTTACAAAGCGGTCTACTTTCGAAAGATCGTAGAGAAGCAAGAAAAGTGAAAGTAACCTTAGTAAAATATGTTGTGGTAGATGGAACCTTGTATCGAAGATCATTAACTGGTCCCTATTTAAGGTGTTTGACTCTATCAGAAGCAAGGGAAATCCTCAAGCAATTACACGAAGGATCATGCGGGGGGCACACTAAGGGTAGATCGCTCTCTCACACGGCAATCACCCAAGGATATTTTTGTCCATACATGATTCGTGATGCAGAGGAGTACTCAAGAAGATGTGATAAATGCCAGAGGCACACTAGCATAATTCACCAGCAAACATAACTCTTGTTAGCAATGACAACCCTAGTACCATTCGCTTGATGGGGAATGGACTCTGTTGGGACACTGACTCGGGCAACATCAAATCAAAAACATGTATTACTAACCACAAACTATTTCACAAAATGGGTGGAGGCAAAAACATACATAAGAATAACTCATGTCCCGATGATAGATTTCATTTTAAACCATATAATTTATAGATTTGGCATACCCAAATATATTATGATGGACAATGGTACTAATATGGATAATCAGCATGTACGAAAAATTCTTGATGAATACAGAATCAACCAGAACTTGTTATCGGTCAATTATCTGCAGGCGAACGGGCAAGCCGAGATCACGAATCGAATGATATTTGCTAGAATAAATAGAAAGCTCTAGGGGATTCAAGAAAAAGGATTATGGCTTGACGAACTACAAAGAGTACTTTGGAGTTACCAGACGACTCCAAGAAATCCAATGGGATTAACGCCTTTTGATATGGCGTATATAGTAGAGGCGGTTATTCCAATCGAGACAGAAATTCCCACAACCTGAACATACCTCTTCGATCCTGACTAGAATAAAGGAATACTCAGAATCGATGGAGATCTGATCAACGAGAAGAGAGAGATGGCGTTGATCAGATTGGCAGCATACCAACAAAGACTGGTGATGAGCTACAATAGAAAGGTGAAGCCTAGATCATTTTAGTTAGGAGAACACGTGCTCAGAGTCCTAGCTAAAAGATCAAACAAGCTGGATCCTACATGGGATGGGCCATACACTATTATCGAAGTGATCGGCAAAGGAGCTTATCGATTAGTCGATCAATACGGAAACGTGATTGAACGAGCTTGGAATGCAATTCATTTGAAAATATATTATCAGTAAGCACAATGACATTTTATTTTCTAAATCAATAAAGTTTCAAGTTCAATTTTTATAAATATAGCTTGAATTATGCGTTCATTAAAGAGAGAAAAAGAGAAGAATTCGATGTTTCGAGGACATATTTCCTTGTCCAACAAAGAATAAAATAATTTTTTGTGCACAAGCACCAAACATTCATAAGAAATACCATCAAAATGATGACACATGTTGGAGTATAAAGTGAAAAAGCACCAAAATAAAAAATAAAAAAAAAAAAATTTAATAGTGCAAAGTGTCACGGGCCTAGAGTTTTCATGCGCAATGGCACAACCCGTGCGGCACCATGCCCCAAATATGATCTTGTGAGGGCATGGTAAGCCTCGCACGATGTGTCTCGCTCGACTTGCACACTGACTGGTTTCGACCTGCCTTGGTCTCGTCAGGGGAACAGCTCCAGCTCCGACCAGTTTGTGCAGGGGTGGCCCAAAGGAGGTTACCACCTTGTGTCCTGCACGCCCCTTCACTGGAACCATTTCAGTCATTTGACGTTGAAGTACATCCACCAGCCAGCATGCTTGTCTCTCGAAAGGTCAAGGTGTGTTGTCACGGAGGCTCAATAATAAGTCCGTGACATTCTCCCCCACTCAATCTGCGAACGTCCTCGTCGCAGTCACAAGTGGATCTCATTGCCATATCCTCAAGCAAGGGTCGAGGTCTATGGTAGGTGTGGCCAAGAGATGAGAACATCTCCGCCGTAGCTTCTACCCTGTCGGCCTCCAACGCTACGTTATCACGGAGAGTCGGGTGAATCGCCGTAGTTACTCTCTACGGACGATCACGATGTGAACATGGCCCGGGACACCTAACTTCAGTGAGATCACCTGATCAGCTTCAAGGTGAAGGGCTTTCTTCGTAGGGGGTGGCAATGGAGGATTACCCTCCGGCATACACATGTTGCTCCGTCTTGGCCCAAATATCGACCTGGGGACACAATCGGATGTGCTTACTCCCAAGTCCTGCTCTGATACCATTTGTCACGGGCCTAGAGCTTTCACGCGCAGCGACACGGCCAGTGCGGCACCATGCCCCAAATATGAGCTTGTGAGGGCATGGTAAACCTCGCACGATGTGCCTCGCTCGGCTTGCACACTGACTGGTTTCGACTTGCCTTGGTCTCATCAGGGGAACGGCTCCACCTCCCGACCAGTTTGTGCAGGGGTGGCCCAAATGAGGTTACCACCTTGTGTCCTGCACGCCCCTTCACCGGAACCATTCCAATCATTTAACGTTGAAGTACATCCACCAGCCAGCATGCTTGTCTCTCGAAAGGTCGAGGTGTGTTATCACAGAGGCTCAAGAATAAGTCCGTGAAAAAAGGCACCAAAAAGATCATAAGTAAAGTTCCTAGAAAGACCATTAAGAGGATGAAAAATTCTTTAGAAACTGTTCACGATTATAAGTGCAAAAAGCACCAAGGGAAAGGCCATCAAAAGCAGATGGCAAAAACTGTGTCCCTTTTCAAAATAGAATTAGGTGTCATGAACCCATTGCTCAAATCATGAGCAAAAGAGTATTCAAAATATTTTTACAGACCAAAAAAAATTAACTGTTCAAAATGATCAGAATTACTATAAAGGAGATGCATATTGAGGATGAACATTGGCCTCAGAGTTAACGGCTTGGACGAAAACGGATTGAGCGTCACTCTTCGGCACGTCAGTTGAAACATTTTTATCAGCTGGAATGACAGAGATAGGCTGAGGAATGGGAACTGGAATAAATCCATGTTGCAAGAATTAAGCGAAGTCCTTCTCATCCCTGCTCGACTCAGGATCCTTGTATGGATGAACAACCTCGCACGCCGCATCGTGGCTATCTGGATCGTTGTACTTGGGCTTGGAGGGATCAAGATGAATTTATTCGTGACATAAGCGGAATCCATCGCAAAATCTTATGTCGAACATGCTGACATAACGATGATGCATGTCCAAGCCACCCCTTCGGCAGATCTCAAGAGAGCCCTTTTGCACGGCATTATCATTCTCCAACTTCAACGCTTTATCTTCAAAATCAACAACCTTCTTTTCCAGTCCTTTGATCCGTTCATCTGAAGCTCTCTGAAGAGCACTAATGCTGACTATCTCATCCTACAAGATCTTTTTATCCGTCACAGCAAACTTAGCGCAAGCATCAGCCCTCAGGCAAGCTGCATCAATAGTTTTTATCTTATATTCGTCGGCTTCAATGGCTTTGAAAAGAGCCAACACATTGAAAACGGATTGAAGCAGAAGGGTAAAAATGAGAAATTATTTTATGAATAAAATTCTTCGATAGAAGAACTGCAAAGTCAATGATTACCTTAAGGATGAAAGCTAGGGCCCTGGCCAGAAGTTCCTTTCGATCCACGTGCTGTTGGAATATTTCATCTTTGGGAGGCCACATCCCACGAGCCAAAGCAAGCAAGGAATCAGGATCAGCCATGGCCATCGATCGACAAGTCAAAGGACTGCCATCAGCTTTAAGAAAGGGTGGCTTCCAATCGCCTTCAAACTTGGGGGCAAAACAACACTCAAGAATAGTGTAACCACAAACATATTTCATTTTTTCTAAAATCTTATCTTCACTTTCCAGAACCTTGCCTGTATCACCCTTTATCTGAGGCCTGAGCTTCAATTTCTTCTGAGGAGGGACTTCGCTCTCAGTCCCCATTCTAATTAAGAGGCCCTTCGGTGCCCTTGGATTTTCTCTCAGATCGATCACTTTGTTTTTTCCTTTGTCGCTCCCAGATGACTGGGCAACAATGACATTTCTTTCCGAACTATTCCTCTCAGAAGCTGGCATCGGGATCTCCATGACAGTAGCATCCTTCGCACCAGCAATGATCAACTCAAGATTTTCTGAATTTAGGAGAAGGTTTGAGAAAACTTTCTCGTTCAAATATTGAAGGCGGAGAACTGCAATAAGGGAATGAACAATCATATCGAGCAGATCGAAATAAAAAAATAATAAAAAATAATAAAAAGGGGACACTTGCCAGGATTAGTTCCACACTTGAGTTTTTTACAAGTGTCGAAGGATCTGAGGAGATGGTACAGGCCCGACGCGTCAACACGCCAATTTCCCCCAATTTTTACCATTTTCTCCTTCCACTCTTTCTCAGACGAGGGATTACCTACACAAATTTTAAGAGTAGAACGAGGATGGAGATGATACCGACTGGGATTATCTTTAATTCGATCAACTTTATAGCAAAGAAGGAAGTCGTCTAAACCCAAATTCAGACCACGCTCATGGTTCAAAACAAACATCATAAACCCTAAAAAAGTTGGGATTAACTTGCAAAGGGGTAAAACCCAATTTAAATAGGACATGATGGTAAAAGGATGAAGGGGAAAACGAAGGACAACTAAGTGATTTTCAGAAAAAGGACTTCACCATCTCCAACCCCTTCGTATGCCTCATAATTTTAGTCCGTAGGGTATTCAGCTATGGTCATATCATTGGGGATTCCAAATTCGATCTTACATCGTTCAGGAAAGGGAAGCTTTAACAATTTTCTACGGGAGATTTTCTTGGTTTTAGGTTTTTCAAACCTTAACCTCTGAGAAGATGACGCGACCCAGACACCAACATCCACCGTTTCGGGAGAAGCGGTACGACTACTGTCATCACTTATATTTATAGGAAAAAGAAGAAATTGAAAGAAGGAAGAGATTCGGGAACTAACCTTATTGAAAACCTTCAAAGGATTTGAAGCAAGAAATCACCCCTCACAAAGTGTATCTCTTCAAAAGGAAATGAGATAGTGGATTCATATGAAGAAATGAAGATGGCAAAGCATATAGGCAGTTATTTGACTTTTTAAATTCCCACCCTATTTCAAAAACGAAATGGGCCTGGGAATTGGGGGCAAAGTATAGGCCCCATTTTTCACCTAGCCCATCAGCAACATGCAAAGCCCAACCCCGAATCAAGCCCATTAAACGAACAACTCAGCCCATCAGCAACAGTCTAGGCCCAACTCCAAAACAAATTAAGTGGATAAATACCAAATCATAATGCATAAGGGAGTTACAAATCTTATCAGAAAACGGTTCCTAAAATCAAGCAATGGAGTAATAGAATGAGGAGATCAAGCAATGAATTGATTATAAGAACGTTATCAAATCCCAAATCTTGAATATAAATAGGAGGAGTATTTTCAAGGAAAGGGGATACATTATATCTTAGTTTTTACTGGTTATAATTCTTATCAGAATTTCTCCATTGTGAATTTATTACATTACTCCTTTTTTCATATTCACTTTCAATATATTGGTTTACAGTTGAAGTAGTGTTTATTATCCGTTTCTTCATTCTAAAATTGTTGAATTCGTTCGCCTGCTACGAACGGACTCACACTTATGTAAAAATCATGGATTAATTTAGCATCGTTCAATTGAGAGGCAAAGGAAAACCCAAACCCTGTATCATCCTCACAAATCGAATGAAATTCGTAATTTTCACAAAAAATCTTAAAATTGGTATCCAAAAACATAGATAAAGTTTATCTTCATTTGATTCTTGAGAGAGAGAGTTAGATTGGAAAAATAAAAAACCAAAGAATTATACACACATGATGTATACGTATAAGGAGATATAGAGATTCGTAGAGCTTTAAGTTTGAATCTTTAATCCGCTACGATGGAAAGAAGATGATGACGGTTGGAATTTTTATTTTCTTAAGCTTCTAGGTTTGGAGGAGATGAGAGGGAAGGAGACGACTGATTTGGGGCGAATGGTGAAGGTGAGATTGCTTTTTTTTTTTTTTTTCTATTGGAAAAAAGCATAAAATCCCCTATGCTTTCAGGGTTGCAAAATACCCCCTATGTTTTTTTTGCCCCATTTCACTATCCTCGCCCTTTTAAAATAAGCAAACTACTCCCTTTACACCATTCCACTATATGCCCAAATTATTCCCAAGGTTTCATTTTATCATTATCATTTGTATTAAAATTTAAACAAAATATATAAAATTCAAAAAAATATATATTAAATTTTGATTTTTTTTTCATAAAATTCGAAAATAATATATAAAATTTGAAAAAACATATAATATTTGAAACAAATATATAAAATTCATAAAAATTATATAAAATTCTAAAAATATATAAAATTAAAAAATATTATATTATATTTTGAAAAAAATTATAAAATTCGAAAATAAATATAAAATTCGAAAAAAGCATATAAAATTCGTAAAAATATATATATAAAATTCGAAATATATATATAAATTTTGGAAAAAAAATTCGGCAAACAAATTTTTCGAATTTATATTTTTTCCGAATTATATATATATATTTGAAATTTATACATGTTTTTAAAAATTTATATATATTACAAATTTTATATTTTTTTTCGAATTTGTTTTCAGATTTTATATTTTTTTTGAAATTTAATATATATATTTTGAATTTTATATGTCATTGGAGGTGCTTTGTGATCCCAATAAACAATCAAAATGGATTGTTTTATTGTATATGTAGATTCACTCAGTACCATTGAGGGAATTGTAAATCATGAGCCACTAGATAAGAGAGAAAAACAATATTAAAACATGATTTTTATGAGTTTATTCTTCACATTTTTCGTCTTTTCAAATTAGAATCAACATGCCAACCTACATCATTTTTAGGTACAACATGCAGCAATACAGTTTCTTATATTTTTAGGTACATCATTTTTATTTCGAATTTTATATGTTTTTTTTTTAATTTTATATTTATTTCCGAATTTTATAAAAAAATTCAAAATTTAATATATATTTTTTCGAAATTTATAATTTTTTTTTGAAATTTAATATATATATTTTTACGAATTTTATATATTTGTTTCAAATTTTATATTTATTTTTGAATTTTATAAAAAAAATTTAAAATTTAATATATATTTGTTTTGAAATTTATATTATTTTTGAATTTTATAAAAAAAATCAAAATTTAATATATATATTTTTGAATTTTATATATTTTGTTTAAATTTTAATACAAATAATAATAATAAAATAAAACATTAGGGGTAATTTGAGCATATAATAGTGTAAAGGGGGGGGGGGGGGGTAATTTGCTTCTTTTAAAAAAATGAGGATAGTGAAATGAGCCAAAAAAAAAACATAAGGGGGTATTTAATATTTTCATATATGCAAAAACTAATGATTTTATTAGTTGATGATATCATGTCAGGACCTGACATGGTATTACCGTTGTAACAAATGATTTCTCCAAAATCTGATACGAGAAAAGGAATCAAATAATTTAACTTAGATTCTTAATTATTTTATTATTGCTATTGAGAATCAAGATTATAAGTTTATAACCCAACATTTTGTCCTGTATAACTTCATTTTTAATTAGGCCATTGAGAACAAAGATCTGCAAATATACAAAGAGAAAAAAGAACTATGTCAAAAATCAATACTTTAATGCCATTCAAAATTTTAAATTTAAAAATATTCAATTCCGGCAAAATGTGACATTCTTTGATCCATTCTAACGTACACATTCGAAAAGGACAACCTTTCATCCACTAAGCTCAAATTTTTGAGTGGGAGCGGCAATTCAACATTTGAATTCTCATCATGATCAAGCACATATATTTTATCGAAAGTCAAAACATAGATATATATATAGACACACACAATTATATATTACACTTATGTCCGGTATTAGTGGGTTATTATTATAATTTTATTTGTTTAAAAATATTTATTTAGTTTGAGTTTTAATATAATTTAACATTTCATTTTCTACAACTATCCTTCTTCCATTAACTTTAAATAAATACTGGACTCTACCAATAATATTATATTATTAAAAATAAAATTAAAAATTATACATTAGTCAACTAAAATTAATAAAATATTAAAAAATTTAAATTAGACAACATTATAATACTGAGGAAGTGTATGTATACTTTTAAGCTCCAGTATAAAATATTCAATTACTTCGAATCTTTGCTATAAGTCGAGACAAAAATCGAGGGGAAGTGTATCCATTGTGGAAAACGGCACAAGAAACCAAAATTTAGTATATGATTCTTAGATATATTACATGTGTCAAAAACATTGTTCCTAGGATAGATTAAAAATAGAAAAAAAAAATTACATTGGTTTTTCAGTGCAGTCGGGCAAAAGTTAAATATATAAAAAATGGATATTATCAAGAAATCCATGTGATTTTAAAAAATAATCAACTAATCTTTTTCCAGTTTAGAAAATTATATTGTGCTTTCAATTTTAATTAACTTGTCATATTTCTTCTAATTTAAGATAAAAATACCCCTAATGAAACCAGAGGGAGGTTTACCAATATGAAACTGTAGGGAGTTTACTAATAAAAATAAATGGGTTAACTTCATTTACACACCCTGAAATTTATTTTATCTTCAATCAAATGAATTATTTTATATACATTTTATGATAAATAATATTTTTTATTTATTTATGACTAAATAAAAAATTAATACCGGAATATTTTTTTTGAACTACTAATTAGGATAAAATATAAAAAATTGAGTCCAAAATATAAATTATTGGTCAATTTACCTATCTTTGATATTTATTATTGAGTACTTCTGATGTTTGACGCATAATTTCAATAATCTTCCTGTCGTTATCCTATAATTAAATATGTTAGTGAAATTTTGCGTAAGAAATGATGAACATTCTTTAATTACATGACAAAAATTATAATATATCAACAAATACCCTTTAATTAAAGTACTTATTAAGGTATCTTTTGATGTTATTAGAGAATAAATAGGGGAGTACACGGTGTAACACACCAATAATAACCACTTGTATAATTACATCAAATATAAGGAGGACAATATATTTTCACTTTTTATTTTTTAAAAAAATTAAACATTTCTTTTCCAACTAAATCCAAAACTTTGATGCTAGTCTAAATTCGTTGTCAGAATAGTTTGATGGCATAAAAAGGTGGGACCGAATGGGGGTTTACCGAGGGTTTCCTATGTGAAATCAATCAAGTTTCAACCATAAGGTACATTTTGGAAATCTCACTACAAATACCGTACTCTCTGTTTCTCCCTATTCTCTTCTTTCTTTCACGTAACCTCTGCTCTCAATACTGTACCTACCGCTGTAACAAGCATCACAAGATATGTACGTACCAATTTACCAAACAAGCCACTAAGGGTCTGTTTGGCATACATTTTGTTTTTAGAGTTTATGTTTTTGGTCGGAAACTAATGCCGTAAGCATGTGTTTGGTGTGGTATATTGTGTTTAGTAAAAAAAATAAAAATAGAAACACCAATTTAATATTTTTGTATGATAAACTTCACGAACTTGAATCCTCTCTAGCTAGTAGCCAAATTTGTTTCCTGATTTTCTTGAATTTCAAGCTAGGGGTGTATAAACATTAGGGTTCGCCAATATCCATCTCCATTACATTAATTTTTTTTAAATACCATACCTTTCACGAGTTGCCTTTTCATAAATCATCCCCACCCCATTAAAATTACTATACCAGTTCCCGGCCCGCCCCATTTACACTTAATTCATCACGGACAATAGAATTTCACAAAAAAAAAAAAACCTAACATATGAAATTATTTCAAATCATATTACAATCGAACTTTTTTTTTTTTTGTATATATTTAGCTATTTGTATTTTTGTGGTCTTAGATATCGATGCCCATGAAATAAGAATGAATAATAACTAATAAAATATTTAGGATTCATAAATTTTTTTATACATATAATCAATAAAAAATAAAATAAACTTAATGTAAACGGGGTAGGGCAAGTCATGACGAGTATTTAACAAAATTCGTACTCATCCCATAACCTTTGACGAGTTTAATTTCTTTTATCAAACCTGGTCTTATGAAACAAAATGTGATCCTAAACACTTAAATAAAGGGGTGAAACTTTAACGGGCGATACAAATTATTATCCCTAATAAACATCCATACATGGTATAATTATAAGTGTATCTTTTTACTATTTAAAATGTGATGGAGTTAAATATCTTTACTAACGTGGACATTTTTAAACCCTTTAATTGGGGCTCACAAAGGAGGTTCTACCGAGAGAATCCTTTTTTTTGTTTCACCACTGTAATTAAAATATACTTTAGTCAAATTTAAAATAAATTCAAATTTGTGTTATCATATATAATTTCTTATTTTTGTTAAAAAAATAAACACCAAAAGAAAATGAGTCCCAAACGACAATTCCGTAATTTCACCACAATCATCCGAATTTTCAACCCACCCAATTTTTTCGCGGGTTGGGCTCCACATTGCGAGGCCTCACGTGGAGTGCCGGCAGCAAAAATCAGGGCGCGTATTGTGATAAAATCTATAAATTCAAAGTTTCAAAATTTTGAAATCATAAAACAATAAATCAAAAACACGTTGTCGAATGGGAACGCAACACGTGTCCTAGGCGGCCAAAGAAAACGACCCTGAGCCGGCGGTTCAAACTCTTTACCCGGTAATAGAACCGTTAATTAGGCATTGAATTTACCGTTTTGTTTTTGTATTTTTCTGTTTTCAAACTTGAGATTTTTTGGACCAAAATGCCCTTATATTTTGTTTTGTATTTTCACTTCTGCCATTGGTTAATTGTTATTGCGATATGACCAAAATATCCTTATATTTTACAATGTTTTACATTTCTGAAATTATTGACTGTGATGCCAAAATTAACCCTATTGGGGATGAGTAATTTCAGAACTATCCCAAGGAGATAGGGGTTGGAAGAATCATTTCAGTTGGTCTACTTGACGACAAAAGCTGGCCTAGTGTCTTTGATATGTGTCTGCTTTTTCTCTCTTTGCTTCCAAGTTATGTCCTGTCCCCAACCATGACCATCATGAAGGGTATTTTGGTATTTTGGTAATTTGGTATAAGATTCACTTTAATTCTGTAAATAATTTAGTGTCGGGTCGGGTACAAGAAGTGGGTTGTATAAAAGTCAGCTGGGCATGGAAAATCTACTTTCTGCATGCATTATTAAATAAAAGACTTATTGAGGACATTTATTTAAAAGTGATGTAACCGATACTTTTATTTCACAAGATAGGTGAGATATTTAATTTTGCATTTATTTACTTTAACTTTTCCTTATTACTTAAACAAATTCCAGGAAGAAGATTGTATGAGATGTATCATTAATTATTTTTTTGTCTTTTTTTCTTTTCTTAATTATTATTTTTTAATCAAACATACCCTTTTGGAACCAATTGATTCATATTGCTTCCATATATAATGCTAATTAGCTATGGAATTAGAGTAATGTAGTTGTACATTAATGAAATAAGGTTTTTTACTATATAATTATATATATGTATTGTACGCTGCAAAATAAAATGACTTGAAAAGATTAAGTTTAGTAAATAAAATGACATGTATTACTTTAATAGAAAATATTAAGACAAAAATGGTAAGTGATGGTGATGTATTAGATGTTTCACGCGTCAATTCCTCTAATTTGAAATGATTTTGAATAATGATGGTATATTGGAGTTTTCAAATTTCTTATTATTTGGGATGATTTAAAATTGGGAATCTTTCATACAAAGGTTCAACTTAGATGATTGATATTGTGATACACACCTTGTTTTGATCTATATAGTTAAATGAAATATATTCATTCACAATTATACATGTCTTGTTTTTGGCTTCAAATTACCTTACCTTTTCTTCAAGTTCTAATTTTGTTGTCATTGTATAATCAAACCCTTATATGATAGTTTTTCCCTAAATTTTTTCATATCAAACAACTTTCAAAATTGTCTGAGACACAAGCTACACAAAGTGATAAATAACTATAATAACGAGCTAGTATGAAAGTATTAATCACATTCATACCAAACAACTTTCATTATTATTTAAATGTGGAATATATAGGGATTAGGTATACATAGGCAATGTACGGACGAAAGATTTTGCTATTTATCTCTTAAATATACTTTTAAGAACTCTGATAATAGAAAATAATTTTCTAAAAGCAAGAACAAATATTTTTTTAATTTTTAAGTTTTCAAAACCAATAAACTGCTATGAGAAATGCATACCAAAGCCCTAATCCATTTTAATATTTCAAAAAGACAATATTTTATTCAGTACTCATTGCATCAAATAAACCCTCTAATTGTGATTTTATGATATGCTATCATATGCAATATTATTAATTACATCCATATATACTTAACTTTTGGTGCCATATATAAATACCCTAACATGAACAACTCTAACAAAAGAAAACTTATTTAATGAAGAAGAAAATGGATAGTAACACAATGACCATTATGTGAATATCAACACGCATCATATTAGTTTCACCAAAAGGAGTGAGTTTTACCAAAAAGAAAAGAAAGATATACCACTAGTGTATATATATATGTGTGTATATACACACCATTGCTTAGTTGGGGATTTTGAAGTGTTTGTTTCGTGGGAAATTAGAAAAGAAAAAGCGGGAATGGAAGAGAAAAAGAGGAGGGGGAGTAATTAAGAGCGGGGATCAAGGCGGCTAGGCAAATCACGTAAATTAGTCAAAAGTGATGGGCCAAACTTTCCAAAAGAAGTAAAGTTCCATGCCATCAAAGTACACAAAGTTGGCGGTTTCGTGGGTGATTTATCACTCACTTGCTTGGTTTTTGGTGGGTCGGACCACCCACGTGTTACCATCAAATTTATCAAATAAATAAATAGGAAATTATAAAGGGATTAATTTAAAATCAATCCTTAAAAAAAATCCATTTTAACACTAAAGTGGTCAACTCACCTCTTTCTATTAGTTTTAATTAATGAAAATATTGAGCTCACTTGATTTGTTATTGGAAAAAAAATTCTGAAAAATTTATGATTAGAACTTGATTTTGAAAAATAGATAAAAAAATTTGAACCAAGTCTGCATATGTAGATATTTAAAAAAATTATAAGCAATACTTACCTTAGGCCTTATACTAAAAAACTTCCTTCCTCATGTAATATGTTTTTATAAACAACCAACATGTAATAATAAAATATTTATACACTTAAAATTTTAAAACCAAGCAAATTCATCATCATAAAAAGATTTTAAAACGTACAAAAATATTTTAATAGACCACATCACATTTTGAAAGAATTCACTTCTTATACAACCTGGAATAATTATTATCCTTCAATTTTTTTAACCAACGAGAAGTATAACCTTTGACACGTGTTTTTTTATCAAAAGCATTAAATGACTAAAAATTCATAAAAGTGTGCAAAAATGAAAAATATAGAAAGTATTCAAATTAAATTCTTAAATTTACTTAAATCAAAGAAGGTGATTTGGTAATTTTATTTGCCTTATTAACAACTCCCTGATAATTTGTCTTAAATGAATACATTTAGTATTAGGAGATTGTGTGAGTGTGAATTAAAAACCCAATTTAAACTTGATAAGATCCGACTTGGCCTCAAGAGTTAAAACCCGACCCGGATAATCCTGGTGGGCACAATGGTCAATTGACAAGTGGCAATCCCGGTAATATCCAAACCAGATTATTAGAATATAAATAAACAAAGCCGTTATATAATCTCACATATACTGCAAAAGAAAAGTGTAAATAAATACACACACTCACACAGAGATAAAGGAAAAAGAAACGGGCATTTTAAGACAGTCTTTGTGCACGGAACGCTTAAAGCTCCTCTCTCCACCCATTCAATGCTTCACCAAACTCACCACTCCTTATTCTTCAACTTCAACCCCTTCGCCAACACCACCAAACCCTCTTCTTCTCTCCCAATTCAGGTTCAATTCTTCACTAATTTCATGGGTTTTTCAAAATTTATATAAATTATTATGTATATATGTTGAATTGATTGTTTTGGGTTTTTGTGAAATTAGGAAATGGAGGCGTTGAAGAGCAGTTTGAGGCCGGAAATGGCGGTGAAAACGGCGACCCATGATGATTTGTGGGCTGTTAATGGCCAAAACGGTGTCGTTTCGAGCGACGATTTCTTCGTCGACGACCTGCTTGACTTCTCCGACGAAGGGCTGGTCGGAGGAGACGAAGAACAAGACCACAAAGAAGACGATAACAAGCCCTGTTGTATCTCTGTTTCTCCTCAAAAAGACCCAAAAGCAGAGAAAGTTGAGGTCTTTGACGCTGTGAAGGACGAATTTGGGTCCGTACTTAGCGTCCCTGTAAGTTTCTCTGTCTATATATACACAAACATATATATATATATATGTATGTATATTTTTGTGTAGAAATTATGGGTTTAGGGTTTGTGAAATTGGGGGTTTGGTTTTTACAGGCGGATGATGTGGCGGACTTGGAATGGTTGTCTCATTTTGTGGAGGATTCTTTCTCTCTGACATTTCCCGCCGAAAAATTGCCGGAAAATTCGACACAGAACCGGTCCGAGAAAGAAACACCGGTCGCCGACAAGCCCGGTTTCGTCACTCCGGTTCAGACCAAGACGAGAAGCAAGCGGGTTCGGGCCGGCGGTCGGGTCTGGTCACTCGGGTCACCGTCTCTGACGGAGTCTTCCTCCTCGTCCTCGGCTTCTTCGTCGTCGACGACGACTCTGTCATCGTCGCCGTCCAATCCCTGGCTCATCTACGCTGGTCAGACTCAGACCGCCGAGTCATGCCTCGGAGTCCAATTACCCACCAAGAAAAAGAAGAAGAAAAACCCGGGAAGCGAATTCCCCGGCGCCGCCGTTGGCGGAGGTAATGGCGCCGCTCAGTTCCCGCGGCGGTGCAGCCATTGCCTTGTCCAAAAAACCCCACAGTGGCGAGCCGGTCCACTCGGTGCCAAAACCCTTTGCAACGCTTGTGGGGTCCGCTACAAATCGGGTCGGCTCTTACCCGAATACCGACCCGCTTGTAGCCCGACGTTTTCGAGTGACGTTCACTCCAACAACCACCGGAAAGTGCTGGAGATGCGGCGGAAGAAGGAGGACTCCACCGGTCTGGCTCCGCCGGTTCAGAGTTTTTGAAGGTTTAAATTAGAGTAAAAGGAAGGAAATTATATATGAACCGGAGTTACCGAACCGGTTCGGTAGTACCTGGTTTGAACCGGTTTAATTGAGTTTGTACATTGTTTTTTCATGATTTGGTGAGGTAGGTTTGTAGGCAGGTAACTTGATTAGGAGAGAGACTTAAATGTACTCTTTTTTTTTTTAGAAAAAATATTTAGAAATTTTATATATTTTTATAGTGGTTTCTAACTTTATGATGTAGTGTGTGTGTGTGTTTGAAACGGTTTACCCTATTTTGGTAGAGGTCGTTGAAAAGCCAAAGTATTATGAACAAGGCACGAGAAGAGGGTGGGGTGTGACGTTTTCGATTGATGAACGGAGGAGAATCGGACGGTGTGGATGAGGGCAATTTCATGCAGTACGTGTAGGGTATGGATATAATTACAGAAAAGTCCAGTAGTTGGTATATTGATGCCACATGTGATAGAGGGGTATAGTAGTCTTAGATATTTGTAGTGTAATATGGACCACTCTTTGGTGGGACATTTTAGGTCATGCACTTCGCAACGCCAATGAAATCTCCACAAAAAATGTTGGCATATCTTATATTTCTGTTTTTGCAAAATTGGCTATCTAGAAAAAAGGGGGTCTTTAGTGCACCTTTTTCAAGATTACAAAAAAGTGAGAGTCCAATCCCAAGAAGGAAAAGAACACTTACAAATTCTCATAAAAATGATGAGTGAAATACGTGGAGAAAACTAAGAATTTTTATTTAAATTTTCGTTTAGAAATGTCTTCTTCTAGCTTTTGGTAAAACTCAATTTAAATCCAGTCAATTACTTGAATATATTATAATTCTGATATGATTGTGACAAAAAATTTAGAATTTGGATCATCTTCTTTAAATGTTCTCTTCAAACTTTTCCATAACATAACTACTGGACTAGTCTACTGGTGATTAAAAATAAGCTACATCTTAAATTATTTTTTAAGATTCAGATACTTTTGTATGGGTGTTTGGCGTAACACTAGATCAAGATTTAGGCCAACTTTGATATCACCTGACAAGATCTGTGTTACGTTATCCGACCCAAAAACTTAAGCATTGTGAGTTACAGTGCAAACATTTTATAAGCAAGCTTTGAATGAGCAGTTAAGAGGTCTATCAACTATGCCCTCATCTTTTCCTTTTAATTTCATTTACATCCTTTTAGGTTTGCTTTTATTTTAATCACACCCCCTCAAGTTTAAGAATTTTTATTTACATCCTTTATTTTTTTTCAAACTCACATCATTTACACCCCCTTCAGGCATGACATCATCCTAAATTTATTTTTTAATACCTAAACTACCCTCAATGTCTTAACTAGGTGTGTTTGGAAACAAAGATATAATTTTTGTCAATTTCATCCCTCCTATTTCTAAAAATACAAAAATGAAAATAAAAAGATATTTAAACATGATTCTATAATTTAATTCATCATAAATTTATTAAAAAAATTATTCCTCTTTTTTAAGAGGTTAAGTCAATTAAATTTATTATATGCACAAATTATTTATTTACTTCACATAGTCAATTTATTAATGAATTAGAACTAACATATTCAATTTTTACATATTCATAATAAAAAGAATTGAATCTCATATATATATATATATATATATATATATAGATATATATATATATATATATATATATTTTGAAAAAATTGAATCTCATATAAAAAAATTAATATGTGTTTGGAAAGCAGTTTATTCTTTTAATTTTTACAAACACCTATTTAATATTTTTAGAAACTATTTTTTACAAACACATATTTAATTTTTTTTAAATTAATTTTTTGAATTTGTGAATAAAAATTAAATTCAAACACCCCTACCCAACCCATCCCACCACCCACGACAGCCACCACCACCCCCGGCCCCAGCCTTTCATCTTTACACACACATCTAAATAAGGCCATAGACACACACACACACACACATATATATATACCCACCATCCACACACACGGGCGATAGCGATAGCGGCATGGGTGGTGGTGGTTGGAGTGTTTGGTTTGAGGATTAAATTGATTTAAGGGGTGTTTGGTTTAGAGATTAAATTGATTAAATTAATAATGTCATGGTCATTATCTTCTTTCTTTTTTTTAATTCATATTTTATTAATTATGAAATGGAATGCGCTTACAAGAAGTAAAGGAGAACTTGACAAAATTAAGAACGAAAAGAAGGATAACCAAGTTTGTCCATATTGAGAAGTCCATGAAAAAAAGAGGGGAAATAGTGAATGTTGCTAGCAAAGGAAGAAGTTTTTGAGGCGCAACAAAGATTAGCTAAAAAATTTGCAGGCTTGTTTCCTTCATGGAGAACGTGAGAATATCCCATAATGAAATCCCGTGTAGCCATTGTATGAATTTTAGAGACAAAAGATTTTATACGCCAAGGACAAGTTGAAAGACCATTCAAAACATCAATTAGGATTTTAGAGTCCGATTCCATAATGATGCCAGAGTAGTGCAACTTGGAACAAGCTCGGAGACTCTCCAAAATTGCACGGACTTCAGCCTCCATGTTTGTGCAGTGTCCAAAAAGAATAAAAAACCAACAAAAGATCTCATTTGTTATTGCAAAGAATACCACCACCTCCACTAGGACTCGGGTTACCTTTAGAACAACCATCTGTATTTAATTTGAGAATATTATTAGAATGAAGATGCCATTTAACCATAACAATTGGCCTCAGCAAGGTATTGCAAGAGTTAGCTTTAGGGCAGTACAAATTTGCAAGCATTCGGACTTCTATAATAATCAGATCTTGATATTTAACCTTACCTTCCAACCGACATCTATTACGATTAGGGATGGATTTAATGAAGCCCCCATTGAAATTTTTTTATATATATTTTTTACCTTAAAATTTAGGATATTTTGTATTTAGCCTCCACTTAAATTTTTTTTTTTTTATCTTAGATACCACAGAATTTATATTTCTTTACAACTAAGCCTTCACTGAAAATTTATTTTAAATCCCAAAAAAATAAATATATATCATTTATACCCCAAAAACCAAAAAAAAATTTTTTTAGCCCCCGCTGACACAGATCCCTAGATCCGTCACTGCACGAAACTTCCATAGAACCCAACATTTAACTACTTATGGTGATATATAGTTTTGGCAACATAAGCAATGTCAAATGTTTGTTGCCTCTTGTTACCAATGCATTTTGGTGCTGTTTAATGCTTCACAAATATTGTTAAAAAATTGAAACGCCAATTTTATATATATTTTTCTTTTGTTTTAGGCCCAAACAAAAATGCAATATGCATTTGCTTGTCAAACAGTTCCCAAAGAATTGCATGCATTGCGGACTATTGCGTGAAGTAAGTGCATGTACATGTTGATTGATTATATTCTAAGAGTTAAATATTTTTAATATTCAATTATATAAACATATTAAACAAGGTAGCTAGTATATGTATCATATGTATCTAGTTAACAAAAATGTATTGAAATATAGTATCAAAGAAAAAATCTATGTGGAGACTCGAGAGGGCTTCATTTTCGGATAAGTTTTAGAAGAATTTGAGAATCAAATATTCAAACTATATATTGACCATGATCCCAAAACACAATAGCCACAGTGACATTATACTGGTTTGACTCGGACTCTTGGTCAATAATTCAATCCAAGCATTTCCATTGGAGTTGACACCTCATTAAAATTTTAGTAAATACAAAAAAATAAAAATAAAATAAAAAAATCTTTTACTTTCATTATATACCAATTTACCCTGAACTTTACATTGCCAATTATTTTTAAGCTCGATCCATGTAAATTTGTGACCTTAACAATGATAAGATGTCATTATTGAAACAGCGAGATTGCACTGGACCACTGGTACACTAGTGAGATTTCATGAGGAAACAAGAGGCTATTAAAAGTATTGATTTTGATTCCTAGGAACTAACACTACAGTTGGACGGCACTGAACATAAAACAAATGTATAAATAATGGACTTGTTGAACTATAAGTTAGATTTTTACAAAATCATTGTATGATTTGAAGGGTCTAAGATGTTTGATTGGCATAATTTTGTTTTTTGGTTTTTTTCAAAAGAAGAAGAAAAATAAAAGATATTTTGAGAAACTTATACCATTTAACTTTTTTTAAATGTTTTTTCAAGATCCAAAAATTTTTCTAAATTTTTTTGTCAAAAATTATTCAAAATAATTTTTTTCTCTAGAAAATCAAAAATAACTTTTGAAAAGCTGATCCGAACATAAATTGTTGAATAATGTCACATTTATATATTTATTTATAATTGCTGAATTATCTTCATTATATCTACTATTGATAGCGATAAGGATAATAATGTTAATTGAGTTCCATTATTAGTTTTTCATAAGATATTTGTAACAAAGAATTGAATCATTGACGGTCAAATTTCAAGCCGGCCCTTCACTTGTTTGAGTGATGTCCCCATCCTCTGGTGACATTCCACTTGGCAAAACCTAAAAAAATCCCGCTCCATACTCCATTCTAATATATATATATATATATATATATATATGTATGTATACGTGTATATATATAGGCGCGCCCACACACATGTCTAGCTAGGGTAGCATATATCACGTAATGGTGGGTAGTGATTGTGCCAACTTCTAACAACCTAGTGACTTTATAGATGTAAGGATGATCACAAGCGTTTTCGCTCAAGTACTCGAGAGTGACCATCCCACGATTCTGAGATCAATATATATACTTGGTCTTTGTATTGATCATATCCTACTGTCTCTCTGTAATTTGGTATCAGAGTAATGGCTGCTTAAGCTTTTTCTGTCAGACATATATGAAAAGAATTTTGTGAACATAGGGTGTCACACCCTGGGTGTGAGTTCAGTCACACTAATTATTTTTATTTTTATTTTTATTTTTATTTTAGTGTCATTATCTTATTTTGCATGTTCTCTGATTATTACTCTCATTTGACATGACTTAAATTTTAATGCTTTCGTGGTCTTACTCTTGCACACACCGTAACATTCACTTCCGCTAAATGTTACTCGCCACTGGTAGTATATTTTAATGATCGTGAAATAACGGTAACATTATATTATCAACATATTAAAATTGACAGTCAATTATAATATATATGACCGATTTGTTTGCAAGTTAAACCTGTTGGACAAGGATTTAATGGAGGTGAGTTGATGCAGGAGGATCAGCGCAAGGATGACAGGAAATCGTGATCTGCTGTTTTCCTTTTCAAATCTTTATTTTTAGTTAATTTTTACTATTTATGGTATTTTTTATTTGTCAATTAGGAATTGATTCTGAACCCGATTTGGGTTAGATTTTTGGCAATCTTTTGATTTATTTCCGTATTTCGTTTTGGTAAGACTTTTTAGGGTTTTGCTATTTTTGGTAAAATCCTTGATTTTCAGCTATTTGAACCCGGCTTGTGGGTTGTTTTTATTAATTCTTGATTATAAACAATTTTATTAAATTCCAGAGTATTCTTTGAATTTTTGGGTCGAATTATCCTGTTTTTCCTTGCAAAGTACATATTGCACTAGCCTGCAGAATAATATCTATTTTGTCCGGCGTCAATTGGTATCAGAGCCCAGCATCTTCCTGAGGCGGTATTTTCATCAGTTTTTTATGACTGGTGGTCATGGTCGTGGTGATCGTCGTGGGCAGGTTCCGATTAAGGAAGTCCCGCACCGTGATCGTAACGTTCAAGATGTTATGATTGAGGATTTGCAGAGGCAAGTGGCAGAGTTAACCCAGCGCCTGGCGGCGCAGGAAATCGGTAATCATGATGTGGAAGATTCTGATACCGACAATTCCACCTTCGAAAATCCGTATCCACAGTTAGGGCCAATATTTTCGGAAGATTCTAATTCCGAAGATGATTGGTTGAAAACCAATATTTTAGTTGGAGAGACAGTGTATGACGAAGAAGGAGATAAGGATGTGTTCAATGCAAGCACGACGACTGAAGTTCAGTGGACGCTTCCATACCAGTGGCCGGATTGTGAAGTCAATAACCTCGTTGAAGTTGATCAGATGGAAGACATTTTCTTGAACTCCTTACTGGAGGACGATATAACTGGCATGGAAGATCTTGAGATCCCACTTAGCAATCCTCCTGAATCTCAGCAGAATGTGATCCCAATAGCAGGTCCAAAGAAGGAAGTTGTTTTTATGCCTTGTGGAAATAGTGCAGCAGGTGAGGTTTCAGAATTACCCATGGAGGTCCAGCAGCTGTTTTCAGAATTCTCTGTTTTGATGCCAGAAGACCTTCCTCCCGGACTGCCGCCAGAATTACCCACGGGCCGTTTACATCCTAGGGCAGGTGAGTTGGCCCAACATCTTCGAGGCATCCATGAGCAGGTGAAACTGGCCAGTCACGAGAGCAATGCCAAGTACAAAACTCGAGCTGACAGTCATCATCGTCAGGTACTTTTTGATGTTGGTGATTTTGTTTGGGTTGTATTAACTCGTGATCGTTTCCCTGTTGGCGAGTATAATAAGCTTAAGGAGCGGAAGATTGGACCCTGTGAGATATTGCAGAAGATTAATGACAACGCATACAGGTTGTGTCTCCCTAGTCACTTGAAAACATCTGATGTCTTTAATGTGAAACACCCGAGTCCTTGTTTTGCGGATTTTGCTGATACTGTTGTGAACTCGAGGACGAGTTCTTTCGAACCCGGGGTGACTGATGCAGGAGGATCAGCGCAAGGATGGCAGGAAATCGTGATCTGCTGTTTTCCTTTTCAAATCTCTATTTTTAGTTAATTTTTACTACTTATGGTAATTTTTTATTTGTCAATTAGGAATTGATTCTGAACTCGATTTGTGCCAGATTTTTGGCAATCTTTTGATTTCTTTCCGTATTTCGTTTTGGTAAGACTTTTAGGGTTTTGTTATTTTTGGTAAAATCCTTGATTTTCAGCTATTTAAACCCGGCTTGTGGGTTGTTTTTATTAATTCTTGATTATAAACAATTTTATTAAATTCCAGAGTGTTCTCTGAATTTTTGGGTCGAAATTTTCCTGTTTTTCCTTACAAAGTACCTATTGCACTAGCCTGTAGAATAATCTCTATTTTGTCCGGCGTCATGAGTCAATTACAATATATATGCTATTATGTGCAAAATAAAATTGGATTAATTAGCCCAAGCTCGGTCTAGCCCATTTCATATCTCTTGAGGCTGCACCACATGTAGTCCATTTCACCATATATATAATATATTTATAGGTTGGTCCATGGTAGCAAACATGCAGTAACTGTTTTGAAACTAGAATAAAATGCTCAATATAGATCTATGTATAGACTCTAGAATTAGTTAAAATTTTAACTCATTTCATGCATACTGAATTATTCCCTGGTAAAAGCATTTTTGATTTAGCAAAACTAGGGAATAGTTTATTGAACGAGTAAAAATATATTGCCAGAAGGATATGATCATATGCTACTTTCAAAATAAAATAAAATGATCATATGCTATATACACTCCTAATCTGAAAATAATTGCTCTTTTTTAAGCATTCAAGCTTTTAGGTCAACCTAAAACGTAGATTCTGAAGAAGTTGTTACATAACAAAAAGATTATGTTTACAACGTGCTAGCAGGTAAAAGGTGGCATTTAATTGATCTGTCCACTTACATATCAGTTACTCGAAGATTAAAGAAATAAAGAAAGAACATGACAATTAGGTTCATAATTATTTTTTGTAGTTAGGCCTTTGATTAGGATATATTTTCCTACGTACTAATCGGTAGAGCTTGGTTTTTTCTTTTAAATATATATTTTGTTTATAATTTTATTTATTTATTTTTGAATATAAAAAACCTTTGTAACGAATTAATTTGGATCATCTCTTATGTATTAGATCTTCTAAACACGTAAAACACATCGAAATAATTACTTAATTTCTTGTTCATTTCTTTCTTTCCCGTGAACCAAATGAATGAGGGAAAGCACAAATGGAAAGATATATAGTGAAAACTAATATAGCCCGTAAATATTATATACAATTCATATCAAAACCTGGAAGCTCAAACAAACCATCCATAAAATTTTTTGTAAGAACCCAACTGAAGTAGAGACAATTAGTAAAACTGTTATATATATAAGGGTGACTCCTTTATATTGAAAGTTGTCACACGTCGACTAAAAGGCAAAACCACCTCTATATCATTCCCTATAAATATAGGGTCTCTCCTATTATATTGTGTACACAAATAGAGAAAGAGAATAGAAGAGATACATGCTAGTATTCTTCTTGGTGAGATTAGGAATAGTATATGTAACACCCCGCTCCAACACTTGGTATAATATTGTCCGCTCTAGGCCCAGCCCGCACGGTTTTGCTCTTGGGCTCTTCCCAAAAGGCCTCATACCAATTGGAGAGAACACTGAACATATAAGCACATCCCCAGACCTCTACCCGGGCGATGTGGGACATCACAATCACCCCCCTTGAGACCCAGCGTCCTCGCTGGTGACCGACGGGTGATGTGCATGCTCCCACACTTAATTTCGGCCGGGCTCTGGCTCTGATACCAATTGTAACATCCCGCTCCAACACTTGGTATGATATTGTGATGTCCCACATCGCCCGGGTAGAGGTCTGGGGATGTGTTTATATGTGCAATGTTGTCTCCAATTGGTATAAGGCATTTTGGGAAGAGCCCAAGAGCAAAACCATGTGGGCTGGGCCCAGAGCGGACAATATTATACCAAGTGTTGGAGCGGGGTGTTACAATTGGTATTAGAGCTAGAGCCCGGCCAAAATTAAGTGTGGGAGCATGCACATCACCCGTGGGTCGCCAGCGAGGACGCTGGGTCTCAAGGGGGGGTGATTGTGATGTCCAACATCGCCCGACCAGAGGTCTGGGGATGTGCTTATATGTGCAGTGTTGTCTCCAATTAGTATGAGGCCTTTTGGGAGAGCCTAAGAGCAAAACCGTGCGGGCTGGGCCTAGAGCGGATAATATCATACCAAGTGTTAGAGCGGGGTGTTACAGTATAAGCTTATATTATTCCGGTGATATAGGCATGAGTATACATTGTGTGTGTGCGTGTGTTTGATCTGTTGATCAACCCCTTGTAATCCTCTCTTTGATCGATAGTGAAACGGTGCTCTCAGTGGACGTAGGCTTATTTTGGCCAAACCACTATAAATCTTTGTGTCCATTGTTTGGTGTGTGTTTTCTGATTTGCAGGTACACACGGCTTTTAACAGTGTTCTTGGGCGGGTGTAAAAAACCCTAAAAAGTAGTATTAGAGCTCCAAGTTGGAGAAGATTCTGAAGCCGTACGTTCTGGTCCAGATTCGGACGAATAAGTTGTACGAAATCAGAAACCTACCACACCAGGAACTTCGTCTCGACAAGACGAAGCCAGGACTAAAAAGTGTGTCGCGAGAAGAGCCTTCACGCGCCTCCATGCGCCGACGTAAGTTCCAACTAGATTTTTTGGTTCCAAAGCGCAGCAGTTTCGTTTCGGGGCTGTTTCGCAGAGCATCGTTGATCTCACCAAGGCGTATAATAAATCAACGAAAATCTCTTCAGAGACAAACCTTTCGGCATAAAAATAAGCCCCATCAAAGTTGGCACGCACCCCCACATCCGGCTGGAAGAAGCTGTCGGGAAAAGATGCAAGGTGGCCATAAAAGTTGCCGGAAAAACTAATCCGACGACCGGAATTTTGGGGAAGAAGAAGTTGACGTCAGCGCCACGTCAATAGGTCAACGCCACAACATCGATCAGTCTACCACGTCAGCAAAGTCAAACTACCATGTCATCAGTTTTGTCCTTTTGTACTGAAATTTGTTTTGGCCTGTTTGGAGTCATTTTTGACCCGTTTTTTATGCGATCAGAGGCGTTCTTAAGGTTTTGGACCGCTTCGAACGCAACCATGTGATTGATTTTGCATAATTTGACTTCAAACACCTCGAATAGGCTCAGTGAGAGTTATGGGAGAAAATATGCAGCAATGATCGACAATTTTGACAGTACAAACTTTGCCTATTGGAATATGCAAGTTGAAGATGTATTATTCCAGAAATATTTGTTCTTTTCATTAAAAGGGAAAAAGCCAGAATCGATGAAAGACGAGGATTAGACAATCCTAGATCGAAAGGCTCTCGGTACGATTAGACTGACGTTGTCAAAGTCCGTCGCCTTCAACATCAAGAATGAGAAGACAACAAAGTCTCTCATGGATACTCTTTCAAAAATGTACGAACAGTCGTTTGGAGTGAATATGGTACATCTCATCACTAGATTAGTAAATCTGAAGATGTCCAAGAATGAGAAGGTCAGTGAACACATCAGTGTTCTTAATAAAATTATTGATCAGTTGGAATCAGTTGAGATGCCAATCATTAACAAAATGAAAACGACTTTTCTTATAAGCCAATTGTCAGAGAGTTGGAGCACCACAAAGGCTGCAATTAGTAATTGTTCAGGGGTAGAACCGTTACAGTATGATTCCTAGTGAGTATGATACTCACAGAAGAGATCAGAAGACAGTCAGACTCTTCTAACAGTGGCTCAACATTGAATGTCGACAATAGAGGTAGAGGTTCAAACATGAAGAAAGGCGGAAACCAAAGGCGTGGCCATTCCAAGTCGAGATAGGGAAGACCACATGAAAGATCATAGTCTCGAGGTCTCAGAAATTCCAAAGAGATTGAGTGTTGGAATTGCGGCAAAACTGGTCACCTTAAGAACCAATGCAGATCCCCGCAGAAGGTAGCGGAGAATAAGATTGAGGCAACCATTGTCTTAGAAGAAGCTGATGATGCGTTGATATGCTTTTTGGAGAGCAAATCAGAGTTTTGGGTCTTGGACTTTGGAACATCATTCCATGCCACCTCAAGTCGAGAGCTCTTCGAGAGCTATACACCTGGAAACCTTGGCAAGGTTTATCTAGGTGATGATAAGCCTTGCAGTGTAGTTGGCAAGGGTGAAGTACATATCAGACTCAACGGATCGATATGGAAGTTGAAGGATGTCAGACACATTTCAGACTTGAGGAAGAACCTGATCTCAGTAGGCCAATTGGCGAGTGAAGGTTATGTGACCACTTTCAATACAGAAGAGTAGAAAGTTTCCAAAGGGACTATGACTATAACACGAGGAAAGAAGAGTGGTATGATGTACACTACCACCAAAGCTAGCACGTTGATAGCAGTTGCAGAAAGTAAGGAGAATCATAATTTGTGGCACCAGAGGCTAGGTCACATGAGTGAAAAGGGGCTCAAGGTTATGATTGCAAATGGAAACCTACCAGACCTAAATTCGATTGATATCGACTTTTGTGAGGATTGTGTATTTGGTAAGCAGAAGAGGGTTAGTTTTCAGAAAAGCGGTAGATATCTCAGAAAGGAGAAGCTTGAGCTAGTTCACACTAATGTCTGGGGCCCAGCAAATGTCTCATTTATTGGCGGAAAGTCCTATTTCGTCACCTTCATTGATGACCATTCCATGAAGGTATGGGTTTACTTATTGAAATAAAAATCTGAGGTGTACGGTGTTCAAGAAATGGAAGGCAATGATAGAGAATGAGACGGGTTTGAAAATAAAGATATTAAGATCCGACAATGGTGGAGAATATCAAGACACCAGGTTCAAAACCTTTTGCTATGAGAACGGTAACAGATTAGATAAAACTGTTCCACGTACATCATAACAGAATGGCATAACAAAACGTATGAATTGGACATTGACTGAGAAAGCCAGAAGCATACACATTCAGGTAGGGTTGCTGAAACAATTCTGGGCTGAATAAGTCAATACAACAACATATCTTATCAACCGAGGTTCATCAGTACCATTGGAGCACAGAATACCAGAAGAGGTATGAAACGGTAAAGAGGTAACACTTTCACATTTAAAAGTTTTTTAGTATGTTACATATGTACATGTTAGTGATAATGTGAGGGATAAGCTTGATCCCAAGTCACAGAAATATACTTTCATTGACTACGACGGTGATGAGTATGGCTACCGCATGTGGGATGATCAGAACCGAAAGGTGATCCGAAATAGAGATGTAGTGTTCAATAAAAAAGTGATGTACAAGGATAAACACATAACTACCTCAGAGCCTACAGCACAGAGTGATCATGTGTGTTGAGTTAGATGATGTTCAAGATAGTGAGAGTACTAGGTCAGAAGAACAAATTAAAGATAACACTATTCAATAGGATGATACACCGCAGTCTCTGACTCTTATTCCTGTACCTAGGAGGACTTCACAGCCGCATGTGCCGAACATGAGATACATGAATTATTTGTTGCTCACAGATGGAGGTGAACCAGAATACTACGATGAAGCATGCAGTGCAGCAGATGCGAGACAGTGGGAGCTTGCAATGGAAGATGAGATGAAGTCTCTTATCTCTAACAAGACATGGAAGTTAACCAAGCTGCTAGTGGGAAAGAAAGCTCTCCATAACAAATGGGTCTACAGGGCCAAAGAAGAACATGCTCGTAGTAAAATGCATGACTCGTAGTAAAAGGCTTTCAGCAGAAAGCAAGAATTGACTACACCGACATTTTTTCTCTGGTTGTGAAAATGAATACCATTCGTTCAGTTCTTAGCATTGTTGCTGTTGTGAAATTTAGAGTAACACAAAAGATAGATTAACCCAAATCAAATTTTACTCGCAAGTATACGAATCATAGTAGTAAAGAGTACAAGTATTGCGAGCTCATTCCCACGAGGATTGATTGAGACAAATTAAATCTAAAAACTACTATCTAACTAATTCAACAAATTATTGATGATTGTGAAAAAATAATATAAATACAATAATACAAAAGGAATACCAAGGCTTTGATTCCACCACTAATCATCACAAATCCGATTTTCAATTGTAAACTCATTAAATATCCAATTAATTTCCACACATCTAAATAATAATTATTATTACGTTCATAGATGGTCTATCCGGGTTAGGGCATAGGTTCAACTCAATATTTTATTATCTTGGCCAAAAATAATAAATAAATCATTGAAGGAAAATATAAATCACAATTATCTATCCATGGTCAGGCATAAACAATTATAATTTATTATCTTCTTCTTAAATTGCCAAGTAGATTACATGTTCGTGGTCAGACACAAGTAACTTATATGTTAGGAATGAAATACGTTCAATTTTAGTCTCAGTTAAAGCACATAAAATCGAAAGCATTAACATATATATAATAATAAGAAGAAGAACTCATTAACCAAAATATTCAATAATGTCTACAATTGAAAACTATAATATTGAACATGACTAGGGTTTCCTCTCGGCCTTGGCCGAGCGAATTAACTATACAAGAAAAATAAAACAAGAACGACCAAACCCGAAATCATAAGTGGAAGACATCTTGGATTTCTTCGTTGATCGCACAGGTCTTCCCCTTCTGTTTCTTGGCCGTCCATCCTTTGTGCATCCACATATGCCCTATTTATAGGGGTCCTCAAGGTTTTATCTAGGAAAGTAAATAAGAGAATACAATATTCCCATATTTCTTTTCCTAATTGGTGATATCTTGCAGCCCAATTTTGACCAATTTGGAGAGTAAATTTGGAAGATATCGGTGAGATACTCTTTTCTTGTTAATCAAGTTCTCTTCCCACAGCCCTTGATTTTATTCCATTCTGGTCGTTCCTTCAAAATCTGTGATTATATTACCAAGCTGATGCAGATTTTCGCACAAAATAGTATGTTAGATTTAAAATGTCTTTTTCGCCCTCTAAACTTCAGAATTAGGGTTTCTATGTGAAATACCAATATTCTTTAAATTGAATCATATTTCTAGGAACACTGGGCTCACACAAATCCGAACAACGGGCTGAAATATATGGCCCAAATACTAAGACGTGGTCTAAACAGATTTTGGGTTTGTTTAGATGGATTTAACCCATTTGTACCAGAAATCACCAATAACCTATAAAAATACAAAAACACAAATATTAATTAAAATAAATAAAAATAAATGACTAAAAAATATATTTTTGGAGGTTAATCGTGTATGAATTATGCACTTATCAGTTGCAGCAAAGGGTTTGCACTTAGAGCAGTTAGATGTCAAAATTATTTTCCTCCATGTTGACCTAAATGAAAAGATTTATATGTAGCAGCCAGAAGGTTTCTCAGTGAAAGGTAAAAAAAAACTTGTGTGTAAGTTTGAAAAAAACTTGTATGGTTTGAAACAAGCTCCAAGATAATGGTATAAGAAGTTCGATGGATTTATGCAGAGACATGGTTACAACAAGTGCAACGCTGACCATTATTGCCACTTCAATAGGTTTGACATGAGTTACATCATCCTTCTACTTTAGGTTGATGACATGTTAGTAGCTGAGTCTGATTTTGCGGAAATCAGCAAATTGAAGAAGTAGTTGGCAAATGAGTTCGAGATGAAGGACTTGGGGGTAGCGAAGTAGATTCTTGGTATGAGAATGAACATAAACAAGCAGAAGGGTCCTTTGCAGTTGTCTCAGGATGACTACGTTGAACGGGTTTTGAAGAGGTTTAAAATGAGGGATGCTAAGCCAGTTAACACACCTTTGGCTAGTCACTTTCGATTATCCAAAGAGCAGTCTCCCAAGTCAGAAGCAGAGAAGAACAACATGGCCAGTGTTCCATACGCTTCAGCCATTGGTAGCTTGATGTATGCAATGGTTCGTACGAGACCGGATATTGCATATGCAGTGGGAGCAATCAACAAGTTCATGTCCAATTCAGGGAAGACTCATTGGGAAGCAGTGAAGTGAATATTGCGATATCTATGAGGTACCACTGACATATGCCTTTGTTTTGGTAAAGGCAAAGTGAATTTGCATGGCTATGTGGATTTAGATTTTGCTGGTGAGATAGATCGCAGAAGAAGCACTACTGGTTATGTCTTTATAGTATGTACTACAACAGTCAGTTGGGTTTTGTAGTTACTGAAAATCGTAGCGTTATCTATTACAGAGACTGAGTATGTAGTCGTGACAGAGGCTAGCAAATAAATGATTTGGTTATAGGGATTGTTGGCAGAGTTGGGATTTAAGAAAGAGAAAAGTGTTTTGCATAATGACAGTCAGAGTACCATACATCTGACAAAGAATTCAGCATTTCATTCAAGGACCAAGCATATAGATCTTCATTATCACTTTATCAGTCATTTACTAGAGGATGAAGTGTTGACACTTGAGAAGATTCAAGGAAGCAAGAATCCAGTCGACATGTTTACCAAAGTGGTGACAACAGAGAAACTGAAGTTGTGCATTCAAGCTTGAAGACATAAATGAGGGTACCGTACTGCACTGATCATTGATAAAGTTGATTAATGGTGACAAAACATCAAGTGGGAGATTGTTATATATATAAAGGTGACTCATTTGTATTAAAAGTCGTCTCACATCGACTAAAAGACAAAACCACATCTTTATCATTCCCTATAAATATAGGGTCTCTCCTATTATATTGTGTGCACAAATAGAGAGAGAGAATATAAGAGATACATGCTAGTATTCTTCTTGGTGAGAATTAGGAATAGTATAAGATTATATTATTCTGATAATACAGACGTGAGTATACACTGTGTGTGTGTGTGTGTGTTTGATCTGTTGATCAACCCCTTGTAATCATCTCTTTGATCGATAGTGAAACGATGCTCTCAGTGGACGTAGACTTATTTTGGTCGAACCACTATAAATCTTTGTGTCCATTATTTGGTTTGTGTTTTCTGATTTGCAGGTACACACGGCTTCTAACAGTGTTCTTGGACGGGTGTAAAAACCCTAACAAAAACCAACATCAAAATATATTAATCTCTGAAATTTTTAACTGTATAAGTGTAATTAAATAACTGGCAACAAATGTGCCAAAAACAATGTACAAGGACAAAAAGAAAGAATTGATACATAATCCTCCTTAAACACCCTAGTAAATTACTTCAAAAAAATCCTAATGTTCTTCTATGTCTATTTTGGTACTACACTCATAATTAATTTCTTCATGAGACCGAGCTTCACACCAACAAAGAATCAACTGCAACTCTAGGCTGAAAACCAACTTATATCCTACAAAAATATAAAAAGTGAAAGAAGAGTAATGCAAAATATAATGTCTCAACAATAATTGAATAGAAAATGAATGATGATCTCTCCATTTTCATTCATATAAAACAGTTGTACATAGTTTCAAGAAGAAAAAACTAATTCGACACTAAAGGTTATAATTAAAGCAGAAGAATACTTTATTTACTTACAAATTTTGATAAATTTGATAGGCCAAACGATGCTACAACCATGTACATCATTCAAATCAAGGAATGTAGACTGGGGCGGCCTATACAATGAGAGAATCTTTAAACCCCAACTATTATTTTAGAAACTATTATTCAAAAAATAGAGTTTCATTAACAATGAAACTTACTGACAAACAATTTAGGCTAAATAATGCTAATTATTGAAGGGTTATCTTCATTTACACCCCTCAGGTTTACAAATCTTCAATCACACCCCCTCATGGTGTGAAATGTCTAAAATACCCTTATACCAAACACCCCTTAAATCAATTTAATCCCTAAACCAATTTAACCCCTAAACCAAACACCCCCTAGAATCAATTTAACCCTCAAACCAAACACCCCAACCCCAACCCCAACCACCACCACCACCACCTCCACCACCATTCGTCGCCACTACCACCACCACCATCATCCGCCACCACCACCATCATCCGCCACCACCACCACCAGCCGCGAAAATGGGTGAAAATGGGTCGAATGTTTTTCAAAAATTGGTCAAAAATAGAAGGGGTAGTGGTGAGAGGGGGCGCCGACTATTGATGGTGTAGATCAATATATATATATATGTGTGTGTGTGTGTATATATGTATAGATCTATATATATATCTGTGTGCAGGTGTGTGTGTGTGTGTGTGTGAGAGAGAGAGAGAGAGAGATTTAATTTTGGGATTGGGATGTAAGAATTAAATATTTAGGGTTGGGTTGGGGGTTTTAGGATTTAATTTTTATTCACAAATTAAAAAAATTAGTTTCCAAAAAAATTAAATATTTGTTTGTGAATATTTGGGGTTGGTGTTGGGGGTTTTAGGATTTAATTTTTATTCACAAATTAAAAAAATTCGTTTCCAAAAAAATTAAATATTTGTTTGTGAATATTTGGGGTTGGTGTTGGGGTTTTTGAATTTTATATGTTTTTTCGAATTTTATATTTATTTTCGAATTTAATAATTTTTTTCGAAATTTAATATATTTTTTTGAATTTTATAATTTTTTTCAAAATTTAATATATATATTTTTTCAAAATTTAATATATATATTTTTTCAAAATTTAATATATATATTTTTGAATTTTATATGTTTTATTTTTAATTTTATATATTTGTTTCAAATTGTTTTATGTTTTTTGTGAATTTTATATTTATTTTCGAAATTTAATATATATTATTTGAATTTTATATGTTTTTTTTTTAATTTTATATATTTGTCTTGAATTTAATATGTTTTTTTAAAATTTCTTTTTAAAATTAAAAAAAGTAATAAAATGATGGGAGGGGGTCTGTAAATGCCGAAAAACTACACAATAATAATTTGAGTAAAAAGATTGGATCTCTTTCATTCATCAAAGCTATGTATTTATACAAAATTATCAAGATGGGTCAAGCCCATGTCTCCAAGTTAATCAATCCCTTAAATCAGGGGATTTGATAAACTCTACCCTTTTTAGGACTCTTTATTTTATAATTGGACCACTCCTTGTCTTGTGGATCACTTAACTTCTAGATTTTTCCATAGGCCCATTATTTCTCTAGCCCATTCGTTTCCAGCCCATTCATATTCGGCCCATCAGCCGTCGGCCCATCAGTCTTGTGGCCCATCTTGAGTGGGCCAGACATTTTTAGCTATTACACAGGCCCCTGAGGTTATGGGCTTTTGTAAAAAGCCCATGACCGAAAATTTCAAACTCTGCTATATACACATACATTCATGCACTTTAGGGAAAAGGGAGTTTGGTAAGTTGCCAAACAATTATGAGCATTTATTGGTATTTGAAATGTGTGGCCACTATTCCCTTGATTTTAGCTCCATGACGGCTCATTGTGGGTCGGGACCTTCGGACTTCGTGCAACCCTTTGGCCTCCTTCTCCTCTTCTATAAAGACCCACACCTCTCCATTTCATTTCTCAATTTTTACTTTGCATTTTTATACTCAAGCCTCTCTCTTCCTTAGCTCTTCATATATGGGTTTCATTTCTTTATTCTTGCAACAATCCTTCCCGTCGGTCGTCCCAGTTCTATTAATAAGACAGAAACCTGTTACTACCCGAAGCTTCTGTGACTCTTCGTTCACTAATCTGAGTAAGTCGACCGGTCTCTTATTTTCCTTTCTATTTTTAATTTTCATCTCTACTCCCTTCGGTCTCTTCTACCTTTCTTTAGAATTATGTCTGATAGTGATGACACCCGTTAGGTTGAAGAGGTCGTCTTGTCGTCTGCTACTGGTACCGATCCTACCAGTAGTCCCCAGTCCAGTCATCAGGGAGCCTCGAAAATAACTCCCCAAAATACTGACATTCCGGGTCCATCCCAGAATGAAACTATGAATCCTAAAGGCCCCGAACCGTTTGTAGTGGCCCCACTTAAAAGAGTTCGACCGAAAGTAGACGTTAAGCACCTTCGGGCTGAGACCCAAGTACCTAGGGATGTTGATGTATCCCCTTACCCAAGTTACCTTGATTTTACCCAGAGTCAGGGACTAGCTCCCGGTAGCATTTTGCTATCGGCATCCCACCTTAAGGTTCTAAGGTTCCCCCTTCATCCCTTCTTCCACTATGCGTTCTTCATGCTGGGATTACATCCCCTTCAGTTGAACCCGAACAGCCTTAGGATCATATCCATGCTTTTGTTGTATAATAGGGACCTAGATCTCAATTTAGGTTTAACAGATCTACTCCTATGCTATTTTTTTCAAAACGCTCGAGCGAGTAAGGGTAGATATAATCTTTTCCCTTTCCAGGGTCGTAGCATATGTACCGATACTGAAAAGTCGGATAAGGGATGGAAGGAAATGATGGTAGTAGTGAGCGGCAACTGGTCTTACCCCTTCTCACGTATATTCCCGATCCCAAGAGTCTTTGGTGCCATCCGTCTTCCCATCTACCGTGCCCTTCATAAAGTCTCTTGCCCTTGCGAACACTGCAACCTTCATCAGGGAGATTATGCTTACAAATTCTTGGGTTATGAAGATAAGGACCTTCCCTTTACTTTCATAAGACAACGCATAGGCCTCCTAAAAACCCATATCCGGGGAAAAGCCCGATTGACTACTGACCTGCTGACTCCGGAAAATCTTGAATCGATTTCTAATTTGGGCGCTGCTGTTGACAGGATGGACTTGCCTGACAAACCCATGTCTGCCAGAATCCCTCAAGTTCCTGAAGGGATTCCCCTTGTTGATGATGTGCCATTATCAACAATACCGCCCTCGACTTTGGTACCTCCTCCTGCACAGAGCCCAGCAGCGCCATCGGTACAGAACCCTGGAGCTCCACCCCCGCCTCCTGTAAATCCTCCGACTGTTAGGACCCGATCCACTACAACCGGTGGAGTGGCTACTAAGAGGGCCAGGACACAAGTTGATAATGCTTCCTCAAGCAAAACTCCCGCTGCTTCTGAATCATCCCGGACTTTGATTCCCTGGGAGTCGAAATTCCTGCTGCCAGATGGGACTCCGGTCTATGCTGACCAAATCACTCTCAACCAGCCAGAAGCTCTTCGGGCTATGGCCAGAGGGATCTGGACACCAGCTGATAGGGTTGCCCAGACCAAAATCACCAGAACTAATCTGGCAAAGAGGCCTTCAATAATGGTCATGGAGGTAAAAACTTTGCTCATCCTTTTGTATAATAATCATTCCTCTACTGTGCAGCTTCTCTATGGCGTTCAGGCCTACAACAGCCTCCTGGAGACTGATGTTAAAGAAATGGCCAGTATGCAAGCCCAAATAAAGCAGAATGACACCCACCGGGTTTCTCTAGTCAAGGAGGCAGATGGCCATCGCCAGACCGTTTCTAAACAGAAGACTCTTTTGGACACCGGTGAAACGGAGAAGCGAGCCCTGACTGCCGAAAAGCTGGTTCTGGCTACTGAGCTGGAAAAAGCGAGGGAAACTGCCAAGAAGTTGGCAGCCGAAAAGGCTGAGTCAGATAGGCTCCTGGCAGAATCAGAGAAGCTTCTGTCCCTTGAGCGGGAAAGGGTAGAAGTGTGCCGATTAGGAGGTCTTGACATGTACAAAAGATACTCTGTTATCTGTGACATCCGAGCGGCCAGGGCTTGGCGACGGAGGCATGAAATGGAGCATATCCCTCTGGAGTCCCAGGAATTCAAGACCGCAGAGGAATTCGACGCCTATATGGGAGTGCCTGTACCCTACAAAAACCCTCTTACCTCTGAGAACGAGAAGCGCTTCGCTGCCATCCTGAAGGGGGAAGAATATCATCCTCCTGATCAGTAATTTAGGCAATTTTATTTGTTTTTTGCTCCCCCCAAAGGGTTAACTTTTTGTAATTTCTTCTTTAATCAATGAACAAGAGTTTTTTCCCCATTTTCCGTATTTTTCTATCTTGGTTTTGATTCTAATGCTTGTATTTTGACCGTTTGTTAGACAATTGAGCCTTCGGGTATCTGGCGCTTGAGGCTAGATTCTATCCTCTGGTCAGTTCAAATCAAGTTTGAATTTAAACACTTATGATTATTTTTAATGAAAAAATGAGCCTTCGGGCATTTGGCCCCTGAGGCTAGATTTTATCCTCTAGTTAGTTCAAATCAGGTTTGAACTCAAACACTTAGGAATATTTTTAATTAAAAATTGAGCCTTCGGGCATTTGGCCCCTGAGGCTAGATTTTATCCTCTAGTTAGTTCAAATCAGGTTTGAACTCAAACACTTAGGAATATTTTTAATTAAAAATTGAGCCTTCGGGCATTTGGCCCCTGAGGCTAGATTTTATCCGCTGGTTAGTTCAAATCAGGTTTGAACTCAAACACTTAGGAATATTTTTAATTAAAAATTGAGCCTTCCGGCATTTTGGCCCTTGGGGCTAGATTTTATCCTCTGGTTAGTTCAAACCAGGTTTGAACTCAAACACTTAGGAATATTTTTAATTAAAAATTGAGTCTTCGGGCATTTGGCCCCTGAGGCTAGATTTTATCCTCTGGTTAGTTCAAATCAGGTTTGAACTCAAACACTTAAAAATATTTTAATAAACATGAATCACTTGTATAAAAGTAGAATCTATTTTTATTGAGATGAACTTGAAAATGATGTAGCATAGGTGCCGGATATCGGGCACAGATGCTTTGCAAAAAGGATGTCATAGTAAGACACCGTTTTATTTCTTAACAAGAAAAGTAACTATCTAAGGATAATACCTCTTTAATCGATAAGCATTCTGAGAGTTGGACTCGAGGCGGCCTGTTTCGTTCTTCCTAACCCGATAAGCACCGCGCCCGATAACCTCAACCACTGTGTAAGGTCCTTCCCATGTCTCTCGTAATTTGCCTACAATCCCGATCTTCCTTTTGAGCACCATATCGCCCACTTGGAACTCTCTTCTTTTGACTTTCTGGTTGAATCGTGCCCTGACTTGTTGCTGATAGGCAGCTAGTCTGATCCCGGCTGCTTCCCTTCTTTCTTCCAAAAGGTCCAGATCATGGGCTAGGTGCTGATTGTTTGGACCTTCTTCCCATGCCTGACTCCTTAAAGTAGGTACCCTCAGCTCGGTTGGTATAACTGCTTCGGCCCCATAAGCCATGGCGAAAGGGGTCTCCCTAGTGGGTTGCCTTGGAGTAGTCCGATAGGACCACAACACCTCAGGCAACTTTTCCAACCATGCCCCTTTTGCGTCTTCAAGTTTTTTCCTCAGTGTGTCAAAAATGGTTCTGTTTGTCCTTTCGGCTTGTCCATTCCCCTGTGGATAGCCGACGGAAGAAGTATTTTGATTGATTCTATGTTTTTCCAGGAATGCTTGAACCTTTCTGTTATCTAGGTTGGTACCGTTGTCCATCATTATGGTTCGGGGTAGACCGAATCTGTAGATGATGTGGCTCCAGATGCACTTTATAACATGACTGCCTGTTACGGTGGGATATGCCTCTGCTTCCACCCATATGGTAAAATAATCGGTAGCCAAGAGAACATGCGTGGTACACCGTATTGCCTGCGAGAGAGGACCCACAATATCCATGCCCCATCGGGCAAAAGGGTGAGGAATAATTGTTGGGTTCAGGAGTTCCGGCGGTGGATGAATGACATCTCCATGAAACTGACACTTTTCGCAATGGCGGGTGTAGATCTCAGCGTCCCTTGCTAGGTAGGGCCAGAAGTACCCCTGGGTGAGAACTTTATGAGCTAGGGCCCTTCCTCCAGAGTGATTGCCGCAAGCTCTTGCATGAATCTCTTCTATGATTGCCGAAGCCTCGGATGGGGTGAGACATCTCAAGTATGGTCCGGAGAAAGACTTTTGGTATAGTTGGCCGTTGTAGAAGGCATATATGGCTGCCTTCATTCTTATCTTCCGGGCTTCTGACTTGGATTCAGGCAATGTACCAAATCTCAAATAATCTACTATCGGGTCCATCCAACTCGGTTCCCATGGGATAACCATTACTTCTTCGGGGGGTTCCAAGCTGGATCGGGCGATAAAGTCTATTGGTGCAGTGCGAGTCATACTTTCTCCCGCCGCGGAGGCTTGGTTAGCCAGATGATCTGCCACGGAATTATCCCCTCTGAGAATCTGTTCAAAGCTTATTTGCTGGAACCCCTCAGCCTCCCTTAGGACCAAATTCTTGTATGCTTCCATCTTCGGCTCTCGGGTTTCATACTCCCCTTTTAACTGTCGTACGACTAGCTGGGAATCACTTCGAACCTCTGCTTTCTGCACTTGAAGGCTTCGGGCCAACCGAATTCCTGCAAGAAGGGCCTCATACTTGGCTTCATTGTTAGAGGCTGGAAATTCCAATCGAACGGATTGCTGGATTTTAGTACCATCTGGTGTTACGAGTACTACTCCGATCCCTGCTCCGTTGATGTTCGATGATCCATCCACGAACACGACCCATAATTCGGGCTCACATTCTTCTACAGAGTCTGCCGCTTCGGTTTCTAACAGGAAGTCAGCTACCGCCTGTCCTTTGATTGCCGTTCGAGGGACATAGGTTATGTCAAAAATCCCAAGTTCAATTGCCCATTTTGATACTCTCCCGGATAACTCAGGTTTCGCCATTATGGATCTGATCGGAGTTAAAGTAGGAACTATGATCGGGTGTGCTTCAAAATAGTGCCGAAGACGTCGCTTTGCATTGATTAGTGATAGTACCAGCTTCTCCTATTTTGAATAACGGTTTTCTGCATCAGCAAGGGCTTTGTTGGTGTAGAAGACTGGTGTCTGGTACCCTTTGCCCTCCTTGACTAGGGCGGCGCTGGTAGATGTTGTTGAAATGGCCAGATACAGGTGCAATGGCTCATCGGCATCAGGGGTTGCCAGTATTGGGGGTTTTGCCATGTAACTTTTGAGTTTGTTTAGGGCCTCCGCTTGCTCCGGCCCCCAGACCTCTCATTTTGCCGCCTTTATTGCTTGAAAGAACGGCCTACACCGATCGGTTAACCGAGAGATGAAACGATTGAGGGCCGCTATTCTTCTGGTTAGTACCTGGATCTCCTTCCGGGACTTTGGCTCCGCTGTCTCTACGAGAGCTTTGACTTGCGCAGGGCTAGCTTGTACTCCCGTCCGATCAACTATGTGCCCCAAAAACTAGCCTGAGGAAACTCCGAAAGAACATTTGGCAGGGTTGAGCTTCATATTGTACTTCTGAAGGGTGTTGAACACCTGCTGCAGATCGGTTAGATGGTCTCCTTTCACCTTGCTTTTGACCACTGTGTCATCGATGTAGGCTTCGATGGTCGATCCCATCATCCCTTGGAACACCCTTCTGACCAACCTCTGATAAGTAACACCTGCATTCTTTAATCCGAAAGGCATAACTGTGTAATAAAATGTACCTGATTCAGTGATGAAGGCAGTTTTTTCCTGGTCCTTCGGATTCATTCGGATCTGGTTATATCCAGAGTATGCATCCAGAAAGCTCAGGCGTTCGAAACCTGCGGTGGCATCTACCATCTGGTCGATCTTTGGTAAAGGGAAACAGTCTTTCGGGCATGCTTTATTCAGATCAGTGAAGTCAACACATACCCTCCACTTATCGTTTTTCTTCTGGACCACCACCACGTTCGCCAACCAAGAAGGATATTGGACCTCCTTTATGAATCCTGCTTGCAGAAGCTGATCAACCTCTTCAGCTATGATCTGGTTTCGATGGGCCCCCATTCGTCTTTGTTTCTGTCTAACGGGATTTACGTTGGGATCCACATTGAGAGAATGCACGGCTATTGATGGATCAATATCGGTCATGTCCATATGGCTCCACGCAAATATGTCGGTATTAGATCGGAGAAGGGACTCCATTTCCTCTTTTTCTTGCGAACTGAGGCCTGAACCAACATAGGTAAACCTTTCAGGGCGATCGGGACAAATTTGAACTTCCAGTAGTGGTTCAACTGTTACTGGTGACCCCAAACCGCCCTCCTGTAATTGTTATTTGTCATCGACTACTACCTCGGACCGTGGCCCCAGTTCTGGTTCCGCCCTTCTCCTTAGACTCTTCAAGGTGACAACATAACACTCATTTGCTACTACCTGATCGCCCCTGATGTCAATCACGTCAATTCCGTTCGGGTCAATATATCGCATGACCTGATGCATGGTTGAAGGGACTCCGTGCATGCGATAGATCCATCCCCTTCCCATGAGGAGATTATAGGAAGGTTTGACATCCACCACCACGAAAGTCTCTCGGAGCGTGCGCCTTGCTACCATTACTGGTAGCTAGATTTCCCCCACTGGTTTCACTCTTTTGCCATCGAATCCTGCTATCGGGCTTCTGGAAGGGACTATTTCTTGGGGGCTGATTTCCAATTTCTCAAAGGCCCATTTGGTGATAATGTTGGCATTGCTTCCTGGATCGACCATTACCTTCTTGATCAAGCATTTGGAGACCATGAGGGAGATAACTAGGGGGTCGTCATGGGGTGTCTGAATGTTCCGCATATCTGCAGAGGTGAAAATAATACGGGCATCCTTTTTCGGGCTTCGGAATTCGGTGACTTCTCCAACCCTCTGCAACTTCTGGGCTTGCCGCATCTGTGATCTACGGGCTTCCTCCACTTCTGATCGGCTGGGCCCTCCATGGACCATGTGAATGACCCGTACGGGTTGTCCCATAGCTCCCTTGGCAGACGCATGCGACGCTTGGTCTGATCGGGCTCCTTCTTTGGCCACATACTCGGTTAGTTCTCCTTTTGCAATCATGGCTTCCACCTATCTCCTGAGGCTTCTGCATTTGTTAGCGTGGTGCCTGTACTCGCTATGGAAGGCGCAGTGCCTCGTCATATCCCTTTGGTCCATCGGCTGTCTGATGGGTGGTGGTGACCGGTAAATTCCTTTGCCCTTTGTCTCCTGGTACAGCTTTGCCAAAGTCACTTTTAAAGGGGTGACCTTCTCCTCAAACCTTGGTCGTTTCTCTGAGATGGGGGAAGGAGCAGGAAGAGCGCTCGGTCGCTTTCGGTCTGGTGCCCGATCCTTTACCTTGGAAGGTTCGGATGCCCTGGCCTCCACTGTTGCAAAGGCGGTCATTCTTTGTCATATGGCCAACTCCTCTTCTATCCGGAGGTGCCCCTGTGCCCTAGAGTTGAGCTCTCCAATATTGGTTGGTGGCCTCTTGACTAGGGACTGATGGAATTTGGTTCCAGGGATCAGGGTCATTCTGAAGGCTTCGACGGCTGAATGTTGATCGCAGTTGTCAATCGAAGACATCTCCACATTGAAACGTGAGACAAAACTTTTCAGGGATTCGCCCTTCTCTTGGATCATGGTGAACAGACTGGAGATAGTCTTCCTTTGTCTTTTATTGCCGAAGTACTGGGCAATAAATAACTCGTAGAGTCGGAGCCAGCTACCGATCGATCGGGGTGGTTGCTTTCTGAACCACATGAGGGCTGCTTCGGTCAGGCTGATGGGGAAAACTTTGCAGAGTAAGGCCTCGTTCTCGTTGTAAACATTCATCTTGGTATGAACGTGGTAGATGTGCTATGTTGGATCTTTTGTACCTTCGAACAGGGTGAACTTCGGTAATTTGAACCTCTCCGGATAAGGCACGCTGGTGATCGAGACGGTGAATGGTGTCTGAACGGCGTCTATGGATGCCTCGGATGCCAGATCGATTGGGGTTTGTACCTTCAGATCCCTGAGCATGTCCCGTTGGAATCTGGACATGATTTCCTCCAGTTTTTTCATGGTCAGGACCTCCTCGGGATTAAGCGCCCCAAAAACCTGTAGGCATGACTCTGCCTGTTCCTCACGATTGTTGTGGGCTCTAGCGGGTAGGTCATCCATGTATGTATGGCGGCCTACAGATTGTTCACGTTGGTCGGACTGTTCGTCGTCATGGACCTCCTGTGGGTTCTGCAGTTGAGCCAATTTTGCCGCCAATTCAGCGTTCTGCCTTTCTAACTCGACAGTCCTCTCCTCTAGGGCTCGTCTGATCAGATTTTCTGGTTGCTGGCCTCCGTTTGGAGGTAAATCAGTCTGTTGTGAACATGTGATCGCCATCGATGGTACGAATCTTAGCTTTTTTGTAGAGGGTGGGAAGCTTATTGAAAAATGATTTCAATAATAGGGTTTCCAACAGACGGCGCCAATTGTGTAAATGCCGAAAAACTACACAATAATAATTTGAGTAAAAAGATTGGATCCCTTTCATTCATCAAAGCTATGTATTTATACAAAATTATCAAGATGGGTCAAACCCATGTATCCAAGTTAATCAATCCCTTAAATCAGGGGATTTGATAAACTCTACCCTTTTTAGGACTCTGTATTCTATAATTTGACTACTCCTTGTCTTGTGGATCACTTAACTTCTAGATTTTTCCATAGGCCCATTATTTCTCTAGCCCATTCGTTTCTAGCCCATCCATCTTCGGCCCATCAGTCGCTAGCCCATCAGTCGTCGACTCATCAGTCCTGTGGCCCATCTTGAGTGGGCCAGACATTTTTAGCTATTACAGGGTTTAATTGATAAAAACACTATCATTGTTTCCAAACAGAATAAAGATAACACATTGAGGGTAGTTTAGGGATTTAAAAAAAAATTCAGGATGATGTCATCATTAAGGGGGTCTAAGTGATGAGAATATTGAACAGTAGGGGGTGTAATTGAAGATATTCAAATCTGAGGGGGTGTGATTGAAGTTAAAGCAAATCTCAGGGGGTATAAATGAAGTTAACCCATTATTGAAGGTTAACATACAAAAGTCCCAAGTGCTAGCATAATGTATTGTCAGCAAATTAGTAGGGATACAAAACTAAGAAGCAACTCAGTTAAATAATGTTTATAATTGAATAATGTTAGCACACAAAAGTCCCAAGTGCTAATATAATGTATCGCCAGCAGAACATGTTATAGAATAAATTTCACCCGTTGTAGACACAAGAGACACTTGAGTAATGAATTTCTTGCAACTTTAGTCAGTCTATCGACATAAAGTAAATTTCATCCCAAATGCTAGCTATGTATTGTTTGAATTAATCCACCACAATAAAAAATAGCCATTACATAGATTGTGACATTGATAAAGGAGATGCTTTATTTGAACATAGAATGCATTTCATATAGTACTCAGTTTTGGATGTCCCTTATAGGCCTATTAAATCATGGGCCATTTGTTACTATTTAAATCTGACATTAAGCTAGGCCAGTATCAGAGTACAAAGTGAATAAACCCCTATTGCTAGGCCTATAATTACCTAAAACACACAAAGCATGTCAAAGGACTTCTTTGATTTGCTTCAATAGAATCAATACTATTGGGGGCACAACAAAACCTCTAAATAATATAAATAATATAAATAGTAAACAGTAAATATTTGTATAAATATATAATAGTAGTATAAGTAAATAGGACACAATCGTCCAAACAATTTAATAAATTGAAGTGGTCTAGGCAAAGCGAGACTCAAAGTCCGTTATACACCGTAACTCTCTTCAGATTTAATTATAGAAGAATTTAAGACAAAGTATATATTAGTATAAATATATAATAGTAGTATATAAGTATATAGGACACAACCGTCCAAATAATTTAATAAATTGAAATGGTCTAGGCATAGCGAGACTCAAAGTCTATCATACACCGTAACTCTCTTCAGATTTAATTATAGAAGAATTTAAGACAAAGTAAGTAATTGTAATTGATTGAAAATATTAACTGAATATTATTACGATTCAAAAATACATTTGACTATGATAGACGAACTTACAAGTGAATGTATGACAATTCATCTGGGTTCGGAGGCTTAGTATGCTTTCAGAAGAGAAGATAAGAGAATTACAAAGTAGAAAGAAATTTGGGAAACTAAAACATGCCTTAAAACCATTACATTTGACTCTTTATATAGAGGATATAACAGAGTTTATTGTAGGTTTTGCACTGTTGATTTCTTGACTTTCGAGGCAGAGAACTGTTGCCTTCCACTGTTGTCTTTTTGACTTTTGGGGCAGAGAACTGTGTCATTTTACTGTTTGCAATAGTAGTCTGTCGATATTGTTGAGCACTGTATTTGTTTTTTGTGCCGACGATTTACTGTAGCAAAAAGTCACTATTCACTATTCTTGTCTTTTTGTGCATTTCTTGTATCTGTTGACTTGAGCTTGACTGTGTTCCTTTCTCTTAATTTTTTGACAAATCAAAGGGATCTTGGGCATCCTGGTATGACCTGTATTTGGATTCTGCAGATGATTCATCCTCTTCATTACTGGTTGAATCTCTTTCTATTTGGGCAAGGAGCTTTTCCATTTTTTCTTTGAGCTTTGCTTTGGAAGTTGACTTCTTGGAGGCTGATTTCTTGATTGCGGTTTCTGTAGAGGAACTTGATTGTGCTGTTTCAATGACTTGTGTGACTGGGCTAGCCTTGAGTGACTGAGAAACTTCTTTTGGAAATTCCAGTTGGACTTGTTGAATGATTCTTTCGATTTTGAAAGGATCCTACCGTTTAGTATAATGGACTCTACATACTGTGTCAATATCACCTTTAAGGCTGTAATGCCATTTGAAGATCCAAGGGATTTTGTATTTTTTTGCAAAAATTAGTAGTAGGGGGAATTGATTATCATAGGAAGGGATTTTGAACTTAGTTTCAAAATAGTTGATTTGTTCCCAGAGGATTTCAGGGATCACATCGTTGTCTGGGCCATGGTCATTCCACTACTTAACAAACCAAGAAGGGAGTTGACTGTTAAATTTACTATCAAAATTTACGAACCAAGAATGACTAAAAGTTTCAGTTTGAAAAAGGAAAATTTTAAACCAGGCATCAATGTAGTCATAGTAGGTTAATGAGAGTGAGTTATCTAACTTTTTGGGTTCAGAGGGATGTTTTCCCCACTATTTGAGGGAGAGAACTCTCAAAATGTACAAGGAGTGGTAAATGACTTTGGCTGGATCATTGCGATCAGGGACAGGTTTGATGAAGACATAATTAGTTTGGTAAATGATATCTCTGTAATATTGCAAGTTGTGACTAGGGGTGTATGGTATCCAATGAGAATTAGGGGGGAAAAACTATTTGACAAGGGCAATTGGATCATTTGTGTGAGAAAAATGAGGTTCGATGTAGAAAAGGGTATGGTAAGTTTTTTGAAGATATTCTGATATTCCTGGAGGGTTGTATTTGGTGAGAGGTGGAGTACTTATGACTGGGGCATGGATGGTGAAAGGATCATGTGGAGTTGTTAGAGCTGAACTAAAGGTAGGTCGAGGACCTAAGGGAGTCCCTAAGCTTGTGAACTTGTTTACTAAAGCAAGGGAAGTAGAGGGTTCAATTTTTACTAGGGGAGGAGGTCTGACCGGAGGGATCCCTCCTTTGGGACGTGGTTGTGATTGTCTGTTTGCCATCAGGGTTTTGCAAAAATTCTCTGGTAAGAAAATCTGGGATTGAATTGTCACATCCACGAATATATTCGATATCAAATTGGAAAATGCTTAAAATAGACTGCCATCTAGCAAAAATATGCTTAGTAACTATATTTTTAACATATTTTTCTAAAACATATTTGGCACTTTTGCAATCAACTCGAAGTAAAAAATTTTGATTTAAAATATCATCTTGGAATTTACTGATACATAGAACAATTGCAAGAATTTATTGTTTAATAGTGCTATAATTACTTTGTGTTTTGTTCCATGCTCCAGAATGGTAACGAACAAGCTATTCTGGAGAAGTAGGGGAGAGTTTTTATTTTAAAATGCCTCCATAACCAATGTTGGAGGCATCGATTTCAATGATTTTGAAAGAGTTGACTGAAGGAATTCCTAAGTAAGGAAGAGTTTTGACATATTTTTTAATGTCCCTAACTATAGTGGTATGAATATTAGTCCATAGAGGGGGGTTTGATTGTAAACGATCGAAGAGTTGTTTACATTGTTTTCTAAGATCTTTGTAAAATTCAGCAATGTAATTTAAAGAACCAAAGAAACGTTGTAACTGTGTTTTATCAAGAATTTGGTCTGGGAATTTACCTGCAAATTCTATGGAACGACTGATTGTGTTGAATTGTCCTTGAGATATATCATAACCAAGAAATCTAACTTTGGTTTGAAAAAGTTTTATCTTAGAAGTAAAGATGACTAAACCATTGATTTTGATGGTGTGGAAGAAAGAATAAGATGTTTCCAATGAGTTTCAATGCTATTGGAAAAGATAAGAACATCATCAATGTAGACTATGGAAAAATGACTGAAATGATTGAAAATATCATTCATAATATTTTGGAATTCACTTGGGGCATTCTTAAGGCCAAAGGGCATGACATTCCATTCGTAATGGCCAAAAGGTGTAGTGAATGTTGTGTTGTACTTATCTTTTTCTGTAATCTGAATTTGCCAGAAGCCGGACTTAAGGTCAAATTTGGAGAAAATAGTTGATTGTCCTAATCGATTAATTAAATCTCTCTTGTTAGGGATATGATATTTTATCCATTCAAGGACTTGATTAAGAGGCTTGTAATTAATGACTAGACGTGGTACCCCTCGTTCTATTTCGGAATTTTTCTGGACATAAAAAGTTGAGCAAGACCAAGGTGATTTGCTGTGACGTATGATTTTGTTTTGAAGAAGGTCATGGATTTCTTTTTTACAAAATTCTAAGACTTCAACATTCATCTGAATTGGTCGGGCTTTACTTGGAATATTTTTATTAGTGAAGGGCTTGATCTAAGGAAGACTAACAATATGTTGTTTTCTATGCCAAAAAGCATTGGGTAGTTCCGAACATATTTCTTGAATAAGTTTATTTTCATATTGTTTTATCTGATGTCGAAGGGTAGGGTTTCTTAATTGTGTTTCTGTTCGTTTGTGAATTATTTCTTCTTTTAAAGAATTTAAATGTTGTTCTTTATGATGGAGAATGTAAATATTTTTAGAGACTGAAAAATCAATGATATTTTCGAGTTTTTTACTAGAAGATTTTTGCAAAAAAAAAAAAGAAAAGTAATATTTTGACCAAAATGTGTTGTATAGAGACCATCATTATTTATGGTAAATGGGTAAATAAGATATAAAAATGGAAGGCCAAGGATGACTGTATCAGTCATAATTTTTACTAGGACAAATGTAATTTTGAAACATACATTATCTTGACAAATATGAGCTTTGGATAATTCATACTTGATTTTCATTACACTACCATTAGCAGAACTGAGTTTCTCATTTGTTTTTTCATAATATTTTCTAGGAATCAGGCCTTCTTGTATACAGTTAAGATCAGCTCCAAAGTCAGCTAGAGCAATGACAGTTTTTTGGTATTCCTTATTAATAACTAAGGTGACTTTTATTTTCCATTTTTTAAATGAGGTTCGGTTAATTAGATTCAAACCATTGGTTTCCTCTTCAGTATTTTGAAAAGGATTTGTGTTGTCATCATCTTCATTACTGTCAGAGGAAGAGGAATCAGAAACTGAAAATTGGTGTGAAGTTTTAACTAGATCTTTGAGTTGGGTGTGAAAGAGGGTTTTTATATCTTGATTTTCATTTTTCAGGGTTTAGATTTTTCGTTTAACGATGTTGACCTATGCTTGGAGGTCTTGTATAGTGACTTCTTTTTGAAGAGTAAAACGTTCAAGAGTTTTGTGAAGACTAAAATTTGGTTTGTTTATGGTAGGGGGTTGAGTATCTTTGTTTATGGTGAGTAATTTAGTAAGCTTTTGAAGATAATAATTTTTTAAATCTGGGTCTTCAACTTTACTTATGAGGTCTAGAAGAAGATGTTGTTGTTCTTCTGCCTTGGTGAGAACATTAAGGGTTTTATGTTGGTGTTGATTTAGCATATTAACTGTTTTTGTACAACAACTGTCTTTGCACCCAAAACTAATATCATGTGAACTGGGACAGGAGGCAGAAGATTCAGTAAAGGAACTAGATTCAATTTCAGTATCACTGTCACTTGTGTTTTTTAACTCAAGAATTGTGTAAATTTGTTGTTTAGTTTCATCAGGGATTTCTAGCTGATTAATTTTATTTTTTACAGGACAATTTCTTGCGTAATGACCTTTCTTACTACACTTATAACATGTAACTTTAGTTAGATCAATTTTATTGTTCTTCTCAAAATGTTTTGTTTTCCTCGTATATTTTTCGTTCTTTTTAAACTTTTGTTTATCATATAATTCATTATGTTGGAATTTTTTATTATATCTTTTATAAGGGCGAGTATATCGTTTTGGGAAGGATTTTGATTGTTTTGATTTCTTTATTTGCTGAGATGGTGCAATTGGGGGTAATCCATATTGTTGACAGAATGTGTCCATTTCATATTTAGCCTTCTTTTTAATTTTTACTAAGCTGATTATTAATTTTCATATCTATACACATTTTGAGTCCTACTTTATGGATTAGACTAATAATATTACAGTAGGTTAGACTGTCATATTCAATAACACCAGTTGTGTTACTAAGTTCTGTGCGTATTTTATGAGAGAAAAGGTTGGGTAATCCATTAATAAATTTTTATTTCCAAAATGGTTTATTACTATCTTTTCGTGACAAGAAAGTATCTTTGTACCATCTAAAATCACTTAATGTAGGACATCTAAGGTTACTAAGTTGATCATGAATTCTAGAAGTAATGTCACTTGGTCTGCCAATGAAATGATCTATAATTGTGTAAATTAATGTATTGACTCCATCAGGGAGTCTGAGGCCAATTTATTCATTAAAAATAGGGGTTCCATCTTCTGTTTTTTTTACTGCATATATTATCTCTTGCTCCTTGGGTAAGATGTTTATCCCACCAATTTCTTAACATGCCTGAAAATCTAGAGGCTAGTAATTCTACAATATCAGGTTGAGGCATATTGTGATGTGTAAGGTAACTATTGGCTGTCATAGAAAGGTGATTTAATTTGTTTAAAATTTATTGTTCAGAGAGTCCATCAATATTCCATTCATAAATTTTTTTAGATAACACAGAAAATTGGTTTTGGAAGATTCTTTCTTCATATTGAATATCGATAGGAGTAGGTTGGGTATACCAATTTTTTGTAATACTGGTAGGGTTAATTAGCCGATGTGTTATCCTATTGATCTCAAAGGCATTTTCTAACTTGCGTATATCCTTATTTGTGTCTTCTTCATATGAGGTTTCGGAGTTATCAGAATCGTTATGAGAATCAAAATTGAGAACTGTGAGGGATTTTTCGTCCTTGATTAGTTGTAATTCTAAGGCTTTTAACAATTTATCAATTTGGGCAGAGGAGTCACTTGTGCTTGGTTTGTTAGGTAGTCCTTGACGTTTTGTAGGAAGTTTGATTAGAGGGGAATCAATAGTTTTAGTCACAAGGGTGGAATCGTCAAGTTTGGATTCTATTTTGTCCAATTGAGAACCTAGCTTACTTAAATATTGATTGGTGAAATTGTTTTGTTCAATAATTTTTTTAGTATTAGGATCGATTGCGGAGGTGACAACCTTAAAAGGGGAGGCTGGGATTTCGGTTCCCAGGTGGTTAACAATTAGGTTTTCTAAAGGAGGGTGACTAGAAGAAACAATTGTTTTATCATGTTTTGTCCATTTATGTTTTGTAAGAACATTATTTTTTTTGTAGTAATTTTCAAAATAATCAAAGAAACTAATTTCTAACTGGTTTGTTATCATGAATTTTTGCCATTTTTTTGTAATTTTTGTTCTCTCCTCATGCGTGTAACTTGTTTTATATATTTGTCGTCTTGCTTTATTTTCTTTGGACTTGGCTTCAACTTCTAACTTTAGAAGCTTAAAGGAAAATGATTTACTTAAAACACATAGTTGTGGATTAACAGTGTCGGTCTCAAAGTCAGTTTGTGTAGGAGAGTGGTTAGAGATTGAATCTTCAGTCTCTATGTTTGGGACATAATATATAGTAGATACTTGTTCATCCTTTTGAATTCATTTTAATCTATGATCACGTCTGGATTGGTGGACTAGAGATTCTACAAATTATGTATCACGGTTAGTAGTATTTTCTCTAATTGGTAGAGGGGTGAACATTTTAGAGTTTGAACTAACGGAATAACAACTGTGTCTAGATCTATCAAATGTTAACTTAACAGTTCCATATAGGAATCGTTGCACATGTTCAAGATTTCGGACATCATTTTCGATTTTGGTTGGGTGATTTTCATTTTCAAGTAACCATTCATTTGGGAGGGAAACATCTTTCCAGACAATCGTTTTTGGTATTCGAATATTTGCATTAGAAATACTGCTTTGAATTAATAAAGTTTGATCTTTAGGACTTTTGACTAGAGCATGAACATTTTAAATTGGTTTTCATAGTCTTGTAGTAAATTCTATAAATTAAGCTTAGAGGCTGAGCACCTGTAAACATTGCATATCCTGAAGTTTTGATGTTTAATGTTAAAGCTTTTAGTATGTGAGGGTCACTTAGGCTGAACTTAAAATTAGGAAAACAATCAAAGTAGACCGGACCATTACAAAAGCTGGTTTCAATGACACTAATTAAGCTTTGATTATAGTCGAGAAACCTAGCATCTCTTAGACAGAGAAGAATCAATGTATTTTGTCCTAAAATAGTTAATGGATCAACTGCAACTTGTACAAGACCAATTTGGATAAAATTGTATCCTCTTTCGCGATGTTGTTTTATAGTTTTTGGAGAAAATAATTGGCATTTTTCGTGTTCTTTATTTATAGCATATAGTTGTTCAACAGTTTTGACTGTGTATTCTGTAAAAAAAGGTTGACTTAATGAAACTGGTTTTGTAAATTTGATTTGTGGGTACCCTTGGGATAATCCAATCATTGTGACTTTCAAGATCAGTGTAGGTGTGTTCTTCTTCATTAATTATGTCATTACTATCTGAAATGGATGGTAGGTTTGTTCGACTAGGTCGAGAGGAGGAAGATCTAAATAAACGACTCATGATTAATCAATTTTCTTATTATCTGAACATTATAATTGTGTTTTATCTTATTTTCAATGTTTGTTGCATTTCATAACACATACCTTATCCCAGCGACATCACCGCTCATGCCTTAAAACGCCTAAAAGCTCACCAAGGGACTTAATGTTTGGTTTTACGATTTATGGGGAGGTGACACCAACAACCAGAGAAAGAGAAGATGAAGAACAATATAAAGGAACAAATAAAAGGCTATAGATTAACAGATCTGAACAATTTACTAGATCTGAACAATTTACTATATATATATAGTAAATTGTTCAGATCTAGTAAATTGTTCAGATCTGTTAATCTATAGCCTTTTATTTGTTCCTTTATATATATATATATATATATAGTAAATTGTTCAGATCTAGTAAATTGTTCAGATCTGTTAATCTATAGCCTTTTATTTGTTCCTTTATATTGTTCTTCATCTTCTCTTTCAACCATGGTCGAGAGCGTTTTATCATGTAATATGCATATAGTGCGTATAACCCATGTCGTTTCTAAAATTCATAATTTTCGAATATATGTGCGTCTTACCCCCATTTTAAAATTGTCGGTGACCGGCGCTGAGAAATACCAATCATACATTTGTTTTAATTATTTATTTTAAAAAAAAATTATATAAAATATGAGATTACCAAAGTGTCTGATATATGTTTTAATCTTTGAAAATGGAACCATATGCAATTTTCAACTTTGCTTTCAATTTTCAACCTTTGAAACCATCCCATTTACATCACACATAAATTACACACACTCTTGGTGATAAAAAATATATATATATCTACTCAATCAATTACTTATTAATTATTCATCATTTCCCTACCTGCTATCAAACCCCTCAAGCCGGCCCAAGAATACCAAACTCTCTCTATAATTTCACAACCATTTTTTATTCAATCTTTCATTGAATTTTGACTAAATTATATATAGATTTGTGGTTTCCATATAGAGAAAAACAGATTTCCGGAGCCGACCTGCGAAATTCGATTCTCAGGTGCAATCAAATTCCAATATGTTTTGGATTCCTCAAAGGTGGGTCGATCTAAATTTGATTATAAATTCGTGGGTTCGATCTAGATTTTGATTTTGATTATTGAGGATCGTTGTTCATTTCTGGGTTCAAAGTTTGAAGCCAAATGGTCTCATTTCATGGCTCAATTTCGTCTGACCAAATGGCTGATTCTATGAATTCAATTTACCCTACTTTGAAATTGAGGCAGATTAATCAAGTACACAAAAACAGAAAAGTACCCAATTCGCAAAATCACTCCAGTGTTCCTGTTTGCCGACGATCTGGATCGGCCGTGATTGATGTGGTAATCCTAATTGCTGTGCAACATTGTTTAAACTAAATGAATTTATACACACATTTGAAAAGTTTTCTAAATTTTTTCGCACCAAGTGCCCACTATTGAGATAAAATGCTCGGCCCTCTCTCTCTATATATATATATCAGTTTATAGAGCTATGAGAACGTCAATAGAATATATATATATAGAACATGTAATGAAACATTGGGAATTGAAAATCAATGTGGACAATGGATTTGGATTCTTTTCATTAATTAGATTGAATGTACGGCGTCATCAGTTTCTACAAAGCGTTATTACACATTTGAATTCTTACAGGAACAGAGTCTACAGATAACATCTTTGAAGCCTCACAACAACAAACCCAAATTCTCTCTCTCAATTTTTCACTCCATCACCAAAAACAACACACAAAACAAACAAATAAATATAGATACAGATGTTGTGTAATCTATCAAGGCATATAGAATATAAAAATAATAATTTTCAATAGACACAATCAAATCAAAGGTTGAAGACCCAAACACTTGCACTACTATAGTAATTTGGGCGCTCTTTATATTTAGTTTTTAAAAATTACTGCATAAATTATTATTATTTTTCATTGAAAAGATAAATAAGATTTTAAAATTTTCTTTATTGCTAATAAGTTCTCAAAAAGATTTATTTGTTTCTGACTTGAATATTTTTTTATTCTTTGTACAGTTTTCTTTTTTAATTTCTTTTATTTTTTTGTAATTTGCTTACATCAGTGATTGTTTCAATATCAATTGATGGTAATTTCAATCAAGATCATATACCACTCTAAAATTAACTTAATTTTTAGAATTTACTACGGTGTGTCGGATCTCTTAGAATTAACGATGTTTTAGAATCTGTTAGTTCTTTTCTAAAATCATATGTCATTAGTTCATGACATTGTGTCATTCTATAAATTATAATTAACTAATTTTTATTTATCACATATTCTACAATATGAAGGAATTAAGAGTTTAAAAATGTTATAATATTAATACATTTATAATTTAAACTTACTCTGATTTCATATATTTTAATAAATTAGCTTTAAAACTAAATTGTTTGAAGTTTTGTAATTTATATATTATTGACAGAGTGTTTGTTACGACTATATATAGAACTATTAATTTACAAAAATTAAATACAAAATCCGAGAATGCAATTCTTGAAATACTATTGCTGTATGAATCTAATGTTTTTCCTAAGATTACATACCTATGGTATAATTTGTTAAAAAAAAAAAAAAAAGAAAAAAAAAAAAGAAGAAGAAGAAGATTTTATCTACTTATTCCTATCTAATTTATTAATACCCTACAAATCCACAATGGATCGTAGGCATGTGAGATCTATTTACCTAGGACGTCAATAAATAGATAAATGCGCGCGCGCACACACATATATATATATATATATATATATATATATAAACAATATTATTTTAATTATTAATTATTTTTTTGTATAATAGTTATATAAATTAAAACAATATATATATTAATTTATATAATTTTTGTGATCAAGTATATATAATCTTATTTTGACTCAAAAATAAATCTCGGAGACTATTGTATATGTATATTGAGCTAGAGCTATTAACATCTTGATACTACATTTCGTGTCACTCCTCAGGATGCAATATATATCATTATCCTAAATTGGAGTTTAGCTTCACACCATTGGCAAATAGATGTATCTATATGAGTGCCCTACAAGCACTACAAACAGAGAACAAACAAAAGGTAAAAAGAAACAATATCATTTCTCTTTAATCCTACTCCCACAAACAAAAGAAGGAAAAGAAAAACTATTATTCCATAAATACAATGTTACATTGTATTTGTATAATAAAATACTCCACACACAAAATAACGAAGTTTCTCACTCCTAAAAGTTTATCTAAACCTATTTAATTGTCTCAAGAAATGACTAAACACACAAAGCATATGCACAAATGTGCATATAGTGATCAATTCAAAGTTGTAGCCAAGTGGTGAAAAAGGCATAGAGCTTATTGGTTGGAGCAAAAGCTAAAAACATAGTGAATATAGAGCTCATGCATGGAAAGTCATGAAACCTTTATAAATATGCCTGTGAATATAGAGCTTAGGGTTTGTCATTGTGGTTTTTCACTGGAGGAGAAGGAGCTCTTCCTCCATTTGGCATATTTGGTGGCCTACATCCCCAACCCCAGCAACCACCCCCATAGCCGTTGCCGCCACCTCCTCCCCACCCCCATCCTCCACCTTGACCGCCGCCGCCGCCGCCGCCGCCACCACCACCACCGCCGCCTCCTCCACCGCCCCCACCACCTCCGCCACGGCCTCCTCCCCATCCATAACCTCCACCCCTTCCTCCACCTCCTCCACCACCGCCTCCCCCTCCTCCTCCTCCTCCACCACCACCACCACCACCACCACCCCTTCCACCGCCACTCTTCTTATTATGTTTTCTATGATATTTATTTCTTCTCCCATTACCACTGCCACCACCAGCACCCCCACCACTACCGCCGCCGCCACCCCCTCCTCCTCCTCCTCCACCACCACCACCGCCACTTCCACCCCCTCTACCTCCATTATTACTAATACCGCTATTACTACCTACTACAACTGCATTTGGTGAAGTAGAAGTAGTGTTTCTTCCATGTTTATCTCCAACATCAATGTGCACTACATTTGAAAGCTTCCTTGTGAAAGTAATAGCAATGCTATTCTCTCTTCCTTCACCACCATTGAGCCCATCAACCAAAAATGGGCTCAACACCAACACAACAAACAACAAAGGCCCAAAACCCATCTCAGTCACAACTTTTCAGAGGCACATACTAACTCTCACCCACATTCAGTTATATATATATATATATATATACACACACCCCATTCTTTTGTTTAAAATAGACACTCATACCAAGAAGTCCCCACTATGTAACAGACTCAAAGCTACTAAACTTGTGACCTTACAAAGGCTGCAAAAAGTGAGGAAAAGGGAGTGGACTATTGTTATACATGTTACTTCCCGCGCAATTTGTCCCCACCTATATTTTAGTGACTAAAGCAAGCATCAAAGGGCACACTATGCACCTAATACCTTCCTACATGCTTGGCACTATGGCATGCCCATTCCACCTATGATTAAACAATGTACAAATATATACATATTTGTATGTATACTTTAGAGTTTATATACAAATAGATAGTCATGCTTGATTGCATGTGATAATACTAAATTAGTTTACAACTCTAGTAACCTTCTATAACTTATGTATCATACTAATAGAGATAACTTATAAGATTACAAAAAATGTGTTTATAGTGAGAAAAACTACAGTGGCAGACTAAAATTATCCATCCGCTACTATAGCATATAAGTTCTTTTTTTCATTTAAGAAATTTAAGATAAAACAATGATTTTTATTGTCACTAAACTGTCACTAAAAATTATACCTACCCTTTTAGTAATCGCTGCGATCGCTACTAAATCCCTTATTTTTTCTTAGAATAATGATTTTCTCTCTTTGTAGGCACAACATCAAGAGAAGCACATCTTCAACTCATATAAAAAAAGACAACACATAGTACAACAATTCATTACAGCAGAGGGTCCAGACTCCATCAAAACCTTCTTCTTTTTCCCTTTTATTTTCTTTTATGTAAAGCATTATTGTCTATGAGTAGTAAATAGGGGCCAATGCTCCACACACTTGAAGTCTATACCTTGTCATATAGAAACAAATAGCATTAAGAAACAAATTGAGAGGCATTAAATAGCATTATTGTCTATTTTGTCATATGCATTAAGAAACAAATTGGGAGGCATTAAACAGCATTATTGTCTATTTTGTCATATGCATTAAGAAATTAACAAATTGGGAGGCATTAAACAGCATTATTGTCTATTTTGTCATATGCTTTAAGAAATTAACAAATTGGGAGGCAATTTACTACAAGTTGCAAAAGTGGTGAAAGCTGTTGTGACCTCAATTTTGCACTTAGACTTGGAGTCCAATTTTCCCTAATGACCTAGGATTTTTTTTCCAACACTATTTGGTGTTACCACATGCGATTGAACCAGGTTAAAAGTATATAAAGGTGCTTTGCACCTTGTAAAAGATCATTTTTCTTGTAGGATGTGCTTTCAAATTGGGCCTCTTGGTTTTGAGTGGGGTCCATATATAGTTGGATAATTCTCTCCCATATAAAAGTTGTCCCTACATATATATACAGAACATGTATATATATATATATATGTGGTTAAATTGAGTGTGTAGCCTTTTGCTTGACAAATGGGAATTGAGGTTGGAGTTCAAGTGGCCACCATGTGAAGTTCCATTGAATGGATGGAGGGTAGTAGTGGTTGTACATATTGCTAATGGATTTGTAAAAAGAAAAAAATTGCATTCCAGATAAGAGCCAGGCCATGCTGATAGAATATAGGTGTAGATATAAACATATATAGGGAATAGCTAGGGATGTTCATCCCATCATATCTCTACATGTAAGGAAATTCCCAATTCTTGAAGCAATTGTTTTTCTCTTTTTTAAGAAAAGTGTGGTCACAGCAACTACACCAGAGTGGAACACAGTCTCACCAGGTTCATATATAGGTTGCCCCAAGCTCAAAGTTTGTCTATATATGAGTATATGACCAACCCTACTTATCTTTTCATTATAAAAAGTCTTCACAATACTTTGATGTATATATTTTAGTTTTTCTTCTTAAATAATATTAGGAATTCGGACAAGTTCATATTTAACTTTATCAATGTTGTCTTTTATTTTTGGTAAACTGCAAAAGATTTCCTATTAAGAATGTGCAAAAAGTAACTATAATTAAGGGGATATTAATTTGTTATACACTCTTATATATATATATATAAATTATATGCACATACTAAATAGGTGAGCATTTTTTCTCTCTTTTTTTTTTTTCGTAGGAGGGGTGTTTTTTTTTTTCACTTTAAAATCATTTTTCAAAGAAAAAAATTAAATATAAAGAAGCGAAAAGAAGAAGAAAATTTTAAACCTTCACAACTGAAATGATAAGAGAAAAAACAGCTTTGAAGATTAGCTTCTTCTTTTTTATTTTTTTTCTCAAATGCGCAATAATTAATTTTCAAAACTTGGAATACTGATGAGTTGAAAAGTGTTTTATTAACTTGAAATACTAATTTGTATCTTTTCTTATACTTCAAATTCTTAAATAAACTCCATTATAGGAGGTTTCATATTTTGAAAGGTTAACATATCTTTTCTAAATAATAATGTTTGGGCTAAACCTATGAAATGTCAAGTGAATAATTTAGATCAAGCAACCTTTTGCAACAAGTTGATTCGATCTAACCCTACTTCGGAAACAACCACCACCAAAATATAATGATAACTGATAAAAAATATTAATAGATAAATTTGGCTTTATTAAACATTACCATAAGTAAGATTAAGTGGCTCCTGAAAATAGCTTGATTATAACATTTTGTTTATAAACCACCAAAAGAGAGAAAAAATAAAAATAAAATATTGGGACCAATTATCTTTAGACAACTCAAGTTGAAGCAACTGAGAGCTATCAACCAGTGCTTTTCTTTATTTTATTTTTAAAAAATTTCTATTAATGAAAAACCAATACACCCACTCTAGGACATTAATCCATGGAAAATGATAAGAGTTCAGAGTTCGCGACCAAGTACTACGAGGTCTAATGATTATTCAATTTTAGACCCAAGGTTAATGTAAAAAGTGTTGAAAAATTACTTATGGTGATTCTTATATCCATGATCAACATTTATATGAGAGAAACAAATTTTTATTCAAAATTTCACACTTTACAAATGTGGCTTTTAGATGACTTGTTGATTTCCTTGTTTCACACTTGATTCTTCATGAATCAAGTTTACCATTATTTTCAACATCCTCCCTTAAACTTGATCCGGGGATCTTCTCCATTACTTGCTGCTTCTTCACTTTTATGGACTTGTCTTGAAATTTCTGCATTCCTTGCAACATCTTAGATCTTATAGACCTGTCTTGAACTTTTTGGTTTATCTTGCTCCTGCCTTTGCCTCTCTTGTCCAGTTTTGCACAGAGATGGTTGAGTCTCTTCTTCATAGTCAAGTCCAAGACCAGCGACAAGCACCTCGAATTAAACCGAGTTGACCTGCCTAAACTCTGAAGAGATACCATTTTCTTCCCTGCACTTCCTATCCCTGGAACCATTACCGAGGCATTACATTTCTTCCTCAGACTATTTAACTTGTCTGGCTTCACTTTTCTAAACTTCTTCAGACTGTTGAACTCGTTTGGTTTCATTTTTCTTCTCTTGTAGTCTTTTACGAACAAGCGAGCTTTATATCTCTGAACTTCACCTTTTTCACTTTTCGTCTTATGGACGCACTTCAACCCAGTTGACTTATGGCCTTCTGGTAGACTACACTGTTTTATCTCTATGGTGAACATCTCTTCATCCATATTTGTCTTCCATCTCTTCTCTTGAATGGCTTCGGTGAAGACAAAATACCAACAAGGGGCAAACTTGTAATTTCACATAGTACTGATGATGTGGCAGGATCTGGGAACGACACGTGTCAACTGTTGGTTGGTTCCACGTGGTTGGTCGTACTGATGACACGTGTCAGGCGATGATATATTACACGTGTCACGCTGTTATGGTGACACGTGTCAGATGACGTCACATAGACGTGGCAGGCGCGTGATTGCGTGTGGACTTCACGCACGTTGAGAGGTTGAAGACGACTTGGCGCGTGGGTGTCACTCGCCGGTCTTGCGGAGGCACATGAGGGCGCGTGCGGAGGAGTCTCACTGCATGCTTTTCGCCGTTATGTTCCTAATGGAACGGATAAGCTAGATATATGCTCAAACTTGTGGTTTGAACACATATGACTCACGAATTAGGCTTGAAATGTGCGGCTTTGTTTTTGTCATTCACTTCTGGGCTTGCTCAAGCTTCACCAAGCTTCATTCTAGCTCTGATACCATGTTGAAAAATCACTGATGGTGATTCTTATATCTAGGATCAACACTTATATGAGAAAAATAAATTTTATTCAAAATCTCAACTTTTCAAATACAAAACTTTTTCTCAATTTTCTCACACTCCTCTATTCTTTTCTTAGCTCCTAACTTCTGAGTCTACAACTACATAACACATCTCTATTTATAGGCATAAAAAAATAATAAAGAAGCTTTGAATGTTCAACCTATACGTGTGAACATTTGACAACTTTTCTTCAACCACCATTCTTGAATCTTCATAGAAGCCTCTAGTTAGTCTTCAAAGACTGCTTCTAGATGACTTCTTGATTTTCTTATTTCATACTTGATTCTTCATGAATCAAGTTTACCATTATTTTTAACAAAAAATGGTTGGAGAGGATCTTGGTAGTCAAAAGTATGTTCTAGATGAGGTTTAGTTGATGGAGAAAAGATGTTCATCAGGACGGGCGATATGGGCTGCCTTCAGGTATACCGGTTGTGTGCTTAGGCAGCTTAACTATAGAATGTGTGGATGTTCCCGAAGGACAAAAAAGGATCTAGACTTTTAGAAATCTGCGACTGTAAGGCAAGCAGTGCCCTAGTCTTCAAACTTGTCTGTTAAGTGTTCAAGGTGGTCGCCTCAGGCGGAAGGTGAACCTAGTGAACTCAAACAACTCTCTTCCGTTGGAGAGCAGTAATAAAGCTTTGATTTCAATACCCTTATGCATGTTTGGCAACCGATGCGGTGCTGGTTTTTGGTTTTGGTTTGGTGTGATTTTATTCTGAACTGAAACCATGTTTATGGTTTTGGTGTGAGAAAAAGTAAAGCTGAAAAACCAAACCATATTTAGTAGAGTTAGTATAAGCTGAAATTCTGAAATCAAACCATGTTTGGTAACTTGGAATGGTTTGACATTTTATTTATTTATAATAACATTTTGTAAATATATATGTTTTAAAAAATAAAAGATATAAATAAAAATACATTAAAGTATTAAGTTTTTTAACAAAAATTATTAATATTGGATAATAATATTTCACCATATTGTAAGAATTATTCAATTGGTTCATATATGTAGTTTGAAAATTTATAATATTTTTTCATTTAAAATCTCAATGTTTTTTTAACCATTTAAAAAATCATTGACATCACCTCCCCATAAATATTTCGATCTACCAATTAGATTTTTTAAAATATTTTTTACTATAAATGAAAAATATTTGATTTATACCGAAATAAAAAATTAATGTCAAAATATATATTTTTGAACTACCACTTAGGGTAAAATATAAAATATAAAAAATTACTTTGTTTGGTAGAGTTGGTATGAGCTGAAATTCTGAAATCAATTAAACCATGTTAGATAACTTGAAATGGTTTGACATTTTATTTATTTATAATAATATTTTGTAAATATATATATTTTAAAAAATGAAATATATAAATAAAAATACATTAAGGATGAATTATTTTTTACAAATTTTTTTAATATTGGATAATAATATTTCACCATATTAGAAGAATTATTCAATCTTTTTCCATTTGAAATTTCAATATTTTTATTACCAATTTATTATTTTTAAATATTTATTACTCAATATTTCTTTATTTATTATTAATTAATTATATTCTATTGTTTAGTAACTTTTATTTAGTTCTTTAATTTAATTAAATAAATATATATGTATATGCTTGTGTGTGTATATATATATATATATATATATATATATACATATAACACAAACACACTCACGCACACAAAACTCACACCAGCTTGTGGGGCCAAGAAATGGTTTGGAAAATGGTTTTGGTTTGGTTCAACAGTAATAAAATCATACAAAAACCATGTCAAGAGATGGTTTGAAAAACACCCCATTTGGTACACCATCAGTTGGTACTATTAAACCAACCCACACTCAGCCAAACATGGGTTGGGTTATACTTCATAGCCCAAAACCAAAATTTTGGCACCAAAACCATCTATCAAATAGACTCTTTAATGTCTGTTTGGGAAATTGTGTGGTTTTGGTTTTTGGTTTTGATTTTGGATTGGTTTTGGTATTGTTTGGTTTTTATTCTAAACTGAAATCATGTTTGGTGCTGATGGTTTTAGTGTAAGAAAAAGTAAAGCTGAAGAAACCAATTCATGTTTGGTAGAGTTGGTACGGTCTGAAATTCTGAAACTAAACCATGTTTGGTGACTTGAAATGATTTGAATTTTTTATTTATTTCTAATAACATTTAGTAAATATATATGTTCTAAAAAAAGAAATATATAAATAAAAAGATATTTAAGGATATAATTTTTTTTACAAAAAATATTAATAGTGGATAATAATATATAACCATAGTGCAATAATTAATATTCAATTGGTTCATATATGTAGTTTGAAAATTTATAATCTAATTCCATTTAAATATTTATTACTCAATTTTTATTTATTTATTATTAATTATTAATTAATTATATTTTATTTATTTAATATTTTATTCAATATTTATTTATTTAGTATTAATTATTATTTTTGTCTATTATTTATTTGGTTTTACTTAATTATATTTTATTTATTTAATAAAATGACAAGCATCACAATGTTGACTTTTGTTGAAAATGGAATGGTACACCAATGATGAGTTTGGGGTTGTGGGTTGGTTTTAATTTGATGGTTATAGGTAGGGATGACGGAAAAAGCCGTCCCGTCGGGGAAGCACCCCATTTAAAAATGAGGTGGTTATAGGGGTTACAATAAAAAAAACCAACGGTTATGGGGTGGGGGACGGTTTGAGGGGTTCCCCTATTGAGGAACCGCCCCGCCCCAAATCGCATTATTAATATTTAATTATTTTAAATTAAGTTTATTTAACTATAGATTTATTTACATCTTATTATTAAAATTACATTAAATCCTTAAACAAAACAAATATTTTCTTATATAGAGAGAAACCCCTCTACACTTAGCTCTCCTTTACCCATTGAGTTTGTAAATTAAAGTTTATATTGACAGTGTTTTTGTTTCAGTTAGAAAACTGTTTAGAATTGTGAACGATATCAGAGTGTCCGCTTAGCTCTCCCTTTCCACTTAACTCTCTAGATGTTTGGAATTTTGTTATTGAATGGACTTGTTGTTTTTGTGATGGAGTTGTATCTAATTAATATTTTATAATTTAAATGTGGATTGTTATTTTATGTTGTTATAATTGGAGATTTTTATTTAAGTTTGTTTATCTATATTTTGTTACGATTAAATTAATTGGATAATTGCTTGTTTTGTTTTTGTTTTAAAAATGATTCTGATTAAATTAATTGAATAATTGGTTATTTTTTATATATATTTTAGCTAAATATGAATGTATTTATATTTTGTTTATATTTAGGGGGGAAAAATTGGTTTAATGGACTGTTATGGGGGTAAGGGTGAAATTTTTAAATGGTTATGGGTCGCTATTTTGGTTATGAGGATTGAGAAAACCGTCCCATTGCCATTCTTAGTTATGGGTTGTTGTTGGACCAAACCATGAGTTTTGGTTTGTATGAATAGTGACCAAACCACCTCAAGAGATGGTTTCTAAAATCTCACAAATGGTACACCATGGTGTGCAACTGTTGACCGAACCCACAACCTGCCAAATATGGTTTGTTCTGAAATTCACAACCCAAAACCATATTTTTCAGCCAAAAACTCTCTATCAAACAGGCACTTAACGAAAGATGATTTCAAAGTGTTGGGTTTGGACTTTCCAAAAGATGGAGATACAAAAGGTAAAGAGAAGGTATTTTGAACAGTCAACCTACGTAAGGATTCTAGCTTGCCCACTTAAAACGGATGAATATTATCGGACGAGAAAAAGCAGGGTCGGATAAAAAGCGTAACTCCGCAGTCTCATAAGTTACCTTTATTTCTTCCTCCCCCGTGACCCCCCTTATTTACTAAACCAAATGTGCTGAAGGCAGACTCTCTACTATTAAAAAAAAATACCATTAAACCTCCCGAGTAAACAAATTATCATGCAACCCGTTAATTACAATCCCTCGAGTAACGAAATGCTATAATATTAGTCTTAGTGTATTAGTTGGCTGTCAAGTTGTAATGGTAACATTCATATACGACGAAAATATCATTTTATTAACAAAAGTACTAAACTATTCTTGATATCTCTTTTAACAATAAAGGAACTATAATCACAAACCCCCTTATAAGAATTTTTTTTTATAGAGGACATTTAGGTCATTTTAAGTTGGTATAAACGATTCCGCTACAATTTAGGGGTATTGTGATACACTCTAATAGTACATGGAGTTGTCAGTTGTTTTATAGTAAAAGAGGTTTTCCTTTGATCTAACTAAAACTTCTGCATTCTATATGAACTTGGTATTAATGCTGCTTAGTGCTTATACATATATATATCTTGTAATATTTCCTTGTTTATTAGATTGTGGCCTTAAGAGGAACGTACAATATGAGCCATTGTAAAACAATTCGTATCAAATGGGATTCAGCAAAAGTCCATGTATTGTTACAGAAACCCATGTTTATATGGATTTGGTTCAAGCCCACAAAGATATGAATAAAAGTCCATTCGGGTTGGGTCTAGGCCCAAAGATATTTAGACAAATTCATGGTGTGCGTGTGTGTTGGCCTGTCTCCTTTCAAAAAAAGTGAAATGTTGAGGTTTCCAGTTTGGAAGAGCACCACAAATTCTTCAAACAATAATAATAATAATAATAAACAAAACGAAAGATTCTTGCCCAATTCTAAATATATATATATATATTTTTTTTTTTTTGAGAAAGCAGACATATATATATGTATATATACTTGGATGGTTTGAAATAATTAACCACATTGCAGGCCAGCATATAAAAGTAGAAGCACCACAGATCGAGTCAAGAATTGAAGTAAATCCATCACTACACTTTAATATTTCTAAGATCCAGAATATATTTCTTTTTATTAATTAAAAGTAAAATGATTGACCATTTCAAATATTTTATGTGTAAAGAAAAGTAAAAGATAGAGACTCAAATGCGAACTTTGTAAGGTACAATTTTAAAATTATTGAACTATGTGATCCTATTTTGACCGGCGTTCAAAGTTACAAATTTTCCACATATTGTTGTCTTACATAGAAAAATGAAATATTTTCTAAAACTTTACTAGTACTCATTTTTTTCTATATGTAGACTATAGTTTTGACTCCACACAATGTAAACATGCTGTTGTTTTTTTGGGACTTTGGTGCTACCCAATTAATTATGAATATGTTTGTCGACAGGATGTGTAATTACCTGATTTTTTCGCACGTGGTCGGCACATGTTGAGAGAGTGAGCATGAGGTTTTGTAGCATGATTGCATTACTTATTCTTATTTATAGAAATCCATACACATATTTCTTCATGGAAAAAATTAGAGCATAATAGTAGATATTACTTAATTACAAGTATTTAGCTATATTATTCATATTATGATATAATTTACGTCGTAGTAATGTTTAACGGATTCTGACAACATCCGTATTACATGTCACTTATCAAAGATCATCATTATAATAAGTTAATAAGGGTAATACGAGTCCAACCACGGTTATAATGCGACTTAATTACTTCATGAACATTACTATAAGTGAATCACTTTAGTTCTAAAAATGAAGCTTGTCTTCATTAAAATGTATACATGTCCCAAACAAAGGCCTTGGTGCTACGTGAATGAATGAAGCTTTTGAGGAAATGAGGACCTAGGGTTGATTGTGATTGTTACTTTCTGTCGAGACAGATTGAAACCATCTGATTATTTTGCTGTTCCTATTGGCAATTGCACGTAGAGTATATACGTGTGTGTATAAATATATATATATATATATATATATGTGTGTGTGTGCTGTTCAGTACTCTGTTTGTGGTGGGTGGTTTCAAGCTTTAATGAACCCTAATGGAATAATCATCGAAACGAAATAAAGCTTAGTGCAAATGTGCTTTGGGATCGAATACACTAATATTAGGCAAAACGCAAAAGCACTCTATCTTTGGCTTTTGTGGCATATATATATATATATATATATATGGATCTATATATGCGCGCCCTTGTGACGGCCGGACTGTAATCCTTCACATCTTAGTGCCAGCTACTTTATGTATGTATATACGCGTTTCTTCCACTCTCTTACTTCATGGACATCGATACTCATCCTTTAAAGATTATGATCAACACAAACATATGCAAACATACATTATATTACTGTTTATGTCTTTTTTTATATGGTTAAATGAAGAGTTATTATCACAAAATCCTTGAGGTTTTATCAAATCATCAAATTACCCCTGACTTATTAAATAATTTCCTAAACTTTACAATTTAATCAATCTCCCCTCCACCATCAAATTAATAAATGATTAATTTAACTTATACATCTCAAGTTTGACAATCTTTATTTATACCTCTTATTTTTTCAAACTCACATCATTTATACCCCTTATACCTAAATTACCCTCAGATTATTTCGTTTATAATAAAATATTTATAAAAAATAAAAAAATTAATTGATAGTTCAAAATATATTTTATCCTAATTTTTTTTTTCAAAAAAAATTAGTCTCTCAAAGATATTTTGGCATCAATGAAAAAAGTAGTGTAAAATATGTTTTTTTTTAAAAAAATAATAATAATAATGCAGGAAAATTTTTTACCCTATTTTTTTTTATATTTTACCTTTATTGGTAGCTTGAAAAAAATTATTTCGTAATTAATTTATTTTTATTTATTGAAAAAAATATTTTACCCTACTTTTTTTTTATTTATGACAAAATGTGTTTGATAGACTAATTTTTTCAAAATATAAAAAAAAGTAGGATACAAAATATTTTGAACTAACAAATTTTTTTTTTTCATTTTTAAATTTTTTTTTAAAATATTTTACTATAAACGAATTTATTTTTTGATTTATGTCAAAATAAAAAACTAATGCCTATTTGGATAATAAAATATAATGGTAGTAAACACCATATATCTCAAGTTTGGAGGTAATTTAGGTATAAGGGGTGTAAACGATGTGAATTTGAAAAAAATAAGAAGTATAAATAAAGATTGTCAAACTTGAGGGGTGTAAATTAAATTAATCATTTAACAATTTAATGGTGGATGGGAAGATTGATCAAATTGTAAAATTTAGGGTTTTTTTTTTTGTCAAATAACTTAGGGGGTTATTTGATATGTTAGAGGGGAATATGATGATTTGGTGAAATCTCATAGGATTTAATGATAATAGCCCTTAAATGAATTGTATTAATTACAGAGCATGTGTATCACGTGACCGATATTACTCATGTAAATAATCGTGTACACTATCGATGAACAATAGATTGAAATTTCACCTTAAATATATACAGTGTCAGTTGACTGCTATTTTACGCCGTTGCTATTTTTTTTACAATTTTTTAATTTTAATGGTCACTATGTTTGGTGTGAAGAAGGTTTCTAAATCTCTACTTTGCAATAAACCATTTTTATAGATATCTACTAATTATACAGATCAAATAACTTAACATACAATGGATAAATACATTTAACATCCCCTAAAAAATGTCATATAAGTGTTACCTCCCCTCTCATTTCAAAAATAATTTTGACGTCTCTTTTTATTTAAGACCAAGTAACGCTGATCTCTCCTCTCAGAATATCTCCTCTCAGAATATAGAATATTTCATATTCTTTCTGTTAAATACTTTAAAAGTCGAGAATGTGCTTTTTAAATTTCAACCGATTCTAAAATTATATGAAGAGAAAATAGGAGAACTTTAAATTTTTATCACTAGATTTAGAATTTCATATTACCCTTATTAAATTTCAACCAATTCTAAAATTCATATTCACTAGATTTAGAATTTCATCTCTTTTATACAAAAAGTATTCTTGGTAACAAGAAAGAAATAAAAGCGCAAGGGTATAATAGGAGAACTAGAAATGTTTGTGCCTAAAGAAACAATATGCCAAATTGCCAAATTGCCAATATGACAAAATATTCATTCTTATTACAATTGTCTTTGGGTGATGACTAAATGCATGCACACCATCATAAAGTTTTTGTTTGATTTTTGTTTTCAAGATTAGCTCTTCTAGATGGAATATTATTAAAGAAAAAATCAATGACATTGAAATTAACATTTGCAAGGTTCCCACTATTCTTTTGTAGTGAATTCCAACCAAGAGAAATTTATCTAGAAGTCAAAGAAACTGTAAACAAAGTTATCACTCATCAATGTCACATTCCACACGCATTTTGATCTAAATCCAATCCGATTAGCGAATATGAATTAAAAATAAAATTCGATAATTCGATTAAAATTTGAATTCGATAATTTAATTTTTTAACAAATGAGATTTGAATTTATTTTAATCCGATTCGATAATAATCTGATCCGAAATTATAATATATATATATATATATATCAATATAGATTTGATATTTTTATGTTTATATATTTAGTATTATACCTATATATAAATGTTAATTGTTAATTATTTTATTATTTATTAATAATAATTGATCATCTATATTACCATTAAAATTATAAATAATTTGAATATTTCAGTATTTATACATTAACTTTATATACTATTTATTAATATATAAATATTGAGTAGTAAATATAGTGTACTTATTAATGTCCCAATTTTTCTTTCGTTTTTTTATTTTTATATTTGTCATGGGCATACGTTATAAGTAATTTGGTGTTTACTGATTATAGAAAAATAAGAAATAATCTAAAATTATTTATTGATTTTTGTAATTAGATAATTAGATCGGATTATCGGATAAGATATTCGACAATGAAGAAATTTAGATATGAATTAACTAAGTAAAAATTCGTCGAATTCTCAAATTCGAATTGGATCGAGTGGTTTTACAATCCCTATCAATAAATTTGTCAATCGATCTGATTTTAATCCGAATCCGATATAAATCCGATTAGTCGGATATGGATTAGAAAAAAAATTCTATAATCCGATTATGATCTGAATCCGATAATCCGATTTCTTAATAAATCGGATATGGATTTAACTAGATCCGATCCGTTTACAGATCTATATCTAAGTACTTCTCATGCCCATCCATGATTAAAAAGGCAAAGTTGTAAGTAGTAAAAATTGTCAAGCCCGAGCTCATTTGTAAGGCCCAAAATTAAATAGGCTCATGTATGCACATTTAATTAATAGGTCCATGATTATGTCTTAGATATGAAACCTATGTATTAGGTTGAGCCCATCAGTACCTTTCCATTACTTGAAGGTTAGGAAATAACCACCCATTAACTATAGATAGTGGGTGGTTATGAACAAACTGAGTCATGATTCCATAAAATTAGGGGAATGATCCTACGAAAAAGGAGAGAAATCCATGAGTATGATGTATAAATTCAGCCATTGAGGCCTCAATAAAATTCATTTTGAATTGTAAGCAAAAATTGACACTTACAATTGGCGTTGTTTGTGGGAATGAAATAAGCTCTCTCCTTTGTTTCATTTTCATCCTAAAAACTTTTCTTTCCACTTAACAAGTCATCCATGGTGTCTACCCGATCCACAAACAATGACACCTGGTTCGAGGAGATGATGCAACAACTGGAGGTTGTGGAGCAAATGAACGCTCTCCTCGAACAACATAATGTCGACCTACTCCTTCGGGTGGCCCAGAATGCCGAACAACAAGTGCCACTTATCAGAGGCTGGTAAAAAAGATATTCAAAAGTCAGATAGGGAAAACGGTCGAGGCATACATAGATGACACGGTGGTAAAAAATAAAAGGGAAGAGGAGCACTCCAACACCTCGAGGAAGTATTTGACGCACTCTAAAAAGACGGGATGAAGCTCAACCCCACCAAGTGTTCGTTCAGGGTCTCATCTGGGCAATTCCTCGGCCATCTCGTCAACCGAACAAGAATCGAAACTAGCCCCTCGCAAGTGAAGGCCCTGATAAGCTGTGAAGAGCCAAAAACGCAGAAGAATGTCCAGATCCTGTCTAGAAAAGTAGTTGCACTGAGCCAGTTCGTCTCTAGACTAACAGATAGGTGCAAGCCATTCTTTCAGGCAATCATAGGGGGAAAGGGAATCATATGGGGACCAGAACAAGCCGAAACCCTTCAGAAATTAAAGCAATACCTTTAGAATCCTCTAATCCTGACATCTACAGATCCAAGAGAACCATTGCACCTTTACCTAGCGGTGTCAGCAGCGTCAACTAGTGCGACGTTAGTGAAAAATGACAGAAAATGCCAGAGGCCGGTCTTCTTCAGCAGCAAGTCTTTGTCCGATACCGAAACAAGATACACTTTGGCATAACGAGTCGTTCTGTCATTAATCAACGCAAAGAGACGTTTGAGCCATTATTTTGAGACTCATCCAATTATGGTTCCAACCACCCTACCTATAAAAACCATCATGGCTAAGCCGGACCTGACTGGGAGGATCACTAGATGGGCGCCGGAGCTCGAGACATTCAACATAACATACATACCAAGAACATCCATAAAAGGCCAAACACTGGCCAACTTCCTACTTGAAGCTGAACCCGAAACAGCACTGGCCGAGCCAGAAGAACCTGAGTGGACGCTCTTTGTGGATGGCTTAGCCAGTGCTGCTTCGGGTAGGAAGTTAGCCAGATATGCCTTACTGCATGGGCATCTCTACAGAAGATCATTTGGTGGTCCATACCTACTGTGCCTCACCCTCTCCGAAGCGTCAGCGATAATGAAAGAAATACATGAAGGATCGTGCGGAAACCACTCTGGAGGAAGGGCATTGGCTCATAAAGTCCTGAATCAGGGGTACTTCTAGCCCTACTTTTCTCAAGACACCGAAGCTTATGTCAGAAGGTGCAAAAAATGTCAGATCCATGGAGATAGTATTCATTCACCTCTAGAACTATTGAATCCCATGTCCAGTCCATATCCATTCACATAGTGGGGGATCGATGCGGTTGGGCCTCTACCAATGGCCCTCAAATCAGTAAACCAAGTGTTGATAGCAACTGATTATTTCACAAAATGGGTAGAGGCAGAATCCTACTCCACCATCACCCACAAACATGTGATCAAGTTCATATGGACGAACATCATCTGCTGATTCGGGGTGCCTAAGGCAATAATCATTGACAACGGAAGGAATCTGGACAATAAGTGGACCAGGCAGTTCTGCGACCAACATGGAATTCAACTAAAGACTTCATCAATGTTATATCCTCAAGGTAATAGTCAAGCTGAGAGGTTCAACAGGACAATACTAAATACCCTGAAGAAAAAGTTGGAAGATCTTAAGGGCACATGGCCCATAAGCTTCCACAGGTACTCTGGTCTCATAGGACCACACCAAGACTCCCCACTAGTGAAACCCCATTCTCGATGGCCTACGGTACAGAAGCGGTGATTCCAACAAAACAAGTAATAGCAACTGCCAGAATAGAGCTATATCAAGAGGAGCAGAACAACCAACAACTAGTTAATGATCTGGATCTACTCAAAGAAAAACGAGATCGAGCCGCAATCAGATTGGCAACCTACCATCAGAGGGTCAGGAATGACTTCAATAAAAAAGTCAGAAGGCGTGAATTTCAAGTATGTGATATGGTTCTAAGAAAGAAGATCGGACTAGTCGGCAAACTCAAAGAGAATTGGGAAAGACCATACACGGTCATATAAGTCATAGGGCGTGGGGCCTACCGACTCAGACATAATGATGGCCATATGGAACCTAATTCACAGAACGCCTCACGGCTGAAGATGTATTATCCTTAACGGGCATCTCCTATTTCTGAATTAAATAAATAGGCTGAAGCATCCATACCTAGCTTTGTTTGCAAGTTTTGAATTTCGAATTTTGATTAGCTGGCCATGCCAGATCATGTTATTTTTTAATGACTTCAGTTGCATAATAAAAGATCATCTATCTTTACTTCATAATAAATTAGGATTGAAAATTAAAAATCCAAAATAAAATAAAATAAAATAAAATCCTAAATATGGGATTGACAGAGGCATAATAGCGTGACCCATACAAACAGAGGTTTAAAATAAAAAATAAAATCCTAAGTATAGGATTGACAGAGGCATAATAGCCTGACCCATACAAACAGATGATTAAAATAAAAAATAAAATCATAAGTATGGGATTGACAAAGGCACAATGGCCTGACCCATACAAACAAAGGGTTAAAATAAAAATAAAATCATAAGTATGGGATTGACAAAGGCACAAAATCCTGACCCATATAAACAGATGATCGAAATAAAAAATAAAATCCTAAGTATGGGATTGATAGAGGCATAATAGTCTGACCCATACAAGCAGATGATTGAAATGAAAAATAATTTCTTAAGTGTTGAAATGACAGAGGCATATGGCCTGATTCACACTAGCATAGGAATAAGAATATGTCCTAAGTGTTGAAATGGCAAAGACTTATGACAACTGTAAATGGGTCAAGCCCACAAAACTATCAACACAAAACATATGAAAAATACCGCTGCCATTAATAAAAGTATACACAGTACAAAATACCCGAAGGGCCCGAATTAAAAAAAGTACTACAAAATGGTCGATGAAGCTCGATATAACAAATAAAGAAACAACATGAAGAAATTCAGGTCTTGCTGGGGCCATTAAAATCCTTCCCAAGCGAGTCAACAATTTGGGTCGAAGGGAAGAATTGCACAGATGGGTTAAGAGGGTCAGTAGGCAGATACCCCTTGAGAAACTCAGAAAAGAGATTATGAGCATGACTAGGCTCTAAACTGGCATAAGGCTTCTTAACTCCCAGGAAAACATCCATGGCATCAGGATCCTTGAACTGCCTTTTTGTTGGGTCTTTCATACCGGCGTTATAACCTTTACGCCAGAATTCACCAACCACGATCCGGTTCAGCTTCACATAGTGCTGATGCATATCAGTACCACCCTCCTTGCAAATCTCCAGGGCAGACTGAGATATACCAACTTGGTGCTAAAGAGCTTCGTGATCAGAGTCAATCTTGTCATTCTCGCTAGACAACTGGGCATTTAGCTCCTTTGTCCTGGCGAGTTCATTCTCCAATTCAACAACCCGAGAAGGAAACTCCCCCAGCTGAGCCTTCAAATCCTTCTCTCTCTCATCCCTCTCGGGCAGATCAGCCTTGAGGCGGTTGATCTCTTTAACATCAGCCTCATGAATTAAACATAGGTATTTGTGCTAAAGAGAGCATGAAAAAGTTAAAAGGCAAAGCGGATCAGTAGATAGAATAGAGGAAAAGAACATAAACGAAGTTAAACAAACACTTACCCCCATTATAAGGCCAGGGGTTTTAGCAACAATGTCTTCAACATTAGCCCCCCCTTGAGCCCCAAGCTCTTTGGGAGTCCAAAGACCTTTGGCCCAAGCCATCATCTCACCCATTAAAGTAGTACTAGATGCAACCTGATTAGAAGACTCTAGGCCCTTGTCTTTATTCTTGCTCTTTCATCTTTTTGCGGGTCTGTCTTCAGCCACGGGCCTGGTTTTCGGACAAAAGAAGACTGGAGTAGGTTTGGAATTGTGGTATGCACAAGCGCAAACTCAGACGCATCTCTTGTCATGGCGATTATCACAGCGGGAGGCTCAGAAATTAGAGCCCCATCCCCTGAAGTTGGAGTAGCTACCTCCTCAACTTCATCGTCATCATCCTCAATTATGGGTCTGATCGGGGTCAACATCATCCTGAAGTTAACACCCAACCTTGATATACCCTGCAAATTGGCAGGAGTAAGTAGGTCAGTGAACATTTTACGGTCCGACCAGACTTTAGACTTCAGCAAGGGAAAACGGGCCTTTACATCCCGAGCTACTATCATCAAAACCTAAAAACTTATACACAAATTATGCTATGAGTTGATCACACCCAGAGCAAAAACATGTTTCCTTATGCAAAAAAGAGAACGGAGGAAGAATAAGACGTCCAAAAACTTTAGGGATTGGCCATTTTCATGAGTGAGGGTAGAACCAGCCCCCCTTTACCAACACCATATTTTCTTTCCAATATTTCTCCTTATTTTCTGTCCCATTACAGATGGATCAACCCTTAAATGGGTAAAAGTTGTATATTCCTTCACAGTCCTTCAAATCCACAATCTTATAACATAATAGCATATCCGTTAGACCCAATTTTAACCGCTTATCCCTGTTTATCAAGATTAGCATGGAAATTATCCTTATAAAATTTGGGTTAACCTAAAGGGGAACAATTCCTAAGGTAAAAAATATGAAATGGAACAAGGGGTGAAGGGGGAACTGAAGCGCCTTGATCTGAAAAGCAGACATCAACACCTCATTTGGACCCACTCCGTTTCCTTCCTTAAAGTCATAGGAAGGATCATACTCTTCCAAGATTACTTCCTTAGGGATCTTACAATCCTTCCTCAAGCTCTTAATGTTCACAGTCTTCCTCTTATGAGCCTCAAGAGGCTAGGCCATAAAAGGAATCGATTTGACAGAGGCTCCCGAAGGGGGAACAACAGAAGTATCAACAACCACATTAACGACAAAAACAGAAGCCCCAACAAGTGGATGAACAAAGGCATTAACTGTCTCAACAACGGTAGAAATAGAAGCCTCAACAGGAGGAATGACAGAAGCATTAACCCCTCTAGCAACAACATAATTAGAAGGGGTAAATGATATAGGGGAAGAGGAAGAAGAAGGATTGACAGAAGAAAAACTCAGAGTATCAGATCCCCCATATTCATGAGGGATCTAACCTTCAGTTGAAATATAATTACCACTATCGAACATGATGAAGAGTAAAGTTACTTACACGAAAGATTCCGGTGAAAATTTGAAGAACTCCGGCGAAATAACCCAGAAAACGGCGAGAAAATAATAGCCACTTGGAGAAGAACAGAGCAAATAATAAATATTGAAGAACAAAATGGGGATTCAAGTCAGGGTTATATAAGAGAATGAGGAGGCGCATTAATAGAAGATGGAGGTGCTCCAACTTCCAATGCACAGTTTACGGAGAAAAAGGAAGGGCTAGCCTTTTTTTCAAATTTCAAAAGGCACACGCCTTTTCACAATGATGACTCTGACGTTATGCAAGACAGCTGTAACCAACCCATCGATTCAGTGAGATTCAGGTCAGGCCCATAAACCCGTATGCCAAACTCGAATGGGGCTAATATAAATAGTAAAAATTATCAAGCCCAAGCCCACTTGTAAGGCCCAAAATTAACTAGGCCCATGTATGCACATTTAATTAATACGTCCATGATTATGTCTTAGATATAAAATCCATGTATTAGGTTGAGTCCATCAGTACATTTTCATTACTTGAAGGTTAGGAAATAACCGCCCATTAACTGTAGATAGTGGGTGGTTATGAATAAACTGGGTCATGATTCCATAAAATTAGGGGCATGATCTTACGAAGAGGAAAGAAATTATGAGTATGATGTATAAATTCAGCCATTGAGACCTCAGAAAGATTCATTTTGAATTGAAAGCAAAAACTGACACTTACAAAAGCATTTTTTTCAGATTGGTACATCCACCTCCCACAAGCAAAATGGATTTTTTAAAATGATGATGAGATCATTATGCAATACAAAAATCAACATGGATTAAAATTCAAATACTAGGACTCGTTTGGTTCGTAATTTTGCTTTCATGCTTTGGATTTTATATAATATAAGTATATGTTTTTGTTATGGAGTGTTGTGAGTTAAAACTGACAACACGTTTGATACTGATATTTTTATTTTTTATTTTAGTCACTTATTTCCTTTGTTAAAGTGGTATTTAAAAAGGCACTAAATAAACAATTAGCATATGATATTTGGTCTACTATTTTTGGTGAGGTCACAATGACCATGCATGAAGTAAGATAGCCTCTTGTGCTTTTTTTATTGTGGTACAAGGAAGCATGCTCTTGCTTTCTTAATTAACCAATAAAAAGATAGTGACTAGATCAACTTCATTCATTGAATATGTTTTGATTTATTATAGTTTAATTAGTGTTTATTGTCGGTACGGTTAGATCAACTAATTGGATGATGTCCTTTTCATGGGATGGTCCCATAAGATCCAAACAAGTGTCACACTATGACCAAAAACAAGACTTTGCGGCGTTGATTAATTAAGGGCTAATAGCACGTTAATCACCGTAAATCTAATATTCGCATATTAAAACATATACACAGGTATACATATAATAATGTAATTGTTAGTCTAAGAAAGATATGGGTTTGGTCCAATTGACTGCGTGGCAGCGTGGGACTCTTGCATAATAAATCAAATTAGTTAAATGAATTAGTCTCGTGCGAAAAGTCAAGAGATTTTTATATTCTAATTTTGATTAAAGGTAATAGGTTATTAATATATTTCTCAACTTTGTGTCAATTGGAATACCTTAAAAAAATTTACTACTTTATCATAATATAGGGTTATTTGCCACCTAAAGCTCTTGAGAAAAGGTTATCGTAATAGAATGTTTCAACCAAACATTTAAAAATAAGAAAAGGTTTGGATTAGTAAAGGGATAGATTATATTAAGGGTTAATTTCAAGAAATCCTATACACGATCCTCAACTTTGTGTCAATTGGAATACCTTAAAAAAAATTATTACTTTATCATAAACGCAAGTCATATATAGGGTTATTTGCCACCTAAAGCTCTTGAGAAAAGGTTATCGTAATAGAATGTTTCAACCAAACATTTAAAAATAAGAAAAGCTTTGGATTAGTAAAGGGACAGAATATATTAAGGGTTAATTTCAAGAAATCCTATACGATCCAGTTTAATTAATTAATTTTCACTGTGTTCACTTTGCCTTTTATATTATTTAATTTCATCATTATGCTCCATCACCTCACATTTTGAGTCAAAATGCCTAAACTATCCTCAATAGTATAAGGGGATTTAGTAAAATCAACCATTTAAAAAAATTATTTTTCGAAAATCAATTATATTTTTCGCAAAAATTATAAATTCAAAAATATATATATATTTTTTGCAAAAAAATTATTTTTCGGAGGGAGTATATTATTTTCCAAAATATGAATTATTTCGAAAAAAATAATATATATTTTTTGCAAAAAAAATATTTTTCAGAAAAAAATTATATTTTGGAACATAATAGTATATATTTTTCTCAAAAAAATTATTTTTCGGAAAAGATCATATTTTGGAAAATAATAATATATATTTTTCGCAAAAAAAAATATTTTTCAGAAAAGATCATATTTTGGAATATAATATATATTTTTCGCAAAAAATTATTTTTCGGAAAAAAAATCATATTTTGGAACATAATAAATACTTTTCCGCAAAAAACATATTTTTCAGAAAAAAAATCATATTTTGGTACATAATATATATTTTTCGGAAAAAATTCATATTTTGGAACATAATATATACTTTTTTCGTCGCAAAAAAATTATTTTTCGAAAAAAAAATCATATTTTGGAACATAATATATATTTTTCGTAAAAAAAAATTATTTTTCGGAAAAAAAATTATTTTGGAACATAAAATATATTTTTCACAAAAAAAAATTTTTTTCGTAAAAAAATCATATTTTGGAACATAATATATATTTTTCGCAAAAACTTTATTTTTCATAAAAAATCATATTTTCCGAAATATATATATATTTTTGAAATTTATAGATTTTACGAAAAATATAGTTTATTTTCGAAAAATAATTTTTTTAAGGGTTGATTTCACTAAACCCCCTTATACTATTAAGGGAGGGTAGTTTAGACATTTTGACTCTAAATGTGAGGAGGATGGGGCATAGTGACGAAATTTTATAGTATAGGGGGCAAAATGAACATAATAGGGATTAGTTGATTAAATTAAATAGCATAGGGGATTTCTTGAAATTAACCCTTGTATTAAATAAAATAATATAATAGTAGTCCTTTTTCATCTCTCTTTGCTTTGGAAATTTGAATAATGTTGTTAGCAATTTTATATACAGTCACACCCACTAAGATTTAGGGAAATTAAAGTTAGATGCAATATTTTTCATTTTATGAATATTCATCCCTTGTTAGTAAAGTTGCTTTCAAAAGAGTATGAAATGTCAATAATACATTTTAATGAAATTAATGGAAGAACTATAAAAATATCAGGTACGTTAAACGTCTATAAGAGTCATCATCAATTATATCACTTTACACTACTCAATTCATTGACTTTAATTGAAGTACTCTATTACTTTTCAAATTGGGAATTTGCTTTTTAGGAGTTAATTGAAGAAATTTCACTCAATTAAGGTTAGCATGTTCGATATTTTTTAATTTAGTTACACTTAATACATGAAATTTTATCCTATATATTATTTTTCGTTTGGGAAATTATTTATGTAATTTTACTTATTGATGTAGGACGGTTGACTACATCTTAGTTCTAGAAATTTATTTTAATTATAATTGTTAATTTTCTTTTATTTTCTATCTTTTAGTTTCCTTTTATGACTAGGTTTCTTATTATTATGAGATTTTTTAGATTTATCAGTTTTCTTTTAAAATAAGTTTTCTTATTCATCAATATTAGACCCAAAGTCCATTAGGATATCTTTGTCTATAAATACAGTGTAATCACAAGGATTATTCATTCATTCATTCAATAATATCATTCAAGATTTCTCTGCCAACTTTTTTGCGAGTTCTTTCTTGACTTTGAGAATTTCAAAATCTTAGTTATTTTTTTGGTTCTTAGCTGAACCCTTATTCGCTTCCGTTACGTCAGTTGGTATCAAATCATTGATTTACCCTGGGTTGATGTTAATTGCTCGTCTTGGTAGCAATCACTTTGTTGATAAAGATCGCAAAGTGAAGGTCCCTTGGACAACCATACAGACTCAAGAAAGGCGGTTTGACCTACGATGCAATCAGATTGCTGATTTTGGGATCGATGGCAATCAAGTTTGTGATTCAATTTGGGATCGTGCTGGATTTTTTCCTCGCAGCCAACCGAAGATGAGTTATGTTCATGTTTATCCACGTAGGCCTCCAGCCTATATGGATTATTCTGATGATGAAAATGCTGGTGAATTTAATAGAAAACTTGATCTATTAAATTTTAAAGATAATTTCATTATCGAAGATGTTTTAGATTGGATGGAGGAAGTTGAAGAATTTTTCGAGTATTTCGACATACCCGAAAATAAACAAGTTTCTCTTGTGGCTTTTTAATTCAAAGGATGTGTTTCGGCTTGGTGAGCAAAACGCAAGATTATCGAAGGAGTCAAGGAAAGCAACCGGTGAGGTCATGGTATAAGATGAAACGGTTGTTAAATGTTAGATTTCTTCCACCAAATTATGAGCAAATTATGTTTGAAAAATATAAAAATTGTAGAGAGGATAATTCATCTATTAAGGAGTCTACAAAGGAGAATAATTATGTCAAAACAACCATTGATTCTGAGATTGATGAAGAACACAATTTTGTTGTTGTTTCTCTTATTGCAAATGAAGTAGAAGTTGGTGATACAATTACGAAACTAGTTGAAGAAGTCATGGTTGTGGCTCAAACTAAGACTCCTTTAATCGATGAAATTGATAAGAAAGAAGATGCATTGGAGGAAGAAAATGTCAACTCTAATTTGTGTTGTGATGAAATACAACCTTTGTTTTATTCCTTAGAGAATATTGCATTTAATACCAATAACTAAGTCGATCCATAGTTGAAAGAGGAGGAGAATAATTGTCACAAGTTTCAAAGACTTGATATCTCAAATAATTTCTTTTATTTTGAAATACCAAGGATAATTGAAATTTTACTGCAGTTTGTGGTAATCTGGAACTGAACTATAAAGAAACAGACATTTGAAGAATTACGATCAAGTTCCCAATTGTATGAATTATTATTCATATTTCTATATGATCCACATTAAACTCGAAGACGAGTTTTTTTAAAGTGAAGGGGTCTGATGTAGGACGATTGACTACATCTTAGTTATATAATTTTCTTTTGATTATAATTTTTAATTTTCTTTTATTCTCTACCCTTTAGTTTTCTTTTAGGACTAGGTTTCCAATTATTATGAGATTTTCTGGATTTATTAGTTTTTTTAAAAATAAGTTTTCTTGTTCGTCAACATTAGGCCCATGATCCATTAGGATTTCTTTGCCTATAAATACCATGTAATTATAAGGAACTTATTCATTCATTCATTCAATAATATCATTCAAGATTTCTCTACAAACGTTTTTGCGAGTTCTTTCTTGACTTTGAGAATTTCAAAGTCTTAGCGGAAGCGAATAGGGGTTCAGCTAGGAACCAAAAAAATAATTAAGACTTTAAAATTCTCAAAGTCAAGAAAGAACTCGCAAAAAAGTTTGCAGAGAAATCTTAAATGATATTATTGAATGAATGAATAAGTTCTCCACAATTACATGGTATTTATAGGCAAAAAAATCCTAATGAGTCATGGGCCTAATCTTGACGAACAAGAAAACTTATTTTAAAAGAAAACTAATAAATCTAGAAAATCTCATAATAATTGGAAACCTAGTCCTAAAAAGAAACTAAAGGGTAGAAAACAAAAGAAAAAGAAAAATCATAATCAAAAGAAAATTCTAGAACTAAGATGTAGTCAACCGTCCTACATCACTTAATAAAAAAAATGGAATAGGGTTTGTGATATTGGGATTTTTATTTAAGAATAATTAATTTATTTTTTTTGTATCCACATAGGGTTGATAGCTTGAGATTTTTTATTTAATTGCACTTGATGAAATTTAATCTTATCTAATATTTTGAAATTATTTTTTTATTTAATTTTATTGCATATAGGGTTAAAATAGATTATCTAATTAGTGTTGACAAATTATTATTTTTTTTAATTGAACCAATAAATAAAATTTGATCCTATGTACTTGTTTTATACTAGAATTTTTAATTTTATTACACATAAATTTATCGTCTTAATGAAATTTGATAGTTAGAAATTTTTTGTTTAATGGTTGAAATTTGACACAAATAGATATTATTAAATTGAGTATTTCTATTTAATTGCATGTAACTAATGTATATTAGAGTTGTTTTTTCTTAATTGCATGATGAAATTGACACCATTATGTATTTCACCCAATAAAAATTAAAAAATTAAGATTTTGTATTTAATTACTTAATTATTAAAATAATATTCTTGTTCGTTTGCAAAGATAAATATAACAGCAGGTCAAACTGATTAGTTTTATAGATGAATTATTTTAATTCATCAAAGTAAGGAGAAAGGGTAAAAAAAATAACATATAGATGTTGTAGTTGAAGACAAAAGTCAAATAGTAAGAATGACTTTTCATTGTGTGTCAAATGGGAGATTGAGTTAAGGGTAAACCCGTTCGCAATTGCCGAACAAATTTTGACTTTTTATAATTTAATCAGAAGCAACGAAATAGATAAATGGCAAGACAACAATAAAAATTTAAAGAATCAGCTAGAATGGGAGAAATTTCGGTCCTCTTTCATTTTATTTTTCAATCCTTTTATACAAGAACTTGGTCTTACCCTCATAAATGGGTATTAAAATGTATTTAAAACAATATCTCTATATTAAATACAATATGACTGTTTTGTAAAACTGCCATATTAAAAATCATATTAATTTTTACTGTATATAATGAAACGGTCGGTTTTTAAGAGATTTCATTCTGAGATGGACTTCTATTTTTGGGCCTTATTCCCTATTGGGTTTGTTTAATATACGTTGATCCAGTGTTGCATTGTCTGATGGGCCTGATGCAGAATATGGGCCCACACTTTGCCCCCAATTCCCAAGCCCATTTCGCATTTAAAATATGGTGGGAATTCGAAGAGCCGTGCATAACTGCCGGTTTCCTTATTTCATTCGTCTTCTTCAACACTATTTCTCCATTTACAAGAGCAGACCTTTATTCTTTGAAGATGATTTCCAGCAAGCAGTTCTTTGAGGTTAGTCTTACTTTTTCCATCCTTCGTCTGTTTTTCATAAATCAAAACATCATGAGTAATGATAGTAGCCGAACCCCTTCTCTGGAAGTGGTTGTGGATGATGCTCCTGTTGTTTCGTCTTCTGAGGTTGCCCTCAATTTGATTGAATCGAAACCCCAAAAACTTTCCCGAAAACAGTTACGTAAATTGTCATTAGCCAATAGATGTAGAATAAAGTTTGACATACCCACTGATGTTTCGATTTCTGAGTATTCTTCTGATTTGGACTTCAAATCGTATGAAGAAGTTGAACTGGTTGAAGCCTTGTTTTCTGCGCACCATTTGGCCGTACTCATATTTCCCCTACATCCCTTTTATCACTACGTTCTTTTTTCCTTAGGGCTTACACCTTTGCAAGTAAACCCTAATTTTTTAAGGGTTTTATCTGTAATGCTCGTTCTGAATCATGAACGAGGTTTGAACTTAGGTTTGGGTGATTTTTGCTCTGTTACAAAGTCGATCAGATAAGAAAAAACCCTGGTCGGTATCATCTGCACCCCCATTCAACATTGAAACTTTGTGATGGGAATCCTTCTTCTGAGAAGGAATGGAAAGATAAGATGGTGAAAATTGGGGGAAATTGGAGGGTGGATGCGTCCGGCCCGTATCCTCTGCCAAGGACCTTCGGTATTTTGTAAAAAATTGAAGTGTGGATTCAAAAATCCTGGCAAGTGTACTTTTTTTACTTTACGAATTTCGCATATTTTTCTTGAATTGTGTATGTATTTGTTTTTTGATCGTATGCCTATGTTTCGTATACATCCGATCGTCTGGAATACCTGAACGAGAAAGTCTTTGCAACTCTTCCTTCAAGAAATCACTTTTGACTTCTCAAAATCTGAAATTAATTGCTGCCAGTGCTCCAGAAGCTACCATAATGGAGATTCCGGTAACAGCCTCCAAGCGTGCTGTAGCAGAAAAATCTACTCCCCCTATCAACTCGTCTGCTGACAAAGGAAAGAATAAAATGATCGATCTGACTGAAGATCCGAAGAAGACGAAGGGGCTTCTGAAAAGGAGGAACACTGATGATAGCGGTAACGTTCATAAAAAGCTGCAGTTGGGCCCCCCTTTAGAGCATGCAAAAAGAAATGACTCTGAAAAACATGAGAAGCTAGTGAAGAAGGACAAATCTGTGAGCGGCTATACTATTCCAGATTGATGCTTCCCTCCATCATTTGATCCTGAAGGTGATTGGATCCCCAAGTTCGAAAAAAGTGATAAAAGTGTTCTGGATCGCCGTTCGCTGGCCATGTCTGATCCTGATTCCCTGATGGCTCTTGATCGTGGTATGTGGCCACCCAAAGATGAAATCTTTCAGCAGTATGTTGATCAGAACGAGCTTCTATTTAGGGCTCTTGTCTCTATTTTGGAGGTAAATTTTTTTTTTTTTAATAATAACATTCCTTATTTCTTCATTCTGTGTTTGATGTCTTATCTCTCTGCAAAGTTGTTGAGATGGGAGAGTACAAGAGAAAAAACATGGATGCTGCATACCTAAGGGCTGAAAAATGCGCCATGTTGGTTGAGAAGCAGAAGAAGGTCTTGGAGCTTAAGGTGGAAAGTTTAAAAGAACTCCATAAAATGGAAGCCGATCGGAATGCTGAACTGAAGAAGCAGGTCCACAACCTTGAGACTTTTAATGCTGTTCTGAAAACTGGCTTAGAAATTTGCCGAAGGGGAGGTGTGGAGATGCACCGGAGGTATGTGAGTATTTTTTATCTAAAATTCTGCGATGGGTTCAGATTTTGTCATGATCAAATGTCAATGGACCCATCAGCTCGAACGTACGAAGATCCGGCTGCTCATGACACTGCTTGTGGTTTTGTTCATCCATATACCGATCCTGAACCTTGCAGACACGAGAAGGACTTCGCTCAATTTCTCTTGCATGGGATTATTTTGGCTGAACGACCAGAGCCTATTTCTGCAGTCCCTTCTGCTACAACTGGAGTGTCAGCTGGGCCTTTCATTCCTCCAACTTCAGAAAATCAGCAATCCACTACCGATGATGTTTTTCCTCCAACTTCTTGATTTAAAGTTTTACTTTAAACAATTTTTATGGTCTGTAAAACAATATTTATTTTTGATGCTTCCATGATGAGCATCTTTGGACAAGTTTTGAAATGACACTTGATGTGCTAAATATTTTTGAACTAGGTATTTTTGAACAGGATGGCACTGAGGTGATAGGTATTTTTGAATAGGATGGCACCGAGGTGCTAAGTATTTTTGAACAGGTTTATGTGTTTCTAGAACACAAACTTTTGAGGCGCATCTTCATGCGTCTTTGTTAAAACAGGAACTTGGTGCCATCTTTTATGATGGTCTTTTATTTTTGCCTAAATGGCATATATATTTTGGCCAAGTTATTTTACTTGGGCTTTTCATGTACTTTCTTTTTTGTAATAGTTTGAACGGAAATATTGGAAGATATGAATAATATCTTTATTGCTTTCATACGGATCTTGTCATACAAACTTTGAACGGAATTTAAGAACAACAAAAAATTTATTGAAAATACCTTTTCAGGTGTAATGCATTCCAAGCTCGTTCGATTTGTTTTCCATTTTGATCGGCTAATCTATAGGCTCCTTTGCCGATCACTTCTGTGATTGTGTACGGCCCATCCCATGTAGGATCCAACTTATTTGATCTTTTGGCCAACACCCTTAGTACTTGATCACCCACTTGAAACGATCTTGGTTTCACCTTTTTATTGTAACTCCTCATTAACCTTTACTGATATTCTGTCAGCCTTATTGAGGCCATTTCCCTTTTTTCATCTATGAAATTGCCTTCGATTCTTAGAATTTCTTCGTTCTGTTCAGGATTAAAGAGATGCGTTCTTGTTGTGGGAACTTCCAATTCAATTGGGATTACTGCCTCAACTCCGTACGCCATGGTGAATGGAGTCAGTCCGGTCAGCGTCGTTCGGTAACTCCAGAGGACCCTTGGCAATTCGTCTAACCATCGTCCATTTCCTTCGATCCCTTCTAATTTTCTTTTTATTCCGGCAAAAATCGTTCTATTCATTATCTCGGCTTGTCCATTTGCTTGTGGATAGCTGACATATGACAAGTTCTGGTTGATGCCGTACTCGTCCAACAACGCCCGAACGTATTGATTGTCCAGATTTTTGCCGTTGTCCATCATTATGTACTTTGGCACTCCGAACCTGTAGATTATATGATTTAAAATAAAATCAATCACTTGAGTGTGAGTGATTATTACATAAGCCTTCGCCTCCACCCATTTAGTGAAATAATTTGTGGCCAAAAGCACATGCTTTTGATTTGATGTTGCCTTTGTAAATGGTCCAACTGCATCCATTCCCCAACATGCGAACAAAACAGGAGAAGCCATTGTTGTGAGAAGCTCTGTTGGTTGATGGATTATATGTGAATGTCTTTGACATTTATCACATCTTCTCGCGTACTCTTCCACGTCCCGGATCATGTACGACCAGAAATAACCTTGTGTTATTGCTCTATGAGATAATGACCTGCCCCCAATGTGGCCTCCACAAGTCCTATCGTGTAACTGCTTGAGTATTGTGCTTCAGATGGGGTTAAACATCGCATGTAAGGTCTAGTCAGCGATCAACGGTATAAAAAACCGTCGATCACTGAATATTTGGTTGATGTTGATCTTATTTTATTTGCTTCCCGTCGATCCTCAGGTAAAACACCAATCAATAAATATTTAAGGATTGGGTCGATCCAACTCAGCTCATACGGAATTAGGCACACATCCTTATTACCGATCGATGGAGTGAGCAATTCGTCCACGGGAATTATCCTGATCATGTCTTCACCAACTGATGATGCCTGATTTGCTACATGATCAGGCCCATGATTTTCTGCCCTTGGAATTTGCTTGAAGATTATTACCTGGAAATTTTATGTTTTTTTCCTGAACAACTTTTTTGTACTCCAGCATCCTTTCCTCATTTGCATTATAACTTCCTTCGATTTGATTTACGACTAACTGCGAGTCACTGAACATGGTTATTTCTTTGATCCGGAGTTCCTTTGCCAATCTTAATCCTGCTAGAATGACTTCATACTCAGCTTTATTATTTGAACTTTCAAAACATAGTTTAATTGACTGCTGCAACTTGGTGCCTTCTGTGGATATTAGCTCAATCCCCACACCGGCCCCAGGCTATTCATTGATTCATCCACGTAAAGCGCCCACCTTGGACTTTCGTTGTAGATTTCATCTTCGGTTGCTTCATATTCAAGGAGAAAATCTGCTCCCGCTTGACCTTTTAGGGACGTTCGTGGCTCATAGGTAATATTGAACATGCTTAATTCTATTGACCACTTAGTCGTTCGTCCCGAAAAGTCGGGTTTTGATAAAATTGCTTTGATCGGAAATGTGGTAAGGATTCTGATCGGATGGGATTCGAAATAATGTCGTAACTTTCGTTTAGCCTGAACCAAAGCTAAGATTATTTTCTCCGTCTTTGAATACCTTATCTCCGCATCAAGCAATGTTTTGCTTGCATAATAAACTGGGTGTTTCCTGCTCCCATCATCTCTTACTAACACTGAACTGACAGCGTTCGGTGAAATTGCTAGATATAGAATTAAGGACTCATGATCCTTTAGTGCCACTAGGATTGGTGGTTTCGTCATATAGTGCTTCAATTGATCGAACGTTTCTTGTTGTTTCTCTCCCCAAGCTATCATTTTCTTAGACTTCAACACATCGAAGAATGGCTTGCATCTACCTGACAATTTGGAAATGAACTGACATAAAGCTACTAACCTCCCTGTAAGCACCTGGATTTCTTTTGGAGATTCAGGTGCCTTCATATCGATCAATGCCTGAACTTGTGTGGGACTTGCTTTGATTCCTTCTTTGTTCACTATGTGCCCTAAGAATTGACCGGATGATACACCAAAAGTGCATTTATCCGGGTTCAGCTTCATTTTATGTGATCGCAGGGATACGAACACATCCTCCAAGTGCTTCAGGTGGTCATCCTTGCGTTGGCTTTTAACAACCATGTCATCAATGTAAGCCTCTACCGTATCTCCAATCTGGGTCTTAAAAAAATTTTCGATCAGTCACTGATAAGTCGCACCTGCATTTTTTAGTCTGAACGGCATGACCTTGTAGCAATAGTTCCCTCTTTCGATGATGAACGCCGTTTTGTCTTCATCCTTTGGGTTCATTGGGATTTGATTGTACCCTGAATATGCATCCAAGAAAGTGAACCGTTCGAACCCGGTAGTTACGTCGATCATGCGATCGATCTTTGGCAGAGGGAAACTGTCATTCAGGCAAGCTTTATTTAAGTTGGTGAAATCTACACACATTCGGAACTTCCCATTCTTCTTTTGTACGACGACAACATTAGACAGCCAATCGGGATAATGAACATCCCTGATAAATCCTGCTTCTATCAACCGGTCAACCTCTTCAGCTACAAACTTTCCTCGTTCAATTCCGATCCTTCTGAGGCATTGCCATACGGGTTGTGCACCGAGATGAACACTTAAAGTGTGCATCATGGTTCCTGGGTCAATCCGAGGCATGTCTCTATGCTCCCAAGCGAAAACATCAGCATTTGATCTTAACATAGAAATCAAACTGCTTCTTTCATCAGAATTCAAGTTTCTTCCAATTCAGGTGGTCTTCCATTTGCTCCCGATGATCAAATCTACCGTGATGGTCTCTTCTTCTGTCTTCTCATCATCGTCAATCTGATCATGAATGTTCGGTAATTGCTATAAGTTACGTTCGGAACTTTCGCCTTTTAAACCCTTGGTGACAATGGCATAGCACTCTTTCGCCATCACCTGATCTCCTTGAATATCGACAAATCCTTTTCCTGAAGGATCAACACATCGCATCACCTGATGCAGAGTTGAAGAAACTCCCTGTATTCGGTGAATCCAACATCTTCCCATGATAAGATTGTAAGAAGGCTGCACGTCCACCAACATGAAATTTTCTGTCAATGTTCGCTTTGTGGCTGTCATAGGTAAATTTAAGACACCGATCGGGAAAATCCTTTTTCCATCAAAACCTGCCAGCGGACTGGCTGTTGGCTTGATCAACTCCATGTTGATTCTGATCTTTTCGAAAGCTGAATTGGTCAGGATGTTCGTGCTGCTACCTGGATCAACCAACACCCTTTTAACTAAACAATTTGAAACTATGATTGAAATTACCAGTGGATCTTCATGTGGTAGTTTCACACGTCTCAAGTCCTCCTGGGTAAATGATATTGTCGGTATTGGGTAGTTACGAATTACATTCACCTCCCCAACCCTTCGGATCTTGTTGGCATTGCGCATTCGTGAATGCTGAACCGAACGGCTTTCTTCATCCTCTTCTGGTTTTCCATGGATCGTGTCAATGATTTTCACCGGCTATCCGCCCACAATCTTATTTGTCTTCGGACGATCAAATTTTTTCGTTCCATTGTCTACGTACTCCTTCAGATCTCCTTTGGCTATTAATGTCTCAACTTGCATCCTTAAATGTCTGCATTCATTAGTTAAATGACCGAAGTCATTGTGGAAGGCACAATGCTTCGAACGGTCCTGCTGTTCTGGTGGCATTCTCAGCGGAAATGGTGGACGAAAGATACCTTTTGTTTTATTCTCGTTGTATAATTTCGCCAACGTTGTTCGGAGTGGAGTTTCAGGTATGTCATACCTTGGCCTCCTCTCTTGTTGCCTGTACGGAGCTGATCGTTGACTGCTCATACTATCCGCCTTCTTGATTATCCTTTCTTTTGACTTGCTTTCCACACTAACTAATGCCGAACGATGGCCTCTTTCTTGCTCATCTTCTTCCAATCTCAAATATCCCTACGCCCGTGAATTCAATTGGCCCATGTTGAGGGGTGTTGATTTCACCAAGGATTTATGAAAGCTGGTCCCTTGTTCGATAACCACCTTGAAAGCTTCCACTGCTGCTGGTTGATCACAACTGGGTATCATTCCCATTTCCAAATTGAATCTGGATAGGAAATTCTTTAGTGTTTCGCCTTTCGCTTGCCTCATCATGAACATATTAGAAATGGTCCTCTTTTGCTTTCAATTGCCAAAATACTGGGCTAGAAAAGTTTCCATTAGAGTTTGGAAAGAATCGATCGAATCACCGGGCAACTGTCTAAACCATAACAGGGCCGGGCCCGTTAAACTCGTAGAAAAAGCTTTGCACATTAGCGCATCATCAGCCATATCGAGAGTCATCATCTGTTCCACATGAAATAGGTGTTCAATTGGGTCCTGTGTCCCATCAAACATAATGAACTTTGGCATTCGAAACTTGTCTGGCCTTCTTGCTTGTTGTATTTCAGTGCTGAACGGTGACTTAATCATTTTTGTTGTCATCTCGATGGCTAGATTAGCTGGTGATTGTGTTATGAGATCTTTTACTTGCTCGTCTACGATCTTCTGAAGCCTGATCACCATATCAAGCGGAACTGCCCGATTATTGATATTTGCCTCATCTGCGATTGGTTGGGTATGAGTATGATCTGCTGAACTTGCCTCATGATGATTGTCCTCCTCTTCAACACCGGGGTTATTACGACGTCCTGCTACAGGCAATTCTGGATGTTCGGACTGATCCAACCTTTGCCTTAGTTCCTGATTTTCTTTTTCAAGGGCCTCCAGACGTTGAAGGATAATAGTTGTGTCTCCTAGCTGTGTGGTAGTTTCTCCCGCCATTGATCTAATAGCTTCTGACAAGAAATCGAGTTCCCACAGACGGCGCTAAAAAGTGTAAACACGTTCGCAATTGCCGAACGAATTTTGACTTTTTATAATTTAATCAGAAGCAACGAAATAGATAAATGGCAAGACAACAATAAACATTTAAAGAATCAGCTAGAATGGGAGAAATTTCGGTCCTCTTTCATTTTTTTTTCAATCCTTTTATACAAGAACTTGGTCTTACCCTCATAAATGGGTATTAAAATGTATTTAAAACAATATCTCTATATTAAATACAATATGACTGTTTTTGTAAAACTACCATATTAAAAATCATATTAGTTTTTACTATATATAATGAAACGATCGGTTTTTAGGAGATTTCATTCTGAGATGGGCTTCTATTTTTGGGTCTTGTTCCCTATTGGGCTTGTTTAATATACGTTGATCCAGTGTTGTATTGTCTGATGCAGAAAATGGGCTCACAGGGGTGTTTGTCAACTTTTCCAAATTTAAAAGCAATTGAAACACACTATCCAAAATTTCATTTAGCTATAATTTTCTCACGGGGTGTAAGGGTAAATAACCCTAAGCTCATGTTCATGACGAAATCTACACGTTGAATTTAAATAATGGAGCCAGAAAAAGTTGGTGGGTTATCTTGATGTGAGATGCATCTATAATCTATAGGGAAACTTTATAATATGATTTTTAATTAATGAATTGACGAGTGAGATATATTAATTGTAAGGCAAGAAAATTGACATAGACACCGTCATTTCCTTTGCTTTAATTTATACTTTTTCTAATGAGTTAGTGTTTCAAACACTGTTATTTAACTTATTTATATTATTGTGCGGCCTCTTTGGAGGCTTCCAGTCGGATACATATCTCATTAATCTCATCCTCAGAAAGTTGAACATAGAATATTTCATTCATTGACTAGCAGATTTTACAAGTAAACCTCTTTTAAAAGATCTAAGAAAAGTGTCATCATGTGATAGTCACAGATTATTAATTAGGAAAATGAAGAGATCATGTTTGTGAAAGTAAATCACCAAAAGTAATATTAATAATAATATTAGATAGAATAAATATGTGAAGTCGATCATAATCTTTAACCCCTTCACATCTTTGTGCATGTTTGATATGTTGGAATGAAATGCACATTCATTCCATTCTTTGATTTAGTACAACAAAATAAATGTGAATGACCATTTTCAATGAATAAAATTTTGTTATTGAGAATGAATTTTCATTATATTACTAAAGTTGTGGAATGGTCATTCCATTCCTTTAGAAATACTTTTAAAATATAAAATTACTTAAATAACTTTCTCACATTTCAAAAAAATAAGCCACCGCCACCGCCATTTCGTCACCACCGCCGCCACCTTTATTGTCTGTCATTACTATTCTCATTAGGTTTTACCATTTTTTTTGTAAGAAAATTAAAAAATAGTATTATTTTATATTTAATACTAAGAAGGGTATTTTTGAGAAAAAAAATTCAAGTTCATTCCATTCTCAATGTGTTTCATATTTACCATCAAACAATATAATGAAAATGGTTATTCCATTCCATTCTCATTTCATTTCCACTTTCATTCCATTCCATTCAACCGTACTTGACTACAATTTTATTTTATTTTATTTTTAATAATACAAGCAGTAATGAACTAAAATGATGGATTGAAGTTATTTAGGGTCCGTTTGGTAGGCGGTCCGGTCTGGTCTTATCTGATCTGGTCTAATCTTATCTGGTCTGGTCTGGTCTGGTCTTATCTAGGTGGTGTTCTGAAAGTCTCTTTGGTAAAACTGTCTGGTCTTATGATCTTATTCAAGCTGTTTGGTCTTATGTTTGGAAAATAATACAAAAAATAAAAAAATAATATATAAAATTCAAAAAATATATTAAGTATGAAAAATATAAAAAAATTGAAAATAATATAAGAAATTCAAAAATAATATATTTTTCAAATTTTATAAATTATTTCAAATTTTTATATTATTTTTTGAATTTTATATATTATTTTTGATTTTTTATATTATTTTCAATTTTTTAATATTTTCTCAAATATATATATATCTAATTTTGTATATTATTTTTGAATTTTATATTTTTTTCAAATTTTATACATTATTTCAATTTTTTTATATTATTTTTCAAAACTTATATATTATTTTTTAAATTATATATATATTTAAAATTTTATATATTAATTTTGATTTTTATATATTTGTTTTCGAATTTAATACATTATTTTAAAAAAATTATATTATTTTTCAAATTTTATATATTATTTTCGAATTTTATACATTATTTTTTATTTTTTCTATTATTTTGGAATTTTTTTATTTTCCCAAATTTTAAATATATTTTTTGCATTTTATATATTAATTTTGAATTTTATATATATATTTCAAATTTTATAAATTATTTCAAAAAAATTATATTATTTTTATATATTATTTTCAAATTATATATATATTTTAATTATATATATATTTTTCAAAATTTATGGTCTCATGTGTTAAGACAATTGTATATAAGACCACTTGAGACCATTATTTTTTGTTGTCTCAAATTACCCCTTTTGGTCCCAAGTGATCCTTATTTTTTTGGAACCATTTTTTTGGAATCGTGTTGCCAAATAGTGTCCGATCCCAAAAAAACTATTATAAGACCGGACCGCGAACCAAACAGGGCCTTAATGTTATACATCGGGTTATACAATTCCGTGCATGAACTTTTTATGGATAAAAGGTCCTAAAATCTTCTTATCAAGTGTAAGTCAATACCCATTACTTATGTTAGAAAGAAAAGAAAAAAAAAACGCAGAAAAAAAATACCATAATAGTATTTGTAAAATTACTTTCTGAATTTCTAACCTAATGTTCAATAATAATAAAAAAAAGTCCACTATTGTTGTCGTGTGGCGAAAAACAAATGAAATTGGAAAATAAGCAATTGGACAAACTATATTTGATGTAACATGGTTAATATTATCTTTCAAAAACAAATGATAATATAAAACTAGATTTTTAAGCTAGGTAAACTTAAAACAACAAGTTAGTCATTTCCTTGACACGTTCTTTTGGCTTAATTACATAATCTTCTAGCCATATACATCATTGAAAATTTTATGTAAATTAATATATCTCTAAGTGATATACATCATTGATTAGCTTAGAATAGTTATTTTAGTCTTACTTCTATTTTTTAAATTTTTTTGTTTTGACTATATATACTTTGCTATATTTTTTCCGGTAACCGTAATATCCGGATTAGTTTATGTTCACCTCGACTAATTTACGGGATACTGAAATTAACGACCTGGTAAATCTCTAGTGACCCAAACAGAATTGTAGCCAACGGGAATCGAATCTTGGATCTAATACTCTTGAGGCACTAGGTCTTACCTTTTCCCAATTGTGCCACCCGTTCGGGTTTATACTCTGCTATTATTATGGAGAACAAGTCTTTTATAGTTTGCATTTCATTTTCTCTTTTGATTTTCATATATATATATACATAAATTTTTTTAAGATACTATTATCAAGAAATTATCCTATTTTGGACTTCTGGTCGGTAATTCAAGCTGTTGGTTTTTCAAAAAAGAAACATTATCCTATCTTGTTGAAGAGAAAATTACTTGCAAGTACCAACGCACTCTTGATGTAATGGTATAACCACACATTTTCAATGGAAAGGTGAGGGATTGGATTGTGGGCGTCTGATATGTAAGTTTTTTACCATTTAAAAAAATAAAATAAATAAATACTTGCAAGAGTGGGAAAGGAAAAATAAAATAGCAAGTGGATTTGGTAAATGAGAACATGATTGGCCATAAGTCAATTTTGATCTTGCAATTGGTGCCTAGTGGAAGTCTTTATGAAACCTATATTATTTAATATATAGATAAGAGCTGGGATCAAACTACCCTTACCTAACCCAACAGTGACTCCTCTCAAAATATAAGCCTCTCATTATACATATCATGCAATAAAATCAGCACCCGTTTGCTCCTTAATTACTCATTTGAACATTGGCACAAATGATGTGCCATCTAGCAAAAGACGGGTGGACCATATATACGTCAACAAAAATAAAACACATGAAAATTAATCATAACCTATATGGTGTATTATTCTGTTGGTAAATTTTTGTTTATTTTATTTTAAAATGTAATTGCTAATTTAAAGTAAAGACTTGCAAACTGTGGGAATTCATTTAAACCTTTATAACAAAATAATCTGAGGTAACACACATACCCTAACCCTACCCAAACTTGCTTGAGATATCACATTGTCACCCTCAACAATAGTGACAGACCTAGAAATCTATATTAATTGGGACGTATTTAAAAAAAAAAAAGTTACAGTGAAGACAAATAAAATATATATTAACTTTTAGTGGAACATAATCATAACTATAACATAATCATAAATGTAAAATATAAAAGTTTTAAAAAAAAAAAAAAAAATCAATGCCTAATATGGTCATAGGACATACACCCAGACATGTTTAGCTTTGAATTGCTTTTTATGTTAAAACCAAAGAGAGAAAAAGAGGAAAACATTTTTGTATTGAAGATTGTGAATGTATATATAGAAAGGAGTATACAACAAGCTAAGATTGTATAGGCCTAATTAAGGCATGTAACGAACAGGGCGTCTCAATGAATGGTAGGCCTTAGGTTAAAAGTATAAAATGTGAAATTGAAAGTCTTAGGCAAAAATTATAAAATGGACTTTTGGTATATTATATATTATTTCTAGTAATACTTATTTAAAAATCATCTTTCTTACTTTTTGAGATGTAAAATTACTAATCATATTTTTGTATATAAAATTTCTATTTTAATAGATAATATAGTCAATTCATTTAATATTGTTTGTGACATTGCTGATCTTAGATATGATTTTATCAACTTTAATTTTGAAAAACTTCTTTCTGATACAACAACGGTTATCGGTATTGTCAAAAATATTCGGTAAACAATGCACGCATTTTGAAAAGAATCTAATTTTTTAATATAATTTAATATTTCAATTGGATTGTGTGATTATATTAGTAAAAATTCTTTGAGAACTTCTAATTCTGAAAATAAATCAAAACCATCAATATCAGAAGACTCATTATGTTTTAAAAATTGTTCTAAATAAAGACAATTTTTTTTTAAAGTATCGTCATTTAATGATTTTAGTTTTTTTAAATTAAATAAAAAACCAAATATATCTTCATATGTATTAAATTGTTCAAATCTAGTATGGATTGAATAAATAGTTTGGTCAACTATGTACAAAAAATAATAGACCCTAAAAGTTTCTTCAGCTGATTGAGATGGCATATCATCTACATTCTCATCAAATTATTTTTTCCTACGAATTATATGTTTTTCATGAAATACGGGTTTTATTTCCATTTCATTAGCATTTTTTTTGTTGTAATAATAACTTATGTAAATCCATTTTCTCTATATTTTGTAAAAAAAGATATAAGCCCTTCTAATTGATCCATGGCAACATCAATATGCACATTTTGAGATTAAAAGTTTTTACTAACTGAATTAATTGCAAATAATATATCATAATTAGTAGAAACTCAAAAAATTTCAATTCATATGTTCATGCGACAAAGAGGAAAAAATATGACAATAATATTTTGAGAGAAAGGAAAATTGAAGAACTCTGATCTGATGAGACTGAGAATGGGGAGAAAATAAAAAAGAGAAACCCTAGTCGCCCATGCCTTTTCGCTTTGCCCAATAGTTACAAATATAAAATTATTTTGTAAAATATATGCGTATTAAAAATCCAATTTATATGGAGGCCCATTCTATTTAGGTCTATTCCAAAAAATAATTCTTTTACACATTATAAGAAGGCTCATTCTAAAAGTCTATTTTTTACAATATTATAAGGAAGCCTATTCTAAAAGTTTACTTTCTATAACATTATAAGGAGACCAATTCTAAAAGTTAAATTTTTACAACATTATATGAAGGGTTATTTTAAATACATATATATAATATTTAAAAAAATTATATATATATATATAAGGCCCCCAAAATTTTAGGTCTTTCTCTCTGATGGGCCTTAGGCGGCCGCCTAAATCATTTTATTATCGAGACAACCCTGGTATCGAATAAGAGAAATCTTAATTCTAAAATACATTAACAGAGATGGGGCAAAACCCTAATTTACACCAAAAAGTCAAAATGGGTTGGGACAATCCAACAAATCCTAGAACCGGTCCCAGAAATATGATATTGTGAGAATTAATTTGGATTAACTTCATTCACATCCCTTTAGATTTGCTTTTACTTCAATTAAATCTTCCAGATTTGAGAATCTTCAATCGCAACTCCTGTCAGTAAATTTTTATATGAAATATCTCAAATGCCCTTAAGCCAAATAACCTTAAATTAATTTAATTCCAGAATAATCAAAGTCATATGTCCAAACAAGATTAAATCTCATTCCAAATAATTTTATCCTCATATCCAAACAACCACCCAACCATCTCATCTTTCTCAACCCTAACCCTAATCACCACACCCCAACCCCCAGCCGCCGCCACCCCCACCCTCTTCAACATCAGTGTCTAAATTCTATGTATTCAAAAAGATTCCATCAAAAACCTCTTCAGATCGTGGCTGAAGGAAAATTGAAGAAAGGGTTCCCATTCGCCCCTATCATCGTTGACCAACCACCATCACCACCACCTCCTGTTTCAATTGTGCCACCACCATAACCATAACCACCACTCAATGGAAGAGATTAAGACATGCGTGTTGATTTTCCCTCTTTAATGAAGGGAGTGCATCAAGGTAAATCGATCATATACAAAGGACCAGGATCCAGAAATTTGAAGGTTTGATGTGGTGACGATTTGGGAGATTTCTGATCGGCGATCGAAGACTGATTTGTGCACGAATTTGGGAGTTTTTTTTTCCTTTTTTGGTTCGTGATTAGGGCTTGTTTTTTGGCCCCTTTTTGGTATGTTGTATTACCATTAATATCTGGTTGTTGGATACTAATGCATAGCTGCACTAAATATATATATATATATATATATATATATACACATATATAAGATTCAGACATATATATATATATACATATATATCTACAATTTTTTTTATTAATTTATTATATAAGTTGCACTACCTTTCAATATTTCTAAGTTTCAAACTTTTCAAATTTTTTAATCTTATCCATCAATAAAATAAATTTTCATATATATATGTATATAAGTAGTATATAATATTATTAAAATTTTATTCCGAAAAAATAATAATTTAATCATATATATATGTATATAAGTGATATAACCTTCTTAGCCACTATGAAAAAGAAAATAAAAAAAGATTATATCTCTTCTTCTTCTTTTTTTTTTATCTTTTTTATTTGTAATCCTATTTATATGTATATAAGTTATATATAACATTATTGAGCATAATAAATAAGAAAGTTATAAAATAAAGTTATATTTTTTTTATTTTTTATCAATGATTTGAGGGGTCAATTTGATAAAAATCAAAATAAAGAATATTTGGGCAAGTTATAAAATGAGGGATCAAATTGATAAAAAAAAAAAAAAATTCAATCCTTGTTTCCAAACACAACTTGGATAACATTGAGGGTAATTTAGGTATTAAAATAAATTTTCAGGATGATGTCATGCTTGAAGGGTGTAAATGATGACTGTTTCAAAAAATAAGAGGTATAATTGAAAATTCTCAAACCTGAGAGAGTGTGATTGAAGTAAAAATAAATCCAAGGAAATGTAAATGAAGTTAACCAAATTAATTTTCTTATTCGTTTTAGACTTTTCGAAAAGACAAGATCTATGGGACAAGTAGGTTCCTTTGAGATGGAACCCATGGACTATTTATACTATTTCTAGTAAGGTTTAGGTGGGATGTACCTCATATGTGAAGAACTATGAAGCACGACATTTCGCCTAGGGTCTCGAACACTCGAACATATAAAAAATACGTATCCGATATGTCAAATGGCGTGTCCTGGATCTTTTGAAATTGGACACATGGAGGACACGCGTGTGTCCACGTGTCGAACACGCAGTGAGTCGGTTGATTCCATGAAAGATAGAAGATTTATAGAGCCGCTAATTTGGTGAATCACTTATAGAACTTGAATACCCCTAATCCAATATTTGGTTTTGAAGATACTTGAACATCTTTATTCCTCCTCATCTTGTGAAAGGAATTGGAGCACCTATTCATTTATCCATTATATAGAGACGAACAAGATATCACTACAAAGAACTGAAGATTTGATATTTGTATATTCCGATCTTTGTCTTCGATCAAGATTTTTTTTATAATATAACGAGGGAGAGACTAAGATGTCAGATGTTAGGGGGGGTGCATTTAATTCCTTGGATGATAGTGAAATGAAGAATTTTGAACATATCAGACATTTCATTTAACTTATTTTTTTATATTTTTGTTTATAAATTTATTGGTTCTCATTGTTTAAGTGATAAATGAAATATTTGTGTAATATAATATGTATATATAAAAAATATATGTTTTTTTATAGACGTGTCGGAGGTGTCGTATCCTATTTTTTTTAAATTTATTATGTCACCGTATCCATGTCATGTCATGTCATATTCATGTCTCGTGTGAGTGTCAGTAGTGCTTCATAGGTGAAGAGATACACAACCAAATGAGAATGTGCCTAAACAAAAGAGAGATTGAGAGAAAATTCTCCCATGTAATCTTTCATCTTTTCTTAAAGAATTTGTTTGTTGTGATCTGTCAATATGTATGTCCATTTTGACCGGACCACATTATATCTTATATTAATTGTGTGAATTTGTATATTTTATTTTATTATATGTGTACGTTCTCCTTTTTAGTGGATACCATTTTGCACGGTAGATATGGGTCAGTCTACATAATTTGATTAATGATTTTTGAACTTCCTCATCCCCTAACTGAGAGTTGTGAATATCATGAGTTTTTTACTTTGTGAATAATGCGTTTCCCTTTCCTCCACAGAGCAGGAAGGCGTACCACTTGTGAGGATTGTTAATCACGTTTATTTTATTTTATTTATTTTGTTCGTCTCTTACTAGTTGCAAATAATTTATTAAGATCACGATCGCATACATAGTTTAAACCTTACCTGATTTGTGTGAGATCGTCTTACATGAGTTTCGTGAATTAGCTAAGGTACACTTAAGATGGCTCGAACGTCACGGTTATCAAAAAAAATAAAAAATATAAGAAGATATCGAGCTTTGGATGACATTATAACTAAGATTAAAATGAGAATCATCTCATTCACATTAGATTATAAGGTAAGGATACTGATTATGACTCATAAATTCAAATAAATACAAAATTATTTAGAAAATTCATCACCACCATGTCTAAACTGAATCCATTGATCTAGCGTTAGCTCATCCCACTTAACAATACCGACCAAATGCCTATGATCCAAACAATTTGGAAAGTATTAGCCAGATTACATGGCTGATATATTGCGATTCCTTGCAGTATTCAAATTATATTTGATTGATAGAATCATGAGATTCGACTGCTACAATCTTGGGATTGGATTGGAATATTCTGAATATATTTGATTGCTACAATCTTGGAATATGATTTATTTATTCAATGTTCTTTCTTTATAAATTGTATTCAACATGTAGAGAATTGTATTGTACATAAATGAAATACACCATTGTTCTTTATATCTTTTCTCGCTCTGTTTATTTTATCATGGTATCAGAGTAGTGAACGATTTGTTCCTTTCATTACAAATTTTTTCCCCCTTTATTCATGGCGTCTGTTACGTCATCTTTAGACCTCTCTTATGAGAACATTGGTTCTCCATATTATCTTCATTCATCTAATAATCCAGGTGTTGCTCTTGTTTCTCAACCATTGGTAGGAGATAATTATTCTACATGGTGTCGTGCTATGAGAATGACACTTTCAACAAAAAATAAATTGGGGTTCATCAAAGGGGTTGTTCCAAGACCCAAATCACCCGATTCCGCCATAAGCCCCTGGGACCGTTGCAATGACATGATTTTTTCATGGTTGTTGAACTCAATCTCACCAGAAATTGCCCATAGTGTTATCTATGCTGAAACGACTCTAGATGTATGGAAAGATTTGGAAGAACTTTTTCCCAAAGTAATGCTCCACGAATCTACCGCATCAAGCGTGAGATTTGTAGTACTTTGCAAGAGCAATCCTTTGTGACTAGTTACTTTACTAAACTGAAAGGCTACTGGGATGAACTTGCATCATATTCAACTATCCCCAATTGTACATGTGGCGCCATGAAGGGACTCACATCATATCAATAGCAAGAACGTGTTTATTAATTTTTGATCGATTTAAACGATTCCTTTTCAGCCATCAGAAGTCAAATTCTTGCTATGGATCCACTTCCTTCAATTAGCAAGGTTTATTCTCTTATTCTACAAAAACAAAAACAACGTGAGCTGCATCTCACTAATGTTCCCATACCCGATGTTGCAGCCCTTTCAGTCATAAAATGGAATTATCAAGATGCAAAGAATCGTGGAAGAATGAATCAAACTCATAGACCCTCGAGACGACCTCATTGTGACCATTGTGGTCAAGATGGTCATGTGAAAGCAAAATGTTACAAACTTTATGGGTATCTTCCAAAACAAGAATCAACTTTTCCAACTTCATCTACTGTTGCTTCAACCTTTTTGGGCTCCAACCAAAGTTAAGAAATTGCTCATCCTTCAACCAATATGCCACAACTTACACATGAATAGTTGCAACAAATTCTCTTTGTTCTCAATATCGGTAATTCCCAACCCTCTGCAAACCTAACAGGTATGTCAATTTGTTGTTCCTCTTATTCACCTACATCTTGGATCGTAGATACTGGAGCTTCTGATCACATCACATATTCCATGCATTCTCTCTCTAATGCCATTTCTTGCACCAATAATAAAGCTGTCACACTCCCAAATGGAACTTCAGCCCACGTAACTCACATCGTTCATGTTTCTTATTCATCTCAATTTAAGTTAGACAATGTTCTATGTGCCCCTCAATTCAAGTTCAATCTCTTGTCTGTGAGCAAACTAACCAAATCACTCAATTGTGTTGTTACATTTTTTTCTGGCTTTTGTGTATTCCAGGACCTTGCCATGAAGAAGATGATTGGACTGGGTAAAGAGTATGGAGGACTCTACCATTTTTGTTCAATAGATTCACCAGTCACTTTATCTGCTATTATTGATAGCTCTCCTTTCAATCTTTGGCACTGCCGGTTGGGTCATCCTTCCATGTCTCGCCTTTCTATTTTGTCTAAATATGTGAAAGATATTTTTGTTTCTCATTCACATTGTGACGTTTGTCCTCTTGCCAAACAGATTAGGTTGTATTTTCCTAATAAAAATAATAGGTGCAATTTACCTTTTGGTTTGATACATTGTGATATTTAGGGAGATTATTTTGTTCCATCTTTGTCAGAAGCTCATTATTTTGTTACTATTATTGATGACTTTTCTCGGTGCACTTGGATTTATTTAATGAAACACAAGTCCGAGAGTCAAAGTTTACTTAAAAATTTATTTGCCATGATCAAAACTCAATTTGGTCATTCAATTCGACAAATCAAAATTGATAATGGGCTTGAATTTATTTCCCTCCAACCTCTTTTTAATGACAATGGTGTTGTCCACCAACGAAGTTGCGTTAGCACACGCCAACAAAATGTGGTTGCAGAACGTAAGTATAGACATCTCTTAGAGGTTGGCCGAACCCTTCGTTTCCAAGCTCACCTTCCTTTAAAATTTTGGGGAGAATGTGTATTAACAACAACCTACCTTATAAATCATTTTCCCACTCCTATCCTATCCGGAAAAACACCTCATGAGATTCTTCTTGCTTCCCAACCAACTTACAGGCATCTTCGTGTTTTCGGGTGTCTTTGTTATGCTAAAAATCTCTCTCCTCGAAAGCACAAATTTTCACCGAGAGCAATTCGATGCATATTTTTAGGTTATCCTTTTGGACAACGTGGTTATATAGTTTATGACCTCGAGACAAAAATTATGTTTACTAGTCGAGATGTCATTTTCCAACAAAAATGATGGGAAATGAATGGAGCTTTTCTTACTCAATTGATACATAAAGTTGCTTAATTTGATCCAAGATTATTTTTTCAAATCTAGTACATTTTAAATGATGTAGTAATTTTCTACTTTTGAGACAATTATTTATCTCAAAAGTGAAACATCATTAAATTATAGTATCCGTATTTTGTCAAAATCTATTAAAAAAATGTCAAAAGATATTAATATACTAATAAATTCATAATTATAACCAACATCCCTTAGGCCCTTTTTAGTTTTTGTTTTTGTTTGATTTTTTTATTTTTTGTTTATTATTGTAGTTGTTTTTCAAACAAAAACATGTTTGGCTTTCGTGTTTTGTTTTAAATGGTAAAAAAAGTTTGTGTTTTTTTTACCCCTTTTGTAAACAAGAAAAGGGTATTTTATTTTTATTTTTTACTATTCACTCAAAATATATATGTATATATTTACACCACGACCACGACCACCGCCGCCTCCAACTACCACCACTTTCCTTTGCCCAAAAATATCACATATATATATGTATATTTACAGCAAAAACAATAATACCAAGCATGTTTCTGCTTTAGATTTCAGCACTACACGAACATAAACATGTATTTATATTTTTCTAAATTCTACAATAATAAACACAAACAAAAACCAAATAGAACCTTTTTTTAAGAGTGATGTGATTATGATACTACCTATGATAAGTATTCATTTAATCAGTAACAAATTCATACCAACCGAATATTGTTCATTAGATATAATCAATGTAAAAAATTAATTAAAAAAATAATAATTACAAGCAACGATTTTTGTACTTGATGTGGAGTAATTTTCTTAATCCTTTCGCTTAGTATATACATACAACTATAATGATCACAAATCATAATTTTGGAGAAAAAAAACATTAATATGTCTAAGATAAGTTCTCCCCAGAAATTTGGGGCATGTCAGACTTGGCGAACCCAATTTTGGTCATATGACAGTGTTGATTGGTTGGTTAATGGTTGTACCAAAGACATCACAATATTCCAATTATAGAGAGGAGTTATGTTTTAATCATTTGGTGGACAGTCCATACGAAGATACAGAGGTCTCCATTTTCTAAGATTTGATTTGAACCGTTTGGTGAGGTTCAACACTCTTCTCTCTAATTATACCACATATCTGTGAAAAAATATATATTTGAACAACATATTGAATAAGAGTAGCATAATTTAAGGGTATTTCCAGAATTTCTTTACGGTAATACCATATTTCAAATATTTACCCAAAAAAAAATACTATATTTCAAATGAGAGCAGTCAAAGTTTTATTTGGCTTTTCCCCACTGAAAACTGTAAAATGAAACTATGCTTTGGAATTAAAATCTTTTGCTTAATGACAACTTTTTAGTACAATTATTAGTGTTTTCAAAGTTTTAATCAAGGATAACCAACCCTACCTTAAAAGGCATTGAATAATCTTAATCATGTTTAGGCCCTGTTTGGATTAACTTTTCAAACGCTGCTTTTGGTTTTCTGAAGGGAGAAACTGTTTTGAACAGTATTTGGTAAATTTTTTAGAAGAACTTATGGGCATTGAAAAAGCGTTTTAAAGAACCTGGGGGTACCAGCTTCTCAAAATAGTTTTTGCTTCTCTTTTTCTTCTGCGAAAAGCAAAGTTATGCCAAACGGGCCTTTAGACAAGATGGTAAAGGAAGATTAAACATGCACTAATTAGAATGATTTTATGATTTTTTTTTCCTGAAGTTAAAGCAATTCTTTTCTGGTTCCACTGCCGATGATTTTATGATGTTTGTTATTTATAAGTTATATTATATGAAAAGAACTTGTTTGTACCTTAGTGATCTAGAGGTATAAATTGAGTACATCATGTTATATTATAATGACTCCTTTGTTGAAAGGATTGAAAGTTGTCCTACATCGACTAAAAGACAAAACCACATCTATATCATTTCCTATAAATATAGGAACTCTCTTATTGTATTATTTGTACCAAGCAGAGAGCCAGAATAGGCCGATACTGGTGTGAGTGAAGCACAAGCGGTGCGTAAAGAGTGCACAGATATATAGAGAGAGAAGAAGAGATACATAGTGGTATTATTCTTGGTGTGAGTGAAACACCGGTGAGAGTCAGGAATAATATAAGCTCCGGTGATACAGAAGTGAGTATACAGTGTTTGTGCGTGTGTGTGATATGCGGATCATTCCCTTGTAATCCTTTCATTGATTATAGTGAAACGGTACTTTCAGTGAACGTAGGCTTGTTTTAGGCGAACCACTATATATCTTTATCTCGTAGGGTTAGCAAACCCTAATTTTTCGTTCTTGGACGGGTGTAAAAATCCTAACACATTATTGGCGGACTTTAGAATTTTTGTATGTATAATAGATGCATGGAGAAACCATAGATGCCACCACAAATAAACTTCATATTTGATTTGATAATCTTGAGGTTCAAAATGGTACATTTGCAATCCGAACAGATAGGTGACATAGTTGGAAAAAAATAGGGATTTGGGCCCTATTATCTTAAGAAGTATTAGGTCCCAGGTTTGATTGTCGTTAATTATAATTTTATTTAAATTAATTGAGTTACGCATAAGTTGATCCGGATATCATATAACTATCAGGGTTTTTACACCCATCTAAGAACAAAACTAGGGTTTGCTAACCTTATTACCCATGCCACGAATACCTGCAAATTAGAAAACGCACACAAACACACACCAAACAATGGACACAATGATTTATAATGGTTCAGCCAAAATAAGCTTACGTCCACTGAGAGCACCATTTTACTAACGATCAAAGAAAAGATTACAAGGGGTTGATCAGCAGATCAAACACACGCACACGCACACACACACACAATGTATACTCACGCTTGTATCACCAGAATAATATAAGATTATATTATTCCTAACTCTCACCAAGAAGAATACTAATATGTATCTCTTTTATTCTCTCTCTCTATTTGTGCACACAATATAATAGGAGAGACCCTATATTTATAGGAAATGATATAGATGTGTTTTTGCCTTTTAATCGATGTGGGACAACTTTCAATACAAAATAATCACCCTTTATATATAACAATCTCTCACTTGACGACTTTGCCACCATCAATCAACTTCATCAATGATCAGTGTAGTACGATGCTCTCATTCATGTCTTCAAGCTTGAAGAGCCACTGAAGTTGCGCACAATTTCAGTTTTTCTCTTGTCACCACTTTGGTCAACATGACCATGCTAATAGCTCCCACTACATGAGCAATATCTACCTTTCTACAGAACCTGCGACCTCTATTGTGTTTGGCCACTCTGTCTTGCGACCACTATCGTTTCTGACTTCGCCTTGCAAACTTTGTCGCGCCTGTCTTCTTTCTCCCTTTCACATAGAGACTTTCCGGTTGCTGCATATAACACTCCTCCTTTAGGTCACCTCGGAGGAAAACAGATTTTCCATCTAACAGCTCTAGATGCAAAACTTCTGCTTCAACAATGCTTGAATGAATGGTATTCAGTTTCACAACCGAAGAATGAAGAGTTTTTTTCTCTACCGACAGCTCGATTAGCTTCCATATTTTGATGAGGATAAGGGACTTCATCTCATCTTCCATCGCAAGCTCTCACTGGCTCGCATCTGCTGCACTGCATGCTTCATCATCATCTGGTTCATTTCCATCTGTAAGTAACAAATTTTACGGTGTATCAACCTGTTGAGTATTGCTATCTGCAACATGTTCTTCTGACTGAGGACTCTCACAGTCTAGAACATCTTCTATCTCAACACACACATGATCACTCTGTGCCTTACCGCTCCATACCTCTTATGGTATTTTGTGCTCCAATGGTACTGATGGACCACGATTCATAAGATACGTTGATGTATTGACTGCTTCTGTCCAGAACTGTTCTGGCAACCCTGCCTGAATGCGCATGCTTCTAGCTATATCAGTCACTTTTCGGTTCATACATTATGTTGTAGTGTATTTGGAACAATCTTCTCTAATCTGATATTGTTCTCATAGCAAAAAATCTTAAACTCGGAGTCTTCGTTTTCTTCACCAAAGTCGGATCTCAGTTTCTTTACTTTCAACCCTGTCTCCTTCTTTACCATGGCTCTCCATTTCTTGAAGACATCGTAACATTCACTTTTATGTTTCAAGAAGTAAACCCATATCATCCTGGAATGGTCATCAATGAAAGTCACGAAGTAAGACTTTCTGTCAAGAGATGAGATAGTTGCTAGCCCCCAGATACCCATGTGAACTAGCTCAAGCTTTTCCACTATGAGACTTCTGTTGTTGCTTTTGAAACTAATCATCTTCTGCTTACACTCACAGAAGTCGATGTCAATCGATTTCACTGGTAGTTTTCCATTCGAGAACATAATTGCGAGCTCCTTTTCACTCATGTGACCAGGCCTTTTATGCCACAAGTTGTGATCTTTTTTGCCTTCTGCAACTGCAATCACTGTGCTAAAATTGGTGGTTGTGTAGAACGTACCTTCTTTCTTCCCTCGTGCTATAGTCACAACCCCTCTGGAAATCTTCAACTTATCTTCACTGAAAGTGGTCACATAACCTTCACTCGCCAACTGCCCTACTGAGATCAGGTTCTTCCTCAAGTCTGGAATGTGTCTGACATCCCTCAGCTTCCATATCGATCCACTAAGTATGATATGTACTTCACCCATGCCAACAACACTGCAAGGCTGATCATCACCTAAATAAACCTTGCCAATGTTTTCAGGTGTATAGCTCTCGAAGAGCTCTCGACTTGAGGTGGCATGAAATGATGTTCCAGAGTCCAACACCCAAAACTCTGTCTTACTCTCCAAATAGCATATCAACGCATCATCTTCTGAGACAAAATTCACTTCAGTCTTGTCATCCGCTACACTATGCGAGGATCTGCACTGGCCTCTGTAATGACCAAGTTTTCCATAATTCCAACACTTAATGGAATTTTGAGACTCCTGTCTTGACTTGGAACGACCACGTCCATTACTTCTACCTTTCCTTATGTTTAAACCTCTGCCTCTGGTGTCGACATTCAATGTTGAGCCACTGTTAGAAGAGTCTGACGTCTGTCTTCTGATCCCTTCTGTGAGTACCATACTCACTACAGAATCATACTGTAACAGTTCTACCCCTGAACAATTACTGATTGCAACCTTTATGGTGCTCCAACTCTCTGGCAATTGGCTTATAAGAAAAGCCAATTTCATTTTGTTAGTGATTGATATTTCAACTGATTCCAACTGCTCAACAATTTCATTAAAAACACTAATGTGTTCACTGACCTTCTTATTCTCAGACATCTTCATATTTGCTAATCTAGTGATGAGATGTACCGCATTCGCTCCAGACGGTTGTTCGTACATGCTCGAAAGAGCATTCATGAAAGACTTTGTTGTCTTCTCATTCTTGATGTTGAAGGCGACGAATTTTGACAACGTTAGTCTGATCGTAACGAGAGCCTTTCGATCTAGGATTGTCCAATCATTGTCTTTCATCCATTCTGGTATCTTCCCTTCTAATGGTAATAATAAATTTTTCTGGAATAACACATCCTCAATTTGCATCTTCCAATAGGCAAAGTTAAAATCATCAAACTTGTCAATCATTGCTGTATTTTCTTCTCCCATAGCTCCCACTGAGCCTATACGAGATATTTGGAGTCAAATTAGGCAAAATCGATTGCATGGTTGCGTCTGGAGCGGTCCAAAATCTTAAGAACGCCTCTGATCGCGTCGAAAACGGGTTAAAAATGACTCCAAAGGGGTAAAAACAAAATTTTGCACTAAAAGACAAAATAGTGCTGACGTGGCAGGGTGTTGACGTGGCACTTGCTAACGTGGCAGTCAAAGTCAATGCTGACGTGACGCTAACGTCAGCGTCTTCCCCGGCAAGGCGCGTCGTCGGACTGAATTTTCAGATTGCCGGAAAGTGAAAAATCCAGCAGAATCTTCCAACAACGCGTGGAAGCACGTGCAAGCTCTGATGGGGCTGATTTTTATGTCGAAACGTTTGTCTACAAAAAATATTTCCGTTGATATATTATACAACTTGTATAGAGCAATGATGTTCCGCGAAATAGCCCCGAAACAAAACTGATGCGCGTGGAGTCTAAAAAATATGTCCGAAACTTGTGGCGGCACGTGGAGGCTCCGGTGGCTTCGCGGCAGACTCGGTTCGCTTCATCTCGTCGCGGCGAATATCCTTGTATGGTTGGTTTCTGATTTCAGGCACTTTGATTCTACGAATCTGGACCAGAACAAACAGGGCTTCTCCTTTGCTTCAACCTGAGGCTCTGATACCACTTGTTAGGGTTTTTACACCCGCCAAGAACAAAACTAGGGTTTGTTAACCCTATTAGCCAAGTCACGAATACTAACAAATCAGAAAACGCACACAAACACACACCAAACAATGGACACAATAATTTATAGTTGTTCGGCCAAAATAAGCTTACGTCCACTGAAAGCACCGTTTCATTAACGATCAAAGAGAGGATTACAAGAGGTTGATCAGCAAATCAAACACACGCACACACACAGTGTATACTCACGCCTGTATCACCGGAATAATATCAGCTTATACTATTCCTAACTCTCACCAAGAAGAATACTAACATGTATCTCTTCTATTCTCTCTTTCTATTTATACACACAATATAATAGGAGAAATCCTATATTTATAAAAAATAATATAAAAATAATTTTACCTTTTAATTAATGTGGATAACTTTCAATACAAATAACCCCCTTTAGATATAATAGTAACATCTGCCTATATAAGAAGTCAATATTTCCGGCAATTTGTTACTCTTGACACTACTTGCATGTTCCAAACTTCCAATTAATTATCTCATTCACCAAATATTGAGACTCCCAAAACATTATACGAGTGGGTTTCTCACATGTAAAGTCAAATTTGGCTATGGGACAAGAATTTGATCATAATTTTTCAAAAAAAAAGTAAGAATTTGACATTTTATCTTATTTTGTAAAGCTGACAAATTGACATCACGTAAGGTCCCGACAAAGTCACAAAAAGAGACTTTAAACCTTAAGTTAAGTGTCTCATACACATTGGCCAGCCTACTGTCTTAACCTAGCTAAGACACGTGGCATTTGGAAACCTATTAAGCTATATAGTTCAACTTCTAGAACTAGAAAACTAGTTATCCTTCTAATTGCATGTTTAAAAAAAAATTGTTTAGTAAGTTTAATCTTTTAATTGCATGACTGTAATTCTATGTAAGGGTATGTTGATTTTTGAAACAAAAAGGATCACATATATTAGAATGTAAAAGATAAATATTGTTAATAAATATTTTGTATACATATATTTGTTGACACCCAAAAAAATCCCATTCACCTGACATCTTATTATTGGACTACATATGACATATTTGGAAGAAACAACACATGGCTGAAGAATTCAGCTGGAAGAAGAAATTGCCAATACATGACAGTAACAAAGAAAGTGGTCGATGACAGTTGTAACCGCCAAACACGTGGCCGAAATCATGGCAGAAGTAGTAATCGCTAGGACACGTGGCAGCCTGAGAAGAAGCAACTGGAAGTTATGGAAGAAGTAGTCGCTGACAGTTGTAACCGCTATGACACATGGCAGATTTGACATTTGTTACAGCCGGACACATGACAGAAATCATGGCAGAAGTTGTAACTGCTAGAACACGTGGCAAAAATTTGGGCAACTTGACAAAGAAGTGGGTGGTTACAAGGACACGTGACAGAAGCTGAAGCAATGCTGAAGACCACACACATGTACACTTAGGCTATAAATATGACACTTAGGGCAACATTTGAAGCCCCCTAAAGGCATAACACAAACTCTCAACAATGTAATTTTCTTAAATTGTCATTTACTCTATCATGTCTTTTCAATTTCTTGTATTTCAATTCCCGTAATTTCAATACAAGTCTTATCTTTTCAATTCCTTTACTTTCATGCCATTTAAATTTATGCAATTTACTTTGTGCACTGTCAATTATACCATTTACGTATCTTCCAGCACTCAAATTCCAGCAATTCACTTTCTTCTAGTCATTTATCTTCCAACACTTAATTTCCAGCACTTTACTTTCTGTCAACCAGCACTTTGAATTCCTTTTTTTTTTTGCAACCTTGGCACTTAAAGTCCTTTTCATTAAGGCATAAAAAGAACCATGCTAGGAGTTTCATATTCCTTCTCCTACACAATTGTCTGACCATACTCCAAAAAAGATACTCGTTGTCCTTCTATCATCATCAATTCTTTCGGGAATCTGGCACGCTCGTGTTCTTCTACCAATGAATTTTTCAGCGACAATAATATTATCTAACAAAAAACATTAATTACGGTAGAGAGGATTCAAGTTTTTTAAGGGCCCATTTGGAAAGGGTTGTTTTTGTTTTAGTTTTCGTTTTTTGTTCCCAAGTTGGGAACAAAACTTGTTTGGCACTCAAATTTTCAAAAATATTTTGGTGAACAGTGTCAAGAACAAATACAAAAACAGCCTCAAATCTGAGAACTTGAAATTGATTTTTTTTTTTTTTTGTTCTACACACACACACACATATATATACACACCCTTCCCTCTCCACCACCACCACCACCACCACAGATCTACACACACACACATATACACACCCTTCCCTTTCCACCACCACAATCACCACCAAAGCCACCAGCCACCACCACAGATCTACACACACACACATACACACCCTTCCCTCTCCACCACCACCACTACCAACGCCACCACCCACCACCACTAACCTCCACCCCGAATTGGGGCAAACCCCCTCCACCCCTAATTGCCCTAAATTCCTCTTTTGGAACAAAATACAAATTAATTTCAAACACATATTTATTTTTATTTTTTTGAAAAAAAATATAAAGATAAATACAAATACAAATACATATTTTTATTTTTTCATCCAAAAAATCAAATACAAAAACACTGGTACGGGGCCTAAGTTATTCATAAATGAGTCAAGATCCATAATCTTACTAAAATGTCAGTTTCATTCCTATTATACCAGTCTTTAATTGCTAATATTAAATGACTTGATACATGTCAAATTTATTTTTTTAATTGACAACTTATTAAACAATCAAGTGGGTTAAGATATTAATGTGGTTGGAAAATTAATACTATATTGTTGTTGAGTATTGTTAGTTACAAGTAGAGAGTTAAAACTTATCACTTTCAATTTAAAAAAGGGTTAATTTTACAAAATCCCCCTATACTCTCTAATTTAATCAACTAACTCTCAATGTGTTCACTTTGCCCCCTACACTATTCAATTTCATCACTATGCCCCCTCCCCTCACATTTTGAGTCAAAATACCTAAACTACCCTCAATTATATAGAGGGGTTTAGTTAAATCAACCATTTAAAAAAAAAATTCGAAAATCAATTATATTTTTCGCAAAAATTATAAATTCAAAAAAACATATATATTTCGGGAAAAAAATTTATTTTTTGAAAATAATGTATATTTTGGACAAAATATATATTGGAAAATGATATATATTTTGGAATATATATATATAATTCGTCAAAAATATATATTTTCCAAATTGTTTTAAAAAAATATGATTTTTTTTTGAAAAATAAGTTTTTTTTGTGAAAAATATATATTATTTTCGGAAAAAATAATATATATTTTTTGGAAAAAATAATATATATTTTTTGGAAAAAATTCATATTTTGGAAAATAATATATATTTTTTGCAAAAAAAATATTTTCGGAAAAAATCATATTTTGGAACATAATATATATTTTTCGCAAAAAAAATTATTTTTTGAAAAAAATTCATATTTTTTAAAAATAATTCGTAAAATATATATATTTGACAAATTATATATATATATTCCGAAATATATCATTTTCCAATATATATATATATATCCCGAAATATTTATATTTTCCGAAATATATATTATTTTCGAAATATATATTTTTTTTCTGAAATATATATATTTTTAAAATTTATAGTTTTTACGAAAAATATAATTGATTTTCGAAAAATAATTTTTTTAAAGGGTTGATTTATTGAGAGTAGTTTAGGTATTTTGACTCAAAATGTTAGGAGATGGGGCATAGTGATGAAATTGAATAATATAGTGGGCAAAGTAAATACAGTGGGGTTAATGGATTAAATTGAATAGCATAGAAGGGTTTTGTGAAATTAATCCTTTAAAAAACAATCGATTCCATAAAGTTATTATTTTTGATAAAAAATCAAGTTACAATTAATTGGCCATTTATTTGCTAAAGTTCCAATTGTGATTGACATATTAGTTCCTTCACATGCAATTTATTTGCTAAAGCTACACATTGGCTCAATTGGTTATGACGTAGAGGATATAATCACTTACACCGTTACACGTTAGCTTATGAAGTTAATGCTACGATTGAATACCAGAATCATCCTCATGCCCACATATACATGATAAGGTTCTTAGGCAATTGAATTAGTGTCCGAGTCACAGATGTACATAAGCAAATGTGTGAACACTATGCTGCCAATTGTCATGGCTTCTATACTATCATGAGTCGGGCTTTAATTTGATGATTTATTTCACCATCATTATGGCTAGTGACAGACTTAAAAATTTTGGTGAGTTGGGCATAATTATCATATCAAAATTTTAGTGGGAGCTTTAGGATAATTTTCAAAAATTTAATGAAGGCACTAGTGCAAAATTTTCAAATTTAAAAACAATTTAGGTAAAAAAAAAATTCAGTGGGGGAGGCTGCCCCCACTGGCCTTTGCCAGGTCGGTCCCTAATTGTGGCTGAATCAAAAGATTCTAAAATTTAGAATGAATATATATGTTAAAATAAAAGTGGTTGTAATACTATGTTAGAATAAAAATATGAGAGAGATTAGTAAAAGAGAGAGTATTAACCATTATATTAATCAGTATATTTTCTGTATTGTTTGTAATAATCAAGAGATAATACGAGTCCTATTTATAGAAGAAGAATAGGGTGCTTGAAAGAAACCCTAATATAATAATAATAATAATAAATTCTATAAGATAATAAAATAAACAATAAATCAATTAAATAATTCTAATATAAGAAAGAAAATATAAAAAAAAATATAATCTAACAAAATAGATCCACAAAAACAAAAGAAAAAAGGAGAACACAAATTTAGTTAAAATGCCCTGGAAGTAAATGGCAAAAGTCTAGCAATAAGATCTCCCCTGTTTTGACATTCATAGCTGAAAAGATAGGAAAACTTAAACTATAAAAACCCCCGAAAAAAAAAAAATTTAAACTATAAGAGTGTATATGCTACTATTTAATATTTTTAGAAATAGATGTATTTTAGAATTGAAGTTGCCACCAAAATGAGCTGCCTATGATAGCTTATTTTCATTGCTTTTATATTATTGCATATATTGGTACAATTATTATCGATAATTTTGCATATTGAAACTTGATTGAGACTCTCATTCGGGCCTCTAACCACAACACAATGTTAGGAAACAAGAGATTGAAAGTGAAGTCCCGGTTGGTACGAGTTTGGTTAGTTTTATCCTCTGATATAGATTATATATATATATATATGTGTGTGTGTGTGTATGTATAACAATTTGATATTGATATGGAAAACCTAGTTTGCAGGTTTTAAGGAGGCCTCGAAGAATCATTTTTGGTGATGATTTTCACTGCAACCATTAGCATATTTGCATTTTCAACATTTCAATCCATTAATCTTGCTTTTAAGAGGTTCCACAACCCTACTTACAAAGTTGGTAATCAAGTAATTATGGTTAGTGATTCAAAGATAGAAGTACTTCATGAAATGACGTGGCAACTGACAAGTCATTTTTCTTTCCACGTGTCACGCGTAGGATATTAATTTCTTAATTAAGATCTGGTCATGAAGATGACCCATAAACATCATTATATTGATCCAATGAGCTACTGTTCTGATGTGAGTGTTTTTTGTTTTTTAAACAATATATATATATATATATATTTTTCTCTCAAGGCAAGAAAACTTCCATTTAAGTAAACAACAATACATTAGTTTTTAACTTCCTTGATAAGACAAGAGGAAAACTATCTACAAACACAGCACAAGTTTTAACATTCAAAACATATTTGGCTAAGATATGAGCTGCTTCATAACAATCCCTTTGTATGTGAGAGAGCAACATATCATTCCTTTCTTCAAACCAACTTTAAATATCTTCCACCATAGCAAGAATGGACAAAGGGCAAGAAATCATCCCCTCACCGAATCAACCACTACTTGTGTATCCATCTCAAACAACACCTTATATATATATATATATATATATATATAGAAAAACTATATATATATGTTGTTTAGACCTCACTTTTTGAACACTTGTGTGGTTTTTTATTTTATTTATAATTTATGTAAGAAAATGAGAAACATGAATGGATTTTTGGTTTGTAATATTTTAGAAGGTGCTGATATTATTCCGCAGTATCGATATTCAATCTAATACTTATTTTTAAACTAAATTTGTTACAACGTTATCGTTTTTTTTTTTTTTTTCGGAAGGTAAAGTTATATTAAAGAGCGAAAAAAGTTACATAGAAGCAAGAAGACCAAACCGTTGAACAGTCTCAACGGAAAGGTAAAAAAGCAAAAGGCAAAGTTTATACTTTAAAAGCCTAAGCTAAGAAAGATAAGAACAAGCCCTTAAATGAGACAGACATTCAAATCATACAAGCCATTATGTTGTGGCTGAAACAATTATGGTGAGATCATGGTGAGGCTAAAACCTCATACCATGGCATCAGGAGGCTCGGCGGGCGGTCTTACAGAAGCACCAGCTAACTCTCATTCTTCGAAGATTACTCTCATTTCAACTGAGTCATTAACCTTCCAAGAGGATAATCTATTCCTTATCAGATCCTTGATCCCTGATAGAACAACTGGCCAAGACGAAATCTTTGCTTTGAAGGCTCGAGAATTTCTTTCCATCCAAATGCGGTTGACAGTTGTGGAAAGAGCAAGCTTGTTGACAGCATTCCGTAAACATTTCCTTTTCCAATGATGAGATGCCCAACCCACAAAATCCTTCCAACAGTTTGGCAAAATGTGGAAGTTACATTTGCTCTGTATAAAATTCCATATTTGGTTTGAGTAGGAGCAAGAGAAGAATAGATGAGAAATGGTTTCGTTTGAAGCAAGACAAATGTAACATGAATTTGGAATATGTCTATAGGCCACACTAGGGTGATCAAGAGTTGGTAGACGATTTAAGGCTGCAAGCCATAATGTGAATCTGCATCGAGGTATAGAGAGTGAGCTCCAGACCAAGCTTGACCAGGTGGCTTGAATGGATGGAAAGGTAAGCCATGAGATGGTATGTTTCATTGTAAACACTTTGGTAGGGGAAGGAAGCCATAAGACTTTGTCAGGTGAGGAGCAAGGCGGGTTCAAAAATGATAATTCAGGGATGAGCGTGATCAATGGTGTTGGGAACAGCCATGAATCGTTCACAATAAAATCAGAGAGCTTTTGATTTAAATGACGATTTAGAGCTTGAAGTGTGTGGGGGGCGAACCTGTGTGAAATAGGACCTCCTTCGAGCCAATTGTCACTCCAAAAGTAGGTATCTCTTCCATTTCCTATCTCATATTTGGTCATCGAAAACGCAGTCCCTCTCAGTTGAAGAAGCTTCTTCCAATTCCACGAACACTTCTGAGGAATCTTGATATTCCAGAAACATCTATTCCTCAACAGTTGAGTCTTCACCCATTTAGTCCAAAGATTATCTTTAACTGATAAAATGTTCCATATGCATTTAAGGGCTGATGCTGAATTTGTGGCTTCAATGTTTGGAAATCCTAAGCCTCCACAATCCTTGGGCCTACAAACCAAGTCCCAAGCTACTTTAGCACCTGTACTTTTGCAATCAGGACCTGACCAAAGAAACTTCCTCAAAATGTTGTTAACATCGGTTAAAACTGATTTTGGAATAATGAATAAGCTTGACCAATAATGCATCATACTACAAAGAACTGATTGGATGAGCTGAGATCGACCAGCATAAGAGAGAGATTTTGATGCCCAATGACTAATCCTTTGAGTTATTCTATCCACAAGACACTTGCAATCTGATGTCGACAGTTTAGTAGAAATTAGGGGAACTCCCAGATATTTAATAAGCAGTGTTCCACTATCAAATCCTAATAAATTTTTAACTTGAACCACTAGAGCTTCATCCATGCCAGAGGTGAAAAATGTGCTTTTTGAATGGTTGATGGAGAGACCCGAGAACCCGAGATTGATGCAAAGTGGTTTAGTGCTCTGTTAAGCACTGAGATTGAGTGGAGGTCACCGTGAGAAAATAATAATAGATCATCTGCAAACATTATGTGGGAGATCGATAATTTCTTGCATCTCCAATGATGCTTGTAAGAGGGATCAGATGAAATGAAATGATTTGTAATTGAGGTGAATATATCCATCGCAAGGACAATAGGTCATTGTTTAATAAAAATGACATTATGATAATGATTTAACACGCAAGATAACACTTGCTAATATAAATCTTGTCTTAGATATTAAGGATAATCATTTTCATTATGGAGTGTATAGAATATTTCCCATATCATTCCACAAGTTAAGATTTTCAAATGAAAAGACAAAATAAAAACAAACCCATATTTAATGGTGAGATGAAGCCGTCAATGGTTCTGATATCTGACAAAGATAATGACACCTATTAATAAGGTTACACATCAAAATCTCTCATCTTTTTATATTTTTAAACACACACGAATAGCATGTACCACCCTGCTTCATTCATTGGACTAAGACTATGTTTATATATTATTTAGTCATGTGGCACGTCAAGATTATTTATTTGCGATGTTGGATACGTCATATTATATAATCCTTCCGTCTCAAAATGAAAATCTATTTTTTCTTGTCTCAAAATAAGTGTCTCTTTTTAAAAAGTTAAAATATTTTATTTGGTCAATTTACCAATTTAACCTTCAAACATTAAAGTTATAAGACATATACAATATAAATCATCACATCACTATGGTGGGATCATGTGTAAAGTTGATATTTCATTTACTAATACTACAACAAAAGTCTTCTTCTTAAAAAGTTGAATTCCCCAAAATGGACCTATAATTTAGGACGGAGGGAGTAATTGGTATGGTTTATATATCATCCTATATGTATTATTTGATTTGTAATATTTTTGGAAGATATTCACCTTTGAAAGCGATATTGTCCAAAAATTTATACCGCGAAGTCCAACCATGATAATTAGCTAGTTTTGATCTTCCAAAAAGAAGATAAAAAGATTTGTAAAGGCAATGAAAAAATTGTTATTTAGGCCATGTTTGGATTAACTTTTTAAACGTTGTTTTTGGCTTCTTGGAGGAAAAAATTATTTTGAAATGTGTTTAATAAAAATTTTAGAAGAATTTTTGGGCATTGAAAGAACATTTTAAAAAAATTAGAGGTACCAGCTTCTCAAAACATGTTCTGCTTATTTGTTTTTCTTTTTGCGAGAAGTCGCATAAATTATGTTAAACTGGGTATGAGTGTGAAAGACCACCGATATATTCACATGAATTTACATGCATATAAAGGGTTAGTCCTTCCCAAGAAATTTTCGTTACTATAACATTAAAATAGATGATTGGTTTGCGTTTCAAATGAATTGCTACTCTTAGGGCTACATTTGATAACACATTTTTAATATTTTTATAAGAATTAAATATATGATACTTAAAATGAGTTCCTGGCACTGACATTATTTATCACGAAATGTCAATCAGTTTTTACAAAAATTGAAAGATATAGAGAGAAGGCCTAAAATATGTCATATTTGTCAATTACCTCTTTTTAACATATTGTAACTATACAAGAATGTATAATATATAGAGAGAAAAAAATCAGATAATAAGGGCCGATTTGTATATCTGAAAATTGTTCTTGAAAATTATAAAAACAGTTTTATGCTGAAAACAACAATTTTTGTAACTCAATTTTCAGAAAACTGAATCAAACAAACTTTTTTTATAGTTTTTTAATTTTTAATTTTCAGAAAACAAAAAACTGTTCTCAGAAATACAAATCAAGTAGACCCCAAGGGTCTGATTGGTTTGCATTTCTGAGTATTTTTTCTTCTATTTTTTCAAAATTGAAAACAAAAAAAAACTACACAAATAATCTATTTAGTTGAATTTTCTAAAAATTATTTTTAAGAAATTCAATTATAAAAATACTAGATTTCAGAAGAAAAAAAATTCATTATTCTGAAAGCAATTTTTTATTTTTAAAATTTTTAAAAATAATTTTCAGAGATACAAACAAAAGTAGATAAAGGCTGTCACAAACCTTAATTACCACATATGTACCATTTCTTAAATGAATCCTAACCCTATTGGAGACCAACACCTCTTGTAAATTAAGAATTTACCCACGTGTTAACATTTTCAGTTTAACAAAAAGCCCCGTAGCTTTTTCACTTATAAAAAGAGTTTTTTATATATAAATCATGATGTTAAAAAACACAATAAGCACTCCTTGTAACTTTTCATAGAAGATATAGATTGTCCCACACATTGCTGCCCAAGTGATCATTAATTTGCTAAACGTTTATATTGTATATTACATCTAGAATCCAACAAGTATCTGATATATTGATATAGGTTGAGTTATCAATTCCTCGTGTATCTTGGACAATAATATACATCATTACATTTAAATAACTTATATATTGTTGCATAAAATACGTTTATATTGTTGGGAATCTTTTCCCTTTTTGGTTGATTGTTCTTGGTTCTCCTTTGGTTAATAAATATTGATTTACCCAAAAAAAATTAAAAAATAAATAGGAGATTTAATAAAAGACTCCCTTTGTAACAAATGATTATCCATTAAGGCAGAAAAACTTATTTAAAACATCGAAAGATTAATGTCAGCTACCCAACTAATTTTTTTAATTAAATACCGTTACTGTATAGGTAGATCTCATTATTAAAGACTTATTATTGAGTAATTCATAGGTACCTAGAACCAAAGAGTATGAACGGTACACTTTACCAATAACATTGATTAAATCATGTATGAGGGTTCCAGTTTATAGAGAAGATCTCATTGATTAAATCATATATAAGAGTTCCAGTTTATAGAGAAGATTTAATGGAAAAATAAAAATATTTATTAAGATCAACTAGATGTTTGTTTCGTGTAATTTTAGTTCCAGTCATATTTACTCGCACATATTCACATTTGTATTTTTTGGGACTCAATGAAGAATTTATTTATGTTCTTTGATATATAGAGAGTGTGTGGCTTTCATCAACGCTTTAAACACAACAAAATCTCAACAATTGGAAGTAATTTAACACACTTTTCTCTAATTCCCATCGACTTAATTAGAATATAAACAAAATGATATATGAATGAGATTAACTTATTGATCATTACTCTACAGCTTCCATTAGATATACGTATGGTCTGAAAGTGAATATAGAGTGAAAAAAATATATCTATATATATTGCCATGTGACTATATAGACCAGGCAAGAGAGACTAAGGCCAAGTTTGGTAGGCGGTCTTTCTGGTCTGATTTGGTCTGGTCTGGTCCTGTCCGGTCTGATCTGATCTAATCTGAAATGGAAAAGTCTGTTTGGTAAGCGGTCTGGTCTTACTATTTATTTATTATTTCTTCACTTTATAATATATTTTATTATTTATATTATTATTTATTAATTTATAAATATATTCTATTTATTTATTATTATTTCATTATTTAATTCATTTAATTTATAAATTATTTATTCATTTTTAATTATTTAAAAATATATTTTATTAATTTAATATTAATTTATTATTATTATACTCATTTTTTATTATTATTATGAAGTATTTATTCATTATTATATTTACTTATTATTTATTATTATATTTATTTATTATTATATCTATTTATTATTTATTATTTATTATTATTATTTATTTCATTTTGTTTATTATTTATTATTTTTATTATATTTTTAAATATGTTTTATGTAATTTATTATTTATTTTATTATTTTATTATTATATTTATTTATTATTATTGTATTCATTTTTTATTATTATTATGTTTTATTTAATTTATTATTTATATTATTAATTATTTATAAATATATTTTATTATTTATTTATTTATTTATTATTATATTCATTTTTTATTATTATTAGGTATTATTTATTTCATTTTATTTATTATTTATTATTTATATTTTATTCTTAAAATATGTTTTATTTAATTTATTATTATTATTATTATTAATTTATTATTATTTATTTATTTATAAATATATTTTATTAATAAGACCAGACCGGACCACTAGGAACCACTTTTTTTTTTTGTCTGAAATGAGGCCATTTTGGTCTGATTTAGTCTTACTTGGTCTAACCAAAAATTTGGGACCAATGCTACCAAACATGGTCTGGTCCCATAAAACACAAGACCAGACCAGACCAGCTGGAACCGAACCACCTACCAAACAGGGCCAAGGGCCCATTTGATAGGCGGTCCGGTCTAGTCTTATCTGGTCTGGTCTGGTCTGATCTTATCTGAATGGTGTTCTGAAAGTCTGTTTTGTAAAGTTGTCTCGTCTTATGGTCGTATTCAAGCTGTTTGGTCTTATGTTTGGAAAATAATAAAAAATAAATAAATAAATAATATATAAAATTCAAAAAATATATTAAGTATGAAAAATATATAAAATTTGAAAAAATATAAAAATTTGAAAATAATATAAGAAATTCAAAAATAATATATTTTTCAAATTTTATAAATTATTTCGAATTTTTTATATTATTTTTTGAATTTTATATATTATTTTTGATTTTTTATATTTTCTCAAATATATATATATATCTAATTTTGTATATTATTTTTGAATTTTATATTTTTTTCAAATTTTATACATTATTTCAAATTTTTTATATTATTTTTCAAAACTTATATATTATTTTTTAAATTATATATATATATATATATATATTTAAAAATTTATATATTAATTTTGATTTTTATATATTTTTTTCGAATTTAATACATTAGTTTAAAAAAATTATATTATTTTTCAAATTTTATATATTATTTTTGAATTTTATACATTATTTTTTATTTTTTCTATTATTTTGGAAATTTTTTATTTTCCCAAATTTTAAATATATTTTTTGCATTTTATATATTAATTTTGAATTTTATATATATATTTCAAATTTTATACATTATTTCAAATTTTTTATATTATTTTTTTAATTTTATATATTATTTTCAAATTATATATATATTTTAATTATATATATATATTTCAAATTTTATGGTCCCATGTGTTAAGACAATTGTATATGAGACCACTTGAGACCATCATTTTTTGTTATCTCAAATTACTTTTTTTGGTCCCAAGTGATCTTTATTTTTTTGAAATCGTGTTACCAAACAGTATCCGATCTCAAAAAAATCATTATGAGACCGGACCGCGAACCAAACAGGGCCTAACCACCCTGCCAAGTTGGGGAAATTAATATATGCATCTTTTGGGTCTTCAGTCATGATTTTGTATGGTTGAAACTACCAAAAAGTTATAGGTTACAAAGAGAAAAGATAAGGAACGACTTATTTATTTAGATCTTTCTTAATTTAAAAGTTTTAGCCATGTGTTCATGCCTTTTATTTGAAATTCTAAGAAAATATATGTGGAAGTGATTATTGAAAAGATTAAAATGCTTATCAGTTGAACAGTCATCATTTTGTTCCCACAATGGTATTGAGTACTATGGTCTATCACCACTTGATTTTAAACAATGTACTTGATCAATTATGGTGTTTAAAGAACACGTGCTAAAGAATGCTAATAATAGAACATATATGGTAGGGTAAGATCTTACTTCTTAAAAATATTTCCATTTAATATTGTTGAGTATTTCCTTCATGTTTTTTTTTTTTTTCTTTGGTGAAAGGTATTTCCTTCATGTTTTAGCTTAGGTCTTATAAATTAGAGTTAATGTATCCCTCCAATTTTGCATAATTTCATTTACACCTCTGATCACTTTTGGGCATTAACTATATAGGAAAAGACGATATTTCCCTTTGCCAAACAAATGTATTTTGAATTAAGAAAAAACAACTCATTTAGATCTAACTGTACAAATCCCAATTTATTTGTTTCCATGGAATTCACAGTAGAACAAACCCATTGCTGAATCCAATTTTCGGTGGAAAGCTCTGAACCACAAAGTTGTTCGGCTTTACGGTAGTGAGGCTTCGCCAGGTGGTGGTGGTGGAGAAGGAGGCGGCGACGGCAGATATATCTATATATGAATAAGTGTGTATATATCTATATATATGGATATATCTATATAAGTGTATATATATCTATACAAGGATTATTAAATTATATGAATTAAAAAATATAAATTTATTATTAAATTTATTTGAACAATTAGTTTTTATATTTTATTTTAATATTAAAAATATAAATTTATATGATTGAATATTAAGTTATTTTATTTTTATTATTAAATATTATTATTATTTAAGAATTTATGTGTGTGATTTCGATGCTCATATAATAATGATAAAATTAAAGTTACAATTACAATTGACAAGTTAAATCTTTTATTTAGATAAAGAATAAAAATAAATTTATTTTAGGACAAAATATTGATATTTATGTGTGTAATTTAGTAGTTTTTTGGAGAATGCAAATATTTTGTATTTTGATTTTGATTTAAAATATAATATTTTTTTTCTTGAAGTGTGTCTTATACTTTTGAAAATATATATTAGTAAAGTCAAATATGTTTCAAGATCAAAATAAAAAATAAAAACTTGTGTTAATTACAAGTTTGATAAATGTAAATATAAATAATGAAAACTTGTATTAGTTTACAAAATTGATAAATATAAATATAAATATTTTTACTGTAAGGCTACACATGGAGAAGAAGCTCAAATTTTCGCCATCACCAATACATCGCATGATTCATCATGACATGAGCCTTTGCTCATGGAGTTATATTTTTCATTAGAGATTACAATCCGAAACAAAATGAAGATAATGTATTGGCAAGAATGTTAGACCATAAAAATATTAGGATTATTCCTACCGACACCCCCTCAAAGATACCATAATCTTACACGAACCCCCTCGATATTGAGTATTCCCACACGGACCCCTCTGACAGATGGCCGTTAGTTTTATTGACGTTTTATTGTGAAATTACTAATTTGCCCTTCGATATATATTTTAAAAAAGGGTAAATTGCAGTAGCACCCCCTAAGGTTTCACTTATTATATTAGGATAATATATAAAGTATGAAATTACCCATATACCCAAAATATATATATATATATATATATATATTACGAAAATATATATATATATTTTACGAAAATATATATATAAAATTTGAAAAAATATATAAATTATAAATTTCAAAAATAATATATAAAATTTGAAAGAAATATTTAAAATTCAAAAAAATTATATAAAATCTGAAAATGCAAAAAAAAATATAAAATTAAAAATAAAAAAAAAATTTGAAAAATTATATTAAAATATGAAAATATATAAAAATTTAGAAAAATATATATAAAAAGGGGAAAAATATATAGATTCAAAAAAATATTTAAATTTCAATAAACATACCTAAATTATAAAGTTCAAAAATAATATATAAAATTTGAAAGAAATATTTAAAATTCAAAAAAAAATGTATTAAATTTTCAAAATGTATATAAAATTCGAAAAAATATATTTTAAAATTTGAAAAATATTATAAATTCGAAAATAAATATAATATTAAAAATATATATAAATTTCGAAATTATTTTTTTTTCAAAAAAACATATTAAATTTCGAAAATAAATATAAAAATCGCAAAAAACATAAAAATTAAAAAATATATATTAAATTTCGAAATAATTATAAAATTCAAAAAAAACATAAAAATTTGAAAATAAATATAAAATTTAAAATATATATATTAAATTTCAAAAAAAAAATAATAAATTCAAAAATAAATATAAAATTAAAAAAACATTTAATTTTTTTTTAACTCTCTCTCTCTCTCTCTCTCTCACACACACACACACACACACACACACACACACACACACACACCTCCCTGCACACCAAACGCACACATATATATACATATATACACACACACATATATATAGATCTATACATATACGGGTATATATATATATATATATATACGGGTATATAACTATATATATAGCAGCTATATATATATATATACACGGGTATATATATTAGCATATATATATATATGTATATATGGGTATGCAATATATACAATCCCCATCTTCAATCTCTCTTCCAATTTCCCACTTCCAATCTCTCTATGTATATAAATTAGGGTTAGGGTTTTGAGATGCCCAAATTGAAGAAGAAGAAGGATATGAAGGTCCATTTATATCATTTTGATGGCAAAATAGACAATTCACATGGTGGTTAACGGCACAGTATAACGGCGTGGAGACGGAGGGGGTCTTTGTGGGATAAAATTCAATTTTGAGGGGGTTCGAGTGAGAATAGTGAATATCGAAGGAGTCTTTGTGGAATTAGGATATCTTTGAGAGGATGTCAATGGTATTTACCCAAAAAACTATCATTGGGCCAGCCTCTTTCTAGGGTTCCATGCTTGGGACTTTATGTTCATAATAATGTGTAAGCATGGCAGCTCAGTTGTGCCTATATTTTAGCCAGAGAGAATTAGTCAAATATATAAATAAGTTTTTTTTTGTTAGTTTCATTTTTTAAATTGAAGGGGTCAAATTGATATATTAAAGTAGGAATAAGATCAAGGGTAATTTAGGTATTCAATAGTGTGTCAGGTCTAAAAAGGTACCAAAAATACATAAGGGATGCAAATCAGTTATTTTTCCTTAATTAGGCCGTCTTATTGCAATTATGCAAACTGGAGATCAAAATGATATTTTGACATAGTTTAAGGGGTGCAATTATGCACTCCCTTTTTCTTTTTCACTCAAACCAAATGATAATTATATTCGTTATACTTTACTAAGACAAAAATAATAATAGTAATAATGAATTTTAAGTTTGCAAAGATGTAAGTGAGAATTGACATCATCATGAGATCATTAATATTGCCGATTTTACAATATAGTCGAATTTCGTCCTATATTCAAACTCCTATCATTACTTTATTATAATGTAATTTTTTAAAAAATAATGCCATTTTACATTAGAAGTGAGGTGCATTTAAAAAATAGTATGCAAAAACAGCCGTTACGAACCGGAACCGTCCGGTTCGTAACTGTTTCTTAACCTTCTGAAACCGGTTCTGACCGGTATATCGGTTGATTCCGGTTTGCACACCCGTACTGGCATATACTCACCGAAACAACCGGTTCCGAGGTCGTAACGCTGGTTCCAACCAGTTTTGATCGATTCTAAACTTTTGATATCGGATTTTGAAAAAAAAAAGAATCAACTTGTAATTTTTCAATTAAATTCATCAATAATCAAATACTCTTGAATTTAATATGTTCACATCTAAAATAAAAAAATACAAAAGCTTTTTTGGAATCTCTTTAAAAAAATTGTGAATGTCCTGCACTGAAGTGCTTTAAGCATAAAAGTAAAAGCAAAAAAAAAAATATTTTTTACTAGTATCCAAAAAATTGGATACAATTATTCACATATGATTGCTTGTATGTGTGTGTTCGGAAACAAAGTATATCTTTATGATTTTAATATTTATTTGTTTAAATTTAATATTATGGAATAGTCTCATAAAAAGATCGACGATACCTTTAAATTTATTAATAAATCATTTCGTGTACTAAATGTCTTTAATAAATAAATAAAATTCACTTAAAATTATCAAAAAAATATCAAACTTTAGTTATGTTGTCAAAAGTACCATATCAATATATTTTGGCCACCACGTGCAACATTTTCAAAAATTTATGATTACGATAGCCCAAATCATTACGTAATTCCGATACTAACCCGATTTTATCACACCGAAATACCAACCGAAACCCTTTTTGCAAACCATGATTTAAAACCTTCCCAAATCCGTTGATATATATATCTCAAGAAATATTATTATTTAGTTGGATTGTCATCTCAAACCAATCCTTTCCATTACATATATATATATATATATATATACACATATATATCCAATCCCTTAAATATACACACCTACAATGTGTTTGAAATAGTCATACCATCTTCGTATTAGTGCTGTGGGAGAGTCACTGATTAACCAAAATGTTCAAATTTCGTATACAAAACAACAAACTACCATACCCTGAGTCAACAATGTGCATCCAAATTTATTTATTCTCAGTCCCTTGACCTTACTGTTCATGACTATGTACACATTACCATTTCTACCTCCACAAGCAACAAAGTACAGTGACACTTGTAATATTATTAGTTCACCCAAAAAAAGAAAAAAATAATTTGTCAATAAGTGTATTAATTTTATTCACTATTTTTGCTTATGTCTCATAAGTAATTCCCCACCATGCAATAACTTGTACAAATGTACAAGGATTTTGTGATTCAAAAATAATGAAATAAATAAATCTAAGAAACTTTGAAAGAGAAAGCTTGTGTATATATATATATATATATTGTATATATATGTGTATATATATTTAGGGTAAATAGCTTAAACCCCCCCTCAATTTTACTCTCTTTCCCTACTATACCCCCACAACTATGAAATGAGCTTAGAACCCCCTAAAGTTTCATAAAATGTTGCACCATGGGCTTGCCTTCAATTTTTTTTACCCTTTTACCCTCCAAACTTTTATATTTACACCTTACCTTTAATTATATCCTTACTATTATATTTCTTAATTCTTTATATTACAAAAATATTATTTCTTTAAGTTAGAATATTAATTATGCCATTTACCTTTAATGTATTAGACTAAATATACTCTCAAATGTTAATTTTTTTTTTGTAAGTTTTAATTATTTTATTTGTAAATCAATTAACTTGTTATTAAATTTTAGTTTGATTTAAATCATAAAACTCAATCCTAATTAATATATTCATAAATAAATAACAATTTATGAATATATTTTTATGAAAAGAAAGTTTCATTTGGGCAAAAAAAATTTTTAATTAAGATAATGAGTTTTATGATTTAAATGAAATCAAGTTTTATTGGAAAATGATATATATTTTGGAATATATATATATATATAATTCGTCAAAAATATATATTTTTCGAATTGTTTTAAAAAATTATGAATTTTTTCCAAAAAATAAAATTTTTGGGAAAAATATATATTATGTTCCAAAATATGATTTTTTCCGAAAAATAATTTTTTTGAAAAAAATATATATTATTTTCCAAAATATGATTTTTTTTTCCGAAATATATATTTTTTATCTTTTAGAAAATAATGTATATTTTTCATAAAAAATTCATATTTTTTAAAAAAATTCAAAAAATATATACTTTTGACGAATCATATATATATATATATATATATATATATATTCCGAAACATATATCATTTTCCAATATATATATTCCAAAATATACATATTTTTTCAAAAAATTATTTTTTTGAAGGTTTGATTTCACTAAACCCTCTTATACTATTGATGGTAGTTTAGGTATTATGACTCAAAATCATATTTTGGAACATAATATATATTTTTCTCAAAAAAAATTATTTTTCGGAAAAAATTCATATTTTTGAAAATAATATATATTTTTCTCAATAAAAAATATTTTTCAAAAAAATTCATATTTTGAAACATAATATATATTTTTCCTAAAAAAATTATTTTTCGGAAAAAATTCATATTTTTTAAAAGAATTCGGAAAAGATATATTTTTAACGAATTATATATATATTCCGAAATATATATCATTTTCCAATATATATATATTCCGAAATATATATATATTGTTTTCATAAATTGGATTTATTTATGAATATATTAATTAGGATTGAGTTTTATGATTTAAATCAAACTAAAATTTAATACCAAGTTAATTGATTTACAAATAAAATAATTAGAACTTATTAAAAAAAATTACATTTGAGAGTATATTTAGTCTAATACATTAAAGGTAAATGGCATAATTAATATTCTAACTAAAAGAAATAATATTTTTGTAATTTAAAGAATTAAGAAATATAATAATAAGGATATGATTAAAGGTAAGGTGGAAATACAAAAAATTTGGAGGGTAAAAGAGTAAAAAAATTTAAGGGCAAACCCATGGTGCAAGAAAATGAAAGTTGAGGGGGGTATAATTAATTAAGGGGGTATAGTAGAGAAAGAGAAGAAAGTTAAGGGGTATTTTTAGCTATTTACCCATATATTTATACAAAACAGTACGCAAAGTCGCAAACCAACTTGCGTCCTAACAACCACTACAAAAAAAACCCAGTATATAAGACCTCATAACATCTACCAAAGCCTAGCAACACTTTGAGTTGCAAGGAGAGCTAGAGAGAGAAACACACTTCTATTTAGAGAGAGAAAACAAAAAACCAAAAATGAACATGAACATGATCAACTCTTTCCTAGTTGAAACCATGCAACAACCTCTCTCCACAACACTCTTCTTCACCATCCTCCCTCTCCTCCTCCTCTTCCTCCTCTCCCGCCTCCGCGGCAGACCGCCGTATCCCCCGGGGCCCAAAGGGTTACCCCTGATCGGAAACATGAAGCTCATGGGCGAGTTGACTCACCGGGGACTCGCCAAACTCGCCCAAGAGTACGGCGGCCTCTTCCACCTCCGCATGGGGTTCGTCCACATGGTGGCGGTGTCGTCGCCGGAAATAGCCCGCCAAGTCCTCCAAGTCCAGGACAACATCTTCTCCAACCGTCCCGCCACCATCGCCATCAGCTACCTCACCTACGACCGTGCCGACATGGCCTTCGCCCACTACGGCCCGTTCTGGCGCCAAATGCGCAAGCTCTGCGTCATGAAGCTTTTCAGCCGAAAACGGGCCGAGTCATGGGAGTCCGTGCGGGACGAGGTCGACGCGATGGTGAAAACCGTCGCATCGAACACAGGGTCCACAACTAATGTTGGCGAGTTAGTGTTCGAGTTGACTCGGAACATAACGTACCGGGCCGCGTTTGGGACGAGTTCGACCGAGGGACAGGACGAGTTTATATCAATACTGCAAGAATTTTCGAAGCTGTTTGGTGCTTTTAATATTGCGGATTTTATTCCGGGGCTCCGTTGGGTTGACCCGCAAGGGTTTAACGCTCGACTCGTTAAAGCTCGGGCTTCGTTAGATGGTTTTATTGATAGCATTATTGATGATCACATGCAGAGAAAGAAAATGAATGGTGTTTGTGACGAGGCTGATACAGATATGGTTGATGATTTGTTGGCGTTTTATAGTGATGAGTCAAAAGTGAGTGAATCGGACGATTTGCAGAACTCGATCAAATTCACTAGAGATAATATCAAAGCCATCATCATGGTAAGTTCATATTAGTATTTGAAAAATATTTGTCTTTTTTTTTATTTTTTAATTACACAGGGATAAAGATGTTAAATTACTTATAATGAATACAATAAATATATATATTTTTCAAAAATCAAAAGGTCCAATAAGAAGTATTATTTTGGAACAAATGAAGTTAATATTTTCACTCTTTATGAGTTTGGAAGAGTTTTTATGGCAAATATTTAAGGGTCGAGAAAGCATAAAAAATCATTTGGCTGAAAACTTCCTAAAATTAATTGAAAAATAAAAGAGCAAAAGAAGCAATACCATAGTTATGTAGTTTCAATATGAAATGGACCTCCCTCTTGTATGGTGGTCATATCATTTCATTTATTTTAAAACAGCTCATAAATTGATTGCACCGAAAGCTAAAGGATAGAAGCAGCTTCAAAGAGTAAATGCTTTTTGCCGTTAAATGTTAATTTTCAACTAAGTTTTTGACCTTTCATCTATATATTTAGTCAAGATTGTACAAATAGAGATGATACAAATCAAACCTTTGGGGAATCTAACTCTTAAAATTTAAGAGATTGTATTAGTAATGAACGAAATACTAATTTTAATCTTAGTTCTATTATAATAATGTAGTATTTTATTGTATAAATAATTTATAATTTTAATATTTAAAAATTAAATTAGTAAAATATTTTGACTTTTCAAATGAGATATTTATTTTAAGATGAAGAAATAAAATTAAAATCGGATGGAATAGTAACTAATAGGTAGTAATATCTAGAAAGTAGTAATCAGTGAGTAATATTGTAGATTTGACTTCTTCTTTCAAATTAAAGTAGTAACTAGTGAGTAATATTATAGATTTGTTTTTTGTTGGGGGCAGAGCCTCTCAACCTTACTTTGTAGATTAGGGTGGGTCCAAAAAAAAAAAGAAGAATAAAGATAGTATATATGTGTTTATAAATTGTTTTCAATTAAATCAAATAAGAACACATTTATTCTAACAAAAACTTGAATTATTCCCTTTCTTGTTAGATGGAGGAGATTCTGTAATTTATACTCAAGCCCTGGTTGTAAGATTTTTTGATTGACAACTCCCTAACTTCAGCATATCCTTTTTTTTCTTTTTTCAGAAAATAAAAATTTTAGTAATTTTTCATCATATAATCATTTTATGATATGGATAAATAGAAAACCCTACATATGTTTAAAATAAAATAAAAAAATAAAAAATATATTAAAAAAATCGGTAAGTAAAAATTGAAGTGATATTATCTATTAGTTAATTGAATAGAATGAAAGTTAATTAATATAAAAAAAAAATTATCATTTTTTGATTTTTGATATAATTTTGAGTATCATGGAAATAGACTTCTTGTCCTTGATTTATAACATAGAAAAGGGAAAGAAACAATTCCATATATAGGACAATCTATATAATATATTAATCAGATAAGATCTTATATCATAATTATCTTTTTCCACTTTTTATATTAAATGGCCTTAAATACTCTACAACTACAGTTGTGTTACATTATATGTATATTATATATTATCACATTTCAGGACGTTATGTTTGGCGGGACTGAGACAGTGGCGTCGGCAATAGAGTGGGCCATGACGGAGCTTATGCGGAGCCCCGAAGATCTCAAACGGGTCCAACAAGAACTCGCGGACGTAGTAGGACTCGACCGTCGGGTCGAAGAGTCCGACTTTGACAAGCTCACATACCTCAAATGCACCCTCAAAGAGACTCTCCGCCTCCACCCTCCGATACCTCTCCTCCTCCACGAGACCGCCGAAGCCACGGAGATTGCCGGGTACTACATTCCAGCCAAATCCCGGGTCATGATCAATGCATGGGCCATCGGGCGTGACCCGAATTCATGGTCCGACCCGGAATCATTCAAGCCGGCCCGGTTTCTCAAGGAGAATGTCCCGGACTTCAAAGGGAGCAACTTCGAGTTCATACCATTCGGGTCGGGTCGGAGGTCCTGCCCGGGTATGCAACTCGGACTCTATTCTCTTGAAATGGCTGTGGCTCACCTTCTACATTGCTTCACTTGGGAGTTGCCCGATGGAATGAAACCGAGTGAAATCGATACGAGTGATGTTTTCGGACTCACCGCTCCGAAAGTGAGTCGACTCATGGCCGTACCGAGTCCACGCTTGTTGTGTCCACTCTATTGAAGCAACAACAAAGTATTAAGCTTGCTTTACAACTTGTGGATACAATAAATGGGATTCAAACGGTGACGTATCAATGCATGGTGTTTTGCTCTTTTATATTTTGAATTTTCATTTTGATTTTTGTGTTTATAAATATGGGGAGCAAAGAAAAAAAAAAAATCAAAAAATAATACAAAAGGTATGACCAAGCAATAGAGGGGAGTAAAAATTGTATTTCCATGTGAATACAAGAAATATGGTTCAATTGTTTTATGTTGATCTTTTGGTTGTAATCTTATCTCTATTGACTTTTATTTCTTTCTATCACTCTCAAATAAAGGGTACCATATAAGTTTTCATTTGGATTTTATATGTGCAAAATGATGTAATATTCTATGTCATGGTATATTAAGGGTACCATAGAAGTTTTCATTTTCATTACATATGTGCAAAATGATGTAATATTCTATGTCATGGTATATAGGTTTGGATTTTGAGTGGGGCTATATTGAAATATAATACTCCTTCCGTCTTATATTATAGGTCTATTTTGGGTAATCTAATTTTTTGAGATGATAATTTTTATTGGTATGATAGTAAATGAAAAAATAATTTTACCCTTGGTCCCACCAAATGATGTGATGGTTGTAATTTAGATATTTTATAATTTGAATGATTGAAGTGTAAATTAGTAAATTGACCAAATAAAGTGGTATTGACTTTTCTTATTTTGGAATGGGTTGAATAGTGAATGTTGACACTTAAATTGGGATAGAGGGAGTATGATTTATGGTGCATTAAGCATTATTGTCAATTCATGATTACCACTTGAGCAATTGCCTCAATCCATCTTTTAATTGCTCATTGCTTCCTAGGGTTTATCATTGAAACCAAGTCCATGAGTTCTCAGACTCCAAATTGTTCTAATGGGATTATTATTTTAATTAAATAATGAAATTGACCAGCGCAGATTTGTTGCAATGGTATAACCTCATCTCCAAATTAGAGAGGTGAGAGGGTTCGAGCTTCTTATGAGGTATTGTGGATGTGGTGTGTGGTTTCTTACCATTCAAAAAAAAAAAAAAATTGATTCTTCAGTTTTAAAGTTATTATTATTATTTTATTTATTTATTGTTACAGTTACATTCTATATGAACCTCTAAACTCTCATATTTAAAATGGAAAAGAAAAAAGAAAAAAAAAATTGAACCCTCAACATCCTGAAAAAGTGAAAGTCATCTTGTAGTTGTAGAAAAGGCTCAATTCTTTTGGATGTGTAAATATTTAGTGATATAATTGGTGATTGCTTCTAAGGTTTCAGTGTATATTTTATATATTATTATACTCTAATCAACATGGGTCCTTCTATACTTTTTTTTTTTTTTTCCTTTCCTTTTCTTTTCTTTTTAATTCATTGTTAACCAAGCATACAAATAGAGACCACTCACAATGCCAAAGTATATATATATATATATATATATATGTAACGATGAATCAAAATCTCCCCAAAGAACTAGATATAAAATAATGAAAGCACCAAAAAGTTGCAAAGTTTTCACTTCACAAGTTTCAGTAAATAAATACTGGTTGTTAAAAAGATTAGCCCCTAAAAAAGAAGAAAAAAAAGACAGATATATGATAAAATAAAAAATTCCTTTCAAGTCCTATTTGGTTATGATGTGACTAATGCATACTTCAATTAAACATTCGTCATATGGTGTAATATGTTAGGTAGTGTTTAATTCATATCCTTTTTAGAATGTGCTAATAGTGTTACATAATATCAATATTTGTTTAATATTAATATTTTAAGATTGATATCATTCGAATTTACAATCAAACAAATAGTTGGTGTTATATCGAAAGATTTATATGTGCAAGACATTAAGAATAGAAGGGCAATGAGAATAGGTCAGTGCTAATGGCCCGGACCAATGAAATTTTTCTCTTCCGTATATGTGCAAGACATCAAGAATAGAAGGGCAATGAGAATAGGTCAGTGCTAATGGCCCGGACCAATGAAACTTTTCTCTTCCCTTGCGCTATTGCTTTGAGACCGTAACCGATATCGCGATTGTAAATCATGATTACATCCATCCAATTTCACTGTTTTCAATTGGAAACAAATCATATCCAGTGGATCAAAATCATAGACCACCTAGACAAAGAAGAAAGAGATTTGAAAGCTGGGATTTTAGGTGGGTTGAGAGGGATTTGATGGTGTCATGTCTGTGTTTTTGTTTTTTTTTTTTCCATTTACTGCAATGATGAGGAGGGAGAAGAAGAGGACATAAAGGAGATAAAGTTGTCTAGTACCATCACAAAACCAATCTTACACTCTTCCACCAACAACTTAAAACTTAAAGAAAACCTCCTCTTGGATTGAGTTCATATTACTATTATCATCTGATGTAGATATGTATTTTTGGAGACAAGTGAAAACATATGCATGATGAAAACATAGGCTAATTAATTAGGTGAAAACATTAAATTAATCTTATCAAATTAAAAATCATGAGATTCTAACCCCCAAGAATCTTATCAAATTCCCTCCTAAAGTATGAGCCACATAATTAGTTATCAGTTAATCCATCCTAATCTCATCAAGGAACATGTTAAGTTTTGTTATTTTTTTTATAGTGACAAAAATTTACATTGTCTGTCACCATAACAAAAGAAATTGATTTTTTATGATCTAGAAGATGTAAATTATCTGTCACTATAACAAAAGAAATTGATTTTTATAATCTAGAAAATTTAAGGTATAACAATCATATTTATTGCTACTACAACTTAACAAATTTATAATGTCGGGAAAAATTTTATGGCAATTTATTGTTTGCGGTTAAAAGTTATAGTGGCAGTTTTTACTCCTTTTAGTGATTATTCCTAACAAATGTTTCTACAGGATTCAAGGCGGAGTTTGCAGCAATGCAACTGTGCCAAACGCAGTTCTAGCATATTTTGAGGTAAATTAGTGACATTATTTTCAGCCACAAGTATCATTAGCCTAGTAATTAGTGTGTGTGTCTCGTATCTTCTTTGTGGCCCATTATCTGTCAGCAAAAGGTAACATTTCTTGGTTAGGCCAGACAACCTCGTCATAAGTTTGTCAATCAAATGGCACAAATGGGTTTTACTCTACCCCACCCCACTCCTTACCTTCAACTTCGACATTATAGCTAAACATTTTAATTTTTAATTTTTTTTTTTCAAATCAAAGCTGCAAATTTAATATTAGGGAAATTTAATCACTCAGATTATTTATAAATAAAATCGTTACCACAATGGCAAGCACGGTAAGAATGACTTTTATTATTATTATTATTTTGGCAATACTGTTGAATGTTGTTGATCCAAAAACAGCCTTGGGTAAAAAAAATTAAAAAACAAAAAAATAAAATCACCTCGTATGTTAGCAATTTCATTTTATAAAATTTACAAGAAAATTTTGTGTTTAACATATTAAATTTGCGGCTTGAATTTGAAAAAATATATATATTTCAAAATTAAATTATAGATTCAGTATTCTCAAACATATTTTGTCACCATTTAAAACGTCAAAGTTGAAGGTAAAAACAACATTATGTTGATGAATGAATTATTTGGTGTTCTAGTTCTTGAAAGTAACCCTAAAGACATCTTTCTGTTAGGATTAGTACAGATTAGGACCTCATCGAGCATGCCAAGGCAGTAAATTAATTATTTTTAATTTCTCTAACCTATCACATGCTATTTTTTCCCGTAACACTTCATAACTGTTGCGATTAGTTTTCAACAAAACAATTAAGGAGACTTTTAAATTCATGTATGGGCCTCTTAAAGCTTCAGAAACTGAGGCGACTTTCTATTTTTTACCGTAACACTTCATAACTGTTGCGATTAGTTTTCAAAAAAACAACTAAGGAGACTTTTAAATTCATGTATGGGCCTCTTAAAGCTTCAGAAACTGAGGCGACTTTGTGGGCAGTATGTCGTGGCTGGTATAGATGATACTGGTAGGCTATCACATTGGGCAAGCTACATGTGCATAATCTCACATCGTTTGGGTAGGTGAAATGCTGTCGATTTCATACCCTCCTATGACACAACACGTTCTAGTGGCCTAGTAGTGGCTAGCTACAAATAAAGCCTTGAGGATAGGCACTAAGGTCGGGGTTTCGACTCTTGACAGGCGCCCAAAGAGGACAATATTGCTTGGGATGAGCCACGTTTCGGCTGTGCATCTCTGATACCAAAACAATGCGTTTGAAAGCGTGTTGCTTTCAAATAAACTTCAATTAATTTGCCTCCCTTTTTGTGATTGATTTTTCTCAAATTAGGTAAATCTAGAGCAAGCGATCTTTGAAGCCCAAGTTCAAACCACAAGTCTGTGACAGTAGTAATATGTTATCAAAATTTAGGGGTTAAAGGGTAAAAATGTCAAACAAAGGCACTGTGTACAAGTTTTGTACATTTGTGGTTATTATGCTCACTACTCAATAAGTCACCACTGTACATCTCATAGGTCTTCTCTATCACAATACGAGTTCAAGTGATATGGTTAAATCAAGAGAATAAGCACAGGAAAATAACAGAAAATAATGTAGCTAATTAAAGGATTTGAACTATCCAGGTCTATGAGTCTATGACTGCATTCTTATAATCTTCATAAAAATTTCGTGATTTAACTTTTCTACTTTTTCTTGTTCTCTAACAACAAAAAATACAACAGAAGATACACTATAGTTCTTTATTTATTAATTTTTTTCAAATTTTTTCTTGGACCTATGTTAACACGAATGGTGATACAACAAGCTTACATCAAAATACGGAGCACAGCAAGACCAACTGCAGATATAGATACAAGGGTACCTATGCAGTACTTTATCACTTCATATTTTGCTGCTTCCAACTCCGCCCGTAATGCATGAATTTCCTGAGATAGACATGCACATACATATATATGAGCGCTTTACATCGCCTCTTGGCACGCTACAACACACATCAAAGAAGGATTTCTATTTTTTTTTCCCGAAACGCACTGAGGGGAAAAAATAAAATAAAATACAATTGCAATAATATGCTCACTTTATCAAGTTTGTTAGTAAGGTTGGAGGTTTCTTGATTCTGATTTGCTAGCTCATCCCGTATTCGCCTGCACATAGAGAACAGTAACGATATAATACTGACAGCATTGAGCTCATAAACAAGAACTCATGTACTTTCCTTACCCTCTTTCAAGATTTAAATCTAGGCGCTGTCCAGCAGTGACTTTGTCAATTTCATACCTGCATTGCAGTTGATTTTGTTCTTAAGAAGTTCACAACAAACAGAAATGAATCCACAGGTGTTAGCATAAGGAAATAATTTGCAGAGCCTAAAAACATACCTCAATTCACTCCGCATCTTCTCGATGTCACTGCGAAGTTTTTCAGTCTCATGTTGCAACAAAGAGAAGTGGTGTCCCTGTTATTTAGAACAACTAACTAATCAGGCATGCACACTTTAATTATGGCAAAATATTGTTCTAATATTCCACAACTTTTCAGAAGTAATAAGTAACAAAACCTATAATAACTAAATTTAGATAATATTATTGCAATTAATGTCAATAAAACAAGGATACTATACACATATAATCTTCACTTTTCCGACCATTAAGTTGATTTTGTGGAAACATTTGTTCTACTCGCTCGCCACATGATAGTACCTCCATGAATTCAGAGATATGTGAACCACAGATCAAATTGCTAAATCTAGTAAACAAGTAGAGTATCATCCATCACTTTCTTATGCGATTAAAGTTCCATTCATAATTATATAATGAAGGAAAATAAAAAAAATTATCTCCCTTTAAGAAACCCAGTAAAGACTAACTAATTGACATAGATATCACATAACCCAATAATAGCTCACAGGATCTCTCAAGATGTATGAAGGAATGACAATTTCATATTATGACCGGTATTGATTTGATAGGGAGCCTGCTACCACTTGATGCTATACTTTCAGGAAATATAATCAGAACCGGCCAACCAACCCAACCTGGCCGGTTAAAGATGTTGAACTAGTACTGCATTTAAAATTGGTAGTGTTTTACTGTAATACCACCTACGCCAAGAGACTAGTAAGAATCAATTGAATGGTTGACCAGACAGGTTTATAACTGAGCCACTCAACAGGCCAGATTTTATTAGGTTGAGAAAAAGGTACTATTACACCTCTGATGACCGAAACGTTGACTCCAGTTGGGCTCAAAGGTGCCTTTTGCAACTTCTTCAAATGTGAGTTATACATGCAAAGAGGATGCCCTTCTCAGTTTTCTAATATAGAAAACCTTAATATAAAAGAGATAATAACTGTGAAGATCTAGTGATCTAACAGAGCCATAGAGATGCCAACTCCACTCTCAATCTCTTACACACCTTTTAAGAAGTCAAGTTGCAATTTCTTCGATCAAATAGTAATAAGTGGAGTGTAAAAGCATTTAAATTTGGTAGTTGAAATAGATTTTGTTGTGCTTGGAAAGTGGGATGACCTTCAGGAAAGCCCTCTCTCTCAATCTCGACTTCCACCTAATCCCAATTTGCCTATGATTTCCAGCATATTAGTGTAATCAACTTCTTGCACACCCGAGAGAACCCACACTTTCTCGTGTGATAAACCGAACTCCTAAATTCAATCCTACCCACACTTAAACAGAGAAAAATGCAGTCCTCAGATTCTTTTGGTAACAGTTTACACTCTTTCTCTAGTAATCAGAATGAAGAGAAAACCATGAAAAGACATCTTTACAGAATGCAAAGGGCCGAGAGTTCAAAATTGTGCGATAGTTATTCAGCCATCAAAATATTCGTGCCAATGATATTTTTGTCATAACAATAACTTTTAAGCATTAATTAATAGTTCAGAAAATGACAGCTGCTTACTTTAGCTCTACTCAGACATAACAATGTTAATAGCGTCGTATAAAATGCGACAATCTTAGTGCGCTTTAGCCAAAATACCTGTGAAATTTGAACTTCGGACTTGAATTTGGACAAATTGGACTCTTGAACCATCTCAATCTGCAGACAACTGTGATTAGTCACATAGAAAGTCATAAAACCAATCTTATCAATACACATGTATCTGCAGGTATGAAACCATACTTTATGCATTTCTGGCTTTGAAACAAAGGTTTGAGCCACATTCTCCAAGCTATCATTCAAAACTTCGGTTATGGCTTCCGTTATAGCCTCTGCTTGCTTCGAAGGCACACCTTGTGATTCTAATCTCCTTACCTAAACATAAATACAATCATTACAAGTCATTTCCACAATCCAAGGTTACAATTAGGGAAAAAAAATTACCCTCATCAATTCATTCAAATCCCAATGTCTCACCAGTCACCATTGAACATGTAGAGCTCAATGCAAGCAAATGGAAGTAAATTGAAAGATCAACCTTAACACAAGGGCAAGAAAAAGTATCCTCGTCAAATTCATCAAATCACACTCTCTCTTACAACTAAGCATTACAGCTCTATGCAAGCAATGCAAGTAAATCCAGATATCAACCTTACCACTAGGGTAACACATTACCCTGATCAATTCATCAAATCCCAATTTCTCTCCTAATTAAGCATTTCACTAGTGAGTATTACACCAAGGATTTACAAACAAATGAGATTTCTAGTTGGCCATGTTGATATAGATCACATAGGGAAAATATATACTATAGGGTCGGGCTGCAATTTCAAATCCGAGGGCTTTGTTCCCGAACCCCCCTCCCCATTCCCCTCCCCCTCGTCCACCCCGTCCCTTTACAAGCAACTATCAACCTTAACCCCAGGGCAAGAAATTACCACCTGAATACATCAATAACCAATCTCACCCACAATTGAGCATTCAAGCTCAATGCAAGCAATGGAAAATAAATTGAAAACCCTAATAATCTCTATCATAATTGACCATTCTAGCTCAATACAAGCAATACGATTCAAGCTCAATGCAAGGAGTAAAATTGAAAACCTAATCAATAGAAGCTCAATGAAAGCAAATTGAAACCCTAATTCAATTCATCAAAATTCCAACCATTTAAGCACAATCCAAGCAATCAAAATAAATTGAAAAAACACCCAAATCAATTCATAAAACCCCCATGTCTCTCACAGTCAAGCACAATGAAGATGAAATTGAAATCCTAATCAATACTTACAAGTGCTAATGTGTCTACGAGAAACACGCGCTTTCCATTGGATTTGACGAGATGGGAAGAAAACCTAACGTGAGAGGCCAAATTGGCGGTGAAAGTGGGTCCCAATTGGGCCACCCGCTTAAATGCCGCGTGATAAGCGGCCATTAAAGTGCGATCTAGGGTTTCTGCAGAAACTGGTGCCCTAAAAGACCCAGCTTTTTCAGCAATTACTCAAAAATTAGGTACGAAGTTTTAGAGAGAGAAACAAAAGAAGATGAAGAACTGTGTGTGTGTGTGTGAGAGAGAGAGAGAGATCAATATGAAATTGGTCTGAATGTTATTCATGAAGAGCACATTATTTGACCTCAGGAAACGTGGGGCATTTCACTGATCTTGCTTCATTTGATTGTTTGTGGTATTGACGAAAAACAGGATATATATGCATGTATATGTATATAGAGAGAGAGAGTTGCAGAAGAGTGGTATTGAGCATAAACAGGAGAGAGAGAGAGAGAGAGATTTGCAGAAACAAAAAAATGGAAAAATAGAAAACTAACATTTACGCCCACCGTGGGGCTCGAACCCACGACCACAAGGTTAAGAGCCTTGCGCTCTACCAACTGAGCTAGACGGGCTTTGTTTCGATTTTGAAACTATTTGCATTATCTTCTAAAATACAACTATTATGAACGTTGACATTAAATTATTTGTCTTCTGATCCTATATAGTGTTAATTGGGTGCCAAATTGTTCATAAATCTAATGTTAATATACTTGTCAAATGCATTTCATTACTTTCAAGTATATACAAACATTACAAGAATTACATGTACTTTATTTACAGTTGTAAATTACTTCAAATCTCATACTTTCATCTACTTGAATGATGGAGAGGTCTTGTTTCCACATATATTTGTTTCTTGATCAGTTTTGATTCATCTTAGTTTAATTTGCATTAGGAGAATGGATATCTCTATTCTTATATTCCTAATATTAGTCTAATTCTTTATCTTCTATGAATGATTTGACATGTCCTTTTGTGAATTGCAGCCTTATATTTTGGAGAAAAAATTATAGGGGAGGTTTGTGTAATTAGATCAAAATATAGGAGAAGGTTCCTATAATTTACCCTTATTGTTTTTTTTTAACTCTCCACAGAATTTATGCAATTATCAAGAAAATTATGAAATTTGGGTGCAACATCTATAGAAAAAAAAAACACTATAAATACCATTAATCCTCATCCCACATATAAATAAAAATGATGTAAACAAAAGTGAGAATTTGGAAGTGATTTTTTGGTTTATAAAAATTAATTATTATTTTTTAAATATCTATCAAAAAATGTTTTATAGTTGAAAAATTAAAAATTATGACAAGCCAAGGTAAAGAGGCCTTGATGGTTGTTTTGTATAACTAAAATGATTTGTTTGGATTTGAAATTAGAATTAAAAAAAAAATTGAATTCTAATGGAAAAGTAATTATATTTTGTGTTCGGATTAAAATAAAATTGAATTAAAAGACAAATAATTATATAAAACTTTATATATATATATATATAAATATAATATTGTCTAACACGTGTCCATCCCACCGCCATCAAACTCACACCCCCTCAAACTGTGATACCCCTCAAACCCTCTTTAGTTTGTTGAATTCTTTTTTTCAATCTCTTTCCTAAGAATCGCAATCGACATCGATGACATGGAATCCGATTGGAACAGAAATACACTACCTTCACCGGATTCATTGTATGGCGGGAAATTTAGAAAAAGGCTCACCGGATTCCTGGGTAGGCTGGCTGTGGATATGGAGGTTGGGTCGCCCTCTCTGGCCTCACTTTCCGAGCTCAAACGCTGCTTACTCCAACCTACCAAACAATGATGGATTGGCGCCTAATGGAGATGAATGGATTCATTCCGTGTGGAATGAGCATGAGAAAGAGCTCAAAGTACAGACACAGATAATGGGTAAATCGTATTTTTGGAATCCCATTGGGAAAAGTGACTTGGGTGGACAGATTCGAAGTTGAGATCGAGTCCATGTTGCTAAATGATGGATTTTTTGCTAGTAGAGATGACACTGCTGTGATGCTCGCTATGAATGACCTGAAGAAGAAGTTGAATGAGTTCAAGAAAATCGTCAAGGATTTGGATGACCATACAGTTGATTGTAGCCATCATGTAACGAAATGGAGGCTGAAGTTCTTTAAGATGATGGATAATAACCCTTGGGACAAGTGAACAAGTTACATCTGGGCCTAGTATGTAAGTGGTGTTCACGATTCCAATTTTACAGACCTTCCAACATCCTACTTAAAATCTTGATTTTAACAGCTTGCTCATCACATTCCAAATCTAACATTATCAAACATGCCTTGATGTTTGCAAATATCATGAGAATTTTGACCCTCTTACCATAAGAAGGACTAAATCTATTTGATAGGTTTTCGAAAGATGTTCCAATCACCTCAACCACTTTCTAGTTTCTTCATTTGATCAACATTATAGGGAAAATCTGGGGCCGTGATCCTTGGTAACTAAGGCATGAGGCTACTGCAGCTCTGACATCACAATCTGAATGCTTTATCAATTTCTTAGAAATTAAAGCTTTCAGTGTATATTGGAGAAATTGCAGCGTGCATTGAATCACACTGATCTTGTAGTATCTTGCAAAGGAAGTCGATCAGTTTTGTAATACATTTTGAATTATTACATTGTACAAAATGGTCTGCTATTTAGTTATATATATGGAGATCTAATGGGATCGATTATGTTTATAGTTGCATGACAACACAATGGTACAATTTAGGGGCGTGAAAAAATCCAGCGAAATTCAAAAATACTAATCTGACTAATCCGTTCCGGACATATTGGAACGGTTTCATTCTGGATTAGATTGAATATGGTTTCATTCTGGATTGGAATGAATATGATTCAAAAAATACCGAATTTGATATATTATGGATCGGTTCTGGTTTTGATTTTTAATAATCTGGTCAATCCCATTACCGTTCAAATATATTTTAATACATTTATATTAATAATATATCAATAATAAAATATTTTAAACTGAATCATAATATTATATTTTATACTAAATAATTATTTATCTATATTATTATAAAAGTGTAAGGCATTTTTATTATCCATATACATATATATACTGAAAACTAAAATTAAAAAATTAATTAAAATGTAAGCCTCGGCCCCCAACAACTACATTCAAATAACAATTATTAAAGTGCATTATTACAATCTTTGAAACATGAACATTTTGTTTAGTGTTCGAGGATAAGCAAAAAATATGTCTGACATGCCAAAAATGTGTCCTGTTTTTTTTTTTTTGGACATTTGGGGGACATGCTGGTGATCGATTGATTCTATGAAAGATAGATGACTTATGGAGCCGGTAATATGGTAGGCACTTATGGAACTTCAACACCTGTAATCCAATCTTTTGAAAATATTTGGACATCCTTATTCCTCCCCATCTTGTGAGAGGAATCGGAGCATCTATTAATTTATTCATTCTTTGAAGATGAACAATATAACACCACAAATAGCCGAATATTTGGTATTTGTACATTACAATCTTCGTCTTCTATCGAGAAAATCTCCACAATATAACGAAGGAGAGAGACTAAGATGTCGGATGTTGAAGGAGATGCATTTAATTCCCTAGATGGTAGTGGAATGAAGAATTTTAAACATGTTATATATATATATATATATATATATATATAACTTTATGTTTTTTTAATAGACATGTTCTAGGTGTGTCGTGTCCTGTTTTTTTAGAATTTGTTGTATCGCCATGTCCGTGTCGTGTGGTGTTCGTGTCCCCGTATCCATGCTTAATAGATTACAATCTATTATTTCAATATATGTATTTTTTTTAAGAAAATACTTATTATTAAAGTATTTTCAACTATTACAAGAGAGATAGATGTGCGCCAAAATTTAAATCATATTCAAAGAACTATCATTAAAATGTACTATTAATAATGTATTATTTAAAGACTTGTATCTTCTTTTAAAAAACAAAGTATAATTAAAATATATCCAACAACTGCAAAGAGATGGACACCCAAATATAAAATATTTTAATTTCATATTTAAATATTTATATTTCTAAAAAAATTAACTATATTAAACCCCTATCATCATAGACGATTTGAAAATTGTGATTATTTTATCCATTTGGATTTCAGTTGTTATTCGATGAACTTCACTTATAATTAATTTATTTTGTATTTTATATATTGTTATCATGAAAAATGTAGAAGTTCCAAGTTATTTTGCTAAATTTTGAGTAATTTGATATTAGTACCAGATTGCTCATTAGTATTTCTATAAAATTTTATCCCAAAACAAGGGACGGTGTGTACGCCTATATATTACGGATGAAATGAAAAACTCATGCTGATGCTGATAGATTTTGTTATGTGACAATTAAGAACCTGTTCCGGGTCATAGTCCGAGTTGTGATTTTTCAACCGGGTCGGATCTTCCACTCAAATCATAGCCAATCAGAATTAACCATTTTCTATCCATTTAAGCACAAAGTCCTACTTCTAGTGATTCCCATATATTACATATGACATCACATTTCCTATTGATCGTATATTCACTGATATTCACTATTTGATATTCACTGAAATCATCACAAAAAAAAAAAAAAAAAAAAAAAACCATGTTTGATAACCCAAGCAAAACCATCTTATCCAATTAATCTTTAAAAATAAATCTCTTTAATGTTTAAATATATGAGACGTGTCCATATTTTATCGGGTCACATCATGGAGTAGTAGAAAATTCTTCCTTATGAGTAGGAGACAAGTATTGTCCTTTAACAAATACCCCTTTGAGGTGTTATATTGCCCCCTCCAATTTAAAATATTTCACATACCCCATTTCAGTCTCAAAACGACGTAGTTTAGGGCCAAAAAACTAAAACCATAAGGGGGTTCTTGTCCAAATTCATACCTAATTTTGAAAAATAAAAAAAACCCCAATTTCAAGAATAGGTTAACAATTTTATAAATCCTAATCCCAATTTCATGCATAAATTAATAAAATTCACCATTATCATCTCAATCTCATACATAAATTACCGAAATTTGAAACCCTAAACCAAATTTCATATATAAATTAAGAAAAATTGAAAACCGTAACATGTGGTGATGATAACAATTCTTTGTAGAATTCAACTCTAATCCAATTCTAACCCGAAAACAACATCAAATAGATTATGTAATAACACCAAATAGTCGCGTTTTCGAGAGAAAAACAACTTAGCTTTGGCCTTGGGAATGTTTCTCAATTTGAAAGAGTTAACACATACATGTAGTTTTGTAGATTACAAAACGGTGCAGTTTGTTATAACTTTAAAAGAATTATATTGGGGTTACTGGGGTATAAAAGAAATAAATTGATTTTAGTGAGGACATAGACAAAATTTCAGTGGGGACTTAGATGATAAGATTTCTAACTTTTGGGATATCTAAGGTAAAAAAAAAATTCAATGGGGGCGGCTGCCACTCGTCCCTGAATGAATCCGTGCATAAGCCTCTGTATTCTATTGACATGAGCCTGTGTAATCTATCGAAGAAGATTATTAAACTTGTGAGCACTTCATCCGTGTAATACGAATTCGGATAATATCGATCTTAAATATAAATATTAAATAAATATCGATATTCGATAATAATAGTTACATCTTTCAAAAATATTACGAATCGAACCATACATAGCATATCAAATTATACAACAAACCATGCTTCACTCTCGTAACAATTTCTCTCTTATTTAGATCCAGATGTTAAAACGGATTGGGGAAATAAATGAGAGGAAAGACTTTAGTTGAATTTTTGTTTTCTAATTACAAAATGAGGGGCAATTCAGTCGTTTCACTGTCAAAGCAAAATTCTTGGTTCCCAATTTTGCTTCCCAACTTACCCATCTTGTGCTTTGCTTCTTTTTTTTTCAAGCATGCGAATTTGGTGGTTCACCTTTCACACTATTGGGTTGAGACTTGAGTGTGGAACCCAGCTCTCAATTTCCATTTTGTCCTCACCATTTGCCTCCTTTTGGTGGCTCTTCTTTGGGTTGGAATGGATGGTTTGTGCTAATAAGCTATACCACTCTGTAAGTCCTCTCTTTTCAGTTGTGGGTTTGTTTATGTTTGAAGCTTCAAGAACATAGCTCTACATCTTTTCTCTACTTTCCACTTTTTATAATTTATTTATTTAATTTTTACTTCATTAAATGGCCTCCTTTCTCTTCATGCTGATAATATTGCACCTGAGGGGGACCTTTTTTTTGGGTACTTTTGGATTGTGTGATTCTTGAATATTTTTGGGTTTTTTTGAGCTAGACATGCTTGTTTATTAGGGTTTAGTTTTTTCTGTTTACCCAATAGGATTTGACTTGGGTTTACCTTTAATGTTATGGAATTCCCCTTAAGAGTATGAGTCTTCATATTTGCATCATTAAACATGCTTATTTATGTACTTGTGTTGGTTAAATTAAGATTCTTGTGATGTAATGTTCTTGTGGAATTCTCCTTAGAGCTTGAGCTTTATTGCCATCTAATGCTGTTTCTGATTCCACCTTAGAGTGTGAGTCTTCATTTTGGCATTACTAGTACTGTACTAATCTTTAATTTTTATTTTGGATTGTTTCCTTATATATTCATAATGAGGAAGATGAAGGAAGATTAGAATTTAAAAGAAAACAAATCGATTACATTTCAAACTTTGTTTGTTAATGACTTTACTGGCATTGATTTTGTTTCCTTCACAATTATAATCTCCCTTGAGAAACTTCAATCTTCTTCATTACCTCCAAGCATGTAAGTCTTTATGCGTTTGTCAATATATAAATTGCTTAATTTAGCCTTTTCCAAATGTACGCCTCAAGTAAGTGTATGGCTATTTAGCCTTTTCCAATATATAAAATTGCTTAATTTTCAAAAAAACTAAAATAAAATGTAGTCTTTATGCGTTTGTCAATATTGGAAATTGGATTTTTCAATCAGAATTCTAATGCTCAGGTTATTTGAACTGCACATTACAGGCTGAAGTTTCGCGTTTGTGATTGGGCAGTCTGTAATGAATCTAGTTTGGTTACTGGTGTTCATGGTTTTCTACAATGGATTTTTCCAAATTGGATTTAGCAAAACTGTTTCTACACGACCTGATGTTGTAAACGTAGGGTCTATATTTACTTTCAATTCTGTGATTGGCAAGCAGTCGAAGATGTGAATTCCACTCCAGATGTTCTCGGTGGAACCAAGCTAAATCTTATAATGCATGACTCCAATTTTAGTGGATTTATTGGCATTGTTGAGGGTACACTCCTAACAAATCTAGTTTCCTTTTTTTTTTCTCCCTTTTTTGGGCTAGCAAAATGATATATCAGATAAGTTTCTACGAAACTCAGCTTGATCGTTATCTTTTATATATTGATTTCGTTTCAATTTTTGATCGATAACAGCTTTGAGATTCATGGGGACTGACACTGTGGCCATAATAGGGCCCCAATCATCCGTTACGGCTCATGTGATTTCGCATGTTGCAAATGAGCTCCAAGTGCCTCTCTTATCCTTTTCAGCAACTGATCCTACCCTTTCTTCACTTCAGTACCCATACTTCATTAGGACGACACAGAACGATCTGTTCCAGATGGCTGCAATTGCTGAAATGATCGAGTACTATGGATGGAGAGAAGTAATAGTTCTCTACGCCGATGATGATCATGGAAGGAATGGAATAGCTGCACTAGGGAATCAACTAGCCGCTAGACGTTGTCAAATCTCTTACAAAGCTCCTTTGAATCCTGAACCAAGCCGAGCTGACATCACTGATGTATTGGTTAAGGTGGCTTTACCTTAAAAAATCAACATTTGAGTTTGGGTGTTATATCAGATAATCAACATCTTAGCTCGTTACGGATATCTCTCAAGGCATGGTATGAGCTTGAGTGTTATATTTACTAGTTTATGTAAATTTAATGTTTTTTCTATTAGTTCTTTGTTCATTTTTTAGATATATTTTGTAATCAAACAAATCACATTCTTGATTAATGTATACCCTTTGTCGTTCTCTTTTCCAGCTCTACAACTCGTGGGATGTTCCGGAAAGCATCTAAAGAGAATCGAGGGGTGATTTGTCTTTGGTTCGATTATGACTTCTGGACGGAGACCATTGCCATCAGCGAGATGGGTTCATCTGTATCCGTTCACGTTCGGTTTATTTTTCGGAAATACCATAGGGGTTTCTCAATGATTGCTTTTTCTTAAATCATTTTTTCCTCCCATAACCAGTTCGAAAATTGTCCGGTCCCGATAACACTTTTTTGGAGTTATTTTTTTACTTATAAAGTCCCAAACCTGTTGTTTACTTTATCATTTTCAAATTTGCTTGGCTGAAAAATTTATTATTGGCCTAAGGGTCAATCTTAGTACAATTATAATTTTGATGATAACAAAATGTTAGCAAGTGTTTAGTACTAATATTATTATTTAGTTTAGTACTTCAGACAAACTCGGAAATGGATGTTAAAACTTATAAGGGAAGGACAAAAAGGTCATTTCATAAAGGAAGAGCTTCAAAATTGAAGAATCGAGACTTGGGGTAGATAGGATGGTGAGTGAAATATGTATTAAAGGTTTTATGCTAAGTTTTCACATTCTATAAGTTCAAGGGTTAAAATTATAAACGGAAATAAAAACCTAAAAATGAATTGTCAGCCGATTACCTGCTCGGTCAGCTAATTGAAATAGAAGCATCGGCTGATTGAACTGACTAGAGGGTTTTGAACTTATTTGTCAGCCGACTGAAAGGTATTTGTCAGCCGACTGAAAAGACATCAAATTAATAGGTCGATGCCGCTTTAAGTCAACACGTATGTTAATTCTTTAAATTTCAAAGGCTTTTTTACATGTTTCAAAATTTGACACTAATTTTTGTGCTTCATTAGATTTGGACCCAGGAGAGTGGTATCAGTGCCTTACTTTTTGGATGCAATCAACATGCAGTTGCTTGAAGTAAGGTTCTGTGTGAAAAGAAGGAGGTGCCTAAGAAGGAATATACGGTCGGGCGTTGCTCTGAATCGACAGAGATTGAGTTCCCGTGATAGTTATGAGTGTTGTCTCTTATTTTTCAAAGATTTACAATGACTTGTCAAACTGTCAACTGGACTGGAATTGCCTATCTGCAAGCGTTTATTAACTATTATTAACTTCCATATTATTATAATTGCAGCAGGAAAAACACTAATGCAGTATCCTTTGAACATATTAGTGCCAGGTACTCAATTCAGCACTCCAATTTTCAATTGTCTTCCGTTTTTAGGGAAAACCCATCCACGAGGTTTATCTGATACTATTCATATATATTTTAACTAGAGATAATTTGTTACTTGAATTATATGGTGAAGAGTAAATGAACTTACCCACCTTCTTATATAAACCAAAGATCTTACCATCAATAATTGAGAGATTTACAAATGTCACAAATCCAACTATAGAGAGTTCTATAAAAATATATTATCCAACTTGAGAATATTCTAAACATTTCTATATAATTCAAGAATGATTTCTATAAGCTTAGACAACTCTATACATGAACAAAGATTATTTATTTTGACCATCAATAATTTTTTTTTTTAAAAACCTATAAAATTTATAAATTCACAAGGTATACTAAACCAAACCATAAAGATGTTAAATTTTTAAGTCAATAATCATGATTGAATGTATGATAATTAATTTTAAATTTTTTTTAATCAATTTAATGCATATTTATTAAAAAAAAAAAAACTATACAATTCAAATCCAAAATAATACTATAATTGAACAAGAATAAAAACTATATAAAAGAACAAATCCTCAAACTTTTATAATAACTAGTAAAGAGCACGTGATAGAAAACAAATTCATAATTTTTATTTTTATTTAAATTAATTTTATATTTTTTTAAAAAAATAAAAATAGTGTGAGAGAATTTAAAAAGAAAATAAAAGAAAAGTATAAATGTAAAAATTAGTAAAAGTTAAATATCAATTTGCTAAATTAGATGATAATTATTGTATAGAAATTGAATTTTGAAAATAGTCCAGTGCAAATGGGTTAGGCATTGGATATATTTTGTCCACAGCTCTATCAAATTTGGTGGAATTGTCTTCTTTAAGATAAAATTAATAATAATTAGTTACTTAATTAAAATATTATTTGTAAAAGTTTATTAGCTATAAAACAAAATAAAGTTCCTTTTCAAAAAAGAAAAAAGATATAAAATTAGTACTTTGTAGTTATTTAATCAAAGTTATTAGGAAATTAAGTTGTATATTCACTTAAGAAACCATTTATATTGTATCACATTTTTATTTTCTACTAGTAAAACTCACATGCCATGCATGTTAGAACAATCTATATAAATACAATTAAAATAAAGTTATAGAAGAAAATTTGAAAAAAATAAGAATAAGAAACAGACGAAGAAAAATAAACAGACAAAAGAAAAGGTCGCACCTGATATTGTGGACGATGAAAGATTTGTGCATGTGCAGAGTTTAAAATAAAATGAATCAATGTCTAGAAAATCATTTTTACTCTTATTCATATTGTATTGATAGATAGTTTTTTTTTTCTTTTTTTTTTTCTGAATGTTATAGATAGTTTGTTTATTCTAGGAATGTTAATACATATCCATGAAGAATAATTAGTTTTTGAGTTAAAATATAACACCAAAGTAAAATTGATATTTATCTTTAACTACTATATAATTATTTGAATTAAAATAAATTAAAAATAAAAATTAGGCTTGGAAACTCTTTACACTTAATTTGAATATGTATAAAATCAATTTTACTCTTACTTATATTGTATTTATAAATAATTTATTTATTCTAGGAATGTTTATACATATGATGAAGAGTAATTGGTTTTTGAATTAAAATATAACACAAAAGTAAAATTGATATTTATCTTTACCTATTGTATAGCTATATTTGAATTAAAATAAATTAAAAATTAAAAAATAGTGTTCGAAACTCTTTACACTTCTAATAGTAGTATATATATAGACATAGATTTTTTCTGAATCCTTCCATTTCTAGTTAGAACGTTGAGGGGAAAATAATAATAATTACGTTCGTTATTGCAAAAGAATTTTAACTAATAGGATAAGAAAGAGAATCCTACCATCATGAAATTTTCAGTAAAACCCAAATTTTGGCAAAGGTTAGAAATTTCATAGAATTGAAAATAAAGGTATTAGTAAAAACAAAAAAGATAAAATATCATTGAAAAGGTAAATGTATATTTATTGATTAAAAGAAATATGAAATAGAAAACAGAGAGAATTAGTTATAGAATAAAATAAATAAAAATAAGTAGTTTTACATTACAATAAATTCGTGAAAAATATGTTTCAAATAAATAAAAATTACTAATAATACTGTTATTTAAAATATTGGGTTTATGTTGTGTTTAATTGTATTAATGGTTCAAATTAAGATGAAAACAAAAAATATATATAATAATATACAATATAATAAAACTAAGAAAACTAATAAATTATTTTATAACTTTTATGAAACTAAATTAATAAAAAAAATTGCTTAAGATATGAATACACAATTTTAGAAATTATGTCCAATATCACATGAACGTTGAAAGTATGAACCTAATGTCACATGTTCAATTCTACTTCTTCAACATAATACGTTCCTCTTGGATTAAATGAATCAAGGCACATAAAGTGATTTTGAGCAAAACACACTCGTAATGAGAAAGTAATTACCACCCTGCATGTTTCGTTGTTTGTTGTTTATTATTTATGAAAAATATAATTAGTATTTATGTATTACTTTTAGGGTTATTATCATAAAATTATCTGAGATTTGCAAATTAAATCAAATAATTCCTTAGGTTTAAAGACCCCTCAATTTTTCAATTCCTATCAATCATCCCCTCACTCTCACATTTCAGTCAATATAATTATGATTAATTTCATTTACACCCTATAAAATTTGATTTATCTTCAATCAAATCTCTTCAAATTTAAAAATTACATTCAAACCCCTTAAATTTGAAAAAAATATATATATATATATTTCAAAATATATATAATATATATATATATATATATATTTCTGAAAAAAATATATATTTAAAAAAAAAATTATATTCTTAAGCATTCATTATCATTATCATATTAAATACAACAAAAGATATTAGCTTTCTAGTATTTTGATCAATTCATCAACATGTTAAATATAAAAAATAATAATAATTCTTATAATGATAAAATTATAATCAAAGTATACCATTAATGGTAGCTCTATACACTAATCACTATTAACAAAAATCATAATTAAAGTGTGCAACTATTTCTCTATATGAAAAGAGAAAACACAAACAAAATTTATTACAGGTTTATCAGTTGTTTGTCCAGGCCAAATTGCGGATAAACATCGTGGACGGGTTTTCCCTAAAAACGGAAGACAATTGAAAATTGGAGTGCCCAATCGAGTACCTGGCACTGATATGTGTAAATCAATCTTTGAAAAATAAGAGACAACACTCATAACTACCCCGGAACTCAATTATAATGATAAAATTATAATCAACGCCCGACCGTATATTCCTTCTTAGGCACCTCCTTCTTTCCCTTACCCTTTTGATTCTCCTTCTTATAGTCCTTCTTTCCCTTACCCTTTTGACTCCTTCTTATAGTCCTTCTTTCCCTTACCCTTTTGATTCTCGGTGTATTCCGGGTTTTTTACCGGATCAAACATTGGGCAGTTCACGAGCTGATTTATTTCCGCACTGAACCTTACTTGAAGCAACTGCATGTTCATGTTGCACTCCAACTGACCAATCAAATTATATCTGTCCTGATTGCATCCAAAAAGTAAGGCATACCACTCTCCTGGTTCGAAATCTAATGAAGCACAAAAATTAGTATTGCACATGTCATTCCAACCACCAATCTACTTTAATTATGAACTAAGACTCCTTTGGAAGACTTGGTCAAAGTCAAACTCTAATGGATTTTAGTAATGGAATGAATTTTTATTCTCTTAAATGATTTTTCATGGAATCATTCCAAGAGAACATTAAAACAAGGATGGATGATGTAATCAACACATTGATTATCAACCTCAGTTGTCCCTAGTACCAGTTTTTGTTGCAGTGGTAGCACAAATCGCAGATAAGTATACCATACTAATCAAAAATGAAAACATTAAATCAAAGGTCCGTATTTTAACCTCTCTATATTATAAAGAGGCAATTTAAATATATGAGATAGGCAACATATATACTTTAACTAACAAAAGAAAATTGTGCAGTAAAAAAAACAAGGCATACCTGTTTTTTCCGTCACAACTCATTCCCGTGAATTTTTTACACTTCCAATAGGTAAACCTGTAAATTAGGGGAAAATAAATAACATTTTTTAAACCCCATAGGAATTTTTTGATCAATCAGATTTCTCACAGCGGGAAGAATAGAAGGGTAAATAACAGCTCTAATTAATTTAAGTTTTTGCGACATGAAGAAACAATACTTCACTGATGTTTTAATTGGCCATAATCTTTTGTTTTAGGTAATGGGAACCAATTCGGATTCAACAGTTTTTTATAATTAGATTGAAATTGCTCATTTATTATTTTATGTTTTCCTGAAGCACAAGCAATCAGATGATATAATTTGCTATGCACCCTGCATTCAAAAGCAATTATACAAACATTTCCTAACATTTACTGGGCTTTCTAGTACGCTTTTTCAATTTCTTGAAAAAATATATGTTCAACTGAAATTATTTGATTTAGCTTGTCTTTTTGCCTTGAAGTTGAACTTAGAATTTGGGATAAAAAATAAAAAAGGAAAAGAAAAAAGAAATGAAGTAAGCTTTCAACAATCTTCTTAGTATATTACCTATTAATTACAGAAATTTGGTGGTATTATTATACATTTCGAAATAGGAATTATTAAGCAATAATTTGGAATAATACTGAAAACATGAACTACCTGAGGATTGAGCAGCCATATGTTCTACAACCCTTTCCTCTTCACTGAGTTGGTAGAACCAAAACTTTGATCCCAAATAGAATTGTTGAGATTCAAAAAAACCTGCAAATAAGAATATTATTTCAAACATCAATCCACAATTTTCACAAACAAAATTGATTGAAATAAATGAAAAATGACCCCAAAATTAAGAGATCTAGGGTTTGTGTGCCGATCCCCAAATCTTAAGAATTAAAGACACAATTATATATTTAGAGACACCAAACCTAGAAAGTTCTTATTCATGAAGAAGAAGGCTAGAAAATGTCGAATTTATATAGAGAGAAGAAGGTCCACAATGAGACAATATAGTAGATCATATTGCAGATCATATTGCAGACAATGAGACAATATAGTAGATCATATTGCAGACAATGAGACAATGTACTAGAATCAAATCTTTGACCGAATCAGGAGAGAAGTGAATAAGAGAATCAAATAAATAGAGTGTAGTACAGAAATTAATTATGAAGATTTTGTTAGGTAAGCACCATCCTATGAATAGTCTAAACTACCCCTGCTTTATTATATTCCTTCTATTCCAAATTATAAGTTCATTGCCAGGAATTCAATTTTTTATAATGATGACTTTTATTATAGTTAATAAAATATTAATTTTACCCATGATTTCACTATAGTTATATGATAATTTATATTGTATATGTTTTATAATTTTAATGATAAAATATTAAATTGATAAATTAACCAAATAAATTACTTTGACTTTTCAAAAATGAACACTTATTTTAAGATAAAAAAAGTAGACACTTATTTTAAAACAGAGAAAGTAAATTATAATAAAAACACAATCAACTAAAACCAAGATACCCTCTGGGTTAGGGTTAGGGTTAGGGTGTTGGGTATAATCCACATGAATCGAACAAAATTCCCAAATTTTACGTGCATTTCCTCCACAAAATCATATCAATTGCTACAAAAGAGTTCATTCCACACATGCAACAGTACAACATCTCAAACCTAAAACTATGAACAACAACTGATTTAACATAATTATACCCAATTTTCAACAAATAAACTAACTAATTTACAAATTAAAGCAAGTCTAGTCGAGGACTGAGGAACGAAATAACATTCAAATAACCAGACTTGCTGCAGAATCAAGTTGTGAACATTCTAGTGTGATGGCTTTAGTAGGAACTTGTTATATGTGTTTACATTGTTCCATGGCTTATTAGCTTTTGCGCTTTGTTGCATCTGGTGCTACGGGCTTCACTTTGAGGGGCAATATTGGAAGAAGTGTTTTTGTTACATGTTCACTATTCTATAGTATTCAAGCTCTTTATTTTGGGGGCATGTAGGAAACCTGGGCTTGGGGAGGTGCCGATGTAAGAAAAAATTCCAATTTGACCTTTGTCACAAGGACTATATTTGGTTATTTGCTAATATTAACCATCTTGTAGTTGCAATAATTCTTAGAGTTAGATATCAATTCAATATATAATATATATCAATTGAAAATATCATTGATTCCATTTTTATGCACTCAAGAGGTGAAAATTTTACATCAATAATTTCATACTGTCCTCTTCATAAATTATCTACACTGTTTGTTATAACAGTATCTTGAAAATTTCTTGCATTCAAAGTAGTAGCATTAGATTAAGATAATATCATTAGCTAGCAATGGCTCCCAAATTTTACTTCATTGATATTTGAATCAATAAAGTTATAAGATGATTAAATTGTTATTAGCTTCCCATAGATAATGAATAGAATGTCATTAACATATGTTCATCAATAAGATAATCTTGTTTGATTTGTCACTCAAACACTATTCTCAAATACATCCCAATATCTTCTCCAAGAGTTGAGAGTATAGACAATTGTTTTTTGAAAAATATTAAGAGGAAAAAATGATTTAAGAAAAAGCAATCAGGAGAAACCCCTATGGTATTTCCGAAAAATAAACCGGACATGAACGGATACAGATGAACCCATCTCATAACCGACCCATTACCATCAACATCTCCGTCCAGAAGTCATAATCGAACCAAAGACAAATCGCCCCTCGATTCTCTTTAGATGCTTTTCGGAACATCCCACGAGTTGTAGAGCTGGAAAAGAGAACGACAAAGGGTATACATTAATCAAGAATGTGATTTGTTTGATTACAAAATATATCTAAAAAAATGAACAAAGAACAAATAGAAAAAACATTAAATTTACATAAACTAGTAAATATAACACTCAAGCTCATACCATGCCTTGAGAGATATCCGTAACGAGCTAAGATGTTGATTATCTGATATAACACCCAAACTCAAATGTTGATTTTTTAACATAAATATTATACAATGTTATGAAAATGGCAAAGATTGATAGATTGTATATAATTGGGGGTTAATAGCAAAAAATCCCCCTCAACTATACCATCTCTCTAACTAAATCCCTTGGTATGCACTAAACCCCCCTGGACTATACTTTCTGTGCTGAAAACCCCCCCAAACTATAGTTTTTCATGTACAGTTATAACACCGTTAAGTGAAATTGCATTGGGATCCCCTGAAGTTCTTGTTAATTTCGCTCGCCCCCTGAGATTTCATGTTCCTTGCAATGACACTCTCTTGAAGGGGTGAAATGACAGGATTGCTCTTGTTTTGTCTCCCCTATTTCATGAAATAAATATCTAGGTGGTGACATTACCTCCATGCCCCAAGATTAGAACCTTATAATATTTGGGGATATTTTCAAATATTTTTTTCAAAATAAAAGTTAAAGAAAAGAGGTTGGAAATATTTCAAAACTTTTAAATAATAATAATAACTAATTAATATGCATTACTTGAAGTGTAACTCTAATGAATATTTCAAAAGATATAGAGTAAGGAGTTATAAATATTTTCATATATTTTTTTAAAAAATAATTAATTAATATATATTAATTAAAATGTAACTCTAATAGATATTTCATAAAATATGGAATAAAGATATAAGACAAATATATTTCGGCAAACAACAAGTGTTAACCCTTTAAAATAAGATTGTCAAGAACTTGTAACCCCTGGATTCATTTAAAATTGAATGGTCTAGTTTTTCGAATATTTATCAAGATGAAAATTGCAGGTTGATAATTTATTTCTTAGTTTTCATTCAAAATTTTATTTTTGAATGGGTTTTTTTCTTGTAAGTATTATTATTATTAGTTACATAACTGTCTTTCATCAAGCAACAAGCCACAATCATTATAGAGAATCTTATATGGCCAAATTTTGTTCAAAATATTTTCCTTAAATGAAGTTGGAGCCTTACTAAAAGCAGTGTGTGACATAGAAATTCAAGTGAGTGCCAAAATTGTTACCTTAAAGTTTCAATGTATATATGTGGTCGTAAAAAATTAGTTCTTAGAAAGTGAGTATTTATTAGGTTGAAGATTTGGAATAAGAAGTCACAAAATTTGTTCTTAACGATTAACACTTGTTGCTTGCCGAAATATATTTGTCTTATATCTTTACTCCATATTTTATGAAATATCCATTAGAGTTACATTTTAATTAATTAATATTTTTAAAAAAATATGAAAATATTTATAACCACTTACTCTATATCTTTTGAAATATTCATTAGAGTTATACTTCAAGTAATGCATATTAATTAATTATTATTATTATTTAAAAGTTTTGAAATATTTCCAACCTCTTTTCTTTAACTTTTATTTTGAAAAAAATATTTGGAAATATCCCCAATTATTATAGGGTTCTAATCTTGGGGCATGGAGGTAATTTCACCACCTAGATATTTATCTCATGAAATAGGGGAGACAAAACAAGGACATTCCGGTCATTTCACCCCTTCAAGGGGGTGTTATTGCAAGGAAAATGAAATTTCAGGACGCAAGCAAAATTAACAGGAACTTTAGGGGATCCCAGTGCAATTTCACTTAACGGTGTTATAACTGTGCAGGAAAAACTATAGTTTGGGGGAGTTTTCAGCACAAAAAATAGTTCAGGGGGTTTTAGTTAGAGAGAGGGTATAGTTCAGGATTTTTTTTTGCTATTAACCCTATAATTGGTTGATGTTAAAAGTGTTTCCACGTGTACGCACGCATTCATGTTGACAAAAGATGCTGGGTAAATTGCTTAAAACCTCCCTAACGTTTACTCGCTTTTTTTACTATACCCCCTCAATTATGAAATGAGCTTAGAACCCCCTAAAGTTTTATAAAAGGTTGCACCATGGGCTTGCCCTCAATTTTTTTTACCCTTTTACCCTCCAAACTTTTTGTATTTCCACCTTACCTTTAATCCTATCCTTACTATTATATTTCTTAATTCTTTAAATTACAAAAATATTATTTATTTTAGTTAGAATATTAATTATGTCATTTACCTTTAATGTATTAGACTAAATATACTCTCAAATGTTAATTTGTTTTTTGTAAGTTTTAATTATTTTTTTTTGTAAATTAATTAACTTGTTATTAAATTTTAGTTTGATTTAAATCATAAAACTCAATCCTAATTAATATATTCATAAATAAATCACAATTTATGAATATATTTTTATGAAAAGAAAGTTTCATTTGGCAAAAAAAAAATTTAATTAGGATAATGAGTTTTATGATTTAAATCAAATTAAGTTTTATTGGAAAATGATATATATTTTGGAATATATATATATATATATAATTCGTCAAAAATATATATTTTTCGAATTGTTTTAAAAAAATATGAATTTTTTCCAAAAAATAATTCTTTTGAGAAAAATATATATTACTTACCAAAATATGATTTTTTTCCTAAAACAATATAATTTTTTTCCAAAATATATATTTTTTATATTTTAGAAAATAATGTATATTTTTCAGAAAAAATTCATATTTTTTAAAACAATTCAAAAAATATATACTTTTGACGAATCATATATATATATATATATATATATTCCGAAATATATATCATTTTCCAATATATATATATATTCCAAAATATACATATTTTTTTGAAAAATAATTTTTTTGAAGGTTTGATTTCACTAAACCCTCCTATACTATTGATGGTAGTTTAGGTATTATGACTCAAAATCATATTTTGGAACATAATATATATTTTTCTCAAAAAAAATATTTTTCGGAAAAAATTCATATTTTTGAAAATAATATATATTTTTCTCAATAAAAATTATTTTTCGGAAAAAATCATATTTTGGAACATAATATATATTTTTCCCAAAAACATTATTTTCCGGAAAAAATTCATATTTTTTTAAAAGAATTCGGAAAATATATATTTATGAGGAATTATATATATATTCCGAAATATATATCATTTTCCAATATATATATATATATATATTTTGAAATATATATATTTTGTTCGAAATATATATATTGTTTTCATAAATTGTGATTTATTTATGAATATATTAATTAGGATTGAGTTTTATGATTTAAATCAAACTAAAATTTAATACCAAGTTAATTGATTTACAAATAAAATAATTAGAACTTATAAAAAAAAAAAACTAACATTTGAGAGTATATTTAGTCTAATATATTAAAGGTAAATGGCATAATTAATATTCTAACTAAAAGAAATAATATTTTTGTAATTTAAAGAATTAAGAAATATAATATTAAGGATAAGATTAAAGGTAATGTGGAAATACAAAAAGTTTGGAGGGTAAAAAGGTAAAAAATTTTGAGAGCAAGTCCATGGTGCAAGAAAATGAAAGTTTAGGAGGGTATAATTAGTTGAGGGGTATAGTAGAGAAAGAGAGTAAACTTGAGGGGATTTTTAAGCAATTTACCCAAAGATGCTTGGATTGCTTCTATATATTACAACTTATGTTATAAGGTGGTGTTCATGTCGTGCTGATATATATATATATATATATATTGTTACAGGTGTTAATACGGAGACACCACTATTTATTCATCGTGTCAACATGATTGTTTCAGGACTCGACACTGGTAACATGTTGACCTTACTAAGCTGTGGACTAAATCCTCGCTTTCATTATATCTTTGCACCAATTATCTGTATGGTCATTCAAATCGTCAACGGTTTCGTTGAACACCCTGCCCTTGTAATCCATCTCATTCACAGCATCGGCTTCAATATCAGATACAGCATTTACCAGCCCTGACTCAGCCTCGACTCGGCATTTCTCCGCAAGTACCAAGATGTTGTCCAAGGCACACCGCCCGTCCTCATCCAAAAATTCCAATGCCCTCATTTTCTTCCCTTTCAGCTCATTATTCTCACACTTGATCATCCTCAGTAAACTAATCCAACCACCCAAATTCCCCGTCCCCGGCATGTCAGCCACCGCTGTCATAACAGCGGGTACCGCCATTGCGGTGGCCACGACAGAACAAACAAGAAGAGAACCAAAACTCGCCACGAACATGACATTCGATGGATCACAACTATCCAAAGCCTTGAACTTTGTAATTTTTTGGTCCAGGTTACGCTTTTTAGCTACAAGAACCTTCGAGCGGTTATTTAGTTTCTCGTAAAATGTTTTCAACACCGATTCAGAGAAATCTTCAATAAATTGATTACCTGCGCGCTCGAATTTCCTCAGATTCTCCAGTATCAGCCCATAGATATTTCTCTTTCTCTCGGATTCTGATTCTGTTTTCCAAAATAATTTTCTCTTTCTCTCAGGATCTGATTCATCTTCTATATGTCTGTAACATACGTATAAACCGGCGTCAAGGTCGCATCGGCTCCAAAGGGCACCACTGAGACTGTTCATCAGATCGACGCAGAAATCCCGAGCGTATGCACTGGTGTCGAAATAGTCCATTATTTCGATACGGAAAGCAAACTTGTGCTCTGTTTGGGCTTCCAATTTGAGGAGGAGTTTCAGAGCTTCTAGACTGGGTTGGAGTAAGCAGTCTACGACCGGTGAAAGTGAGTCCAGAGAGAGAGGGCCATCAACACGGAGGACTTCACTCAGTTTTTTCCGAAATTCTGAATCTAATGATGCAGCATGTGGGTCCACCCGGCACGCTTCCTCGTAGAGCCGGATTCCGGCGGATAGATCGGAGTTGGACAGAAGAGGTAACCGGTCCCCCATCGTCCAAGAGAAACCCTAAATCGGAATTCAACCTGCAAATACTCCCAACACCGATCCAGAAAACCCTAAAAGGCAATTGAACTTCTACCAAGATATATATATATATATATATATGAAGCAGCGCAGGCCCAAAGTGACTGAAAGCCCAGATATACAACTAAAGCTGATAAGGGCCCAATAGACCAAAGTCACCCTTGGTGGGTCATACTCTGCCCTTGCATGGGCTTAGGCCCTTATTTTTCTCTCTTTTGGGCCTTGTGGCCTGCTTATATAGTTTTTGTTTTCTTTGATAAATATTAGGGTAAAGTACTCAAAACACCCATTTAATATAGATATTGTGCGTATAACATCTTATAGTTTTAAAATGAGTACCTATTTTTTGGGACAAATGCTTAAAATTTCCCTGTAATATGAATATAGTGCGTATAACACCCATTAATTTTAAAACGTGTGTTTTGATTCCTATTTTTTTTTGGACAAGTGTTTAAAATACCCCTCTAATATAGATATTGTGTGTATAACACACATTAGTTTTAAAATGTGTATTTTTTTTTTTGAAGTAAGATTTATATATAATATCAAAGAAAAGGTCTACGCCATACAAATAAAAATATGTGTATTGACATCTAAATTATTATAAATCACTTCAATTGTATATATTTTTTAGTTTCAAGAGTTTCTAAATTAAAATTAATTTTCTATTTTTTGTATTCATATGTTTTTAGAAAAAACAATCCTTGATTTTCCACATTAAAAATCCAAAAATATAATGTCAACGATTATTTTGGTATTAATTAAACAAATCTATTTTTGTTTTTATTTTTATTTTTGGTAAATACATCCACCTAGTTTTTCAAATAAGTTGGTAAAAAATTATTTACTATCATTTTTTTTGTTTCAACAATTTAAGAATATATATACAAAAAAAAAATGGGATCAATGCAATCAATGGTGGAGATCGTGAAAAAACATGACCAAGACTAACTTCAATAAATATATATTTTAAAATATAACTTCAATAAATATTTCCTATGTTTACTAAATTAAAAAATAAATGTGCAAATTGCCCCCAGAATGGTTCGAACTTTTAACCCCCTATACTATCTGTACAGTGCGTATAACACACCCGTGGTTTTACTTACCTCCAAAATGGGAGCAATTCGTATTATATTAAAAGGTTTGGGAGCAAGTAGAACCACAAAGGATTAAACGCACTGTATGCTTACCATAGGGGGTTAAAATCTCGCGACCCTAAATTTTATTTCCCTCCAAAGACCAGAATAAAATAAGTTTGTTCACCAAGGGAAACTCTATAATAATTTTTTTCCCAAAGAAAGATCAGAAATCATCATGATTCATATTTCTATCCACCTTTTCTTTGAAAAAAAAAACTTAATTTGCTTGATTTTACTATCTTCGTATACCGGCGGTTCGATTCCAAACCCGTTCGGTTCGGTTCCGGTTCCTAATATTAAAAAACAGTAATTTTCGGTTCAATTCCGGTTCTCACCTCTTTAGAGCCGAGTCGAACCGCAACCGGAACTAGTGATAGATATGGGTCTCATGAATCGTGGGATGTTGTAGCCATAGAAGAGAAAATATATATATATATATATAAACTAAGTACTAGAAGAATCATTACAGTTTTTATGATTTTTCCTTGAATTGAATTGTTAGCCTTCAATCTTCATAACTGCCATAGTTATTCAAGAAAGAGTATGTAAGCGTCAAATTTCGCTCACATCAAAAAAACCTCTTTTATTCAGGCTCCAATGGCCATATTTATATTCTCATTCTTGTACAAGCTTTTTTCTATTTTAAAGGATCATGCTCCTCAAAATAGGGAGTCATGACCCACTTTAATGTTAACTTCCCACTACCTCTAGATAGTGGGTCGTTAAATCCCATTTTCTAAGGGATGATGGGCCTGTTCTAATTAGTATTGGGCTAATTATTCATATATGGGCCAGATCAATATTGGGTTTTGAAAACATATTTTGGGCCTGTTGAATTTCCCTATTTACACTAGCCCCATTCGGGTCGGGCAGACGAATCCGTGGGCTTGACCTGAATTACTTTGAACTGATTGCTTTACAGTTGTGCCTGATGACGTCATCCTCATGATTGCGAGAAGGCGTGTGGATTTTAAATTTCAGAAAGGCGACTGCCTGTTCCGCTTTCACCGTATTCGTGACCTTGGGAAACGGCGCGCCCCCTCTGTCATTTAATGCCGGCTGTTGGTATGTCTGACTCTATATAAACCCCTTTGTGGGCTTCACTTTTGATTATTCTTGTTTCAATTTTTGTGTGATTTACAAGTGTGCTCTGATCTTCACCGCTGTTCATATCTTTGCTGTCGGAAGTTCCTCTTTCTTTCCGCCGGTGTTTTCTGTGTAAGTTGTCATTTCCTTCTCATCATGTCTGATACTAGTGCCTCAAAATCTACCGAAGGGATGATTCCTCAGGAGTATGGGGGGTCTGATGTTCCCAGCCCCCCTTCTGCAAATCCATCTTCTTCATCCTCTCCTTCTTCCTCTTTGCCCATACCTAGTCGTCGGGACCTATCTGGCTTGGGAGTAACTATTTCGGAGGTGAATAATCAGGCAGATGTCGCTGATACTGTTCTTATTGGGACTTTTGTTATATCCAACCCGGTAGGGAATGATGTTCCTGGAGGCGTTCCCGTTGGACCCTCTACTGAATCAGCCCTATTTGTGGCTGAACCACTCGAAACCCATAAAAGAAAATCTGTGAACCTTAAAAGTCTGAGGAGGGACTGTAAGATCCCAAAAGAGGTGATCTTGATGGAGTATGATCCTTCTTATGATTTCAAGTTGGGCGACGGAGTGGGTCCGGATGAAGTGTTATTGTCGGCCCTTCAGATAAAGATGCTTCGATTTCCTCTTCATCCTCTTTTTCATTTTATTTTCTTCACCCTAGGAATAGCCCCTCTGCAAGTCAATCCAAACTTCCTCAGGATAATTTCCATGTTAATCCTGATTAACAGAGAGAAAAAACTATCCTTGGGTCTGGCAGATCTTCTGCTACAAATTTTTGGGTCTGAAGGATTGCGAGGGGAGGTACAACTTCTACCCCTTTAAGGGTCGGACGATCTGCATGGGACTGAGAAAACATAGAAGTATTGGAAGGAGAATATGGTTTTGGTAAAGGGGGCTTGGTTTTACCCATATTCTAGGAGATGGCCGATCCCTAGTGTTTTTAAACATCTAGCCCTTCTTCCCTTTTCATTTATCCATAAGGAATCTTGCCTCTGTTCTGGGTGTGACCAGCTCAGAGCGGATTTTGTTTATAAGTCTTTAGGTTATAGGGATGCAAATATAGTGGCTCAGGACGTAGAAGCCCGTATTTCTTTATTAAAGTCCAAAGTCTGGTCGGACCGTATGTCATGCGCTGACCTGCTTACTCCTGCCAATTTGCAGGGTATATCCAGGTTAGGAGCCAAGTACAAGATCATGATGGATCCGATAAGACCAGTGATTGAGGATGATGATGATGACATGGAGGAGATAGCTGCGCCTCCGACTAGTCAAGGACAAGTGCCTCTGGATTCTAATCCTCAGGCTGCGACCGTCGGCCCGGCGGGCGATGCTTCTGGGTTTGCACTTGTGCAGACCACTATCCCTGAGCTGCTTCAACCCTCTTCTGCCCGAACCAGACCAGTGGGGGAAGATAGAGCCAGTAAGAAAATGAAGTATAAGGGTAAGGAAAAGAGCTTCCTCTGACCAATCCACCTCCAGTCTCACGTCAATGTCTGCTATTATAACTCGGGCACAGCAGCTCTGGACGCCGGAGGAGCTTGAGATGCAGAGGGGTACCGATCCATACCGTATTGTGCGTAAAACTCCGGGGTTGTTACTGGGGGTATGTCTCCGTTTGATCCCATGTATAATCCGATTCATGCTTTTGTGTATAATACTGACCCCTTTTGCCTTAAAATTTATTTTCAGGCTCTCTTCAGTGTCAATGCATTATGCCTTGCCCACGAGGAGGGTGTGAAGGAGCTGGAACGTCTGAAGGCTGTCCTAGCTGAGAAGGATGATCAGGAGAAAGAGCTGAAGGCTCAGCTAGGGGACCTTCCTTCCAGGGTTGCTCAACTGGAAGAAGAGCTAGCTCAGGCAAAAGAGCTGAATGCCAAGCTATCTAGTGAAAAGGAGAAGCTAGCATCAGATCATGAGGCTCTTGAAAACCAGTTCGGCATCTCCCAGTCTGCCCTGGAGATGTGCAAGAAAGGAGGGATTGACATGCACCAGCACTATTCAAGGATGAATAATATAGTGTGATGTGAAATTTAGAGTAACCCAAAAGATAAATTAACCCAAATCAAATTTTACTCGCAAGTATACGAATCATAGTAGTAAAGAGTACAAGTATTGCGAGGTCATTCCCACGAGGATTGATTAGACAAATTACATCTAAAAATTACTATCTAACTAATTCAACCAAATATTGATGATTTTGATAAAAGAATAATTGTAAAAGAGATGAAAGAACAATGATAAAGAAAATACCAAGGCTTTGATTCCACCACTAATCAATACAATTCCAATTTTCAATTGAAGTTATTAAATAGCCAAATAATCTTCACACATCCAATAAAAAATAATTATAATCAAACATATGGATGACATATCCGGGTTAGGGCATAGGTTCAATTAAATATTTATTATCTTGATCATGAATAATAAACAAATAATTGAAAGAATAACATAAATCATAACTAACTATCTATGGTCAGGCATAAATAATTATGATTTACTTTCTTCTTCTTAAATTGTCAAATAAGATTACATGTTCATGGTCAGACACAAGTAACCTATATGCTAAAGTTCCAATAAATTCAATTAAAGTCTTGGTTAAAGCACATAAAATTGAAAGTATAGGAAAACATTAAAATAATAAGAAGAAGAATTTAAATGAAAGATTCAACTACTTATTTCAATTGAAATAATATAATTGTAAATGAAAAGGGTTTCCTCTCAGCCCTGGCCGAGAGAATTAGTTACACATGAAGAAAAAATAATAAAACAACAACCAAACCGAAATTGAAGATGGAAGGACGTCTTTGCTTTCTCCGTGAATTGCACCAGTCTTCTCTTCTGTTCCTTTGGCTCTTAATCCTTTGTGCATCCACATATGCCCTATTTATAGGGGTCCTCAAGGTTTCATCTAGGAAAGTAAATAAGAGAATACAATATTTCCATATTTCTTTTCCTAATTGGTGATATCTTGCAGCCCACTTTTGACCAATTTGGAGAGTAAATTTGGAAGATATTGGTGAGATATTATTTTCTTGTTAATCAAGTCATCTTCCCACAACCCTTGATTTCATTCCATTCTGATCGTTCCTTCAAAATCTGTGATTATATTACCAAGTTGATGCTGATTTTCGCACAAAATAGTATGCCAGATTTAAAATGTCTTTTTCGCCCTCTAAACTTCAGAATTAGGGTTTCTATGTAAAATACCAATATTCTTTAAATTGAATCAGCTTTCTAGGAACACTGGGCTCACACAAATCCGAACAACGGGATGAAATATATGGCCCAAATACTAAGACGTGATCTAAACAGATTTTGGGCTTGTTTAGATGGATTTAACCCATTTGTACCAGAAATCACCAATAACCTATAAAAATATAAAAACACAAATATTAATTAAAATAATTTAAAATAAATGACTAAAAATTATATTTTTGGAGGTTAATTGTGTATGAATTATGCACTTATCATAGTGGCTGGTGAATTCTGGAGGAAGGGCTTCAACGCTGGAGAGAAGGATCCAGCGAGGAGGAAGATCAAAGATCCTGATGCCATGGATAGGAAGTTAGGGGTTCAGCCTCCATATGCCAGCCCCGAGCCTAGCTATGCTCAGAATCTTTTCACTGAATTCCTCAAAGGGTATCTTCCAGCTGACCCTCTCAATCCTTCCATTGAGTTCTTCCCCCCGACCACACATGTAGATTCCTTAGGGAAGGACTTCAGTGGTCCAAGCCGTACTTAGGCTTTTATGTACTCATTTTGTAATGCTGTGTTTTTGTACAATGTCCTTCGGGCAATTTTGTAACACAACTGCAATTTTGCTTTATTAATGGAATATGCCCCCCCCCCCCCTTTTATTTATTTGCCTCTGCTTTAATATTTTACATTCATTTGTAAGAGTGAATCAGGCTCATAAGCCTCTGTCATCTTACTAAGAAATATATATATATATATATATATATATATATATATATTTTAATTTTTATTCCTCTGGAAAGAGTGAGTCAGGCTTATAAGCCTCTGTCATCTCATTACTTGGGAATTATTTTTAATCTTATTCCTCTGAAAGAGTGAGTCAGGCTTATAGGCCTCTGTCATCTCACTGCTTAGGAAATTATTTTTAATCTCATTCCTCTGAAATAGTGAGTCAGGCTCACAGGCCTCTGTCATCTCACTACTTAGGAATTATTTTTAATCTTATTCCTCTGAAAGAGTGAGTCAGACTTATAGGCCTCTGTCATCTCACTGCTTAGGAAATTATTTTTAATCTCATTCCTCTGAAAGAGTGAGTTAGGCTTATAGGCCTCTGTCATCTCACTGCTTAGGAAATTATTTTTAATCTCATTCCTCTGAAAGTGTGAGTCAGGCTTATAGGCCTCTGTCATCTCACTACTTGGGAATTATTTTTAATCTTATTCCTCTGAAAGAGTGAGTCAGGATTATAGGCCTCTGTCATCTCACTACTTGGGAATTATTTTTAATCTTATTCCTCTGAAAGAGTGAGTCAGGATTATAGGCCTCTGTCATCTCACTACTTGGGAATTATTATTAATCTTATTCCTCTGAAAGAGTGAGTCAGGCTTATAGGCCTCTGTCATCTCACTACTTGGGAATTATTATTAATCTTATTCCTCTGAAAGAGTGAGTCAGGCTTATAGGCCTCTGTCATCTCACTACTTGGGAATTATTTTTAATCTTATTCCTCTGAAAGAGTGAGTCAGACTTATAGGCCTCTGTCATCTCACTACTTAGGAATTATTTTTAATCTTATTCATCTGAAAGAGTGAGTCAGGCTTATAGGCCTCTGTCATCTCACTCTTTAGGAAATATTTCTTGAATCAGGCTAATTGATTGTAAGAAGGATGACCATCTTTTATTATAATCAAGAGATTACAAAGATAATCGATCTGACTAAATCAGACTAACAAATTTTGGAAATTTAAAACATATCAGTAAAGCTAGGCTCTAATGCCTCTGCTTCATTATTCCGAAAATAAAATAATTATCAAGGATAGTACATCTTCAGTCGTGAGGCATTCTGAGAATTGGGTTCCATATTGCCGTCACTATTCCTAAGGCGAAAAGCCCCACGTCCTATGACCTCTGAGACTGTGTATGGTCCTTCCCAATTCTCCCTGAGTTTTCCGATTAACCCGATCTTCTTCCTTAATACCATATCGCCAACCTGGAATTCTCGTCTTCTGACTTTTTTGTTGAAGGTGTTCTTGACCCTTTGATGGTAGGTTGCCAGCCTGATGGCGGCTTGATCTCGTTTTTCTTCGAGCAGATCCAATCCATCAACCAGTTGTTGGTCGTTCAACTCCTCCTGATACAGCTCTGTTCTGGCTGTTGTCACTATTTGCTCTGTTGGAATGACAGCTTCTGTCCCATATGCCATTGAAAATGGTGTTTCTCCTGTAGGGACTCTTGATGTTGTTTTGTAAGACCAAAGTACCTCTGGTAGCTTGTCTGGCCAGATTCCCTTATGCTCTTCTAACTTCTTCTTCAGAGTATTCAATATGGTTCTGTTGGATCTTTCGGCCTGGCCATTTCCTTGAGGGTATGCGACCGATGACGTTCTTAACTGAATCCCGTGCTCATTACAGAATTGTCTGGTCCATTGATTATCCAGATTTTTCCCGTTGTCGATCACTATCACCCTCGGCACTCCGAACCTGCAGATGATATTGGTCCATATGAATTTGATTACATGCCTGTGAGTGATGAAGGAGTAGATTCTGCCTCGACCCACTTTGTGAAATAATCAGTCGCTATCAGTGCTTGATTTACTGATCTGAGTGCCATGGGAAGTGGTCTAACTGCATCGATCCCCCATTGCACAAATGGGTACGAGCTGAAGATGGGGTTAAGTAGTTCTGGTGGCGGATGAATGAAGTCCCCATGGAACTGACACTTTTTGCACCTTCTGACATAAGCTTCAGTATCATGGGAAAGATAAGGCCAAAAATACCCTTGGCTTAGGACTTCATGGGCCAAAGCTCGTCCCCCTGAGTGATTTCCGCATGACCCTTCATGGATTTCCTTCATTATAGCTGATGCCTCTGAAGGTGTGAGGCATCGAAGGTAGGGTCCCCCGAAAGATTTTCTATATAGCTGGCCCTGTAGCAAGGCGTATCTGGCCGACTTCATGCGAATTTTCCAAGCCTATGCTTTATCATCAGGAAGTGTACCATTCCTGAGGTATTCTGCTATGGGGTCCATCCAGCTCGGCTCCCAAGGTATGGCGCACACCACATATGACTGGTGGATGCTTGGGACATCAAGATAGTCGATCGGGGCAACTCTGGTCAGGTCTTGATCATTGACTGAAGCCATGTTGGCCAATCGATCCGCATTTTCATTTTCCTCCCTGGGGATCTGACTGAGGGAATACTGCTCCAATCTGTTTAGCTCCATCTGAGCCAATTTCTTATAGGGCTGCAGCTTTTCTCTTGCGTCGTACTCGTCTTAAACTTGTTTTACCACCAGCTGTGAGTCACTGAAAATACGAAGCTTCTTAACACAGAGACTCTGAGCTAGTCGCAGCCCAGCTAGGAGTGCCTTGTACTTAGCTTCGTTATTGGTGGCGGGAAACTCCAGGCACACTGATTGCTGGATTCGAGTCCCATCTAGTGTTATAATTTCGAGCCTAATTCCCGAACCAGCTGAACCAACTGACCCGTCTACATAGAGCGTCCATTCAAGTTCGTCTGGATCTTGGAGGATTGACTCTGGCTCTGCCTCTAGGAGAAAATCAGCCAAGGCTTGACCTTTGATAGCTGTTCGTGGCACATATGTGATGTCAAATGTCCCGAGTTCCAGCGCCCATCTGGTTATTCTTCCTGTCAGATCGGGTTTGGACATGATGGCCCTTATTGGCATGGTGGTTGGCACCACGATTGGATGGGTTTCAAAATAGTGCCTCAGTCACCTCTTTGCGTTGATTAGAGAAAGAACAGCTCGCTCTGCCGTAGTATATCTGGTTTCTGCATCGGATAGGGACTTGCTGCTGAAGAAGACGGGTTTCTGACACTTTTTGTCATCCCTTACAAGGGCTGTGCTTGTTGAGGCTGCTAATATGGCAAGGTATAGATGCAATGGCTCTCCTGAATTTGGTGACGCGAGGATTGGTGGATTCTGGAGATACTGCTTCAATTTTTGAAGGGCCTCGGCCTGTTCCGGTCCCCATATGCTCCATTTTCCGCTTCTAATTGACTGAAAAAATGGTCTGCATCGGTCTGTCAGTCGGGATACGAACCTGCTCAGTGCGGCTACCCTTCATGTTAGAATCTGGACCTCCTTCTGCGTTTTTGGTTCTTCGCAGCTTATCAGTGCCTTGACTTGTGATGGGCTGGCCTCGATTCCTGTTCGATTGACGATATGACCGAGGAACTGCCCGGATGAGACTCCGAACAAACACTTAGTTGGATTGAGCTTCATCCCGTACTTTCGGAGTGCATCGAACACTTCTTCCAGATGCTTGAGATGGTCGTCTTTCCTTCTGCTTTTTACCACCGTGTCATCTATGTAGGCTTCAACCATTTTCCCCATCCGACTTTTGAATATTCTTCTGACAAGCCTTTTATAGGTGGCACCTGCATTTTTAAGTCCGAAAGGCATTACTCTATAGCAGTACGTACTTTCTTCTGTAATAAAGGTTGTTTTCTCTTCATCGGTTTGATTCATCGGGATCTGGTTATAGCCGGAGTATGTATCAAGAAAAGAGATTCTTTCATATCCCGCAGTGGCATTTACCATCTGATCAATTTTCGGCAGGGGAAAACAATCATTCGGGCAGACTTTGTTTAGATTGGTGAAGTCCACGAAGACCCTCCATTTCCCGTTCTTCTTTCTGACTACCACCACGTTTGACAACCATGATGGGTACTTCACTTCCCTTATGAATCCAGCTTCTAGCAGCCTTCCCACTTCTTCGGATATGATCTGGTTCCTTTCTATCCCGAATCTCCTCTGCTTCTGCCTTACCGGTCTGGCATTTGGATCAACATTTAGGTTATGTTGAGCGACCAAAGCATCAATGCACGTCATGTCGAGATGAGACCAGGCGAACACGTCTGAGTTTAGTTGGAGGAAATGAGTCAGCCTGTCTTTTTCTTCTTTCTGGAGGTATGATCCGATGAATGTGACTCTGGTGTGATCCGTCTGACAAACTTTCACCTCTTCTAGGGGTTCCGTTGTTGCCTGAGTCTCCTGACCCTCTGAGGAAGGGTCCGACTGTAGTTGTTATTTCTCGTTGTACAGGGACTCTTCTGGCGCTTCCAACACTTGTTTATTTTTCTGGTTCAGGTCTTTCATGTATTCTGAGTAGCATTCCTTCGCTGCTACCTGGTCTCCAGGAATATCTGTCACGTCCACTCCATTTGGGTCAAGACACCGTATGACCTGATGGAGTGTCGAAGGAACACCTTGCATCCGATGGATCCACCCTCGTCCCATTAGTAGATTGTACGATGGCTTGACGTCTACCATGACGAAAGCTTCTTTCAGGGTTCGGCGTGCCACTGATACTGACAAACGGACTACGCCTATTGGCTCAACGCGTCGTCCGTGAAAACCGGCCAGAGGAATCCGAGCCGGATGAAGCTGCGATACATCAATTCCGATTTTCTTGAAGGCCCATTTTGTCATGATATTGGTGCTGCTTCCTGGATCAATCATTACGCGTTTGATCAGACAATTAGCTACCAGAAGAGTGATTACCAGAGGATCTTCGTGGGGCGTCTGAATGTTCTGCAATTCAGCCTTCGAAAACATGATCATTGATTCTCCTTGAATGAGAGTTGTATGGCAAACTTCACCGACTCGCCTGAGTTTGTGTGCTTTTCTTAGCTTTGACCTTCTGCTTCCTTCGGCCTCTAACGCCTCTTCACCTCCTTGGACCATGTGGATAACCCTCACCGGTTGTCCTGATGTAGTGTTATTTGGATGTGTCCTGTGTGGTTTGTCTGGTCTCGGTTGATCCTTCATTATGTAATCTGCAAGCTCCCCTTTGGCGATCATTGCCTCTACCTGCCTTCGGAGATTTCTGCAGTCATTTGTATGATGACCATACTCGCTGTGAAAGGCACAGTGCTTGGTCATGTCCCTCAGCTCCATCGGTTGTCTGATCGGTGGAGGTTGTCTGAAAATCCCTTTGTTTTTGTTTTCTTGGAATAGCTTTCCAAGGCTGGTTCTGAGCGAAGTGGTTCTTTCTTTCGTCCGTTGACGCTTGTCTAAATTTCTGGATGATGAGGTTTGCCGAGGTGGATCGGGTCGTTGAGGCCTCTGATCATTCATCATTTCCTTGGATTTTGCCTCCACCGTTACCAGAGAGGCTCTTCTGTGTCTGACTGCTTCCTCCTCTTCTATTCTGAGATACCCTTGTGCTCTGGAGTTGAGCTCACCGATGTTGACAGGGGGTCGTTTTACCAGTGAAGAGTGAAATTTCGTGCCAGGGATGACCGCCATACGGAATGCTTCTACTGCTGACAATTGGTCGCAGTCATCGATAGAAGACATTTCCACGTTGAATCTGGATAAGAAATTCTTGAGGCTGTCTCCTTTTTCCTGGGTCATGGTGAAAAGGCTGGATATCGTTTTCCTCTGCCTCCGGTTGCTGAAATATTGATCGATGAAGCGTCTGTAGAGGTCATTCCAGCTGCTGATGGATCCGGGAGTCTGCTTCCTGAACCACAGAAGTGGTGCCTCCGTCAAACTGGTTGAAAAGACTTTGCACAGGAGTGCTTGGTTTCTCCCATAAACAGTCATTTTGGTCTGCACTTGGGAGATATGATCAAGTGGATCTTTTGTACCATCATATAGCGTAAAAGTTGGCAGTACAAACTTCTTCGGGAATTTTGCTGCCTCAATTTCTTCTGTGAACGGAGATTGAGTCATATCCGTTGTCGCATGGATAGCCAGATCATCATGGGTCTGTAATTTCAAATCTTTCATCACGTCTCTCTGGATTTTGGCAGCCATTTCGTGCAGGTCGTTCTGGGTCGGGACATGCATCGTTGGCATTCCCCTTATTATGGGATGAGAGGATTCTTCCTCTTCCCTCGGCACTTTATCTCTTCGGGCGGCGGATACATCTTGCTCGTGATGAGAGTTGAAGGGCTCTGGCTCATCTGTGCACTCTGCTGGATTGGAATTTTGGAGAGGAAAAGGGCCCTGAGTCACTCGATGGAGCAATTCAGCATTCTACTGCTCGAGGGCCGCATTTCTCTGCTCCACAGCCTCCAACCTCCTCATGTCTTCTTCGAACCTGACTTCATTGTTTGTTGACCGTGTGGACACCATTAAAAATAAAATAAATTTCCTGTAAGTGGAAAAATATTTTATATCGTTCCCACAGACGGCACCAAATGTAAGCGTCAAATTTCGCTCACATCAAAAAAACCTCTTTTATTCAGGCTCCAATGGCCATATTTATATTCTCATTCTTGTACAAGCTTTTTTCTATTTTAAAGGATCATGCTCCTCAAAATAGGGAGTCATGACCCACTTTAATGTTAACTTCCCACTACCTCTAGATAGTGGGTCGTTAATTCCCATTTTCTAAGGGATGATGGGCATGTTCTAATCAGTATTGGGCTAATTATTCATATATGAGCCAGATCAATATTGGACTTTGAAAACATATTTTGGGCCTGTTGAATTTTCCTATTTACACAGTACAACCGAAGATGGGGAAAATAAAAGGGAAAACAAGGGGGGAAATGAGTTGTCAGTTCACTGACCCAAGTTGTCTTGTGTGTCTTATACAATATCTTCGATTTTTCATGCAGCGAATAATGTAAATTGTTGAAGAAAATAAGTAATACAGTAGATAAATTTAAATGGACAGGCTCATTAGATTGCACGTTTGTGATGGTTGACACCTCTTGCCTAATTTAATCTTATTATTTTTTATAAATTTTAAAAAATTCAACAAAAACAGTAGTTATTTTGGAATTTTGATGAATTTAATCTTATTATTTTGAATTTAACTAGAACCGAACCGAAATGATCATGTTAATGATTTCAACAAGTGAATTTGTTACCTACACAATTTTGAATTAATATTCACAATTTAAAATTGTTTATGTAATTCAAGTTTGCCTATATATTAAAACTAAAATGAAAAAGTCATGATTATAGATTTTGTTATTTGACAATTAAGAGTACGGTCCTGTTTGTTTATTGGTTATGTTCCCATTTTTCTGGTCTAGTCATAATTTTTTGAGATCAGATCATGTTTGTTTTGCATTGGTCTCAAAAAATATAATCAAACCAAGTTGGACCAAATTGAACCAAAATGACATTTTTTAGGACCACAATTTTTGGTGGTTCTATTTGATCTAGTTACAAAATCTATCCAAAATCTAACAAAAATATCCTACAATAATTGAACCACATCTAACCAATATATAAACCAAAACATAAAAATAATAATAAATAAATGAAAAATTAATAAATTAATAAAATATATTTATAAATTAATAAAAATAAATGAATAAAAATAAATAATAAATAATATTTAAAATTTAATAAAAATAAATGAATAAATAAAAGTAAAAATAAAATAATAATATAAATGATAAATAAAATTAAATATATTTAAAAATTAATACAAAAAAATGAATACTAAAATATATTTATAATAAATATATATAATAATAAATAGTAATAAAATAATAAAATAAATTAATGAAACAAATAAATAAATAATAATAAATTATCAATTAATAATATAAATAATAAATTAAATAAATCATATTTATAAATAAAATAAAAATAATGAATAATAAACAAAATGAATTAAATAATACATAAATAAATAATAAGCAAAATGAATTAAATAATACAATAATAATAATAAGCAAAATGAATTAAATAATACAATAATAATAATAATAAATGAATAAATATAATAATGAATAATGAATAAATAATAAATGAATAAAATATATTTATAAATTAATTAAAATAAATGAATAAATGATAATATAAATAGTAAATTAAATGAATTATATTTATAAAAAAATGAATAATAAAAGAAAAAAATGAAATAATACATAATAATAATTAATAAATTAAATTAATTAAATAATACGTAAAAAAAAAAATAATAATAATAAATAATAATATAATTAATAAATTATATTTAGAGACAAATAAAAATAAATGAATAAATAGTAATAAATAAATAAATTATGTATTAAATAATATATTAAAATAAGAATAAATAAATAAATAATAAGCAAAATGAATTAAATAATACATAAATATAATAATAAAGGAATAAATATAATTTTAAAAAATGAATAAATAATAATATGAATAATAAATGAATAAAATATATTTTTAAATTAATTAAAATAAACGAATAAATAATAATATACATAAAAAATTAATAATATAAATAATAAATTAAATTAATTATATTTATAAAAAAATGAATTAAATAATACATAATATTAATTAATAAATTAAATAAATAAAATTAAATAATACATAATAATACATAATAAATTAAATGAATTAAATAATAAACAAACTAAATAAAATAAAATGAATTAAATAATACATAAAAATAATAATAAATAAATACAATAATAAATAATAATATAAATAATAAATTAATAAAATATATTTATAAACAAATAAAAATAAATGAATAAATAAATAATAATAAAATGAATTAAATAATATATAAAAATAATAATAAATAAATATATATTTATAATAAATAATAAATAAATAGTAAATAGTAAATGATAAATAATAATAAATAATAATTTTTTTTAAAAGCCAAAATATCAGAGTGCATTATTTATATGTTACCGACAGTTGAAATTGTAATGTAATATTATTGTTTGACTTGTTAAATTTGTGTGATCGTAATTTTTGTATAATAAAAAATGTGGCTTGTATAAAACCTATTTGTTGTTATATTTGATAATTGGAGTGCAATAATCATATTCTAATAATTTTTTACAAAACCAATATAACATTATTATATAAGAAATACATAATAAAAATCAATCAAAAAGACTTTAACAAATGTTTACAAATTAAATGCGTGGGTTTTAAGGTTATTACATAATATAAAATATATTCAATATTTTTACAGTTTACTAGAAATTTAAGAACATACCAATTTATCAAACATGGTTTGGTTAAAAAGAAGTTTAGAACCAGACAATTTGTCAAATATTATCTGGTTACAGTTTCCTCAAACCAAGACCATTAGACCAGACCGTTTACCGAAATGAATTTCAGAACATCACCTGAACCAGACCAGACCAAACCAGAGGTAACCGGACCAGACCGGTTACCAAACGGGGCCTACCTGTTCCAGGTCATAGCGTGAGTGTGATTTATCAACCAGGTCGGATCTTCCACTCAAATCATAGCCAATCAAAATTAACCATATTCCATCCATTTAGGCTTCGTTTGGTAATTGGAGAAATTTGAAATGATAACTTAACCCTCCAAATCCTCCACTTACTATCCTTCCAAAAGTGAGAAGATTAAGTGTAACTTTTAAAATACCAAAAATAGCCTCAATATTTGAGAAGATTAAGTGTAACTTTTAAAATACCAAAAATACCCTCAATATTTAAAAACATGTATTTGAATTAAAAGAGTAATAAAATAAATGAGTTATAATACTATCTTTTCTTTTCTCTTCTTTTAACCTTACCAAACACGAATATTATTATTTTTTTCCTAATTTATCCAAACATAAATACAAAATTTAGCTATCATTTCATTTATCTCATAACTAACAAACGAAGCCTTAAGCACAAAGTCATACTTCTAGTGATTTGCATATATATTTCAAATGACATCACATTTCCTATTGATCGTATATTCACTGATATTTACTATTTGGATATTCACTGAAAATCATCACAAAAACACCCCAAACCATGTTTAACAAACCAAGCTCCTGATTATATATACCTATTTGGTGTCTTTCCCTTTCACACCATAACAATAAATTTAACAGAACTATTAATTCCATAACATTTCTTCAAACTACCAGAACTACGCATGAAAAGATTTATTAGGTACATCAATAATATATTTTACAAACCCAATCAACAGAATAATAAGTTAAAAAGCTTTCAACATACCACACTAAATAAACCATTATAATTACATTCAAGTCCTAATGGAACACACATAAATTACTCTCATTTCTCTTCAAATGATTTCTGTACGCATTCCATAAGCTGCAGAGCTGCAAAAAAATAAAAATAAAAAATAAAATGGAAGGGTATAAATTAATCAAGAACGTGATTTTTTTGGTCACAAAATATATATACAAAAATGAATAGCGAAAACAGCGAACTAAACGGAGAAACATTAAATTTGCATAAACTAGTAAATATAACAGTCAAATACTCTGCATTGACAAATATTCATAATGAGCTAAGATTCTGATTAGTTAATAAAACACTGACGGTTATAAATTATGATATTGTGCAAATGGCAACGACTAATATATATATTTGAAATAATACCCCTCCTTCAGGATGTCTTGGATTTCGGTGGTGATGGAAGCAACTGCGTAATAACAGAAACAATGAAGTCTTAATAAACAGAAAAGCAGGGGCATTTGGAAGTATGGCCAGACCTGTCCTCAGATCTCCCGATATCAATTATGCCAAAAACAATTTTATTATATATAGATCCCAACCATGATTTTCTCACGGTCATAAATCTCATAATGTAATAATGATTGTTGGGGGACTTGATGAGTATAATGGCAAAAGGCTGGACTGACAAGCGTGATGATACATGGGAGAAGATATTCGCTACAACAGGGATAGAATCCTACCTGGCATCCCTTAATCTTTTTCAGAACCACAAAACTCTTATAAATTACACCATATAACTTTTGATATTACCAAAGCTACTTATATTTTATATAAGCATGAAGAGTAGGAGAGAGCAAGACTTGAAGCCAAAAATACCAAGGAGAACAAGGTGGCCGAAAATTTGGGTGTAGAGAATTGTGTGTGTAAATAGTGTGTGTTCTTGGTGAGAAATGAGAGAAGAAGACAATGATAGAGATAAAGTTGGTGTGTGGAGAATCCCATCCAAGGGCTAGAAATGAAGATGGCAAGATAGGTTTGATCCAAGGGTCACAATGATGACAACATTAAAGGTAGTGGTGAAATGTCCAAGTTACTCACCCCCTTATCACTTAATCACAACCCTTGTCATTATGGACCCAATTTACTATTTTGCCCAAATCTTCTACACAATTACATTTTTGCCACTCAACATCTTCCCAACACATCGTAAATAAATCTCTACAAAATCCACTAACTCAATATATGGAAAAATTTCTAGTTTACGCTTTTGTCGTTTATTTATTTTCTAAACGTTTCAATTAATTTCAAGTATTCACGAAATGAAATATAACATATAATATGTAACTCAAAATTTCAATTTCGTATAATTCACATAAGCACGTCAACATGTTAGGCACATAAACACTTAATTGTTTAATAAATAAATGAAAATAAAATTTTAAATTAGCACGTAAAAATACCGGACGCTACAACCTACACACCTTAGGAGATTTCGTCCTCGAAAATCAAGACGTACCTAAAGTAGAAAACAAGTCCGGGTATTTTTCCCGAACTTCACGCTCACGCTCCCAAGTCGCCTCCTCGACTCCGCGATGATGCCATAAGACCTTAACTAACCGAATAGTTTTGCCCCGCAAAACTTGCTCTCGAGCATCCAAGATCCTAACAGGTCGCTCCTCGTAGGACACGTCCTCGTCCACATCAACATCCACCCAACTCAAGATATGAGATGGATCCGGTTCATACTTGCGAAGCATAGAGACATGAAAAACATTATGAACCCGCGACAAATCCGGTGGCAATGCTAAATGGTATGCTACCTCGCCGACACGATCAAGAATCTCGAAAGGCCCAATAAATCGTGGTGAAAGTTTGCCGCTCTTCCCAAATCGCATCAAGCCCTTCCACGGTGAGACCTTCAGAAACACATGATCATCGGCCTCAAAAAATAAAGGACGCCTACGCCGATTCGCATAGCTCTTCTGTCGGCTCTGTGCTGTAACCAAGTGCTGTCGAGCAATCCTAATCTTCTCGGTTGCTTCATGAACCATATCGGGTCCCAAAAGTGCAACATCACCAACCTCGGCCAAGCAAGTCAGTGAACGACATGGTCTACCGTACAACGCCTCAAAAGGTGCCATCTGAATACTAGACTGATAACTGTTGTTGTATGCAAACTCCGCCAAATGAAGATGATCCTCCCAACTGCCTCTAAAATCAATAGCGCAAGCACGAAACATGTCCTCGAGAATCTGAATGGTACGCTCTGACTGCCCGTCTGTCTGAGGATGGAAGGCGGTACTAAACCGTAGCTGCGTATCCAAAACTGTCTGAAAGGCTTGCCAAAATTGTGACGTGAATCGCGGATCCCGATCTGAAACAATAGTAACCGGAACCCCGTGAAGCTTAACAATCTCCTTCACGTACAACCTACTAAGAACCTCAACATTATCCGTCTCGCAGATAGGTAAAAAATGCGCAGTCTTTGTCAATCGATCAACGATCACCCACACTGCATCCTTATGATTCTTCATTTTCGGTAACCCTGTCACGAAGCCCATGCAAATATGCTCCCATTTCCACTCAGGAATCGGTAACGGATTCAACAACCCGGCAGGTCCCCGGTGTTCAACCTCAACCTGCTGACAAGTAAATCATCGGCTCACAAAATCTGCAACTGATTTCTTCATTCCTTGCCACCAATAGTGACGCCGAAGATTGTGATACATCTTTGTGCCACCTGGGTGAACTGCAAGTCTGGAACTGTGAAACTCTCGTAAGACCTCCTCACGGAAATTCTGCGGTACATAGAGTAAACCCCTAAAACGATAACCTCCGTCAGAGTACAAAACCCAATCATCAACGACCTCGCCACTAGTGATACGAGTGCGAACCGAAGTAATGCTATCATCGTGCCCCTGAGCCTCAATCACACGACTCAAAAGTGAAGGTTGTGCCACCATACTAAATAAGGTCACCATCGAATCCCCACTATCACGGAACTGAAGACCCAACTCTGCGATGTCCTCCATCATCCGCCACTCATGAATAAAGATGCTAGATAACGTTGCCTATGACTTGCGACTCAATGCATCCACCACTACATTAGCTTTCCCGGGGTGATATTGAAGTGCGAAGTCATAGTCCTCCATGTACTCGAGCCATCAACGTTGTTGCAAATTCAAGTCCCGCTGCGTAAAGATATACTGTAAACTTTTGTGATCGGAGAAAACCTCAAATCTCTTACCATACAAGTAATGTCTCCATCCTTTAAGAGCAAAAAGAACCGCTGCGAGCTCTAAATCATGCGTGGGATAATTCCGCTCGTGAGTCTTCAACTGTCGAGACCCATAAGCTACAACTCTCTCGGACTGCATAAGTACACATCCTAGTCCCTCGCGAGAAGCATCACAATAGATCACATAGCCTATGCCACGCTCGGGAATAATCAAAACCGGAGCCGTAGTCAACCGTGTCTTCAATTCAGTGAAGGCCGCTTCACACTTGTCATCCCACACAAACTTGATACCCTTTCGCGTGAGGCGAGTCATAGGAACCGCTAAACGAGAGAAGTCTTTTACGAATCGTCGATAGTATCCTGCTATGCCAAGGAAACTACGAACCTCAAAAACATTAGTCGGCCGCTTCCAATTCATCACCGCTTCTATTTTCGAAGGATCAACTGAAATGCCGCCTCCGGAAACAACATGCCCCAAAAATCTAACTTCTTGAAACCAAAACTCACATTTCTCATACTTAGCATACAATCGGTGCTCTCTTATGATTTGAAAAACGGTCCTAAGATGAACCTCGTGCTCGCTTTCCGTAGTAGAGTACACTAGAATGTCATCAACAAATACTACGAAAAATCTATCCAAGAACTCGTGGAAGATACGATTCATAAGACTCATGAATGCCGCCGGTGCATTAGTCAAACTAAAAGGCATCACTAGAAACTCAAAGTGCCCCTAATGAGTGCGAAAGGCTGTTTTTGGAATATCTACTTCCCTGGCCCGTAACTGATGATAACCGGATCTTAAGTCAATCTTAGAGAAAAACTTAGACCCTTTTAGTTGGTCGAACAAGTCATCAATCTGTGGCAATGGATATCTGTTCTTGATCGTCACCCGGTTCAACTTACGATAATCAATACATAATCGTAGTGAACCATCCTTTTTCTTAGCAAAAAGGACCGGAGCACCCCAATTCGAAACACTAGGTCGGATAAATCCCTTCACACCGAGATCATCGATTTGCTTCTTTAATTCCTCTAACTCAGCTGGTGTCATTCGGTATGGCGCCATAGAAATAGCATCGGTACCCGGCGTAAGATCAATAGCAAATTCCACTTCGCGATGCAGAGGCAAAGAAGTCAAGTCATCGGGAAAGACATCCCAATACTCGTCCACCACATGAGGTACCCCAATGTGGCCATGAACCTCATCATCGGACAAAAAACTTGCCAAAAGAAAATTGGATACATTTCGACCCCATAAACAATAGGAAAAAATGGAGGAGTCATTGCGATCACCAAAGAAGTGGAACTGCTCGCCCTTAGGCGTGGTCACTGACACACGACCTCTAAAGCAATCAATCTGCGCACGGAAGGTAGATAACCAATCCATGCCCAAAATGACGTCAAAGCTCGTCATGTCCAGGAGAATGAAGTCAAATCTTAACGGTCGTCCGACAATCACAATCTCACACTTACGACAAACTTTAGATAAATACACGCTACCACCAACTGGAGTGTCAACACATAATGCCACATCAAGATAGGAAACAGGTATACCCAAAACAGATGTGAAAGTAGAAGCAATAAAAGAATGTGAAGCTCCCGAATCAATGAGAACACGAGCCCAACAACCATACACGGGAAATGTACCTCATACAACGGATGGTCCTGCTACACTCCCTGCTGCGGTGACCGCATAAAGACGGCCTTGAGGACGTGGATGCTGCTGGATGGTAGATGCAGATGTCCTAGCCTAAGAACCCGAAGCTGATGGTGCTGGCTACTGTGGTGCTCTATACCTAAACTGACCTGTCGACTGAGGAGCCCTAGACTGATGTCCAGTCCAACCCATGGGAGTACCACTGCTCAACTGAGGACAATTCTTGGCGATGTGACCCAACCGTCCACACTGAAAGCAACCTCGAACACGCGCTGAACTACTACTCTATGTCTGGCGACGAGACTGACAAGTCGACTTTGTATGGCCTGGCTTACCACACTGGTAGCAAACCACTTCCCGGCGTGTAGGACCCATAGATGTCCTAGAAGAAGTTGCAAACTGTCCCGAGTGCTGCTGTTATGGCTGTTGCTGTGTAACTGGAGCCGGAGTGTCCTCACGTTGTCTCTTCTTATTCCCAAAACCCGAAGAAGAAGAAGAACCTCTGAAGCTTTTGGATTTAGCCTCATGATACTTTCGGACCTCTATTGCATCCTCCTCAGCAAGCAATGCCTTTGTAACGGCCTCGCGGTACGTCGGCATAGTAAGCACAGAAATCTTCGACTTGAGATTGCCCCTCAAACCCCTCACAAAACGTCAGCCTTTGACCTCATCATCCACCACCATCTCTGGTGCGAATTGAGATAAACTAGTATACTGAAGCTCATACTCGGTCACAGATAAATCACCCTGAACCAACTCATTGAACCGGTCCCTCATGCTCATCCTAGCAAGATGTGGAAAATATTGATCCAAGAAAAGCGTGCGAAATTCCACCCATGTGATAGTCCGAATGTCCCTCGTATTTGTGACAGACTTCCACTAATTTTTAGCATCGCCCGTAAGTCGAAATGATGCAATCATGACCCGTACATCGTCCTCAACCACCCTGGGAATGTCAAACCCATTAGTTATCTGCTCCAACCAATCATCGGCCACTAACAGATCTGGACCGCCCACAAAGGTAGGTATGTCCAACCTCAAGAATTCTCGGAGAGCCCTTTGAGCACGCGAACCCTCATCCTTAACATGTTGTCTCTGGGGAATTTGTGTCATAGCCGCTGCTAAAACATGTACAAACTGCCCACCATCCATTAAAGGTGCAGCTGGTACACGCTCCCCAACATCGGGATGCACTGGCACATTCTCGTCCATAACCGAAGGTACATGATCTGGAGCATCACCTTCTCTAACGATACGCGGTCGACCTCTACGTGGTGACATGCTCTCTACATGATAATAACTAAACATGTAAGGCACAAGTACAAGTATAGTACGCCAAACAAAACCACAAAGCCATGCCGACCCAAGCATAAGTCAACGACGTACAAAAGATGAGAACTAACACGTAAACATGTAACATAAAGGCAAACAAGAAGCGTAAAGCGATAACGACCCTCGCCTATCGTCCCATAGAGAAATAACACGCTCTGATACCATGTTGTCACGCCCCAAATTTCCTAGGACTCCAAAACCCGAGTCTAAGAACTAAGGGAGTGAATGCGGAAGAAATAAAAATGAAATAAAATCCCATAAAGGAGATATGTTGTGTCACGCCCCAAATTTCATAGAACTCAAAAAACCGAGCCTAAGAGCTAAGGGAGTGAACGGAAGTAAAAAGAAATAAGAACCAACGACATTCAGTCATCAAACACCCACAAAAGGGTAAAGATGACACACTCTGATACCCTGTTGTCACGCCCCTAGAATACTAGAACTCAATAGTATCCTCAGATACCATCAGACACGCTCCTAAATTCCTAAGACTCCCGAACTAGGACATCCAAGGAATCCAAGATGTGATCCTTAATACGAATGACCAACTAAGATAGCATTAACCATGAAAATGTATGGAATAATGATAAGAAATGGTATATTCCATACCCAAATGACTAATAAAACTAAACAGCGGAATCTAACGAAAATCCAGCAAAGTTCCGTTTGTAAATAGAACATCCGGACAACCAACCACAACACAAGGACCTGCCAACAACAGTTTGATAATAATAATGTCTTCTAAGCCCCACATTCATCAATCCTACTAGGGCCGAGGTAATGGAAAGAAATCAAAACCCCTCCAAACCCTCTAAAATCAACAGAGCCACAATTGCTCGAATAAGAATACAGAAAAGCACCTAGCTGTGCAGAATAGATACAATGACATTCTAAAAGAATAAATACAGGAAATAAAAGATACATCAATAGGGATATGCCAACAGACTGACTCCCAAAAGAAATACATGACAATCCCATAACAAAATAGGTAAAGAAACTAATAGCAGATGACTATCGTCCCCAAACCCAGTCGTGCTGCAACCGTAACCGCATCACCCAACGCAACTCCAAACCTGTAACAAGAAAACAAGAAAAAGCTGTCGTTGCACCGCATCCTGCCCATTGCCGTATATTTCCTGCAACCTGGCGTGGGAATACCAGGGGGCAAATGAAATACCCCTGTGAACAAATAAGCTCAGTGGGAAAAGATACTCTAACTACCACATCCTCTGGCAGTTTAGGTAATGCTAAACTATCTAATAAGATAAATATAACCCAACTAATCTCATCCACGCAAAACCCAAGGTACGCGCTCATATATTACCGTACGTTAGTATATAACGGAGATATATATATATATACATATATATATATATATAAATATACATGTATAAGTATGCAACCTGAGTTTACAATATACAACTACGGCTCATACTCCAAGTACCAACACAGGTAGTCTACACTACTCTCACCAACATACGCTAGGTACACGACATCCAGGTCAAACCTAACAATCATCAATTACTCACAACACAAATCAGAAGATCTAACAGAGGAGATCGCACTCACCTCTAACATCCACAAGAATCAAAATCCACCACTAGTACCAAGGAAGGCTCAAATCCCACACCCCGATAACACAGGAAAGAAAACACCCACATCCTTGCGTACTAACACGACCATCATCAATATATATATATATATATATATATATATATGTGCAATATATATATATATATATATAACAAACCTCATCCCATTCCTAGAGAAAGTCTACCTCTCAAGGGCTAGGTCACCTTAATCATATCATCACATAAACACCTCAATTGCTATCTCCAACAATGTCAATAAATCACCAACACTCTCACTAAGGATAAGAAAAATCCCGTAAGAGTCAAGAACCCAAGCAAGGGAAAAGACGTCCCAATGCCAAACCAAAAGATAACCGAGACAACAACGTCAAGGTTAAGAACACCCCAAATGTTTAAGCAAAACACTCGAACAAGGAAACCAAAGCAAGAGAAAGAAATACCAATGTTAACCAACAGATAACCGAGACAACAATGTCAAGGTTAAAACACCACAAGTGTTTAGGGAAACAACCGAACAAGGAAACCAAAAATGAATGGCCGAGAATAAATGTTATAAAAAGATGAATCCAGGGATTTAATAGTTTTTAAGAAAAATGTTTTAAAATTCGAACCAATCCATTTGGCATCCATGCCCCTAACGTAAGAAAAACTCAAATCACCTAGGTGATGATACCAACAACCGAGAAAGTGAAAGGCGACACTAGATGTGTGCACTAAACAACACCAAGCCTCATAACCGAGACTTAGAAATGATCCGAAGAAAAGGTGAAACAAGAAACCACCTTTCAAAACACTATAGGTTGAGATTTTGAGAAAGAAGTCTCAAAATCTCAGAATCTCGAGACAAGTAATAAAATAGTTTTCTTTTAGGAAATCACACATTAAAAATGACCATCTTGCCCCCGGTCTCCGTCAGTCGCCATCACCGGCTTTTAAAAGTTGAAAATTATTTTAAAGAAGATTTCAGGATCATTTTATAAAGTATTAAAACTTTTCATTTCCACGGGGGTAGGCGAAAACGGATTTTTCCTTTTAAATATAAAGAGTTTATTTTATAACTAAGAAAACACCATTTTCGAAATGACAGCCAATAAGAATGAACATAACTCCACGAAATCCTATAATGCCCAAGAGGACAAGAAGGAAGAGTACAACATTAGGTTCACGGAACACAACTGTCCGTTTCCAACTCCACAAAATCAATGACACCACGAGGAAGAGGTTCGGCACCACACCTTAACCAACAACTCAAGGAACAACATACAAGTCAACGACCACGTACTAGTGTACAAAACACAGTACAAGAAATGCTTAAGGGAATGAACTAAGCACTAGAAACCACGCTACAGTACCCTAAGTACTTAATAATCCCTTAACCATAACCTCTTCTCCTCAATCAAAATCTCACACAATCTCATCACCCGCCTTCTCTAAGGCCCCAATTCATAACTGATACTAAAATCAATCTCGGATCTTAAATCTCTAACAAGGTCACACAACTGACCACAATCACAAGGCTACTAACCACAATCAAAAGACTACTAACCACAATCAAAAGACTACTAACCACAATCACAAGACAGTTAACCACAATAAAAAAACTACTAACCACAATCACAAGACAGTTAACCACCTTCTCTAAGGCCTCAACCTTAAAATCAACTATACGGTCTACACTAACCTTAACCAACCACAGAAGTCACAACGTCAATATACCTAACCTCCCCTAAAGGCATAAATATATATAACAACAAGTATAAGATTATAATTCATTTTACTTTTCCAGTTTCCGCATTTAATTAATGTTTCACATTAATTACTTTCAACTGAGCATTTATAAAATAAGAATTTATTTTACAATATTCATAATTTTAACATGTTCCAATATCATATATACATACATATCAATGAAATCACATAATGATATGCAACGCATCGTACTCACAGACCGCCTATAGTATACACACACACTAAAACACACCCTCCCAAAGGGTAACCGGATCATTCTCCACCATTCCCCTGAGTCTGCAGGCTCACTAGAGAAGGTAGACTCATCGAACCGTCATTCCAAAGTGCTTTTGACACTTACACCTTTAATAGGAAGACGTGTACCACGACCTAAGTCGAGCAAATAGGGCCTTGGACGATATGTCCTCCCCCTATAGTCTCAGTTTCTCAGAAGATTAGTTCCGCGGGAAGCGAGAAGCACCCCCTGGCCAATTGTTTCGACGATCCAAACACAAACGTCTACTCGTGCACCACGCACAAAGGAAGTAAACCGCACCAAATGAACTGTCTCTACAAATGGTGAAACCATGCAATACATACATCAACACCCATGTCTCACAATACATGGTGTACGCAATAAAATCATGTCCAACATAAATATGTCATGCATCATATTTATGAAAATACCCACATGGTAATATATAAATCTTAAAATCTCTTTTCATGCTTTAAAATACAATAAAGCAAGTACATCATATGAAAACAATTTCATATACCATTCATGTTTTCAAAATATATATTTTATTTAATTCTTTAAAAAATATTTCAATTTCCCTTATCATGTCTTTAAAATAATTTAAATAGATAATCCACGTATAATGAGAGGAACCTAGCATAACGTCTAAGTTTCCACGAATCTCTACTAACTCATTTAATTCACAAGGGAATTTCTAAGCCATCTATTCCTATTCAATTTAAATAGGAATTGATTTAATCACATAGGAAATAATTTAATTAATTTTCTTAAATTAATTCCTAAGTCCAATTCCGATTCTAAACGAATTATAGATATTTAAATTAACGATTTAATATATCTATATTTAATTAAATAAGGGTTTTGCACCCCTAAACTACTTCAATAATGCGGAGTGAGAAATATAATTTCCCACCTAATTTACGTTTACCGAATAGCCCGAAACAACACAGTACCGGCACCCGAATATGAAGCCCGCCGACCAAAATCGTCCGAAAACTATTTCGAATATATCGAAACGTCCGCCTCGACAACCTATACGATATATACGAAGCCCATTAGCAATAGGTTAATTAATTTGGGTAAATCTAAAATAACCCAAATGAAAACTATAACCTATAAACGTGATTTTCGGGTAAACCGTTCAACGTAAATTTACGAAATTAAAGTATGATGAATACTACGTATATACGAAGCTACTCACAAAAAATCGGCCCAAACCGATCATCGGAAGTCGCCGAACCGGCCGCTCGAAGCTCCGGCCAAACCGGTCTGCAACTCCCTGCTGCGCGTCGCCACTGTGCGAGCCCAGCTGCGCCACCGACGACCCCTGCACGACGTCGCCATGCCGTCGCCGATCGCCACTCGCCACAGCTGCACCAGGTCAGCCGCCGCTCGCCACCCCCTTCCAAGACGTGATCGTCTCTCTCTCTCTCTCTAACTGCAATAGATGGTGAAGAGATGCAGCTCTGGTCGTGGAGAGAAGTATAGCAGGTTGATGCGTGTAAGAATATACATATATATGCTATAATTACACAAATAACCCTCTAAATGTCCATAATTGCGAAATAACCCCACTCCAATATATATATATAATTAAATATATATATACAATAAATCCAAATTTATTACGGACCAACCCCTAAGTGTGATTACGCAAAATGGCAGTTACACGGGACACCAATTAATTAAAATAGTCCAAAATAAATACACCGGGTTAGGAACCCAAACGTCAGAACACCTAACAATCCCGATCAATTAAAACGTGTCGTCGTCCAGTCGAAGTACTAAACATTAAACGTTGAAACGATACCGCGTAGTCGATAACAAGAACTCGCGTAGTCGTCAAAGAGAAACTGTAAGGTTATACAGTCGACTTTAAAATCAAACGTGAAAAATTTATACGCGAAATACCAAGGATAAACAATGCGTCAAGAACAAGTGACGTCATAACTGAAATTAAATATAAATATAATTTCAGGTAAAATAAAAGTAACACGGGGTGTTACAGGTTGATTAAGTCAACCGTTGTTCTCATTGCTTCACCCCATAAAGGAGTTGACAACTTGGAATTAGATAACATGCACCTGATCCTTTCGCAGATGGTTCTGTTCATTCTTTTTGCAAGGCCGTTATGTTGAGGAGTTTTTGGCACTGATTTTTCGAGTCTGATGCCGAAGCTTCTGTAATACTCCTCGAATGGTCCTCTGTACTCGCCACCATTGTCTGCACGTACGCACTTCAGCCTTTTCCCAATTTCTCTTTCAACCTTTACATGGAACTGCTTGAACACTTCCAGCACCTGGTCTTTAGTTTTCAAGGCAAAGGTCCATACTTTCCTGGAATGATCATCAATAAATGTGATAAAATATAGGGCACCTCTATGAATTCTGGTTTGCATGGTGCAAACATCCGTGTGTACGAGATCTAGAATGTCTGGTTTTCTAGATGGAGGGGAACTGCGGAATGCAACTCTGTGTTGTTTCCCCATGATGCAGTCGACACAGGTGTGTAATGGAGTACCTTTCATTCCAGGTAAGAGTTCTTTTCTAGCAAGGATCTTGAGCCCTTTCTCACTCATATGACCGAGTCTTTTGTGCCATAACTCGGTGGGAACTTCTTTCTCCATCGTATTCACCTCAACTCTGCACAGTTTAGCTTGAGTTGTGTAGAGAGAGCTGGTCTTTTTTCCTCTGGCCACCACAAGATTATTTTTGGTGAGCTTCCACTTACCATCACCAAAGTGACTGTTGTAGCCTTCATCATCGAGCTTGCCAGTGGAGATCAGGTTTTCGAATATCTGGGACATGTCTCACATCTTTGAGGAGTAGTTTGCATCCATTGTTGCTTTCCAAAAGAATATCGCCCCTGCCGGTAATTTTGGATGCTCCGTGGTTCCCCATCTTCATAAGTCCGAAGTCACCATTGGTGTAGGATGTGAACATATCCTTCCTTGAAGTGACGTGACAGGAAGCACCTCAGTCAATAACCCAGGTAGAATCTTCGGATGTGAAGTGGACACAATCATCATCTTGAACGATGACCATCTCTTCTCCGGCTGTTGCTGCTGCTTCTGAGGTACTTTCTTCACCTCTGTTTCTGGTCTGTTGTCTAGACTGCTCGGCTTTTAGCTTCCTGCAGTCTCTGATAAAATGGCCTGGCTTGCCGCAATGATGACAGGTTTTGTCTCTTCTGAAAGTGGACTTTGATCGCCCACAATGTTGTGTCTGATTGCGATGGTTTTTGCTTTTGCTTTCACCGCGCTATTCTTTTCTTTCTCGTCTTTTAGTGACAAGAGCTTCTGACTCCGGATTATATCATTCTTCCTTTCTTCTTGCTTCCTCGTTCAACATTCTATCTTTCGCCACTTCCATATTAATTATTCCATCTGGAGCTGAGTTGCTTACAGAGACAACTAGCGTATCCCAACATTTCGGAAGAGAGTGTAATAGGAATACTGCCTGCATCTCATCTTCTATAACCATTTTCATAGAGTTGAATTGATCCAACAACCCCTGGAATTCGCTCATGTGTTCTGACACACTTTTGGCGTCTTTGTATTTAAGATTTACCATACGGCTCAAAAGATTTACCTTATTTTGAGATGTCTTCTGTACATACATCTTCTCCAATTTTTGCCAAAGAGCATAAGCATCATTGTCGTTGGCAAAATTTTGATAAATGCTTTTGTCTATCCATTGTCTGATTTGGGCGACACATTTTCGGTTGAGTACCGTCCAGTCTCCGTCGGTCATGTCCTTCGGTTTGCCGTCAGGTGCATCGTCGGTCCTTTTGATCGGCTTCCACAGATTTTTCATATACAAAAGATACTCCATCTTTGACTTCCACAATGAATAGTTTGTTGCGGTCAATCTAATCATGGCTCCGGATCCTGAACCTTCCATCGAATCGGAACCTTTAAGCTCTCCCTGGCTTGTTTGATATATTCGGAGTGGAATCATGCGAAACGGAGTGTATCGTTGCATCCAGAATGGTAAAAAACCTTAAGATCGCCTCTGACTAAGCTCAATTCCGACTTAGGATGAGCCCGGAATAATCAAAACAATGGCGAGGGGCAAAACTGTAATTTTGCAAAGTAGGTGATGAAGCGGCAACGACAGGGAGTGACACGTGGCAGTACATGTGGCAGGCTGGCAATGGTGACACGTGGCAGTGGCAGTGGGTGACACGTGGCACAGCAGCAGGAAGACACGTGGCATTGCTGACGTTAGCAATGACGTGGCATGAGTGATGACGTCATCGATGACGTGTCAGCGCGTGTGGCACGTGGGGCGCGTGACGCCGAGGCTTGTGACGCACCGATCTTCAGGTGGTGCGTGGCGGCACGTGCGGCGGTGGTTACGGCTATGCTCGACGGGAAACTCTTCCTCGTTTGATGGGTCGTCTGAAAATAGAGGTGGTGTGGTGATTTGATGACTGAAATGGTTCGAAATAGAGGTTCAATGCACGGCTCTGTTTTTCGAATAAATGCTCTGATACCACTTTGTTGGGGCCAAACCAGTATCAAACTCAAACACACACACACAATAGACACCAAATTTATAGTGGTTTGGTCCAATAGGTACCTACGTCCACTTTGAGAGGTTTCACTATCTTTCGGTTGAAGCAAAACCGAGAATGGGAGGATGATACAATCACTCTACTCAACCTCACAACTCTCTCTCACATCACAGAACAACTCTCTGTGGTTTACTCTCTCATTCTCTCTGATCTATATCTCTCTGTCTTTACACTTATGGCTTGTATATACCATCCTTACAACATGCCATATATATAGGCAGAGAAACGAACCAAAGACAAGCTTCAACTTGCACAGGCGTGGGTTAAGTTTCTTCACGCGTGATCATAACCGGCCAAGACTCCAAGCGTGGCAGCCATTCTTGACCTTGAAGCCATACGTGATTTGGATGGTTTGGCATGCGTAGATGACGACTGTTGTTTGCATGTGGCAGCTTGATGGTGATAGGTTGGTTGTTTGATACGGTAGAGAGATACATGTGGGTATGGAACTTACACTTATTTATGTACTTGTGTTAGTTAAATTAAGATTCTTGTGATATAATATTCTTGTGGAATTCTCCTTAGAGCTTGGGCTTTACTGCCATCTAATTCTGTTTCTGATTCCGCCTTAGAGTGTGAGTCTTCATTTTGGCATTACTAGTACTGTACTAATCTTTGATTAGTACAGTTAATTTTTATTTTGGATTGTTTCCTTATATATTCATAATGAGGAAGATGAAGGAAGATTAGAATTTAAATGAAAACAAATCAATTACATTTCAAACTTTGTTTGTTAATGACTTTGCTGGCATTGATTTTGTTTCCTTCACAATTATAATCTCCCTTGAGAAACTTCAATCTTCTTCATTACCTCCAAGCATGTAAGTCTTTATCCGTTTGTCAATATATAAATTGCTTAATTTAGCCTTTTCCAAATGTACGCCTCAAGTAAGTGTATGGCTATTTAGCCTTTTCCAATATATAAAATTGCTTAATTTTCAAAAAACAAATAAATAAATAAAATGTAGTCTTTATGCGTTTGTCAATATTGGAAATTGGATTTTTCAATCAGAATTCTAATGCTCAGGTTATTTGAACTACACGTTATAGGCTGAAGTTTTGCGTTTGTGATTGGGCAGTCTATAATGAATCTAGTTTGGTTACTGGTGTTCATGGTTTTCTACAATGGATTTGTGACACCCCCAAATTTCCATGCATAGGTTGGCCAGGCTCATACACAGAAAACTAGGAGCATCAGTAGTTGATAACATAAGCACAGAATAGAAGATATAAAATAGAAATATAATAATAACAACAATAACAAAATAAGGATACAACTTATACATGAAGAAGACCACTCCCAATACATCCTTAAATAAAATAAGTCCCACACAGTACAACTTGGAAATCTCATAAACATGGACCCCTAGAAACACACTTATAAGAAATACAACTTATGACATTTATCGGATCCTACCCTGGAGTGGAAGGAAAATATGATGGAACATGACGGATAGATATGAAGTCCTCAACCCTGCTGGTGAAACTGCCGAGGACCTGAAACAACAAAAATGTGGGTTAAACCCATGAGCAAGTACAACTCTACATGATCCCAAGCAGAGTACCAAAATCCATCCCCTTTCCTAGTGACACCTAATCCCAAAATTATATTATAAAATAATAATATATTTAATTATAAATATAGTCACTAATATACCACCATTTAATATAATTATGTTTATAAATTTCTTACATTAATCTGATTTTTCCATTCAACATCCAATCCATGCCCTACCATAACCACGTACCCGACAACTCACCCATGCCATGACAACTCACCCATGTCCCGTGGTACTAGTTAGACTGCAGTAATAGTCAGCCTCCTTGTGGTTCCTTATAAATTTCCAAAACATAGTCATTTAATTTAAATCTTATGATTTTACGAATTTAATAATTCACTCGTAATCTTTATTCGGGAACGTATAACAATTTATAAGGTCGAGCCTTGGGGGTCCAGGGGGGGCGGCGCGACCATTACCTGAGCGCCCCCCTGGCCTGGTCTGGGGCAGCGCCCCAGCGCCAAGGTATACGGTATTTTATACGGTCGAAACTATTCATTTATACGGTCGAAAATACGTAATCTAGTATAATTCGTGATACACATAATAACAATATAAATCAATGTCCAGAGTCTGATAACAAAGAAAATAGAGAAAAACAATTACATAAATATGCAATATTTTTCTAATAACAGTTTTGAAATCTTTGTCAACATTGAAACCTAAAATATTTATGTATTCAGATATTTATACTAAGTTCCAACCATATACACATCATCAAAATCATACCAACAAGACACATAACCACGAATCCATACATGTATAGCTACACATAGTAAAAATAGATTTGTATGTATAGCTAGATATAAACATAGTCTCATGCATATATCAATATATCACCACAAATCTCTATATATATACAAGATCTATACATATAATCATGGATCTGAACATATATGTATAACCAGAATATAAATCATCATATATATATATGAATATAAATATACTCTAACAGATTTGTACATATATGTCTATATAAGTCTACTAATCTCTATCTATATGCAAGATCTGTACATATGATCATGGATCTATACATATACATATAAACAGAATATATATCATTACATAAATAAACATGAATATGAACATACTCTAACAGATCTATACATATATGCCTATATAGATCCACGAATCTCTAAATGTATACAAGATCTATATATATACTTACGGATCTATACATATATGTGTAAATAGAATATATAAGTCACATAAATAAACATGAATATGAATATACTCTAACAGATCTATACATATATGCCTATATAGATCCACGAATCTCTACATATATATAAGATCTATATATATACCTACGGATCTATACATATATGTATAAATAGAATATATAAAAGTCATATATGAACATGATTTACACATACATATACATATATGAAAAATATTATTTAGCAGATTATAGATGCACAAAGTAAAGGCTATGAAATTTTAGTACAAAGAGGAAGAGTAGAACATATGTCTTGCTTGTAATGTAGAGCTGAATCCACCATAAGTATAGATCCAAACCAATACTAAGCTCTCAACCTCTCAACCCTCACAATTTCGGGTATAATTGATGATGAAGAAAAAGTAGTAGAATAAATGAGATGTGGGCTAGATCTGAAGTTAATGATGCTTATATAGAAGATGCTAGGGTTAGGGAAATGTCCAAACTAACCTTGTATTATGCATAAATCACCAAACTGCCCAAACACTAATGACAACCTTGCCCCCCTTCAGATCACAAAATTTCATTATAACCTACTAGAGTTAAAAAGACTAAAATAACCTCATTCAATAATTTAAACACCCAATATGCCATCCAAAATAATTAAGGGAATAAATATCCATTAAATACGGGGTATTACAGGATTTTTCCAAATTGGATTTAGCAAAAATGTTTCTACACGACCTGATGTTGTAAACGTAGGGTCTATATTTACTTTCAATTCTGTGATTGGCAAGCAGTCGAAGATGTGAATTCCACTCCAGATGTTCTCGGTGGAACCAAGCTAAATCTTATAATGCATGACTCCAATTTTAGTGGATTTATTGGCATTGTTGAGGGTACACTCCTAACAAATCTAGTTTCCTTTTTTTTTCTCCCCTTTTTGGGCTAGCAAAATGATATATCAGATAAGTTTCTATGAAACTCAGCTTGATCGTTATCTTTTATATATTGATTTCGTTTCAATTTTTGATTGATAACAGCTTTAAGATTCATGGGGACTGACACTGTGGCCATAATAGGGCCCCAATCAAATGTTATGGCTCATGTGATTTCGCATGTCGCAAATGAGCTCCAAGTGCCTATCTTATCCTTTTCAGCAACTGATCTTACCCTTTCTTCACTTCAGTACCCATACTTCATTAGGACGACACAGAACGATCTGTTCCAGATGGCTGCAATTGTTGAAATGATAGAGTACTATGGATGGAGATAAGTAATAGCTCTTTTCACGCCCCGAATTTCTAGGACTCCGAAACCCGAGCCTAAGAGCTAAGGGAGTGAATGCGGAAGTAAAAAGAAATGAGAACCAACAACATTCAGTCAACAAACACTCACAAAAAATGGTAAAAATGCTCTAATACAATATTGTCGCGCCCCTAAAATTCCCGAATCTCTAATATAGAGAATCAGCTAATCTCCAAAGGGTGACGTAAGTCAAGCGACCACTAGAGTTAACAATAACAAAGGAAATACATGAAATAACAATGAAAACTATACTCCATGCCAAATAGAATAGTAGAACTCAATAGTATCCTCTAATACCAACTGACACGCTCCTAAATCCCTAAGACTCCTGAACTGGGACATCCAAGGAATTCAGGATGTGATCCTTAATACGAATAACCAACTAAGATATCATTAACCATGAAAACGTATGGATTAATGATATGAATGGTATAATCCATACCCAAATGAATGATAAAACTAAGCAGCGGAATCTAACGAAAATCCGGCAGAGTTCCGTTTGTAAATGGAACATCCGGATACACAACCACAACACAAGAACCTGCCAATAACATTTCGATAATAACAATGGCTTCCAAGCCCCACATTCATCAATCCTACTAGGGCCAAGGTAGTGGAAAGAAACCAAAACCCCTCCAAACCCTCTAAAATCAACAGAACCACAAATGCTCGAATAAGAATATAGAACGCACATAGCAGTGCCGAATAAATACAACGACATCCTGAAATAATAAAGACAGTAAATAAAAGATACATCAACAGGGATATGCCAACAGGCTGGCTCCCAAAAGAAATATATAACAATCCCATAACCAATGGGTAAGGAAACTGACAGCAGAGATCTAGCGTCCCCAAACCCAATCGTGCTGCATCCGTAACCGCATCACCCTGCGCAACTCCAAAACCTGTAACAAGAAACTAAAGAAAACTGTCGTTGCACTGCATCCTGCTCATAGCCGTATGTTTCCTGCAACTTGGCGTGGGAATACCAGGGGGCAAATGAAATACCCTTGTGAGCAAATAAGCTCAGTGGGAAAGGATACTCTAACTACCACATCATTTAATAGTTTAGGTAATGCTAAACCACCCAGTGAGATACATAGCCCACAACATAACCCAGCCACGAAAACCTAAGGTGCGTGCTCATATACTACCGTACGTGAGTATATAGGGGATATATATATACATATATATAAATACACAACATGAGCCTATAAGATACAACTAAGACTCATACTCCCAGTACCCACGTACACTAGGTACACGACATCCAAGTCAAACCTAACCAATCATCAAGCGTTCACGACGCTAACAAGAAACTCCAAATAGAGGGAATCACACTCACCTCTAATATCCACAAGGATCAAAATCCACCACTAGTACTAAGGAATACTCATAACTCACTCCTCGAGAACACAGGAGGAAAAGTACTCACGTCCTTGCGTACTAACACAATCATCGTCTATATATATATATGTACAATATATATATATATAACAAACCTCATCCCATTCCTAAGGAAAATCTACCTCTCAAAGGCTAGATCACCTCAATCATATCACCATACCATAAATCATATAGAACTCATGATACTATCCTCAATAGGATCAATCACATCACTAACACTCTCACTGTAGGCGAGGAAAACCACCCAATCAAATCACTAAAGTACACGAACTCAACTCACAAGAACGACCATCTTAGGGTCACCAAAGCAAAGCGAAGGAAAAGACTTCTCAATGCTAAACCAACAGATAACCGAGACAACATTGTCAAGGTTGAAACACCACAAATGTTTAGTGAGAACACCCGGACAAAAGAAACCAATCCACTCGGTATCTATGCCCCTAACACGTGTGACAACTCAAATCACCTAAGTGGTGACATCAACAATAAAGAAAGTGAAAGGCAACACTATATGTGTGCACTGAACAACACAAAGCCTCATACAGAGACCTGAAAATGATAGGAAACAAAGGTGAAACAATGGAACACCTTTCAAAACTCTACAGGATGAGATATTAAGAAAAAAGTCTCGAAATCTCATAATCCCAAGAAAAATAATAAAATAGTTTTCCTTTTTAGAAACCGCATAGTAAAAATGACCGTCTTGCCCCCGGTCTCCGTCAATTGCCATCACCGGCTTTTAGAGTTAAAAATATTTCCAAAGAAGATCCTAAGATCATTTTATAAAGTATTAAAACTTTTCATTTCTACGGGGGTAGGCGAAAACGGATTTTTCCTTTTAAATACAAAGAGTTTAGAAAACACCGTTTTTGAAATAACAACCAAATAAGAGAAAACACAACTCTATGGATTCCTATAATGTCCGAGAGGACAGTAAAGGAAGAACAACACGTTGGACTCACGAAAGACAACCATCCGCTTCCAACTCCACCAAATCAAATGACAACACATGAAAGAGATTCGGCACCACGCCGTAACCGACAACTCAAGGAATGACATAGAAGTCAACGACTACATACTAGCGTACAAAACACAGTACAAGGAATGCTCAGGGGAATGAACTAAGCACTAGAACAAAGTCTGTCAAACTACAGTACCTCGAGTACTTAATAAATCACATCAACCATAACCTCGTCTCATCAATCCAAATCTCAGCTACAGTTGATAGCCTATTCCTTAAAAGTGAAAGACACCTAAAGGTCCATACTACAACTCACAATCTCATCACCCGTCTTCTCGAAGGCCCCAATTCATTACTGATGCTAAAATCAATCTCTAACCTCCAATTTCTAACAAGGTCACACAGCCAACCACAATCACCAAACTATTAACTACAATCACAAGACCATTAACCATATTCTCTAAGGCCTCAACTCAAAATCAAGCCTACGGTCCACCACTAGCCTCAACTAGCCACATAGATCACTATGCCAATACAAATAACCTCCCCCAAAGGCACTAAAGTATACAACAAGAAGTATAAAGATATACGTTTCATTTATACTTATTAATAATTACCACATTTAAAGTCTTGTTTCACATTATTCATTTTCAACTGAGCATTTATAAAATATGAATTTAATTTACAATATTCATAAATAACATGCTCCAACATCACATGTAATATAACACATATACATGTCAAACGAGATCACATAAATGGTATGCAGTATAATGTGACTCGACACTCCCCGTGATACTCACACACAACACACCCTTCCCAAGGGTAACGGATACATACTCTGTCCACTCATCAAGTAGTGTAGAGTTACCACACCGACCCTTCCCAAGTGATTTTTCTCTCTATCACTTCAACAGGAAAGTCAGTTGTACGAGAGCCCAACTTGCAACTCCGTACGCTATGACTACCCTTGAGTTAAGAAAATAAGCCTCCACCCGGACTCTAAACTCACATTTGCCGGCTTTTTAGTTCCGTAGGCGTGATACCTCCTGGCCAGTTGTTGTGATGATCCGACACAAAGACACCCATACTTGAGTACACAACTCATATATATCAACATCGTGATTTGACACTACACGACATTCTCAATAGGCACCCCGGGCCTCAACATAAATAAGTAATGCACCATATTTATGAACAATATCCACATGATAATATCAACATGAATCTCAAAATCTCTTTACATGCTTTAAAAATACAATAAAACATTTAAATCATATGAAAACAAATTCATATTCAATTCCTGTTTTCAAAAAAATATATTTTCTTTAATTCTTTAGAAAATATTTCAATTTCAATTAACATGCCTTTTTAAAATAATTTAAACAGATAATCCACGTATAATGAGAGGGACCTAGCATAGCGTCTAAGTTTCTCACGTCCAACGTTTACAAACTTCTCTAACCCATTTAATTCTCAAGGAAATTTCTAAGCCGCCTATTCCTATTCAATTTAAATAGGAATTAATATAATCTCGTAGGAAACATTTTAATTAATTTTCTCAAAATTAATTTCTAAATCCTACGCCGATTCTACCCAAATATAGATATATTTAAATTCACAATTATATATCTATATTAATATAATTAAGGGTTTGCACACCCCAAACTACGTCAATAATGCGGAGTGAGAAATAAAATTTCCCACCTGAAATACGCTTACAGAACAGCCGTTTCGGGCCCACCGGGAACAGTACCGACGCCCGAATATGACGCCCGCCGACCAAAGTCGTCCAAAAAATATTTCGAATATATCGAAATGTCCATCTTGATAACCTATACGATATATACGAAGCCAATTAACAATAGGTTAATTAATTTGGGTAAATCTAAAATACCCCAAACGAAATTTCGAAACTTCAAATCGAATTTCCCGACAAACCGTTCAACATAAAATTACGAAATTTTTACACGTCGTACCTGACATCGAGACGAAGCTACCTCCGAAAATCAGCCCAAACCGAGGTCGGGAAGTCGACCGAACAAATGGTCGAAGTTTCGGCCAGACTGCACTGTTGCGCGAACTGCTACAGTGCGCGTCGCCTCTGCGCGAACCAGTTCCGCCCTGCGCCACCGACGACCCCTGCACGACGCCGCCATGCCGTCGCCGACCACCGCGAACCGCCGCCGCATCGCCGTGCCCTAGCTCCAGTCGCTGCTACGCACGGCAGCCACCCGCAACCAGTCGCGCAGCTCTCCTTCCATGGCCTGCTCTCTCTCTCTCTCCAGGCGAAGATGATTATGAAGAGAGTGGATTCACAGGTCTGTGTATGCGTGGAGAGAAGAAGGAAGTTGTAGCAGATTTCGTGTGGAGAAGAAGAGAGTGATCTGTTGCGTGTATACATGTATCTATATATATGCAAAATCGCTCAAGTGACCCACGTTTTATCCACAATTGCAAAACAACCCCAAAACTATATATATATAATTATAATTAAATATATATATATAGATACGGTAAATCCTAATAATAACCCGGAACACCCAATCGTAAACTCGCAACCCGAAATAACAACTGGACGCCCAATTAAATATACCGGGTTAGGAATCCAAACATCGGAACACTAAGCAAGCCCGATCGATTACAATGCGTCGTTGCCCGGTTGAAGTACTAAACATTTAAATGTCGAAACGATATCGCGTAGTCGAGAACGATAACTCGCGTAGTCGTCAAAGAGAAACCGTAAGGTCATCCAGTTGACTTTAAACTAAACGCGGAAAATTTACAGGTATAAAATACCAAGAATAAACGATGCGTCAAGAACAAGTGACGTCATTATTGAAATTAAATTAAATATAATTTTAGGAAAAAAAAAAATAACACGGGGTGTTACATCTCTCTACGCGGATGATGATCATGGAAGGAATGGAATAGCTGCACTAGGGAATCAACTAGCCGTTAGACGTTGTCAAATCTCTTACAAAGCTCCTTTGAATCCTGAACCAAGCCGAGCTGACATCACTGATGTATTGGTTAAGATGGCTTTACCTTAAAAAATCAACATTTGAGTTTGGGTGTTATATCAGATAATCAACATCTTAGCTCGTTACGGATATCTCTCAAGGCATGGTATGAGCTTGAGTGTTATATTTACTAGTTTATGTAAATTTAATGTTTTTTCTATTAGTTCTTTGTTCATTTTTTAGATATATTTTGTAATCAAACAAATCACATTCTTGATTAATGTATACCCTTTGTCGTTCTCTTTTCCAGCTCTACAACTCGTGGGATGTTCCGGAAAGCATCTAAAGAGAATCGAGGGGTGATTTGTCTTTGGTTCGATTATGACTTCTGGACGGAGACCATTGCCATCAGTGAGATGGGTCTATCTGTATCCGTTCATGTCCGGTTTATTTTTCGGAAATACCATAGGGGTTTCTCAATGATTGCTTTTTCTTAAATCATTTTTTCCTCCCATAACCAGTTCGATAATTGTCCGGTCTCGATAACACTTTTTTGGAGTTTTTTTTTTACTTATAAAGTCCCAAACCTGTTGTTTACTTTATCATTTTCAAATTTGCTTGGCTGAAAAATTTATTGTTGGCCTAAAGGTCAATCTTAATACAAATAATTTTGATGATAACAAAATGTTAGCAAGTGTTTAGTAATAATATTATTATTTAGTTTAGTACTTCAGACAAACTCGAAAATGGATGTTAAAACTTATAAGGGAAGGACAAAAAGGTCATTTCATAAAGGAAGAGCTTCAAAATTGAAGAATCGAGACTTGGGGTAGATAGGATGGTGAGTGAAATATGTATTAAAGGTTTTATGCTAATTTTTCACATTCTATAAGCTCAAGGGTTAAAATTGAAAACGGAAATAAAAATCTAAAAATGAATTGCCAACCGATTACCTGCTCGGTCAGCTGATTGAAATAGAAGCATCGGCCGACTGAACTGACTAGAGGGTTTTGAACCTATTTATCAGCCAACTGAAAATACATCAAATTAATAGGTAGATACCGCTTTAAGTCAACACGTATGTTAATTCTTTAAATTTCAAAGGCTTTTTTACATGTTTAAAAATGCAATACTAATTTTTGTGCTTCATTAGATTTGGAACCAGGAGAGTGGTATCTTACTTTTTGGATGCAATCAGGGACAAATATAATTTGATTGGTCAGTTGGAGTGCAACATGAACATGCAGTTGCTTGAAGCAAGGTTCTGTGCGGAAATAAACTGCCCAATGTTTGATCTTGTAAAAAACCCGGAATACACCGAGAATCAAAAGGGTAAGGGAAAGAAGGAGTATAAGAAGGAAAATAAAAAAGGTAAGGGAAAGAAGGAGGTGCCTGAGAAGGAATATACGGTCGGGCGTTGCTCTGAATCGACAGAGATTGAGTTCCCGTGATAATTATGCGTGTTGTCTCTTATTTTTCAAAGATTTACAATGACTTGTCAAACTGTCAACTGGACTGGAATTGCTTATCTGCAAGCGTTTATTAACTATTATTAACTTCCATATTATTATAATTGCAGCAGGAAAAACACCAATGCAGTATCCTTTGAACATATTAGTGGCAGGTACTCAATTCAGCACTCCAATTTTCAATTGTCTTTCGTTTTTAGGGAAAACCATCCACGAGGTTTATCTGATACTATTCATATATATTCTAACTAGAGATAATTTGTTACTTGAATTATATGGTGAAGAGTAAATGAACTTACCCACCTTCTTATATAAACCAAAGATCTTACCATCAATAATTGAGAGATTTACAAATGTCACAAATCCAACTATAGAGAGTTCTATAAAAATATATTATCCAACTTGAGAATATTCTAAACATTTCTATACAATTCAAGAATGATTTCTATAAGCTTAGACAACTCTATACATGAACAAAGATTATTTATTTTGACCATCAATAAAAAAAATTAAAAAAATCCTATCAAATTTATAAATTCACAAGGTATACCAAACCAAACCATAAAGATGTTAAATTTTTAAGTCAATATTCATGATTGAATGTATGATAATTAATTTTAATTTTTTTTAATCAATTTAATGCATATTTATTAAAAAAAACTATACAATTCAAATCCAAAATAATACTATAATTGAACAAGAATAAAAACTATATAAAAGAACAAATCCTCAAACTTTTATAATAACTAGTAAAGAGCACGTGATAGAAAACAAATTCATAATTTTTATTTTTATTTAAATTAATTTTATATTTAAAAAAAAATAAAAAAATATTGTGAGATAATTTAAAAAGAAAATAAAATAAAAGTATAAATGTAAAAATTTGTAAAAGTTAAATATCAATTTGCTAAATTAGATGATAATTATTGTATAGAAATTGAATTTTGAAAATAGTCCACTGCAAATGGGTTATGTAACACCCCGTGTTATTTTCCTTTTTTCCTGAAATTATTTATAATTTGATTTCAGTAATGACGTCACTTGTTCATGACGTATTATTTATTCTTGGTATTTGATACCTGTAAATTTTTCGCGTTTAGTTTTAAAGTCGACTGGATGACTTTACGGTTCCTCTTTGACGAGTTCGTGAATTATTATTTTCAACGGTGCGGTATCGTTTCGACATTTAATGTTTAACACTTCAACGAGGCAACGACACATTTTAATTGATCGGGATTGTTAGGTGTTCCGACGTTTGGGTTCCTATCCCGGTGTATTTCTTTCGGACTAATTTGGTTATTTGGCGTCCTGCGGACTTAAGGGTTGACGCAATGTTATTTGGAGGCTTCTAGTAATTATTGGGATTTATTATATATATATATATATATTTAATTATATATATATATTGAAGTGGGGTTAGTTTGCAATTATGAAAGTTTTGAGAGTTAGTTGTGTAATTATAGCATATATATGTATATGCTTGTACGCAACAAACAACAGACCTGTTACACTTCTCTCTGCACGACCTGCTTCTTTTCTCTTATCCACGCTTCCTCTCCTTCACACGCCACAGCCTCTTCTTCTCCATGGCAGCTTGAGAGAGAGAGAGGGTCGACTGAAGGATAACGCGCAGAGTCTACGACTGGTTGCGGTGGTTGCCGTGTGTAGCAGGCGGCGGCGCAGCTGGAGTGGCGGTCGGTGACGTTGCTGGGGGCGACGGCGGTTTGCGGTGGTTGAGGCGACGGCGTGGTGGTGCGATGGTGGTGGCGACACGCAGAGCTGGTTCGCGCAGCAGTGGTGCAACATGCTACGTTCGGCCGAAGCTTCATCCTGTTGAAAATAATAAACTTGATTATGTGTTTTAGGAGTTACATAAGTTTTATTAAGTGTCTTAATGTTTGTGTTAGTGGGGGTGTTAGTGGTAGGCAATAAAGTTATGAAATTAATAGGAATGATAGTGGGGATTACCTAATTAAGTATTATGTTAGTGGGTTAGTGAGTCTTTATTTGCATTTAAATATGATAGTTATATGTATATTTTGAGGCCTATATAAGGTTATGTACTTTACATGTTTTAATCAAGTTGAATAAGAGAAATAAAGTATTTTCTCTAATTCTTCTTCATACACTTCTCTTCCTAAACTCTAGGCTACTATTTCCAACACATCCATTTTTTCGGTCGACTTCCGGTGATCAGTTTGAGCCGATTTTTGGTGAGTAGCTTCCTCTCAACCTCGTATTCATCATACATTAATTTCGTGATTTTACGTTGAACGGTTTGTCCGAAAATCGCATTTGTAGGTTATAGATTTCATTTGGGTTATTTTAGATTTACCCAAATTAATTAACCTAATGCTAATGGGCTTCGTATATATCGTATAGGTTGTCGAGGAGGACGTTTCGATATATTTGAAATAGTTTTCGGACGATTTTGGTCGGCGGGCTCCATATTCGGGCGCCGGCACTGTGCTATTTCGGGCTGTTCGGTAAACGTAAATTAGGTGGGAAATTATATTTTTCACTCCGTATTGTTGAAGTAAAACATGCAAACCCTTATTTAATTAAATATAGATATATTAAACCGTTAATTTAAATATCTATAATTTGTTTAGAATCAGAATGGGACTTAGGGATTAATTTAAGAAAATTAATTAGATTATTTAATATGTAATTAAATCGATTCCTATCTGAATCGAATAGGAATAGACGGCTTAGAAATTCCATTGATAATTAAATGTGCTAGAGGATTTTGTAAACGTGGGACGTGAGAAACTTAGACGCTATGCTAGGTTCCTTTCATTATACGTGGATTATCTGTTTAAATTATTTTAAAGGCATGATAAGGGAAATTGAAATATTTTCTAAAGAATTAAAGAAAATATATTTTTGAAAACATGAATTATATATGAAATTGTTTTCATATGATTTAAATGCTTTATTGTATTTTAAAAGCATGTGGAAAAGAGATTTTGAGATTATGTTGATATTATCATGTCGATGTTGTTTATAAATATGATACATTACATATTTATGTTGAGGCCGGGGTGCCTATTATAAATGTCGTGTAGTGTCAAATCACGATGTTGATATATATGGGTTGTGTACTCAAGTATGGGTGTCTTTGTGTCGGATCATCACAACAACTGGCCAGGAGGTCTCACGCCTACGGAACTAAAAAGCCGGCAAATGTGGGTTAGGAGTCCAGGTAAAGGCTCATTTTCTTGACTTTTGTAGTCATGGCACACAGAGTTGCAAGTGGGGCTCTCGTGCAACCGTCTTCCTTGTTGAAGTGATAGAGAGAAAAATCACTTGGGAAGAGTCGGTGTGGTAACTCTACACTACTTGATGAGCTTGTATCCTCAAAAGTATGTGGACAGAGTTTGTATCCGTTACCTTTCGGAAGGGTGTGTTATGTGTGAGTATCACGGGGAGTGTTGAGTCACATTACACTGCATATCATTTATGTGATCTCGTTTGACATGTATATGTGTTATATTACATGTGATGTTGGAGCATGTTATTTATGAATATTGTAAATTAAATTCATATTTTATAAATGCTCAGTTGAAAATGAATAATGTGAAACAAGACTTTAAATGTGGTAATTATTAATAAGTATAAATGAAACGTATATCTTTATACTTGTTGTTGTATACTTTAGTGCCCTTGGGGGAGGTTATGTGTATTGGCATAGTGATCTATGTGGCTAGTTGAGGCTAGTGGTGGACCGTAGGCTTGATTTTGGAGTTGAGACATTAGAGAATGTGGCTAATAGTCTTGTGATTGTGGTTAATAGTTTGGTGATGGTGGTTAGCTGTGTGACTTTGTTAGAGGTTGGAGGTTAGAGATTGATTTTAGTATTAGTTATGAATTGGGGCATTCGAGAAGGCGGGTGATGAGATTGTGAGTTGTAGTATGGACCTTTAGGTGTCTTTCACTTTTGAGGAATAGGCTATCAACTTTAGTTGAGATTTTGATTGGTGAGAAGAGGTTATGATTGAGTGACTCTATTAAGTACTCACGGTACTGTAGCTTGACAGTCTTGGTTCTAGTGCTTAGTTCATTCCCCTAAGCATTCCTTGTACTGTGTTTTGTACGCTAATACGTAGTCGTTGACTCCTATGTCATTCCCTGAGTTGTCGGTTACGGCGTGTTGCCGAACCTCTTCCATGTGTTGTCATTTGATTCGGTGGAGTTGGAAACGGATGGTTGTCTTCCGTGAGTCCAATGTGTTGTTCTTCCTTTACTATCCTTTTGGGCATTATAGGAATCTGTAGAATTGTATTCACTCTTATTTGACTGTTTTGAAAACGGTGTTTTCTAAACTCTTTGTATTTAAAAGGAAAAACCCGTTTTCGCCTACCCCCGTAGAAATGAAAAGTTTTAGTACTTATAAACTGATCTTAGGATCTTCTTTGAAAGGATTTTTAACTCTAAAAGCTGGTGATGACAACTGACGGAGACCGGGGGCAAGACGGTCATTTTTACTATGTGGTTTCTTAAAAGGAAAAACTATTTTTATTACTTTTCTTGGGATTCTGAGATTTCGAGACTTCTTTCTCAATATCTCATCATGTAGAGTTTGAAAGGTGTTCCATTGTTTCACCTTTGCTTCCTATCATTTTTAAGTCTCGGTTTTGAGGCTTGTTGTTGTTCAGTGCACACATTTAGTGTTGTCTTTCCCTTTTCTGGGTTGTTGATATCACCACCTAGGTGATTTGAGTTTTTCTTACGTTAGGGGCATGTATGCCAAATGGATCGGTTCGAGTTTGAAAACCTTTTTCTTATAAACTATTGAATCTCTGGGATTCATCTTTTTATTACTTCCACTTTCGGCCATTCGTTTTTGGTTTCCTTGTTCACTTTTGGTGTTCTTTCCTTGTTCACTTGTGGTGTTCTTCCTTGTTCGGGTATTTTTAACCTTGACGTTGTTGTCTTGGTTATATGTTGGTTAGCATTGGGAATTCCTTTCCTTTGCTTTGTTTTGGTGACCTGGTTGTTCTTGTGAGATGAGTTAGTGTATTGTTAGTGATTTGATTGACCCTGTTGGTGATTTATTGATTTTGTTGGAGATGGTATTTGAGATTTTCGTATGGTGATATGATGAGATGATTCCATTCTTGAGGTATAGATCTTTTCTAGGAATGGGATGATGTTTCTTATATATATATATAGTACATATATATATATATATATATATATAGATGATGGTTGTGTTAGTACGCAAGGACGTGAGTATTTTTCCTCATGTGTTATCGGGGAGTGAGTTATGAGCCTTCCTTGGTACTAGTGGTGGATTTTGATCCTTGTGGATATTAGAGGTGAGTGTGTTCTCTCTCTGTTGGATTTTCTGATTTGTGTTATGAGTACTTTATGATTTGTTAGGATTGACTCGGGTGTTGTGTATCTAGTGTACGTTGGTGAGAGTAGTGTAGACTATTGGTGTTAGTACTTGGAGTACGAGTCTTAGTCGTATAGGCTCATGTTGTGTATATATATATATATTCCATATATACTTACGTACGGTAGTATATGAGCACGTGCCTTGGGTTTTCGTGGCGGGGTATGTTGTGGGCTATGTATCTCACTGGGTGGTTTAGCATTACCTAAACTATTAGAGGATGTGGTAGTTAAAGTATCCTTTCCCACTGAGCTTATTTGCTCACAAGGGTATTTCATTTGCCCCCTAGTATTCCCACGCCAGGTTGCAGGAAATATACGGCTATGAGCAGGATGCAGTGCAACGACAGTTTTCTTTAGTTTCTTGTTACAGGTTTGGGAGTTGAGCAGGGTGATGCGGTTACGGATGTAGCACGACTGGGTTTGGGGACACTAGATCTCTGCTGTTAGTTTCCTTACCCATTGGTTATGGGATTGTTATATATTCCTTTTGGGAGCAAGCCTGTTGGCATATCCCTGTTGATGTATCTTTTATTTCATGTATTTATTATTTCAGGATGTCGTTGTATTTATTCGGCACTGCTATGTGCGTTCTGTATTCTTATTCGAGCATTTGTGGCTCTCTGTTGATTTTAGAGGGTTTGGAGAGGTCTTAGTTTCTTTTCACTACCTCGGCCCTAGTAGGATTGATGAATGTGGGGCTTGGAAGCCATTGTTATTATCAAATTGCTATTGGCAGGTTCTTGTGTTGTGGTTGGTTGTCCGGATGTTCCATTTACAAATGGAACTCTGCCGGATTTTTGTTAGATTCCGCTGCTTTGTTTATTATTCATTTGGGTATGAAATATACCATTTTCTATCATTATTCCATTCATTTTCATGGTTAATGATATCTTAGTTGGTCTTTCGAATTAAGGATCACATCCTGGATTCCTCGGATGTCCCAGTTCGGGAGTCTTAGGGATTTAGGAACGTGTCTGTGTTGGTATCTGATGATACTATTGAGTTCTAGTATTCTATTTGACATGGAGTATATTTTTCATTATTATTCCATGTATCTTCTTCTTGTTGTTGACTCTAGTAGTTGCTTGACTGATGTCATCCCTTGGAGATTCGCTGATTCTCTAGATTAGAGATTCGGGAATCTTAGGGGCGTGACAGCCTGGTATCAGATCATTTTACCCTTTTGTGGGTGTTTGATGATTGAATGTCATTGGTTCTCATTTCTTTTTACTTTCATTCACTCCCTTAGCTCTTAGGCTCGGGTTTCTGAGTCCTAGGAAATTTGGGGCGTGACAGGTTAGGCATTGGATATATTTTGTCCACAGCTCTATCAAATTTGGTGGAATTGTCTTCTTTAAGATAAAATTAATAATAATTAGTTACTTAATTAAAATATTATTTGTAAAATTTTATTAGCTATAAAACAAAATAAAGTTCCTTTTCAAAAAAGAAAAAAGATATAAAATTAGTACTTTGTAGTTATTTAATCAAAGTTATTAGGAAATTAAGTTGTATATTCACTTGAGAAACCATTTATATTGTATCACATTTTTATTTTCTACTAGTAAAACTCACATGCCATGCATGTTAGAACAATCTATATAAATACAATTAAAATAAAGTTATAGAAGAAAATTTGAAAAAAATAAGAATAAGAAACAGACGAAGAAAAATAAACAGACAAAAGAAAAGGTCGCACGATGAAAGATTTGTGTATGTGCAGAGTTTAAAATAAAATGAATCAATGTCTAGAAAATCATTTTTACTCTTATTCATATTGTATTGATATATAGTTTTTTTTTTCTGAATGTTATAGATAGTTTGTTTATTCTAGGAATGTTAATACATATCCATGAAGAATAATTAGTTTTTGAGTTAAAATATAACACCAAAGTAAAATTGATATTTATCTTTAACTACTATAGAATTATTTGAATTAAAATAAATTAAAATTAAAAATTAGGCTTGGAAACTCTTTACACTTAATTTGAATATGTATAAAATCAATTTTACTCTTACTTATATTGTATTTATAAATAATTTATTTATTCTAGGAATGTTTATACACATGATTAAGAGTAATTGGTTTTTGAATTAAAATATAACACAAAAGTAAAATTGATATTTATCTTTAACTATTGTATAGCTATATTTGAATTAAAATAAATTAAAAATTAAAAATTAGTGTTCGAAACTCTTTACACTTCTAATAGCAGTATATATATAGACATAGATTTTTTCTAAATCCTTCCATTTCTAGTTAGAACGTTGAGGGAAAAATAATAATAATTACGTTCGTTATTGCAAAAGAATTTTAACTAATAGGATAAGAAAGAGAATCCTACCATCATGAAATTTTCAGTAAAACCCAAAATTTGGCAAAGGTTAGAAATTTCATAGAATTGAAAATAAAGGTATTAGTAAAAACAAAAAAGATAAAATATCATTGAAAAGGTAAATGTATATTTATTCATTAAAAGAAATATGAAATAGAAAACAGAGAGAATTAGTTATGGAATAAAATAAATAAAAATAACTAGTTTTACATTACAATAAATTTGTGAAAAATATGTTTCAAATAAATAAAAATTACTAATAATACTGTTATTTAAAATATTGGGTTTATGCTGTGTTTGATTGTATTAATGGTTCAAATTAAGATGAAAACAAAAAAAAAAATATTGTAATATACAATATAATAAAACTAACAAAACGAATAAATTATTTTATAACTTTTATGAAACTAAATTAATAAAAATAATTGCTTGAGATATGAATACACAATTTTAGAAATTATGTCCAATGTCACATGAACGTTGAAAATATGAACCTAATGTCACATGTTCAATTCTACTCAAAAGCTACATATGTCAACTTCTTCAACATAATACGTTCCTCATTTTTTGAATTAAATGAGCTACATATGGATTAAATGAATCAAGGCACATAAAGTGATTTTGAGCAAAACACACTCGTAATGAGAAAGTAATTACCACCCTGCATTTCGTTGTTTGTTGTTTATGAAAAATATAATTAGTATTTATGTATTAATTTTAGGGTTATTATCATAAAATTATCTGAATCTTGCAAATTAAATCAAATAATTCCTTAGGTTTAAAGACCCCTCATTTTTTCAATTCCTATCAATCATCCCCTCACCCTCACATTTCAGTCAATATAGTTATGATTAATTTCATTTACACCCTATAAAATTTGATTTATCTTCAATCAAATCTCTTCAAGTTTGAAAATTACATTCAGACCCCTTAAATTTGAAAAAAATATATATTTCAAATATATATATATATATATTTCTGAAAAAAATATATATTTTTAAAAAAATTATATTCGTAAGCATTCATTATCATGTTAAATACAACAAAAGATATTAGCTTTCTAGTATTTTGATCAATTCATCAACATGTTAAATATAAGAAATAATAATAATTCTTATAATGATAAAATTATAATCAAAGTGTACCATTAATGGTAGCTCTATACACTAATCACTATTAACAAAAATCATAATTAAAGTGTGCAACTATTTCTCTGTATGAAAGAGAAAACACAAACAAAATTTATTACAGGTTTATCAGTTGTTTGTCCATGCCAAATTGCGGATAAACCTCGTGAATGGGTTTTCCCTAAAAACAGAAGACAATTGAAAATTGGAGTGCCGAATCGAGTACCTGGCACTGATATGTTCAAAGGATACTGCATTGGTGTTTTGACTGCTACAATTATAATAATATAGAAGTTAATAAACGCTCGCAGATAGGCAATTCCAGTCCAGTGAATATAGAAGTTAATAATAGTTAATAAAGGCTCCCAGATAGGCAATTATGATAAGGCCAAATCTAAAAATCCATTGACAGTTTGCCAAGTCACTGTAAATCTTTGAAAAATAAGAGACAACACTCATAACTCATAACTATCACGGGAACTCAATCTCTGCCGATTCAGAGCAACGCCCGACCGTATATTCCTTAGGCACTTCCTTCTTTCCCTTACCCTTTTGATTCTCCTTCTTATAGTCCTTCTTTCCCTTACCCTTTTGATTCTCCTTCTTATAGTCCTTCTTTCCCTTACCCTTTTGATTCTTAGTGTATTCCGGGTTTTTTACCGGATCAAACATTGGGCAGTTCACGAGCTGATTTATTTCCGCACAGAACCTTACTTGAAGCAACTGCACATTCATGTTGCACTCCAACTGACCAATCAAATTATATCTGTCCC